>JAKFHU010001990.1:19745000-20995000 GCA_023783475.1 Daubentonia madagascariensis
TTCAATGTCATCTGCCTGCAAATCACCATAATAACAATACAAATTGACAGTAACTACAATGAGAATTCTCACTGTAGTGTTCTCCAGGAGCTTCCTAGAGTTGTGCAAAGTGCAACCTGCATTACCGTGATCACGTTCCTGCCAATCCATTTATATTTTTTAAGGCTTTTTCTATATTTTTTAAAAAATTAAATTCCAAAATAGGATTATAAAAATGGTAATAACTTTCACCTTATATAAAATAACACATTTAACATAATAGTGCCTTTTCATTGTATCATTGGAAAGCTAATACTACAAAAATTTTAATTTACCTTAATTTATATTATACTACAGGCAGTGAGGTACAATAATAGGGCCCAAGTTTAGACTTGAATGATAGATGTATCATTTCAACACTGTCAGAGTGTCTCTGTACTGCAGGAATAAGCTCACAAAGAGATGTTTCTGGTCTAAATTAAAATACAACCCAGATTCAGCATGTTTATGGTTTAAACTTCAATGTCTTCTCACTGTCTGACAAATAAAGACCAAGTTTTATTTTAGCATTCAAGACCTGTATAAATGAGCCTTCCACTCTCCCTGTGATAGGCCCTAAATCCTATCACAACTCACAATTTATCTATGAACAAGAGGTATTCTGAGGAGTAGTATAAAACCTGGTAACACTGGCACCATAAGGGATACAAATAGCAGTGTGACGTCAAGCAAGTAACTTTTTTCTCCAAGCCTCTTTCTCTTCCAGAAGGCTTTTGTAAAAGGAAATTTAGCAGTAAAGTTTGAAGAGAGTGGTCATTCCCTGGGCAAAATCCCCCTCCAGCCTCTGGCCTCAAGCCATCTGATGTCTTACACAGGAACACACTCTCAGCTATCTGCTATCAGCTACCATTTGTCTACCACACTCCTGACCATTTTCCTCTAACATCTCCTTGGTTTTCACCTTTGGTATCTTTGACCCTACCATAAAAACACACACTGACCTAATTCTTACCTATGAACTTGCTCCTTTCTCCTTCACCTAGGAGCTGGCCAGATACCCACTCTTGTTGGCTAGCCTGGTAATTTGGCGACCTCTACCTGAATATCCATTCTTCAAGCCTGAGGCTCTAGCTGACCAACACAACCCAGACCCTGCTCTCTGTATCCTACTGACAAACTATACCAAGGACCCCTAAAGTCTCCATCCATTCCTTGCTCTTCACTTTCTTGAGCCACTCTTCTACTAAAAGGCATGCTGTAAGAAAAGCAAAGAGTAGCAAATAGTAATGATAATCCAATATCTACCCAGCACTATGCTATATGCTTTCACACCTTAAATAAGGATTTTTAAATACAGACGTTGGGGAAGATGAAGCATTTCACTTTGAAGAAGCTAAGAGAACAAGGAAGACAAAGACACAGAGTGAGAAAATATGAGCTTGTGCAGGGAAAAGTAACTGGTTTGTTGTTGAGGGTATAATATACATAAATGGAAGAGACAGAGGTAAATCTAAAAAAATAGTGCTAAAATAAGATCTGGCCTTTGTTGGGCAGAGAAGACACTGAAGTTTAAACCATGAACTTGCTGGATCTGGGCTGTATTTTAGAAGAATGAATCTAGCAGCATAGGGAAGATGGATAGGAGGAAAATAACTAAAGGTGATTGTTTTTATGTAGACCTTCAGGGGGAAATTGTCATATAATGACAGTAGTCTCTCTCTGCATCTTTGATTACTATGATTAACTGATAAGAGACCAGTGAGTATACTGCAGTTGCAGAGAAGAGTATGTAAATATGTTATTTCCATAGAATCACCTTGGTGCTTTTCTAAATTAATCTGTACTTTCAGAGAAAAATATTTTTTTGCCATACTGAGTCCACATCCACAGCACCATAAAATAGTGTGTATAAAATCCCATTCACTGGAATGGAGCCCTCTAGGAGTTCAGGATGAAGCCCCAATAAGCTTGTCCTAATTCAGCTGCCTAAAACAAGACTCCCTTTGATGCTGAGTGCCAGGAAAACAAATGATCACCATTGTAAAGAATTCAGCTGTAATTTTTAAGGTCCCCAGAGGCAATACAGATGAAGTATTAAGCTACAAGAGTTCAAGTTGCTGTTAGGAGGAAAATGGTACATTTTCATAAGAGAGCATCGCCTAGTGTTTCAGAGTTGGGCTCTAAAGTCAAACAGCCTGGGTTTAAATCTCAGCTCCCCCATCTGCTATCTGTGTGACCTTGAGTAAATAACCTCTCTAAGGGTAACAGTCACACCTACCTCATAAGCTCATTTGAGATAAATGAGATAATCTTGATGATGTAAAGCCATGGGTAATTATTAGGGCTGTTGCTCCCATGAAGCTTCATGGTGTTTGGGTGAGAACTGTATGCAAATCACTTAACACATAGTTAGTGCTCATATGATTTAATTTATGTTTTTTACAAAGATCACTCTGGCTTCTGGGTGTAAACTAGATAGGATGAGTAGAAAGGAGAAATGCAGAGAGCAGAAAGGAGGCTATTTCATTAGTTCACAAAAGAGACCATGGCAGCTTGAACATGGGGAGAAGTAGATTGATGTGAGATGAATTTTCCAAATAAACTGGACAGGACTTGCTTGAGGAAGTCAAGAATGGCTCTCATGCTTCTAGCGTTAGAATTGGATGACTAGCGTTATAACTAACATACTGAGATGGTAAAGACTGCTGGAGACATGCCTAGAGTACAAAGTTAGAAGTTCAGTTTAGGACACATTATATTATGAGTCAAAATAGTAATTGAGCATTTGGACACAAACTCAGATCTCACAGAAAAGAATTGGGCTGGAGATATTAATATGAGATTACCTTTTAGGAAAAAAAAAAGAGAGAGACAGATATCAGGTCTGAAGCCTAGAAAACTTCAACATTTTTTGTTTGGATAGAAGATGAGTCTGCAGAGATAATTAAGAAAGGGTAACCAGAAAGGTGGGAAGGGAAACAGGAGAATATGTTATCACAGAACAGAGAAGAAAGCATCCTAAGAAGAAGGTTGGGGATCAGCTAATGTAAGGCGATGACAGAGATCTGTCTCTGGGAATGGGCAACACGTAAGTCAGAGCAGAGTGGTAGGGCTGCAGATAAGATTGAACGGGTTATGGAGTAGATGTGAGTAAAGAACTGAAAAAAATCTATAGTGCCAATTCTAAGAAATGACCTTGAAAAGGGCATATGGAGAAGAGCATGGGCTGGTAGGGGACATGGACAAAGAAGGAATTTTTTGTAAGATGAAAGATAATACTGATAGCATGCTGATGTAAATAATTGGAAGAGAGGATGAAATTGATGATGGAGAAGAGGAGGTGACCACCAAAGGTGTGAGGTCTCTGAAAAGTTGAGAGCAGATGGGATACAGAGCACAGGAACAGGCTGGCCTTCAGTGAGCTAGGGGCGCTTGTTGCAGGAGGAAACAGGGGCAGTTGGGCACTGACACGGGTGGATCTGGGAGTCAGATGATGAGTTAGTTCTCTTCTAAAGATCTCTATTTTTCTTAGTGACATATGGCCTCAGTTGGGTGATAATTTAGGGTGGGAATGACATCATAAGGGGGGGAGGTTGAAAGTTTGAGAAATAAGAGAAAGCAAGAAAGTATACCAGTGAAACATTAGATTGTTGCTGAGTAGTGTTGAATTTCTAAGTGAAATTTTGTGATCATAGATGTAAAATGCCATCAGTCCATCTGGTGGTATTACTTCTCTCACGTAATGTTCAGTTACTTGTGAACAAATGTGGAGAAGGTGGATAATTGGGTTCATCCAAGGTTGGGGTAAGTACAATGTGGAAGAGAATGGCAAGGAGATTGCAAAATATTTTCAAGAAAATGATTATAATGGTGGCCATGGAATTTAACCTGTACCAAGAAGCAAAGCAAAGGAAAGACATGAAAGGACCTAAAAATCATGAAAAAGATGTGGAAACAGTGGTTTAAGGGTTTCAATGGGGTAAAATAATTTCTTTTGTTATGGAAATAGCTGAGCAAGGAAAATGAGGGGATAGAATTTTCTGCCTAAAGAATGAAATGTTTGATTTAAGATTTCCTAAATGTTGGCAGTTCTGATGACAACAAAATCTTGGCCATGATGAGGTAAGTCATCAGCATAAAAATATTGCTTAAACCATGGGAAAGGGTAGTTGGATGGCTATGGTCAAGTGGATATAAGATGTTTATGAAATGGAGATATCATATCAACATATTGGATAGATTCATCCAAGTAGATGTTGAAGTAGTCAAAAATAATGAAATGACAGGAATTGGCATGAAGAGAAATACAATGAACCAGAAACAGTGAACCAGAAATACAATGAACTGTATGGATGAGAGGGAATGATATCAGATGACAGCAAGAACAGGAAGAGTGTAGTGTAGTCAGATGGCGTGGATCTCAATGACGAGAGAGATTTTTGCAAGGGAGAGGAGAAAGAGGGACAGAAACTGACAATGGAAATCAAGCAGAACACCTATCCTCAGGGTCGTGAGGTATATGGCATGTGTGACAGAAACATCCCCTTCTTGAAAGAGCTGCAGAGAACATAGGTTCCACATGGAACAGCCAGCTTTCTCTCAAAACAAGAAGAAATGTTCAAGAGCTCAAACATTAAGAGGCAGAATTGTACAGCAGTTAGGAATGTAAGCATTGGAATTGTACAAATTGAACTTTGATTGAGTTACTGAATGCCACTGAGTTTGGTTTCTCATTTTCAAAATGGTAACAATAACAATGGTACCAACTTTTCTGCCAAGAAAAAAAAATCAAGAGAGCCCTAAAAATTTTTAAAAAATGAAAAATAGATAATTCATATGGGAGAAAAAAAGACTAATTTTTAAAAATAGATAAAAAGTTCATATAAATTAACAAAAATCCAAAAACCTGAACAGAAAAATCAATAGATAAAAACACATTTCACAGAAAAGGAAATACAAAAGGCTTTTCAGAAACATAAAAAAACACTCAAAAAGAACAAGTTAGAACAATAAGATACCATTTTATCTCATGTGTGCCTGTGTGTGGCAACATTTCTTCTTGTTTTGAGAGAAAGCTGGCTGTAACATATATCAGATTGGCAAAGATCAAATAGTCCCTCAGTACTCTGTTGGTGAGTGTGTGAAGAAAGATGTACTATCATATGTTGCTATTAGAAGTGTAAATTGTTACAAATTCTTTGGAAGGCAAGTTGGCAATATCTACCAAAATTTGAAATGCACACACCTTTGATATAGCAATCCACTTACAAGATTTTTTTCTACAGATAAATATATGCATGCACCATGAGCACAAAGAGTTAGGTACAATGATATTCACTGAAACATTCTTTGTAGAAGCAAACCTGGAAAAAAACTAAAATATTCACCAATAGTGGTCTGGTTAAATGAATCATGCCACGGTGACACAAAGAATACAATGTAGACATAGAATAAGGTGATTCTATACATTGCTCATAGGGAACTATATCCAACATATAAACTGGAAAATGAGGCACTTAACAATATGTACAATATGCTTCTAGTTTATAAATAAAAAGGGATATATGCATAAATGTATATGTATATATTTTCCTAAATATGCATATCATATCATGAAAAGAATACCCAAGAAACAGGAAAAGTAGTTATTTCCAAGGAAGGCTATTGGGGGGCTAAGACAGGCAAGAGGCAGATGCACATTTCACTCAATAATCTCTTATACTAGTTGAATTTTTATGATGTGCTACATTGCTTTTTTAAAATAAAACTATTACATTTCATTAAAAGGAAAAAAAATAAGACCAAGACAGATACCCACCTTTTAGGTATACAAATATAATGAAAATTGAGGTAATACTCATAAAGCATTTAGCACAGTGCCAAGCACATTCCAAGCTCTTAATAAAAATATTTATTTTCATGAATATAATTATTACCTTGTTATGTTGTACTAATGAATCAGAAGCCAGTATGTCCAAAACCAAGGTCCTCATTTTCTCCATCAATCATTTTTTCCCTCCTCATCCAGAAATCATTTTCACTCATCCCACTATTTAAGAAACTTTACCATCTTCTACTCTAAGTGGCATTCATAGCCCTTTAGCAACTAACTGCCCCCTTCAATTTTCTGTAACTTTACTTTCCATAACTTACCTTCTGCTCTAATCAGTCCTCTAGACTACTCTTTCTGGAATAATGAAAGCATGTAAAGGTATGAATTTACCTCAAAGTACAGTTTTGGCCAAGTAGCATAAACTTGGCAAATAGTGCATGTTTATTCCTCTAAATTTTTAATAATTCTAAATAATTTGTTAGTTATGTTTTATTTCTCCTTTGAACAAATAGTTACTTAGGAGATTAACTTTAATATATATTTCAGAGTAGTTGAGGTTTTGTAGTTTCTTAAAACTTTTGTCATTCTTTCAGAGTTTTTACTGTGCCAGATGTCAAAAAGTATAGCCTGAATAATTTCTGGTTTAGGGACATGACTGATGTTTTCTATTACCATTGTTGGTAATGTTCCACAAACATTCAAAAAATAGGAATGTTCTCTATAGGGTACAAATTTTGAGATATGTTTACTAATTCACCTTTATGAATTATTTAATCCTTATGCTCTTATTTGTTTTCTATGTTGTTTATTGCAAACTGCAAATGATGCATTAAAATCTGCCACTGCAATTATGTTTCTGCCAATCCTTGCTTGTCTAAGAGATTTTGTTTTATGTGTTTTGATGTTTTATAGTAGGCATAAATTCATATCTATGATGTCTTTATTATGGATTTTACCTTTCATCAATATTAAGTGACTATTTTTAATTCTTTTAATGCTTTTTGCCTTGAATTCTGTTTTTATATATATTATTATTATCTCCCCTACATTATTTCTGTTCAGAATTGCTTGTTATACCTTTGACCAATTCTGGGATTTTTCTTTTTTTTTAGTTATAGGTCTTATAACCTGAATATTGTTGATTTTTAAAATACAAATGCAGAGCTTTTGCCTTATAATTGTTTAATTTATATCATATAGTCAATCTTTTGTTGTTTTATATTTGACTATATTTTAGGCTCCCTTGACACTTTTTTGGTCTATTTGTTGTATTAAGAGAACTGTGATTAGTTTGCTTGTACCCGCTGTGATGATTTAAAGACTACCCTTTTATCTTTAACTCAACTAGTATTTATAAGATTTTCAAAACCAGAATCTGATCCATCCCCCCATATATATGTGATATATATCTATATGATATATATCTATATGATATATAATCACATATATGTGTGTGTTTGTGTGTGGCTCTGTGTGTGTGTGTGTATGTTGGTATGTGAGGATAGATATAGACAGATCGACAGCTAGCTAGACAGATGTAGAGCAATATATCACTTTAGACTCACATGTGAGATACGAAATTTAATATGCTTTCACTTTCCCATGCTGTTGTACCATGAACTCTTATTTCCTAGGAGATTTTTTTCTTTAGGTTTATATTTTCTTTTTAATAACTTTTGCCTTAGCAGTTAATTTATGTAAAACAATGATTTAAGTTTCCTTCTAAGAGCAACTGGCTTTGATATTCTTTTCTGGGTTTTTAATAAAATGATTATTCCATTCTTGAGGTCTTTATTTTAAATTACCTCCTAGTATGTGGAATGCCTCTTCCAATTTTTGTTTTTGAAACCCTCAAGCTTTCTGTTGTCATCATATATAAAGAAAAATTTGGCTGGATAAGTATTTCTTGAATCACATAACTTTCTCCATCAAAACTCAGTACACTTTATCTTTTCTCTACTAATATCTTGTTTTGCAGAGAAAAATCTGGAACCCACATGATTTTTGTTTCTTTGAGGCTATACTTTTATTTTCATTCTTATTTTCTCCTCTATAGAATTTTGTAGAATTTTTAAATAGTTTGTCCTTAAAAAAATCATAAGGATATATTAAAACATAAGACTTTTTCTATTATTGTTACGTGGAGGCTTTTGTCCTATAGATGAATACATGTTTCAGTATCATACATTTTTATTATATAATTTACTAATTGAAGTTAATTTCCCGTTTTTTATTTGAGAAGCACTATTATGATTGTATCCTATCTACTTCCTTCAAACTCATCTTTTTTTTATTCTTTCCCTCTGCTTTCCAGGACAACTCCTCAATTTTAAATTATCTAACATTAATTCTATTTTCTAACATGTTATTTATTTATGTTACAGTTACAGCATAGGAATTTTAATCATGCTCTTGAATTTTCAATATTCTTGCAGTGGTTTCTTTCTCTCAGCCAGTATGACTATCATCTCAGATTATTGACTCTTCATAGCTTATTGGCTTCATATAGCATTCTGTTGTCTCCCTGTAATCATGTATCTTTATTTCCTCTCTTAATGAGATAGCATCTAAAATTGCCTTTCGTTTCCTGTAAAGCATCATTTATAAGTTATACACTTCCTCTAAGTCTTTAGAATAATATTGTCATGTTATTCAGGTGAATTTTTAAGTAAGTCCGTTTATTTTCCTTTTTATATATCTTTAAAGGAACTAAGAGCAAGTCAGAACTAGTGATTACCGGGTGTGAATGACACTTTCCATCACCACTTTTCTTCTCTTGGGTTTTGTTATTTGCCCTTTCCATACTTAAAATTCAAAGGTGGGTTGACATGAATCAACCTTAGCCCAACTTCTGCTAACAGTCATCCTAGCCAGAGACAGTGCCTTCTCTTACCTCCCTCGTGCCTGGTCTGTGACTCTGAAAAGGATTTTTGCCCTAGGAAACTGAGAGGGTTTGAAGTCCTTCATTAACCAAATTCGGCCTGTGAAAATTCCTAGCACATGCACTATTTCCTGGTCATTTTCTACGTCAGTCCCTGCCTACATCAGTGTGTGTGAAATAACCACAGATCCCAACAAGGTCCCATACATCACTTACAGTTATAGTCTCTAGTGGAGTAAAGTGAGGGGCCAATGAGGGGGCAGTTGAGGGAAAAACCTTACTCTGTCCACCTGAGAACATAGTATCCATGTTATACAGGTTCAGCTCCATTTCTGGATGATGCAGAATCTGCATCCATGCCAGACACCAACTGTGGGGATGGCTTGAGGCTGCTTCCAATCCTTTTCCTATTAGCTGTGTTTATCACACACAAAGAACAAAAGACCATTCCTACAGCTGTGTTTCTCAATCCAACCCATAAGCATCAGAGTCAATAAAGCTTCCCCCAGACTCTGGAAAACTGTTTATTCATCTTTAGTTAACAGTGTAAGAGTTCAGTTGTGTGTATGTTTATAAAAATTTGTCCAGAATCAATAAGAACCCAAGAGAAACATAATCAGAGATTTTAAGAGATCCCAACAATGATTCCTACTGTTCTAGGACCAGGTTTATCTCCCCACCATTCTCAGTAACCATGCTTCTTATGAATTCTCTACCCCATGACCCACTAAGGAAACACGGAAAGATAAGGAGAGTGTTGCTGGAAATTCACATTCTTACGAGTTCAAGAATTGAGTAAAAAACACTGTAGAGCTGAGATCTTGCCAACGACTGATCTAAGAATGAACCACTCATGGTTACCTCAAGCATGAAGCTCCCTCCTCTTGTTCATGGTATTATAAGGAAAACAGGCATGTGTAAGTATTCAGAGTAGAGCAACACATGTACTAGTTATGTTACCCTACCTTTAGGGAAGGTACACAGAGGTACTTGGAAGTGTTCGTGCAGTGGACAATGGAAAGATCACCAAAGAGGTTATCTTTAATTGCAGATTTAAAAGGTTCCAGGTTTATGTGTTCAGGAGTCTCTTGGGTATGGCATACCTGATGTTGCTTCTGCTGAATTTGGTCATGCTGAGTTTGGTAAACAATCTGTAGGTCTAAATATTTCATATATCATGCTATCTCCCTAATCTCTGTATGAAAAGGAGCCCTACATAGGAAAGAGGTATGTGAGCCCACAGGTGTCAGTATCCATCCAGTTCATCAAACAAAACTGACACAATCCTAGACTCCTAAATTACTTGTCTACCCCCATGCAAACTTAATCATTAAATCATGTTAAGTCAACCTCTGAATTCCTCCCTATATCACAGGTTCACACATCCACACAGACTTCATTCACTGACACTGCCCCAAATCAGATCCTCTTTGTTCCCTATTGGGAGAATATAATAGCCTCCTGCTGGTCTTATTCCAGGGGTTCTCAAGCTTGAGCACACATTAGAGTCATCTGGAAAGCTTTAAAAAATGTCCATGTATGGGTGAACTTTGTGATACATAAATTATATCTCATTAAGTCTGCCTAAAATATATATATATGTGCATAAACTCCACCCCAGACTAATTAAATCAGTACCTCTGGAGGTCTGGCTCTAGCATTGGAATTTTAAAAAAACATCATGAGTGAGTCTAGTGAGCAGTCAGTGTTAAGAATCACTGCTCTAGTCTCACACAATAGTAGCTTCCAAACTTGGATTATCAGGGTTATCTAGGGAGCTTTTTGAAATGTAGAAACCTATATACAATTTCTACCATTTCCTCTCACCTCAGACCCCAGCTCCTGATTCATTAGATCTGAGTTACTGTTAAAAAATAAAAAATTAAATTAAAAAAAAAAGCTGCCCAGGTGATTCTACTGTCAGCTGGGTACCACTGCATTACACCAGGCTTCCCACCTAAGAATGTGGCTACTTCCTGAATAATGCTTCTCAAATGTTAAAGTACCTACAAATGACCTGAGAGTCTTGTTAATATGCAAAATCTGACTCAATAGGTCTGGGAGGGTCTTCATATTATGCATTTGTAATAAAATCCCAGATGATGCTGATGCTACTGGTCCCAGAACTGTACTTTGAGTAGCAAGAATCTTGATCTCTTAGAAATGCAATTTAACACAAAAACTCATCCTCAACTAATGAGACTTTAAGGCTCTGGCTTTCCCAGTCTCCTTCTAGTTCTCTAGTATATGATTCCAAAAAATTTTTATGCCCTGACTACTTTATATTCAACAGCTATCATAGGGAGATAGTTTCCCATTTCTCTCTAGCTTAAACATGCTCTTTGTTTTGCCTAAAAGAAAGCTCTTTAAAATTACCTCTGCATTCTTTGTATGCTTTTCAACAGATAATAGAAAAAATTTACTCATTTTCTATTTATAGCACTTGAATCCATTGGTTAAACCTAGCTACAGAAATAATTTTTAGAAATATATTACTAAATATGAAGTAATAAAACAACTGAACTACATTTTACTTCCTTTAAATCTCATTGTAAATGCTACTTCCTCCAGGAGGCCTTCCCTGACTGTGCTTGCTCATAATAACCTTTGCTTCTGTGAACTTGTATTACCTTCAGACCACACCAGGCAGCCTTTGATTACATATAGCTGTGATGCCACGCATGAGCTTTGTGTGTCAAACTCTTGTCCCATCCAGTAAGACTTGCAGAGCCAAAGGGCTGACATCTCTTTCTCTCAACACTGAACCATTACACAAGGACTCAACTTGAAAATCAACTTGTTTGTTAGATAAATTTTATTTGCTGACATCCATGTATACCCAACCATAGAGTCCCAAAATTGTTAGACTGCAACAGATCAAAAATTTTGTGTATATCTGTATTTTTCCCTCTTCCATTCAGGAAACACACCCAAGCCATCCTTGAAGTTGTACCCTCTGATTCTTTCTTTAAAATCTCCAGGCACAGAGACTCTAGATGAATCCCAAATAATCTATTCAAAGATGACCCATGATGATCACCAAAGATTACTTACAAAATGCTAGAGCTGATTAAGGTTTGTTATCTGCCTCCAAGGTGATGAGACCAGACTCTATAATTTCCAGGTGTTAAGAGGTTCTGCTCCAAGACATCTTCTACCAAATTGGTTCATAAATGAGAAGCTTACAATGTCAGCAGCAGAGAGAAAAAGGGAGGGAGACTGCCCATGAAGAGAGGATTCAGAAGGCCTGGTATTATAAATGATGGGAAAATAAAGGAAGAAAGAGTAAGCTAGATTAAAAGGTCAGAAACACATTTCTGGGTGCCGTGAATTTAAGCAGGAAGTAGAACACATGTTAATGAAACGGGGGCTACAGCTGTATTGCTGACTAAAATGTACACATATGGCTAATGGCACATATTCTGGATAATCAACAGAAAAAGAAATGTTTTGCTTCTGAGACAACAAAATTAGGGCATGTTATTCTTTACTGACGTTGCCTGAGGCAGCCACGTCTCATTGTAGCTTTGAAGCATACATTCTTCACGGTTCCTCTTTACTGATTTCTCTGGTGTGAACAGTAGTTTTGTTTCTCTGTATAAATCTTTTCCAAGGTTTATATTCTGGGTTTTGTTACAACTTAACCACCTATCTTTAGTCTGTCATTTTTTATTTCTCCCATCCCTATAAAGAATTGTTACTGTGCAATATTCCTCATAGAAACGCCAAGAACTTTCAGGCTGAAGAAGGCTCTTACACAATGAACTATTGATGTTTAAAACGAAAATAGAATTCAAGTCAGAGTTCTGCAACTGGGGAGAAAAAACAACTTACCTGAGAATTATAAATAAAATCCAAAGATCACCTCATACAGGATAATAACTGAGAGAATTGTGTTGTGTGTAGTTTCGATATTTCAACTTGGATTGTTCTTTCCTTCAAACAATAATGGAGTAATTTATAAGCACTCAGCATTTCTATTTCAGGCCACTGCACTTGTGTTTAATAATTCCCACATTTACTGACTTGATTATTGTATGCCATTTGGCTATTAGCAAGCATCAGCTATCCAAAAGTTCACCTGCCACATTAGAGACGCTAATGGTTTCCACTACAAAGCTAAAGTTAACAGACCAGGCCTTGATAAAGATACCTTAGTTGCTATAGTTGCTAGTTTAAATTTATTCTCTTCTGCATATATTGGTGACAAGGCAATCCTATTCCCCTGATAATGAAAAGATTGTGGCTTCCTTTTTTTTTTTTGCCTTTTTGTTTTGTTTTGCTTCTCATGGGCTTTTGATATCAAATTGGGCAGCATAATGAAGACCTGATCATTGCTGTGAGACAAACTGAGTCATCAGAGATAAAAGAAGCCCTACACAGACATCAAAGGCACCAAGCCCAAAAGAAAGCTAAATATATTTACTCAAAGATACTCATTCTTTAAGGGAAAGAAATGAAAATGCTTTCTGAAGTGATCATTTCTTCAAGTCACCTATTAAAAAGACTCAAAGAGCTTTCCATCTTCTCCCCTCTTAGAACCAAGCTTTGATTCCAGATGTCTGTATCCATGAAACCACCTGCTGCTTCTGAGTCACTCTCAATAGTCTGCAAACACAGTGGTAAAGAGAGAGAGACTGGAAGTCAGGTCACCCTCAAGCTTTGGCCTTATGAAGAGTTGGCCAGAGACTTGACCAAACCTACAATGATAATATGAATGGGGCTTTTGAATGCTAGAAGGCTGCCTTGGGAAACATCATTTCAAAGATATCTAGTCTTACTTCTAGCTACAAAATGTTCATTGTAGTTTTTTATTTCAGCAGATGCAGTAACTTAATGCTAATGACACAACTACTATTATTATTACTGCCATCCTTACCATTTATTGAGAGGCCAATACATGCCAGACATATTGCTAAATGCTTAACATACATTATCCATTAATTCCCTGAAGTAATACCTACTGAGTATCTGCAGTGGGCACTGGGGTAATAGCAGTGTTCAAACCTGACATGATCCCTTCCTCAAAGAGAGCATACAATTCTGATTTATTAATTTAATTTATTTACTTAATCTTTACAACAAACTTACTAGGTAAGAACTATTATTTATATTTTTCAAATGATAAAACTGAAGCTCAAAACTTGCCCAAGATTAAACAGTGAATGGGGCAGAATTTAAAACTAAGACATCCTGACTCCAAAACCATACTTTTAACCTCTTACCTATGCTGATGTTCTGAGACCCTGAGGTAAACCTGGACTACATGAAGGAGGAGAGTTAAAAACAAGTTTAGCTCTTAGAATACTTGGTGTCTTTACAATGGGAGACGTATTTGTCAGTTTTTAAGAAAGCATAGAAGTAGGGTCCCCAGTTGTCAGAATAAGGGGAAAAAAAATTTTCTGATATTTTCCATCTGGCGAGAGGAGTAGTTGACCTGGCTAAGATTTCTCCTACCTGGAGATGCTTTTTAAGCATCTTCAGGCTCAGATCTTATACATACAGATATTAGTGTATATCCAGCTTCCTTTGAGTTTTCTTATTTAATTTAGTACAGCACTCCACATTGGAGTCAGTATAAGCTTGGCATCAGACTACTTCTATAGAACAGCCTCAGAGTGATCCAGTAAGAAGGCTAGTTGGGGTGTGAGATGAACAAACCTGTTATTTGGGCAGGGAAACTATTTTTTTCCTTCAGTTTAACCAATGCTAGTCCCTGACAGCATTATTATTGTCTGTGAGTGCCTATAAACCTGAAAGAAGACAAGAAATTAAGAAAGTGAAGATTATAGAGCACCTACTATGTTTGGCATTGTGCCCACATATTTCACCTTTTATAAAGATTACAATGACCTGAAAGAAGCTCAGAGAGGTTAACTGACTTTCTCAAACAGGGTCACACAAACAGTAAGTAGTAGAATTCAGATGAGAACCTAAACTTCTGCCTCCAAAATCCACATTTGCCTAGTATAATCCTCTGACCTTTAGTCAGTGATTCCCAGCCTACAGTATCACAGTCATCTCAAGAAAGATACTAAAGTTCTCCAAATAATACTTCAAACCAAAAATCAAGTTAATTTTTAAAAAATTAATAATAAATGCATGCCACACAACACTTTGTGTAAAGAACAGCCTTAATTAAATAATATCAGGTCATACAACTTCAAAAAAGGTTGGAACTTACTGGACTAAATATACAGATTTTACTCCCCATGTTGTTTCCCTCCACCCCCCTCCACCAGAGTAACACCATTAAACCAGGTTCCAGCCAGCTGCAACACCAAGAGACTCTACTTATTGAGATCGTTAAGTGGTGTTGACAACTTCCAGAAGTCCTCACCACAAATGGAAGGTACTCTGTGTAACAATTTTCCATGCAATAAACCATTCAAAACACTTGAAGAACAAACACATCTGTTTCCAAATTCTAAGGCCTTCTGTTCTTGCCAAGTGGACAGAGACATTTACTGCTTTCAACTCCAGATTGCAAGAGCCAAATGGAGTGTTTCCACAAAAAAGAAAATTCTGAATGAAAAGCATTGTTTGGCTGTGTTCTGTAGGATTTCAGTCCCTTAGGACTCCAAAGGAAGGAGTGTGTACATATATGCATACACTTGTTCAGAGCTTATCCATCTCCTCTGCCACTGCCTTATTTCAGGGCCTCATGGGGCCCTCAAAAGCCTCATTTATTTGATAAACATTAAGCACTTTATGAGGCCCTGGGGATTTGCCTTCAGGCAAACTTAAGGAATTCAAAAGCCAGTCCTGGTCAATCAATTGAGCCCCACATATTTATTCAATTCAACCTCCAGTCACACTGCACAGCTATCAGAGGCACTTGGACTCCCGAATCTATTGATCAATAGCAGACAGCCTGCAATACCAACACACTGGCCTTTTTTTTTCTCTTTTCCTTCTTTTGAGTCTTCGAAGTTGAGATAATGGTTACACTCTCAGCACCTGCACCCACTGGCTGTACCCATGTATCTTTGCATATATGTGTGTTCGCACGTATGTGTGTTTGTGTGTGTATGTGTGTGTTGAAGGTCAAAACAAAGTAAGAAGAGAATAAGAGTCAGTCCCATACAGAGAGTTACTATTCAATTTCTATATTTATTCCAGGCCAGTGTATTCTAATCCTTACAGAATTATCCGTTGTGTATCTAAGGAAGTGGAAAGAGTAGAGTTGACTGAGATGGTCTGGCTCTGGCTTTAAATACTTATTAACTCAATGGCCTTGGGCAAATTATTTCTCCATATCTATATCTAAAATGGGGAGAATATTTGTTGTGAAGATTAAATGAAGAAATATATGTAAAAGGTATAAAACAGAACATACCACGTAGAAAGCATTCCAGAAATGTTAGCCATTATTTGCATCATTGTTCTATTCTATAAGCAGGGCCCTTCCTGCACAGACACTTGTGTTCATCCTGGCAAAGGGTCTAGGACACACCTGAAGTTCACCAGACACCAGAATGAACACACCTCCCTCTAGGAGAAGGACTTACTTAAAACCAAGGAAAGTGACAAGTCTGTTAAAGAATATAGAGTTTTAGAAATATGTCTTATCCATGGTCCATTACCAAGCCAATGCTCTCCAAAGCAGTTTGCATTTGCCGCCAGTTAGTTTCTAGACTCCTTTGTTAATGCCTTTTTCCTCAAAGGAGAAAGAACCTCCTCTCTGTAAAATTTCTTCATGAGTTTTTTCATTGGCCGAAAACATTCCTGCAGCTGTTCCTCTGGGTATTGTGAACTGACTTTCTCCCAACATATAGAAGGTCTTAGCAGACCAAGCCTAACTCCAATTAGAGATAGTGTTTCATCCCAGACTGGGCCAGTGAGATTTTGAACACTACTTTAAAATGCAAGACTTTCAGAAAATGTCATGTCTGCAAAATTTAGAAGGTTTCAACTCTCCCAAGCAGTCAGAATCTAGGACATCTGACTTAATGTGCTGTCCAAAAATCTCTCTTGATCATTTGCTTTCCTTGTACTTGTTAGGGATTCTCATTTTAAAAACAACAACTTCACCACAAATTCCCCTTTCAGATTTAAAAGCAAACCAATGGAGATAAAACAAAAATAATAATAATAAATATACTTCACTAAGCTAATTCCTTACTGTGAAGGGAAGAAGGGTCAATGGATATAGCATTATACTAACATTTAGGAACTGTCACATGTCACGTGGTCTCGTGCCCTATCTCATTCAAGCCTTAATAAAACGTAAGCTCCAAGAGGGCAGGAATTCTTTTAATCAACATTTTAAATATATGTCCAGTGCCTAGAACACTTCCTGGAAAATAGAAGTTCTCAATAAATGCATATTGAGTGAATGATAGCCACCTTTATTTTACAAATGAACAACCTGATGAACAAAAAGAGAAGTAAATTAACTTGCCCAAAATACCCAGAGGAGGGAAAAGCTATAGATTGAAAAGTCTAAATCCATAGCCCATATTTTTCCACTATTTCATTTTGTACTTTTTCATGGTATATTAAAAACAAAACAAAACAAAAACAAAAACAAAAGCAGAAAACATCCTGCTACCAACTACACTAATACAGTAAGAGAAGAAAAGAGTAAAATACTTGTTTTGAACAACTGTCAGTGTAAAACACAAGATGATCAGATGATGAATGCAATTCCAGTGCTGACTGTCAAGGGTTTCTATCATAGCAAAGGCAGTGGGGTACTAAGGGAACTGGGAGACACAATGTCTTTGTGAACAGATTGGCAGCTTGAAGTAAGGTAAAGGGGACAAAGGTGTCATCATTTGTCACTCAAATATCCAGCCTGAAAAGCCTTTTGTTCCATTACTAGCAAGGACTCCAGAGCAAATGAGCACAAGAGAACAATCAAATCTGATGAACTATATTCAATTTAAAAGCAAAACTAGGAATCCCACTCAGGAAAAGGCTACAAATCAGACAAATTGTAATATTCAAAATTACAAATGAATTAGGGACATGTAGGTCAGACATAGATGAGCTCCTCTAAAAAGGAGCAAGTGTTTATAAATGGTCCTATCAAGAGCATTCCGAACAATAAGAAAAAAATACTTGATCTTTAAAGATTACTGGTTTGATTTTTTTAACTGATATTTTCTCGTTCTTCTGTAGCACATGGAATATCAGAACACTTAATCACAAAAGCACTTACTTAGTTGAATTAGGAAAAGACATTTCTTCCCAGATTCATTGAAAAATCTTTTGCCTGGCTTTATAATAACTGAAAGTGAATTCAGAGTTAAAATGATCAGCGTCCCCTTATAATTATTTACTACACAGCTAACATCTAGCCCTATGTGATAGCTTGGACTAGATTTCTCTTTGAATTCAATACATGCAATCCAATGCCAGGTTACCAGGAAAATAAAACAGGAATCCATTATCAAGGGTGGTAAAAACAAAATTTATGTTTTGTATCTTTTTCTTCCAATCACTTAATAATTCTGTAGACATCCTCACTGAATCAGGGTGGAGAATATTTCCACAGTGACACAAATAGTCCATAGCATAGCAAATTGAGTCAAGAAGCAAAATCTCAATTCATTCTAGCAAATTCAAGATCAACATGTCCAAGAGACACAAGGTAATTTCTGAAAAATAAATGTAGAAATTATATAACAAATGCTAGAAAACTGTATACACTTGGATTTCCCTAAAATCCTGCCTTCACGAAGCTAGTGGAAACCAGATCCTTTTAAAGGTCTCTCTCAGATAAAACGGCTATCTAACTGTTCTGGTATCCAGAGTCATTTAATCCATTAGGCTTATGAGGCTATAAGCTTTTTTAGGAGCCTATAAAAACCTTTGAGACCTGTTAAAAAAAAAAAGTATGCACTCAAAAATACAAAAAGAAAACTACACAATCAATATTGATGTGTTGTTTTATCTACAAAATATACCAGTATATCATTAAATTCTACATTGTTAAATTAATAAATTGTCAGAAATATCTTTATATCTGAAAAGAATTTGTAAGTTAGATTTTCTCACTTATCTTGAGCATGCAAAATGATTGCTGAGAAATCAAGGTCATTCGTGAATTAAATGGGCAACCCAGGCTGAAAATTCTAAAAACAAAATTATTGAACTCATTTGAAATTTTTATAGCAAAATTGCTACTTAATAGGGAATGTGGGTGCATTTTAATATGTTTAATATGAAGTGGGTAGAGTCCACTAATGAAACAGTGCCAAACACCCACAAGGAGTTTAAATGCCAACTCTCACCATTCACTTATTGCCCCTTTCCCATCCTTCCTTCACAGAACCTCGAGAGTGACTTCTGCAAAATGCTGATAAAATCAGGCCACTCCTCTGCTTGCATTCTTGAGTGGCTTCCCATTGCACTTAGGATAAAATCTGAACTCCTTACCACAGCCTAGAAGACATCAGTGCCCAGTCTAACCTTGGACAACTCAATCCTTTGCTTGTCAATTTCTGAGGAAGTCCTGTTGGATCCATGTTCAAAATACATCCAGAATCTGACCACTTCTCACCACCTACTCTCTTATCACCCTGTTCTGAGCTACCATCATCTTGTGCCTGGATAATGACAACTGCCTCAATGCAGGTCTTCCTTCTATTCTTTTTCATTATAGACAATGTTTATTACAGCAGCCCAAGTGAATCTATTAAAGAGGAAGTCATTCCCTCAGCTCAAAATTCTCCAAAGGGAATCAAATCTGAAGTCTGCACAATGATCTACAAGGCTTTACACAATCTGGCCCTCGCTGCCTCTCTTTCTCTCCTCTCCCACTGTCTTCCCTGGTCTGGCTGATGCCTGACCATGCCAGGAACATATCTTTCAGGTCTTTGTACTGGCTATGTGCTTGGCCTGGAACATTCTTTCCTAAGATTTCCGCAGGGCTTACTCCATCACCTCCTCCAAGTCTTTACTTCAATGTCACTGCCTTACAAGACCTATTCTGACCATCATATTATAAATTACAATGCACTGTTTGCTATTCCCACCACATCAGCACTGGCAATCCCTATTCTACTTTTGCTTTTTCCCATAGCACCACCTTCTAATATCCTGTATAATTGATTCATTTATTAGTTTGTTTATTATCTGTCTCACCTGCTAGAATATTAGTTCCATAAAGACAGGAATGTTTAATATCCACTAATATATTTCAAATGTCTAGAGCACTGCCTGGAAGCTCAATAAACATTAGTTAAATGGTCAGTCAGTCTCCCTGCTCTTTCCACACTGGACTTTTCAGTCTGTTGTATAACAAAGATTTTGTCTGGTCTCTGTCCTGAGTTCCTGGCACAGAGCTTCTAAAACCCTTAGAATTTCCCAAGTAATAGAAGTGTCTCTGTTATTTGTGAGCCCCCTGGATCTTTCAGGAGTCTATGCTGATAAGGTAACTCATGCAGGGCCCAAGATAACTTCACAATGGAAACCAGTCACCAAGCACATGATTACAGGGTTGGACTTTGAGTCAGCCTGACCTCCAGGTAGTGAGGGGCTGGAGAGTGAGTTCAATCAAATGGCTGAGTCAATCAACCACGCCTATGTAATGAAACTCCAATAAAAACTCTAGACACTGAAGCTCAGTGGAGCTTCCTGGTTGGTGAACGCCTTGGTGAGTCAGGAGGGTGATGCACCCTGGTTCCATCGGGAGAAGCTATGGAAGCACTATTTTAGGATCCCCACAGACCTCAGCTTGTGTGTCTCATCATTTAACTGCTCCTGATTTGCATTCATTATAATAAAACTATAATCATAATCATAATGTAAAACTTTTCTGAGTTCTATGATTTGTTCTAGCAAATTATCAAGCCTGAATAAGGCCATGAGAACCCCCCAAATTGTAGTCAGTTGATCTGAAGTGAGGAAAGTCTTGCTGTGGACTGTGCCATTTAACTTGAAGGGTTACTGCTAACTCCAGTGGTTAGTGCCAGAATTGAATTGCAGTTTATACCAATTGATGTTGGAATATAGTCCTCATACATTGGAGACAAGTGGGCCAAAGTTTACTCCTTCCATCCTTTGGTTTTTAAGTAGTTTATGAAACAGAAAAGGAGCTTTAGCCAAAAGGTATCTAATTAATATATTTATTAATAATTGGATTGACAACTATAGCTTAGATCTAAGGGAGAATGGAGCCTTCTAATAATCTTCTCATACTTCTAGATCAATACTATCCAAAAGAATTATAATGTAAACTTCAAATCTTAGCCACCTATATAATTTTAATTTTTTTAGGAACCATCTTTAACAAAGTAAAAAAGGTAAAATTAGTGTTCATTATGTATTTTATTTTGCCCATGTACAAAATATCACCCCAAATTATAATAAATGTAAAATTATTAATGATGTAGTTTACTTTTTTCACATTAATTCATCAAAATCTGGTGTGTATTTTACACTTATAACACACCTCAAATTGGAGTAAACACATTTCAAGTGCTATCAAGAGCCACATGTGGCTAGAGACTATCATATTTGAACAGCATAGTTCTAGACATTTGAAACTGCCCTGGGGAAGAATAGATTGTTTACAAGTAAACAATCTGGAGAATAGTGGGCCTGAGGCAGGTCCTGCCTAATTGACTTCCTTCAAAGAGAAAGAATATAAAGCTAGAGGCTAAACGCCGGGGAAGAGCACAGCTTTTGCTAGTTCAAAAGAACAAAGACCATTCCTACAGAGAAGATTACCTCATCTAGTGAAACATGGCTCAGTGCATGTCTCAAACTCTGACCAACCAAATTGGAGGAGCGAGTAGAAAAGTACAGAAATCCCACGACTTCTACTTCTCCAGAGGGGAAGCGAAAGGGAACTTTGCTTCTCTATGTCCATAGCCAAATCAGGAGTATACATGAGGACTATCTGCCTTTCTCTCACTGTAAGGCCTTTGCAAATGTTAATGACAGCCCATTTTTCTTGAGGAAGGCACCACATCAAACAATGTAGGACACATATTTTAGGTAACCCTTACAGCAAATATTTTTTTCAGATAAGCAGACAAAGGTAGAGTGATGTTAAGTACCTTGTCCAAGGCCAGCTATTCAATAGTGGATTTGGATTTTGAAATCAAATCTTTGACCCCAAAGTCTAACTTCCTAACTAAAATTTGACAGTGGAACATCTTTTCCTCCCTCTTTTTACCTGGCCAACACCAGTGCATACTTCAAAGCTCTACTGAAGTATCACTTCCTCAGTGAAGCCTTCCCTGATCTCCTTGCTAAAGTCAATCCTAGTGCCACCCCACCCCAGTCAATTCTCTGTCATTACTCTGGTTGGTTTTCTTAGTGTTTTATCATGACTTAAAATCATTACACACGCACATGCACGCAGGTGCTTGCTTACTGTCTCTCTCCGCTAGATATAAGGTCTATGAGAGCCAAGACCTTATCTGTCCTGTTTACTGTTATATCCCAGGGTTTAAATCCTTGCTTAGTGCATACAGTAGGAAAAACTAACAAATCTGCTAGCAGCTTCAGGCTGGTTATTACACTTCGTGATACTGAAGTACCTTTAGGCATAAAAAGGAAAGGGAGGTCACCCACAAACACAACAGCTTTTAACAGAAATAATGGAGCTAGTCCTAGATAATTTAAGTATTTTCTTCTTTTGTATTTTACTTTTTCTATACTCTCATTCATTATTTGTTACATAATGGGATTTTGAAATCAATCATATAAGATTTTACCAGATGTCAGCAAGTATAACGAGAACTTGGTTGAAACATTATATAAAAACACATATACACGCAAAGACCATCCCCCACAGAAATGACGGCATAGCTAAACCACATGTTCATAGGAATCAAACGACATAACTTATTAGTTAACAATGATAGCTAACATTTTTAAGTGCTTATAATTACCAGGTTTTTAACATGTATTATATAATTTAATTTAATCCTCACAATAATCCTATGAAGTAAATGATATCATTTCCATAATACAGAAGGGGAAATTGAAACTCAAAGAGGTTAAGTGACTTGCTCAATGTACCAAAGCTAATAAGTAGTACAGTCAAGATTCAAATTCAGGCTGTGCAAGTCCAGAGTCACAGCTGTGCTAAGTGAGACTGGAGCTACAGAAATGGCTTCAGGACATGAATGGTGACAACATGGTCTTCGCAGCAGAAGCAGAGTGACACTAAAGTCCTATTTACCTAATTAACATACCTAATCCCATGTGAATCATTAGCATAAAGCAATCTTCACTACGGCTGGTGTGTTGGGCCCAGGCAGATGGGCTCTTGAAAATGTCATAAGATGAACTGATTTTTTAAAATTTAAGGACATAGCTTCAACCTCTGACCCAACAATAGCCTATTCCATTTCACGTAATTCCAGCGCATCAATGGAAGAAGCACTAGTGAAAAGCAGACCTATTTATTCCTGCCCACGCTCCATCATTCCCAGGGTCCTGTAGGACAGAGAACAGATGACAACTGTCTTCTAGAGTATAGGAATCCAGCCATATTATGTTAATCACGTACAGACCTCAGTATACATCAGAAAGGAGGAAACTCTTTTTTTTTTTTGGCTTAAAACAACACAAATTTGTTATATTATAGTTCTGGAGATCAGAAGTTTCAATGGGCTAAAAATCAAGGTGTCAGCAGGGCCTTACTCCTTCTGGATGCTTTTATTTTTTTTCCTTTTATTTCATAATATTATGGGGGTACAACACTTTGTTTATATATATTGCCCATGCACTGCCCATGTCAGAGCTACAATCATGGACATCCCCCAACTGTGCACCCCACACCTATTCAGTGAGAGTTTTCCCATCCCCTCCACCCCCCTCCCACCTGCCCGCCCCCTGATGAATATTATTGCCATGTGTGACATAAGTATTGATCAGTTAGTACCAATTTGGTGGTGAATACCAGTGGTGCTTGTTTTCCCATTCTTGTGATACTTCGCTTCAAAGAATGGGCTCTAGCTCCATCCACAATAATACCAGATGTGTTAATTAACGTATTGTTTTTTATTGCTGAGTAATACTCCATGGTATACATATACCACATTTTACCACATTTTATTAATCCACTCGTGTATTGATGGGCACTTGGGTTGTTTCCACATCTTTGCAATTGTGAATTGTGCTGCTATAAACATTTGAGCGCAGATGTCTTTATTACAGAGTGTCTTTTTTTTCTTTGAGTAAATACCCGGTAGTGGGATTGCTGGGTCAAATGGTAATTCTACTTTTAGTTCTTTGAGGTATCTCCATATTACTTTCCATAGAGGCTGTACTAATTTGCAGTCCCACCAGCAGTGTATGAGTGTTCCTATCTGTCCACATCCCCACCAGCATTTGTTGTTTTGGGACTTTTTGATATGAGCCAATCTCACTGGAGTTAAGTGATATCTCATTGTGGTTTTGATTTGCATTTCCCTGATGATTAGAGAAGTTGAGCACTTTTTTATATGTTTGCTGGCCATTATTCAGAAAGGAGGAAACTCTAAATTTCCCTGAGTTGGTAAAATATCAATTTTTCTGTGACTTGGCAAAATAAAATATTATACCAGGGTAATTAAGAATTTCTTACTGGGATGCTCTCTGGTGTCATCAGGACTAAAATCCAGGACAGAACAAGCAAGACTCTTCTTAAGCAGCGAGGGTGAGAGGAGCATTTGAGAAGGGCTCTCTTAGATTCAGAATGCAGTACGAAAAGCAGCTGGGACAATCCCAAGGTTCCACTCAGCAAATATTCATTGAGTATTGACTACGAGTTAGACATATTTTTTATTTGCAGATACAAATTTGAATAGAACTTGGTGTGTGTCCTCAGGAAGCTTGGAAATTCACAGTACATGGAGAGTTAAGGAAAAGTAACTGCCATACAAGGTGAGTATGTAAGCCTTTGTTCTGCATTGGAGAAGGTATCATTTGCACTGAACCCTGACGGATAAGTAGGATTTCACAATTCATCATGTGTCCAGTATAGCATTAAGTGTTGAGAATGCAAAGGACAACAGTACTCAACCAGGAGACCAGATAAAATGATGATTGTCTGGGTACCAAAGGTGACTCTGGGTCCATATTCAGTAGAATTTAATTTTCCCCTTACAAAGAAATCATTAATCTCATTCTGGAACTTGACACACAACCAAAGAGATAACACAACAATGAAAGCGTGGGAGGAAAGGAATTATGTCCTACAAGTCTGTTGGAAGCCCCATACCTGGTCTCTCTGATGCTTCAATGCAAGACCAAGCACCCTCATCAAAACTAGATGTCACATTTCCATAAGATATTCTGGAGCTCTACCCTGAATATCAATTAAAGTACAAATAATCCATTGCTACACCTCAGTTAATTATATCCCTCCCAAAAAACACAACAAAAAAATGCACTTGGCACTGTGCAGAAAGACAAAGCAAAGTTCATATTAGATCTAGGAGATCACCTTGCTTTACTGGTATAGGATAAACACAAATACCATCATTAGGGCATCAGCAATCAGAGGTGTAAGTGTCACTATGCAAGCAAGGTAAAATGCTAAGAAGTCTCCCACCCCACTTCCAAAACAAATCCCAATGCACAGTGCAGTGAAACAAGAAATGACGCGAAGTGTGCATACTAATAAAAGCACAGAAAACAATTTAATTTAAACAAGCTAATCCAAACATTTGCTTCACTTAAAGCTTGGAAAATGGCATTTCATTAAGTCATGTTTTCATTTCAGAAGATGACTGTCAGACCCAAACTATCTTATTATAATTGAATATAGGAACATATAAAGATAATACATTTTTAGAATAAGTAACTCAAAATGAGTTTTTTAAAAATTCATAATGAACTTATGAATCTCTATGCCTAAACTAGGGAGCAATTTCATACAAATTTGCTTCATATGGCATCCGTGGGCCCATATCCATACACTTACTTGTCCCTGCATCCATGAGTGTATCAGTTGCATATAATGGGAGCTACACCCACTGGTGAGTATTAAAATCTCTGTAGAGAGAGAGGACTTGGCCTTGTATACAATGACATTGTTAATACTCTGGAGCCTTCTATAGCCTCGATTTTGAGCTCAAACTCAACTTCTGTTTGCTGAAAGATGGCAAACAATTGACATAGCAGGTTTTAATCAAGAAACTCTCTACATATAAAGGAAGTATAAGGAAAAATAGCAGTTTCTTTAAACCATTTAAATGTCTTTGGAAATAATTCAAGTATTAATTTTTTCCTGGTATAAAAATAATTTATGATCATTATAGAAAAATAAAGAAACACAGAGAGGTAAAAAATTTAAAATTATTCATAATCTATAGCCAGTTTTAACATTTTGGGGATATATTTACAAATATTGTTATAATTTTTTAAAAAGGGGATTTCATTAAACACTTATCTGCCAAGTTGCTTTTTGTACACAGAATATACCAAGTATTCATTTCTCTTTCATTGCATATTTCCTACATTATTATTTTATTTGACAAAATTATTAATATATTAAGTATATACTTAATCATATGTATTGCAAGTTTGTATTTGTCCTTTATCTTTAAAGCTTTCAAACTTTGAGACCCATGAACCCCTTTCTTATCCTTTTCTCCTAGAAATTTCTTCAATTTTTTAGGTCTTTGCTACCCAAATATTTTTACAATGGAAATCATTGACATAATATATGCAGCTAGAAGCCAAATACGGTTTTTAATCACACTCAGGGTATGGTTTTGAATCCTACCCACTGTGTGATTTCAGGAAGTAATTCAGTATCCTAGAGCTTCAGTTTCCTTGTCTTTGCTAGATAATCCCTAATATACTTTCTAGTTCTAAACATCAGTGGTTCTATCAACTGGCAAATATTGAAGGTTTCATTTGGTGTACATTTATGTTTAGAGGAATATTTATTTTAAACTTTAATAAAAATGAATGGAAT
The DNA here is from genome assembly GCA_023783475.1 of Daubentonia madagascariensis. Taxonomy (NCBI): domain Eukaryota; kingdom Metazoa; phylum Chordata; class Mammalia; order Primates; family Daubentoniidae; genus Daubentonia; species Daubentonia madagascariensis. The sequence continues at coordinate 19,771,569 of JAKFHU010001990.1, forward strand.
GGAATGAATAGAGGAGCTTGGTAAGGCAATTGATTTCTTAAAAGAATGAGCTTTCTGCTTAGCATGAACATGTTGTCTGTCTCAAATAAATCCCTGTTTAAAAGGTAGGTCTTCCAAAAGATTGTATTATAGCTACAGGTTGTTAGAATTTCTGAAAAGTTTCCTGAAGTTTACATCATCCACCCTCATTTTTCATATGATGACACAGAGGCCAGAAAGAGAAGGTGACTAATAAGTCACACAGGAAGTAGATGAAGAGTCAAACAGGGAAGAAAACCTCCTCACTTCTGAAGGGGAATTTTTCTGCTACAGTACCCCTTCAGAATTGAATCCCAGTTATAAAAAGTTTGGCTTTTGGAAATTAGCAAATAAGGTAGCATTATTTGCCAATATCGTGTCATATTGCCATAGCCAATATGATGTCGTATTATTCCTTAGAAGGGACCTTTGTGAGGGGTGTACCCAGGAAGCAATGTAGCTCAGCATGTAGGAACAAAGGCTGTGGAACTGCACTGCCTTGCCTCAAAGTCTGGCTCCACCCCTCCTGTTTCTGTGACCTGGGCAAATTTCTGGACCTCTCTCACTTCAGCTTTTCTATCTTTACAATGGAGGTAATAAAACACCTACCTCATAAGCATGTTATGAAGATTAAATGCATTAATCCTTGTTTAGTACTTGGCCCAGTGCCTAGACTGGTGATAGTGCTCAGTAACTGTTAGCGGTTGGTAATACATTGACTTAGATATTACAAAGCATACAGAGCAGAAATCAATATTCCCCTCTAGCCCTCCTTTCCCAGACTATTTGCAGAAGTAAAAAAGAATTATTTGAACAACCAAAGAGTATTTTTATAAAAACATTTTTACTGAGATTCTATGGTATGTTCAGCACGACGCTGAACTGTATGAGGAACAGAAGATGAAAGAGAACAATACACATCCAGGTATTTTCCCTCATGACAAACATCCCTTACCCACCTGTTCCATCTTGCCCATGTTTAACCAATCCCTCCTCAGTATTTCCTCCATTCAATATGAGGTCAGTTAAAAAATAAAACCATACATCATCCTTCCTAAATAGGACCAACAATCAGGTAGAAAAGATAACAGAAGAAAACATTTCTATTCATGTTAGTGAACCATATGCTTAAACACACAGTAATAGATTTATAAAGAAATATGCAAGGCCTGTAAGAAGAAAATAAACTTTAAAATTTTATTGAGGGATATGGAAGTTGACTTGCAAAAGAGATATTGTGTTCATATAAAAATATCAATGCTCTCAAAATTAATAATTTATAAATGTAATACAATTCCAATGAAAGTGTGTTTTTAAAATTTGATACAATTATTAGAAGCACCATCTGGGAAAATCAATAAGGAAGAAGAGTAATACAAGTCTTAAGGAAAAAAAGAAAGAAGAAAAGAAGTAAAATAAATTGACCTGAAAATTTGTATAGTCTGATATTAAAAACATAGGGTAAAGCTACAAAAACTAAAGTACTGACATAGGTATATGTAATTTTTTCACATGATAAAAGACATTTTAAGGGAAAAAAAAATGGCGGTGTGATAGGGTCCTCCCACCGTACCGCTCGCAGGAAAGGAGGTGAAGAACACCAACGGCTGCCTGCGAGCATGGACCGCTCACTCCGAAAACAGCATTGCGAATTACAGAGAAACAACGCCGAACGCCCAGCCCAAGAAAACAGGTACAAAATTTTCACAAAGATTGGAGGGCGCACGGAGCACAATAGAGCCCAGAGCGCGGGAAGGACGCGCTCGCCAGGTCTGCGCAGCGCGACCTGCCCCCCAAGCGGTTACGCGCCACCCCATACACGCAGTCAGGGACAAGCCCAGAGTTGGGACAGAGCGGTTGCTAGGGACGGTGAGCCCTGTGGCGAGGAGGAAGTAGCCAGAGCCAGACACAACTCGCAGCTACAAAATACAGAGACTGCCCAGGGCTGGGGAGGAACTGGGCGGGGACCGAGATACAGCTTCCCGGGACAGTGCGCGGGAACCCGCCGGCCGGCACTGTGCCACTAGAAGTCAGCGGGACTGGGCCCAGGAGTTTAACGGAGAGCGGGACACGCCCTTAGAGGCTGCTAGCAACTGCCGCTGCGGCCGGCAGAGAAAAACTGCGCTGCTGGTGTGATCGGAGCCCGGCTGTGCGCCCGGCTGACAGCGGCCGCCATCTTTACAGCCGCCCACGCGGAGCTGTGAGCCGCGTCTCTAGCTCCGCCCCGCCCCGGCCCGGGGCTCTTCTGCTGGGGCGAGACAGGCTTTGCCTGTGGTGGCCAGGGACAGCTGCATCCGTGGGTTCCAGGTGGGACGAGATCCCGGAACTGTAGCGGTGGGACCTTTGAGTATTGGAAACAGTTTGCAGCTCATCCATCTGGTTCTGCTTCCCCGGCTCTGGCCTCCGACAAGTCCACTCCGTGCTGGTCCTAGTGCCCGCCCTTCAGGTCCCAGCCCTCCTTTACCCCAGAGATCGCTCATTTTGAAGGTTGCTGGCTATAGTGACTCATTTGGTATAACGCTGGTTCCCATGACAACCAAATACCTCAAGAGCCACAGGCTGAACCAGAGCAGCTCCCCATAATCCTGCCCACTTCAATAGGGAATTCCGCGCCATCCAAGAGCGCTTCCAGCGGCCACTACGCCCCCCTCCCCGTGGGAACATCCCCCCGGTGGAGATTGCTGGGGATAGAGACGGAAAGAAATATTACGGAAAAATCAAATAGAAATCCTAGAAATGAAAGAAGCATTCAAGGATCTACAAAACACAGTGGAAAGCCTTAAGAATAGGCTGGACCATGCAGAGGAAAGAATTTCAGAGCTAGAAGACAGCTCCTATGCACTAAATAAATCAGCCGAAGAGAAAGAACACAAAAACAAGAGGCAGGAAAAAAGCATACAAGAAATGTGGGATTATGTAAAGAGGCCAAACATAAGGATCATAGCCAAACCCTGAGGGAGAGGAAGAAAATTCGTGTGGGCTGGAAAATCTATTTGAAGGAATAATAGAGGAAAATTTCCATGGCTTGGCCAGAAATCTCGACATCAAAGTACAAGAAGCACACAGGACTCCTGGGAGAGTCAACGTGAAAAGGCATTCACCACGCCACATAATTATTAGACTGACCAAAGTAAACACAAAAGAGGCACTCCTCAGAGCTGTAAGACGAAAAAAGGAGGTAACCTACAAAGGGAAACCCATCAGATTAACTGCAGATTTCTCAGCTGAAACCTTACAAGCCAGAAGGGAATGGGGAGACATCATCAATCTCCTAAAACAAAACAAAGGTCAACCCAGAATTCTGTATCCTGCCAAACTAAGCTTCTTATATGAGGGAGAAATAAAGACCTTTCCAGATAAGCAATCACTGATAGAATTTGCGAAATCCAGACCGGCCTTGCAAGAAATGCTTAGACCTGCATTATACACTAAACAGAGCAACAGACACCCACCCATGTAAAACTACGCAAAAGCTAAAACCCCAGAAACCAGATTCCACAATGACGCAAGAGGTAAAACAAAAGATACCACCCAACAGAATAATCAGAAATTTACCCCAAATATCAATTCTCTCAATAAATGTAAATGGCTTGAACTGCCCATTGAAGAGACATAGGCTGGCTGAATGGATTAAAAAATACAAACCAAGTATCTGTTGTCTTCAGGAAACACACCTTACACACAAAGATGCATTCAGACTCAAGGTGAAAGGATGGAATACAATTTTTCAGGCTAATGGAAACCAAAAGAAATCCGGAGTAGCCATCCTCATTTCAGATGACATAAACTTTAAAGCAATAAAAGTAAAGAAGGACAAAAATGGACACTATATAGTGGTGAAGGGAAAAATTTCACAAGAGGATTTAACAGTCCTAAACATTTATGCACCCAACACAGGAGCACCCAGGTACATAAAGCAAATGCTGCTAGATCTAGACAACATAATAAGCAGGAATGCCATAATTGCAGGGGACTTCAACACCCCACTGACGGAACTGGACAGATCCTCCAAACAAAAAACAAATAGAGAAATAAAGACCTAAACAGGACTATAGAACATTTGGGCCTAACAGATATCTACAGAACACTCCACCCAAATAACACTGAATATACATTCTTCTCATCAGCTCATGGAACTTTCTCTAAAATTGACCACATCCTAGGCCACAAAACAGATCTAAACAAATTCAAAAAAATAGAAATCATACCATGTATCTTTTCAGACCACAGTGGAATAAAATTAGATATCAATTCCAACAGAAACTCACATCTTCCTCCAAAAACTTGGAAACTAAACAGTCTATTGCTGAATGATTATTGGGTCAAGGAGGAGATTCAAAAAGAAATCAAAAGATTCTTCGAACTAAACGATAATGGGGACACAAGTTATCAAAATCTGTGGGATACAGCAAAAGCAGTCCTGAGAGGAAAACTTATCGCCCTAAATTCCCACATCCAAAAGACAGAAAAGTCACAAATCAGTAAAGTAATGAATCATCTTAAGGAAATGGAAAAGGAAGAGCAAAGCAATCCTAAAACCAGCAGAAGAAAAGAAATAACCAAAATTAGAGCAGAATTAAATGAAATCGAGAACAAAAGAACAATACAGAAGATCAATGAAATGAAAAGCTGGTTCTTCGAAAAGATAAACAAAATAGACAGCCCACTTGCCAGGTTGACCAGAAGCAGAAAGGAAAGGACTCTAATAAGCTCAATTAGAAATGAAAAAGGAGAAGTCACAACTGATACCGTGGAAATACAAAACATCATCTTTGAATACTACAAAAATCTCTATGCCCACAAACACGAAAACGTGGAGGAAATGGACAAATTCGTAGAAACACACTACCTCCCTAGGCTCAACCAGGAAGAAACAGAATTTCTAAACAGACCAATATCAAGCACCAAAATTGAAGCAGTAATTAAAAATCTACCCACAAAAAAAAGTCCCGGATCAGATGGGTTCACACCTGAATTCTACCAAGCCTACAAAGAAGAACTGGTGCCTATACTGCACAAATTATTTGAAAATATCCAGAAGGATGGAATCCTCCCAAACTCATTCTACGAAGCCAATATCACCTTGATACCAAAGCCAGGAAAGGACACAACAAAAAAAGAAAACTACAGACCAATATCCCTTATGAATATAGATGCAAAAATTCTCAATAAAATCCTTGCAAACTGAATTCAAATGTACATCAAAAAAATAATCCATCATGATCAGGTGGGCTTCATTCCTGAGATGCAGGGATGGTTCAACGTACGCAAATCTATAAATGTAATTCACCATATAAATAAAAGCAAGAACAAAGATTATATGATCCTTTCAATAGATGCAGAAAAGGCTTTTGACAAAATCCAGCACCCTTTTATGATAAGAACTCTTAACAATATAGGCATAAATAGCTCATTCCTAGAAACTATTAAAGCCATATACGATAAACCCACAGCCAATATCATACTGAATGGGGAAAAATTGAAGGCATTCCCCCTTAAAACTGGCACCAGACAAGGGTGTCCACTATCTCCACTTCTTTCAACATAGTGCTGGAAGTCCTGGCCACAGCAATTAGACAAGACAGAGGAATCAGGGGCGTCCAGATAGGGGCAGAAGAGGTCAAACTTTCACTATTCGCAGACGATATGATATTATACATAGAAAACCCCAAAGATTCAACCAAGAGATTACTGGAATTGATAAATGAATTCAGCAAAGTCTCAGGATACAAAATTAATACACACAAATCCATAGCCTTTATATATGCTAATAACAATCAAGCCGAGAAACAAATTAAAGATGCTATACCTTTCACAATAGCAACAAAGAAAATTAAATATTTAGGAATATATCTAACTAAGGAGGTCAAAGACCTATATAGAGAGAATTATGAAACACTGAGAAAGAAAATTGCAGAGGATGTAAATAGATGGAAAGCCCTACCATGCTCATGGATAGGCAGAGTCAACATAGTAAAAATGGCTTTGCTACCTAAATTAATTTACAGAATCAATGCATCCCTATCAAATACCAACATCATTTTTTGCCAATCTAGAAAAAATATTCTACGCTTCGTGTGGAACCAGAGAAGACCCCGTCTAGCCAAAGCAATCTTAAGCAAAAAGAACAAATTGGGAGGTATCTGTCTACCAGACTTCAAACTATACTACAAGGCTATAGTAACCAAAACTGCACGGTATTGGCACAAGAACAGACACGTAGACCAATGGAACAGGACTGAGAACCCAAATATAAAACCTACCTCATACAGTCACCTGATCTTTGACAAATTCCAGAAAAACGTACACTGGGGAAAAGAATCCCTATTCAACAAATGGTGCTGGGAAAATTGGATGGCCATATGTAGAAGACTGAAAGTGGACCCACACCTCTCACCTCTCACAAAAATCAACTCACAATGGATAACAGATCTAAACCTAAGACATGAAACCATAAGAATTCTCGAAGAAAACGTTGGAAAAACTCTTATGGACATTGGCCTAGGCAAAGAATTTATGAAGAAGATCCCCAAAGCAATCACAGCAGCAACCAAAATAAATACATGGGACCTGATCAAATTGAAAAGCTTCTGCACACCCAAGGAAACTATCACTAGAGTGAACAGACAACCTACAGAATGGGAGAAAATATTTGCATGCTACACCTCGGATAAAGGGCTGATAACCAGAATCTATACAGAACTTAGGAAAATCAACAAGAAAAAATCAAACAACCCTATTAAAAAATGGGCAAAGGACATGAACAAAAACTTTTCCAAAGAAGACAGAATGATGGCCAGCAAACATATAAAAAAGTGCTCAACTTCTCTAATCATCAGGGAAATGCAAATCAAAACCACAATGAGATATCACTTAACTCCAGTGAGATTGGCTCATATCAAAAAATCCCCAAATAACAAATGTTGGCGGGGATGTGGACAGATAGGAACACTCATACACTGCCGGTGGGACTGCAAATTAGTACAACCTCTATGGAAAAGAATATGGAGATACCTCAAAGAACTAAAAGTAGAATTACCATTTGACCCAGCAATCCCACTACTGGGTATTTATCCAAAAGAAAAAAAGACATTTTATAATAAAGACATCTGCTCTCGAGTGTTCATAGCAGCACAATTCACAATTGCAAAGTTGTGGAAACAACCCAGGTGCCCATCAATACACGAGTGGATCAATAAAATGTGGTATATGTATACCATGGAGTATTACTCAGCAATAAGGAACAACAGTGAATTAACACATCTGGTATTATCCTGGTTGGAGCTAGAACCCATTCTTCAATGCGAAGTGTCACAGGATTGGAAAAACAAGCACCACTGGTACTCACCATCAAACTGGTACTAACTGATGAACACTTACATCACACAGGGCAATAACATTCATCTGAGGGCGGGCGGGCGGGAGGGGGTGGAAGGGATGGGAAAAACTCTCACTGAATGGATGTGGGGAGCACAGTTTGGGAGACGACCATGATTGTGGCTCTGACACGGGCAGAACAGGGGCAATGTGTATGGCCAAAGTGTTGTACCCCCATGATATTCTGAAATTAAAAAAATAAATTAAAAAAAAAAAAGACATTTTAAATTAGCAATAAAATGAGAGTTATTTAATGAATAGTTCTGTACATTTGATCAACTATTTGAGGAAAAAAATAACAATACTAGACATCTACCTTACACCACCAGGCAAGTTAAATCACAAATAAGTGATCAATTGTTTAAAATTAAACTATAAAATAATGTAGAAATGGAAATAGTCCACCATTCAGGAATACCTTTCAAATCATAAAAACAAAGAAAGAAGCAATGATGATGAAGATTTTAAGGGTCTGAGGTAAATCAAAAACCTCTGTCAATCCACAAATACCATAAACAAAATCAAAAGGCAAATTACACACTTATAAAATAACTGAACGTATTTTTAAGCCATAAAAATCAAAAAGACAAAGATGAATACACCAGTAAAAAAATGGGCAAAGGGCACAAATTTGCAATTCACAAAAGAAATGAAATGCATAATATGCATATGAAAATGTTTAACACATCAGTAAAAGAATATGGTAAATTAAAACAAAAAATGGGCTGTCACTTTGCTACCTACCAAATTAGCAAAGACTCAAAACTATAATATCAGTGGTGGAGGTAAAAGCACTTGTCTACACTGTGGGGTATAAATGGTTACATACATTTTTGAGGACAAGTTAGGTTTAACAATTAAGGTTTAACAAGAACCTTAAAATCATAGAATCCATTTTCCTTAGCCATTCTACATGTTCTAAGAAAAATAGTACAGTTATTCACAAAATGTATATATAAGGTCATCACAACACTGTGTTTAAAAAATAATAAACTTTAGAGAATTATAGCACATAGAAGCTACAATGCAAGAAGTCATGCAAAATTACAGTCTTGAATATTTAAGGTTGAAGAATATATTATATGAAAAAGTATGTTAAATAGTAAGTACACTATGATCCTAATTTATAAAAAGGAAAGTATTCATATTATAGAGAGAGGGAAAGACAGAGGTAGAAAGGGGATGATAGAGAGGCAGAAACTGGAAAAGTCCATATCAAAATGTTAACTGTATTATCTCTAGATGATAGGATTATGTTTGGTTTTATTTTGGTTTTGAGATTTTTCTACATTCCAACTTTTCTGCAATGAAAATGTATTACTTCTGAAATCAGGAAAAGCAATCATATTTTGAAAGATACATAGGGAGAACCTACAAAATAGTTAATGGGGGAAAAAAAACCACATCAAGTTTTTTGTTGGTGGTGTTATTCCTATTGTTTAGATTCCATATAAACAGAAATTGATTTTGACCAAGAATCTGGTTTATCAGAAAGACACATTCGCTCAAGTAAGGCACCCTGCAGCCTGAAGGAGACCTATTGTAAACATGGACATATATACAAAGAAAAGCAATTTCGCCAAAGAATTACATTTTAGGAAAAGCTTCCGGGGCCTGACAATTTCTCCAACTCTCTCTACTTTTGACTGATGGAGACAGTTGCAGGAGGTTCTTGGAAGTGACAGAAAGGACAGAAAAGCTGATAGGCTTTTTCCCTTAGCTATATGGGACTCAAAGTGGTTTTCCTAGCACCACCTGCTGCTTACAAGCTAACACTGAGGATGTGGTGCTGAGTGTAGCCCTCCCTCTGAGCTCCCCGGGGAGAACTCCTGCCCTGAACTCTTGAAGGCTCTTGAAGAAAGCTCAAAGCCATGAAAGTACACTTAAGTTCAGAATGGGTCATCCTAACAGACCACCCAGCTGTAACTAATCAATAGTTCCAGCTTCACCTACTGGTCAGGTTGGGAGGAGAGCCCTCCTCAATATGGGCCCTAGCCAGGCAGTATTGCACCTCAGTGGGGTGGGTCTAGTATCAAACACAGAGTGGCTGTTCTCTCCCTCAAGCTGTCTGGTGTCTCCGCCACAATCAGCGACCCAAACTCCCTCCCCTGATCTACAACGCCCCGCCAACTTGGCTCTGCCTATCACTCCAACTTCATCTTCATCTCCACCTCCCACCCCTCCAACTCCCCCGCCCACGCTTGACTTCTCATTTCTTCAAACAGGCCAAGCTTGCGTCTGCCTTAGGGCCTTTGCATCTGGTATCTCCTCAGCAAAGTTTGATGTGGTGACTTCTCCTCATTCACACCTCAGCTACCTCTTCCGTGACCAAAGGCCCACTCGCTCTCAGGAGTCCAAGATACACCCCACTTTTGTTTTCTTCACAGTACTGCTCACTATATCTTCATACCTGGAACTGTAGCTGGCATATAGAAGGCAACTTGATAAATGTTTATCGATTCACTAAATTAATAAATTGTTGGCTATTCTCCCAAAATCGATGCAGAATGTTACCATTCTCACCATCTCTGCTGCTACTATTGTGGTCCAAGATACCATCATCTCTTCCTGGACTTTTCCAGTAGCCTCCTACGTAGTCTGCCTGCCTGACCCCTTGTCACAGTGATCCTGTTTAAATGTAAGTCACATCACGTGATGGTTCGATTCAGACTCTTGTGGTCCCAACTTCACCCAGAGCAAAAGTAAAAGTTCTTACAATGATGTATGAGGCCTTGGAGACCCTGCCTGCCCTGCCCTCTCCCTCACCTCTACTTTTCCCCTCTGCTACTGCACTCGAGCCACACTGGCCTCCTGGCTACTCCTTATCCACTCCAGGAACATTCCTGCCTTGGGGCATTTGCTCTAGCTGTTTCTGCAGCCTGAAACTCTTCCCCACATACCACGTGGCTCACTCTCTCTCTTCAAGTCTGCTTATTTTCCATCTTCTCAGTGAGGACCACCCTGACCAACCCATGAAAAACTGCACCCTTCCCATGACCAGCATTCCCCATCTTCCTGACTCTGCTGTATTTTTCTCCACAACATTTATCATCTTCTAATTTACTATGCAATGTACTTATTTATGATGTTTCTTTTCTATTTCCTTTTGCTAGGATGTAAGCCCCACAAAAACAGTGATTTTTGTTAGGTTTTTCTTTCATTGTTATAGCCCCCCACCAACCCCCTAGAACAATGCCTGATGCACCGTAGGCTCTCAGTAAATATTTGTAATGAAAGAATAAGCCAAGAAATGAGAGAAAACGAGAAGTACTTATTTTGGCAACATTTGTGCCAAACATGTGGTGCAGATCACTTCCTTATCCCCTGCCACTCTTGGCCCTCGAATCTACAAGTGAAAAGTGTCATGTGCTATAGAAGGAAGCCCATGGTTAAACAGATGCTCATAAAATCCAACCACTGGATTTTTTTGGGTGCAGAGTCCCGGAAATGAGAAGCGCTCATCTATGGGGCTCCTGTCTTTGGGATCCCTTTCCATTGACAGGACTTTGACCTCAGCAGCTAGCACAACCTCGGTGGGCCAGCAGAGTGGTGAGGAATTGTTAAAAGTAGCCTCCTGAACCCCAAATCTGCAGAGGCACAGCCACCTGGCTGCCTAGATCTTAGAATCACAAAACGTCAGAATGAGATGGAATCTTTGTGGTCCTAGAGTCCAAGCCCGTCACTTTTCAGAGGAGAAAACTAAATCCCAGAGACTTGAGTGGCTGTGAGGTCACCCTGGTATTTCCTAATCCTAGTGAGAGAAAAGGACAAACATTAAAGGAGAAAGCTTTTAAAAAACCATTTAACTCAGGAAGAGGCTCTCGCTAACCCTAACCGAAGCCCTGTAGGCTGATCTAGGATGTGGGTCTGCATATTTATGTGTCACAGAAGATTTAGAAATAATTTCTCTTGTCTGAGTCAGATAACACTGCATATTTTAATTCTGCCAGTCGTTTCAGATCCTGTGCTATCCAACATGCACATGACACCTTATTAAATCAACTTCCTAAAAAAAAGCCAATTTAAAATAGACTGTCTCAAAAATTACATTTATATAATTTATGAGGTTTAAGTAATCTCTATTCAGAGTGTGAGGTCCAAGAATCTGATTAAAATTATTAGTTTACAGAAGAAAGATTGAAGTAAAGTTAAAAAAAAAAAAAAGCCTCACAGGGTTTTTTTGTTTGTTTGTTTGGTTGGTTGGTTTCTTCACCTAGCCCTGATATTGCAATGTGAATAGAACCATACATATTATCTCATGTGATGGGGGGGGGGCAAGCCAAGGTAGTAATCCTGCTAACAAAGGCAAACAATTATACCTTATTTCTTTATTCATTGGTCTCTGAAAGCATTTAAGATGCTGCATAGCCATCACCAGTGTTTGACATCTACATTTGCATTTGCTTGTGGCATCAGTTGTCAAACTAACATTTCATTAACATATATTTATTTTTCAATGTAACTTTTAAAGCATTGAATTCAGGCCTGCAATGCGGAGTTGCCACAAATTACTGAGCTGTGTGGGTCTTCAAAATATTTAGCTTGTATGCAGCAACAGAAAGCTGGGATCTTGGGTGGGGATGGATCTGTGTGTTCTGAGAACCACCAAGCTGTGGGAATGACCTTAAAGACATGTCTGCGAGTGGGAATCCAGCTTTAAAGGAATTTCCGTCTTCCCCCATGGCTTAGCATGAAAATACCTAAGTAGTATTATATATATAGTATGTCCTAAAAATGCAGCTCAGAAAACTTAAACACAGTTTACTTGAGTGTAGGAGGATATATTAAGATCAACTAAGAGACAAGAAGAGGACCTTAGAAATGGATCTACAATGTCATTCTGGGCCACTTACATTGTACAACTCCATAGGGAGCCATGGACACTATATTCTATGTGAATAGTGTTCCCCAGAGTTATACAGTAACCTTTCCCCTCTCCCAGTAAACCTTTCCCATTTTCTACTGATTCCCATAATTCAGACACTGACATTTTTAAATTCACGGGGTCATGCCTAAGGGGCAAGACCAAGGGCTTTGTGCTTTACTATTAAAAAAAAATTCTACCATCAGTAATGCCCTTTTGTTCCTCATTCAGTAATCCATTCTACAAATATTCACTGACAGCTTACATTTACTAGGCATTGGGAATCACAGAATAAAGTTGAGTTGAGTCAGAATTCTACATAAGGACAAAGAAACCATATCTAATATGCAGAAGAACCTCAGACACCAAGGAGTGAGAGGGTGGACCACAGGGTTTCCCACTGGCATACAGGAAATAGGATGAAAAGGACTCAAGGTCTTCTAAGTTGGCTCCAGGATACTGCAATTTGAGACTCTTGAACAAAGATAGAAGAAGTCTGCCCCATCCTCTGAGTATTTGGTAGATTGTTGGCAAAAATTCTTAGAAAATTTCCTCTCCCTATGTCCATGCCTTTAGGTAGTCCTCTAACCTGGGCTTGGACATGTGACTAACTTTTGCTAATACGACAACAGCAAGCATCACAAAAACAGAGACATAAATATAGTTTGTGTGTTGGGGCTTACCTTCTCTTTCTACTCCTGGGAACTATGAAAACACCACCAGGTGACTGAGCCCAAGTTAGCCTACCAGAGGATGACAGACATGTGGCCAATTCACCCCACTGCCCACCTGACATCAAGCCAACTTCCAGTCATGTCAGTGGGGCCTTCCTAAACCATCCACCCCTAGGGGACCTAAAGCAGCTTAAGAAATTATACATGTTTTTGTTATATGACAGCAAGTTTTAGGGTAGTTTGTTATTCAGCAAAAGTTATTGAGTCAGTACCTCACACTGATGCAGTAAAAACTCAGAAGATACATCCTGTGACAGTGGCTTCAGTTAGCAAAGAATGTGTTTATATGCAATTGTAGATATTTAATCAAATGCTATCTAGCCCTGATCTTGGGAGGAATTTGTTCTATGTTCCTTGAATCATAGACCTTTCAAGTTGCTACAGTTTCTGGCATCATCTAGAAGCCAAATTAATTAAAAGTTGGCTAAAAGAGATGTAATTTCTTTGGGAAAGAGAAAAATGAAAACTCTTGCCACAGAGGTGGCTGGTCAGGAGAAGCTGTGAGAACAAAAGCAAATGTTGGAAAGGACAGTGAGGCTCCTTGTTGTAACTGCAGGGGCTACATCGCCCAGCTCCGTTTTCAGGACTGTCGTACTTATTCCCTCAGATTCTGGGAGTGTCAGTACCTGACAGCTCTCAGCTGAGTCTCTTTCTGGGCATTTCCCTTATTGGAGGAGAGCTGCCTTCCCCAGGGTTAGGTCTCCTTCCTAGGGGCATAACCAATGGCTGGTCTCTGCCAGGTTGATGTGATCCTCTTATTTCAGTGCAGGCCAACTCTGCTGAGTTATCCCAGTGTCAGCGCCTACCATGCAACTGGCTGAGGCTTCTATTGTGACCACATGGCAATTCAACTTCTCTCTTTTCCTGCCCTGCTTCCTTCATTTCCTCACAGCTATGGATCCTGAGAGCACTCCCCAGTAAAATTCCCACATGCTAGTCTCCAAGCCAGAGTGGGTTTTCTGGGAACTGGATCTAAGACACTCCCAGAAGCACCAAGCTCTATCTCTCCAGATGGGAATAATAAAGGGCCACAGGCACAGCAGGGAGACATAACATACCAGCATAATGCCTACAAAGGAAAATGAGAGAAACCAGCAGAAGCTTGAATATTCCATATGCATGAAAAGGAATGGAAGGAAGTGAGGGCCTAAGAATCCCAAGGACAAAAAAGTAGTTAGTAAACAGTGCTGATCAACCTCGGGACTGTCTCCCCATGGTTTGTATAACCCAGGGAAAGCAAGAACCATGTTTGTGTACAACATGAAAAAGGCCAACCCTAAGTCCCAGGTGCCAGAAAATGAAAAGGAACCAAGTGGGTTAAAAACTCCTCTCCTATAAGGGAGAGCACAAGAAGCAGAGGAATGTGGTCATGCTACCCAAGAGACAACTGTCAGAGGCAGGAAGACATCAACAGATCCAATGAGGCAAAGGCACAGATCATCATAATTAGGAATACAAAAGAGGATCTGACAAAAGACCCAAAGGTATGAAAATTATAGGAATATTTTTGCTTTTAAATGAATATGAAAATTTTGAAGAAACAGACCACTTTCTAAGAAACATAACCACAGATTGATTCAGAATGATAAAACTCGATGAGATTGAAAAACACCTAATAAATGAAAAGGCATCCAATAATTTTTTTCAAAAAAGCTCCAGACTTCTTTTTACCAGAAAGTTGTTTCAAACTTAAAAATTACCAATAACCCCTATGCTACATAGTGTCCTGAGTTAAAGAAAAAAATGGATGTTCCCTAATAAGCCATAGACAGGCCTACTCTAGGGCTGATGAAATAGTAAGAAACAGAACACAGAAGTACCTAACTGTGCAAGAATTGCTTACATGGTAAGAGATAAACCCTTCAATGTGGATGTGAGCCCTCCCTTAGCCTATGGGTGTAAAGGCAAAGGATCCCTCAGCTCTGGGCTTCTCTGACTTAGAGGATCCACCTTCTTTCTCCAGGGGTTGTGTTGATCAGTCAACCTTTGGCATGCTTCCCTGAGGAACTAGAGAGGTACTGAGAAGCTGTATCCATTCACCTGCATCCTCAACTGTTATATAACCTTTACACTGCATATTAGCTGGTTCACTAGACAAACCAGGAAAAAGCAACCTTGAACTGAGCATGAGTTAACATTCTTGAACCTACACTAGCCCTCAGCTGTCTGCTTAAACTCTTTGTAACCCATTTTATATGTTAGTGTAACCTTGATAACAAAACTTAATACAATAACACAAAACAATCAGAAAGACAGTTCTAAGATAAAAGCCAGTTTTATTAAGGCATACAGTTGTAAAATACTAGGAAATAGTATTTAAGAAATTTAGAAATTCTAGACATTTTACATCTGAAATAATAAATGATATATCACTACTAAGTAGGTATTTGTTCAGTAATACAAAAATGGCTTAATATTAGAAAATCTATTAACATACTACATGACATCAAGAAGTCATCTATTAACAACCAAAACGATCATCTAATAAATGCCTAAAATGAATGTGATAAAATTTGGCACAAATTATAGTGAAACAGAAGGGGAATTTCAATTAAATCATGAACAAGAAAAGGAGAGGGGATATAGAGCAACTAAATATAAAAGGGTATAATTGATGATTTTTTGCAGAAAATACGTGGTTTGGTTTTGTTTTACCTACATGTCCCAAGAGCAACATTTCTCAAACTTGAATCCATGGAACCCTAGAAGTTCACAGGTATATAAGGAGGACTCCTCCAGTACTCAACAATGAATTTTACATGTATATTTTTATTCCTCTGATCATCTGAAAAACAAATATTAGCTTTTAAAAAGTCTAGAGTAAATAAATGGACAAAGCTGGATTTGCCCTGCAGGCCATAGATGATTATAAATGTGAATGGTCTTGTGATTTGGTCACAATTGCCTCTAAGTGTTACTGTTTTAATCATTGAGTGCTGACAAGAAAAGAGCAAAGTCAGACATGACATATAAATTTTGCATTTTCATCAAGCGATGACATGAATGAAGGTTTTACAGTGATGGGGACAGAAAAGCAGGGAGAGAATTTAACCTTCACAGAGCACATTATAGCTGAGGTGTGCTAAACCCAATGATGCCAGGCTGACGCAATCAGCACATGGTCACATCAAAAGCACTGGTTTGAATTCAGCAAAATAATGTTATTAACCACATAGAATGAATGCTGTAAATTTGCTGTTTATTACTTTTGTAGTTTATAATTTAAGAGCTACCAGAATAAGAAGTAAATTCTTAGTTATAATTTTTATATTTTAGGAACATTATTCTAATTATATTCAAAAATAATTTAATCACAGGTTGCTCAAAGTATTTTTTCCCCTTTAAAAATTGGTCTATACCTTACTGAGATGTAAGAAACACTGCCTTAGAGAATCAATTAAAATGCCATTAACACTAATAAAAGAGTTCAGTAATAAAGACAGATACAAAGTAAATACACAAAAATCAATAGCATCCTTGAACACCAGCAATAAAAAGTTACAAAATATAATGGAAAAAGATAATCACCATATTAGCAGCATAACAGACAATAACCAGAAATAACATTAACTAGAAATATTCAGGGAAGACATATGTGTGTGTGTGTGTTGGGAGGAATTACTTAATATAAAACTTTACCTAGAGACTCAAGAGTACTTCAATTAATGGAAAGGCATTCATGACAAAACTAAATAATGTTGAAAAGGCAATTATTCTGAAATTTAATTATATGTTTAATTTAATTACAATTAAAGTCCACATAGGATTATTACAGAAATATGACCATGTTAGTCTGGAAGAATAAAATGGAGAAAATAGCCAAGAAAATTTAGAAAAAGGGAAAAAATGAGGAGGTATTTAGAAAAAAAATTATACAATAAAATTAACATGAATAATTAAGTAACTTAAATAGTTATCTTTCTAGCAGAACTTCTTGGATCTTTCCATATGCTAATATGAACTATGTCTGAGGAAGAAGGGTAATAGAAAAGTACACAGTACTTACCAAGTATAAAGACACTTTGAACATGAAACTCTTCTCTATAAAACAGTTCCTAGATATATCTTCTGTATGCCACAGAACACAGTTTGAGGAAGTCTCAAAATACTGCAAATGAGAGTCTCCCTGGACTCAGTTTCTTGACCTCCTCACCTTCAACACTCTCTTCCCTCAATCCACTTCAGCTGTTCACACCCTAGACTTCATCATCATTAGACACTGCACTAGCTCCAACAATCTCATCTCAAATTTCTTACATGCAAACCATTATCTCTTATGCTCTCACTTCACATGCCTTGATTAGCCTCTGCCACAATCCATCTACCGCATGGAGGCTGCCAATCCATTAATCTGCTATTTATATTCTCACAATTCATCAGCCTTCTCTCCTGTCTTTACTTGCCCTGTATAATCTGTCTTTTTAATCATTCCTCTAACCTCAACTCCCTTGGCTAGCTGTTCCCTGATATACCTGTCCAAGACAAAACCCTTAACACTTTGTTGAACTCAACTTTCCACTTTTCTGTGCCTTCACACAATCAGTTGAAAGTTTCAGAAAAACAAGTTCACACAACGAGCTTTATGGAATGTCAGAGGGACATTACTACACATTCCTTTTAGCCTCTCTTCCCCATCTCTGAGAAGACTAGGCAAACTTTCTCCTCTTACCTCCAGACTCCCACCGATGTATACTCCCCAGCGCTCATCTGATGACCCCACTCCATGCTTCACAGAGAAACAAACTGTTAGAGTAGGAGACTAGGAACAGGGCTGAGACCGGATGCAGGGGCTTTCAGATTGGGTGCAGGTGTTAAAGTAAACAGCCCTCAGGCACAAGCTAACTAGGCTACTAGGCTAGGAGCCAGATACAGGGGTTTGCAGAGTGGGTGCAGGTGTTAAAGTCTAACTAACGGGGGTTAATAACCACAGGCAAGAACTGGCTTCAACCAGCTTGCCAGCTATCTCTGTCACCTTACATGAACTTTGGCTAATTACAATATCATTTGCATTGTGGTTTGAAAATTTCTCCACCCTTGAAATAGGCATGACAGTTCTGAAACAACCATATAAATTATAAAAATGGGAGGGAACCCAATTCTAGGAATTACTACCCAAATTCTCAGTAAAATCCAACCCCTTAGCCTTGAATATTCCTCCTCTCAATTAGTAAGACTCCCAAAGACCAAAAACCACAGCCTCCTAGTGCAGCTGCTCTTTTGGAGCCTCTCTTACTCTTGAGAGAGTGCACTTTTGCTTTCAATAAAAGCTTCTTGCTTTGGCTTAGATGGTGCATCCTAAAATTCTTTTCCCAACAGTCACCAAGAACTTGGAAAAACCTCCACTCAGAGGCCACTAACAAAACCATCTAATTAATATAGAGACACTCTCATCTTTCTATCACCAAATCAACACCCCTATCTGCACCCACCTTTTACTTCTTGTTAAGAAAAATGGAATGTTCATCCCCCTATCAATGGGCAATTTCTCCACTTGTCCTTAGATATCAAACCACTAGCTCCCTAAAAGATCCCCTCTCTCGCTTTACATCACAAATCTCTTCTCTATTGGATCTTTCCCATCCACATGTATACATGCTCTGATATCTCTCATCTTAAAAAATGAACATCCGTACACACAACCACCAAACAACAAAAACAAATTCCAACATGCCCCCGATCTGCCCTCCACTACTGATCCACTCTTCTGCTACCATTCCAAACTTCTCAAACGAGTTGCCTAACAGGCTTTCTCCACATTCCTACTTTTAATTCACTTCTCTACCTACTCCTATCTGGCAGCCCTCTGCCCCCACCACTCCCATGGAAACTGCTCCGTCAAGATCGCCAACAAGTGACCTCTTGCCAAATCAAATACCATAGATATCTTTCTGATCTCCTAATGTTTCCCAGCAGCATTTGACAGAATTAGCTCCTCCTCCATAAAACCCCCTCCTAGGCTTCTCCCTCCTCATTGACAGCACCTTCTATTTCACTGGGCACAATCAGTCAGTCCTCTTTGTTACCTGCACCATCTGCACCCAAACTCCAAATTTAGGAGTCCTCAGGATTTGGTCTGAGCCCATATCATTCTCCCTTGATAATCTCAACCACTTTTATGGTTTCAAATACCATTTCTATCCTGATAACTCCCAAACTTATGTCTCCAGTGCAGATGTCTCCTTTGGATTCAAGACTTATATGTCCAACCTCCTACTATGTATCTCCACTTATATATTTCACAGATATCACAAAAAGAACATGCCTCAAATAGAATTCTTGCATTTTCCCCTCTCAAAGTAACACCATCATCTACACAGTTACTAAAGCCAGAAACTCTGGAGTCACACTTGACTCCTCCCTTTCCTTTACACCACTATCTTCAATCCATCAATGAGTATTATCCGTCTGACTTCAAGAAATACATCTCAAATCCTTCACTTTCTTTTTTCTTCACTGCTACCACACAATCTCCATCTTCTCTCCCTGGGGAAGCCTCTTTGGCATCCCTGCTTCCACTGTTGCCTCCTCTGTCACATTCTTCATAAAACAGTCATCAGGTCACGTAAAAATATAAATTACATGTGACACCTCTGCTTAGAATCATTCAGTAGTAAATCCTTACAATTGGAATAAAATGTAAAATTCATTAACATTGCCCCCAGACCCTTCCCCATGTGGACTTGCCAGCCTCCTTGATTTCATGATGTGCCTCTTTGCCCTTATCTCCTTAAGCCAAAGCTACGCTCCCTAGAACACACCATGTTCTTTCCAACCTTAAGGACTTTACTTCTAGAATCTATTAAAATTTGTGCCATTTTATTTGTTTAGTGTCTCATTTAATATCTGTCTCCCACACCAGAATGTAACTTTCACAAGTTCAAGACCAGATCTTTTCAGTCTCTTTACTATTATGTCCCCTGCAATAAGCAGGGATGCTTGGCCATAGTAAGTTCACGATAAATACTTTTTAAGTTAGTAAATGAAGTACTCTCCTTGCCCACACAGCCTTTTCACTCTGAATGGCATTTTCTTGCATCTGTCTTAAGTTATTCTGAAAAAATGTTTTTTACACAGCCATGCCCCCTTGCCACCACTGTAAGTTATTAATAGTACCATTAGCAACTCTCCATGTGCTTATGACAATTCCAAAAGTTGCTTTGATATACTGACCCACAATTCCTATTCATTCTGTGTCCTCAATTTACCAAAAGACATGTTGATTCATTAAAAATGAAAAAAGATAGGCATTTCAATGAAATAAAATCTCACAAAGCATATCCTGTATCATGCAGCTACTGCCATGGTTATAAACCAAATATTGTAAAATTCAGTTTCCAATGATGCTGGAACACATGGCTTGGAATTTGTGTCAGGAACAGCTCCCTGACCTCCCACTCACCTCTCATCAGATGTTTTCAAGCATCATCACCTGCAAGTCCCCAGCCCAGTATGGCAAAGGACTGGCTTTCACCAACAAGAGATAATAAGAAAGGCAGCTGCAATGAGGAAGCCATTATCTCCAGAGTGAGTTTCCATTTCAGGCACCTGGTGCTGAGAAAACTTCTGACTTCTCTGTGTTGGGGAAACCTAGCTTTTGGCTTAGGTTATAGACTGTTTGGACTAGCACCATTATTGACTCTTAAAATGGATATTGCTCCACAGTAATACTGAACTCCATAATACATGTGAATATTCACATTCTTAGCCCCTGTCCTGCTGCCTTGCAAACCCTGTCTTCTTTGTGGGCTGCTGGCTCGTGAGCAAAGCATATGGCCCAATGCCCTGAAAATGGTTCCATGGGACATAAGGAATACATGGACATTTCCAGGGTCTATGAGTCCTATAAAATATATTTTGGCAATAGTCTTAACATTTTCATTTAAGTATATTTTGGATTGTTTTGATGAACTCTTTATAACTAAATACTGCCATACAACTTTTGTGCCCACTTTTGTTTCTTATTTACAATGCATTGTGCTAAAAGGTTATATTTTAAGTATTGTTAGCAAATGAGAAAAAAGTGGACTTGATTCATAAATGATATGTTTGAGTCAAATGAAGGCAAAATGATATTTACAGCAGGCTTTTCAAAAGAAGACTTAGCAATGGCTCAAATATAGCAAGATGAAACAAATGAGTCATCACACCACACACTTGGTGGCAATACACATGCCAACTCCAAAGAGCCTGTACCTTACAATTAATGCTTCATACATGTTGCCAGTGCTGATTTAATTTCAGCAAAACACCATCCTTGGTCATGTTAAATAAATGTAATTAATTTTAATTTTATTGGGCTGTAGTTTTGTTTATACTTACCTAGTAAATTGCCTTTGTAGTTGTATGAGAACTATAATTATTAGGAATATACACCTGATTTTATGTTTGTACATATTTAAGAACTACTAGAATAAACATAATTAAATCAAGGTCTATGTTTTCTTGTTCATTTTTTCTCCTTTAATAGTTTGCAAATACTGATCTAGTATTAAAAAGCAGGGAGTTCAAAATCAGACCAACCGGAGCTCAAATCCAACCTCTGCAAGTAACTGGAACTGTGGACTTACACAGTTAATTTACACATTCTCTTTGAACCATATTTTCTCCAGAGTGGTTGTGAGCATTATAAAAGGTGATAAGGTGATATATGCTAACCATTGAGCCTACAGATGGTGAGAAATAAAGCTCAGTTTCCTCTCAGCTGCCGCCCTCACTTGCTGCTATGTAAAAATAGCCTAAAAATTGAACTCAATATCCCTTGAATATTCATCCATTAATACTATGATATTATATTCATATTAGCCCTTTGTATTTTTGTAACACTTAACTATGTTGTGTTAACTCAAAACAACTATGCAAGGTAAGTAATTAAGGCATCATTAACCCAATCTTCTTGATGTGGAAAATTAGTCTTAAAACAGTTGAGACTTGCTAAGAGTCACGCAGTGATACATGATCAATGGTGTAGCTTGCGTTCAGCTCCACCATCTTTTTACTCAAGTGCCACTGTTCTCTTCACTGTACTATGTCCAAATTTTGATCAAAGTAGTCATCCTTTAAATTCTTTCAACATAATCTTATATTGTGGCTTGCTTATAGATACAAGAAAGGGCTTATTTCATAAATAATGTACATAAGATATTTATAAAACAAGAGGAAGTTGAAAAAGAAAAGCTGGAAAGCTGTAGCAGGTGACATTGGTTTTAAAGCAAGGACACTGGTTACTGACCTTCACAATTTCATTTTTCCCCCCGGCTCTCCTTTAATCATTCCTCTTACAATTGTATCCTTTTAGAATTTTAAAGTCTATTACCAATTCATACTACAAAGAGGATGTGTAATGGCTTTATAAATTATATTAGGTCAGAGAATAGTTATTTTTTTCTAATGACCCAAGATAATATGAGTGATAGGTGATTTAAGCTCTTGCCATGAAAATATAGGTACGGTTGAATTTCCACTGAAATTGGGAGAATGGCTAACTCTTGTCTTTTTATCCAAGATCAGCTACAAGGGCCACAGAAGTCAAAAACTGGCTAACACTATTGATAGAGAAATTCCAGTGTCCAAGAAGACATAAAAGCTCCTTATTAAGAGTATACTAGATCCTTTCCTGTGCTCATGTCAGAAAGGGTCCAAGCCAGCACTACCAACAAATCCATCCATAGCTTCAAAAGCACAAAGATTACTGAGGCAGGAATATAGGTGCAAGTATAAATATTAGAGAGATATAAGGCTTTGATGCAGGATGACACATTTACATACATCCACTTAATTAATATAATTTAATTTCCTCAAAATGTATACAAAAATGAATCAAAAGATGTTTATCAACTCATACATCTATAGGAAAAAAAATTAAAGCAAAATACATATTCAAAAAAGTTGACTATCTATACATTTATTCTATCTTTGTGATAAGATATTACTCAGCCATTTAACTGATGTTTACAAAGAATTCTAATGACATAGGGAAGTTTTTTGACACGATGCCTAGTATTAAAAATATATTTTAAAAAATCATAATGTGATTTCAACTCTGTAAAAAAAAGTACATGGGGGCACAGAAAAAAAGCTGGAAGAAAACATATGAAAATATCAGTGAAAATTTTAAGCTGATGAGATTAGGAGAAAATATCTTTTTTAATATATATTTTTTCTGTATTTTCCATCATGTTTGAAGTAATCGTGTTACTTTTACATCAGTAAAAAAAGTTCTACAAATTTTTACAAAGCTATTAATATTTTTTTGTATTTATTGTAACAAGGTTGAGCTCCTTCAAAAGAGGACTTTTTGCACCAAAAGCCAAAGAAAGGTATGGATCAATGGAATAAGGGCCTTGGAGATCTATGTCAGCTCTGTAATGACTTCAGACTACCTTTGGAAATTCCCATGCTGCAATTGTACGCATTTTAGATGTGGATTTTCCTCTCTGTTAGCTCATGGGGACTCAATAAGGCCAAACCTGCTATATTATTGCACCTCTTTTTGTTTTACACAATGAAAACTGTACCAGTTTGCAATAATGATGTTGGAGATTTTTACTGGAAATCTTGATATAGATCTTTTCCAGAATACTAAATTTTGCTCCTTCCAGAAAATCATTGAGCAGTGGTAATTTTTTTCTTTAGGGGTGTCATATAAAACTTCTCTTAAGGCAGAGTAAATAAGTGCTTCAAAAAGAAAGATTGCTAAGGTCTCTCTCATCCAGAACTCTTCCCCTTTCCCTGAAATATAGCCCCGTCCATTCACCTCTGACTTGCCTTCTATCTCCCATCTAGTCTTACTTCAACTCCTTCTTACCTCCTTGAGCCTTAGACATTTTTTCATCCTCCAACCGAGTATTACTCAAAGTGGTTAGTCTGAGTACTTTTTGTGACAGTCCACAAGATATGGAATTCATACTGGAATGTAAATCAGCACACTACTTCCTTCATAGAGAAAGTCTTGCTACAAAAAACACAATGAAAACAGACAAATTAACAAAAAAGTCATCTGAAGTAAACAGCATACATATGCTGTAGTTGATTTATGTTCTAGAGTAAGCTCCTTCTCTTGTCACAGCCTAGTAACACACATTTGCAGACCAGCATTGGTCCACAGACTGACCACACTTTCAGCTGAACTTCTCTGCTCCTTCCCACTCTCTCCAAAATCTTATTTCAGCACATTCAGACTGTGATAAATGCAATGGAGAAAATAAAATAGGGCCACAGAAGAAAGTAGTGAGGGACTAGGATGGTCAAGAGAGACTTCTGTTGAAAGGTGACATTTGAATTGGTAAGAAAAAGCCAGCCAAGCAAAGATCTGGAGAAGGAATTTCCAGGTGGAGGAAACAGCTGGTGCAGAGGTGATGGCGTCAGGATTCAGTGAACGGCAAAACTAATCCAAGTGTCCTAGCCTTAGCCCAGTATGCTGCGGTGACAAGTATATACTTGGAGTATAATCATAAAATCAAAGCTGAAGACCAGCCATGGGAATTGGAGAAAGCCTGTGGCAATTGAATGGGGCTGAAGTCTGCAGGTGAAAGTTTTCAGGGTCTGCACTGATATAGGCATGGATAAGGCAGAGTTGATGTAAGTGGCCCTTCCTGGCTTCCATGAAAATGTGACATTTTCATGCAGGTGAGTGCCAGAAGATTCCTCTCACCAAATAGATTCCATCTAACATAAGTTTCCAACATCCCACTACAGCAAGCACTGTGGTTAATTAACTATCTCAATACCTATTCCCAACTCACTTCTTCCTTGACTGTCTTTTACTATAGAATCTTAAAAAAAGAGAGACACCCAATTTCTCAACATCTCATCTTTTGCAGCCAAAGACGGGCATATGACACAATGCAATCCAATAAAACAGAAGAGGTTGTCTCCCTGGGGGTTTAAGGAAAAGCTTTTTCTCTCCTGATAAAAGAGACAGACACGTAAGCTACTTCTTTTCCTTGAAGAGTAATGTGATGCCTGGAGCTACAGAAGCCATCTTGCAACCATGAGGCAAGCTTGAGGATGAAAACAAACACGCTAAGTATGGTAGGAAGAAAAATAAAAGAGCCTAGAAACTTGACAGCATCATTGAAACAACATCCACATGTCTTGCTATGTGAGGAAAAAAAAGGGAAACATTATTATAGCCGAAAGCGTACCTAAAACACTCATTCACATCATCATCAATATGTGCAACATTACAGAGTATTTCTAAAATGATGCATAGTGGTTAAGAGGCAGGCACTGGAGTCTGTGTTCAAATCTCAGCCTTATTGCTTATTAGTTGTATGAACTTGAGCAAGTTTCCCAATCTCTCTGTGCTTATGTCTTCAACTGAAAATGTGAATTATAATAGAATATAATGTAGACATTCAAAAATTTAAAAAACAATTTAAAAAAAACTAATATGATTTTAGAACACTACTTGAATATGGCAAGTGCTCAGTGAGTGTTGGCAATTATAATATAATGATGGTGCTAATAGAATAAAATTAAAAGATTCAGAATGTGAGCCATAGCTGTTAACCCTTCCCTGTTTTTCTTAGCCCAAGTGTAGTTCTATACTTCTTTCTAGTACAAGATACCCTGAGCCTTTTCTTTTTGTATTATATAGTTGTTTTTCCTGTGTTAGCATCTAATTCATACATGAATTTTAAAATGGAGAGGGAAGAAAATATATTGACTAGTTATCAACAATACACTCATCAAACCATGATTATCTTTCCAAAAATAACCAAAAGCAAATAAACCAACAAAATCATTTACAACCTATAGCCTCACTGATTGAATCTCATTATTATTTTTCAGGATTTTTGTACGGTTGCAACATGGACTTGTGGCTTACATATCAATAATCCTGTGTGTTTTGATGCAGCTGAGAGAATAGGACGCTTGCAGTTTGCTTATAAGCCAGATATGTTAAACCCTAACTACAAACAAGTAAACAGTATTCAGTTGCCAATACAAAGTATCGTGTTTCATCTATTTTATTCCTGAATTTAATGGCCCATGAAAGGGACTTAGTTACATTCCTGTTCTGTTATTTAACTACCAACAAACTCCTATCTCTATGCCCAGCAAGAAAGTCTTCCAATTCCGGTCCACTACAAAGAAATTAACCAGTCAAAAATAAGTGAGGACACTTCCAAGTCCAGCAATAAGGCAGAACAAATATCTTAATAAGTGCCTATTAAAAAACAGTAATGCTGGATAAAATATAACAAACCCTCTGCAAATGACTATCTGAGCTTGCAAGAATATAGGAGAAATTTTCAGGGGCCAAAAAAAGTTGGGGGGGAGCTAAAAAACAAGATATAAGTGGTTGCTGCCCAAATCAGTGTCCTGGAGCTGTTTACCAATCTCCATAACCAGGTTTCAATGGCTGTTTTGGAAAAGAGAGAAGCACTTAGATTTTCTCAAAATGGGACATGAAATCCTTCTGGGACTTGGGGAAAGTGTGAACTAAAAATTTATCTGCCTGCAAGAAAAGGGAGATGGATAATGAGCAATGTGTCTCCCTTGCATATGTAAACATATCCCCCTGAACGGCATAACCACAGGCCTGTACTGACAGTTTTAGGACCAAATCTATTTATTCCTGCAGTGTGAGATAGCCCAGGCTAAAAACTTAACATAAAGTGGCCCAGGATTAGTACTTCCCAAACACACTTAGAAGAAGCAAAAGAAAAGCTCTCTAGACTTGCTCTGTCCAGTAAGTAAGCCGCTAGCCATATGTGAATAAATTTACATTTTAATTAAGTTTAAAAATTCATTTCCTTCCCTTAGCCACATTTCAAGTGCTCAATAGTCACATGTGGCTAGTGGCTACCATTACAGGACAGCACAGCTATAAAACATTTCCATTGCTGCAGAAATTTCTATTGAACAATACTAGTCCTCACAGATGCACCCTTAATCCAGGCTTTGCAGGAGCCCAATAGCTAATTGCTGATGCAAATAAGTTCACAATCCAAAATTACTAAACAAATAAGGAAGAAAGACACCAGAGTGAGAGTAAGCAGAAAATGAGCAAACAATGAAAGAAGACCAATAATAACATTAGATAATATTATCAAGATATATTATAAAATAAATGTTTTAAATGTTTTTAAAAATTTAAGATGAACTAAAAAATACAACAAAGGAAAAAGATACTATCAAACGGGATCAGACAAATTTGAAAAAAGAACTTACAGAACTTCTAGAAATGTGTGTGTATGTGTGTTTGTGTGTGTGTGTATAATCATTGAAATTATAAATCCAGTGACTAAAGGAAGAATTCGTTAACTGGCAGATACATCTAAGTAAATTACCAAGAATGCAGCCCAGGGAGATGGAAAGTATGGAAATAAAGTTAAAAGACATGGAAGGCAGAATGCAAAGTCTAATTGGAGTTCCAAGGAACAGAAAATAGAGAATATGGGGAAGAGATAATACTTAAACAGGATAGCTGAAGATTTTACAAAAGTCACTAATCCTCAAATTCAAGAAATTAATGCCAAATAAAATAAACATAAAGAAATACACACCTGAATAAATCATAATAAAGCTGCAGATCAAAAAAGAAACAGAGATGATACAAATGGTCAAAGTAAAAAGCATCATCTACAAAGGAATATCAACGTCCACAATAGCAGACTTCTCCACATCCATCAAAGAAAACCAGAAGACCATGGGATAATGCCTTTAAAACACTGAGAGAAAATAATTGTCAATCTAGAATTAAATACTAATATAAATGATTCTTTAAGAATAAAAGTGAAATAGCCATTTTCAGACAAACAAAAAACTAATGTGCTTACCACTAATAGTTCTCAGTGAAGAAACTTCCCACAGATACAATAATTAGACCAAAGGAAAGTAAGCCAGAAAGAAAGACAGAGAGGGAGGAAGGAATGGTAGCCAAGGGCCATGTGGAGAAATCACACCAACATAACTGTGCAAGATAATAATAAAAACAGGAACTAATTTGGGAAGTAACAAAACAAAATAGAACTAAGATTCTGGAAAAAGTAACCTGAAAGAAAAAGAGGTGTTTGGACTTAAAGAGTTCTAAGTAAAGTCTGTTCAGAAAGAGGACAAAAATACTAACTTTAGATTTTGTGAAGCTAAGTCTGGATGTTAAAACTCTAAGGGTAACAACCAAAAGTAGAGAAATAAAATGTACAACTTCAAAGCCAATGAAGATATAAAGACATGCTGGGAATGACAGAGACCTAATTGGGGGCAGTGCAATCAGAGCAGGGTATGAGCCACAACGAGATTAATAATCAGTATATAAAGAGATATTTCTTCACAGGGGCAGTGGCTCACACCTGTAATCCCAGCATTTTGGGAGGCTGAGGCAGGAGGATCGCTTGAGCCCAGGAGTTCAAGATCAAACTAGGCAACATAGTGACACTCCATCTCTACAAAAAATTTAAAAATTAGCCAGGCATGGTGGCTCATGCCTATAGTCCTAGCTACTCGGGAGGTTGAAGCAGTAGGATCGCTTGAGCCTAGGAGTTCAGGGCTTCAGTGAGCTATGATCATGCCACTGCACTCTAGCCTGGGTGACAGAGTGAGACCTTGTCTCAAAAACAAAAAACAAAACAAAACAAAGATATTTTTTAAATTGATGGTAGCCACACAGATTTTTTTAATTTTATTTTTTGTGTCTTTCCATTTGTCTAAAATACATCATAATACAGTAAAACAAAAAGTAATATGCCCACTTGGAAAAAAGTATCTGCTGTACAAAGAAATATTAACAAAAATCTTTGAAGAGTAAAGTGCTTTAAATTTTACAAAATGCAATTACTTTCACTGCCTCATTTGATCCTCACAACAACTGGAAAAAGAAGGTAAGACAAGTTTCATATCCCCCATTTTGCAAATGAGGAAGGGAAGATGGCCAGAGTGGTGAAACACCTTCCTTAAAATCACACAACTAAGAAGTATCAGAATTTGTCCTCAATCTAAGTTTTTTAAACTCTAACTCAATTTCTTCTAGAACACTATGCTACCTTGCATCTGTCAACAAATTTAAAGAATACATTACAGAATTAGCAAGCACCATAGAAATGGCATTTTACCTGAAAAGAATTCTGAGTATTAATGTAAGAATACATTCAAAGGGAATAGTCAGGAATTTAAACAAGATTTATATACAAGGATGTTCACTGAAGCATTATTTATAAGAATGCAAACTGAAAATGACCTAAATACATAACAGTAAGAGAGTGTGCAGAAGGGCCTATCTGTGCAATGCAATGTTATACAGTCATTATAAATAATGTTCTAAAAGAATACGAAATAGCTTAGGAGAATGTTAATAATATTAAGGGAGAACATGGTATTGAAAGTATGATACTCATTTTATTCCAACATAGATGTTGATGTAAAAATTAAGAATGATGATAGATATATGCATAGTGAAAGCCTGGAAGGAAGGAAATATGCCAAAATATTAATAGTAATTATATCTGGGGTGGAAGAGTCGAAATTATTGGTGATTTTTATCTTCATTCCCTAAATAAATACATATTGCCACTGTAATCTGAAGAAAAAGTGAGTAAGTTTTTAGGACTTCTTTGTTGCAAAAGCATTGGCAACTTTAAATATTTCCATCCCTTACTGCGTAAAAAAATTACACATACTAGAAGAAAATAACATCAAAAGAAAATAAATCAAAGATGAAAGTAAAACATCTCTGAAATTGAATTACATGAGGCCATGGCCTAGTTCTTATTATCACTCGGTACTAATCAAATAAGCTAACTGGCCCCAGATATATAACTGAAAACCAAATACAGAAAGACCAATTCTCCAAGTTTCTGATTTAACAGCATTACCTGAATATCAAAAAGGCTGCCCAAAGAAGGCACTCCAGCCAAGACATTTCATCTCTAACAGTTGTCTGTGCAACAAAAAGGTCAAATGGCTCTCAAAAGGGGCAAACCACGCAACCACAGAGATACATCATATCTTCTCATCATGAGCAGGCTTTAACCTGAACCAGGACAAACTGGGGACCCTTTCTGGCCGTCCACAGTTCCTAAGTCCAACATTGAAGGACAGTAACACTTTTCTTATACAAGAGACCCGTTCTACCCAGTCTTTTCTGCTGACCCCTAAAGAAACACCTAATGTAACTTTAAAGTTCAATTCACAAGCTAACAGCCAATACTACAGGCTGTCACTTTCCCAAACTTGTGCGTACCTATCATCTAATATATCGTGATGAGCCTCCAATCACTTCATTCACTTCTGTACTGGCAATCTCTCAAGTACCTATTCAGCAGGTCGCTCTAGAAGTCTTGCTGAGGATGGAGAAATTTTAAGATCTTCAATCTTGTTTTCACGTATAATCTACCTGCCATCAAAATAAAAGCGGTTAATAGTTTTTCCACTTCTTGTCCGTTAGAGCAATGGATGAATGGAGAGCAGACTGAAAGCTGGAGGCTAATACGGTAGGTGATTCTTGCCTTTATTTAAATCAAATGTTCTTTCGCTTCCTTATTTAACCCCTCTCCTGCTCCCTTCTTCTTCTCCTGCTTCCTCTTGGGACTGTGAGCTCGAATCTAAGACTCGCGGCAGCAAAGCAGTTTGGCAAAAAATAAGAGTGGAACTCAGAAAATCAGATTAATCTAGTTGAAGTCATTAAAATGGAGTTTTCCGAGACAACCATAGTAGGTCAGGCTCTTTCACAAGAACTCAGATCTCCATTAGGTCTTCATAGTACCTTTGCATGGTCACAGTGATGGTGATGGTGGTGGTGGTGAGGGTGGTGATGACGATGATGAGAGGATGGTGAGGGAGAGGAGGAAGACATTGAGGAAGAAGTGATATGAGCTGGAAAACTCAGCAAACATAAGCCTATGACACAAAACGAAATGATTTTGTTATACAAACACCAACTTGACAAAAAATATTAATCAAAGGAAGACAATATAGACTTTGTGACATGCAGTTTAAATTAACTTCATATATTTAACTTTATGATGTGAAGTTTAAATAGAGTTTAACTTTGCCATTTGTTGAAGACAAAACCCCTGTCTCTTCCACCTTCAGTGAACACCAGTAAGATAGAGCAAATCAAGCACATCCTCACCATCCAAACAAGACGTTTACAAGAAAGCAAAAAGTTCTGTGATTCACTTAATCTCTGTATTTCCAAATGCAAGTGGAAAAATCTGTATTTTTCTCTGCTTGGTTTCAGAAACATTCAAGTCAACACCGACAAATCCACAATCCAGAGGATGGGAAAGCGTTAACTGGCGCAGACGATTCCAATTTAACTGCGTTGTAATAACCCAGGGAGGGAATCTATTTCTATTAGATTCCAACAACGCACAAGAGAAGGAGAGTAAAATCTGGGGTTGTAAACTTTTCAGGACAACATAACAAAGTAATAACTTGACAGCTTTTTAAATTAAGAGAAATATAAACTGTCCACCTAATTAGCTTTTAAAATAAATCACTGGGGACATATAATTTCTCAAAAAAAATTGCAAACAGCACAAAATACACCTTATCTCTTAACTCTGGCCAAATAGAGAAGGAAGAAAAGGAAAGGAGAAATGTGGAGAAATATAAATGAAGGAAGATACGTAAAGAGAAAAACAAAGGCAGAGCGAGTGTGGACACAGATGAGGGGGGAGAAAGAGAGAGAAGTGCAGTGAGGAACAAAGACAGCTAGAACAAAATCACACTGAAGCAGTTTCAGTAGGTTCTTGGGGCAATATATTAATTAATTAACCAATTAAACTGGTTTGGCAATCCCAGCTTTTCATTTCGTCCATGTCAATGAGCATTACCGGTTACCGCTGCCCTTTGAAATGCCAATTAGGTCCTCAGCACAGAGTGCTGAAAGCCCCTGAGTTTCCTAAATGTTTTCCTAGCTACGAATGGGTCAGATTTTCTCCGGCCAAAGCACATTAAGCAAGCAGGAGGAAATGATTCTCTCAGCACCAAGACCAGAGATGGCTTAAAGCAGAGGTTCTCAATCCTCGCCGCATGTTAGTATCAGAGGGAGAGTTTTAAAATAAAACACTGGTAGGTCACACCTCCATGTAATCCTACCACTTAGGGAGGCCAAGGCGGGAAGATCGATTGAGGAGTTTGAGACTAGCCTGAGCAACATAGTGAGACCCTGTCTTCACAAAAAAATTTTTAAAAATTAGCCAGGCATAGTGGTGTGTACCTGTAGTCCCAGCTACTTGGGAGGCTGAGGCAGGAGGATTGCTTGAGCCCAGGAGTTTGAGGTTGCAGTGAGCTAAAATGACGCCACTGCACTCTAGAGCAAGACCCTGTCTCAAAAAAATAAATAAATAAAAATAATAAAATAAAATAAAATAACTTGTGCCCTATCTACCCTGGACTAATTAAATTAGAATTTCCAAGGAACAGCCTGAAACAGGGACATCTTATGTGCTGGGTGAAAAACATTCTTATGTCCCCTCAAATATATAGAATGGCTTCTAGAGTGTGGATACATAGATTATTTTATAATTACATTTGGTTTTGCTCTATTTTCAGCTGGGTTCTGCAGGGAACAAATGAGTTTCTAAGAACCAAGTTTGGAGACATGTTGTTCTTGCCACAGATTTGAATCCACCTAACTTTATATAACATGTGTGCAAGAGCTAGACTCCTGAAAAAATAACACATTGCAGCAGCAGCGATTCTGCATTGCATGACCCTGGAAGTGTAGCTCAGCTTCACTCTCTCTTCTCCACTGCCAGGCCCACCCAGCAGTACAACTCCTTCTTGTGCCTTTTAGCTGAACATTTTTGTCCAATAAATGAGCTGTTCCACAGTGTTATGGTTTCAGGGAAACTAAACCTCATCTTGCTAAAAATCAAAACAAAACAGAAAAAAAAAAGACCTTTAGGAACTGTAAACAGTAAGAAAATTCTCTTTAAAACAGAGTCTCTGTCCTCTGGAACTATCCGAAGCATCCCAGAACCTGAGAGGTGGTTATTGCTAAGACGACCCAACTCCAAGAGAACCAAAGCATTATTTGTACATAATCCCATCAACATCTTTGAGAGCTACCTACAGTGGAGAAGTAAACAAGCAGGAAGATCAGTATCAACTGTAGGCCTGGTGTGAAGATTTACTAAGAGGGTCTTTAGGAATGGACTTCATGCGACCATGTATTCCTTTATCCTGGCAGCTTGGAATTTTATTTTGTTTACCTTTGTTAATAGTCAGTAGCATATCACTAGCTGCTAACAGAAAACAAGGTCCCGCCCTGCATTATTTTGGGAACTAGGTAGAAAAACAGAAACAGAGATGAAACAGCTAAGTCAGCCTTTCCCCAAAGTAACCCCAGGAGCTCCCTGTTGAGCCTCCAACAGGAGGTGCCCTGTGAAACTTGCTGGCACTCTCAGACATGGTGAGTTACTGTCTTGTGAGAACTAGAGCAATGTGTTTAGCACTTTCCCTAGAAATTTCATTTAAAATAAATTTTGGTCCTAAACCTTCCCCTCATCTACCTCTTTAATGCTCAGTGAGAGAAAAATAAACACTAGCATCCATTCTCCTCCCTTCTCCCAAAAAATGCCATTAATCCTTCACAGGGCACTGGGAGAGACCGTGTTACAGTGCACCAGAAGGAAAAGTCCCAACAGGGCTACAATTGCATGTGTTTCTGAGAAGGGGTAGGGCAGAGAATCTGGGCTGGCATACGAAAAGCCAGGAGAATGTGATTGTTTGGAGTAGGAGTTTTGAGGTTATGCAGACCTATGTTCACACTCAGCTGTGACCTTGAACAAGACAATTTCTCCAAGCTCAGGTTTCTTATCTGTAAAGTTTGTATAATAAGATTACTTAACTCAAAGGATCATGGTGAATATTTGACAATTTAATAATGAATGCAGAATGCTTGGCATAGTGCCTCACACAAAGTAAATACACCATTCATTCAACTATTTAATGAGTGTATAGATTGTTTCAGGCAATGTTCTATAGGAACTGAAACAATAAACACAACAGGCAAAAATCCCTGCTTTCATATTACTTACCATCTACTGTTAGGTAAAGTGGATAGATGATCGTATCAGACAGTGATGGTTGCTAT
Organism: Daubentonia madagascariensis; assembly: GCA_023783475.1. Classification (NCBI taxonomy): domain Eukaryota; kingdom Metazoa; phylum Chordata; class Mammalia; order Primates; family Daubentoniidae; genus Daubentonia; species Daubentonia madagascariensis. Next base: position 19,805,611 of record JAKFHU010001990.1, read on the forward strand.
GGAGAATATATAAGCAGAGAAGGGGACAGGCAGTGGGAACGACACACAGTTTAAATAGAGTGGCCAGCAAAGACCATACTGATTTGGTGACATGTGAGTAAAAAAACTGAAGAGGCAAGGGAATGAGCCATGCAGAGAAACTGCGCAGCCCTGAGGGAGAAGCATGTCTGGTGTGTCAGGAGATCAGCAAGGAGGCCAGCGTGGCAGGAAAAGGCTAAGAATGGGGACGATTAGGAGAAGATGGGATCAGGGAGGTAAGGACACAGCTCACTAGGTGAGGCCTTGGAGCTTTGCTTCTGCACTGAGTGAACTGAGAAGCTGCTGAAGAGGTCTGGGAAGAGGAGTGCCGTGATCTGACATACACTTTCACAGGATCACATTAGCAGCATTGAGCAGAAGAGATTGGGTAGAAACAGAGAGAGGAGTTAAGAGACTAATGCAGTAACAGAGGTGAGAGCTGAGGGTCACCTCAGCAGACAATGGCAATCAAAATGGTGAGACGTGGTCAGATAGATTCTGGATATATTGTGAAGGCTGAGTCGACAGGATTTGCTAATGAATTAAATGTGCAATGTGAGAAACAGGAATTAAGGATGACTCCAGAGGTTTAAGCCTGAGAAACTGGAATAATTGTCTTTAATTGATGGGAAAGACTTAGGGAGATACAGGTTTGAGAAGGACAGGTTATGGGGAATATCTGGACCTCAGTTTGGAACGTGGTAAGTTTTACAAGCTTTTTCAACATCAAATGGAGATATAAGAATGTCAGTAAAATATTTGAATCTAGGATACAGGTGTCAGGTCTGGACTCAGATATAAGTATAGGCATCACTTGTACATAGATGCTACATAAAACCATGGAACAGGATGAGATCACTAAGGGAGTGAGTCTAAACAGAAAGAAAAGTCTATGAAGAGGGTCCTAGGACTCTTTAATGTTTAGAACCCAGGAAAGAGAGGAGGAACCAGCAAAGGAGACTGAGAGCAATTAGCCAATGAGGAAAACCAGGGGATACACACATAATCTAAACTACCTATAGATTAAAATCATTTGCCTAATTATACATGTACCTATGCATCTATTTCATCGAGTATAGCAAAACAGTTCATAACATGGGCTCTAGAAAGAGATTAACCCAGATTCAAATCCAGATTCTTCACTTCCCAACTCTGAGACTCCGGAAAGTTGTTTAAGCTTATTATGTCTCTGCTTTCTTGATTATGAAATAAGAAGAATAACTCAAGCTTCATAGGATTGAGAGAATTAAATGAGATTTAGTATATAAAGCACAGGGCTTGATATATGAAAAGCTCAATAAAGAATGGCTAGAGTTTCTATAATTATCATAATATTATTTATCAAGTACTTTTTGAGCCCCTCTAACGGATGCACAAAGCACCATGTCAGGTACAGGGAAGAGTATTCTAGCTCGGGAGGATAACAATCTAGCAGAGAATAAAAGATGATAGGTAAAAATTTCAAAAACATTATACAGACCATGGTCTGCAAGACAAGCTCTTTGAGGACAGTGACCTTTTCTGTATGGTTTATACAGTTTCCTTGGCAAGTGGGACATGGCACAGAGCTGGCATGAGAGTGTTTCATGACTGACTGAACAAGAGACTGAGACGCAGAAGCACTGAGTTTATGGCAAAGTGATTACTGAGAGTTGAAATGGACAGACAGCACTTCATTAATGAGATAGGAAGAAAAGTTTTAGATCTTTTTTTTTCATTCAATGAATCACAATTTACATAAACAGGAAAGATGGATAAATAGTCTGGATTATAAAAAACTATTGCATTGGGGATTATTGAATAAACCTTGGGACCTAAACAGATAGAGGATCCTGTCTTCTTGTTAAGTATGTTTTAGGGAAGTTTGTTTTGTTTCTTGCTTGTCACCCATAGAATGCAAGCCCCTTCATGAGGGATAATATAAATAAAAAGTGTCATTGAGATCTTACTGTACCAGGCACTCTTGTGAACAATTTATATCCAATGACTCCTCAAAACAATCCTATAAGATAGATACCATTTTTCCCACTTGATGGATGAGGAAGTTTGAACAATACAATTTTAACAAACACTACTAAGTGATAGAACTGGGACTTGTACCTCTGACTCCAGAACTGAGCCCTTAACTATTACAGTGCTTCCTATAGGGATTATATGAGTGCAGGGGCCAAAATACTGACAGATTTCCAAAGAACTTGTTGGGTAAAGAAAGCCACAAAACAGAGAATTTAGTCAAATTAACAATAAAAATGATAATCAATATTACTCTTCTGGCATATTTGATTTTAAGCAAACCCATTTAGAAGGTCTTTTCTAAGTTGGTTGGTAGTTCAGACATTTGTGAACGAATGGATAAATGAATGAATGAAACCAGCACATTCCTAAAAGTTAGCCTCTGAATGAAGCTGGATGTGTCTGTTCCTACATTCTGGAACATCAAAACATATCTAGGTCTTTTTTCTTCTTTATAAAGGATGGGAATTGTTATTACTTTTGAGAGAAGTAAATAGCCATCTTCTTTGTATGGGAATTGTTATTACTTTTGACAGAAGTAAATAGCCATCTTCTTTGTATGAAGGATTTCTAAAAGACATTTGCATCTGTTTTGGTAGAACAGCCTCTATGCAATGCTGCATTGCCTTAGAGCAATGCTGAGTGATTATTAATATATGTAAAAAATGGAAAAAATGTGCATGATACAACATTTGGAAATACAAATAAACACACACAAAAAACTAAAGTCACCCATATTGCCACTACCCAGGGATAACCCCTTAGATTCACAGAACTTTAAAATCAGAGTACAAGCCATAGGGACAGATGACAGAGTATGGTGGTTGTATTGTTTCTTTGGTGCTATTTTAACATTATTATAGAGTCGTTTTGTGAGTCTTTTGTTTTTTTGATGAGAAAGAGAATATTAGGGCTTTGTCCCATTCTTCATTTTACAGTGAGAAAACTAAGGTTCAAAGGAGGAGATTGGCTGAAGAGCAAACAGCTGCTTGACTGTGGACAGAATTAGACTGCTGGTTTTTTAACTCCCAGTTCAGCACTCTCTGTACTAAAATGTCCAAGGTGAAATCCCACCATTCTATGTCTATGTCTTTGGGTCTTTATTGTGTTTTGCTTTTTAGCATTTCCCTATAAATTCAAAATATTCTAGGAATGGAGGAAGAGCTTAAGCTTTTGGTTACAAAATTTCAATGAATATTCTTTCCAGATGCAGACCCCTCAAGGGAGCCACAGAACCCTCATGATAAGCTGTCCCCCTACCCCTCAGCTCCGGACACTCCCCAGGCTGCCTTTCTTTCCTATCACAGCCCCTAGGACCTTCCTTTATATCTTGAACTCTATCACCATCTCCTCTTCTTTTGGGGTTAATAATAATCATATCAACAATTTATTGAGTGCTTAATATATGCCAGGTGCCACACTATACATACATAATCTAATTTTACCCTTATGATGCCCTTGTGTTCAGTTCCTCCTCTCTATTTTATGGAGACAGAAATATAGGAAGCATATTCCCAAGGTCACGGAAAAGTAAATGCTGAAATTCAGACTTGAACCTAGTATTGTCCAACTCTCAACTCCCTCTTCTCCCCTTTGGATAGTGAGAAAGATGAACTCTTCCAAGGTCTTGCCATCTTGGCTGTTCTTGAAATCCTTTTAGTGTTAAGGGTTTTACTGTAGATCACTATGGGGAAATCAGAGAAAAATCAAAGCAACCAAAAGGACTTTGGACTTAGTCCTGATTTCAAGGTTTAGCAACCCAATTTAGTAGCTGTGTAACCCAACCTTTGGCAAATTACTTGAATTTCTGAGTCTAATTTCCTTTTCTGTAATTATGAGCATTTGAATGACTTCCCCCAAACTAGAGTGTCCATACATTTTATTATTGGGACCAGTATACTTTTGAAAGTGAAAAGGAGTGCTAGTAATAATCCTAGTGGGACAACAGGTGTAAAACAGGACTTTCCTGGACAAATCAGTACATATGGTCCTCTAAAGATAACTATTTCAAAAAACCTAGCACGTGGCCCTGCATATAATTGAGGGTCACAACATTTTAGATTCCTTTCTTTTCTGTATGCATGAAGCATCAAATAGCATAGTGGTTTTCAACCAGGAATGATTTTGCCAACCAGGAGCAATTTTACTTCCTGGAGAACATTTGGCAATATCTGGAGACATTTTGGTTGTTGTAACTGGGGCAGGGGATGCTACTGGCACCTAGTAGGTAGAGGTCAGGAATGCTGGCTAAGCATCCTACCATGCACAGGACAGGCACTCACAACAAGGAATTAGTCAGCCCCAACTGGCAATAGTGCCAAGTTTGAGAAGTGCTGAAATTGTGCTCTTAAAAACCACAGTGGAAGAGAGGATAGAGAAAGTCTGGTGCCAAGGACAGAAGTTTACTTTGCTTCTCACAGTTTTATCAAGGGTCAGCCCAAACATGGAGTTAATAAAATTGGTCCCCTTAGAATTCAAGGAAAATGTTGCGTTCTTTTGATAGTTTAATTACTATAAACACATTTGCAAAAGGGCCTATCACAACTCTGAAAGTACCATCTCACGTCTCAAAAGCAACTTTCTATGCAAGAAAACAAGAACCCAAGTACCATGTACATAATGCAATCTGCATACATTCAAAGAAGAACAGCAGTTCATGTGCAATCAACACAGGTGCTTCTCTAAAGGTATGAAATTATAATTAGCAATAATAAAGCTTTCATCTGACTTGCCTTCCTTAGGACGTGCTCTGATGATGAAAATAAGTTTAGTTTTTTAAGCCCCATGCCTAAAATGAAGCAACTATTTGGGGAACCAAAGTTCTTTGAAAGAGAATGAGCAATTATCCACAACTGTATGGGCCATAATTAATTGATCATTCACTGACATTTTCACACTCCCAGATAAACATGAAAGAGACATTAAAGTTTTAAAAGCTCTCTTCAGATTCACACCCCACCTCCAGCCCCATCAAACCAAGCTTCAATATTCAATGTTACATTCAGGGTGTGCAGCTAGGCTCAAGAGACCGGCTGTAAGATTGGATAAACTTACATTTATCTCAATTCTAAAGGCAAATATAGCTCATTAATATAAGCAAAACATAATCCCTGCTTCTCCATAGAAACGACACCTAGTAGTTTGGGTACTGTTCCGAAAGTATAAAAACTCCAGGAAAGAGATTTTAATTTTAATTTTTTTCTTTTTTTTTTAAGAAGTCCTAAGTTTCTGCACTATCAACTGTCCAATCCCTACTAGGAAGGATTTTTGCCTGATTATCATGAAGGTGAACCAGGTCAAACAGTTCCACAGATCACTGCTGTTTGGTACAATGTCCAGCTGGTCTACTTCATGAGCTCCAAAGGTTAGTGGTTGTTTATGAGCTTCCTACAGTGGTGTCTCTTCCAAGCAGGAAAGGGAATGAAGGAGACTGTTCAGAGGCCCTCCCACACAAAGATGTCTTTTCTGACATATTAATCAAGGCAGTAAAAGTGAAGAGAGGCAAGGACTGATGTTTTCCTGCTACTTCAGATCAGGGGGATGAATTCAAACTAATACCAGTCAGGAAGACAGAGCAGCTTAGACATGGAGAAGCTTCAAAAGATAAATCATCTCGGGTATGGACAAAAAGGAGAAGTTTCTGCTTTCTACCTGGAAAACCCTTTTCCTTATCTACTTTGTCATCTTTTAAAAACTAACCCTCCAAAAAAGAAAGAACTAACTTTCTTCTCAGAAGACTTCAAATAGAATTAACCATCCCAATTTGGAGCTACCACAGTTGAGCATACGTAGTTCTATTATACTCATTGGACTATAAAGTAATAAATTTACTTCGATTCCTATAAGTTCATTTACAGCATTTTTGATTTTCCAGTGCTCAGCACTGTGTCTGGCACAAAGTAAGACATGAAATAAAGCTTTGACCAGCTAAATTAAAATGATATCAGAATCACATGATGATATTGAATTGGTATGCTCTGGTTCTGAGTATAGTTATCAGTTATGTAATGGTTAACATCTATCAAACACTTATTAAGTGCCAAGAACCATTCTAGGTGCTTATTAATTGGCATATAATATTTTTATTTGTGGATATTAATTGACTTACAACCATATAAGATGGGTACTAATATCTCCACTCTGTAGTTGAGTTAGCTAAGGCACAGAGAGTTGCCCATGGTCACAATGGCAGGTAAGGATTCAAAGTAGGCATTCTAGCTACAAAGTCCAAATTCTTAGCCTTTAGGGAATATTGATGCAAGACTTCCAAGGAGAAAAATGGGCAGAGAAGAGTCTAGTACAAGTTCATGTCATAAGCAAGTACTGGGCTTATTAAACTGGAAACCTGGAGCAGAATCCAGGTGGGTCCAGACCTAAGCTAAGAAACCACCGTTGGGCAAGCCATTGAGAGTTCTCATCACCTTCTATGGGTTCTCTGCCTCCTGATGCGACTTATCTTGCTTAGCCCTGGAACTCTGGGACAGGGCTAACAGGATACATCAGTGTTTCTCAACCATAACACTATCGACATTTGAGATCAGATAATTCTTTGCTGTAGGGAGCTTGTCCTGTGGGTGTAGAATGTTTAGCAGCATCCATGTCCTCTACCCACCAAGTACCAGGAACACTCCCTCCTTCCACTGCTGTTGTGACAGCCAAATGTCTTCAGACATTGCCAAACGTCCCCTGGGAGGCAAATTGCCCCCAGTTGAGAACCATTAAGACACAGGTAGCCCCTAATTAGACAAGAATGCCTCACAGAATGTAGAATGACTCTACTCTCTTTTCTGCCCTCAGAGTACACCATGCTCTGCCTGGAATGGTGGGAAACCCTAAGCCTCAAATCCCCTCTTGGGCCACATATACTTGCCCATCCTTTCTCCACTGGATGTTAGCAGGATAGGAGGTGACATTAAAGCTTAGCCGTGTCTTATCCACTGTTGGGAGTCTATGTTCCTGTGTAAGGGCTAACTCATTTAGAGAAAAAGAATTACTGTGTCTGGTTTTGCCCTAGAACTAGAGAGCCCTTAATCAGACTAATACACCCTAGGAGGTAAGAAGAGTAATTATAATCATTTCCATTTAAAAGAGCATGAACATGAGGCTCAGAAAGGTTAAGTGATTTGTCCAAAATCACAAATGTAGTTCATATTAGAGCTAAGGCTCAAGCCCAGACCTTTTATTTCAAACTTTATTATAGTTCCTTGCCACCCACAGGGGAGTAAAGCTTTCAAAAGACCAATTAAAGCAGAAAGAAAAGCGAAAACTTCCCAACTGCATTCTGATGACTAAATCATCTTGAGTAGAGTAGGAGATGTCCAAACATTAGGAATGCTTAAAATGAAATAGAACACGGAACTGAATGGGAAGCAGCCTCTACAGGTAAGAAATGAATAAGAATCCTACCACATCACACCCATCTCTAACTTGCACCATCTGGTAAATAATAGATCTAAGCATTCTTGCAGTAAACCCACTTGCTAAAAATTTCCAAGTGCAACTGAAGGGTCACTGAAAATGTGTCTTCTCTTGCATCAGCTTGTGGGGAAACAAGAGCACATTACACACTGGCCTCAACTTTACATCAGCACCCAGGACCTCTTTTGCTACTAGGCAGTCGTGATCTAATGTGCCTGTGGCAATGAAATAGCCAGTGACGACAGCCAGACTGACAGAGAGGAAAAACAGCATTCTCTGAAGAATTAGATATTCTCCTAATCAGGAAGATCAAACTCAAACACCTGACACTGCTGTGGCCACAACAGCAACAACAGTTTGTTCACAGTCACTATCAGTTTAACAAATCAGTCTTTGTGCCCACTGGCCAAAATATTTCCTGTTGTTCCATATACTCCAGCATAGCTTTTACAGGATGACAGAATCTGCAACACCATAGCCTCTAATCCCCATGGCCAAGTGTTGGACGTTATAAGGCCTATGTTAGTATTAAAGTCTGATCATTCATTTATCGAACATGTATTATCAAAACCTATTCTATCCCAGTCCCTGGAATAGAGATACCAAGAGAAATAAGAAAAGGTTCTTGACCCAAATATCTTACAAAATTAACGAAAATACAAACATATAAATGTATAATTTGAATACTGTGGGTTAACTCTGATAAATAAATCCAAAATGTGACAAGATCAGGGAGAAACAACCAATTGTGACCAATTGTGCCTCGGATCTCAGAGAGAGTGATGGCTAAGCAAAGTATAAACAAAGAGATGTTAACCAGACAGATAAAAGATGGAAAGATCTCCCCAGCAGATAGAAGAGCATGAGAAAGGCACAGAAGTATGAAATACCAGAACGAGTTTTGGAATCCTCAAGTTCAGTAGGGCTATAGCACAGGCTATGAGTAGGTAAGTTGTCAATCATGGTGGACTTTACCTTCCACTCCAACAAGCTGATTTCCAATTCGCCTCATAGATAATAGGGTGGGGTGGGGGGAAGGGGAGCTCTCCATGGTAAGGAGGAGAGACATGATCAAATTTGCCTTTAGAAGTATTCTTCTTCTAGTGATGTAAGGAATAGATATATCATGCAAGCAAGACTGAATGCAGAGGAGGCTTCCAAGAAGGGTGTATAGAATGGAGCTCATATTCCAGTGGTGGACAGAAAAAAATTAAGAAAGAAGTATATAATACTGTCAAAGAACTTCAGGTACATTTGTTTTTCATGTAATCCTCTGAGGCAAGTACTATCATTATCTGCAGTTAATTGATGAAAACACTGCACCATTCAGGGTGTGACCAGAAAAACAGTAGCCACTCTTCTGGGTATGGGAAACAGAGAGTTAGAGATGTCCATTGGATTGGGAAGGACTAGGAGAGTAAAAGCTGAGAAGCAGACCCCAGAGATTTCAGGCTATAGCAAGGGAGTCACTAATTTTAAGACTTTACCAGGAAGCCACTAAAAGTTTAAAGACTCTCCGGGAAGCTTCCACCACTCTCTGGAGCAACAGCAGCAAACAGATCATTCTCAAGAGCTCCCTGGGAAACTGCTGTGGCTCTCACACCTGCCCAAGTGTTTAGCTGCAACAGCTTCTCCTCTCCTGGCTCCCAACACTTGTGCAAGTGCCTGTCATTGGCTGCCTCTAACATGAAATCATACAGGGAAGGAAATGCTAGGAAAAGTTTTTTCTATTTCTATGCAATATGATGCAGAGGGGATCTTAAGAATGGAATGGTGATGATGCCAAGTTGATAACACAGAATCCAGCATAGAAACTGAGGCACAGAAATTTAGGTGACCTTTCCAAGAACACCTAGGAATTAGGACCAGAGAAATTAAATAATTTGCCCATGGTCACATAGCTCATAACAAGTAAAGCCAGGATTTTGGACCTATGCAGTCATATTACAAGGCTTACCAATTTAATTGCTATGTTGATATGGGAAGTTAGGGAAAAGAAGAGATCAAGAATTACTGGCAGGTTTCAGGTCAGATAATGACCTTAGGTGCTGCTAAATTAAGACTATTCCAATGAGTTCTTTTGCCCAAATAAGCCATATGAAACAAGAAAGGAGAAGAAAAAAATGTTTAAAGGCTACAATCTTCACTTTAATGGGATTCTAAAAAGCTCTTAGTTATTGGTCTCTGAACCTTGAAATTGTTCAGTACACTGTGGCTTTAGTGGCCTGGAGGGAGCGTCAAGACAATGCCATCTGAAAGTTCCGGGATCTCTGCCCTTGAAGGAAACAGAGCAGGTGAGGGGACCAAGTCCTCAATCCTGCTCTTTCCAATTTCTAGAGAAGGTCACCCTATTAATTCCAGGATAAAGTGGCTTTCCAATAATATTTCTGTAAAATATTACCACTACTACTACTAATAAGTTGAATAGGTAATATTCCTACCTTTCTGAACAATGTGGGTTTTCCATTTCATAGTCCTTTACTCAAATCTTTCACCTTGATCAAATTGCTAAGGAACATGAATTTTAAATGCCTCAAGGCTCCAGTAAAAATGACTCAAATATATTGCTTCAAAATTTTTAAAAAGCCTACAACAATCTATCACAAATAAAGCCAATATTTATCCTCAGTGGGGATCTTATATAATGCTCCATTCACTCATTCATTTATCCAGTGACTGCTCTGTCCCAGACACTGCTGTAGGGGCTAAGGCTTCAAAGACAACGAAGTACATTCACAGACTAGAGACCAAGGGTCACCAAACTTTTTCTATAATGGGTCAGATAGCAAATATTTTTGGCTTTACAAGTCGTATGGTTTCTGGTGCAATTGCTCAACTCTGCCACTGTGGTGTGAAAGCAGCCATAGGCAATATGTAAATGAATGAGCAGCTGTTTCCAATAAAACATTTTCAAAAATAAGCAGCAGGCTACATTTGGCCCACAGGCTATAATTTGCCCACGCTGACCTAGACCACCAGTTTTCAAAATGTGAGCCCTGAACCAGAAATATCAGCATCACCTGGGCACTTTTTTAGAGATGCAAATTCTCAGGCCTTATCCTAGAATAGATCCACTGAATCAGAAACTGTGGGGGTGGGCCCCAGTAGCCTGTGTTTTAATAACTTCTCCAGCTGATGCTGATATACACTAAAGTTCCTGTTAGTCTACACCTGGACTGTTCAGTATGGTAACAAGAACTAACTATACAATTAATTTAAATTAAATAAAATTAAAGTTTCAGTTCCTCACTTGCACTAGCCACATTTCAAGTGTCCAATAGCCACATGTGGCTGCTGGCTATCATATTGGAAAGTGTAGATCTAGAATATTCCCTTCATTCAGAAAGCACTGATGTAGACAGACATATTGACCAAAAATTGCCAGGTATCATGATAGGTACAATAACGTACCAAGTACAGATACGGCATGAAGGTGGGGATGGTCAATTTTATAGGTGGGGAAAGGGATCATGAAGCTTTCACAAGGATGGGACATGTGGCAGTGTCTTGAATGAGGCATAGGAGTTTATCTGCTGATGTCGCAGAGTGAAAAACTATAGTAGGGAAAGGTAACTTGAAATAGGAGCCCATCAAGTACAAAGGCACCAAGAGATGACTGGGCAAGATTTGTTACAGGAACTGTGATTTCTTCACTATGGCTAGAACAAAGGGTACGTGTGGGTAAGAATGGAGAAAAGAGACGAGAAAGATGGTGGAACCCAATCATGGTAGATCTCAGGTGACTTTCTTAGGAGCTTGGGGAGCTACTGGATGTTTAGAGCATGGTCAGTTCATATTTATAATGATCACCCAATCAAATGCTTCCAAGGCCTAAGAAAGAATAATATGTTCACTTACCTGATTTATCCCAGGCTTTTCTAGTTAATTTGTTTACTTTCTCCTATTGAAAGGGAGAAAGTGGATGAATTAAGCCAAAACTGATTTGCCATTTAAAATAAAGCATGTTATTACACTCACCTTGCCCTGAATGTCCTATCTGTCCTAACATACAAGAGAAGTAGAAAGGTAGGCTTCCGATATATTCGTTATCTGGTATCCATCCATTAGTGTCCAATAATGCCAATAAGCATCACAATGGCAGTCACTTTCCACTGCAGGACCTGCAGGCACAGTCACTTTCTGCCAATACCAGAAGCACAAAAGGCAAATGCTATAATACAAGATCCTACAGCTTAGTGTTCAGACACAAAAGCTCTATACATAGCATCCACATAAACCAGGGCTAAATGGCTGTTTATGTAGCAAAACAGTAACCCAGAAACGGTGACAGTGCAAGGATAATTACCAGGAGGTCAGTGGGAGTGGAGAACATACTGTGTTTCCAACAAGACATGCCTGGCTTAAAAGAGGGCAATGTCATGTTTTACTTAAATATCCAACGTTAACACCTGTAAAGAAGAACCATTTAGAGGGAAGGCGCAGATGGGACTCTGGAATTGATTCTTGGTGGGAGGGGAAGGAGAAAGGACCAGAGCGAGGAAAAATCTTGAAAATGGGCCTCACACTTACAAACCAAAGGCATTTCAGAACCCGCTGACCTTTTCACAGTGGCATTGATTTAGCCACAGGACCAAAAAAAAAAAAACTGCAGAGCAAAAAAAGTTACCTCAGGACAATAGGTTAAAGCAAATTGTGAAAAGAAGAACAAATGTGACCTTGAAAGGCCAATATCTCATCAGGCCAACACACCTGGACAGGCATTTATCACCAAGGTCATCCCAGGTAGAAACCACTGTCACCACAGAGCAAGTCCTGCACCCACAATGTGTTCATATCAAGTAGCTGCAGAAGTAATTTCAACAGCAAGAACGAATCTCTTCTCTTCTCTCCCTCCATCTTCTGGGCCTTTCATTGACCGCCATGCTCCATTCATACTTGTTCATTCTTTATACAGGCATCCCAGCAACACATAAAGCTAACACGCTCGTCAAACTCATGTTAGAGCTTAAGGAACAGTGAGCAGTATGCTCCCAGAATTTAAAAAAAAAAAAAAAGGAAAAAGGAAACTGGTGAACGGAAGGAAAATTTGTTAAGAGACCTTAAGAAAAACAGAATTGACATAACAAGAAAAGGTACAGAGATCTGAAAAAATGGACAAAGTTCAAGTCAGTGAACAAGTATGTTCAGTGATAAGTGAAAGCTCAGAGGAAAAATACCTGACAAATGCAGTGGGGAAATTCAGCTAAGGAAAACAAGAGCCAAAATCAAGACTTTTTTTTCAAAAGTACTTTAAGAGGTTGCTATTAAAACAACCACAACAAGGCAGGGAGACTATGACTTTCCTTGAGTATTAATTTTATAAGTTGATTATAAGATTTCAAGTTAATCAAGTTAAACAAATTAATTACTTTTCCAGTTCTATGTTCTTAAATTATTCAATAAAAATTATTGAGCAGCTAACACAGCACCATGCTAGTTACTGGCTTCACAAGTATGTATGAAATGTAGTATCTGCCCTCCAGGAGTTCACAGTACCCTGAGATTAGAGCAATCTGCAAGCAATTACAGAGATATAAGTGCTCAAACCAGGAGTTAAGCATGCATTGAGTTATGGGTTCATCAGCCCCATAAAGGTAAAACCTACCTGTGAAGTAAGCCTGTCTAATGCTTGGTTAGAAAAAGTTCAGACTCTCGGAGGAATGTCAGCGTTACAGGGCTGAGGAAGTGGTACATTAAACTACCTTTCTTCATTAATCTGTCCTAGAAAGGATCTTTCCCAGTTGTTCAAACAGAATTTACAGTGTGAACAGGGAGAAAAGAAATAGAAACAAAGTGACGAAGCTTTGCTCCACCCCAACAATTTCCTTTTTAGAGGCTTGACACAATCTGCCAAATGGAAGCACCTAATCACAGTCAAAGGCAGTGAGAGTACAGGTCGCCCCCTGCTCAGAATCCAATTGCCTATTTGTATCAAATCCAACTGAATCATTGAGTTGACTCAGTTCAGTAAAATTTAAAATCCTGGCAGAGGAATCAGCTGAAACAGTTCCTATTTGCCAAAGCTAGAACAATTAGAGCAAGAAAATAAAGTAGTATCGGATTATAACCCAAAGTATAAAGCAAATATCTGTGAGTCTTCCTCCCCAATACACATAAGCCTGAGCCTAATAATGAGAAAAGCATTAGACAAACCCAAACTGAAGGATATTCTAAAAAATATCTGACCAGTACTCTTTGAAATTGTCAACGTCATCAAAAGCAAGAAAACTGTCACAGCCAAGGGGAGTCTTGGGAGACATAATGACTAAATCTAAATGGTAGCCTGAGAGGGATACTGTAACAGATAGAAGACCTTAGGTAAAAACTAAGAAAATCTGAATAAAGGTATGGACTTTAGTTAAACACAAGGTATCAATATTGGTTTATTAATTGTAAAAATGTACCAAGCTAATGTGAAATGTTGGTAGTAAAGAAATACATCCTTGGCAGATAATATAGGATCCATTTATTCCTCACAGCAATGCATTTAGGTAGCTGTCATAATTATCCCCATTTTCAGAGGTGAAAGCTGAGACAGAGATTAGTTAAGTAACTGGCTCAAGGTCACAGGACTGGGGGAGTCAGGATGCAGATCCACGCAGTCTGATTTGAGAGACCATGCCTTTAGTCATCACACTACACTGATATCCTATACCCCACAAAAAGTGCCTTCTGATCTACAGACACTTTGTTCGGTCTCACCCCATCCATGGGTAGGACTCTCCCCAACCCAGACCACTGCTGCTGGGCTCTCCCAGCACAGATTCTAAAATTTCCTTTCAACTGGTTGCCTCCTCTGATGCCATTTCACAGCCCAGTCCTCTAGCTGTCTATTTTCACCTCTTGCCTCAAGATCAGGAGCCCTTCCCAGGCCCCTTCCTGACCAACTCCAGATATCTCTAATCTTTCTGTGGCTAATATCCTCAGTACTGCTTCCTATAACCTGTGGCCAGAGTAAGGGCCTTCATCAAGTATCCACGTCAACATGGGACACAAGCCAGCAAGTCCCAGGAGGTAGCCAAGGATCTGCTTCTATGAAGGCACCAAGAGGGCCATGAGAGAGACCAAGAATGGTAGGTGGGTCCTAATAGATGACAGCCAAGACTCCCGTGCAGGACGAGGGGGTGATGCCCCTAACTTCAAGACGATGGCCTGGATGGAGGAGAAAGGAGGGTCACCCAAGGGGAAAATTGTGCAGTCTTGAATGGAAGGCTGGCAGTGAGAACCACTCTGAATGTAGCACACGGGCAATGTCTGAGATATGCTCTCGAGGTTGGAATAAACAGAGCAAAGCATGTGAGGATTTGCAGCCCAGGCTGCTGTGAGAAACAGTGCATTCCGGATAGACCAGAGCACATTTCTCAGCATGGCAGCACCTGAAAGTAGAGTGGCTGCAGGGGTGCCCAACTTGAGGGCAGCCTATGTTCTTCAACACTGGGGTAGACTCTTCCCATGGGAGCCCCAGAAGACACAGGTCCTAACCCCAGAAGTGCTCTCAGCATGGTGCCTGGAAGCCTGGTGCACTAGAAAACTGTAAGGCTCTGGAGTCAGAGCAAGCTGCTCCATTTCTCTGAGCTGCATCTCCTCAACAGTAAAGCGAGAGAAATAACCCTTACCTCACAAAGTGATTGTGAAGATTAAATTAGTTTGTAATGATCTTAACACAGTGGTTGGTATTCAAGAGGAGCTCAGGAAATAGTTTTCTACCCTTCAGATTGCAGTGATGAATACAGTGGTAGAAATAACTTTAGAAGTGGAACTTGAAGACAAACACTGGTTTTGTGAAATGCTATTTATGGAATGCTTACTGAACTATTTATTGAATGCCCATTATATGCTAAGTGGTGGAGATGAGGAACGAAAACAGTGAGAGGGAGCTCACAGTCCTATGGGGAAGGTAGATAACAATCACTTAACTACACACGAGTGTGTTCACTAAGAAACAGAAATAAGTATTCTGAATGTGTGGTAGACACAAAGATGAACACCTAAGATCTCCTTTCAAGTGAGCACTTGCTGCCCAGCAGCAGAGAATACGATCAGCAGACAGCCTACAGTTGTCAGCTCTGTCAGGGGCCACCTTAGCTGCACAGAGACGCCTGGTCTGAGGACACACTCTACCCAGGGCAGTCTGCATCTGGCGACAGAGCCAGGCAGAGGTATAAAGGTCTAATCATTTTGGTCCAACATAGGGCAACTCAGACGCAGTATTTGTTCCAGCTCTTTGTCATGTCAGGATTATAACTACTACTTCTTCTCCTTATGCCCAACCTTCTTCTTCCCTTCCTCCCCTTTCCTTTCCTAGGTGTTGATCTCTAACAAATATCTTCCACCCCTCACTCCATCTCAGCAGCATCTGCTTCCAAAGAACCCAACTTGTAACAGAAAGAAAGGGACTGATCAATTAAAATGCATAGCAAATAAATCTTAGTTACAACAGGAGGTCCAAAAAGACCTCCCTACAAAGCAGGGGTCCCCAACCTTTTTAGAAGCAGGGACTGGTTTCATGGAAGACAATTTTTCCACGGACAGGGGCAGGGGGGAGTGGGGGTGGGTGGGGAGGTGGAGCTCAGGCTGTGATGTGAGCGATGGGGAGCAGCTATAAATACAGATGAAGCTTCGATCACTCTCCCACCGCTCACCTCCTGCTGTGCGGCCCAGTTCCGAAGTTTCATGGAAGATGGGATGGGGAGGGCAGAGCTCAGGCGTTGATGCATGACCCGGTTGCTAATAGGCCACAGACTGGTCTGGTCCTGGGGGTTGGGGACAGCAGCTATAGAGGACATTCTTAATTGATTTCTACAAGTTGATTAGATCTTAAAGAAGCAATGGTAGGGAAATAAGGTTGCCACCTGGGATTTAAACATGTAAGATCCACATATAATAGGTGAGATTAGCCATCTGGGGAAATAAACCAAGAAAATGTCTGTAAATGTGTGACTGAGGAATTCAGGAACGCCGAAAATCCCAATCAAGGTGATTTGGAAGTAATTTCAAGGAATGAGAACTGCAGTGTGATTGTAATTGACTAACCAGAAGGAAGCCTAATCAATGGTATTGTACCCTGTTTAGAGACAGACTGAGCAGAAAGGGGGCCGGGCAGCAAAGGTGGAACAGTACTTCACAAGGTGATGTGGCTCAAGGCTGGGGGAGCTAAGGGAGGTTTGCTGAGATTTTTTTTTTTTTAATTATCTGGTGCAGAGAGAGAGGAGTATTTTTGCCTGCTTTAAAAATTGTAAAAAACATTCCTGGTCAAGCTTTACAGCACCTCAGTTTTCAAAAGAGCCCCTCAGGTTTACCCCTATTTTAGGCTTCTTTTAAGGCATAGAGTTCTAGACACTTGACATATTTATATTTTATTGTTCACCCTTACTTTCTAGATAGCAAGTATTACCACTTTGATTTTGAGGAGGATGAAACCCAAAGTCCTAAATTTTAAATGACTTGTCGGCAATCTTAGCTGTTAAATCAGAGCATTGAGATTGGCGCCCCAGTCTGTTGTGCTCCAGGCACTGGGGATTACAACTGCAAACTCATCCCTTTCAAACCTCTCCTGAGGCTTCCAGTCCATTCTAGCTCTGCTGTATTGGAAAGGTAGAAAGAGAAGGGGGCAGGCAGGTGGGGCGGAGGGTAGTTAGCAAGCTGAATCCTCATTTACTGTAAGAGAAAGGCAATAGATAATGAATAAAATTGTATAAAAGATAGCAATACAAGCACATTACTAGGGAAAAATGGAAGTAAATAGCAGAATAAACTTCAAAAGAAACTTCCTTAGATAAGGAGTAGGAAGGAGTGAACAGTAGACTGCTGTTTTTCATCATAAGCCATGTAACACTGTATCACTTTTAAATGTATGAATGCTTCATTTTGGTAAAAATAAAATGAGTTTGAAACACAATGCTCTACAAAGAGAAAAAAAATTTGTGTAGTACAGTCTGAAAGACATGTAGTCAATCCATTCCTGTAAATATACCACCATTCCTGGATTAAGCCAGAACAATGAACAGCCACATTCCAGAACACAAGGAGAGGATCAGAAAGTTGGCAGGGCCCACACTGGGGAGGGGAGTGCTCTGATGGCAGCTCAAGAACAGCCACCTCTTGACAGGGTTTGTGTATTGTGGAGATGGACTAACCAGCCTACCAGCGCCTGCTACTATTAAACCTTCCTTTAAGCTCATGCTCATTAAGGAAGACTCTGATCATTTTTTCTTTCCCTTCAAGGTGAGAATATCCTAGTCTGTCTCAGATAAATGTCTGACCTGCCTGACAGTTACTGTAAATTATTGAATTGACATTCTGAGATATTATATATAATCAAGTTCTACCAGCATGTCAAATATAAGTCTGTCCCTAAGAGATGGAGCTCTTTTCAGCAAACTGGTAAAATCAGATTTCAGAGGCAGCAAGACACAGACCCTACGCAGTGGTGATTTTCATCAGAGGAAATGCCACCTTGCATGTAATCTCTGGGTAACCAATCATGCACCCTTCTGCTCGTGACACCCTCTGCTTCACTGTGAACCACAGGCATGTCATGTGGGATATTATCGGGTTGGATTAGGACTTGGGGTCTTATTTTACTCTTCTCATCACACAGTAAGCACCATGAACACAGGCAATGTGTCTTTGTACACTGTCTAATAAATAGAAGACCTTCAATAAATGTTAGTTGAATGAATGAATGAATGAATGAGTGATACTAAATACCATGAGGCTACTTAGAAGTTGATGTGAAACAACTGGGGAGACCAATGTCAAGGAGAATGCCCAGTCAAGTGAATTGGTGTTCCAGGAATTTTGCTGGCAGCAGTGAGTCAGAGATGACCATCCTAGGGACCCATCATAAGTGGTTGTAATGATTACACAGTAAACTGAAGCACAATGGTTTGATAACATGTCAAATAAACAGGCCCAAGGACATCAAAATGTTGGAAGTCCACAGGGCCAAAGTGTCTATCTTTGGGTAAGAGTTTCATAAGGCCTCCTTTGACACAACCTTGTCAGAGGCTGTAAGAAGCCATAGTTGCTGTCTCTGCATTTTGGGTCTATGTGTTCTACAACTGACCATATAAACATTCACCCCCTGCCAACTAAATTGACACTTCTGCCCTCTATGTGATGAACCTGACTAGAGCCTGTTGGAAACTCTACCTTACCTGGCATATTGAATGTCTCAGTTGATGGAGCCCTGAGAGCAACAATATTTCAGGTATTTCATCTTTCTCTCTCGTGTTAGCCCAAGCTTAGTGAGTTAGTAAACGAGCTAGCACTATAACACAAAAAAAAGTCATCACTGTCACAGGCCCCATAGAGAGACCTCTGGAGTCTGTCCGCCTCTCATTCTGGCCTAGGACAGGTATGAGGATGAGTATGGGTAACCTCACAAGCTTAACCTTTCCTTCTCCCCCACACTTCTGTCCATAGCCTTTTTCCTTATGAGTCGTTTACATACATTTTTCATTTATTTACCTATTCATTTATTTATTCAACAAACATTTTTGCAGCACCTACTATGTACCAGGCTCTGTAAATCTAAAATTACTATAATATAGCCCCTGCCCCATTCAGATATTAAGAAAAATTTTCCTAGTATCCTTTAATTTAGAATTATGTAGATAAAATACCTGGATATTTCTATCAACAAATAAATATTTACTGAATCTTTCTAGCCTTCATGATAGAAAGGATTTAAGATATAACTCGCATCCTCAACATATTTTCAGTGAAGTAGGTGGTAAGTCTGCACACATGAAACAATAAGCAAGCAATGTAAGAAGTTCCAAAATGTGTGACCCAGTCTCTAATTATTTGGGGATTCAGAGCTATAATTACTGTAGGAGTTGAGAGCAGGACAATTTAGTAAGAGCTGGTGACTTCAACCTCTTCTACCAAGGAGCTTTAGGGAAGTTACTTCACACACCTGAGCATCTCTTTCCCCTACCATAAAAATGAGAAGTCTGGCCTAAATGATTTATAACGTCACTTCCAGCTCTGAACTCCTTGATATATCTCTAGGACAAGTCACAGAAGACTTCATGTTGAGGCACTCACTTCATCTGAGCCTTTGAAAATAAACAAATGTGGATATTTCTACTCATATTCACATCTTTAGCTATGTATATGAAGTGTTATAGAAATCATCTTACATAGTAGGTCACACCTTAATTTTAAAAGTGCTTGTTTTTAAGTGGGTGTCTATATCCTATTATCATTGTTCTTTAATTTGAGAATTGGAGGATGTGATAGAATTACTCACTGCTAGATCATAATTGCACAGCACCTACAATTGCAAATGAGCATGAATGTGCATGTGTCCCTCCCACACAAACGCAGCACTGAGACACCAAGAGGATGGAATCTGGCAGCCTCGTTTCTAACAAAACAGGAAAAATATCTAAGAGGGGGAAGAGAATGCCAGTGAGGAAGGCTAACGGGGGTGTAAAATATGCATGCAAAAAACCCAAACAAGGGCTGTAGCAGTTACAGCAGACAGCAGCCCCAGGCTAGCAATAACTTTCACCCCAATCATTTCTGCAGTTTCTCACCCCATGCCTGATATATACACACTGTTGTGAATGCCCCAATCCTATCAATGTGTCACATGTTATTATGTCTTCCGGGGAGGATATGTCACTAAGAACTGACATTTATAACAAGTTTAAAGGTTCTAGTAATTTCAGAAATGCCTGTCCCCACCCCAACTTTGAAAACAAACTGTATAACCAGACAATAAGAGGATAAGGGAAGGAGGCTAGGTGCAGTTGACTACTTTCTCTTGTTTTCCTAGTTATGGCACAGGTCTGGAATAGAATCCTCCCTTATTCAAGAGACTAGGCCTATGAACCTTGGTTCTGGTTTCAAGAATAAAGCAGGGTAAGCTTACATTTGCCTAGCATTGTTATAGGTAAATATACCACCTACTACCCACCGACAGGTAGATAGCCATAAAAAGTTTACTCAGCTCTTAATTTTGTGCTTTGTTTTCCCAGCGGGTCACAGTGTTAGAGGTTGCTAGAGGTGATGTTTACTTCATTCAATGACCAGTGAATTTACTTTGGCCCCGCCTGCCTGCCTCCCTGTGAAGTTGTCAGAGAGAAATAGTCATGTAAGGAGCGATGACAAATGGGAAGTAACGTACCACAGTGGCCAAAATTCTAATGCAAAGTTCTCAGAGGAGTGGGACGTAGTTGGAGGCTTCAACCTTGACAGGAGTCAGGATCTTATTCCACTTCAGCCCGCTGCAGAAAGAGACCGTGTCACTGAGAACTCATAAGCACCAATGAGAGGAGAAAGAACGAGAAGGGATTTGGAGGGAGGAGTCAAGACCTTCTCCACACTGTGCATCCCTCACAGAGAATGGAGATTCTTCCTTGAGAGACCATGAGGGAGCAGGAAGGCTTCGGGGTGGCTATGCATGCTGCCGTTCAGGGATCCCAGGCAAAGCATTTGATAAAAGGAGTTCTTTGAGTGCCACCAGGAAGATACCACACACAATAGAACATGTCTTAGTTCATTTTCTGTTGCTATAACAAAATACCACAGACTGGGTAATTTATAAAGAAAAGGAATTTATTTTGTACGGTTCTGGAGGCTGGGAAATCCGAGGTCAAGGGGTCGAATGTGGGGAGGGCCACCTTACCGCATCATATCATGACAGAGGACATCACATGCTGAGAGGGCAAGAGCATGTCAGCTCAGGTGTTTCTTCCTCTTCTCATAAAGCCACGACTCCCATCATGGGAGCCCCATGCTGATGAATTTATCTAATCATAATTACCTCCCAAAGGCCCCACCTTCAAATACCACCAACATATGAATTTGAGGATTAAGTTTCCAACACAAAAAATTTGCAGGACACATTCAAACCATAGCCGACTCCATCCTGGTACTTTGCTAGATGCTAAATATATATTTTTTTCTCATTTATTGTTCCCCTCAAAATCTATGAAATTATACAATTATACCTATTTCACAGAAAAGAAACTGTGATTCCAAGAGGTCAAGTCAATCGCCTGAGGGCCCTAGTAACTGACACAGATGAGATTCATACCCCAGTTGGTCTAAGTCTAAAGCCTACCTTACTGCCACTTTGTTATGCTAGTAATGAAAGAGATGTCCCTAACATTATGAAAAATTGTTAGCCAAGAATAAGTCCACCACAGTGGCACTCACCACTTTGGTTTGTATTTCTAAAGCATTCATCACAGTTAAGTTTGCCTCTGCAAATTAAAGTCATTTGAACTGTGATGATTCAAGCAAGGGTGCATAGACAATATTAAAAATGAAATGCCATTGTGAGTTAATGAGACATCGGAAAGCTTTTAACCTCAGGCTGCAAAACTGTGCTGTTAATGCCGACACTCATAAACACTGTCTTTATCAAGAAGAGAAGAGATTGGAAATACACACTACCCATTTATAAAGACAAGGGCCAAGAGGTAGCAAAATGCCAGTGATCAAGCAGCAGCACCCCTGTACTATGAGATGGGCTCCAAATGCCACCAGTCTGATGACCCATCAACGTTCCTTCCCCAGCAAAAACCCTGTCAAGAATCCAGTTCAATAGCCACACAGAGGAAGTGCAGCCTGGGATAAAACCACACTCACTCTGTTGTGAGACCTTTAGCTGCCAGCATCAGGCTTAAGGACAAAAGGGGGGAAATCTGTGATGTTACCTAACTCGTAAACACAGAAAAATATGTAATTGTCTAGAGTGCCCTGGATATAATAGAATATTAATTTTAAATGGCTTAAATGAGAAGTAGCAGTAAACTTCATTTTAAATCTTATGGTGGAAAATCATCATATAGATGTTTTTAACCACCATTAAGTGTCAGTAAATATCGTAATAATGAAATACAAGTTCATAAGAATAACATGCCTACAGAGTTATTATTCTGAATATGAGCCGTCCCTTTTCCAGGGCTGTAGCTGAAGCAAATATAAGAAATTAAATTTGGCATATTCTGACTCAGGACACACCCTAGATGGTTTTTGAATGGATGATGTCTTAATTAAATCTCTCATATGAGCTTGTTTTCTCTTCATTTGCTTCTAAAAGGTAGGTGCAGAAAAAAAATTAACTAGTTGAGGTGTTCAACAAAGGAAGCTGTGATTCCTAGGCTTTCAGGTTTAGCAGACTGGTAACACTTCAAAGAAAAATTTAAATAATATGTGTCTTAAAAATTGTAGCCAATGTTCCTTTGGACAGTAAAGATTTTTCAATATACCATATTCTGCCACTATCATTTTATTTTTAAAAAGACATTTTAACACACACACAAAAAAAGGATTGTCCTTTATTTTAACATTGTCTTAGCATTATACATCAATTTATCTTAGCATAAAAATCACGTACTATTCTTATTTTTCTCATTTAATCGTGGACATATGAAAATTATCAAACTGATTACCAGTCTATACCTGGTATTTGAAAACCTCCATACAGGGGCCGGGCATGTGGTTTGAAGCCAGGATTCCTGGATTGGAATCTCAATTTCTCATTAAGTAACATTATAAAACAATGACTTCTCTGATCCTGTGCCTTCCTATAAAAATGAAGATAATAATACCTCCTTCGTGGGGCTGATATTAGAATCAAGTAAGGCAACAAACAAAAATATTTTGTAATTTAAAAAACACTTGTAATAATGTTTATTACTATGTATAATATTATGTAAACTTAGACTAAGTAGTTCTCATTAATTAGGTTTTATTAATCATTATTTCATTAGCTGGCTTACCAAATATGTCCCTCTCTATGAAAGAACCAAAAATCTATCAATAAAGCTAAATGGAAAAAAACATGCACACTTTTCCAAAAAAGAAAAAAAAAGGCAGTTATATGTTTACAGGCTTGATCAATAGGAAAATGTAGAGACTGTGACATCCTTAAGTTGGATACCATGTCTAAATTACTTTATTCCCAAATTTATTCCAGCACAGAGCCTAGAACATAGGAGATGCTCAGCAAATGCTTATTCAACATAAAATGCTTGTTCAGTTAATTATCAATTAGTTAATTAATGAGAATAGATGGCCCATTTAAAAATACTAAAAATACTAATTCCATTAATGGATGAAATATTAACTTAATATTAATTTTATTAGTGGTTAAAAATTATAATCATGCTTTTAAGGATTCAATGCAACACCTTAGGGGCAGATGAATTTGGGGAATTAGGAGAAATTCTTAGCATTAGGGAATACCCCTAGTATAGCCAAAAGTTGCTGAGGAGAATCCATTACAACTGGAATTGGCAGGAGATGGTATGTGACAGTTGCAGGTAGAAACAGGATTGACAGAAGAGCAAGTATAAGGACACTGTGCCTCATCAAGGTGACTTATTAGAGGAGAAAAGTTTTCCACTGTCTGAGTGTCATAATATTAGGCAACTCTCTCTGTGCAGCAGTCCCTAGGCAATAACACCTTCTTCTGCCGTACTTTTTGGATGGAGCAGGGGAGAGTGTTGCTGGGGGGAAAGTACAAGCAGGTTTACAGCAGGTCTACACAGGCTTTTTTGGCTGAGAAAATCCCAAAGTGTAGTTATCCCTTGCTCTGTAGCATCCTAGTAGTCTAATACTCATTACTTATTAATATTAAAGCTTTCTAATAAAATAGAATGTAACAAACTGTCCAGACAAGTAGGAAAACTTTCCAATACATCCACCCTGTTATAAGCATAACATTTATCAAAAACAGAATGGTCAGAATGCCCAAATATCTAAATACACTTTCCTTTTGTTCACTTATTAATGTAGGTACTTGTTATAGTATGATCTTTCTCAGCCTCCATATTGTTCTAGTCCAAAGCCTCTGTGGCCCTGATAGATACATAGATTCTCCTCTGAAATCCGAGCTGCAGAGATGCTGAAATGGTTGGGAAATGTACAGAGAAGCAGTTTGCCATTCCTAGTACCCACGGGGCTGTACTGCTTGGATCTCCCTTCAGGTAAGACCTTACCTCTCAGTTGTAAAAAGTACAATTAGCTGATGGTCTCCATCTGCGTCATCCTCGGATTCTACAGCCACATTAGAGCTGAGGCCACTCTTCCTCAACCAGTGACGGAGTCCTGCAGGGGTACGAAGGCTGGGCCATTTGTACCCAACACGGGGCTCCTCTAACAGACACTTTTTATTGCAGAACTCCCTATTGGTTGACCAAGACTTTGTCAGATCCACACGTGGTCTGAGGCTCTCCTTGTCCAATCCTGCTTCTTCCCTCTTCATCTGTTCACAGGCATCCCCCCTTTCCTAATAAACTATTTGCCCTTCTAGCTCTGTCTCAGCATCTCCTTCCCAGAGAACCCAAGTGACACATCAGGGAGAGGTGGAGTATAACTCCAGTGGGCTGCAGGTGCTTTCCACCCAAGCCCTTACCCTGCTGCTGCCCAGGGCTGCTTCAGTCAGCTCTCACTCTTCAGATCAGCAAGAGGTGAGTCAGACACCAGTGCACTGTCTTCCCCTAGCTCCAGGAAACATGCAACTTCTCCAGGAGTATCCCTGAGGTTCCTCTCACTAGGTTTAAGGGGAGGAAGGAATCCCCTCTCCCCTTCCCAATGTGGGAAGAGGTGGGAAGAGTTTCATGACTCTGTGCAAAGAAACGTTTTCTCTAATCCTCAATTCCTTTCTTACCTCTCTGACCTCTTAATAGGATGAAGTGGGTGGTCAAGAGTTACACAAAATAATAATAATAATAATAATAATAATAGGGGTGGGAGGAAACTTTGGGAGGTGATGGACATGTCTATGGCCTTGATGGTGGTACTGGTTTCACGGGTGTACACTTATCCCCAAAATATGGACAGCTTTTTAAATTTCAATCATACTCTAGTTTTTTTTTAAAAAGAAAGTGCCCAGGCACCTCTTTGTAAGTTCTGCTTAAGTGGCCCAGCATCTGACTTCGGAATAGGGAGTTATGGCCACCTTTTGTTCTGTTCTATGCATGTAGGTTTCCACCCATGGGGTAGAAAGAGTCCTATTTTAACATCCTGCTACATAAAGAACATTTAACTTTGGTAATAATGCCTATCAAAAGCCTCACCTTCTGCTGTAGCTTGCAGAAAAGCAATTTATCTGATCTATATAAACCCTGGTAAAATGTACTCCGTTGGGATAAGTTGGAGGCATTATATTGCTCTCTTTCATGGAGTCTCTTCACTTCAAGAAAATAATAAGATTTTAAAGTCACTGAGAGCTGGCTTTGTTTTTCCTAGGTTTTCTTTTGATTTTTTTAAGTGTGTATGTCCATAACTGCTAGGAAAAAGGGCATTGGGAATCTAACACCTTCAGAGGATTCTGGCTAAAGATCAACAGCCAACAACATCTCTGAGATTCTATTTCTGGGCCCTAAAAAGATGATTTGGATGATGGGACAGCTCCAGCATTCTTAAGTAGGTTACACACAAACATTTTATAATGATCTTGAATCTCACCACCCTCAGTGACATAAGAAACTGGATTAAGATTTTATTCAAGGTCAAACAATAATTAAGAATGTCAGCTGATTAGAAAAGTTTCCCAAGGCCAGATTCACATCTTTCACTGTGATTTAGTCAATCACTGCCAACACCTTTTGTTCAACTCCATTTATTTGCCCTTGGGGGATCTGAGGAACATCATCCATCAATGCTCTAATTTAAACACCCCCACCCAAACACACACACAAAAAACCTTCATATGACCTTTCAAGTAATCAAATATAATTAGCAAACACGCTCTGGAGTATCGATGTCCTTTATAGAGCAGGTGGCAGATTAGAACTAAAACTTTGATACCATAATGAACAAAAGAACAACAGAAGCCACCTTATTTGAAGCTGACAGACATTTCCAGTTAAAACAGCTTAGAACTTAAATCAAGAAAAGTCCATGCTCTTTAAAGTTGAGACTCACAAAAGACTCAAGTGAAGTTGGGGCTTTCTGCAAGGGTTTCAAAGATGTTATTAATGATTATTTTTGTATTTTTAGAAAACAAGGTCCAGAAAATGCACATTAATAAGTGATGTGATGCTTTAAAAAGTCCACTGCTTTCAATACCACCACTACTGTTTGATTTACAATACTAGCACCAACGTAGCCACCAGGGGAAAGGGTACTAATTTTGAGGGTGAATTCAATGGATGCTCCTCAGCTTCCCTTAAAGGCTCACACTCATGCCTTGGAAACCAAAATAGCTCACACTCATGCCTTGGAAACCAAAAATCATCAAAGGAAATTCAGACTGGGTCATGAAGTTTTAGTATGGAAAGTCTAAGGAATCAGTCAACCCTCTTAGGTCACATGTGTTGTCACCACCAAAAATGTCAGACACCAGATAGAGTGTAGCTAGGATCCCAAGAACTAGCATGTAGAATAAAAAAAGCTGTGGCTGGAATGAGGTCAGGATGAGAAAACAGCACCACACTAAAGCCTGATGGAGCCCCAAATCTTAGATAAGAGCCAACAGTGATGGGCAAAGTAGTAAAACACAGAAGCACAAAGAAACTAAGCAGCAGGTTGCAGTACCTTTTTTATGTATAGAATTCTGCCACGACAGGGTTTCTGACAACGTTACAGGCATGGCACCCTAACCCCGGCATTTAACATCCATCATTGACTTACAGTGGGGACACGGTATATAATGTAAAATATTACAAACCATATATATATCAAACTTGGACACCACCAGTCTTTTTGCAAACCTGAGCCTAGGCTAATGTATGACAGAACTCTCATTTAATTTTATCCATCAAGTTGCATTTATTTTTTGTCTGTCAAGTGATGGTAGAAATCACCCTTTGTCTGATTTCCACTGAAAATATATGTTTCATTTTAAGAAAAGCTGAGTTTACAGAAAGAAGTAAGAACTTACTTAAAGTGGCTTTCATAAGAAAGTAAGAAGACATGCAATTTTCATCATCCCTGGCATTATATAGACTGAATTTAATCCAGTCTCCTCTTATACAGAAGCATACATGGATGGCAATTCTCAAGCTCATTCATTAAGCTGCCAAGTTAATAATGCTGACCAGCAGGAGGATGGAAGACAGCCGAAGTTTTCCTACTGGTCAACATTATTGACCGAGCCAAAGCTGTTAAATTAGCCACTGCTTCAGCTCAATAGCTCACAAGATGCATTTTGTGTCAAGGTGCTTACACACCTAGGAGAGAAGATTAATTTTGGTAATAAGAGAACTGGAGGTACATAGAGATGGTAGAAGGCAATTCATGAGGTGTTTAATGAAAGTTGTCACCATCATCATCGTGAAAAAAGGATTGTAAACTGAGAGTGCAAAAATACATCCTTATCAAAAGAAACTTCAGAAGCATTAACAAACAAAATTCAGCTGTGGCTAAAACAAGATAAAAAAAAAAGCTCGTGTTATCTGAACTAAATGCAGAATAGCCTGCATTCTCATGAAAGATCAGTCTATCAAGAATGTTGGAAGAGGGACATCCCTCTCTCTCTCTTTTTATTTTTGTATCTAAATGGCTATTTGTAGAAAATAGTGTGTGTAAAAAAACAATGAAAATATACGTATATATCCAAAGAAATATAAGGGGTTTTAACTGCTTAATATTCTTATAAATTTTTTTTAAATATTCTAAAAATTTTAGAAGGCAGAAAAACTTTAAAGGAAATGATTCTAACAAACACAACATTTTGCATTTTGCAAAAGCTTGTTGCTTTTGGGCTTTGTCCACAAGTAAAAGTAATTTATTTTAAATAAACATTCTGTTTTAGAATAATCTTAGACACACAGAAAAGTTGCAGAGATAGTACAGAGAATTCCAGAATACCCCTGCCTTCTTTTCCTTTAATGTTAACATCTTATATACCATGGTGCATTTGTCAAAACTAAGAAACCAACATTGACTGGTACATTACCATTAACTAAACTCTAGACGTTATTCTTATTCCACGGATTTTTCCATGAATGCCCTTTTTCTGTTCCAGGATCCCATCAAGGGTAACATGTTGCATTTAGCATCATGCTCTTTTTCAGGCTAGTCTGGGGAGATAGAATTAGAATCTGATCCCAGTACTCTGGTTTAGTTATAATGTACAGAGGAACCACTGAATCACCGTGTCTCATCCTTTAGCTTTTTGATGATGATATTCAACATTTAGTCTTGTCATGTCCTACCCATACTACTGACTTGGTGACAGGGAACTTGAAATCTTAAATCTGAAGCAGTCACCACCTTCCAATATTTCATCAAATTGTAAACCAGAAAATATTCTTGCAACCATTTGGTCATACATCATATTTATTAGTAGATAAATTTTGTGAAATACTTCTTGATGTATTTTTCCTCTTGATCATCTAGTTATTATGGTGGTAGTTTTTCTTCCCCTATAGCTCCTCTCATCATTAAGGATAAAGATTTTTTGCCAAAGCTAAATGCCCATGGGGCAGGGGAAAAGGAGAAACATGACGTAGGGGAAGTTTCTAAAAGACAGAAAACTGAAGCCTTTCCAGTGGGGGATATGGAGGCGGGGGAGATTCCAAGAGGATGTAAGCAGAGCAAAGGTGTTAAGGATGTAATACCACCAGCTCTTTAGCTTTATGGAGGTGGGGGCATTAGGGAGATAAAAACCATAGAGAGCGTAGAGAAAGATTAAAGAACAAAGGATTTGCTTCTCAATTTGCTGTTTGAAAGTATGGGAGGAGATCTTCTAAAAATGTGCTCTCATGCCCAAAGGAGAAGGTTGCAGTTGAACAGAAATGATCATGTGGCATATTTTTGCATAAAGACAACCAGTGGTTCCCTGGTATGAGAAGGAAGGGATCCAGAGGTTTCTAGGTCCCCACCATGAGAAGTTTACTGAGCATGCTAGCTGGTGAGGTCACCAGAGAGGGGCCACAGAAATGACATACAGAATGATCCCAAGGCAGACTGCCTGGGCAGATGAGCAAATGGAAGTTGCAATTAGGTCTTGAAAAATCAGCAGCCACAGCAACAGCAGAGGTGGGAGCATAGTTGTCAGGATGGAAAGACTCCTTGGGAGTACTCATCATGCATGGAAACCCACACCAGGATACAGCAAGGACAGAGACCACCCCTCAAAGACTATGTAAGATTGATTACATCTCACCGACAGGTAGGTCAGAGCAAAGAAGCAGGGAAAAATAATGCTCACACCAAGCACCCCAGTCCCTCTCCCAGAACACATAAGTATCATCTTGAGAAGAAGAGAAAGAAAAGGCCTCCAGAAGCTATAAGGAAGCTTTGAACTTTGAATAAGCTAAATATTTAACTTACCTGAATGAGACTGAGTTCATCTAAATAATCATTTTAAACTAAGAGATCTAAGGATCCATAACCAGACACTTCCTCCTTCTTTTATCAAGACTAGGGCATGGGAATGAGATCAGACTGATGAAAATAATTCTTATACACCCAATGATAGGGTATTCATTTCAACCCTGATAGTGAACACTAATATATTAATAAACCTACAAAGGTTTATTTTTAGGATGAGCATAAAATGTTTTTCTTCTTTTGCTCTTCAGTCCAAATCTTGTTCATGCTTCAGCCCTCACCTTCTTCATGAAAACTCCCATCTAGCTCAGGGGCCAGTGACCTCACTTTTTTCTGAATTTTTCCTCCACTTAAACTCTGCAGCATTCCAGTGAACCTGATTAGCTCTAAGGAGGTGATTTACAGAAGATAGAGACCATGTCTCACTCTTTTGTGATGTCCCACACTGCCCAGCATGAAACAGGGTGGCACATAAATATGGGCTGATTGACTTATCGACTGATACATAGTGAGGCAAAGAAAGCTGGTTGAAGGGCTATAACAAAGGGGAAGAAATGCGTTAAGAATCGGAGCCACACTGCTCTTCTGGGATGTAGAAATGTGAAACTATTTATGGAAACTTTTTTTTTGCTCCCTCTGACTCTTAGTTATTTACAGTTACTGAAATTAATAACTATTAATCACAGAAAAAGGATGAGTCAAGTTAATTCCTCTGATACCCTAATGCAATCAATTTTCATTGCAGGAATTAGGAGCAAAAAAAATAACATTAAGTCCGTTGGATATCTGCCTCCTTTGTGGAGTCTGCAATTCTAAAATAAAACGTTACGTAAGTGGGGAGTAAAAAGAGAAAAAAAAAAGATTCCACCAGAGTATCTCTCCTGTTGTTACACGAAGATTCCAAGGTGAGAGTGGAAGAAATAGAAAAATGGCTAAAATCCATGTCTAACATGGGTTGTTAAAATAAGATCTGATTGTCTCAAGGTGGAATTTGTTAGAAACAATGATTATTTATGACACTTTATTGCAACACCCTCCAAAGCATATGGTTACCTTATTAGAAATTAAAATTCATTTTCATATAAATCTCAGCAGGATATTACACTAAAATAACTAGAGTAACTCCAGGGGACAACAAATAATTCTAGTTTAGCTCTTCTAAGGCCTGGCACTTGTAATATAAAATTTAAACTAATTCACTTGTAAGTACAGTGGCAGATTTGGAAAATGTAAGCAATCTATCTACTATAAGCATGAGTATAAATGTGATTTATTTACCACTCTGGGGACATGTATAAATTACATTTTCCCCACAAACTTCCACTGCTTGGTTTTACATTCTTCAGCTTTAAAAACTTTCTGTTCATTAGTGATGTATTTATTATTCTTTCTTGCTTTTAATTGTGGATGTTAAAGCATAGCTTTTAGCTGACTGACTTTCTACTCTTTTAACTACAGTGAACAATACATCAGACTATAAAAATAGGCATGCTATTGTGAGCCTGTACAGACACCAATGCACTATAGATATTTCTACTGTTAGATCTCACCTAGTTTCATCGGATTTCTTTTATTGCAGCAGTTGGCTGCTCAGAGAATCTTCATGTTTTTTCATGACAATACTCAGTGCTTATTTTCAAAATCAGCCTGCTGAGTGTGTACCCTGATTGTTTTTGATAGTGTGCTGGGTATGGGGGAAATGGGTGTATGTGTCCTAAAACCCAGCATTCAAATCCTAAATAGTAACAACTGAAGAACTATGAAATATAAGGCCAAACCTATTTATGCTGAAAAAATAACCAACAGTAAATTAGATTCCTTAAAAGTTGTTTTAATTAGCCAGAATATTATTTGTAAGCTAGATAGGGATTATAGGATTATGACAGTTTATCTTCGCATTTTTATCTTTGAAGATATGAGGGAATATTGAAGTCACATTTATTTTGTTATCACATTTATTTTGTCTGAGGATGTAGAAAATGATGATGCCTGGCCCATATTGATTTTCTTTTTCTTCTTTTTTTTTTTTTTGCCTTAAGACAATACAGTTGGCTCTCTCTATCTGTGGGTTCAGCATCTGTGGGTTTAACCAACCACAACTGTACTGAACATGTACAGACTTTTTTTCTTGTCACTCTTCCCTAAACAATACAACATAACAGCTATTTACATAGCATTTACATTGTATTAGGTATTATAAGTAATACAGAGATTATTTAACATGTACAGGAGGATGTGTATAGGTTATATGCAAATACTACATCATTTTGTATCAGGGACTTGAGCATCCATGGATTTTGGTATTCATAGGGGGTCATGGAACAAATCCCCTACAGATACCAAGGGACAACTGCACATTTAACTATATTCATTAAGCCTCTGTTTACTGGCCAAGCTAATGAATACTAGCCCAAATCAGCCCACTGCTGCCATGTCTAAGTAGGAAGCGATGGGAAACTCCCTTGCTTGCTACAGCAAAAGTCTCACCAACAAACTTGCCACAGCTCAGTGGTTCCATGTATTCATTTAGTCAGTCAACAACCAAGTATTGAGCACCAACCTTAAGCGAAGTACAGTAGTCCCTGCCCTCAGGGAACTCACAGTCCACTGTAGCCAATGATGCATCTCTTAACAATCATGACATCATGATTACTAGAGGTGGAATTATAATGAGAAGACACAAAATAGAAACTCAGTAGAGAAAATGTAAGTCTGGGGGAGTCAAGGAAAGCTTCATGGAGGTAGCTTCTAAATTGAGCCAGGGATATTGTATAAGAGTTTACCAGGCACACAAAGCAAGAAGAGGGCATTTAGACAGATGGAAACTCACTTCACTAAAAGCAGAAGGCAGAACAAGACAGCACAATGCCTCCAACACAAAGCTCCCAGGAAGTGGTCAAAAATGCCACTTTGGGCTGGGAGAGTACCAAACATTCTGATCCAGTGGCAAGAGCCCCAGACACTGTTCAGAAGACAGAGGCCATGCTCTAGGCTTTCCCCATTACTGTTTACCTGGCCTTGCCCCATGGAAGGCCAGAGGGGGAAAGAGACTCTCCCAACGATATGAACTTGTGAGTGACAAAAACTACAACTAAAACCCAGCTTCTTAACTTCTCTGGATCTCCTTTCCTAATCTACAAAATGAGCAGGTTTGAAATAATTTCCAAAGGTCCTCACAGGCTAAATTTTCAAAAGCTAAAATTAAAAACAGAACCAACCACAACAACAACAAAAACCCAAAAGCATCCAACCCTCTGGCAGACTGCAAATTCTAGCATTCAGCATCCTGAACAGTGATGAAATATGTAAAGAATCCAATTTAAAGGACCAGCCAGAAATTCAAATCGTGGACTAAGCAAGAAATCCGGAAAGCCAGTCCTATTTGTGAGCTATGAACGCAGTAATTGAGACCACATTTAAATAGAAGCAGCCTCCCGGCCTGGCCTCCCCATCTCTGAAGTCCTGCTTACAGAGCTGCCCCAGGAACCGTTCTTACTTACATATTCAGCAGCCTGTAACTCTGAATTAATGACCTTGCATGTAAATATCTTTGTCTTCATAAAAACGTTATTGTGTTAAATAAAATTTTTTTCAGCATCTTTTTCTCCATCCTACACAGGTTTTAAGGGAACAAAGGAAGAAGAGGGGCTGCTATGCCCTTTCTGCACAATACCTGTCACCTTGGGAATGTGATTCTCCTCAAGTACAACACTTCTGGGGGAATGGAGAATAAGAGACGAGTTTAATTTCCTTCTGCCAAATTAACTTCCTCCGCTGCTGCTTCGAGTAACATGCATAATGATAAGCGTGGAGAATGGGAAGCCAGTGTGAACTAGCGAGCACTATTCCCAGAGCAGGTTCCAGTTCAAGAGCAGCCACTCTTCAGGGCTGGCAGTCAATGCCAGGAGGCATTGACCGAGGCATGTGCCAGTTTATGCAAACAACCAACTAACCCAAGGCACGTGTCAATGTGCTGGCCTGGCCAGGAATGCCTCCTCCACTATTGTTTTATCGTTATGTAGGGAAAAGAGCTAAGGATTCTGGAACCAGACCAATCTGGATTTTACTTTTAGCACAGTCTCTAGCTGGATTGGGCACATGACGTACATATCTAAGGGCCTCCATCTATTCCTCCTTAAAATGGGAACAAGGTCACCTACCACACAAAGTTGTTGGGAAAATTAAATGACAACATATGTATGAAGTTTAGAAGGCATTTAATAATGGTTAATTTATGTTGTCTTTCCCTTGTTGAAAATCCACCTTAGAAATCTCAGTGGCAGTTAAACAGGAGATTTGCACAAGTCAGCCCAGCCCTGATCTGCAGGAACAAAGACGATGTGTTACAACAAAAAGCTTAGTTGCCAGAAATGTTGGTGTCAGAGGTAGAAATAATGAGATATGGAGATGCATTCTGTGTTCCCTTAGTAGGCAAGACTTGTGATGGCACATGGCTGTAGGCTCTCTCACCAAGCCAGCCACTCACAGCCTTTCTGAGTAGTTCCTTAGGATAATCCCCTCTCCTAGGAGCTGGAACACATCTGAAAAAGCTAGACCTGTGGGCAAATATTACAGTTGGTTTTCAAGATCAAGGCTATATGCATCCTTTCCATGGTAAGGCAAAATAATAATAATCATCATCAAGGCTACATCAGAAGAATATGAGCTGAGGAATCCAAGAGTGGAAAGTACCAGAAGATAGCCATAGAGCATGGCTAAGAAAGTACCTGGGATCAAGAGCCAGAGAAGCCAGGGTAATAGAATGTTGAGCAGTATCTCTCCTCATAGCCAGAATTAGTATCAAAGCTGAGGATAAAACAGAGCCAAGGACTCAAATTCTAAAGAAAATCCAGAACAATTAGGTGCCAGACACCCTCTCCAGGTTTGGCTACCCAAATCACTGCAACTCCATTCCCCTCCCCTGGCTATTGAAGAAAAAAGTCCAGATCAGGGGGAAAGGATGACGTCACATGAGTCATTAGCTTAGGAGGAATGCTTGGCCACTGAAGGATGATTCCAACAGACTGGGGGTGCCAGCAAGGAGACACTAAGTGCTATTCGTCAGCTGGATGTCTGTTTATGCAATGAAACTACGATCTTCTCTGCACCCGAGTGGGGGGAGAAGAGCATTGGAAAAAAATGAGTGGCAGAAAGAGGGCAGCAGCAGAACACCCTCCTGGCATTGGCATGTCCTGGCACTGGCGTGTCAGGAATGCATGCTTCCCGTGTCAGGTAGACACGGTGAAAGGCAACCAGCCATGAGCCATTTTGCCGGGACCATATCCCAGAGCATTGCGAGTTGGGTGAGGAGACCTCAGCAGCAAGAGAGGCGATTGGAGTGTGCTGCTGAGAAAGGGAGACAAAAGGCAGGAGTGGTTAGATAGGACAGGACAGGCCAGGTTGAATCTCCCAGGCAGGGACACGTACAACGGGACACTCCTACAGGACCTGCCGCAGACCTCACACACCGACCCAAGGAAGGGCCCATATTTGGATGTCCAAAGGGAGGCATAAGTGAAACACCACACTTTACTCTGTCCCCACTGCCAGCCAAAGCTTGGATAGTGCTAAGGGGGCCGGAGGGAAGAATAGCATTCAATTGGATATGAGACTGAAATCTCAAACTAGACTGGACTTTTTATAGACAGAAGTCACAAGAAAGCTATGGAATCTGCCTAGGATGTTGTTAAGGGAATAATTGAGAGCAGTGATTAAAGAAAAAACAAAACTGCTTCTTGCGTTATACCACAATTGATTTCAGACTGTTCAACTCACCAGTTACATCAAATTCTGCTGTTAAGCACTAGTTGAGTTCAAGACCTAGAAAGAAGGTCAAAGTCAAGAAGATAAGGCAGTGGAACAGAGAGGGCACCAAGAGCAAGGTGGAAAGACCAAGACAATTAAAAGCAGTTTCAACCCAGGCCTTGTATGTATTGATTACCCTTTTTGTAATGAGTATGTGGGCAGGCTTGATTTTCCAGCAGAGTTGGGAGGAGGCTCTTTCCCCAGCATGGTGCCCACGTGGCTTATCTGCTGCAACATAACTGCGGGAATGGAAGCTCCTGCTCTGAGAATCCCAGGCCTTGTTCATTCCACAGAGGTCTAGCACCAGAGACCACACAGTCTTCCTCTTCAGAAATTGAAGAAAACAATAAATAAGAGAAAGGATTCTGCATCACACAGACTTGGATTTATACTTAACTCTGCCACTTGTTCGTTACGTGAGTGTACAAAAGTGGCTCAATCTCTCTGTTCCTCACTAACACCACAAAGGGGTACTACTGTTACATATGGGGGAAACTGAGGCTCAGACAGCTTAATTACCTTGCCAGAATTAGTATCAAACAGTTAACTAATAGGGGAGTCAAGAGGAGAACTCAAGAATGTCCAACTCCAAAGCTTTCTGTGCTACCAGAGTTGAGAAAATAACAACCCTCCCTAAGGTGTCCTGACAACCCAGTAATAAAATGCTTTGGAAAATATATAAATAAGCATTATGAGCATAAGATGCTGCCATTATTATCTACAAGCAGATGATAATAGGGCTTGTGGGATTAAACTCAAAAGCTATCATTCACAGTGATATGTCATTCAATTCTGACTAGAAGACTAAAGTCTGCCCAGAGGAAGGGATCTTAATGTCTGAAGTGCAGTTCATTCCTATGTGATAAAATAGCAGTAAAAGGAAGGTAGGAAAAATGGCAGTCTGATAGTGACCTCCCACCTCATTGCTCCCAGGGAAGGAGGTGAAAAACGCCACTGGCTGCCTGCGAGCGGATTGCTCACTCCGAAAACAGCATTGTGAATTTACAGAGAAACATCGTGGGGTACTCAGCCCAAGAAAACAGGTGGCTGGGAGATATATTCACAAATATCAGAAAGCACAGGGAATATAATAGAGACCAGAGTGCGGGAAGGACATGCTCGCAAGGTAAGCACAGGTCGACCTGACCTACAGGTGGTCACACACTATGCCCACAGACTTCTTCCCATCCAGTCAGTCAGGGACAAGCCCAGAGTTGGTGCAAAGCTGTTGCTCAAGACAGCAGGCTCTGTGGAAAGGAAGCAATTGTGGGAGCCATACGGAACTCTCAGGTGCACTCTACAGGGACTACTCAGGGCCAGGTAGGGACTGGGCTGAGATATAGCTTCCCAGGACAGTATGCAGGAATCTGGGGACAGGTATCTTGCTACTGGAAGTCAGCAGGACCAGGGCACAGGAGTTGAACGGAGAACAACGGGACACGCACTTCGGGGCTGCCGGGAATTGCCTCTGCGGAACCCAGGCTGGTTGAGAAGAGCTGCATTCACGGCGTGATCTTAGCCCTGCTGCGCACCAGACTGGCAGTCAGCAGCCATCTTTAAGGTCTCTCACCTGGAGCTGACTGTTAGACAGGTCTCTAGCTTCACCCCACCCCTGACTCGGGGGCTCTTCGACCTGGGCGCAACAGGCTACGCCTTTGGTGGCCACGAACAGCTGCCTCTGTGGGTTCCAGGCGGGACAAATTCGCAGATCTGTATCCATGGGACCTTTGTGTACTGGAAACAGTTTGCAGCCCATTCATCTGGTCCTGCTACCCCAGCTCTGGCCTCCTATGAGTCTGCTAGGTGCTGGTCCTAGTGCCTGCTCTTCAGGACCCAGCCCTCCTGTACCCTAGAGATCGGTCATTTTGAAGGTTACTTGCCATAGTGACTCATTTTGTATAAGTACTGATTCTCATGGCAACCGAATATCTCAAGTGCCACAGGCTGAACCAGAGCAGCTCCTCCTAACCCTGCCCACTTTATTAGGGAATTTCACTTGATCCAAGAGTGCCTCCAGTGGCCACTATTCCCCCCAGTGGGAACATCCCCCTGACAGAGACTTCCGGGGATAGAGATGCCCACTCACCTCACCTTGGGGTCTAGTGGTGGATAAGGGGTGCACAATAAGAGATCCCCCTATCAGCCAGTGACACGTGGAGATGCACATCAGAGGACCAGACACACGATCTGTGGGAGAATTCGAGAGCCCGCAAGTGGTCCAGAGGGGAAAGTGCCCGAGCTTGTGGACAGGGAAGGAAAAATCCCGGCTAGAGATCTCACCAATCCTACCAGCTGCCCCTCACACCAGAAGCAGCCCTCCAAGCCTGGAGAGAGAGAGCTCTGACCTCGATAGGAGCAGCCCCCGCCAGTGGTTGGATAAGCAACCTCAGAGCTGTGTAGAATTTTCCCAATCGAGCTCTTGCAGTGCATCCGCAGGCTATTTTGGTTCTCCCGCTACCTCATGAGGACCAGGGTCAAAGTAACCCCTGGGAGCTACAAGGCCCCTTCCAAAGCCTGGGGTTTTTGTATACCCCACCTGGGGGACCAGAGCCTGCCATGGGCACAACAGAATACCTAGGTAACTGGCTACTCCACACAAACTACAATCAATAACAGTGGGAACAACCCCACAGCTAAAATTATTGCCTTCCATTTCAAGCTATTAGGGAGCAGTGGATTCATACCCTCAAGTACAATCCACCAGCTTTGAACTCAAGCTGGGAGAACAAACTCACTACACTCCACCAGAAATACATAAAGACAACAGGTCAGACATAACCCAAGAGGTCCACCAAACTTCTAAAATACACCTAAGGCAATACAGACCAGTACTGTTCTCCCTGGCTGTGCCAAGGAACGATCCTCAGGGGCTTGCAGACAGGGCCATAAACTAGCCCTAACTCCCCCAGCTCTCGACCAAGAGGCCAGATGAGAAAGAATAAGTGAAAGAACTCAGGAACCATGAAAAATCAGAGTGAAAAGTAACCCCCAAAATAAATCATTAGTTCCTCAGCAACGGACACCAACTTAAAT
This sequence comes from Daubentonia madagascariensis, assembly GCA_023783475.1. Taxonomy (NCBI): domain Eukaryota; kingdom Metazoa; phylum Chordata; class Mammalia; order Primates; family Daubentoniidae; genus Daubentonia; species Daubentonia madagascariensis. The sequence goes on from JAKFHU010001990.1 coordinate 19,844,149, forward strand.
GAAATGGGTAAAATGACAGAAGAGGAATTTCATTTATGGATTATAAGAAAGCTCAATGAAATTCAAGAGAGAATTGAATCCCAGCACAAAGAAACCACAAGAAAAATGCAAGAAATGAATCAAAAATTTTCTAAAGAAATTGAAGTATTATGTAAAACAGAAATTCTAGAAATGAAAGAGGCATTCAAGGATCTACAAAACACAGTGGAAAGCCTTAAGAATAGGCTGGACCATGCAGAGGAAAGAATTTCAGAGCTAGAAGACAACTCCTATGCACTAAATAAATCAGTCGAAGAGAAAGAACACAAAAACAAGAGGCATGAACAAAACATACAAGAAGTGTGGGATTATGTAAAGAGGCCAAACATAAGAATCACAGGCATCCCTGAGGGTGAGGAAGAAAATTCACGTGGGCTGGAAAATCTATTTGAAGGAATGTTAAAGGAAAATTTCCATGGCCTTCCCATAGATCTCAATATCCAAGTACAAGAAGCACACAGGACTCCTGCGACATTCAACGTGAAAAGGCATTCACCACACCACATAATTATTAGGCTGGCAAGGTAAACACGAAAGAGGCACTCCTTCCAGCAGTAAGGCGAAAACAGCAGGTAACGTACAAAGGGAAACCTATCAGATTAACTGCAGATTTCTCAACTGAAACCTTACAAGCCAGAAGGGACTGGGAACCCATCCTCAGTCTTCTAAAACAAAATAACGGCCAACCTAGAATTCTTTATCCTGCAAAAATAAGCTTCTTATATGAGGGAGAAATAGAGACTTTTCCAGACAAGCAATCATCGATACAATTTGTGAAGACCAGACCCGCCCTGCAAGAAGTGCTTAGACCTGCATTGTACACTAACCAGCGCAACAGACACCCGCCAGTGTAAAACTACCCAAAGGCAAAACTCCAGAACCCAGATTCTACAATGACACAAGAAGTAAAACAAAAGACACCACCCAATAGAATAATCAGAAATTTACTCCAAATATCAATTCTCTCAATAAATGTGAATGGCTTGAATTGCCCATTGAAGAGACATAGGCTGGCTGAATGGATCAAAAAATACAAGCCAAGTATCTGTTGTCTCCAGGAAACACACCTTACACATAAAGACACATTCAGACTCAAGGTGAAAGGATGGAATACAATTTTTCAGGCTAATGGAAATCAAAAGAAATCTGGAGTAGCCATCCTCATTTCAGATGATATAAACTTTAAAGCAACAAAAGTAAAGAAGGACAAAAATGGACACTATACACTGGTGAAGGGAAAAATCTTACAAGAGGATTTAACAATCCTAAACATTTATGCACCCAACACAGGAGCGCCCAGGTACATAAAGCAAATACTGCTAGATCTAGACAACATAATAAATAGCAATGCCATAGTAGCCAGGGACTTAAACACCCCACTGACGGAACTGGACAGATCCTCCAAACAAAAAATAAACAAAGAAACAAAAGACCTAAACAGGACTATAGAACATTTGGGCCTAACAGATATCTACAGAACACTCCACCCAAATAACACTGAATATACATTCTTCTCTTCAGCTCATGGAGGAACTTTCTCTAAAATTGACCACATCCTAGGCCACAAAACAGATCTAAACAAATCCAAAATTAGAAATCATACCATGTATCTTTTCAGACCACAGCGGAATAAAATTAGAAATCAATTCCAACAGAAACTCACATCTTCATCCAAAAACATGGAAATTAAACAATCTGTTGCTGAATGACTATTGGGTCAAGGAGGAGATTCAAATGGAAATCAAAAGATTCTTTGAACTAAACAATAATGGGGACACAAGTTATCAAAATCTGTGGGATACAGCAAAAGCAGTCCTGAGAGGAAAACTTACCGCCTTAAATGCCCACATCCAAAGGACAGAAAGGTCACAAATCAGTAAACTAATGAATCATCTCAAGGAAATGGAAAAGGAAGAGCAAAGCAATCCTAAAGCCAGCAGAAGAAAAGAAATAACCAAGATCAGAGCAGAATTAAATGAAATTGAGAACAAGAGAACAATACAGAAGATTAATAAAATGAAAAGTTGGTTCTTTGAAAAGATAAACAAAATAGACAGCCCACTTGCCAGGTTGACCAGAAGCAGAAAGGAAAGGACTCTAATAAGCTCAATTAGAAATGAAAAAGGAGAGGTCACAGCTGATATCATGGAAATACAAAACATTATCTTCGAATACTACAAAAATCTCTATGCCCAAAAACACAAAAATGTGGAGGAAATGGACAAGTTCATAGAAACATACTACCTCCCTAGGCTCAACCAGGAAGAAACAGAATTTCTAAACAGACTAATATCAAGCACCGAAATTGAAGTAGTAATAAAAAATCTTCCAAGAAAAAAAAGTCCTGGACCAGATGGGTTCACACCTGAATTCTACCAAGCCTACAAAGAAGAACTGGTGCCTATACTGCAAAAATTATTTGAAAACATCCAGAAGGATGGAATCCTCCCAAACTCATTCTACAAAGCCAATATCACCTTGATACCAAAGCCAGGAAAGGACACAACAAGAAAAGAAAACTACAGACCAATATCCTTTATGAATATAGATGCAAAAATTCTGAATAAAATCCTTGCAAACCGAATTCAAATGTACATCAAAAAAATAATTCATCACAATCAGGTGGGCTTCATTCCCAAGATGCAGGGATGGTTCAACATACACAAATCTATAAATGTAATTCACCACATAAATAAAAGCAAGAACAAAGATTATATGATCCTTTCAATTGATGCAGAAAAGGCTTTTGACAAAATCCAGCATCCTTTTATGATCAGAACTCTTAACAATATAGGCATAGATGGCTCATACCTCAAAACTATTGAAGCCATATATGATAAAAACACAGGCAATATCATACTGAATGGGGAAAAATTGAAAGCATTCCCCCTTAAAACTGGAACCAGACAAGGTTGCCCACTATCTCCACCTCTAGTCAACATAGTGCTGGAAGTCCCGGCCAGAGCAATCAGACAAGACAGAGGAATCAGTGGCATCCAGGTGGGGGCAGAAGAAATCAAACTTTCACTATTCACAGATGATATATTATATATAGAAAACCCCAAAGATTCAACCAAGAGATTATTGGAATTGATAAATGAATTCAGCAAAGTCTCAGGATACAAAATTAATGCACACAAATCCACAGCCTTCGTATATGCTAATAACAATCAAGCCGAGAAACAAATTAAAGATGCAATACCTTTCACAGTAGCACCAAAGAAAACTAAATATTTAGGAACATATCTAACTAAGGAGGTCAAAGACCTATATAGAGAGAATTATGAAACACTGAGAAAAGAAATTGCAGAGGATGTAATTAGATAGAAAACCCTACCATGCTCTTGGATAGGCAGAATCAACATTGTAAAAATGGCTTTGCTACCTAAAGTGATTTGCAGAATCAACGCAGTCCCTATCAAAATACCAACATCATTTTTTGCTGATCTAGAAAAAATAATTCTATGCTTCGTGTGGAACTAGAGAAGACCCCGTCTAGCCAAAGCAATCTTAAGCAAAAAGAACAAATTGGGAGGCATCTATCTACCAGACTTCAAACTATACTACAAGGCTATAGTAACCAAAACAGCATGGTACTGGTGCAAGAACAGAGACATAGACCAATGAAACAGGACTGAGAACCCAAACATAAAACCAACCTCATACAGTCACCTGATCTTTGACAAATTTCAGAAAAATGTACACTGGGGAAAAGATTCCCTGTTCAATAAATGGTGCTGGGAAAACTGGATGGCCATAGGTAGAAGACTGAAAGTGAACCCACACCTCTCACCTCTCACAAAAATCAACTCACAATGGATAACAGATTTAAACCTAAGACATGAAACCATAAGAATTCTAGAAGAATTTTCCAAGGAGTTGGAAAAACTCCTATGGACATTGGCCTAGGCAAAGGATTTATGAAGAAGACCCCCAAAGCAATCACAGCAGCAACAAAAATAAATACATGGGACCTGATCAAATTAAAAAGCTTCTGCACACCCAAGGAAACTATCACCAGAGTGAACAGACAACCTACAGAATGGGAGAAAATAGTTGCATGCTACACATCTGATAAAGGGCTTATAACCAGAATCTATACAGAACTTAGGAAAATCAACAAGAAAAAATCAAACAACCCTATTAAAAAATGGGCAAAGGACATGAACAGAAACTTTTCAAAAGAAGACAGAATAATGGCCAGGAAACATATAAAAAATTGTTCAACTTCTGTAATCATCAGGGAAATGCAAATCAAAACCACAATGAGATATCACTTAACTCCAGTTGAGATTGGCTCACATCAAAAAATCCCCAAACAACAAATATCGGCGGGGATGCGGACGGATAGGAACACTCATACACTGCCGGTGGGACTGCAAGTTAGTACAACCTCTATGGAAAGTAATATGGAGATACCTCAAAGAATTAAAAGTAGAATTACCATTTGACCCAGCAATCCCACTACTGGGTATTTACCCAAAGGAAAAAAAGACATTCTATAATAAAGACATCTGCTCGCAAATGTTTATAGCAGCACAATTCACAATTGCAAAGAGGCGGAAACAACCCAGGTGCCCATCAATACACGAGTGGATTAATAAAATGTGGTTATGTATACCATGGAGTATTACTCAGCAATAAAAAACAATGTTGAATTAACACATCTGGTATTATCCTGGTTGGAGCTAGAACCCATTCTTCGAAGCGAAGTGTCACAAGAACGGAAAAACAAGAACCACTGGTACTCACCATCAAATTGGTACTAACTGATGAACACTTACATCACACAGGGCAATAATATTCATCAGGGGGTGGGCAAGCGGGAGGGGGGTGGAGGGGATGGGAAAACTCTCACTGAATGGATGTGGGGAGCACAGTTTGGGGGATGTCCACGATTGTAGCTCTGACATGGGAGGAAACACTGGAAGAAGAGCAGGTGTCTGGGGGAAGATAATACATCTGTTTTGGCCATGTTGAATCTGAGGTACCTTTGAGACATCCAAGTAGACGTATTTGATAGACATCAAATATGGAATTAGACACACAGGCCCGGAGTTTAGACAAAAAGTCTGGGCTGGGGGTTCAGTATAAAGGTGTTAGTTGTCCCACTGTCAGAGTTAAAGTACTGATATAGATGGGTTGGGCATGGGTGATAGGGAGTGAGCAGAGGCCAGTGGCTGGGATCAAGACTTGAGTTACTCCATCATTTAATGTTTGGGGAAAGGAACATGAGCCAAGAGGTAGTATGAATTCCAGAGTGACATGTTACAGTACAGTGTATTTTACAAAGGTGCAAGTGGGGTGGGAATTGAATAGTTTAGGATGCTGCTCAGGGCAGTAATATAAAACTACAAAGGATGAAGAGTTGCAGGCTCCCAGAGGCTCAATAACTTGCCTACAGTCATAAAACTTAGCAGGCACCAAGCGAGGATTGGAACCCAGGTCTTTCCGATCTCAGAGTTTGTTCTCTTTCCACTACATTATGCTGAAAACAATGAAAATCAGAATTTCATCTTAAAATAACATAATAACCGGATCTGTCCCACTCTAAGTAAAGGAGGTACCTGAAATTTACCAAAAAAAAGGTAAATTTGTTGGAGTTTTTTCTCTTCACAAAGGTTCTAAATGATTAACCATAGGAATTTTTTAAAATAGCACTCTCTGCCCTTTTTTAAATTATTTGATTAACAAAAATCCCTTATACAAACAACTTTTTAGAAATGCAAATCACACTGGCATAATTCTTAAAATATTCCAGGGCACTTTCACAACTGCTATTAAAATTCTGGCTTTAATATGAGGAGACCCAGACTTTCCTTCTGGTTCTGCCTGACTACATGACCTTGGTCAAGTCACTTACCCCTCCTCTTCTGTGAAATGAAGGGGCTAGTAATCTCTAAAGATACCATAAGAGTAACATATCCTGTATCTCACTACCTGCACACTGGCATCTCAGAGAGAATGAGTATCATTCCTCCCATCAAACAGGTAAGGCAACTGAGGCACCTGGGGATTGGACCACATAGCCAGATAACGGCAAATAGGGATTTAAATCAGGTCTCCTAAATCTCAGTTCAGTGATTTCTCCACATAATCATTCTCAATCATATCATCATTTTACAGATCCCTCATGTGTAAAACTGAACAACATCACAGTAAAGGATGGCTATTGTTTTTTCCTACCCAGAAACTATGCCCTCACCTCTACTACAACACCATTAGTTTCCTTTGAGCAAGCATCTCTACCCTGCTCTCCATTACATGGTTTGAGTAAAGGTGACTCTCCCTCTCACTTTCCAGGCATGGGACTGTTTTCCAAGACTGGCTACTCAGTATGTTACAGATTCCTGGATACCTGAGTGTTCAGGGCCAAACACTGGACCCAAGACTGACTAATGAGACTCAATTCGATGGCACTTGCTAGAACCACTGGGATTACTTAGTTAGGAAGACAAGCTTGAAGTTGATGGTAGCGTTTGAACCAATCTATCTAGAATGAAACTAACAAAAGCCAAAGATAAAGAGAGAGATAAAGAAAGTCTGAGTGACCTTGTTTGATCCCTTGATCCAGCCTTGCCTGAAGGCTACCCCTGAATTTTCAGTTGAGGCCATAAATCTTCTCTGCTTAAGCCATTTTGAGTTTGAAGTTATACCATTTGCATATCAAAGAAACTTGATCTGCACATCAGCCCACTTATCCACCACCACTAGTCCCTTATATCATTGGTTTTTTTCAGGGAAAGATTTTCTGGCTGGCGACTCTGAATCTACTATGCATCTACATTTTCTTAGCTTATTGATATAAGGGAAACCAGAAGGTGAGAAGTAGGAATCGTGCCAAGGCAAACGTTTTAGGTGTAATTGTGCTTGTAAGCATCTGATGGTTTTTGCAAACTATTCACAAAATTAAGACAATAGCCCTAATATGCTCTGCTCTGCTCGGAAGACAAAGAGCCTACTAGGTAGGCACTGTTAATAATCATGGTTAAAATCAGAACTTTACATTGCTTTAGGTCCTCCTACTGCTCTCCTACATATAATTTATGTTCTAGATACAATCAACTATTCAACTGTATTTCACCCTGCTCTCTAGCCTATTTTCTGTCCTACCCACATGGCTTTGATGGGCCCAGAGATACCCACAGATTCATGATCCCCACTAAAATTCTTCCCTCAGCTTCTACACTCCTCTGAAAACACTTCTGAAATGAAAAAATTAAGAATTTGATAAATAAAGGAGTCAAAATGCATATGCCTTTCCTTCTGTCTGGTATTCTTTCCCCACCCCCATCTGCCTGGCAAAATACTACTCAGCTTTTAAAATCAGTTTCAAGTGCCTCGTATAATACAGCATGGTGGATTCCACACATGGCTATCACAGGTTTTGCTATGATAAAAAACAATCCCAATATCTCAGTAGCTTAAAACAACAAAAGTCAATTTAACTCACGTTCCATATCCATTGCAGGTCAGCAGGGGGGCTCAGATCACTGTGAGCTTCAGGAACCTAGGCTGACAAAGCAGCCCTTATCTCAGATGGCTGGATGGGAGGAGTTTTGGAGGTTCTTAACCCACTAATTTGACGCTCTGGCTTGGAAGCAACACACATCACTTCTGTTCATAACTCTTTGGCCAGAACTATAAGTCCCTTGGCAAACACATTAGTGCCTAGAAGAGGGTAGGACCAGAAATATTTGGTGAACTGCTCAATAGCTGTGCATCAGAATCCCAAGGTCTGGGAATTGCTGGATTATCCAACAGTCAGAGTATGGTGCAGGGCATCAGGAAAGCAGAGAAGGAGAAAAAGGAAGAGAAAATTTTGGAGATATATTGATATGCAATATTTTTAAAGTACTAAAATCATTATCCCAAGAAACATTCAGAACTTTATAGGACTTCTGTAGGCTTATTTTTACATTTTATTTTCAAAAATATTGAATTACCTCCAGGAGGGATATATCACAAATCTGTCAGTGGTTAGGTCTAAAGTCATCTGATTGTCTGGAGACGTCCTAGGCAACTGAATCTTTACAGAACTTCTCAGGAGACTCTGATGCTTAGCCACATTCAGGAACCACAGTGACAAAAGAATAAGTACAACAGGCTGACCTAAATGTCAATCCTAATCCTTCTGGGATTTATATCCTCACCTTTAAAAATGAAGATTGTAAAATCTCCTGTATAGTGTACTGTGACCATTAGATAAAATGATATATGTAAAGCACCCAACACAATGTCTGCTGTGTGAGAGAGATCAGTGAAATGTTAAGCTCCTTCCACCTTTGTAGTCTTAGCACCTAGCAGAGTATCTGAGAACAAGAGGTGCTCAATGAATTCAGAGAAAGGGAAAGAGGAAGAGAAATCAACTATCCAAAATATTTAAAACTTCAGTGATTCAAATATGTCTACTTTGAATCATCAGATATTTAGAAAAACATTCTGACCTATGTACCATGTACAGCACTAAGTGTTGGAGATGGAACAGTGAATAAGACATCGTCTCTGACCTTAAGAAAATCTCATTCTTCCTTTGCTATGTGCCACTTCAGGGGAAAAAAAAAACCAAAATGATAAATAGGGCACAAAAATAACCTCCAAAGCTATACTCTCGAGTACAGGCAATAAGCCTCAACAAGGCCATGTGCATCTGATATTGCAGATGAAAGACCCTGGGAAGCAATGCCTACGGTTAGCCTCATGACCTCACTGGTGCTCTTAGTCACCAAGCAGAAACTCAGCAACGAACATGACCTGTCACTCTAAGGCCAGAAAGGAGATTCAAGAATTTAAAGAAGATTTCAACAACAAACAGGGATGAAAGAGTTCCAAGATTTTCTCCTTAGATAATCAAAAATTACAATTAACCAGAAGAGGCTATTCTTTGAGCACATCATTAATCACTTTCACCATGTTTCCCATTGTTTCCAATTTTAAGGTTCCTGCTATAAAGCAGATATTATTTCAGACCAAAGATTATTTCATTCCTTTGGGAACATAATAAAATATGCTATTGACATAGACGATAACACAAGCAGGCCCAGTGGTGTGATTTACTCTAACATAAAACACACAGGTATACACACACACACACACACACACACTCATCTTCCAGTCAGGAAGAGTTGACATTTATAGTTTGTTAAAGTTTTAGCAGTTCAGGTTTCCTTTTATGGTAACCTGCTTTGTTTCTCTGTTTCTAAAAGAAAGCCACAGACGTATTAGGTTCAGCTCCTTACTAAATGAGCTGAAGGGAGATTTATAAAGCAAATAAATAGAAAGATTTATGGTTTCTTTCTCGCAGCAGCGAAAAATTATGGAAAAACTCATTGACCTTTCAAGAGAAGAACTTGGTTAAGTCTACCAAAAGCTAAGTGCACCTAAGAGGTTTCCAATTAATCCTTTAATTTAAATCCTTTGTCTTTCTCCAGTAAATATGCTGGGGGGCCTGCTGAATCCTATTCATCCCTTTTAAAGTGTAACCACCTGTGGCCATTATAAACAGCATGTCCCATCACACTAAGCACTAAGCAATCATGTTGACAATAATTAGAAAATGAGGGATTGGGAGATTAGAAAGAGAAGGGAAATAGAGCAGACAGTGAAGCAGGAGAAGTTGATTTTTCAGGGTAACCTGGGAAGAAAGAAATGGGGCTGAGGCAGAGAACTCGGTGGATCAGGCCAGGTTGATTACAGATGGGCCAGGCTGAGTGTTCTGCTAGGATGTATCATGAAGTTGTCCAGAGGGGAGAAATTGGTAAAGGGATCAAAGAAACATGCCTGAATCTATGGAAGAATGATTCCTCATTTATGCTGACCTAAGATCATAAAATAAGAGTTGCCCAAACTGTTTCCTATCTAAGGTACACACAACTTACACTCCCTGGGGACCCATAACAAGAAGAGTAAGTGTAAATAGACAAAACACTTCATTAAGACTCTTTGATAGCTGGTCTTCATTTTTGGTTTGTTCTGTTGATGGCGACAAATACAATCTTGAATTAGGATTGCAGGCACAACATCTATTAACAGTGAAACCTTGGGTAAATCATTCATCCTCTTGGAGCCTTGGTTTTATGGGGATAATAGTAATACCTATCTTCATAGTGACTATCATTGAATACATGCTGAGGAAATATTAGTTGTCAAGAACACAGCAACATTGTCATCATTTATCTACCAGAGGACTGAATTAGATCTTGAGAAATGATGCGGTTTGGTATGGAAAGAGCTGGATTCAGTTAAAAAAAAAAAAAAAGATACAAGTTTAAGCACAACATGTAAACCTCGATTTCGTCTTGCAGAGATGACAACTAGGATTGTAGAATCAGAAATCTAACTCCACTACTTAACTAGCTGGGTAACCTCAGGCAAGTCTCTCGACTTTTCCTAGCCTCAGTTTTCTCATCTGTAAAATGAGAATAACAATATTTTTATTAGAGTATAATATGAAAAACCATGTAAGGTATTCAGAATATAAATATATAAAATGTACTAATAAATATTAGCAAGAATAACTGTGATTCATTTATTCATTTATGCACTCAACAATTATTTATCAAGCAGCTGCTATGTGCCAGGCACGGCTTGATGTTAGGGAGTCAGCAGTGAATGAAGCAGACAAAAGTCCCTGACATCTTGGGGCCTACTCTCCATGCTAATAAGAGTTCCTTGTGCACTGTTAAGTATTCATTACATAATTTGAGTATGTTTTAAGAGAGGACAACATTAAAAGAGCCCTAAACCTGGATTAAGATTTAATTTACCTAGGTTTAAGACCCTCCTGGCTCTGAATCTTAGGCATGTCACTTCACCTCTCTGGGCCTAGATTCCTTATCTATAAAACATTCTAAGAAAAAAATCCATACATTATGGGTGTTGATAAAAGATTAAGGAAACAACATACACTAAAGTACTTTATAAATTATAATGCATTATACTAATATGTGTTATTATATTTATTCTACATATATAAAAGCTTAATGGCTGTATATTAAGCAACTTTACACTCTACCAAATGAAGGAAATCAAAATGATGAACCATTCTCTTCTTAATAATTACTCAAAGAAATTAAATTTGTAATGCATAGGTGGGGCAAATTATAGAAGAGAAACAATAGTTTTTGTAGGAGTTGACATTAAAGAAAACTTTAAAATTTTTCCAACTCACTATAGTTATCATAGAAAACCCTGGCATTTGTAATATAAATATACAGAGATTTCTAGGAATCCCCAGATTTGTAAACATTACTAGAGCTTATAATTATGTAGTAAAACACACTAAGGACCATTTTTGAAAATGTGCTTCACAGAATTCTAGTTTGGAATGATACTAGGTTTCATGTGTTAATGAAGATGATTCCAGGCACAAATAAGTTAAATAGATGCTTGGTTAAACACAGTTTCCCATGAGCTTTTCAAAACCATTATATACAATTTGATATCTGGTATATCACATGTTCTAAACATATTTGAACAAGGAAACATTTTTTCTTTCCTTCTTAAGACAAATGGAATAAACTTTAAGAAATTTAAGTAAACACAACTGAAATATTTAAATTATCCCTCTGGATTTTCAACGAGAGGCATTCAATACTCAGTGACTGGTGGAGAATCACAAAGCCTAAAACTGAGTTGGGAGGTAATTATCAAATAGTCTGCTTGTCACTCTGTAGCCAGTTAAATTCCAGTTGTGCCTTGGCCAATTACTACATGTCACAGGCATTATTGTCTATGCTAAAATTTATTATAAATTATGTTCAAAAGTATAAGCAAAAAATCCAACCTGAAAAAAATATATACATATATACAATTTCCATGAACAATAAGAAGCATCTGTTTTTGGGGCTGTACCAGAACTAATCACATAATGAGCAGTGGATTTCAATGGCCTTCCTGTCACCACTGGATCAGGGAAGAACAATGGTAATGCACTTAGACGTGTTCAAGAATACTAAAAGGAAGTTCCTGGTTTTTATCCCCTATGGGAATAGCGTTAATGAATAACAGTGAATAATCATTCACTACAAATGAATTACAATTCATCACAGTGAATTTAGAAAAAAAAATCCACTTTTTGGAAGTAGATTAAGATACTGGGTATGTAGACAAAGTACTAAAACCACTTATCTTCTTTTAAATTTGAGCCTTTCTAACTTTACATTAAACAGATTCTTTTTGACTGCCTGTACCCCAGACCAATAGAGGTACTGAAGCCTCCACGTGAGAAAAATCACCCAGTCTGCTATAGATTCCCAGAAGAGCAGTCCAGGAAGGGAGAGCTAACTAAAGATTCTTGAGGCTCCTGGGAACTGCTATTCATCATGGCTTGTCTATAATTGAGAAAGGATGCTGTGTTTACCCTACCCACCAAAAAATGCTGAGCTGGTGTGTCAGATACAAATATATATTCAGAGAAAATATTACTTCTGTGTAAGAAATTTGCCAATGTGTAGAACTTCAGAAAATGAACACTTAACCAAATGTATCCTGGCAAATAAAAAAAAAGTAAAACAGGGATAAACTGTAATTATTATTCTTCTGGAAGATTCTACAGGGCCATGAATTATTTTTGGTGTCAGAAGGACCTGAGATTAAATCCTGGCTCTGTCATATACTAGCTGTGTGATGAGCCTCGGCTTCTTTATTGACCAATTAGAGATAGTCAGGATTGAATAAAATAACAAGTATAAAGATCTGCTTAGCACACTGCCTGGCACAATTATTAGTTTTCCTTTTTCATCCAGAAAAAAACTTATCAAATGCATGAGAGTATCCCACATCCTACCACCAATAGATACTTTTTTATTCAAGAGATACTTATTGAGCACCCACTCTGTTCCAGGCACTGTACAAGGTACTAGGGATAATACAACAAACAAAACAGGCAACAGTCCCAGACCTCATAAAGCTTACATTCTGGTGCTTGTAAAGAAAATTCTCATTTCTACTCTTTCCTCCTAAACCTAAGCAAATAAACTTATTACCTTGTCAATCAAATACAAAACTTAAGTTTGCACAATGCTGGAAGCATCAACATGTGAACTATAATCTATCTGACAAACCAAGTTTCTTTAGCTGGGCTCAGAAAAGTTCCCATTAGAGTTTTGACAAGCCAGGTGTCAGCAACAAAAGACAAAATTCAGCATTCAGCAGCAGCAGGAAAAGTGATAAATATCCAGAAATGAATGGGAAGAAGTCCCTGAATCTGTACAGCAGCTCCTTAGAAGCTGTTAGCTAGCACTGGGCTTTCTATAAATCCTCTCAATACTAAAAGGAGGAGGGGAAGGTTCTTGTACAGATGTGCAAGCCCCGTGTTTCAAGGTGGCTTTTTCCACCTTAAAATTGGAAAGAAGTTAACAAGATCTCTCTATGGGATGCTAAACATCTTAGTGGAAAGAATCCATAGAGTGCTAAGGTTTATCCAAGGATTCACACCTTCATTCCTTCATTTACTCACCGGTTCATTCAGAAAGTAACTAGTATATTCCAGGCCCTAGGCTGGGTCCTGGCAATACAAGGATGAATCAGAGATGCTCTGGCCTTTGAATAGCTCTTAACCTAGAAACTATGTAAAAAAAGTATTGAAGATCCTGTGTGATGGGCAGTCTAACAAGGTTTGAACAAAGTGTTATCAGAGCCCAGAGGAGGGAGCCACAAAGTCAGCCGTTAGAGTTTGATGTGCTATAGATGAAATAGACAAAGAATTGATTCTAGATTCACTTTTCATACAATATCCAATCTATCTCACAACCAATCAGCCAATTCTGCTGATATCATCTCCTGCCCACTTTTCCATGTTTACCACGACATCTTGCCTAGATTACTGCAGCAGACTGACAACTGGTGTCCCTGACTTGCAGCTACATTCTGTCCTCTGCTGCAGCCACAGTGATTTTTCAGAAATACAAATCGGATCTTATCACCTCTTTTAAAAAACCATCAACAACATCCCGTTGCCTTTAGTGTAGAATCCAAATTTCATAAAGCCTACAAAGCTTCCCAATTCTACCTCCCCGTGCACTAACCACTCTCCGTCTCCCACGCTAGGCTCCAAACAAACTAAATGCTCCTTCGCTCTTTTGTACCTCCAGGATTTCAGAGATGCTGCTCCCAACCCTTGCGCTGATCTCCTCCCACCCTCCCTCTAGCTTCTAATTCCACTCATCCTACAGTCTTAGCATGAATCTCCCATAGCACCCCACATTTCCCCATCAAACATTCAGCATCCTTCAGAGTCATTGTAGTCCTGATCTTTCAAGACCCCCCCTTTTATGATGTCTTTCCTGCTAATTTCAAGAATTAGTCCTCCCTTCCTCACTACTCACTGGCACACATCTTGAACCATATATTTGGGGATTTAATTATATCTAATTGAGCATTTATTATATTCAAACTTAACATTTATTATAATCCTATTTGGTCCTGGATTCTGCCTTAGACCTTATTGCTCACCTTAGTTCTTAACAGCAATTCTTTAAAAAAAGACTACTGAGCTAAGCATAGAACCCTAATTTTGTAAAGGGGAAATGCAGAGAGATGAAGTTCCCTGCTTAAGTTCACAAAATAGTAGTAGATCCAGCATTTCTAACCCAGGGACCCCAAAACTAAATCTGATCTTTCCACCAGACCTCTACTACTCTTCTCTAATAGTTTTGGGTGTGCAATTGTTGTCTACCCAGGCAAGCTTCACCAAGAAGCCAAAGCCACAGCAGGCACTAACATACCAGCTGCAATAGCAAGAGCACAATAAAACCTTAGTGAGTTCAATTCTTCTCATTCCTGTCTAGATAGTAGGCATCTTGGAGATAGTCAAAAGGTATTTATTTTTTAAACAACCAAAAAAGTTCAAAGCTACTAAATTTCTATTTAAAGCTCTAAAATCTTGTACTTGTCCCCAAAAAGTAAGCAGGGACTTTTTTCCCCTTCCTTTTTTCCTGCTCTTCCTTCTTTTTGCTACATGAAAATGCTAAGTATTATAAATATCATAATATATGCATAATGTCTTTCAAGGAGATACCCTAAAGCCCTAAAATTCTGTACAGTGAGCCAAAAAATGTCTCAGTGTGATTTCTTAAGGTGAAGGTATATCATTTAAAAATGATGTAAGGCCATACTCGCAGGCTTGGCCTTTGGATACCATGTAGCCCTGAGCTGAGCAAGACGGATTCACCCGGGAAAACGCCAGGCATCTGAGCTCTCAAAGGAAAGTCACGGTCAAAAATCAGATGTAGCATGACTGCAAGGGTTTCGGGAGAGGTACCAAGCAAGGCCAGACAAGATCCTGATGATCTCAATGATGCTTTATCTCCACTATGCCAAGTTTGAAAACCCATGAAAACATCAAGTATTTAAGTAGTGTTGCCTAACCTGGCTCCCTGCCTCCAGCATCTCTCCAGCCAACGTTGCCTCCGTGTGGCCTTGAACATGATTTTCCTAACATACCAATCCAATTATGTCCTCCCCACATCAGACTCCCCCTTAGAAACTCTGCAACCTATAGCAGTGGCCTCTGTTTTTGATTATGCATCCTTAATGATAAAAATTTGTAAGCATGCACCTCCTATATGTAAATATGTATCTATTTAATAAAATATATGCATGTACTATTATACCAATATATCATGCACATCATAAAACACCAAAATAAAAACTAAAAGGATGAGATGGAAATAAACATAAATGAGAGTTCTAATATTTTTTTCATAACCCAAGAGATCCAATTTTGCACCCACTGTGATGCCTATACCCTGTATGTGTGCATACTGGCCTTCAAGATAAATTGAAACTCCTCAGCATGCCTACGGTGCTCTTCGCCATCTGGCTATCAGCCATATCTTTGTTCTCATCTCCTACCAAACTCCTCACGTTCCAGCCATGCCAAACTTTTAACTTTGTGCTTTTGTATATGCTGATCCCTCTGCTGAGAATTGCCTTCTCTCTCACACCTCCTCTAGCTGACCATCTCATTCTTAAGGACTCAGTTCAAGTGTCACTTCCTCCAGGCAGCCTGTGCAGACTCCCATTGGCAGAATGCATTGCTCCCACCATTGTACTCCTACAACACTATTTAAAATCCTAGGATGAAACAAATCCTATTGTATTTTTATTATCTGATTACAAGGCTCTCCTCCCCTTTAGACTGCGAGCTCCTTGAGGATAGAATCTATGGCTTAATTGTCGCTGGATTCCTGGAAGCCAACAGAAGACCCAGCCATAGTAGGTGCTCAATTAATGCTTACTGAAAGAATAAGACAAGACTCTGGGTCTGACTCTTTATGCCCTTGGTAGGGTTGCTGTGTACAAACTTGTAGACTTTACACCGCATAATTTCAGCAGGTGCCATTCAGCTGTGTTACCATATGAACAGTGCCCCCTGTAGTTATATAATACAGAAGCCTCACTTTTATAAAGCCCACAACGGCTCAACGCAAAATAGCGGTTCTCTGTATTGGTAGATATATATGTCCAGAGTGTGTATACACAGATAGATAGATTAGATGGACAAATATACCAGGAAGATCTGAAGACCTGAGTTCTAGTGTTCTAGTCCAAGCACTGACAATGATGAAAATAATATTTGTCATTATAATGATGTATAATTATATACTTATAATCATAAATAATGTTACAATACATAGCTGTGCTGCCTTAGCCTTTGCAAAATGCCTTCACATTCAATATCACATTTAATTTTCATGACCAATTGGTAAAGTAGGCTTTCTTCAGGCCTTGTTTAAAGTCCTATTTAGACCGTGAGAAAATCAAGACACAGAATAATTGGGTGACTTCCCAAGGTTACCCAGCTGGTAAGTGGTGGAGTCAGGATCAATCAAGATCTCTTTATCCCTAGCTGAAAGGTTTTTTCTTTTTTTTTTTTTTACTACATTACTGCCCTGGGAGTAGTCAAGAAAAGAAACAAATGTAAGAAGGGAAAATGTTAGAAAGCAGGAATATTCAAGGATAGCTGACCACCAGACAAACTCCCAGGCAGGGACCATATGTTTGGTCCTCCTGCCTAAGAGCTCTCTCTCCTATATTCACATTGTTTTAATTTTTTACTTTCTTTTGCTGTGCTGTTTGAAATTTAATGGTTTGGGTATTTTCCTAATTAACAAGCATCCTCTCTAAAGAATACATTTACCTCTGGTAATGTGAGGTGGATCTCAATCATTTACAAACGTGTGCAAGCTTGTTTCATGAATTGCTTTCTTCCTGGCATAAAACTCAGAACTACAGCACATGAGAAACTGTGGATTTTGTTTGGAAAAAAGAAGAGATGGGTCACTTTGGGACAAGGGGTATATTGAGGATCGAACAAATCCAGATGAGGTGATATAGCAGTGGCCACAGGAAGCCTGGAGATAATGCAAACAAGAAAGTAAAAGGGAGATGATTGAGTAGTTAAATCCTATCTCATTTCCAAGTGAGCAAGTTTCAATACAATCAACAGAAGCCAGAGGCCCATTTGGTGGGACATAGGAAATAAACAAATATAGAAGGCTTAAAACTAATGAAGGAGATTTTTAAAAATTTAATAATTGAGAAATCTGGAAATACCAGAAAGCTATTCACCAAAACAGATTTGTTTTCCTCCTGGGCACACAGCTAGAGAACATCTACCAACCTCTCTTGCAGTTAGAGATATAGCATCCGAGTTCCAGCCAGCGTGAAATGTGGGCCAGCACTGGCCCATCAAAACCTCCCACTGAGAACCTTCCATTCTCTTTCTCCTTCCATGGTGAAATTGAAGCCACATATTGCACATGGTGGAACCACAAGAGGAAAGGAGCCTGGTTCCCTGAATCATAGTTTTGAGGGGAGCCACCTGTTAAACCAGGAACATCCATTTGAAAATCTACGTGAATGGAAACAAAAGCTTCTATTGTCTTAGGCCACAGAGAATCTGTTTGTTTGTTTACTATAAGCAGCTGACCAAAACAATTTCTTGAAAAATGATTCTCTTCTTATCAACATGAAGGGAGAGCTACCCTCTTGCCATGTGGTGAAGGAAAGGCATTCTGTAGCCAATAAAGGCAGTGCAATCTATATGGAATAAAGTTAACAGGCAACATTTCAGCCTTACATGGGCTGAGTATTAGCAAAAATGAGCAGAAGCAGCCCCAGACCTACAGACAACTTAAAAACTAGCACTTGAGCAACACTAATAAGACTAACCTGATGCCAGAAGGAGTGTCACATATAGAACGGCATGAATCAGCTTGAGACTGATTGACTTCTTTCTTTCTTTCTCCCTTCATTTCTTTCTTTAAAGAAATATATTTGTGTGTCTATAATGTACCGTGCACTATCCTAGGTGCTACAGATATAGCAAATAAAATAAAGTTGCTGCCCTCATGCAGCTTATACTCTAAAGGGGTAACGTCAGATAATAAACCTTTAAACAGAAAAACACAAACAAGTAAACAACACGATTTTAGAAAATAAGTGCTACAAAGAAAATATTAATAAAACAAACCAATTAAAGCAGTATAGAGAGTAACAGGGTAGTAGCAGAGCTAATTTAGCCAGGGTGGTTAGGGGAGATCTTTCTGAAGAAGTGACCCTTGGGCTATAATTTGAATGATGCCTAGAAAGCAGACTTGCAAAGATCTGGGTGAAAGGCCTATCAGCTTAAGGAAAGAACTATTACATGGGCCTATCGGAAGGACACAAAGAATTCCAGTGTGGTGCGAGAAGAGTGAACAGAGAGTGGAACAAGATGAATTCAGAGAAGTAGGCAGGTTCCAGTTCACTTAGGGCATTACACAGGACCACGTGTGGATATTATTCTAAGAGGCATGGGAGCCATAAGACAGTTTTCAACAGGAGAGTGACATAATCTGACTTACACTCTAAAAAGCTCACTCTCATAGATGTTTGGAGATGGACCATGAGTGGGCAAGAGTGGATGCCACTATGAACACTAGCCAGAAGATAAAAGAGGCTTGGGCTGGGGTGGTAGTTGTGAAGACAGCACAACCCGGGTGAATTTGTGCTTCATTGTAAAGGCAAAGCTAACAAGACTCCCTGATGTTGCAGGTGTTACGGATGAAAGAAAGAGCGGAATTAAGGATGACTTCTACGCCTTTTGACCTGAGCAACTAGGTGAATGGATGTACCCGTAGCTGAGATTGGGAGAAAAGCACATGGTCCTCTGTTTTCAAGGCCCTGGAACTCGGGAGAGCTTTGTAATATAATAGATCAGCTACATGATGAGTTCACTGGGCTTCTATGAGCTGGCCTTGAAACTTAATCAATATTTACATTTTTATCACAAAGAAATAACTAAAAATTTCATACAATATCTTCCAAATGAACTTTTGAAGCCTGGTTAAAAAAATAAAAACAGTGCTATTTAAACCTCCAGTCCTGACCATAGCCTCAGTTGGTTGGACTGGGGCTCTTTCCTAAGCACAGAGCTTAACAGTAACCCCTTGGTTTAACCCAAGTGCAATAACCAGGATTTGGATTTTGGCTTTATTTTTCTGTTGCTATAATTCCAAGGAGGAAGTTGTGTGTATGTGTATATATGGCAGGGCACCAGAGAGTGGTTAAGAAGAATTTAAGTGGGTGGGAGAGCAGGAGTGGATGCTTTTGCCCAGTAGCCTAGAGAATAAAGAAGCAAAGGCAGAGAAAAGCTAGGCCTAGGAAGAAGGCTCATCTGCATCCACTGCTGGGAGGAAGATGACGTGTGAGTTATTTTGAACAAAGCAAAAGCTAGAAATCTCTGTGTCTTGTAAAAGGGGAGATGGAGTTTGACAGATACCTGGGTACCAGAAGGTGTGTCCATTAATCAGGCAGGATAATTAGAAACAGGAAAAAGGGATACCCCAAGGTATTCTTATAAGTGCTACAATGAAAATAAAACAAAAATAAAACAGAATGCTTATCTCAAGCATTCTGAATCCCTGGAAATAAATGAAAGCAGGAACTAAAAGTTAAAGTTTTACTAACAATGAATAACCAGAAGAGGCTTTTGATTCCTGCTATGGTTTGAATGTTTGTCCCCTCCAAAATTCGTACTAAAATTTAGTTACCATTGTAACAGTATTAAGAGGTGGGACCTTTAAGAAGTAATTAGGCCATGAGGATGCTGCCCTTATATAAAAAGGCCAATGTGGTGCCTCTCTTGCCCTGTTCTTGCCCTGCCACCTTCAGCCTGTGCTGATGAATTGAAAGGGCACTCACCAGATGCCAGCACCTTGATTTTGGATGTCCCAGCCTCTACAACTGTGAGAGAAAAAATTCCCATTATTTATAAGTTACCTATGCTCAGGTATTCTGTTATAGCAGCACAACTATTGTTATAGTTGGACAATCCTTTGCTGTCCAAAACAGGATTTTAGGAGACTGAAGCCCAGATTTAAGCACAAATTGGGCTACGTGGATTATAATGCCCGTGCATTTTGTAAAATGCAAGACACTTAAATGCAAAAAACTGTGAAAAACAAAAAGTTACCTGGTTAATTCTTGGATAATCAGAAGTGTAATTAAGCACACTAGACCATATTCCCACGCATTCTCTTAATCAAGAATTTACAGGGTCTTGTTTCTATGGAAGTGCATCCATGCCAGCCTCTGCCTCCAGTAAATACCCCCTTAGCTATTCTAAGGGCTGCTTTCTGTTTGAACTCTGATTTCTCTACTACTTTCCCGGTCTCTTACCACTCAAAGGGTCAGACCCTTCATCATCACTTCTAGTCACATGAAAGAAGTTATAAATCACCTTGCTAATCAGCTGTTGTACTTCAGACATTTCAGTAGTTTCATTACATGGAATTATTAAATTCATGCCAATACAGGCAATTTTTTCCAAAGCATTTCCTTGAATATGGCTCTACTTGTGTTCTTCCAAGGAAGAAATGAGTCCGTCTCTATAAATTATTATGCTTGGTGCCCCAATGCCAACAATATGCCCCTGGCAGAACTGATCAAACCTGGTTCTTCCATCTAAAATACTCTCCCCTGCTACCTGCCAATTATTCCAAAAAAGTGTGGTCTCTTTCTCAAAGTATTGGTCTCAATGAGCACACACTTCTCCAATTCCAAGAAAGAGCCTCAAAACATTAATGATATAAGTTTAAAATAATGATGATAATTATAACTGTTGTGATCTATTAAATGTTTAGTGAATACCAGACTAATTTGCTAAATTTGCTATTTGCTAAATTTCTGACATGCATTGTCTCACTATTGTCTTAATTAAGAAATTTAATTTACCATGTTGGATCTGGCATAACAAAACACTAAGTTATAACTTGTGGCCTGCAAAAAATCTATTGCCTGGCAGCAGGGCCAGAGCAAACTACTGATAACCCAAAAAAAATATGTACTTTTCTGATAACTCTCAATGCTTGCTCTATTAAAAATTGCTCTCAGGTGTGAGCACTGAGTTGGAGGTATCCTTCTGAAGCCACATTTGGATCAATTAATTTAGGCAGATATATCAGTAGGTTTATGCCATTATGCAAAGGTAATAGGTAACTTCGCCACCCACAAGTCTCACAAATTCCAGAGGTATACAAGGTTATGTCTCACTTGTGCCACATATCCACCATCTGTCAGTTGTCACACTGCTCCATGCCATCTTCATTCTGGGACCCAGGCTAAAGGAGAGGCCCTGATCTGGAACACTTGCAGTTGTTGTATCAGGGAGAAAAGAGAATGAGGCAGAATCCTGAAAAACTCTTAGAGTTTCTACACTGAAACAGCACATGTCATGTTCACTCACATCTCATTACCTAAACCTTGTTGGTCAGCAGGACCAACAAGGTAGCAAATATTTTGAACAATAGCACAACATCAGAACAGTGTGGGTGGTAAGAGGGAGAGAGCAACATAAGTGAGGCATAAAGTCCTGGAGTAGAAATGACCTGAGTATCATCTTTACTTCCTTGCTCTGAGTCTTAGTGTCTGCACTTGTAAAATGGAGTTAATGTGGCCAATGCTGCCACTTTCCTCACAGATCTATCGTAAGGCTCAAAAAGTGTAACATATATAGGCCAGGCACAGTGGTTCACGCCTGTGATCCCAGCACTTTGGGAGGCTGAGGCAGGAAGATCGCTTCAGCCCAGGAGTTCAAGGTTGCAGTGAGCTATGATCACACTGCTGAACTCTAGCCTGGGCAACAAAGCAAGACCCCATCCCAAAAAAAAAAAAGTATACCATATATGAAAGGAGTTTGAAGAATTCAGAACACTCTGCAAGTAAAACGTATTACTATTTAATGCTAATTGTATTACTTCCCATACCTGACAGATGGCATGATGCATGTTGCATATGATATCACATTGTTCTTTATTCTCCTAAATAACTTTTTACTACAGGAAGAAAAAGTTTATAAGTCTGTAAGTCAACTCTATGTAGACTCCAAATTCAAGAATTAAGATCATAAGCAGGACTCCTGTTGCTATACTTTCCTCAGATACTACTAATTTCAACTAATACATCAGAAACTACTTAAGACCTACCCACTGAAAATGTTATCACAAAGGGAAAAAGCCTCAGCCGACCAGATTCATAAAACACTAAAATCCAACTAAAGAAGTTTTCAAAATGGGGAGTGCTCTTGCTTGAGTCAGACGAGGTAAAATGAAACAACCTCCTGTGAATTGTATCACAGCTGACAAAAAGTCTTATTATGTTCTATTGATTGGCTAGGAGTTCCGATATCTTCTCTATGGAGGTTTCTGCGACATTCTCTACAGAGCAGGAGTCCTTAATACACCCTATCTCTGCTACTACCCTAGGAAGTTAAGAAAATTGAAAGCCTTTTGTGCTTCTTTTTCCGCTGAGAGCCTGAATAGGCTTTTCAAGATAGCCTGAACAATGTGTGTAATATTTTGTTTTAATTTGCAGGCCAGTCTTGTTCATCGTGGCTTTTACAATATGTGTCGTTTTCATTCTTTGTTCCATTTACTCAGGGTAAAAATAACTTGCCTGAGGCAGTTTATAAGTATCTAGTTCTTTCTATGCTGTGGTGAGACAATGAACCTACCCTCTGAGAGTCTCTAGTACCCAGGTGAGTGTTTGACCATCTCTAAGCTTGCCTATAAGATCCCACCTGGAAGCAATTCTTAGGAGAGAGCTGGGGAAATGGCCACAAACTAAATTTAACCATAAAATAATGGAGTAGACATGATTTTTTTGCACACCCAAAAACCACCCCCACCTTCTTCCTGTTGCTACATCCCTATTTGTTTCAGGTAAAGGGCAAAGATCATTTGGTTTCAAGGAAGGCAAACCTCTCCTCCAGCTCTGGGGAATGAACACAATTAGCCCACGCCAGTGATAGTTGTCTCATTCACTTCTCCCCAACATTGGTCTAGGGGTATGTGTGTGGCAGGGGGACATAACCCAGGTCTGAGAAATAAGACAGGGCACGTCTCCTGCATGTGGCAATGGTGGGGGTGGGGGTGGGGGTGGGGCAGGAAACTTTCTAGGAAGAACTTTTTTTGAGCATAAAAGGACAGAACTTCACACAGAGAAGGTTTTTAACCCCTGCCTTTTCCTCCCTTCCTTGTTTAGGATGCTGGTGTGAGGACACCGTGCCTAGAGCTATGGCAGTCACCATGTAATCACAGGAACATAAGCCCAAAGACCCAAGTCAAATGCTAATGATGGCAGAATGGAAGGAGAGAAAGGCATCCACTGTCAATGTCAGTATTCACTCTGGTTGGTTCTCAGTGCCTCCCATGCAGATGCCCAGTATATGACCCCTGCTTTAACCCCCGGGCTCTATTCTTACACACAAGGAGGGTCCAAGTGTTTAGCCATTTCTCCTTAGGTGCTATTCTTCTTTCCATGAACAAGTCCTCTGGAACTGGTGGAAAGTTTTCATGATAACTGAGAAATAACTGAAGACCAAGCACATCACAATTACCCAACACAGCACCACAATGCAAACTAGCCCAAGGCCAGGCTTATACACTGAGCTAAGCAGGAGCATGTCCAAGAAAACAGTGATTCAGACCTAACGTCACTCAACATAATCAATAAAAAAGGCCTCGTACAGAAAGAGAAAGTTGATATCACAGATGGCTCCTCATGGAGCTGATTCTATGCAATAAAAATCTGTATCTATGAGGAGAGAATCAACGAGTTTCTAACAGTGTTAGCATGAGCAGTTTTCTCCCATATTCTGCCAGGTGTCAATAGACAAGTGGGGTCAAGAATGGTGGCTTTACTGATTCCAACAGGCAACTAAAAGGTCTGCCAGAAGGGGAATCAGGATTCAAATTGTTTTTGAGGTTCCTTCTATCATTTTTATAATTGTTCAGAGTCTATCCCCACATATAGGAAAAGGTAAGAAAGTAAATTATTTAGACCATTACCTGGCTTGTAGGATTTTTCCATGACAAATAGAAAGACTATTCACATTTTTAATTTTTTAAATTATTTTAATTTTCTAATAGCTAATAGCATAAGGTAAGATCTAAAAAATAGATATTAATGTGAAGTATTGAAATTAATAGTCCCCTTCTCCCAAATTAACAAATAACTAAGATAATATTAAAGGATAGATAAAAAGGTTCAGAGCCAAAGGGGCAGCTTCATTCTCCCAAATGGCATGTTTCCCTAACCAAGTTCAGATCTATAAAGCAAAAAAAAAAAGGAGAAGAAAAAAACCATCAGTTAGAATATATTGATAAACAGGATACCTACAAGCTACTGATCACTAGTGGTAATTAGGTACATTCCCTTAATAACTAAAGAGGTCTTTAGTCAAAGCCAAAAAGTTAAGCAGGGGTTAACAATATATAGTCCTCCCTTGGTATACCCGGGTATCAGTTCCAGGACACCCACGCATAGCCAAATCCACACATACTCAAGTCCACCATAGGCCCTGTGGAAACCTGCCTTATAGGAAAAGTTGGCCCTCTATATATATGAGTTTTGCATCCCACAAATACCATATTTTTTTTAAATTCAAAATTTTAAGGGGGCACAAATATTTTTGTTAGATGGATACCTCGTATAATGCTTAAGTCAAGGCTTTTGGTGTATCCATCACCAGAATAGTGTTCGTTGTATGCAATAGGTAAGTTTTGATTCCACACCTCTCCTCCCAACCTCCCCCCTTCTTGGTTTCCAATGTCCTTTATATCACTTTGTGCCCTTGTGTGCCCATCACTTAGTTCCCACTTATTAGTGAGAACATACGGTGTTTTGGTTTTCCATTCCTGAGATACTTCACTTAGGATAATGGTCTCCAGTTCCATAAAAGTTGCTGCAAACAACATTATTTCATTCCTTTTTATGGCTGAGTAGTACTCCAAGGTAGGTATAAACCACATTTTCTTTATCCACTCAAAAGTGATGGGCACTTAGGTTGGTTGTTTTCAATCTGCGTTTGGTTGAAAAAAATCTGAGTATAAGTGAACCCACACAGTTCCAACCCATGGTGTTCAAAGGTCAATTGTAAGACAGCAGAATGGAAAGAACTTTACCATTACTGTCATCAATTAATATTGTTTTTACCTTGAGAACACCTGACCCATTTGAGAACCAAATCACTTGGAGGAGAGTGACCAGGATTTTGCAGCATTCATTCAATTCAAGAGAGCTACCTTCCTAATTAACAAATCACCATGGTGCAATATATTATCAGTGAAGATGACAGGGATAATTAGAATGACAGGAACTGGGACAAACAGAAAAACAGCCCAGCCATCATTTTGCCTGTTAGAGCTTCTGCAGATTGGTGGAAGGAGCCAGTGGGCACCTTGGAAATGGATGGGCTCAGATATTATGGCATGATACATATAGTCCAGGGTCAGAGCTAATTGATCCCCTCTATCAGGTTAAAATAATAGGGTTGTGCAACGCTCACCACTAGCAGGCTGGAGTGCTGAGCTTGGAAAGATAGGTTCACATAAGACAGAGGAGTTGTTCTTTCTAGAGTGGAAATGTGGGTCATTGATGCTTGAGGCCACCAACTCACTGTAACGGCATCAGCCCACATGCCAAAATTGAGTCCCCCTATCACTGTGACTTTTAGCAGAGATTGGGAATTGGCAATGCATGAGTCAGTCATTAAGAAATCCAACTGAAAAAAATCCTCTGACCCAGGCAAGTGAAAGAGATGGCGGCTGGACATAAGCTAATGTCAAAGCATCATTGGAAAAGAGAATCCACCACATAACATTTAATTGAACATGGAGATGACAATCTCCTCAAATAAGAAAACAGAATATGATGTGTTTACGGTTGTTCCAGTGATTGCTATGTACAGTAACAACAGAACATGGGGTCTGATATGTCCCTGCTGCTTCTGTTTCTTTGCTATGTTTCATAACTACCTTCAGAGGTCTTGCTTTCTCATGCTACCAAGCAGCCTGGATAAACCAGGAGAGTAGAGTACCCTAGGTAGTAGATATGATTTCTTGTAGGATCCTGTAGGACCAGAGCCAATTGACGGTTTTTACCCTTTAACCACACCTACCAGGAACACATTTCTCAGCCAATTTCTCACAAATGCCTTCATTAAATAGCTTACTTACCTTCACAGTAGGCAGAGTCTCCCTGGACAGAGATGTAACCACTCTTGCACTCACAGGTAGCTTTTGTATTCCAGTTTTTGCACTCTGAATTTTCACCACATTTGGGTCCTTCTGCACAAAAGTTATGACCTAGAAAAAGGAAATACAATTTTATATCATAAAACAAGGAACTAAAAGACCTCCAAATAATAAAGCATGAAACATTTTTTATTATATGTCACTATGCAGGAAAATATACTTTAGCAATATGCAAGGTAGGAGGTGGGAGGAGGAGGAATAGGAAACTCTGTACCATGCTTAAGAGGTTTTTTTTGCCCCAATACTCAAATTTGCTAAGGTTGTTCCTGTGTGAAGCCTTTTATCCATGCTGATCCTGAATCTTCTCCTTACTACTTTCTTACATGAATATACTTTTTATAATTGTTTTCTTGTAGAATTCATAATACATAGAAAAGAGTATATAAAATATATGAATATATAAAATAAATATAACAAGATTATCAGCACTTCTTGATTGTACCTTCTCAATGAATCCCCCTCCCAGCCACTAGAGATAAATATCCTGAATGTTAGGTTAATCACTCCATTGCATATTTTATAGATTTACTATATATTTGTGCTTATTCCTAAACAATATATCATTTGCCCACTTTGAACTTTGAATAAATGACATCATACTGTACATATCTTCTATAGCGTGCTTTTTTCTATTCATCCATATCAATGCCTGTAGCTATAGTTCATTCATTTGTCAATGTTGTATAATATTCCACAATATGAATATTCCACATTTTATTCAGCATATAGACATACCTCATTTTATTGTGCTCTGCTTTATTGTGCTTCACAGATAACACATTGTTTACAAATTTAAGGTCTGTAATACTTGCATCAGGCAAGTACATCAGCACCATTTTTCCAACAGCATGTGGTTACTTCGTGTCCCTGTGTCACACTTTGGAAATTCTTGCAATATTTCAAACTTTTTCATTATTATTACATCTGTTGTAGTGACCTGTGATCACTGACCTTTGACGTTACCATTCTAATTGTTTGAGGGCGCCACACGCTACACCCATATAAGACAGCAAACTTAATAAATAAATGTATGTGTGCTCTGACTGCTCCAACCGTCTATTTCCCTGTCTCTCTCCCTTTCCTCAGGCCTCCCTGTTCCCTGAGACACAACAATATTGAAATGAGGCCAATTAATAACCCTACGATTGCCTCTAAGGGTTCAAGTGAAAGGAAGAGTCACACATCTCTCACTTTAAATCAAAAGCTAGAAATGATTAAGCTTAGTGAGGAAGGCATATAGAAACATGAGATAGGCTGAAAGCTAGGCCTCTTGCACCAAACAGCCAAGTTGTAAATGTGAAGGAAAATTTCTTGAAGGAAATTAAGAGTACTACTCCAGTTAACACATGAATGATAAGAAAGCAAAACAGCCTTATTGCTGATATGGAGAAAGTTTTAGTGTTGGAATAGAAGATCAAATCAGACAAAACATTCCCTTAAGCCAAAGCCTAATCCAGAACAAGGCCCTAATGCATTTCAATTCTGTGAAGGCTGAGAGAGGTGAGGAAGCTGAAGAAGAAAAGTTGGAAGCTAGCAGAGGTTGGTTCATTATGTTTAAGGAAAAAAGCTACCTCCATAACATAAAAATGCAAGGTGAAGCAGCAAGTGCTGATGGAGAAGCCGCAGCAAGATATCTAGAAGATATAGCTAAGATCATTGATGAAGGTGGCTACAGTAAACAACAGACTTCCAATGTAAACAAAACAGCCTTCTATTGAAAGAAGATGTCATCTAGGACTATAATAACTAGAGAGAAGTCAATACCTGACCTCAAATCTTCAAAGCACAGGCTGACTCTCTTGTGAGGGGCTAATGCTCATTTACCATTCTGAAAATCCTAGGGCCCTTGAGAATTATGCTAAATCTATTCTGCCTGTGCTCTAGAAATGGATCAACAAAGCCTGGATGACAGCACATCTGTTTAAGTATAGTTTACTGAATATTTTAAACCCACTGTTGGGACCAACTGCTCAGAAAAAAATATTCCTTTCAAAATATTACTGCTCATTGACAATGCACCTGGTCATCCAAGAACTCTGATGGAGTTGTACAAGAAGACTGTTGTTGTCTTCATGCCTGCTAACACAATGTCCATTCTGCAGCCTTTGGATTAAGGAGTAATTTTGACTTTCAAGTCTTATTATTTAAAAAATATATTTCATAAGACTATAGCTGCCATAGATAGTGGTTCCTGATGGATCTGGGCAAAGTAAATTGAAAACCTTCTGGAAAGGATTTACCATTCTAGGTGCCATTTAAAAAATTGTGATTCATGGGATGTCAAAATACCAACATTAGCAGGAGTTTGAAAGAAGTTGATTCCAACCTTTAGGGATGATTTTGAGGGGTTCAAGACTTTAATGGAGTAAGTAACTGCAGATGTGGTGAAAACAGCAAGAGAACTAGAATTAGAAGTGGGGCCTGAAAATATGACTGAATTGCTACAATCTTGTGATAAAATATAAATGAATGAGGAGTTGCTTCTTATGGATGAGAAAAAGAAAGTGATTTCTTGAGATGGAATCTACTCCTGGTGAAGATGCTGTGAACATAGTTGAAATTACAACAAAGAATTTAAAATATTATATAAACTTAGTTGATAAAGCAGCATCAGGGTTTAAGAAGATTGACTATTTTTGAAAGAAGTCCTACTATGGATAAAATGCTAACAAACAGCATCGAATGCTAGAGTGAAATCTTTCATAAAAGAAAGAGTCAATTGATGCAGCAAACTTCAGTGTTGTCTTATATTAAGAAATTGCCACAGCCACTCCAACCATCAGCCACCACCACTCTGATCAGTCAGCAGCCATCAACATTGAGGCAAGACTCTCCACCAGCAAAAAGATTACGACTCACTGAAGGCTCAGATGATCATTAGCATTTTTAGCAAAAAAGTATTTTTTAATTAAAATACATACTTCTTTAGACATAATGCTATCACACACTTAATAAACTATAGTATAGTGGAAATGTAACTTTTATATGCACAGGGAAATCAAAAAATTTGCATGACTCACCTTATTGCAATATTTACTTTGTTGCCATGGTCTGGAACAAAACCTGCTGGAAACACTCTTAAATATGTTTCTTGGAGCACATTTTTTAGCCCCATTTAACATTTTCTTTGCTCAATATGCCTGCTTGAATCCCTGCCATTTTTTTCCAGGATAATTATTTTTCTCCCTAATGTATCCTTTAGAAGTTCCTTCAGTATCTTTTGATAGTGAGTGTGCCCAATTTTAATTTGTCTAAATATCTTTAGAGTATCCTCATACTTGATAAATAGTTTTACTGGTTATACAGTTATTTCATCTCAACATTTTGAAAATATCATTCCATTGTTTTCTGGTCTCCATTATTGCTGCTGGGGAGTCAGTTATTAATCTAATAGTCATTGCTTTGTATGTGGCAATCCCCTTCTCTGTGCCTGCTTTTCAGATCTTTTTTATTTGTTCGTTTTGTTGGTTGGTTGTTTTGTTTTGTATTCTTGAGTTTTAGGTATCTAGGTGTGAATTTATTTTTATTTAGAATTTTGTGGGATTCCTGAATCAGAAGATTGATAAAATCATCATTTTGGAAAATTCTTAGGTACTGTCTCTTCAGACATTCTCTCTTCACCATTTTCTCCACTCTCTTTTTCTGGAATTCTAATTAGATAAATGTTCTTTCTTCTTAAGCTCTCCTCCATGTTACTCAGACTTGCTTTCATACTTTCCATTTCTATTTTGTTATATGCTAAATTTTTTGTAACTTCCAGAGGTATATTTCAGTTTATTAATTCTCTCTTGAGCTGTGTCATACATATTCTCTTTAAGTCACCCATACCACTTTTAATTTCACTTATTATATTTTATATTTTCATCTTCCAGAATTCTGTTTGATTCTTTTTTAATCTGCTTGGTAAAATTTGATAGTCTCTTATTCTTTCATTTTTTAATTTGTTTTTGTAAAAATTTCTTTAAACGTATTTCATATGCATATTTTATATTGATGATTCTAATGTCCTCAGTCTTTGTGCATCTGATTTTGTAGTTTGTTGTTTATGTTGAGTATCACGCACTATGGCTTATTTTCTTGGGTTTTGAGTGATTCTTTTCACTTGTGAGCTCATATTTTTTGAAATTTAATCTGTGGGAGTTATTTGAGGGTTTTGTTTTAAAGCTTCATTTTTTTTCAAAGAGGATTTGTGTTTGTTTTTGTCAGGGGCCTGAGGGAACTATCAACCCAAGATCACTTTAAACTATATTTTTATCTTGGTTCATGAGAATTGAGCTACACAAGTAGAATAAATTCTAGCCCTGAGCTTTCAGGAATGTAAACTTTTCTCCTCTAGACCTCCATCTAGAGCCAAGACTAACAGGCAAGTCTCATTTCACAGAGTGGATTTTTCCTAGTTCACACACTGAGGGATAGCCTTCAAGGTTCTTGATTTATGCATTTCACACCAGCCCCAGGCTGTCTCCTCTCTGCTTACACAGTGCCCATTAGCAGCCAGAATCTAAACCACCAGAGACTAGAAATTGCACTCAGGGAAAATGCCAACTCCAGTGTACTTGTTTATCTCAATGGAATCACCCCTTTTCAATATTTCTGGTCTCTGACTTTTTTATTTTTTGACTTTACTCTGTCTTCGCTACCAAATGTTCAAAAAGTTATATATTATACAGCATTTTTAGGTGAACTAGGAGGAATAGGTTGTACCTACCACAAAAGTTGTGATATATGATATTACCCATGATAAAGTATATGAAGGTGCTTTATCATCTTTAAATCAGTACATTTTAGTGAATAATAATTATTATGCTATATCACATACTACGGTCTTATAGAAAACAGTGGGTCTAGAAGTCAGGAGATCTAATTAATAATTCAGGATCTGCAGCTAAAAAAATAGCATAAATCACATTGCCTATCTAAGTATGTATACTGGGAATGGATGAAATCAGTGATTTTCAAACCGTGTTCCTCAGAGCCCTAGGCATACATGAGTTGTTATGTAGAATTCAAGTCTCTTGCCCCTGATCCAAATAGAATACCTATGCTTTTATATTTTGGACATATTGATCATGTGAATGACAGTTTCTGGCTTAAAAAAATATGTAAATCACTGTACTAAATAAACTCCAAATTTAATTCCTTTCAGTGCTGACATTCTAGAACTATTTTTCTTTAAAATAGAATCTTAAACCTAAAATATTCAGTCTATATTTAGTCTAAAAGGTGATAATAATTGTTATTGAATAAAAATAATAAAGTCCATGCACCTATAATATGCCTGGCATTATACTAGATGTTTTAAATAGGGACAATAATATTATATACCTTATTAATATGTTGTTGAGAAAGTTAAATAGGCTAATCCATGTAAAGTACATGAAACAGTTCTGAATACATACTAAGAAGTCAATAAATAGTGGCCACACTGATGATGATGATGATTTTGATGATGATACTGTTGACAATGACGACTAAAGTTCAGAATAATTAATAATGCTGTTATCTTCAACTTCAAGATAGAAAAAAGAAACTCAAACTCACCAACACATAGTTAATAAGTGGAGATGCCAGGGCTCTCAATTAGGTCTGGCTAATGCCAATGCCAATGACTTCTCACTGTGTCATATATCCTGTCAGGCAGCAGTAAGCGAAAGATGTAGCCACTAACTGGAACATTAGAGATAGATGCACAGTCCTAGGTGAGCACGGTATTACATCTAGCCTCACTACCTGGACCTGGTAACTGGTGACTGCCCCAATCAAGATCAGAGCAAGACTTTAACTTGCTAGAAATCTGAAACCTCTGACAGTTGAGAATACTTCTACAAGAGCTTGAAGGATTTACAGTAATCATCACAATGAAAAGTACTTGATGTTTTTGCTACCAAAGGGGTAATTTTAGGCATCACAGCTCTTTTAGTCAAAGGAAGTGCCTGGACTTCACTTCCCATGTTATAATTGATCAGTGATTAAATTGTCATATTTTCCTTCATTATGAAGCTTGACTCAATGTTGTTTGTACATCCTTTATCACAAGTATTCTTTGTCTATGTTTCTTTTCTCTCTCTTTCCAGGGGACTTTAACTGTCCTTTTTTTCCCACATTCATTTGACAGACTGGAACAAAGCCCCTCAAACACTGATTTTCCAATGCATATCTCTCTATCAAGTATGTGCCATCTTAAATCATAATGCAGGGAGTTGGGTAAATTTTATTTCAGGGACAATGAAGGGCCCCTGGGACAAACTGACCTTAATGTCAAATCCACTTTGATTGTGCCTGACAATTATGCTAAAAACATGTCTGTTTAAAATTAAGGTAGGCCTCCATTCAAGCAATATTTACCCAGTTCCCATTTACCTTTCTGCACAAGTGAAATACTAATTCACTTAGTACTTATGGGGCATCTAATCTGTGGGCTGCTGCACCACACAAGCATCCGGGGACAATGCAAAGATGTTTACGTTCTCTACCCACAGGGAAGTTACAAACTCTAAGGAGAGATGAGCCACATATGGAGTCAGTACAAGGGAATCTGTGTTAAGTAAGAAATGAGCAGGATAATTGTCATAGTGTTTCAGAGAAGGAGAAATTATTTCTAGACAATGAAAAACCATGACAGGTAGAAACTTGAGAAGGGGCAGGACACAGATCCTGGTGGGGGGATTGGGACACCAACCCTTGAAGAAGAAGAAGGGTAAGTTTGGAGAACCATAAATAATCTGATGCCAGTGTAATAACAGTAATAATTAACATTTATTGAACACATACTATGTTCTAGGCACTCAGCTAAGTGTTTTACATGCATTATCTCATTTAATTCTATTAACAATTCTATGAAACTGAATTATTATCCTCATTTTACAGATGTGGCAATTGAAGCCCAGAGAAGTCAGTACACATGCAGAAGGTACACAGAGCCATAACCCAGGTCTGACTGAAGCCAGAGTTCTTAATCAATATATTATTCCACTGTCCTCGTAAGAGCAACAAATTTCTAAGCTTTCTGCAGTCCAAAGGATAAAGAGGGTACCCTTTTTGCATGTCTATATTCAAACAGAGTAAAATTCAGCTTTCTTCTCATTCTCAAAATACATTTATTTTCTGCCAGGTAATTCCAAATCTTCTTAACAAAAACAGCCTTACTTTAATCACTCCAACTTCTTTAAGTCAGGGTCTATGTCTGATTCATTTCTCTTAACCAAAAACTTCCCACGCAGGGATGGTTGTATAGATGCATGGCTTATAAATGGACGGACAAATGAACAGGAAGAAGTATGAATGGGGAAAATAATAAGCAAATTAAGAGATGAATGAATCTATAGGTGCATATGATATCCCCTCTTAATCAATTGTAAGACAAATTTGACTCCTTTACTGGTCACCATATTTCTTCTGTTAAACATTTTTATTGAGGTATAATTTACATAACATAAAACTCACCTACTGTAAGTATATAGTTTGAGGATTTTTAGTAAATTTACACAGTTGTGCAGCCATCACCACAATCCAGCTTTAAAACACTTATACCACCCAGGCTGCTCATGATCATTCTTAAAACCCCACTTCAGCATTTGAGGTTGGCTGCCAAGTCATAAATCCTCAATTAATTCTCCACATTTCAGAATTCTTCTAAAGGCTTTGTCTTTCATATCTTATGTGTCTGAATAGCATGACATTTAAGATACACATCTTCCTTTCCTAGACATTTGTCTTCAGTTGCTACCCACAGTCTCTCTCTCAAGTACTACAGCTAGACTTTGGTACATTTTTTTCTTCAGCTGGTTATCAACACGGCTTGATGCATGAGACTCCTGAAAGTCACCCCCTTTCCTAAACATCAATTTCTTTGTCTCTTTCTTTTTTTTTTGAATTAGAAACTATGACCAGATTATAGAACACACACACACACACACACACAACAAATAAATAAATAAACTGCCCAACATTTAAGTTCTTTTACTCATTTATTTTTAATAAGTGACTCTAGAGTCTTTGAAATCATTCTATAATTAGAAGCACACAGTGCCATCTTTTAACTAGCACTGACCCAAATACAAAGACCTTAATTATAAAAAGCTGCTATTTATTGACTTCTTCCAACATGCCAGGAATAGTGCTAAGCACATTACATACATTATTTTATTAAATGCTTATAAAAACCCCAAAGTTTACTATTATTCCCATTTTTTAAATTACAAAAATGTGGCCAGAACTTTACTTATCCAAGGCAACACAGTAAGTGGCAGAGTCATGATTTGACTCTAAAGTTCTTGTTAGGACCACTAAGAATATAATTATTCTCAGATTTAAATACCTGGGGGCATAAACATCTACTAATGATTATTCTCTGACAATGTTTGTGGATTGCAACCCTTCTACATCCTGTAAAATTTTTTAAATTGGTCCATTTAGGACCCAGCTGCAGGTTCTGCCAATCTATTCTTACCAGAAATTAAATCTGGGCCAACACTTGTTCCTGATCATTTCTGGCCTCTGGTTAAGAATATTAACCTTTCTCTAGAAGCAATAATGAGGGATCACAGTCCCCTCTAAGAGCACAGGAAATAACACTGTCTGGCATGTCCCACCTTACATACGTACGTCATTACAGCCAGCAGCCCACTGACATTCCATTTGGATGTCCTCACAGGCATCTCACAGCTCACCCTGCTAGCACTGAACTCTCCATCTTACCCCCCAAATCCATACTCCCCAGGCACACAATATCCATCTGTGGCACCTTTATCCATGCAAACCAGAAAACTAGAAGTCATCTTTGCCCTTGCTCCTCAAATACCAGCCCTCCTCAAGTTCTTTCAATTTTATTTCATAAATATCTCTTGAATCTATCTCTTCCTCTTCCACCCCAGAGCAATAATAAGAAAAAACAGTTAATAATAATGTATCTTATACTGGAAAATAGCTAAGAGAGTAGATCTCAAATTTTCTCACCACAAAAAAAAAATCAGTGTGTAAGGTGGTGATGCATAAGTTAATTGGATTGATTTAATCATTTTAATCATAATGTATCCATATATCAAAACATCACACTATAGACCATAAATATAATTTTTATGTGTCAGTTATACTTTAATAAATCTAGGTAAAAATTTTTAAAAGAATACATATATATCTCTCTATATATATATATACACAAACACATATATACACATATATATGTATATGTAAATCTATTCAGAGAAGCCATCCTTGTTCCTCTAGTCTAAATTAAGCCCCATTATTCTCTCACATACCATCCTAATCATTTTGTGCATAGCAGTTATCACAACTACTAATTATGAGCTTATTTCTGTGTTTATTTGGTGAATGTCTCCCCACTAGAAGCTCACTTCTACAAGGGAAAGGACCACGAACGTTTGTTCACATTATACCTAATATCTAGCACATTATAGGCATTCAATAATTATTGAGTTAATGAACAAATCCTCAGAGTCCTTCAAAGTTAGAATCAAAAGAGTGTTTTAAAGACGAATAAACTGAGTCTCAGAGGTTAACTACTGTCCCAACAGTTACACAGCTGCAGGTGATGAACGAAATAGAGATTAAAAACTCAAATACGATTCCCAACCTCTCTCCACCACCTGACACGACTGCCCAGCCACAACCGTAATCATCAAGGGAAATTCTAGGAATGCTGACCCTATCCCGAGAAGACCACAGCCGTTAGCATTATCCAGTCCTGCCGTCTCCAACCCCCGGGGCCACATACATACTGGTCCATAGCTTGTTAGGAACTGGGCTGCACAGCAGCAGGTGAGCGGCAGGTGAGGGAGTGAAGTTTCATCTGTATTTACAGCCACTCGCCATTCCTCACAGCACCGCATAAGCTCCACCTCCTGTGAGATCAGCTGTGGCATTAGATGCTCATAGGAGCACGATCCCTATTGTTAACTGCGCATGCGAGGGATCTAGGTTGCTGCTCCTTATGAGAATCTAATGCCTGATGATCTGAGGTGGAGCTGAGGCGGTGATGCTAGCGCTGGGGAGCAGCTGCAAATACAGATTATCATTAGCAGAGAGGTTTGACTGCACAATAAGTGTAATGCATTTGAATCATCCCCAAAACCAGCCCCCCTCTAACCTCCAGTCTGTGGAAAAATTGTCTTCCATGAAACCAGTCCCTGGTGCCAAAAAGGTTGGGGACTGCTGGTTTAGTCCATGAAAATGCCTGGAAGTTTTCCAAAGAAGCAAACTTTATTTCTTTCTCCAGGAAACATTCTGGTATTACTCATTGCTTAGGAACTCAGTGTAGGAAGAAAAATAATTTGTCACACAACAGAATACCACCCATGGATGAGATACCAAGATGAGTAAGACCCACTTGGAGCTCACACTTCAGTGGTTAAAATGAGAAAATGCTTGGGAAAAACACATAACCCACTGAAATGAGGCTTCAGGGTTCACTCAGACCACCTCTTTAATTTTAGTTCCTAGCAGAGATGCCATTCATTCATTCATTCATTCATCAAATAAGCACCTAGCATGTGCCCAGGCACTGTGCCAGGCAACAGGGCTGGAACAAAGAATACCATGAACACCAAAAACATTTCCTCATTCATCCTGCACTCTAGCAGAGATGACTGACTTTGAGCATTGGATTACAAGGGGATCTTACAACAGGCAGAGGACCAAGGTGCCCCAGGAATGTATCACAGAGAAGGGTCCCAATACAAGAAGATCTGAAGGATGAGTGGGGCTGGCAGGACCAAGAATAAGAGTTCCAAACACATGGAGCAGCATATGTCCATGACATGTACAAGAAAATTAATGAAGAAACATAAAGGTTGGGGTCACAGTTTCTCCTCTGGTTGGGGCACTCTAAAATTTGGGCTCCTCCTAGTGGTCCTGTGTCTAGAGTTCTGTTGCCAGTGAAAGAGCAGTAACACTAATAAAATGATTTGCTTTCTTTAAATCCATTGGCCTAATCTGCATATAATAAGCCCTGCCTATTATAATGAGGTTCCCCCACACTGCCACTCTCCAAATCCCACTCCGTACTCTTTATGATTATGGCAAAACCATCTACTCATTTTGCTTCATCTCTAGCTTTGGCAGCCAATGATGGGTTTGCATTTTAATAATTTGCTTCTATGACTCCTTCCACAACAAGGAATAAATAGGTCACAACACCTGGGCAGGACTTAGCATCTCTAAAATAGTTAAAGTTAGACTCCATATAGAATACCATTGCTTGCCCTCAATCTTCTGCCCCTAATGTATCCCCCAGCAAGTCAGATGGGTTACCTTTGAAACTATATACCTGGACAATCTAAAAATGCACTCCAGATTACTCTACCTTAACCCAAATCTCATAAAGTCAATGCCTCTCACATCCACTACTGCCTGCCTAACCTTTAAATTCATATAAGGAGTAATGGTAGACTGAGGACAGCATGTTCCATGTGCCTCAGAGGTATGGAGTCAGCTCCACCCATGGACTGATTAAGAAGGATATGGCCCAAAGCTCCCTTATGAGAACCGGATGCCCTTATGTACTCTACAACCAACATACATACCAAGGGAGAAGCTGGGCCTTTGAAAGTAAGAATGTTCCTTTAGCTTTTTGCGGACACAGGGTTAGGCCATCAGGACAGGCCTGTTAAGAGATTCAACTCCAGACTCTCACAGGTTTTATCTTAGAAAGCAATTGGCTTCTTTTACAATAGTCAACATTTGAGGGTCTTCCTGTCACTTAAGGGCCTAGCCTTAGTTTCAGGTCTTCTTTCTGATGCATAGAACCTAACCCATTGTAGCACCTTCAGGGCCATGGAATTCATGTACTCCCTGAGACTCTCCTTCAAACATCCTCTGTTCCCAGCCTCAACAGGTGAACTTATAGCCCTGTCTCTCTTGTCCACTTTAGCCTAGGTTGCCGGGATTTTGATCAGATCACATCTATCAATACGCAGAGAACCTGGCCCATCCACAAACTGCCAGCTCTTCTATTTAGGCATTAGCTTACATTCTCATTAAATGCCTCTTTTCCAGGTCTCTCTTCACCTCGGAAACCCTGAAATCCTCTCTCTAAAACCACTCCAATTATAAATTCACCTAAAATGATGAGGAAGACTGGGGGAGAAAAAAATCACTTCACACCAAGACTCTTTGGGGGGGGTTTAATTGAAGGGCATAAAATCTTAAATAGTACAAATAATCTCAAGTAATTTCAGTCCAAGCCAGATGACAAGGCAAGTGAGCATGAATTAAAATTACAGATAAACACATTTGGAACAGATGTTGGAAAGAACTTTTTTCCCAACACTGAAAGTCATAAACATGCAGCAAAACCCTCCAAAGTCATTGGCGATATTGAAGATACAATTAAAGCTGATTATGAGAGGAATAAAACCCTGAGGAATGTGGAATGTGTCAAGAATTTGGGGATGGGCCAAACGATGGGGGTGTTTTCCTGGAGTGGTCCTGAGAACATACGGTCAAGACTGTTCACTCTTTTTTTTTCACTTTCTAACTGAGAGCATCAGAAATCCATGAGCAATCCTCTTCTGCCACGCCTACATTCACACTTTTATTACTTCTCCCCTGACAGGGGCATAGACGTCACTTCAGTGCCCACTCCCCTTCTCCACCTAATGGTCTCATACTTCAAGTGGGCGGGCTTCTGCTACAGCCATGACCTCAATGTAATGAGGAGGAGAAGTTTCATGCTGCCAGCACAAACTGTCCTGAGGCATCAGAGAAAAGCTGCAGCTGTGATTAGGGCAGTTCTGGGTGGTGCCGCCGGCAACTGGGACCTTGAGCCCCAGCAACTGCACAGCGGCTTCTCCCTGCCAACATCCATCACCTGGATTCCTTTTGCATGTTTCTTCCCTGACTGTTCTGTAGTTCTTTTCCTAGGGGGATCCCAGGTGCACCCATAGCCCTGTGGATTTAACTACCTGTTCAGCTGGCTACCTTCATTTTTTCTCTAAAGGGCAGGGGAATTAGTCACAGCATTTGGCATGACCCAAGATTTGAAGAGGCAAGGTATCTAAGCCCCTAGTTTGAATACCAGTTCTGTTGATACAACAAACACCATAAGTCAGGCAGAGCCTATTTTTCTTAACTCTAAGATCTTAGGTTTAATTCCTACAAAGAGGAAAACTCAATATAAAGCTATAGTCTGCACCTGTCATCTTGATTAGTCAATGAAGGGGGCGGGGGGGGGCAGTGACCATATAAAAAAATGGTTTAAATAAATAAATACATAAATAAATAAAAG
This sequence comes from Daubentonia madagascariensis, assembly GCA_023783475.1. Classification (NCBI taxonomy): domain Eukaryota; kingdom Metazoa; phylum Chordata; class Mammalia; order Primates; family Daubentoniidae; genus Daubentonia; species Daubentonia madagascariensis. Next base: position 19,884,013 of record JAKFHU010001990.1, read on the forward strand.
AAAATGGTTAAGACTCAGTAAAAAAAATTAACTTCATAATCAAGCTAACAAATTATAACTTGAGGAAACAAGTTATAACTCAGCAAAATGGGTTTTAACCTTATTTCATATACAGAGTACATATAGCTTATCAGCTGGTACTGAAAATAATGTTATTCACAGTCACTGACATGACAATGACAGAAACATTCTACGTGGTAAGAGACATATCTTCACCCCATCATCTCCTACATTTAAAGAATCAATTCATAAAATGTGATCATTAAAACAGATGTTATATAAAAAAGATTGGAAAGCCTTTTGTTTTATATTTTATATAATTATGTAGTATCCCTACGGGTGTCATATAATTAGCTAATTGAGGTCAGAAAGCAAAAACCACTTTCTGGCAGTTTTCTCAAATTCCCAGTCTAAGCCTCCCCAGCTAAGGCAGCTCATCAGAGTCCTCATGAAAACAAACCTTGGAAAACTTCAAATTCTCCAGGCAGGCATGAGAAAGGTTTTGACTTAGACTCTGAGGAGTGATGCTGTCATAGGGTGATTTCCCTCAGACTAATGACCTGATGGTCACAGTAAGAGAGAGATGATAAATACGTTAATTGAAGGACCTTCCATGCAAGTATTGAAAGGCAACAGCCACTTGGGTTTCTGTAATCAAAAACATCAGGGTGGCCGGAGCCATACAGCCGTATCATACCACAGTGCTCATCCTGAAGTGTGCATTCCAGCTCCTCTATGCCCCACCTCTCTGCTTACTTGCTGCCTGCCAGTCTGGACAATCTTGGTCCACAAAGCAAATGGTGCTGCCTCTCTACATGCAGGATAGAAATGACTTTACATAGAAATTGAGTGTTTCTCACCTTTTCATTACTTTCTGTTTTAGAGTGGGGGAAAGAGGAGGGGGCGAGAACTGAATAATTTGCCTTAGAAGAAGTCCACTGGGCTTTCCAAATCTTGTCAGAATAGTAATCGTCCAACCCCCTCCTCCTCTTGCAACACTCCACTCAGAAAACATGAATGCAGAGGGAAAGATAAAAAACAAACAGAAGTTAAAGAGGGAAAGTAAGAAACCATTATGTTACTTCTAAAGATGCTCTTGAGAAATAAACTGGAATTAAGAGATACGGAGGAAAACGCATGGAGAGCATACAGTTCAAGACAATTGAGCTCTGAGCTCGCCTGAATTGATTTTTTGTTAATCGTCATTTAAGTTGTAGGGTTTCAAGAAAAAGAGATACCCCACTGCCCAGACAGATATGCCTTTTGTTTTCTGATTGCCTGATGTGCAGAGCAGGCCCAAGCATGGGGACAAGTGGGCTGGATGTTCTGGGATTCCCTCTGCTATGCGTCAACAAGGAGGAAAGAGGTAATGACAGTAGACAGGGCTTCAAGGGGCCTTAGTCCACAATAATGCTTCCTTCATTCCAGAGTCTGAATTCTGAGGTGAGAGTCACATAGAAGAAATTCAAATGGTTTAATTCACCCCACCTCCCACAAAAAGTCCTCCCCACCCTGTCTTTTCTGAAGACATCTTCTAGTTCATGTCAAAATGTAAAGTTGTCAAAGAGCATAAAATAACTCTCTCACACACCTCCAAAGAAAACCATCAGCTTCCAAATAAAAGAGCCAGTGGTTTCCCGGCTGAGAAGGAAACAGGTATGAAGAAGAAGAAAGCCCCCAATTTCACAGCTGGGCCCTGGCCAAGACCAAACCTATGAAGTCTCATTCCTGCCTCCCACTCTTCCCTCCAAGCTGGGTCTGGTTTGGTAAAAAGCCACCAGATTTCTAGCAACGGAAATCCTGTATGAGTCTGCATTTCAATGAGATGTCACATCTCTCAGCATCTTCACTGGCAAAGAAGGACATGCATTCTAGACAAGCGCTAACAGAAGCAGTGGCACCTGTTCTATTGTAAATTGGGTCAGAGCAATGAAATCCCTCTTGAATTTCTGTGGCCTAATCAATGATTCTGCTCTAATGAAACCATAAATCAGAAAGGATTTACATAAACTGAGTCTCATTTGGCATTTCAACAAATAGCAAGTGATGGATTTTGCATTAAATTATAAGACCTACCTAACCACCCTATCGGTTACCAATAAATGCATCCCTTTGAAAATTCCACTCAATCTTCAGCTATTTCTAAAGCATCCCAGCTGCAAAGATGCTTATAGTCATGAAAGCAGATAAATCAAGGTAGTTATCCTGATGACATGGTTAACATGTCACTGATTCTCAGAGCCATTCTTGGCTATCAAAATACTAAATTTTTCTAAGAATTTTACCAAAGCATCTCTCTCCCATGACCAACTACAGACAGCCTAAGCTGAAAACACACCATGATAAAATATACAATATTTTCATATATCAGAAGGTGCTAGGGGAAGGGGTAAGCAAATTACGGGCTGCCATCTGTCCTTGTAAGTAAAGTTTTATTGGAACATAGCCACATCCATTCATATACCTATGATCTATGCTGCTTTCGTGCTAACAGCAGAGTTGAGTAGTTATAACAGAAACCCTCTGGTCCACAAAGATTAAAACATTTACTCTGTGGCCCTTTATGAAAAATTTTTGCCAATCCTTGTGCTAGAGAAAAGATAGAAAAAAGTTAAGTATGAGGTTACCTGAGCTAAACTGTTATGCTGCTGGGTCCTCCTTACCTCTGGAAGCTTCAAAGCTTAACCAAAAACGATATAACTTACTGCGTATTTGAGAATATTTATGGCAGGTATAGTTTCAAAATAATAGCTATGAGTTTACCTGGATTTGCTTTTTAAGATTTTGAACAAATTCTAGGTTCTTTTAATGCATCTAATTCTGCTTGGGTGAGAAGTTTCAGAGAGGAAATGATAATCTAGCTGGGGTTTGAAGAAATAAGAATAAATTCAGGAAGATGGGAAGGGAAGGAGGAGGGAGGGATGAAGAGAAGCCAGTTAATGGGTTAAAAAAATACATTTGGATAGAAGGAATAAGATTCAGTATTCCATGGTATGGTAGGAAAATCATGTTTAATAACAGTTTATGATATATTTCAAAATAGCTAAAAGAGAATAAATGTAATGTTTCTAACATAAAGAAAAGATAAACATTTGAGGTGATAAATATTACCCTGATTTGATCCCTACACATTGTATACATGTATCAAAATATCACGTATATGTGACCCCAAAATATGTACAACTATTATACATCAATTTTAAAAATAAAAATAAAAATTTTTAAAAAGAATAAATTTAGGGATGAAGAGAATTCCAGGAAGAGGAAGCAAACCAGTTTCTGCCCAAGAAATAATTAGCAATCAGGTGTTACTTATTTGAAGCATTTTTCCTTGCAGAAAGTAAAAAGGTTGCATATATATCTAAACTATGAGTAAGGATTCACCCTAAGTCATTCCCTATCAGAGATGGGAATTGGCCCACATACAGGGCTGAAAAGAATGCTTCCTGATCCCATTCAGTAGAAAAATGTAATAATGCTGACAATGGTTATTATTATAGGAACTATCATTAGCATTATTATAGGAACTATCATTTATTAAACATTTATCACATGCTAGGCATGATGCTAGGTGCTTACACATTATCCCATTTAATCTTCACAGCAGTATTACGAAGTAGATACTATTATTATCCTCAATTTACAACTGAGGAGACTATGATGGGGAGAGGTAAATAGGATATGCAAGTTTCTAAAAGAGCAGAGTTTTAGACCCACTATTCATTAAACCCTCACATCCCTCAAGGCCACCCCAAGCCCCTCCCCAAGCACAGCCCACCACCAAGCTCACTTACCTCTGCAGACACTGCAGCATTGATTCTCTGGAAGAATATGATCCTTTTCTGAGCAGTTCAAAGGAGGGCACATTTCTGTAATTTTTACTAAAACTCCACCCTGGAGGCCAAATATTAGGGAAACAAAAAGATGTTCATATTGTTAGTCAATTATACAAACTTATAAAGCTCTTTGTTAATAGCCTGCAGTGATAACAATGTACAATAACTAACATTCCCAGGAATTCCACTAAGAATGGTAACATCACAAATTAAACAGATGAGACTCCTGGAAGAGAAGATAAATTTCCCTTTCTAACAGCAAAAGAGCTACAATTTCAACAGTTTTTAAGCATCTTCTATGGAGCAGAAGTATGTTGTCAGTGATGTACTGATAAATGTTCAACAATTGTCTCTTGGGTGGAAGAGGCCTAATTTGTAACATTTACTGATTTCTGTGGTGTAAATACTCTAGTGATGGCTGAATTGGACCTACCAACATGATCTTACTGAAAGCAAAGTTGAGAAGTTATGTACAATGAGCTTATGTGAGCCAGGTCCAGCCCTCCCCTGGATGACAGGCACCGTGAACTCAAAGATAAAGAAGACATCTTCTGTGCTCTTGATGAGCTCATAGTTTGGATGGAAGGGAGGGAAAAAGAAAAGAAAAAAACCTGTTAAACTAGAAACCATAATATAGTACAGTAAGTCCTAAAATATGCTCTAATAAAGATATTATAATGTGTCATGGGAGAATAACTAATTCTGCCCAGGTGAGGAGGAATTACGAAGATGCCACATTTGAGGGACTTACATAATGAAATAAAGGAAGCAGAGACTTTCCTGGCAGAGGAAACAGACAATAGCCAAGGTATGTAGGTATGTATGAACTGAAAGGGTCAGTTAGATGAGCACTAGATTTTCCCTAGGTATAAATAAAATCACTTCCAATAAAATATTAAATATTCACAAGGTGAATCTCTATGACCTTACTTCATCTAAGGTCCTCTTTGTTGACATTACTAGCATCTGTATTTAGTTCTATGCTGATTTTTAAAAATTAGTCCATTAATTACCATTTTTAAAAAAAGGTTTGAGAGTCCCTTATTTTATCTTAAACATTTAGTTTTTCTGTCCCATTCTTAAGGAGATGTTTAAGTCAACCAAGAAGCAAGGTGAAGAAGGGAAGGCTCATTTAAGGCCAAAAGGTAGTTCCCCACACAGGTGGAAGAAAAGGATGGAGCTGCGCAACCAAGAGAGGCACAGGAGATGATGAGTTTTCCCCCTCCAAAAGGCTGTCATTCCAGCGTCCTACAGTTCTCTGATTTGGCCAGAACTCCCATTATATCAGGCACAGCCATTCTTAAATACAAACAGAAGCATAACTTTAAATGTCAAATATAAATTTCCAACTATGTGTCTTTTGGATTATTTGCACCATGGCTTCCTTTCTCAGCATTTCCAGCCCTGACAGTCAAGCCTCTGGCATCCTGTATCTTGCCTTTTCTTCTACTTGGCTCTGTATTTCGAATCTTGCCCAAGTTACCTCCTTCTGTTCTCCTGACTATCTCAGAACTGGCCCTACAATCTGAGAATTGGTCCTGCCACTCGCTCTCGGCCCCCCTTTGCTGCGACACCCCGTTCTCACCCCTCAATCCAGGCCAGGCTGGGTGGCATCTAGCCCCAAGAGTTAGCACCAGTCCTAAGTCTAGTGCCCCCAGCTGATGATGTGCCTTAGTTTCTACAACAGGGAATCAAACCAATTATTACAAATCAGTGGACGTGAATAACTTTACTATCAGCAGCTAAACATAAAGGAAAACACAATGCTCAACTACCATTATTGCCTCTAAGTCTGTCTTTCAATATTAATATATTTATTCATGATTGGCTGCCTCCTGGCACAAATAAGAGTGGCTAACACTGTTCAATCCCTTTCATCAGTTCTATGGGTCCGCCCTCAACTTTCTGAATGCTTTGCTGCTAATGGCTCATTTCTGTTACCCTCAGAGGACTGCCCTTGGGCTCAGGAGCCGTTTTGCCCGTGCAGAGAGCCAGAAGTTAAATTCAAGTTCTACAGTGCCGTTGCCCAGGGCCCAAAGCCAATGGCTGAATGGTGTGGCATGCTCTTTACCTCAAGGAGGAACAATCTCTAGAGTACAATTTATGCTCCAGAACCCCTTTTGGGATCAGAGTATGTCTGACCTTTCATCTAAAATTGTACCTTTGCTCAGTTTCTTCCCCTTCTCTATCTGGTATCCCCCCAACTCCGACTAGTTCCTCCTGGGAGCACAAACTTAATAAATCACTTGTACTGAAATCCTTAGCTCAGGGTCTGCTTCCAGGAGGACCCAAACTAATACGAATAAGATAAATTTCACTCTTGCTGTCAAAAATCAAACTGTTAAAAGAGATTATTCCTAGGCGGTAAGATTCTGGAGTGCTTTCCAATTTCTTCTTTACACTTTTTCCTTTATAGTCCAAATTTTATATGGTGAGTATATATTTCCTTTTGTAATAAAAACAATATTAAAAATGCTACAGAAAGATTTTGTTAAATAATCACTTATGAAAGGTTCTCTTTTTATAAAAAGGGCTTGTTTTGACTTCTGATTAAGTCAGTTAACAATTCTAATCAACCTTTAACATATTTAATGAGTAAGATCATAATTCCAAATGTTTAAATAGAACAAACACTTTTGCATGAATTTGAAAATAATATGAACTATGATTACCATTGTATAAATGCTACTGAATCCATCTAGTCCAGCTACATAATCAGGCCCAAACCTTTTTTGCTTTATTTTCAAAACTATCTCTAGTAAGAAGTATCTGATGATTAATATTTTTAAATCCCCCTGATTATGGTGTGTTATTTTATGATCCCTGGAGCTCTGTGTTGGTGGAAAAATACAGTATTTCCATTCTCTCTCATTTAGAGCAACTGTCTCTGTGTCATTGGTCAAAAATAAACACTTTCAAGTTCTGTACTAATCACTGTGCATCAACCTGAATTTCTAATAACATATAAAACTCACTTTCAAGTAAAAAATTGTTGCTGGGCTAAAGAAATGTTGCAAAAAAAGCAATAATTGGGCAAAATTAAATAAGACTGCTAGTAGAGTTTATCCATCTTGATTTTTTTTTAAAAAAACAGCATGTTAACTTCTAGAAACACTTGGTGAAAACATTAGAAATCAGAGCTTGTTTCTTGTCTAACTGATGTTGCTGAAGCTTTCAAATGACCCCAGGGAAATGGAAACGGATGGATCTCCAGGCAGCCTTTTGTCTACTGAGAATCTCCATCTGAACGATAGAATAAAGAAAATTATTTGAGCAATTATTTCCTCGATTCTCCCAAAGAGAGCACTTACATAGTATCATTTTAGATGCCTAAGAGAAGAGTTTATTACATGCAACAGATTCCATAGGGCATTAGGGCTTAAATCTGAGAAAGGCTGCCTGGGAGACAGCAGAGGCCCTTTTATCCCAAACCTCTCACCCTCTCTCCCTGCTGACAACATCCGTCAAATATGTCCCAAAGCTCTCCTGTGGCCTTTTATAAATGTACCCCTTATCAAGGAAATCAATGGACCACCACCTGACCAATTTGGCATTCTCAGATAGAATGAAAAGTGGTCATTCTGTCCTTCTGAATCTACCCCTTCAAAATCCAGAAATGAGGATTATTTCTGAATAGGTTTCACAGCATCAGGAGTGGCAGTGGAGAAGCTAAGAGCAGGCCGTGGAGCCAGACCATCCGGGCTCCAGTCCCAGCTCACTCACAAGCTATAGGGCCTTGTTCGTCTGTGCCTGAATTTCCAGATCTGGATAGTATCTTCCTCACAGTGTTACTTTGAGGCTTAAATGATGTAATATGTTGAAAATGCTTTAAAGAGTGCCTAGAGGCCAGGTGCGGTGGCTCACATCTGTAATCCTAGCACTCTGGGAGGCCGAGGCAGGAGGATCTCTTAAGCTCAGGAGCTTGAGACCAGCCTGAGCAAGAGCGACACCCCATCTCTACTAAAAATAGAAAAAATTAGCCGGGAGTGGTGATGCGTGCCTGTCATCCCACCTACTTGGGAGGCTGAGGCAGGAGGATCGCTTGAGCCCAGGAGTTTGAGGCTGCTGTGAGCTAAGCTGACACCACAGCACTCTAGAAAATAATAAGTGCTCAAGAAATGTTAAATATTATTGTCAATGACCCTTCTCTCTGTACACAAAGTAACTATTCCATAAATAACTGTAGAAAGACAATAAGTGAAAAAAATTAATGATTTTTTAACAGATGAAATCATTCACACGCACAAATGCACACACACATGCACGCACACATGAATGCACAAACCACCTGTGCAAAGGGAATAACCTGTCTGCCCCAACTTCTTTCTAAATTGTAAAAACAAAACAAAAATAGTAAAAGATTAACCCAAGTATGTAGAGCAACTACAATGTGTGAATAACAGCGATGAGTACTATTTAAATAAACTGGCACTCAAATCCATGCCCGTATCTTCTACGGTTCTCAAATGGTGTCTGCCCCGATTCTCTTTGATGATGATGGAGATCGAATCACGATGGTGACCCTTGCTAGAGTGACCCACTGCTTCCACTCAGAATGTAAAAGCAGGCACTAGCGCTAAGTGACATGTACATGGCTGGTACTGGGATCATCAGCAGAGTGGACAAAATTGCCTCTAATCATGCCGGCTTTCCCTGAGGTGGAAGGAAAAAGCAAGGGTTTTAGAACCCAAATCACCTTTCCTCCCCTAGAAGTGAGACAATTTACAGAGAACATGACCATCTGTGTTATGTTCAAGGAGGATACATATTGGTCATGTGGAATAATAGGAATTGTTCACGCTTATTGAGGACTGACTTTGTGCCAAGCACTGTACTAAGTTCTTCATGTGCTCTGTCTCGTTTAATCTGCCCAACATCCCTGTGCAGTAATGTGCCAGCCCCAGGTCATGGACCACCCCAACTGCTCCCTGTCTCCCAGGCCTAGAAGCTTCCTTGTTGATCAAGAGATCATAAAGCCCTCACCGAGACACCATCATTGCCCCTGCCACACACTAAGACGCAGAGAGACCACCACACCTGTACACCCATCAGACTGCCTGGATCCATGGAACCTCTGGTATTCCCAGTGGCAGCCAAGAGGGAAGGAACGGGAGACACAACAGGGAAGTTCAAGGAAGTTAATCTCTGGGGTAGATTCTGGCCAACAAGAGACAGAATAAAGGAAAGAGCCTTTCCTCCCCAGCCCCACATAAAGAACTAGATTCAAGATCTTCTTTTAATTGTATCTCCTTGAGAGCTTCTGCAGGTCTCTAAATGCCTCATTCTCTTCAATCTTTAAAATGCATTCCTTTCTTTTCCTCAGAGATGTGATGAAAAGGAAATGAAATAATGTAGGTAAAAATGCTTTGAAGATGGCCTATGGCCAGTGCAGTGGCTCACGCCTAATAAGACCAGCACTTTGGGAGGCCGAGGCAGGAGGATCACTTGAGGCCAGGAGTTCAACACCAGCCTGGGCAACATAGTGAGATCCTGTCTCTACAATAAATAGCAAAAACTAGCTAGGAGTGGTGGTGCACGCCTGTAGTCCCAGCTACTCAGGAGGCCAAAGCAGGAAGATCACCTGAGCCCAGGAGTCTGAGGTTGCAGTGAGCTATGATGAAGCCACTGCACTCTAGCCAGGGTGACAGAGTGAGATCCTGTCTCAAAAAAAAAAAAAAAAAAAAAGATGGTCTATCAGAGACACAGTGGTTCCAGTGATGTTCTATGGAGATGCCTCACAAAACCAGCTGTGTTTTGTTGTGCGGCTGTGGCTACTCTGCCACGCACCCTCTTGTGTTTGCTCTCCTGCCCTTCCTTCCTTACTTCCCTCTGTCTGTACCTCACTTTTGCATTCCTAGGACTATACCTCTGCCCCTTCCCTACACCCCCATCCCAAAGAATAAATAAATAAAGCATCAACACAAAAGCCCATGCCTCAGGTTCTGTCATCTAGGAACCTGGATTAGACAGGTGAGTAGTGTTACTATTTTGCCCAGTGGTTCCCAGCTAGTACCGGGCAGGAAAGGAATGTTTGTTTAGGCAGCTCAGCACAAGGCCCTGGGCAAACATGTTCTCACTGAAGTCGGCCTCCTCTACATTCTTCTAGGGCTGGAGGTTATGCCTGTAATTGTCTTTCCTTATATTGCAGTGGCTAAAATGGGGAAAGGGAAAACATCACGCCTCACTTTGGCTTCCTAATCTAAAGTAATATTCTCCAGCTCAACTCTTACTAGATGCCCATGAGGAAAAAAAAACACAAAGAATTCTGAACCTCACTAACAATGAGGTAAAATTTCAGGATTTAAACCCAGGTCCATCTGACTGCACATTTTGACTCTTCATTCAGCGTGATATGTTGTAAGAATAAGTAGACACACCCTCTTATCCTACAGAGGGCAGAAGTAAGGCCACTGGGTAAAAGGTACTGGGAGGTAGATTTTCACCCAATTAAAGGAATTCTCTGATTTCTAACATTTTCCAGCCATGGAAATCCACTAACCTTGTGGGGTTAGTAAATTCCCATCATGGTATGTGTATGGGGGCAGGGGTGTTTTGAAGTAGAAAATTATATTACAAAATCTTATGGTAGCTGGTCTCAAAAGATGCCCATCTCCCTAATAAATCATACCTCCTGGAACTCATGCCCTTGTATATTCCTTCTCTACCATAAACCTGGGCTGGTTCTGTATAACCAATAGAATGCAGGGGAAGTAACACTGCGTGGCTTCTGAGACTAGGTTATAAATGTCGGTGCTTCCACCTTGGTCTTTGGAGAGTTTGTTCTGGGGGAAGCCAGCCACCATGTGAGCAAACCCTGGGACCACCATGCAGTAAGGAAGCCCAAGGTAGCCATGTCTACAGGCAGCAGAGAAAAAAAGGGAAAGAGAAAGAAAGAAAGAGACAGAGACAAACATAGCCAGAGACATGAAAAAAATCTCTTCTATTCATCTTGGTTGAGGTGCTAGACATGTATGTAAAGAAGCTATCATGGACATTCAGCCATATCAAGCCTTCATGGGATTCTAGCTTCAGCAGCCTTCAGATTCCAATTGCACGTGACACTCCAAGTGAGAACCACCCAGCTGAGCCCATTCAACCCACACAACCATGACAGATAAAAATATTAAGTATTTTTTTAGCCACTAAGTTTTAGGGAGTTGTCTTGTTTTGTTTTTTTGAGACAGTGTTGCCCAGGCTAGAGTGCAGTGGTGCCATCATAGGTCACTGCAACCTCAAACTCCTGGGCTCCTGTGATTAACCTGCCTCAGCCTCCTGAGTAGCTGGTACTACAGGTGTGTGCCACCATGCCCAGCTAATTTTTCTATTTTTTTGTAGAGACGGGGTCTTGCTCTTGCTCAGGCTGGTCTTGAACTCCTGGACTCAAGCCATCCTCCTGCCTTGGCCTCCCAAAGTGCTAGGATTACAGACATGAGCCATAGCGCCTGGCCAGGAGTTTGTTTCATAGCAGTGGGTAGTCAAAATATTATCAAACATACTACAACTGGCTCTATTTGCTTACCACTCACTCCTCACCCACAAAACATGTTTCTCCTCCTGCCTCAGTGAAGTGCAATATCACCACCTAATGAAGACAGCATTTAGCATATTTTGGTTTCTCGTGATCCAGTCTCCCTTCCTATGGGTACCACAGTTTCCTCTTGGGGAATGGTTTCTCCATTGCATGCGGTCTTAATGGAATGGTAATTCCAGGTGGCTGGCTCCTCACACAGGCTGAAGGGGCCAAATGCTTCCCCACACTGAACAATCAGGGCTTGGACATACGTCTCAAGCTTTGCTAACCGTACACCTGCTCCCCAGATTTTTTATCTTATATAAGTGACTTAAGGACAGTAGAAATGATTGGAAGTCATTCATCACAGCAGAGATGTGCCTGACAGACTCCTCCCTGCTAGACCATAGCTATGGTTCCTGCTTCCTAACTTCTGGGACTCCTGGGTCCCTGCCCAGTCCTAAGCCTGGACTTCTGGCCTTCAGAGATTCTGTGAGCCCCCCAATATCCTTCAAATAAAATCACCATTTTTGCCTATACTAGAAGGTTTCTGCTACTTGCAACCAAAAATAGAAACTGGTGTTCCCTGTGACTACACCAGAAACCCGGACCTCATTTGGGTTCCTTCTCCCCCTTGCAGCAGCCTCCCCTAAACCCAATCACTCACCAAGTCCTTTCAATTCTATTTTCCAAACTGCTTTCACATCTTTTTCCTCTCCATCCTCACTGTCACTGCCTCAGGGCAAGATCTCATCCTTTCTTGTTCACAATGATACAAATTAACCTAGTGCCCCTCCAACCACCCCCTATTGTAATCACAGTGACCTTTGAAAATGCAAAGCTACTCATGACACACACAAGCAGACACCTTCAACGAACCCTCTTCTCCATTAAGATCAAGTCAAAACTGGTCCTTTGTCACCTTGTCTATCTCTCCAGCTCCATCTCTCATCACTCTTCCACACACCCTAAAACGTCACCCAAGTCAAATTCTCTGGAGTTCCCTAAATAAGATCTGCTCTCTTTATGGCTCTAGGCATTTGTAAATGTTTTTTGTTGTTGTTGTTCTGTTTTGGGTTTTTTTGTTTGTTTGTTGTTTTGTTTTTTTTGCTTACAGTGTGCCTTTACCCTCACCCACCTAGGAAACAATTACCAGTCAAGTAATTCCTCACCCAGATACCTGCATGGCTGGCTTCCGCACCTTATCCAGGGCTTTGTCCTAAAATGATGTTGTCAGAGAGGCCTTCCCAGACTACTCATCCCCACCCCAAAACTCTCTATTCCTTCAGCCTACTTCATATTTTTTATAGAATTTGGCATTATATTATATATTGATTTATTTTCTTACTGTCTCCCTCACTAGACTGTGAGTTCAATACAGATAGAGACTTTGTTTTGTTCACTGTTGTATACCCAGAACCCAGTACAATGCTGGTATATAGAACTTGCTTAATGCACATTTGTTGAGTAATTGTTGAATGAGATCTATGGTTCTATACATCTTACTTCAAGTAGTACAAGGGACGGGGCAGGCAGGAGACAGAGGCATTTTCTAGCATCAAATGGAGCCATTTGGGAATAGAGTTGGCACTGCTGCCACTAGGATCACAGACTGATTCCTCTAACACCAGTTCAAAACCCTTTCCCAGGGCCACCCACCAAGCTCTCCGACTCATAGCAGCGGCCAGCTCTCTTTTCACTCTCACACACTTCCCTTAATAGCTTCTTCCAAGGCTACCTGAATTACAGTTGATCACAAGCTAACCCCAAAAATGACAATGGCCGGGTCCTCCCCATCCTATACTCCAGCCGACCACAGAGGGTTCTGCCCCTCAGGGACCCAACCAGGCCAACACACCCCATTCAGGAACCCTATCTGAAGCGCACACATCTATCAATTCATTTTCCAGAAGTTATAGGGATCGTAAGATTAAAACTTACTCGGCATTCCCGACAGCTCTTAGTTAAAATCCGCTGGCCTTCTGCAAGAACTTTTCCTCCATAGATACATTTTGCTGTAATACAATAGAAAAATGGGTCAGACAGTCATGCTGTGCAACAAAATGACCTCAGAGGTGCTGTCCAACTCCAGTAGATTCCACAGAAACCCAGATACTCTGCTTCTAAGCAGTACAAATCTCTTTGTCTAACATTAGACATGGGAATCGTGTACAGGATAACCCTTGAATCCCCCAGGTAGGCCTCACTTGATTGTGTTTGCCCTGCTTGCACATCAAGGACATACAATTGTTTCAATGTCATGGTTGCCAAAGGAACTAGAGAATGGACTGATGTTGTAAGAAGTTAAAACAAGGAAGAACTGGTTGCTATCACCATGGAGCACAAGTAGCTTTGATTCAGACACTCCAGCTATAAAACAAATGCCTGGGTAAAACGGACTCATATACATTCCATTCTTCAGAACCTCAGCCACAGTGGAGAAGGAAGCCATTTATTTTTCCTTGTGATCATGGGATGTGGGTGTCCTGAGCCTACCTGTTCCCAAGACACTAAGAGACAAGTGAGAAATACAAGCTGAGCCAGTGAAGTGCTAGATCAATGCACTAGAGAGACTGCCTTTGGAAAGGTGATTTTAACAGGTTAACAGGGAGGGCAGGGGGTGGAAGTAGGCCTTGTAGGACATGTCAAAGGGAAGCATAAATGGAGCTCCTACTATTCAATTTAGATTCCACTAAGACTCAATCCTTGACTTAACTTGCTGACTCCCTTTTAAGCAAGTGCAGCATATGTCAATTTGATATGACTCTAATGTGACTCCACCAAATTCTCCAGCCACTTCAGCGGGAACAAGGAAGCAAAGGCCTGATGACTCCCTCTCCTGCCCTGGTGAGGACCCTTCTAGCTCTAGCTGTCAGGAGGAACAGAAGTGCTCTAAGAGGTCTCTCACACTAACACACTGTTGCTCTTAGAAAGCCACCTCACCTTTCAGAGGCTCCGTTTCTGTATCTGTCAAAAATGGGTTGATTAAATTTGGCAGTTTCCTGGTTATACAATCTTCCGATTCTCATGGAAAGTTCAAGTATACAGGAACTTTAGCTATCGGCTGGTCCAACCCCTTCCTTTTAGCCACAGGGAGCGAAAAGCCCAGGGATGCTGGTTTACTTAACATCATACCCCTGTAGTAGATGCTGTGGTATGCTACCCAGATCTCCCTCCATGATCAAAGAACACATTCCTATAGCTGCTGGGACAGTTGGCAACCAACAGCTCTCCACTGAATATTGATCTAGCACTAGTCCTGGGCTGTAGAGGGCTACCTTGCCTGAGGTGAAGTCCCCTTCCAGGGGCAGCCCACATCCAGTGAGTGGTTGATGAAGATGGTACAAAGTCCCGGCCCCTAACCCCAACTCAGGACAACTCTGAAAGGCCAGTCCAGCTCCAGAGAGCCCTGTAGGAATGACTGGGACATTTCTTGTTACCATTGCAGCTCAATTTCTCCTTCTGCCCAATTCTGCTTCTTTCACCACCTCACTCCTACCCCAGAATCAATCCTGAGAGTACTTCCTAGTATAGCACATGCAAATCTCCATTTAAGAGTCTGTCTCCCCTCAGAACCTGACCTGCAGCAACCCCAGTCCCCCCACCCAAATATTTTCCATTCTAGTGTCCTCCCCTCGGTGAATGGCACGGGCATCCATCCCAGCACCCACACTCTAGTGCTGGGGTCCTTCTAACCTCTCCCTCTTACTCAACCCCATGTCCAATCAGTGCCCAAACCCTAGCAATGCCCCCTCCTTAAGTTTCTCAAGTCAACCTACTTTTCCCCATCCCCCACCCTCTGCCCCCAGACACTATCTTCATTGAGGCTAGCATCACCCTTCTTCTTTGGTACTACCAGAACCTAACTCTCCCATGTTCTAGTCTCAGGTTTTTCCAGTCCTTCCACACACAACAGTCAGGCATGTATTTTTTTCAGTGCCCTGCTTAAAATCATTATGGGTCCCTAACACCCTCAGAATAAAGTCCAAATTCCTTAACTGAGCACACAAGGCCATTCATGTTGCTCCTCCTTGTCTCTCAACCTTCATAGCTCACCAATCCCTGTGCTTCCACTCCCAAACATTCACACCTCCACATAGGCTCCAGCCACGCTTTCTCTCTCACCTCCAGGCTCTGCATACACTGTTCTCTTCCACAGGAACTCCTCCAGAACACCCTGTCCACCTTGCACTGGCAACCTCCCAACCTACACACCCACCACTTTCAGCTCAGACCTGACTTCCCTCAAGAAGTTGCTCCTGACCTCTACCA
This sequence comes from Daubentonia madagascariensis, assembly GCA_023783475.1. NCBI lineage: Eukaryota > Metazoa > Chordata > Mammalia > Primates > Daubentoniidae > Daubentonia > Daubentonia madagascariensis. The sequence continues at coordinate 19,899,631 of JAKFHU010001990.1, forward strand.
CTGGTTAGTTGCCCTCACTTCGTGCTTCTATTTTACTTTGGACCCAGCACTAACAGAGCACAGATCACACTGTATCCTATTTGCCCATTTAATTATATATCCCCCCTGCTAACTGCAAACTTCATGAGGGTAGGGACTATGTCTATTCATAATTTGATCTCCAGCCCCAAGTCCAGGGCCTCTCTGGTCTTATTTTTAGTAAAAATAAATAGTTTTAGAATTAATGCACCTCTGATTGGTAGCAAAAACCAGTCAAATTTCTTGATCCCCAATTAAGAGTTATTTACGCTACTCAATGCAACTTTAAACATTGAAAGTTTAAAGCAAAAAGAAAGTGGAGAATCAATACAGTTTTCTAGATAGGCCCCTTCATCCCTTCAATTAATAAAAATCTATCCACAATCATCTTCTATGCCTCAATCTTACAGATAAATCAGTATGACTCATTGGTCCTAGTGATGACCTGGAGTCCCCAATTTACTTGCATGGGAGACCACATCTCCAACTCCTAGAATTCCTGTCTAATAAATTCCCACACTCCCAAACGCAGCTGCTGCCAACTTGGCAAAGTGGCTTGCTCCAGAGTGACAGTTCTGCTAAGTGCACTGCTGTCAAATCTGCCATCTGCTTCTTGGCCCAGGCTGGGAAGCAAAGAAATAGACTTTTCTTCCTCCTTTGCCCCTTGCCAGTCCCACAATGGTATTAATACACTTGCTACCCTGTCTTAAAACATTTGCCCAATTCCTTTCTTCCTCCTTGACAAACTCATCCCAGAACTCCTATCTGGAGCTAAGGACGCCTCATTGTTTACATTCACACCACACATGAAGACACATCCATCTCTCACATCCACCAGTCTGGTATAAACTTCATGTCCTCACATAGCAGGAGGGTGTTTGGGGGCTGATCGATGATATCAACACGTTCCTGCATGTCTCAGCCATTTGCAGCTTTGGCACTGCTGCAGAAGGTACGTGTCTATGAAATTATCTTAGGACAACTTCCAGGATCACCACTGGAGGTCACAAGAATTTCTCCTACTTTCTCATACTCACCCGCACTTCTCTGACAATGTCCCTTCTTCCTTGCTACTGCCCTTGTATGCCTAACATCAGTTCTTGTTATCTGACCTCTCAATCTATAGCCAAAAGGCTTATTTTTGATGTCTGAGGAAATTTAAGCATAAGGTAAATCAGGCTCTGGTGCCTTTGGCTAGGGCATCTGGGACTCCATTCCAACAGCTTTCAGTGTGAGTAGAAATGTAAATGGATACCTAAAGCACTTCATATCACACTGGTGACATGCAAACTAGAATAGTCCACAGTGCCCGACCACAAAATTGAAACTTGGCACCAACACACACTTCTCCATTATGTCAGAAACAAATGTACTGGGGATATAAAGAAAGAGTTATGCAGTTGTATCTTTTTGTACCCACAGACATCTGGCCCTTCAAATTTAACCTTGATTCCTCTAGTGCAATGATTGGACACTTTTGCCATTTGGGTGCATGCTGAACGAACAATTGATGGGTACAGCTTGATGCCTGTGTCAGGTGTGGATGTGAAGTTTCTCTGTCTTCATTTAGGTATTTGTACTCCAGACACACTCCAGCCATCCCTTGGCACTCAGCAGCTTAGAATGTCAAAATCAGCATGCTGTTTTACACTTTAAAGGAGAGTGGCAGATCAGAGGGGCTGAACACCCAAGGATCCTTCTATCCTCAGTGAGCTAGTACACAGCCCTGGCATCATACCACCTCTATGAGCAAGACACCCATATCAAACTAGTTGTCCCTCAGGCATCTCCAACTCAAACATACCAAATGGAATGTATCACTCCCCAAACTACTTCCTCCACCTGTCTTATTTCTGTTAATCACACTATGAGTCTCCCATAGGTTCTGGTTCAAAACCTGGCAACTTCTCCCTCACAGACGCTCTGTCTCCAATTCATTTGTCTCGCGCAAAACAATGTGTATAGAGAATCTATCATGTGCCAGGTCCTTTGGCTGTCACTCATGTCCATCCCTTCCTTGGCATCTCCCCTGGCAGTGTCTGCTTGCCAGTTTCATCACCTCCACCTGGAATATGCCCAAATCCCATACCCAGCCCCACTGCCTCCAACTCTCTTGATACAGTGGCCATTCTAAAAGCACATCTTTGATTATGCCACAACCTTGCTTGAAAACCTTGTTTTTGAGTACCAAAACTTTTATTTCCATGATTTTGCATGTGCAATTCCCTCTGGCATGTATGTTCCTACCTACCTGGTAAACTCCTATTCATTTGTCAATACCCTGCTCAGCTGTTACCTGTAAAGTCTCTCTCTCTCTCTCACTCACTCACTCACACACATGCGCGCGCGCACACACACACACACACACACATTTTGGATGGAATTAATCACTCCTTCTCTGTGCTACCTCTGAATCTTATGTAGTGTTCATGTTAAATAATACTCCTTATTGTAAAGGGATAATGTGTGCACCTCTCTGAAGAGCTGCGGGTAGAGCAGACAGGTCAAGAGCATCAGCTCTGGAGCCAGACTGCCTGGACTTTATTTTGGCTCCACCAAAGCTGAGAGACCTTGGACAAGTTACTTCTCTCTGTGCTTCACTTCCTCATCTGTAAAATGGGGATAATAGTGAAACCTACTACTTTGGGTTGTTAGAAGAATTGAATGAATTAATCCACATAAAATGACTCAGCACAGTGCATGACATAGAGTAAATCATCTATATGCATCCACTGCTGTATCCAGAGTTGAAGACAGTGTTTGGGAGAGGGACCTCAGTAAGGATTACTGAATGACTTCAATGGAATACAATCTTCAACATCCATCCCCAACCCACTTTTACAGCTTTATTTCTACTTCTCACCTACAAAATCCTGAGTTATCATCAAACACACTACCTCCCTTCCCCTCTGCCTCCTCTATTCCTTTGCAAATGCTGTCTTGCATAGCTGAAAGATTTCTTCTCCATCCACCTTCCTCCCTCCCATCTCTGGTAGTTCTCAAGTCTGTCTACCTAAAGAATATAGATTTCAGGATACTGCTGCCTGGAGATTCTGATTTAGTAGGGCTGGGTGGGGCCCTGGGAACTGTCAGTTTAAGAAGCCTACCAGAGGACTTTAATGTGCAGCTAGGTATGTCCAATATGCCTTGAATAGAGCAGATACCCAACAAATGTTTGAGAGGTGAAACTCATGCACTACTTTCTGTACCACTACTGATGCTTAGACAAAGTTCTTTCCTATTTCCAAACAGATACAGGAGTACTGCAGTTCCTGAGGCCATGACAAGTGCAAGAACACTTAATAAGTGAGCAGGCAAAACAATTTCCTTTTATATATGGGCTCCTTTTTTCTGGGTTAGATCAATACCTTTCCTTAGTGTTCCTAGAATACTGCCCCACCTAAATCCATAGAGAAGTTTAAGAGATTTTTAAAAAGTCCCATGTAAGAAATTTTACCTGGGGTAGCTCTCTAGAAAAATGAAAAAAAAATCAAAATAAGGAACTGAACCAAGGAAAAACATGGTATTAAAGAAATAGTGGTTTCAACTATTCATAAAACACAAATGTGAATGGATTAAATGATCCAATCAAAACAATCCAGATTGTGGAACTAGATTAAAAAACAAGCTTCAATTATATGTTATTCATACAAGATATATGTGATTTTTTCTTTGTCTTATTTTCTAGATTTCATTATTATTTTTTAATTGACACATATAAATTATGCATATTTATAGTGTACAACTTGGTGTTTTGAAATATGTATACATTGTGGAATAGCTAAATTGAGCTAATTAATATCTGTATTACCTCACATACTTATCAAATTTGAAAGGGAAACCAAAGTAAATATTCTCCATCATTTTTCTGATATGAAAACATTTGAAAACATCTAGGAATTCTACCAACAGGTGTTAGACTCTACTCTAGCAGCCCTCATTCTCCTCTCCTCCGCCCCACTGCTCAACTCACCAAAGTCATCTCCTAGAAGACTAAAAATATTTAACTTGGCTCCCCTTCCTCTGGGAAACATCCCAGGCCCGCCACCAGTGTCCTCCACCACCCTTCCAGGGTGTTCCTCTGTGCTCTATCAGTGCCCCATACACAGTGCCCCTAATGTTAGGGCACTGACAGTTCTGAACACTGTAAACCATGTCTCTAACTCAAAAATGAGCTCTTCTGAAGCAGGGAAGGCTCCTTCATCTTTATTCCAACCAGGTGGCAGTATGCAGTAACTGCCTAATGCATATCTCTATGAAAAACTAGTGAGAAACGAAAGCCCTCTAGCCTAGAGGTTCTCAGCCTTTTTTACCAGAGGTGCCTTGTATCTTTTTTTTTTAAGTTTTTCTTAGTAGTGTTCTTAATAATTTATTTGCATTCCCACTTTATCAAACTCTGAACACACCAAACTACCAATTGGAACTGCTGAAAAAATTAGTGCTACCTAACCAAATTGTTATCAATTTCATAGAAAGACAAAAAAACAAAAAACAAAACACTGATGTTTTAGTTAGTGTGCGTATCAACATCTTGGTAAGATTGGGTAACTTTCTGAAATAATTTTTAAAACCCAAAACTGTCAAACAAATTAGAATAAATAAAAATGACTAGCCCACACACATCTAGTGAGAGGACAATTTAATGACACGTATCAAGGGCCTTAAAAATGTCAGTCTTGGGCCCAGTAATTCTACTCTGGAGAAGTTTATCTTAAGGAAATATAAAATACAAAAATATACAAAAATGTGTTTTATATGTAAAACATGTTATTGATGAGTAATTTATAATACTGAAAAGTAGGAAACAACCTAGATACCTAACAATTGGGGAATGGTTAAAAAAAAGTTATGCAACAGCCAAACAATGGAAAACTATGAAGCTCATTAAAATGAGGCTTACATAGAAGTTTTAAAAACATAGTAATATGTTTAAGTGATGATGGTAAGCCAACAAAGTAGAATATAAAATTGTCTGCACAGTATGACCTCAACTGTACACAAAATTTAAAAAAAAATTTTTATAAAAAAATTTTTAAAAAGACAAATAAAATTCACTAAAATTTCAAAAGTGATTTATTTCCAAGTGGTGGTATTCTGGGTGAATTTTTCATCATGATTTTTATCTTTCTCTGTTTTCTAATGTTATGCAACAAGCACAGTGATTTTATAACTTTTTAAAAATATCAAAAGTTTAAAACACAAAACAGCTGATGGACTCATTACTCACATGTCCAAACAACAACTTCCAAAAGATAGTATTCACAGATCTGTCCAGGAATTCAAAATTAAGAACTAAAAAAAATCTCATATTTTTAAACAAATCCATAACAGTTTTTCAACTTCTTCCTCTGCTGACTGTTATACAGAATATTAAGATTGGAAAAATAATCTGTACCTACTAACAACTATCTTTCTTTCCATCATGAGATCAAACTAATTCAACATCTGGACACTTGAGCTACCTGCCTTGCCAGACACACTTCCAAAAGCCCATGGAACAGAAACAAGAAAGCTCCTCTCTTTAGACCAACTCCAAGTATACCCTCCAGAGCAATGGGTATTCTGTGCCAACCATGAAAAGAAGAAAGATTCCAAAGTTCCTTTTGAAAGAATTCAACAAATATTTGGGCTACCGTAACCAGATCAGCTATCCTCACTTCCACTAGATAACATGCTGTTTTTGGCAAAAAGACCACTGTGCTTTGCGTGCCAATTGACACTGGTGTGTTTCTTTAGGTAATGAAATAATCTTGAATATTATCCACAGGACGCCACATTTCTAACCAGAACTCTCCTTTTCTGTAGAAGACCATGTGGTTTGATGAAAAGACTATGGGCTTTGCAATCAACAGAACTAGTTTTATATCTCAACTCTGCCACGCACCAGCCTTGCAACCTTGGTGAGTTAACTTCCCCAAGCCTACGCTTTCTATAAAACAGGGCTAACAATACCTACCTAAAGAGTTGCTATGAGAATTCACTAAGCTAATAGAATAAAAGCAGCCAGCACAGTATATGGCACATACCAAGCATTCTAAATGACAGCTTTTACTCTTATAGCTTGCCTTGGTGTTCACTTCACTATTTCATTTTAAATAATGCCCTTTGCAATACAAATGAAAAAGGATGTTTAAATCATTATATAACATGGACGAGCCAACATTGAAGGAAATTGTTTCAGTGTTTTAACTGAATTTCATCCTGAAATTCCTAACAAAGGCCCCTTAATAACAGGAAAATCTAGCTAAAACCTCAGAAAGCCAAAACACAGAATTTGTCCCTTAACTTGATCATTCAGAATGAGGGGACTGAAGGCTATGGAGGTTAGAAATTGTAAGCTTACAGATCAGCCCCACCCAGTTGTTTGACCCTTAACAAGTGACTTAACCCCGTAAACACAAGTTCCTTCCATATACAATGGGAGAAGAACAGTAATTAGAGTGGTGAAAATTTAAAAGAAAAAATGAGCCCATGTCAAGTGTCTGCCACATAGTAAGTGATTAGAATATTGTGGCTCTTTTTATCATATATTTAACATGATAAAACTGCTAATGCTTCATTTCATCAATGTCAATCAGTTGTGTCCAGAAAAACAGGGAAAATAAATAAATCTCAAAGCACAGAGGGCCACTCTGACCCTCTGTCAGTACTTACGTCGGCAGACTTTACAGCACTGGCCAGCAATGTGCACAGGGAGGGAGTCTGGGGAACAGTTGAGAGGGGGGCAGGACATCCTTCGGCACTCCACAGCACCACTCTGAGGAAGGAAGGAAGGAAGGATGGACGGACGGAAGGACAGGGGGAAAAAAATCTCAGTAGTATCCTTTGAAGGATCCTATCGTTGAGAAAGTTCCCATCTCATCCCAGAAACCTCATCAGGGAAACAAGCAGTATGAGGAATTCCCAATCCACTCCGGGGCCATAGATAAAGTATTTTCTCCAGCCAGAATGAACCTGTGCCACCTCAATTCCTTTTCTGATAGACAATCACTGGCTTCATCCCACCTGCCCACATGGGCTAAGTAGATTACGCAGAAAACAAAATGTCTATTTTTACAAGAACATAAATAACACATTCGCAGACCTTGTCAATCATTTCTGAGGCTCTAACAATCTGTTTTGTATTTTCCTGGACAAACAGTGGCATTCTTCAGATATTTATCAAGTAATTTCAGCTAGACAGGGTTTACATACTAATGTTTTTTTAAGGGGGCTCTTGTAATTCTCTGAAACAGATGAAGGAGTATATCCTGGAAGGATATCCTGAAAGTTGGGGGTTGGGGAGAAGGAATAATTGCAATTCTCTGAAACAGGTGATGGATATACCTTGCAAAATGCATCAAAAACACCTAGAAACTAATTAAGCCCCCTTTTAAAATGTATTCTAGTTGTGGAATAAAGCTAACCATTAGGTTGTTTGAAAATCAGTGGAGCCCCTTCCTTCCTCTATATTCCAACCTCCGAACTCCAAACAGTACATTACTTAATATTAAATCAAATTAGAATGTGTTGGCAATGGAAAGCAGATTTTTATTCTGAGTATTTACGTAAGAATGACACTTTTCCAGTATCACTTCACAATTGCTCAGACTGCTAGTGAGTGCTATGTAACAAGGTAACACTTCTTAGAGTTAACATCATACATTAATGAACCAGATGACACTATAATTAGTGAACCTGTCCCCTTAAAACTGTTTTTATTTTATTTATTTAACAAAGAGGCTTACTTTGCATGTGCAGTTCCTGCAGTGGTCACCATCAACCCAAGAGTCTTGGTCTCGATAGAGCAGTCCACTCATTTGACAGGTCTTCTCACAATGACAGTTTTCCAATTGACTAAGTCTTGTCTCTGCATAATTTAGCTGCAAACAAGAATTACTAGGTATAATTTCTATAATTTAATTGCATTGCCCTAACAAGGCTAACAGCAAAAGAAAAAAAAAGTCCAAACAGGAAGAGAAAAAACTGCTCAGAGTAATTCACTAATTCTTAGCAGGATCTGTTTTTTGGTTTTTGGTTTTTTCAAACAAGGTAGAATCGCTCTAAATTGAAGACGTATTGACTCCCACGGTCTAATGAATACCAAACGAGGCATTAAACTGTATCACGGGAACCTCATGGGTGTTCATAAACGTGTGTACTTTCAGCTCAAGCCCACACAGAAACCCTCGTAATGAATGTGTTCTCAAGGACTCATTACAATGTTTACAGGAGATCTAATCAGGAGCTCCGATGCACCTACATTTATCTCCCCCCATCCTCTCCATGTCTTCACACACTAACCAGAATGTCACCGTTTACAAACCAGTAAGTCACTGCTTCCTCTCTGATGAAAAACTCTGCAGAGTTGGGGCCAGAAAAAAGAAAAGTCTTAAGAGGATCTAGTTTCTCCCCAAATCAGGATCCCCCAAACAGATGTCCCAGGAACTCACTTTGGTGGTCAGATGAAGGTCAGTCAGGAAAGGAAACCAAACCCCCAGTTAACACCAGGATTTTGTAAAATAACCTTTGTCATTTTTCTAGGCCATTCAATCATTACCATTAATCACAGAGTCTTAGAATCTCCCATTTGAAAGGGATGATAAAGCTTGAACATCCTCACAAGAAACCCCAAGTGATTATCTAGCCTCTGTTTGCACATCTCCAATGGAGGGACACTTGTTATCTTCCAAGGAAAGCCACTTTTTTTTGGCTAGCTCTGGATGTCTGAAACATCTTTCCTGGTTTAGGCTATGGAATCTCTCCTTTTTTCCAGCTAGATCTAGGTTTTCTTTGTAACCCATCCTGAGCAAGCCTAATCTTCAAACATTTAAGGCTAATCTGTCCTCATGTCTCTCTTGACCACATTCAGCACCACCAAGTCCCCCTAACAGCCCCTCATAATATGGTGTTTCTCTTCCAATCACTTTTCATGTAGCCTACTCCTGTTTGCCTTCAAAAATATGTTGCAAAAACCCCTAAACATAATACTTTGGTATGATCTGTCTATTGTCATATCCATTCCAAGAATAACTCAACCCAGTCTCTTTACCTAGAGACCACCATGATTAAAAAACACATTCCATTTCCTAAAATTTTACCTAAATAGTTTCTCTTTTCCTTCTCAATCATACATATGCATCTATGTCTTGAGTACTTTCCCCACACAGGAGATCAATTCAATCTTTGATACCACTAAGACTATTTTGAGCCAATATTTTAGGTATAATAGTTGGCCCCGAAGAATGATGACTTCCGTCATCTTTCTACATTAACCATGGCTTTGTTCTATGCATACTCTTCTCAATTACTCACAACACCTCTACTCACTGGAAGTGGAATCCGCATGTAATTCTAACCTTTGTTTTTGTCATTTATTTCATCCTTTTCCTCTAAGATTTTGGAATTTCTCAAGAAAACATGTCCCTTGTCTACCTTTTGCGGGTGGTAGCAAAGGGCAGAGAAAATAACAAATAGAATCCTGGACAAAATGCATGCACTATGATCAGCCCACAAAGAACTGAGTTGACTCTGCCCAAAATATTAGCTTCCTATGACTCCTTCTAATATGCATGATCTTCCAAAAATTCATGTTTCATTTAAAACTCCAGCCTAATCATGGAGTTTCTAGAATCTATGATAATTAAGTTCTTTGGGAATTCTTTAGGGAATACAGATAAAATACATTTGCAAGAGTTTGGTGAAGTCAGGTGACCAAACCGTATATAGTCATCCCTCAGCATCCATGGGAGATTGGTTCTAGAACCCTCTGCAGACACCAAAATCCACTAATTCTCAATTGTTTTATATAAAATGGTATAAAATGGTGTAGTATTTTCATATGACCTACACACGTTCTCCCATATACTTTAAATCATCTCTATATTACTTGTAATACCTAATACAATGCCTACACATCACTTCATTTGCACAGATTCAGTGTAGTACTTGGTGCACAGAAAATTCAAGTTTTGCTTTCTATAACTTTGTGGATTTTTTTTCTGAATATTTTTGATCCGATTTTGATCCGGATTTTGAATCCATGGATGTTGAACCCACAGATACAGAAGGCCAACTGTATATAGGTCAGAAATAATAGAAGATAATAGAAAGGAAGTGACCATTTATCACTTAATGTCTTTACTTCATTTCTATAGCCCCAATAGTTCCTACATAAGGTGGTGACCGATGTCTGACCTTGGATTGAACAGCAAATAGTTGAATTCGATCTGCATCCCTCCTAAAAGAGGCTCAGAATTGGGTACCTTTGCAAGAGGAACAGTGCCTGCCTTACTCTGAAAGCCTGTATCACTCCAAGAAGAGAACTTCTTAAAGACTAAATGATCCAAATGGCAATTCTATAGCTATCCAAGTTTTCTAAAAATCCAGAAGCTTGTCTAAGGGTAATATTGGAAATTTCCAGTACTGTCCCACAAAGCTGAGCTATGCTCACCACAAAACTCAATTCCAAGGAAAATGTCAGTTTTAACATAATGGAAGCTATTCTCAAGGCTGATCTTGTTTCTCTTCTGAATGTTGTTTTTATTTTTAATATTTTTAGCCTTTTCTGACAACATTGAAAAACCCTAAGCTCTATAACATAAGAATGCATCAGATGGACACAAAGACAAAGGGCTAATTTTTCACAGGCACTTAATATGTAGTCTTGCTTTCCCTTTTCCCCCTGCAAATCCTATAACAACAATAAAGGAGACAACAACTCTGAATCAAAAAATGAATTACATTTTCTGTCATTGGCATTAGCATGCTGAATTTATACAAATTCATTTTCAAAAGCTATTTCTACACTACCTGCCATTTTCTGCAAGAATATCTGCAGATCCAAAATAGATAGGGTATCAAATCTATATCTCTATTCTTTCTCCTTTTTGTTCATGCATTTATCTAAGCAACCATGCACCAAATCATTTATTCTTAACTCTACACATCCAAAGATAGACAGCAGAGGCCTTTTTCATAACAGGAGGTCAATGAATGGATCTAAGTACAAGTCATGTGGTGGATTGCTTTTTTTCATTTGAAATACTAGTTATTTGGCATTTGCTATATGGAAGGGAAAAAAGAAATTTTCTATTGTTAAACCTTTAAGCTTAATTGAAAAATCATTATTGAGCGCCTTGAAACAATGAAGTCTCAAAACTAAATATGTTACAAGCTAAAATGCCACTCTAAGTGCTGCTTGATTTGCATACATAGATTTGTCAAAGATTTAAACAGAAGTAATCAAGAAATTCCCAGTCTCTAGTGTCTCTTCTTTCCAAGCTTGAAGGCAGAATGGGATTACAGCACAGGTTGGATTTGAGAGCAGGAAGAGCCTGACCCTATCACAATGTACCTGGCCCACCAGGTGGGTGGTTCCCACAATGTCAAGACTACTGGGAGAACTTCCAGGGTAAGCCAGGGGAGTGGTGGACACTTGTGGATCACTAAGGGATATTTCAGGGGACCAAAGAAAGGATATTACTTTAGGTAACGGCCCCACACCTTCACTGCCTTAAAAAAGTCTGGTTTTGCCAAAATGCCAGGATTCCTCAAGAGAGCTCTTATCTACCCTGACCTCTGTCACCTGAATGTGAGTGGAAGCTGCTCGCTTGATCTGTCCTGTGTCAAGCAAGAGCACAGTCATTTGCCAGCATCCCCAACCCTAAAAAGAGAAAAGAAACAGTGAACCCTCCTAGACGGATCTTTGGACTGATCTGATTTCTGTATCTGTTTGGTTTGACCTGACTTTGGCTACCACCTTTCTGTCCAGCTTGTACACCAGGCTTGCTCGCTGGGAGGGCTCCAGGGCTTCCACTTTGACCCAAGTGTGAGGACTTCCTGCTGCATTCCAGGACCTCCTGAAACCAAGCTTTAGACTAGGGCCCTGACAGCAAGTCACAGCCTCTGCCTGACTGTGATATTGAACCACTGGGGAAGATGTACATTTTCTTACAGACCATCTTCCCCCTCATGGCTGCCTATTTTTTCTAGGTTGAACAGTATAAATAACAACAGCTACCACATATTGAATGTCCCTTTTGTACCATGCAGCAAACCTCACTTTCCTCATCTCATGGAATCTTTACAAAACCAGGAATAATTGTCATCATTTTATATATGGGGAAATGGCAGCTGGAACAAGTCCCATGACTTGTTCAAGGGTACAAACATCCAAGGAAATAATAAAATGGAGACTCAGAATCGGATCAGTCTGACTCCAAAGCTCATTCTCTATCTCCGCCATGGAGATAGACATAGTCTATCCATGGACATAGTCTCCATGTATGTGACTATATGCCTATCCTAATCATAGCTGCTGGACAACTCAAACCAAACCTCCAAAGCTTAGCTCCAACCCCATTAACTAAATCTTGCCACAATAGCTTTATTTAACTAAAAGAAAGACTAAGTCCAGATGAATTTGGTGCCGTAGAATTCTCTTTGCATCAGGGAACCATATTTAACTTCCAGCTTGCTTCACATCTTCAGACTCTATCTCCTTCAATCTGCCAAAAGGGTGAATTACACTTCTGCTTGCACCAAGGTGGCAGACTAGACACTCTGAGGGACTTCACCGAGTGAGCAACCTAAAATACTGCATTCATTATAGAACTAAAAACTTTTGAAAATCATCACAGAGCTGATACAAAAGGAAGAAAGCCACAGAGGCCAAAACAAAGTGGCAGCGGGGATCCCAGGAAATAAGTGAGCACCAAAGCCGACTACATCCTGAAGGTTTCAGAAACATAGAGCCCTTGAGCTCCTATTCTGACAGCAGCACAGGGGAGGGGACGGGGCAGAGTCAGGGAACAGGGTCTTCCCGAGATGGCTGTCTTAAAGGAAACTCCTATATAAAGACGGGGCACTACTGTGCTGCACCTTCAGTGTTAGAGTGAACAAAAAGGAAATGAGACTTGCCCAAGGCACAGAAAGAAAACCTGCCTGTTCAGACCTTGGCACTAGCTAAAGGTGAAAAAAAATCTTCCTTGAAAATACTTAAAGAATTTTTCCTGAGACTTCACCTGGCCTATCCAGGTTTAGGAGTCTGATGCTGAGCAGTCTGTGTGGTCTGAAAATCCTTAAATAGATAATGTAAGATAAGGTGGTCCAGAGTGGTCCTGGCAGAAAAAGCACACAGAATTTCAACACGGAATTCAAAGAATTTCCACATATTTCCAAGGAACAAAAGAAGTTCAGGGTACATTAAGAGACCTTGTTATCTATCTATCTATTTATTTATTTGCCCCTGGCTGCTGTGGGAAGAGACCTTGTTCTTGCCCTACACTTCCTCCTTGAAAAGTTGCTACAAGCTCATGTTCCCGTATTTCACCCTCAACAGATATCATCTGAAAACTTCAGCACAGCTCAGTGAAATAATCAAACACACATTTCTCTTTTCCTCTCTTTTATTTGCTCATTCTTCTTGCTGACATCTCCATCCTCCTGCCAGTAACATCCACCTCCTTCTCTCCACCAGTCACTCCCTCTTTATATCTTTTGTCCCTCTTTCCAACCCTCTCTTCTTGAACATAAACTTTCTCAATCATGACTCGACTTTCAGGATCTAGCTACCTGAGTTCAGGTCCTGGCTCTGCCATCCACTATCTCAGAAAAACTTATCAGACCTTCCTGGACCTCACTCTTCCCATCTGTAAAGTAAGCTAATAAATTAAACCTAACTCACAGGATTGTTGTAAGGATTTAAGTGACAGTGAATACAAACAGTTTAAGCGTTATAACTAACACATAATAAATGCTCAACAAATATTACCTAGTATGAGTGACTTTCCAGCTTCTTCTAGATCAAGGGTTGACAAACCAAGACCAGTGGGCCAAATCTGGCCCACCACTTAGCCCAACCTATGAGCTAAGAATGGTTTTTATAGTTTTCAATAGTTATATTTTAAATGATTATAAATGGTTACAGTTAAATGAAATAAGCATATACACAATATCCTCAATTTTGCCTTTTGGCCTGCAAAGCCAAGAATTTACTAGCTGGTCCTTTACAGAAAACTCCTGTTCTAGATTATCATAGATTTCAAATTATTCAGTGAAAATGGAAGTAGTCAGTTTTCAAATTGTAATTATATACTCAGTTTGGAAAGAACAGACTTACAGATCTGCTAAAATGCCAGAGGTAGAGTTTAGAAAGTGGATTAAACCTGCCGTCACCACCCCACCCCAACCCCAGGCGGTGGATCAGTACTGGTCAGTGGCCTGCCGGGAACCGGGCCGTACAGCAGGAGGTGAGCGGCTGGTGATCTCCCCATCGCTCACCATCCCCCATCTGTGGAAAAATCATCTTCCATGAAATTGGTCCCTGGTGCCAAAAAGGTTGGGGACCACTGGATTAAACCATTTTCCGCTTGCAATTGCCCACAATTAAGTATCTTCTGCCTCACAAATACCTATTTTTGCATAATAATGTTTTGAGGATGAAGCTCAATGTGGCTCCTAGGTAATGCATAACTAAAAAGAGAAAAATGATATTCCTCGCAATGGGAAAGAATGAGAAAGAAAAGGGCATCCTCAAAGCTGGAGAAGGGAGAATCGCAATCACCAGAGACTGAGTGGCATGTTTCTTGTTCCAAAAATTTGGTACTGGTATTAACAGTATTGAGATCAAGCTGCTCCAGACAATATGAAATAAAAGCCTCTATATGCCACAAGCTGGGAAGGCAAATAATTGCCTGCGTTTTATATTCCCACTATACTCTGAAGTGAAAAGCTAATGCTTTTCAGATCTCTAACCTCAGTCTCAATGTTTCTGTTACAAAAGTGTTCCATCTCTCCTTTCCAGACAAAAAGGGACTCGGCTTAGCCAACAACCTAGTTTGAAAAAGAAACATTGTCTTCAGCAGCACAATCTATGGGTCCAAACTACAGCCTTACGTCCCAAACACTTACCCACCCACCAATTTTTTTCCACATGTCGTGGCTGATGGTAGGGAGCAGTTTTAGCCGCAGGTGGAATAGGATTAATGTATCATTTTCACTGTTATTAAAATTCTTCCTTTTGCAGAGTATAATGTCTCTTAGGCCCAACCTAATTCTTTCTTCGCCCTAGGCGGGAACTCATGTCCACGACTGATTGGTATCATAATGGCATTAGCCACATTTTCTATTTTTTCAGTGTCTTTTTCCATGAGGCTCAGGGCTTTTCATTATGAAGCTATGCTTTATGAATATATATTAAATCCCCTAATTGTTTACATCTTTGGCTCTGCCACTCAGTATGAACACTTCTGGGGTAGAAATCACATCTTGTTCACCATCGCCTCTTTGTGCCTAACACAGTGCCCAGCAAATAGCAGGTCCTCAGAAGATGCTTAAGTGATTGATGGAAAAGAGGAAAAAATGCAGAATTATAAATCCGAAGGTGTTGAAAGGCAAACTTTACCTCCTTCACCATTTGACTCAGGACTAGCTCTGAAATGAATCATACATTAAAAATGTGATATAATGCCTTCCTGTGACAGTAATATGTTCCTAACAATAGCTATTTTGCCCCTTCTGATTATTGGCAATTATTCTTACATCCAAAATGCATTAGCTTATAAGCAGCAGTGGCTCTGACCGTATATCATCTTACAGTGTTACTAGTTTAATAGCCAATGGGCAAATTCCTTTTCCACTCCCGGGGAATCTACGGTGATACATATTGCCTCTTGCTTCCAAACATTTTTCAAGGAAACATTTTGATATAGCCTAATGGTATCAAAAACATGAATGGTTATGTTTACTACAGGTAGTCCTATTTCCAGTAAGAATAAACCATTTTTGTAGTAACATACAGCAGATGCCAAGGCTAAAAATGTTTCCATTATAGCATATCACTCTAAATTCCAGATAGGACAGAGAAAGAAATGAAACCTCACATGTGAAATTTAGATACTTACTTTTGTAGTCATCTTGGCCAAAAGCTCTTGTAAATCCATTATTCCTTGCACCAAGCTTAAGAAATCACTGCAGGTTGGGCAAGCTCAAAAAAGAAAATATAAAATATAAATTGATATTATGCTAATATAAGAAAGAAATTTTTAAACAGTAGTTGTTTGACTACATAGAAGAGTTTTTGCTTTTTTGGTTAAGTATTGCTCTGAAATTTGAGTGAAATCACAGGGGTCTGGATCTTTTCCTATTTTAATAAGCACAATGAAAGGAATAGGAAAAAAGTGCTGTTAACTGAAAAGAAAGGCAACATGACACTTTAAAATTAAAGTGAAACCCTCATTTTTATTGAGAGGTAACTGAAAAATATGTGAAGTATCACAGAAGAAGAAAATGGAAACTCACATCCAGGTCAAAAAACTTAAAACCGGTTTTTAAAAATATACATAATTATATTAAACATATCTTTCTCTATCAATCTACAGAACCTGCTAATGTGACCCTTTTCTTACCTACAAATCTTAATTTTATAAATAATACATAGTCTTAAAAATTCAGATACAGAATTATGTAATATAATAAGATAATAAGTTTTCTTTCACTATCCTCACTATCTCAGAAGTCAACACTGTAAATAGATTGTGTGCATCCTTCCAGATGTGTTTCTCTAATATTATCAACAAGTTATATAATATTTAAAATTCGCAAATGTTTTAAGTTGCTACTTACTGCGATTTAAGTTCGGACACTGTGTTATGTATCCATTCGGCATAAAGATGATCTTCCCATCTTGGATGATCCCCTTGATAACAGAAGAGACAGGTGGCAATCAAGATTACTGTCACCAGGTCAAATGGCCCCTGTGCAGTCACATAGTCTCTGAGGGTCAGATTATTTTTTAACAAGACTGATTCATTCAAAAGGTAAGTTGGCCTTAGTATACACTGAACTAATTTAATAGCCAATGGGAAAATTCATCCCCTAGCCCAAACCATCCTCTTTTAGAAATCTTGAAATGTACATTCATCTTGAGAAGGATACAATTAGTTGCCACTGGTTAATGCCAATGATATAGCACAAAGGATCCATCAGTAAATGTTCTTAAACTATCAAATTACAAAGGTGTTGGTTCAATAAAAATTCTCTTCAATGCCCTAATCAACCTAGAACATTAAATATTACTGATTTACAGGATTTTTTAAGTGAGAAGAAAGAGATAATAGAAATATATTAGACTAACAATGTTTCTATCGATTCATTTAGTCAAGGAAATAAAATTAGACATCAGAAAAACAATCTTTGGTCCTCAACTAATTGAGTAACATGAGTCTTTGTTGGTGAGTCTTAAGACCTGTTCAAAATCTGTAAGTAAAAGGTGATCTTTTAATTCTATAATTTAGTCTGGAAGAATAGCTCAAATTTAAGAAAGTCATCAGGGCTGCCATCTCTCAATGAAAATATTGACTTGGCTTTTGAATTTTTCAAGTTGAATTTCAAAATTCTGTTTTTAGGTTTGGTGGGGTTTTTTTTCCCGATTTGATGGAAGAGATATTACAGAACAGATGGAAGATGTGGAAGCTGGTTCAGAATATTGAGCTTAATCTATAAATAAAATATAGGTTTAAGATAGCTCTGCAAGTCTTTCAGAGGGAGTAACATTTAACTTTTATGTGCTCATCTTCTAAACAGCAGAAGGCAATCAGCAAATGTTATTTTCTGCTTATTATTTCAAGATAAAATATTAATTGGAAATATTAATAGAAATAACAGGATCACGGCACCTCTCCCACAGAATTATATAGGTTTATAAACCTCTTCCTCTTCGAGGATGATGCAGTGTTTGCGATTATAAGAAAAGACAGCCTCGCCATGGGGAAGAAAGTTCCTGCCACTGCTCCTCAATATTAATTCATAATCTCTTGCAGGGCGATACCAGGGAGCAATTAATGGAGCACAATCTAAGTGAATTAGCTTCTCTCTGGGACGAAGCTGCTCAGTTTTTCAAAGCAAATTAACTCCTTCAAGAGATAACAGCACCTTCTGAGCACATGTGGCAATTTGAGAAAAACATGGAATTGCCAGTCAGGGGGCCTGGGTTCAAGTTCTGGATCCATCTCTAGCTGAGTAAACTTAGGCAATAAGTCAACCACCTTCTCTGAGCTTCAGTTGCTTCATCTAGAAAAGAAGTGCTGGATATAAAAGCTAAAGATCCTCCCCCAGCACTCAAATTCTAGGTCAATTAGGCAGGCATCCAAACTGAAATTATCACATTTGGTTCTCTGTGCTTTCGTTACCTTTCAAGTTTAAAAAAAAAAAATCAATCTGGACAGACAAAACTAGAGATTTCCATCTTAAGGATTTCCTACGACTCGGGAAATTTCAGTGCTGAAACAGACAGGCAAACCAGGACTGCTGATCACCCTAGGTGATGTGGAAGTGATGAAAGCACATGTACCAGGAAAGGGGCAGGTCTACCTATTACTTGTTTGTCAGAAAATCCTAAATTATTTGTATGTTTATCATCCATGGAAAGGACACTCAGAAACCTGGAGCTTATTTGTCATCATAGTAAATACCTTTGCAAAAACAAATTGAAAATTCATTTAAAAGGGACACCCCATCCCCTCTAATCCTATACCAAAGTAATATGGTACACAGCAGTGTTCCTTTTCCTTTTTAGTGACTCTACTAATTTTAGTTTCACTACAAATTACAAATTGCCTCCCCCCACCTTTCCTCTATCTGTGTCCCTCCTCACTTCTCTGTCTTCCCACTTTTGATCTCTGGCACACATGTGTGTGTTACACAGATCATTAGGTGAAGGTCAACGATGTTGACTTGAAAAAAAGCAGAAATAAGAGCTGACAGCTTCCCAATGCTCATTAACACAAAAACCCAAAGCACTTGGTATTTTTTCTGAGGAAAGGTCACAGGGGTCAGCCAACACGCCGGCATGAAAATTTGCTCTTGCTGAGTGAATCAAGATGGGAATGTTAATTTATTTGAATGGATGTAATTCAATGCTGGATTAAAAGAAAGGTGGCAATACACTACAAATACCAACTATAATCCAAAGAAGTCTAAGTGTGTATGTGTGTGTACATGTGACTACATACATGTGTCTACTTCCCAGCACCTTCCCCAGAACAAGAATAAGGGCTGGCATTAAATTGCCATATGGACAATTTAGTGATTGGACATGGGTCAATAAAAGAAGCATTTGATAAGCATGTAGTTTTCTTTATAAAACTATAAAAAGGAGTTTTATAACATAGGAAACTACAAAGTAGTTCTATCACCCTTATTCTTCCCCCACAAAAAAAATCATCTATGAAGATTTCCATAGATGAAAATGTGCCTTCAAGCACTGCAGCATCCCGCAAAGGAGATAAGGTATAAAAAGACAGAATTTCTATTATTTCTCTTCACTTAACTTTAAATGTATCTACACTTAACTGAAAAATGCAACTATAGCTGGGCCCACATTAACTGACCTCATTTGATCTCATTTTTTCAGACTTATGCTTTATTTCATATTCATCTTGGCAGCGTTTCTCAAATTTTGAGTTCCTTAAGAATCACCTTGAGTATTTGTTCAACATTCAGATTCCTGGGTCAAACCCAAAAGATTCTGTTTCAGTAGGATTGGGGTGGGCCCAGGAATCTTCATTTTTAAAAGCTGTCCCAAGTTATTCTCATCAAAGGTAGAAGGACCTCACTTTGAAAAATCCTGCTCTATTGTCAATAATTTGCTTCTTTTAGAGCAAGAGAGTTTACTCATTAAAAGTTCACAGTGCTTAAAATAGCATCCAACTCCTATATATAGATAGAGTAAAATCTCACCGATTTGTAACTGAATAGAAACCAACAGAATTACTAGATTATAAACACTATGAAGGCAAAAATTATATATTTTCAATTCAGTATCCCTTGCAGCTCCTATTATAGATTTCACACAGTAAGAACAATAAGTATTTTAAGAGCATCAAATTCCTGAAAACTATGAATTATACAATATTGAACCACATAATTTTGAGCACTGCTAGGTTCTGTGAAGATCATGTAGGGCAATAGTTTTTAACCTAGAGGTATATATCAGAATTTTGGAAGAAGTTGGAGGAAAACAGTCATGCACATTTTGGAAAAGCTTCTGAGGAGATTTTGATACCCCCCAATATGAACTAGGGGGAGTATCAAAATATAAATTAGGACCACATCAACTGGTCATTTGACCTATGAGAAACTTAAGGCTGTAATACTTTAAGTAGCTTTCCTAAAGGACACCTTAATCCTAGGCCATATATTACAGGTCTACTAACTTCCAAAACCAGTGCTGGGTCACTACAATATGCTGTAGGTAAAAATATATCATTTAAGGGAGCCCCTTAGTTACACAAACCAACAAGATGTTGCTACAGAGAGGTCCTGT
Organism: Daubentonia madagascariensis; assembly: GCA_023783475.1. NCBI lineage: Eukaryota > Metazoa > Chordata > Mammalia > Primates > Daubentoniidae > Daubentonia > Daubentonia madagascariensis. The sequence continues at coordinate 19,919,954 of JAKFHU010001990.1, forward strand.
TATCAAAATGAAGTTTTATCTTAATTGCCTTAACAGATAGATACTAATCAAACATGTATAACAAATTACTTGTATTACATGCTAACAGTTTGCGAAAACCTTTTTTTCAGTGCTGGAAAACAGAGGTCTTTTTAGGTAGCCAAATATTCTCCCCTGTAATCTTATTTACACTGTTAATTTGCTAGTCAATCCATTTTTTCATTGTTAGTGTAATGCTAAAGCTCAGCTGATCTAAGGATCTAAATAAATCCCTAAGGCACAGAGCACAAATTAATAAGTTTTTAATATTAGAACTGATGAAAGGGAGAAAAATGGATATTTTGTTCCTTTTGTTTAATCCACCTGTTGCCACGCTCTACCTCCTGGAGTCAGCTCACCATGCACTGAAAAATAAATTTGCACCAAATAGATTGTATATTATGGCTTTTTAATGTTTGGGAAACTAATACCCATTATTTTCATTGTTCCTAGAACGTTTCTCACTTTGCAGTAAGAAATATAGAAAGTTGCAATAAAAAATTAGAAAATTATGCCATTAGGACCCTGTTATGTTTAGAATAACTAAGATTAGGCAAGCCCTCCTAAACACTCTGAGCTTGCTTATACAAGTGAAAGCAGCTTTACCACCAAACAAATGCTAATTCTTTTTTAACGCTCTTATTTCCCTGCAGATCTCTGTTTACATTGAAGAAAATGGTTCTATTTTTTTGTATGCTAAAACACTGAAACAAATTGCTTTGAAAGGGAAAGAAAAGGGGTGGGAGAGTTTCCTGCCAGGCATGTAAATATATGGATGAAGATGCTTTCTGTTTATAAACTGGCAGGGATCCAAGCTTTGGCAAGAGGCTAACAAAAAGTAAGACTTGGGAAACTCGCAAGAAGAATTTTCAAAATGCAACCAATCATGCATTTCTGCCCTGAAGACAGTTAATAAAATATTCCAGCTTGCATAAAAGCCAAGAAAGGCACTTGTAGACTTTCACTGTGATCAATAAAAACTGTCAGCTTATTAGCATATCATTAGCTGTCCTGCTGTTTCCAAAGTGTTAATGCACAGAAATATTAATCTACAAATGTATAAGATTCCCCAGTCCTGTGAATTTGACTTTCTGCATGAAAGGAAAAACAGGAATTAAAGATGGGAGGAATCCAATATAGCTTCTTCTTCTATGTGCCTATAAACATATGTTTACCATCTGTGGAATTATGGGAAACAGCTGAGGTAAAAACAACAGCTGTGGAATTAAAATAAAAATTGTAATCAATTTTACTTCCCAGTGACAGCTCAGCTGTTAGAGGAGACAGTGATGTCCAGGTAAGGGAAAGGTTTCAGACCCAAGTTCACCAGTCTGAGAGAGAGCAAGCACGCAAGCGCCTTGGACTATGCAAAGGGTTTTGGGATGGGAATTCTTTCTGAGACCTCAACTATTTACAAACTGTCAAAACACTCACCCCTGAAGCATCCTACAACTTATTATGGTTCACCTAGGCTTGTTCTTTATTTTTTATCCTCTGAAATAGTAACAGCATAATCAGCTTAGAATACATCAAGGGGAAATTGAGTGGGTAGTCAACCATCCCGATAATGAAAATCTACGACAATCAGAAGATTCAGATAAGCCTATCACTACTGGCCAGCTTTTCTCAAATGTATGCTGTTTTGAAGTGAATAAATCCCCAGCTAGTGTTCTATGTCTCAGACAGGAATTACCTAATGCTAGAGGCTTATGTACTGGGCACCAAGCAAGTGATTCCATCCTCTGCTCTTTAATCAGCAGCACTTGACTGTACTATCCATAAGGATCCATGAGGGCTCAGAAATTTGGTTTGACAAGTGAGGAGCCTTTGCTTTTACTTTGCCTATGAAGCAACATAAGAATATTTAATGTAGAAAATAGTGTCATTTTAACCTGAAAACACATCATAAGCATTTTTAGCTTGGGAGCAATAAAGCAGATGTGGTTCTTGAACCCAGAAGGCAGCTTCTACAGAATAAATATTAAAAGCCTGAAGATGCTCTGACTCTCACCTGAGAAGAGGCTGCCTCTTTTTCAGGAAGATATCTGCAGTGTTGAATTGATCAAGAGGTAATTTCTGTAATGAGACACTGACATATTTCCCCTACCCCAGCCATCTCGCCTCACAAAAGGATGGCCAAGAAGTACTGGTTGGCATCCATGATTCTAAAGAGGAGATGAGTTTTGAAAGCTTCCCCATGGAAAGCACCCTTCCAAAGAGCCATTCAATGGGGCCACTCCTACTGAGGAGCAAGAAGAAACACATTGCTTCTAGGGAGATAGGCTATATAGGATTGCCATCCCCTTCTGGTGTTTCCCACAGGGACCACCTATTCCTTTGGGCTGGAGACCCAGAAAAAGACAAGTCCTGACTCCTCCGTGGGACTTGGTATGAGTAAGCAAAATGTCTCTCCAGTCAACACAGTGGCAACTGTGGTAACATATGGTAATCCCTTAATAAATATTTGTTAAATGAATGAGCAAAGACTACAAAATCAGAAAGGCCTAGGCTTAAATCCCATCTCTTATGGTTGGCAAGTTCCTTAATCTCTTCGAGTCCCATTGCCTGATCTATACAATGGAGATAATAAAAGTTACCTCATTGGGATTCTCTGAAGGTGAAATGTAATTAACTGAGATAATATAAGTAAGGCCAGATAAGGTCTGAAACACAGCAAGCATTCAATAATTGTTGGTTCTCTCTTCCACATCCCCATAACCCACCTCTGCAGCAAAATGATTGTCAAGTCTCTGAACACCCTTTGTGTTTTCTGTCTGCATCAGGTTTGGAGGCTTTTAAGTACAAGCTTTCTTATATCTACAGAGAATCATATGCTCATCGAGCTGGAATAGATAACAGGACTAACTGTTCTCTCTGTCTTAATCACATCCTCCCAACTAAAGCAGAAGTCCCTAACAGGCAGGAAAAGTGCCTATTATTTCTACAGTATAGTGTTAAGTATATAGGGAGCATTAAATACATTAAAAAGGAAGGAATGGGGATGTGTTGTAAAGCTACTATGTTCAAGGTTCTTTTAACACATACTCTCATATAATCTTCATTACCTTCATGAAAGACATCTTTGGCACTTTAAAAAGACAGATTCATAGCTTGTGCATTCATTCATTTTACCAATTATATACTTGGTACTATTCTAAGAACTTGCTGAATAAAATAGGGATAGTCTGACCCTGGTAAAGCTTACAATCTAGAAAGACAGACCAATAATAAATAAGTAAACACCCACATAAACTATACTCAGGACCAGCAACATAATTTGCAGAGCCCTTTGTTCAAAAATTACTCAAAACTTGAAGACACACGGGCAGTGCATGGGCAATATATATAGCTAAAGTGCTGTACCCCCATAATATTCTGAAATAAAAATAAATAAATAAATAAATAAATATAAATATAAATATAAATAAGTAAATACAAAAAAAAAACTTGAAGACAGCAACAACAGGGCATTAAACTAATCATGGGGCTTTTCTAAGCACAGCACTCTGTGGGACTGTTACGGGCTGACTGCCCCCAAAGCCAGCCCTGCCTATCCCTTCAAACTGTAGTGAGTGTGATGAAGGAAATGCAGACAGATGGTGCAGGAGAAAGTATGTGGTAGAATGATTGCAAACTGATTCCCCTCCCTGTATCCTCACACCTTGAACTGTGACTTTGTAGACCCTCACATCAAAAGGAAGAGTCTGTTTCCCCACCCCTTAAATCTGAGACTGGTCTTGTGACTTGCTTTAACCAGTAAAACATGGGAGAAGTGACGGTGTGCCAGTTCCCAGCCCAGCCTGGGCCTCAAGAGCCTTGTGAGAATCTACTCTCCCTTGAAACATTGCCAAGCACCACGAGAGCAAGCCCAGGCTAGCCTGCTAAATAATGAGAGACATGTGGTTCAGTCTCCACCATCACTTTAGCCAGGAGTCAAGTACCATGTGCCTGAGACTATCCCAGATAATTCAGCCCTCAGCCAATTTCACCAGCCAACTGCAGGTACATGAGTAAATCTACAGGGGATTGACTAAGCCTGGTTCTCATCAACACAATCTTTCAGCTGCCCTACAAGCTTATTGACTTAAACCCCTGAGTTTTGGTGATTTGTTAAGCAGCAATAGCTAACTGATACATACAGTAACAGGGAAGGACTTGCAAAGATATGGTGGTCCAGGAAGACATTGTTTAAGCCAAGATCTGAAGGATTAAAAAGAGAAAACATTGCAAACAACTGAATGGCAACTGTTCTGGGCAGAAGCATGTGAAAAGGCCCTGGTATGTTCAAGGAACTAAAAAAAAAATAGTGTGCCTGGAGCATGGTGGGCAGAAGAGAAAATAGCATGAGATAAGGTTGCAGAGCAAAGCAGGAGCCAGATCTTACACCAAACTGATGAGCAATGGAGAGTCATCAAAAGAATTTAACCAAGAGAGTAACTTCATTGGTTTCAAAAAGCAAACTAAGGTCAACAGCTATAAAGATGTAAGTCTAGGATTCAAAGTCAGATCTATATCACTTGAAACCAAAGCTTCTTTTCCTGGCCCTGGAGTTCTTGTTATGTTTCTGTATAAAGCAGTGGTTCTCAAAGTATATCCCAGAACTAGCAACATCACCATCACCAGGTAACTTGTTAGAAATGAAAAGATTTGACTCCCACTCCAGGCCTACTGAATCAGACTTTGGAAATAGGCCCAACTACCTATTCTTTTTCTTTTTCTTAATGACTATAAAACATACATAACTAAATTAGCCATATGTAACATTTTTAAGTGCATAATTCAGTGGCATTAAATATATTCACAATGTTATGCAACCATCACCACTATCTATAATATTAATGAAACTTTTCCATTACCCCAAACAAAAATTCTGTAACCATTAAGCAGTAAGTCCCATGACCCCCTACCCCCAGCCCCTGTTAACCTTTAATTTACTTTCTGTCTCAACAAATTTTTCTGTTCTTGATGTTTCATGTAAGTGGAATCATACAATATTTGTCATTTTGTGCCTGGCTTATTTCATATAGCATAGGTTTTTAGGGCTAATTCATGTTGTAGTATGCATCAGAACTTCATTGCTGTTTTGTATGGATGAATGATATCCCATTGTATGCATATACCACATTTTGTTTATCCATTCATACATGGATGGACATTTGGGTTGTTTTCCTCTCTTGAATATTTTGAATAATGCTGCAGTGAACATTGGCATACAAATGTCTGACTCCCTGTTTTCAATTCTTTTGGCTATAAACCTAAGAGAGGAATTGGCTATAAACACAGGAATGCTGGGTCACATCGTAATTCTGTTTTTTTTTTTTTAATTTTTTATAGACAGGGTCTTGCTATGTTGCCCAGGCTGGTCTTGAAATCCTGGAGTTTGAAGCCAGCCTGAGCAACATAGCAAGACCCCATCTCTACAAAAATAGAAAAATTAGCCAGGCGTGGTGGCATGTACCTGTCTGTAGTCCTAGCTACTCAGGAGGCTGAGGCAGGAGCATTGCTTGAGCCCAGGACTTTGAGGTTGCAGTGACCTGTGATGATACCACTGCACTCTAGCCTAGGAAACAGAGTGAAACCCTGTCTCAAAATAACACCACCACCCTAAAATTAAAATTACCATTCAATCCAGCAATCCCACTACTGGGTATCTACCCAAAGAAAAAGAAATCAATATATCAATGGGATAACTGCACTTGCATGTTTATTATACCACTATTCACAATAGCAAAGATATGGAATCAACCTAAATGTCTATCAACAGATGACTGGATACAGAAAATGTGGTATATATACACAACAGAATATTATTCAGCCATAAGAGAATAAAATTGTGTCACTTGCAGCAATACAGATGGAACTGGAGGTCACTATCTTAAGTGAAATAAGCCAGGCACAAAAAGACAAATATCTCCTGTTCTCCCTTTTATGTGGAAGCTAAAATATTTGATCAAGTGGAGATACAGAGTGGAAAAACAGATAACAGAGACTGGGGAGGGTGAGTTAGGGTAGGAATGAAGAGAAGTGGGTTAAAGGGTGCAAACATACAGTAAGACAGAAGGAATAAATTCAATGTTTGACAGCACAGTAGGGTGACTACACTTAACAAAAATGTATTGTACTTGGGCGATGGACACCCTAAATACCCAGACTTGATCACAATGCATTTATATACATGTTTAACAAAATTCACATGTACCCCATAAATTTATACACATTTTTTAAAAATTTATACACATTTTTTTAAATATGTTTGTATACTCTAAATGCCTTTTAGTGTATACAAACATATATCTCTATTAGGCATGTAACTAGAAGAATTCTTCCTTGGACACATGTATGTCCATTTTTATTAACTATACTACCAACAACTTTCCATAGCTCTAAATCAATTTTCATTCCCACCAGCAGTGACTGAAGGCTCCAGTTGCTGCATATCCTTGCAAATGCATGATGTTGTCAGTCTTTTTAATTTTAGTCATTCTGATGGCTATTCAGTAGCATCTCAATTTGGCTTTACTTTCCCTAATGACTAATCAGATTGATACCTCTCCTGTGTTTACCGGCCTATTGGATATTCCCATTTGTAAAGTACCTGTTAGTATTTTTGCCTCTTTTTTTATTGGATAGACTTTTCTTATTGATGTGAAGGAGTTCTTTATATAGTCTGGATAAAAGGCCTTTGTAGGATACAACTACTTTGAACAGCTTCTCCTATTCTATGGCATGCCTTTTTACTCTCTTAGTAATGTATTTTGATGAAAAAAAGTTTCAAATTTTAATATACTCCAATAGATTAGTCTTTTTCTTTATAGTTATTTCTTATGTCTTATTTAAGAAACATTATTCCTACATCAAGGTCACAAAGGTATTTTTCTCTATTATCTTTTGTAAGCTGTGTTGGTTTACCTTTTAGATTTAGATCTACAATCCACTTGGAATTGATTTTGCATATTGTGTGAAATAGGGTCAAGATTACTTCTTTTCCCATGGAGATAATTCAGTTGACCCAGCACACTGTAGTGAGAAGGCCATCCTTCCCCACTATTCTGCAATGCTACAATGTATATATTGAGGTTATGTTATTAGGTTTATGTATGTTTAAAATTGTTTATCATTATGTCATGACCTTATTGGCCCTGAAGTTCAATATTAGCAGAGCTTCTCCAGCCTTCTCACATTTAGTTTAGCCTATTTTCCTTTTTTTATTTACTACTTCACTAACATTGATAAGTATTTTTTTGTTGTTTTGTTGTAAACAATATAAAGCAGTATTTGAGTTTTATGAATTCAATATAGTACTCTGACTTTTAATCCTGAGTGTAAATCACCTAATTTGATAATGATATTGTGAACTGGAATTATATCTGCTATCTTATATTAAACATTTTTCTCTTGCCTTATTTTGGGTTGATGGAGCTTTTTTAAAAACCCCCTTTTTCTCTTAAGCTTAAATTTGGGAGGTAAACACAATTTCTAATATTTTGATGTTAGTTTAAATTTTTAACATGCAAATTTAAAGTCTAAAGTTAATCAATTTCTCTATTCTTTTTCTGACCAATACAAGGCCTTAGAATACTTTAATATTATTATTATTATTATTCTTTTTTAGAGACAGAGTCTTGCTCTACCACTCAGGCTGCAGTGGCACAATTATAACTCACTGTGTAACCTCCACCTCCTGGGCTCAAGCAATCCTCCTATCTCAGCCTTCCAAGTAGCTGGGACTACAGGCATGCGCCACTAAGCACAGCTAATTTATTTTCTTTTTTTTTGTAGAGACAGGGTCTCACTGTGTTGCCCAGGCTAGTCTCAAACTTCTGGTCTCAAGTGATCCTCATGCCTTGTCCTTTCAAAGTGCTGGGATTTTTTTTTTTCCTTTTATTTCAGAATATTATGGGGTTACAACACTTTGGTTGTATATATTGCTCATGCACTGCCCATGTCAGAGCTACAATCATGGACATCCCCCAAACTTTGCGCCCGCACCCATTCAGTGAGAGTTTTCCCATCCAAAGTTCTGGGATTACAGGTGTGAGCCACCATGTCTGGCTAATTTTTTTATTTTTTGTAGAGACGGGGTCTTGCTCTTGCTCAGGCTGGTCTCAAACTCCTGGCCTCAAGTGATCCTCCCATCTCAGCCTCCCAAAGTGCTAGGATTACAGGCATGAGCCACTGCATCTGGCCATCTAGGAGGTTTTTTAAATTAAGATCTATTGGTCATAAACTAAGGGTTTTGTTTGTCTGCAAATACCTTTATTTCACACTTATTCTCAAGTGACAATTAAACTTGGTATATGCTACTACATTTGAAAGTTATTTTCTCTCAAACCTTAGAAAGCATTCTTTTCACTATCTTCTAACTTCTGCTTTTATTGTTTAAAAGCCAGGTGTTCAGTCTGTTATTCTTTTGTAGAAAATTTGCCTTTTCTTACTGGCTACTTTTAAGATGGTCTCTGTGTCTTTGGAGTTCTGCTGTTCCACCAAGTGTGGCTGCTTATTTATCTTGATTTACATAATAAATTGTTGAAATGATTTTTTTTTTAAACTTCTTCTCTCCTTGCAGCCATACCCTGGCAATGATATATTGCAGAGCAGCCCTTGAAGAGATGGAGTCTATTTCCTTACTCCTTGATTCTGGATTTGGCCGTCTGACTTGCAATGGGCAATAAAATATTAGCAAATGTGAATAAGCAAACAAAGCCTTGAAAAGCACTAGTACATTGGGGCTTGCTCTGTTGTTATACTTGGAATCCCAAGGCTGCCATGTGAATAGGCTGAGCTAGGCCACTGCAGAGGAGAGACCACATGGAGGAGAACTATGGAACACCAGTCAACAGCCAGTCTACTACCAGGGACATGAAGAAGCCGTCTTAGATCATCCTACACCTGCTGACATGCCAACTGGCCACAGCCACATGAGAGAGCCCAGCAGGTATCAACTTAGCTGGGCCAGACCAGAAAATTGATCCAATCAATACCCAGAATTGTGAGCTAAATAAAACAGTTGTTCTTTAAGCCTCTGAGTTTTCTAAGTGACTTGTTAGACAGCAGTGGATAACATATACTTTTATTTCATTGTGCTTCCTATAATGAGAATTGATGTCTTTTACCAATTTTAGAAAATTCTTACCCATTATACTTCTAACAGTGCCCATAACCTCCCTCTTTATTATTATCTGAAATTTTTAAATATATGTGTATATTGATATATATTCACTATTATCTTCTTGGATTTTTAAATCCATATGTATATATTATATACATACACATGCACACACACACATATACACATATATTAAACAGATATATAAAATTTTTTTCATATACATGTATCTTTCCTACATTTTAGCCTCTTTATTATTTTCTTCTCTTTATCTCTGGGGCAGTACTATTAGGGTAATTACTTTGACAATATTTTCCATTTCACAAATGCTCTTCCCACCTGTGTCTAATCTATTGTGTAGCAGGTTTGCTGAAGTTTTTTTCACCTCAACAACTTTATTTTTTATATCTGCAGGTGCTTTTTGGTTCAAATATCTCAGGGCTACTTATCATCTCTAACCATCACACATTCTTTAATTTATTATTTTGATTCTTTAAATATATTAAATATAAGGATTTTTTTAAAATTCTGTATCTGCTAATTTCCAATTTCTACAGCCCTTTGAAGGCTGAGTACTTTGTTGTTTCTTCCCACTGTCGCTCATGATATCTTAAAAACTCATTTTCATGGACATAATCTGTGGGCATCCTCTGAGGTCTACACTGAAAGTGGCTTTCTCCATGGATAATTTGTATTTTCTTCATCAGGACTTTCAAGGTACCTAACCCCAGACCACTTTAAGATCAGTTATTGAACTTCATGGGTAAAGTAAATCTAGGTTTCAAGCCTGCATGATGACAGGGCTGTGGTTACAAATTCTCTGGGAAATACTATTTTTTCTTATCCGGAGATAAGATGGAGACAGGGTAGTTTCTGGGTGGCCTCCCTCTGCTAAACAGTAGACTTTTTCTGCCTGCCCTTTCACTGGAGGTGTAGTCTTTGGGGTCCTGGCTTTACTTCCGAAATTTCCATTCCAACTCCCACTCATACATAGGATCATTCCTCCCATTCCACGCAGACTGTTGAAATTTAAGCCTCTAACTGAAAGTTTCATAGATTGCTGGTGGGAACGCAATAATGGTACAGCCACTTTGAAAAACAGTTTGGCAACTTGAAACAGTTTGGAAATTAAACATAAACTTAATATACAGTCCAACAGTCCCACACCTATGAATTTACATGAAATAAAAACCTTTGTTCACACAAAAACCTGTATGCAAATGCCTGTAATGCTTTTATTCATAACTGCCACAAACTGGAAACAATGCAGATGTCCATCAACTGAGGGATAAACTGTAGTATTTCATACAATAGAATTGTAATACTACTCAGCAATAGAAAACAATGAATTCCTGGTACACACAACAACATGGGTGAAAATCAACATACATACTCACATAAATACACACATACACAAACGATTCCATTACGTAACAGTCTGGAAAATGCAGAACAATAGGGTCAGAAAACAGATGCGTGTTCACTAAAGACTTAGGGTAAGGAAAAGGGTTGAAAACAAAGGGGCATAGGGAAATTTTTGGAGGTGAAGAAATGGTTCTTTATCTTGATTATAATGATGGTTATAAGACTATATAGCTTTTTTAAAACTTGTAAAACTGCACATTTAAAAAGGTGAATTTTCCTGTATATAAATCATACCTTAATTTTTTTAAAAGGAAAAGGAAAAAACTTAAGGTTCTAGTTTCCTAGTATTGGCAGACACCTCTCTGGCTTTCTCTCCCCTCTGTATATTTGGTCCCTAAGGATTTCTCTTCCCGTAATTGCAATGATGAATTTTAAAGGGTTTTTGTTGTATTTTATCTGGCATTATAGGCATTTTGAAGCAGAAGGGTTTTTAGAATATCTAGTCTGCCACATTGCCAGAAGCAAAAGTCTGCCATTCTTTTAAAGAACAAGACTATCTTGAAATTTCATGGCATTTTTAAGTTTTTCAATTCATTTTATCACTGTATCCTCACGTTGTTATGAAGTACAATAATGCAGTTATTGTATTACTCTCTTTATAGACAAGAAATCCAAAACTCAAGGAAGCTGAGATTCATTTCCTATATCTAGACATCTCCTCCAAACTGGATTAACATATAATCTGAGAATGGAAACCAGTTTGAAGATTATCCTAAATCCCACAGAATTAGGAGGTCAATGAGACACATTTTGAGGATCACTTACATTCTGGATCATCCACACCTGGCAGCAGAATGAGCTATATTACCTTGGGCAAGTCACTTAACTTTCTGCCTAGTTTCAAGCACCTACTTCATAAAATTGTTGTGACAATTAAATCAGTTAATTCATGTCAAGCAAATAGAAAAGCACGTGTGTGTCACACAGTAAGTGTTCCGTAAGCATTAGTTGTTATTATGCCATGCCCTTCCTACCAATATATACACATCTCCAACAACATAGGAAACTGAGCATTGTATGTGTGTGTGTGTGTGTGTGTGTGTATATATATATATATATATATATAAGTAAAGGAAAGGAAAGTTAGTGCTTACTTTGAATAAGCCATGCTTTTGATTGCGCTGGCCAAGCCACAAATTGATGCCTGGGGGAAGGTTGGTCTCTGGAGGGTCTATCACACGCTCATAAATCCTGTAGAGGCAATGAACACAGTTACTAAGAGAAAGGCTCAAAGCAGAACCAAAACAGAGCATACGCTTTTTGAAGTGCTCCTGGCATTAGCTGCTGGTATGGAGAGAAGAAGGTGATATGTGGCATGCTTTAAATGAAAGGTAACATGAATGTAGAGATCTGTTTCTCGACAACACTTGAACACATTATCTGGGCCACTTCTGCTTTTCTATCATCTCCCTTTTGCCAGGGGAGGGAGGAAAAGGGTAACATTTTTGAGTATCTACTCTGAGAAATGAACTTTACACAAACTATGTAAGGAAAGTGATTTTGTCCACATGTTACAGGTGAGAAGCTGAGGTTCAGAGAGCATAATTGGGCCAACCAAATAGAGACAGCAGGGCGCATTGGAGTTGGGATAAGAGCCCTTATTTGCCCGACTCCAAAGCCCATGTACTTTCCTTTGCATGCTGCTACTCTCTGGCTTTGGTTTATTTAGCTGCTACTCATTTCTACAATAACCTGAGAGAACCCTTTAAACAAGTGGATAGCAGATACCCAGATGACAATGTGCTTAGTCTGCAAAATCAAGTAACTGAAGTCATTGCCCAATCAACAAATATTTATTGAGCACTTTTTATGCTCCAAGCTCCACACTAGGCAATAGGAAATCAAGCAATAAACCGGACATATGAGGTCCTACTCTCATGGAGCAAAAGTAAGATAAAATTCTGTACATGAAGAAAATCTTCATCTGATACATATGGGCATCTAACTAATACAGAAAAGGTCATAGCCCCAGGATCTTTGAAGGTTCCTACGGAGCATACACAACAATTGAATGTCTCAATTATTCAGCCCTACCAAGGTTCAGTGGGTCAGTCACAAATCTTTTTATTTGTGCCCTCTTCAGAAACAGTCCCTGCAACCACCAGCACATCACAAGCCTCCACCTCACCCCTGGCAAGTGCCTCTCAGTACCTGATGCTCAGAAGATTCTGGGTGGGGTGAAATAGAGGTACCTGTAAATGAGAACCCTGCTCATTCCTTGCTTTCCTCAGTCCTCAGTCAGAGCAGCTGCTGAAGAGTCGCCCCTCAGGTGTGTCCAGAGGTCTGGACAACTCATCAGTCCTCCCTGCTGTGATGGAGCTGACTGCCTCCTGCCAGAGGGTGATGTATTTCTCTGGTGGTTCCCACAAGGAAAGTGTGGAAGAACTGAAAGACTGTCCAGTCATGTCAAGGAAAGTGAATTATTGTGAGACTGGTGCAGTTGGGAGCTGTCACACTGCAGCCTTATATCTTAGCTGTGCAGTCCATTACTCTACTATTCCCCACTGGAAACCTGCTCTTTCCTAACAATACATGCAAGGTATTCAGCTGACAAAGCTCCAAATATATCAGGTCTTTCTCTACTAATTATATTTCTATTATAAATGGAGGCTCAAAATATAATCAAGGAAAAATAAATTTCCCTAAAAAAGACAGGATATGTTTTCTTCACAGGAATCCAACATTTTTTGCATGTTAGAATGAACCATTCTAGATGAAACAATTTGTCAAAACTGCTTTATCACAAGAACTTGCTATACATTTCTTTTTAAAAAGAGGGTTTTTTCCCCTAATGTTAGTGGAAAACTAGAAACAAGCCAAATTTGCAACAGAAGGGAAATCCGTAAGTTATAGTAAATCAGCTTGAATTTACTACCATCATTAAGAGTGATAAATATGCAAATTATAAAACACCAGAAAGTATATACAAAATAATTTTTGCTGGAGAAAGGGAAATACAAAATTATTTATTCATTATAAAGATAATGAGGCAAAAATTATGTTCAATGTTGGCAAATACCAGAAAAGGCCAGAGAGAGAAATGGAAATCACCATATTTAGGTGAAGAGGCAGAAGCATAATTTTCTATAAGGTTGTTTAACTAATAAATTGAAAATGTCAAACCATTTACCTTAACCTTCATTTTAAAACATTTGCCTCTGTCAGGGTAAAAGCAGCTTTCAATTCAAAGCTTCTTATTGGTGTTCAATACGCTAGACGATGAGCTCCAGTGAGCAGAATAGACCCTTGATCAATGTTTATTAAGTGCATGAATGAATGAACAATCAAAAAAATCAACTTCCTACCCTACCTTATCTTCCAAAGCATAATGGCTCCTTTTGCCTTAGAAATAGTTGAGGAAGCAAACATCTGAGACCCACCCCCATCAGTAAAAGCAGGTGACTGCATGGCACATGTGTCAAAGTGGCATTCTGATTTCCTGTCACACAGCCCCCGACCAGGACCTTCTCCTGATGCCAAGGAAAGTCTGCCAGATGCTGCCTTCTTGGCAGCCCTGCCAATTCATTCCAAGAAGCAGTCTTCATTAGGGAATTCCATGCAGCAGGCAGAATCAACAAACTGGATACAGATGTATCAACATGAAGAGAGTTTAAAAACACAGTATTTAAAAAAAAAAAAAAAGAAAGGAAGAAATTTACATGGAGGAGGAAATCTAATTATGAGGAAACATCAGACAAACTCAAATTGAAGGACATTCCACAAAATAACTTGTCTTTAAAATGTCAATGTCATGAAATATAAAGACAGGGTAAGGAACAGTTGCATATTAAAAGAGATCAAAGAGACATAAAAACTATGTGCAAAATGGGATCCTAGATTGGATTGTGGGACAGGAAAAAAAATCACATAAGGGATATTATTGGGAAAATACGTGCAATTTGAATAAGATATGTAGGTTATGTAATAGTATTGTACCAATATCAATTTCCTAATTTTGATAATTGGGCAGTGTATATTTAAGTGAATGTCTCGTTCTTAGGAAATAGGTACTGAAATATTTAGAGATAGAGGGTCATGATGTTTGCAACTTACTCTCAAAGGGTTCAAAATAATATGTGTATGTATATAAGTACACACATACATAAATACACACATATTACTTAGCAAGATAAAGCAGAATCTGAGCCAAGTATACAATTGTTCTTCATACCACTCATAACTTTTCTGTGAGATTAAAATTATTTTAAAATTAGAAGTTTAAAGAAGAGAAAAATCTCAGATAGGTCTATAATGTACATAAACTAAAAACACACACATACGAAGCAATGTTATCTATGAGCTAAAGATACTGATAGTGTTTTCCTATTACACCCCTGGTGGAAACGGTGAGGCAGAAAAAAGAGAATGAACAAGCAAATAAATGAAAGAAAACAAGAAAGGGGTATTGCACAGACTCATGCCAATAATATATTGCAAGCTAAGAAACAGGATTATCACATTCCTATATGTACACTGTACAAGGGGAGCTATACATGCCAGATACGTACAGTCAGAATCTTGGCAAAAAGGCTGCCGATCTCTGAGGTATACAGTTTGGGTGGATTGGACCATGTAATCAGACAGGAGGGCACAGTGATCTGTCAGTTAAATCTAGTATCGCCCAAGTCAAGAGACATGAAAAGTCAAAACTAATACAGTGAACTCCTTGCTCTCCAGTGTGGTAAGGAAACGGAACCTTCTGATAAACACAGTATTCTGGTTACTGAGGTTTCCTTCACATCAGCAAATATCTGACTGCCTACAATGTGTGTGACACTGTGCTGGCCATGGGGAAACACACAGGCCAGTTTAAAATGGCCAAATCCTTGTCCTCTGGCCCAATGCCTGAAACAGACAGACAACATGTATGCACACACCTTATTATTCAATGCATTAAATACAATGCTTCACGAAAGCAGAGCGAGAAAAAACAAATAGAATTCTGCCTGCCTTATCCAGAGAAGAGTTTCCAAAGAAGGAGACACCATAGCTGAGTTTCGAGTGAAGAATAAAGTGGAACTGACATGGCAGACCTAACAGCCAGCACTTATACAGCACATACTGTGTGCCAAGCATTATACTGAGAGCTTGCAATGTATTAATTCACTTAGTCCTCATAACACCAACATCAGGTGGGTGTTCTTGGCTCAACAAGGTTAAGTAATTTGTCCATGTTTAAGCAGCTTGTAAGCAACAGAGCTGGGGTTTGAACCCAGACCCCCACAATCTGTGCTATTGACCTCCTTGCTCTATCTTCTCTATTCAAGCAAAGAAGGGCAGTTCTGCCATCAAAAACCCCATCTAAGCTATTATTTCTCAAAGAGTTAAAATGCAGGAACATAGAAACAGTAAATGCTTGTGGAGAAAATATTTAATAATAAAACAGAGTTGTAATATTCCTTGGACAACTCGGAAAGCACTTCAAGATTTGGTAGAGTTTTTAAATGTGCTTTTAAGAAAAGAGGATATGATTTATATGTTTCAATATGTCCTCATGTCACAGACAGGTATCTTTTTATTCCCCTAATAGAGCAATGTGAAAACGTAACTCATTCAAATAAATTAAAATTCCTAATTTGACTTACTCATCAGGAAGGAAAAGGGGAAACAAATTCATCTGCCAAAGCATGGGGCCAAAACGGGTTAGCCTTCCCCAAATCCACTTGGCTTTCCTCCTGGCTTCACAGCTAGACTACATCTCCCAGCCTCCCTTGCAGCAGGGTGTGGCCACAAATGTGAGTGGAAGGGATGTGCCCCGCTTCTAGGCATGCTCTGCCCCCCGCCAAGAAAATCTCCCTCAAGCATCTTCCACAGTGCCTTTGTCTTTCTCTTTTCTCTTTCTCCCTTTCAGCTGACTAGAGAACACTCTGAAGGCTAAGAAGTGGACAAAGCCACAAGACAGAGAATCCTGAATCCCTAAATGATGACATGGAAGGCCACCCGTCTACTAGACACACCCAACTGTACTCCACATAGACAAGAAATAAAGTTCTGTTATGTTAAGCCATTGAGATAGAGAGGATTTTCTGCAGTTGTGGCTAGTATTATTTATCCTAACAAATATACCCCACCAAAAAATAAAAAGGGAACCGTCATGTTTTTCATGGCCACAAAGCCAAGAGGCATCTGAGATAGTGTGGTGTAGCAAAAAAAACATGAATTTGGAATGAAATAGATTTTGGTTCATATTCCAGTTCTGCATTCTACTAGCCATATGACTGCAATCAAGTTATTTAATTTCTCTATATCTCAGTTTCTTCATTTTAAAAATGGGAATACATTACTGTTGACTATACGGGTTGTGGTGAGGATTAAACAAAACACATTTAATGCCCCTGGCATATTGTAGGTGCTGACATTCTGTAAAACTCACAGGTACCTAAGAATGCAGACTTACAGAGGTCACATGACTCATTTCAGCCCACTTGCTGTGACTCCCACCAAATGAATCCATTGAGATAGGATCATCAATCTCTTAGAGGCTTGCTTGTGCTTTGGCATACAGTTTAAGAAATGGCATCACTGTCACATGGAGCATATTTGAGGACATGAGATTTCAGTGTTAAAATGTAAGAATTTAGTGCCTATTTTGCCAGAAGTTTCCACAATTTTAAAATTTTCAGTCTTAAGTTTTTTTTCACCTTCTATAAATTTAAAAGCTAGAACAAGTGAATATGTAACAGGGGAAAAAACAAAGAAGTTAACATTAATTCCTGTTGCTGTTTAACCCAATGTTATGGAGCAAACTGATGATCTATTTAGATATTAAACTTTGCATTAAAAACAGAATTTTGGACAAAGTAAATGTTCTATGGCATTCTGAAGTTGCAGTATTTTTATTTTATTTCTATTATTTTAGTTTTAAGGTGTCATTCTTTTGCTTCTTTTAATTCTTTTCAGCCATAAATCACAAAGGTTTCCATGTAAATTACTCAAAATTCTAAGCAAACATCTTATTTAATCTCTTTCACATTCTTCTAAAAGTGTAGTTCTTTGATATTTACAAAACTTTAATTTTTGTGGAAAGTTCATCGTCAATTCACACAAGATTGGAGACAGGCTCAGGAAAAAGGAAGAGATGGAAGAAACACTTTATAATTTATTAGACTGTGTGTTTAGACATACAGTCACCTAACCAAAAAAACAAAAACAACAAAAAAACCATTGCTGTATCAATTAACCTTTCTATGAGTAAAATACAGCAGAGCACTATCCCTAACACTTTCACCCAGTCCAGTATTAGGCACTTTCCTAGTCCATTTTGGACCTTTACCTGGATTTGGCCAATTTATAGAAAAGGTTTCTGGGAAAATGAAAATGTCAGCAGTGAGCAGAGGCCAGCATTTTAAGTTCTTAGACTACACTTACACATTCTTTTTTTATATATTATTTTTTATACATCCTAACTGCCCTAATTGTTGGTTCTTTACTGATCTCTGAGACTCTCCCCATTTGCGTTCATTCTCCAGCCCTTCACGGTATGACACGGTACCTTCCACGACACACAGAGGTCTCTGAGATTCTCGTTCTAGCGTGGCCTGCCTTCCCAGACCTCCCTGCCAAGAAAGGAAGAATTGGCTTTTCTGGTACCCGTGGGCCAAGCACTTTCACCCTCAAGTTCTGCCTACACTTCTGACTGCTACTACCACCAATTATCTGCTGTGTCTGGAGAAAATGGAACACTTGCTGCAGCATCCCTGCCTTTGCTTACATGTTTCCTGCACTGAGAGATTCTCCCTGACCGTCTATAGCTCTTAACTACTTAGTAACTCTCCATCACTTAGCTTGTTTCACTGTTATCAAAACAAATGACTCTCCAAAATTAGCTCTTTGTTGATTGTCTCCTTCCATAAGCACCTTGAAAGGAGGGACCTTGTCTGTCTTTTTCCAGTCAGCATTGCTAGTGTCTGGAAGAGTACTTAGCCAGAGCAGGTTCCTACTACATATACTGAATGAATGAATGAATGAATGCATGAAAGCTCCCTGACACTATCTTCAGAATAGAAGCACTACAGTCAGATAGCTATAAAAGTCCTACTACGGCAAAACTCTGTAATGAGCAATTCGCAAAACTGAATAATCCAGACTGAGAAAACAGGTCGTCAAACGGGACACTTCGCATTATGTAGAAGATCTGAGGAACACAAAGTCCTCAGATCTGTAAGTCCTCAGAGTGTAAGTATCTCATTTCTAATATAATACCATGCAAAATTAAACATCCAGTCAAACATAAAACCTGCAGGAAAGGAATGAACAAGGCAAAGAGTAACTGACACACTCCTTGTCAAAGTCAGTCACTGAATGAAAGCCTCACATTAGGAATTTTCCTCACAAGGTGCAACCTCTATTCATTCATGACTTTGGTTAAAAATACCCTCACTAACAAGTGTCCCATCTGCTTAAAAGACTAGTCAATATTCTGTGAAGAACTCAATTTTCTCGTTAACAGATAAAGCCCTCAGAGCTCAACACAAAACAATGTGGTGGTTCAACAACACTACTCATAAGAAATATTGGATTTTTATTTACTTAGATGAAGAAAGGCCTCTGAAGGGACTCCACAGTACTTTTCCCAATTATAAAGAAGAATGAATTCCCAATGTAAATCATGTGAATTGACATGTATTATGCCTCTGTTCAATAAGACACTATGAAGCCTAAAGGAGATGCTAAATGAAGAGGTTTATCTTGGGCTTTGCCTAGAATTGAGGAAAAGCTCATGCTCTCCCTGAAGAAGAAAGTTGCAATGACCTTCCTTTGCTACACAGAGCCTCATCCTCGCTGCCTTTTAGCTGGCACTAGTGAATATCAAGGTGCTCCTGAAAGTTTCCTACACAGAACACAAGATAATTCTCATCCAATTTCCCCTCCCTAACATGGTAGTGAATGGCCTTGCACAGGAGGCTAAGCATCTCTTTTGGCCTTATGCTAAGAGAGTGTAATATAGTCCTTCTCTCAGTCTCATTGGGCAAATGTGAGAAAAACAAAGTTCTTGAGCTCAACTAGAAAAGCAAAAGACAATCTGTATGGTATCATCATGTTAGGTAGATATCAAGGGATTCTGGGTCTCCTAGGAACAAAAGTGGTGCCTTGCCTTGGTGCTGCCTCGAGCCATTGCCCCACCTGGAAAGAAGGAAAAGGATGGGACCCCATCTTGGTATGGCCCCACCTTAATCCTGTCCAGAGCGAATTCCATACCTGGGGGAGGAGGGAACGCCCTACCAATCTACAAATCAGAACTTAGCACACCAACTGCAAAAGAATGCAGAGAATTCTCTAGCCATGGGCCAAGCAGCATAGGTACAATAGAGTCTGGAAGGTGACTTAGGACAACCTAAGGCTAATTATCATGTCATTAGCTTAAATCTACATTGAAGTTCACTCCCCCAAATGGGCTTTCATAGAGGCTTATGGGAGATCTGCATGGGCAGTAAGACTCAGGTCATATAACTCCCAAATGTCCATCAAAGTGGTTCCATGAGGACATGTGAAACACGGGGAGGTCCCTATCCGGACACTATAAAACAAGACCCAGACCATAACCAAGGTCTCTTTTACTATGAAAAGGAGCCCAGTCGTCATCTGTGGCGTATGTATCTTGCTCTGTAAAGCTATATCTCGCTCTTGCTCTATAATCCTATCTTGTCCCCCCTCAATAAATTTTACCTCGTGCTTGCCTTACTTTGGTGTGTCTGGTCATTCTTTGGCCAAGAGCACACCAAGAACTGAGAACACAGAACAAGATTGCCAAACCCAACAATTAGCATTATTCTTGGCAAAAACAAATGTTGAGCATTCAGTCCATAAGTCATTGTATTGTACAAAACAGTTTCTCAAAGCTCACTCACTGTGACAGAGTGTTTTGCCAACTGTGTACACTGATAAGCTCCTGTTGAATTCCATGTCAGGTTGCCTGCCTGTTGTTAATTACCTGCTCACATGGAATACACTGCACAGGAGGATGGTTCCAGAAAGACATGAAAGGAATGGCCCAAAGAGGAACTCTGCAGTCTCCTCCTGCCAATATGTTTAACAAATCCAGATGACACTTAGCAAATAACAAGAATAAAACATGCACCTGGGCCTTATACATGAAAAAGCAGACAGTAATGGGGAGAGGGAGGAAGGGGGTGAATACAGTACGCCTTCAACAAGTGAGAATTGAATTCCAAGCTAAATCATTGCAGAGCACTGGAGGGAGGATGCAGCAAAGCTCAGCAGGCTTCCAAACTGTTCCTTAGCAGCTGGCTATAAAGTAAATACAAACGCAAACAAAAAAGAGGAGGCAAAATTGAAATCTGGAATGAGATGCCTTTATTGTGGCAAATGAGAAGGCAACAGTGTTCCAGTGAGATTAGCAAACACAATGCAGGGTGTAAGCACCCTCCCAAGAGAGGAAAGAGGTCTTCTCAGAGAAGATAAAGTCTACATGTGACCTGCTTCATCTACTTAGAAAACACTTGTCGAACCTTTGTTTTTCATGCCTAGCAACTATCGTAAATTTTACTGTTTTCTTTTTCTATCCTCATCTGGATCTCTATACTAAGCATGCTTTCCCTTCTTAACCATATTTTATGTCCCTAATAGCTTTCTCCCACTACTTCTTACCAACCCCTCTCTCTGTTTTAAAGTTCATGATACAGATATCTTAAGATGACAACTGGCTCATATAAGTCTGTCCAATTTAGCATCTGTATCTGTGATTTGGCAGTATAATAAAAGATGTGTTTCTTAAATCTGTATGAAAATATAAAGCTGATATGATGGTTTCAGTCATAATAGAATTAATATAACACCACCAGGATAAAAGAGATATTAATAGATAGGAATTAGGGCCAAATCAAATAAGATGAGATTTAACATGGAAAAATGAAAGACTCCATGATTGGGGTAAATATGCTTCTCAAAGACAGAATGTGAGCTCTAAGGGTGAACAGAAATACATATTGAAAAAATAACTCAGCCTTTTTTGGTCAACAGTGAGCTAAGATAAGGCTGTCAAAAAAAGATGTTGTAATCTTAAACTGTAGCATGAGAAGAAGGTAATTATCTCTTTCTAATCTGGGTCAATCTGCTCAGAGATAATCACACTGAGTTCTAGGAACTTCTCACATGATAAACAGACACACACTTCCGAAGGAAGCAAGCAAGACTGTGCGGACCTTGGGAGCCAAATCAAATGATGAACAGATGAAGGAACAAAGATGTTCAACCTGAAGAAGTAAAGATTAAAGGAGGCCATGATAAGGTCTTCACATATCTGGAGGACTGTCATGTAGAAGAGAGATTGGACTTGCTCTGTATAGCTCAAAGAGATAAAGTGTATACCAACAGGTGGAAGCTATCAGGAGGCATTTTGGCTCAAGATAGGAAGAATTGTGTAGCAGTCAGAGTGGTGTACAGAGGGGAGAGGCAGCCCTGGGAGGCAGGGAACTTTCAGTCTCTGAAGGGTGTTCCAGCAGATGATGGAGATTTCACAAGTACAATAAACCTCAAACTCAGAGAGATGGTGAGACACTACCTCAAAAGTTCTAAGAGCTGCCTTTGATTGAGTACCTACTATATGCCAGAAGTTGACATACTTTACAATCCTTGTAATAACTCTAAAAGACAGACATTGCTATACTCGATTGATAGATACTCACAGAGATTACATGACTTGGCTAGTACCATTCAGTAAATAGGAAAGCCTCAATCCAAATCCAGGTATAAACTTCTGCCATGCCATACTGTCTGATAATCTTCAATTGATTCCACTCTTAAAAAGTTAAATATTCAACCAGTGTGAATAACAATGTGAGATGGAGAAAGATTATTGGACTAAAGCCAGAAGACCCCCATTTGTGTCCTACCTTCACTATTTGTGCTCTGTGACTTGGTACAAGTTACTGAACCTCTCTGGGTCCTCAGTATCTTCATCCATAAACCTTTAACACCAATACCTACCTGTCATACATGTTTTCCAAGAACATAAAACAGATCATCTACTCTGTAAAATTACTCTGTAAATTCTAAAAGACTTTTTATAAATGGAATATTATTAATGTTATTAGGTGAGAGTGATGCTCTATTATTCACAGAACAATCTAAAAGATACTTTAGTTGGAAATATTTTCAGACAAAAACCAGAAACCTCATCTAAGCCACTAGGCTCAACTGGTTGGAGCGCAGTACCTAGTGTCAGCTTCATAGTTTCTATAAAAGAGGATCTTAATGGCAGCAATCTGATAGGAAAGAGAAGAGAGAAAGAACCTCTGAAATCACTCCCTAGATGGTGCTACTGATAGCACATTGAGGCCATAGTCATTGGTCCTATCTTTTCCAGGGGTTCAGACAAAATGTGCTACCTCCAAAATATTTGCTGATGCTCACAAGTGAGTGATAATTTAGTGCAAACCCATTTTATTATTCACCTAGATTAAGATTTAAATATTAGGACCTAGTGATGATAAATCAAAAGCCTGCTGCTCATATAAAACACACACTGGTAACCAGGACTCTCAGGGTTGAAAAGGACATTGAAGGTCTTCTGATCCAACCTCCATCTGCTACTTGTTATATTAATATATAAGCATCCAAAAGCCATCTGTCATGAAGTGAGCATGTCTGACACCCTCATGTAACAGTTTAAAAATTCTCAGAGCAAATGGATGTCTCCCAAAAGGCTTGATGATTGGCCATTTCCAAACAACCAATGCAAAATGTATCAGGGTCTAGCAGCTATGCTAAGGAACAAGGGAAATATTTTGCTCTCTCCATGAAGTCCTTACACAGGCACATACCACACACACACATACACACACACACACACACACACACAAACATTGGCATCTCCAAGGTTCAAGCCGGGATTAGTATTCCTTTACCCTTTGACTTTTTCAGGACTTTGGACAGCACCAATAAGGTCCCTCGGCAATTCCCAAACTTGGCTAGGCAGTAGGATAGCCTCATAAGCTTTTCAAAAATACAAATTCCTAGGCCCCTCACAAAATCAGACTTATAGGTGCCAGCCTGGCCCCATGGTAGACAATAATCTCTGATGGAGGCCTGATTTGCGATTGACTGCCCTTGAGCAGCAGAGTCAGGCTTGACTGGAAGCTCCTGCCCCAGCCACAGGATGTAACTCCACTTCAGCCAAGCAAGTCTGTGATGGAAGTAGCTGGGCGTCTGCTTAGGGCATCTCCAAGGCAGAGTGAGAGATATAAAGAGAGAATTCTCCTCTGTAGGACCATTTCTAAACATTTTTCTATATGAACAAAAACAGGAAAGCAGTACAGAGAAAAAATTCCTTCAGCATCCCACCACTTCATGAAGCATACAAGGAAATGCAAGAGTTCTCCTGACTATGCCCCATTAATAATAGTTGTGTTGATGATGATGGATCAATTGATAGATGATAGATAGATAATATATAGGCTGGCACTTATAACTTTATTTTGACAAGAACAGTATTACATCTCTGGCCTCTCCTAGAGTCTGCATTATAGTATAGATGAACAGCAATAAACAAATAAATAACTTTATAATTTAATTTCAAATAGTGGTAAGTGCAATGAAGAAACATAAATTAGGGTGAACTGGATATTATCCATTTGTCCCTTCCAGATACACTCTTTGCTCCTCTTTGCCTTGCTTTGTGCCACAAAGGACTGACCTTTAGGTTTGTATCAACAAGTTCCCTCTCCTTTTGGTTCTAGTTGGTTTCAGCCAAAGGGAAGTACCAGCTGGAGGGCAGGAAAGGACTGAAGTTGCAGCACTAATCAATTAACACGTAAAGGACTTAGCACAGGGTTTGGCACACAATACTAGTTGAATACTGGTAGCTGCTCCTACTAAGAACAAAAATAAAGAGTGATGTGGGCCCTTAACTACTAAGTGTTGCTTTAATTTCTCTCTCTCTCAGCTGTTGTCTACAATCTTCCCAATATAAATGTGCCAACACAAACTTGATTGTTTTTTAATAATGTTTACAGAAAGGACAACTTGTGTGCCTTGACTTCCGCTTTGTAGCAAGTATACTGAATTATTCATTTAGTTTGGGGCTCTTTCTTTCAAAAAGTAATCGTCATCTTCTTGAAAGAAATTTTTATTTTTTCATGCTATCAGTCCTGTCAGACTTTAGAAGTTCACAATCACCGAAGAAGAGCAAAGCAATTTAGATAAAATTTCCTGTTCTGAAGGAAGACTTTTGTTATTAAATGTGAGGCATTCAATAGTAACTGCCAGCTGTTTAATCAAAAAGTTATTGTTCATTGTAGAGAAAAAATTGGAGTTTGGAAAACAATGGGCTACAAGCTAGGAAAGTGTCTGATGAAGTTTCAAATCCTTTTCAAACTCCATCTCATCATTTAAACTACAATGGCCCATTTCTGATAAGGCATTTCACGGATGATAATAAGAAAATCACTGAAATGACTGAGATCTCCTACTCATCTCTTTAATTATCCCCTTTCTTGGTTGCCCCTTCATATGTTCGGGTTACAGGGTATTTTTTTTTTAATTTCAGAATATCATGGGGGTACAACACTTTGGCCATACACATTGCCCCCGTTCTGCCCGTGTCAGAGCCACAATCGTGGTCATCCCCCAAACTGTGCTCCCCGCATCCATTCAGTGAGAGTTTTTCCCATCCCTTCCACCCCCCTCCCGCCCACCCGCCCTCAGATGAATGTTATTGCCCTGTGTGATGTAAGTGTTCATCAGTTAGTACCAGTTTGATGGTGAGTACCAGTGGTGCTTGTTTTTCCAATCCTGTGACACTTCGCTTCGAAGAATGGGCTCTAGCTCCAACCAGGATAATACCAGATGTGTTAATTCACTGTTGTTCCTTATTGCTGAGTAATACTCCATGGTATACATATACCACATTTTATTAATCCACTCGTGTATTGACGGGCACCTGGGTTGTTTCCACATCTTTGCAATTGTGAATTGTGCTGCTATGAACATTCGTGAGCAGATGTCTTTATTATAAAATGTCTTTTTTTCCTTTGGATAAATACCCAGTAGTGGGATTGCTGGGTCAAATGGTAATTCTCCTTTTAATTCTTTAAGGTATCTCCATATTCTTTTCCATAGAGGTTATACTAATTTGCAGTCCCACCGGCAGTGTATGAGTGTTCCTATCTGTCCACATCCCCGCCAACATTTGTTGTTTGGGGATTTTTTGATATGAGCCAATCTCACTGGACTTAAGTGATATCTCATTGTGGTTTTGATTTGCATTTCCCTGATGATTAGAGACATTGAGCACTTTTTTATATGTATGCTGGCCATTATTCTGTCTTCTCTGGAAAAGTTTCTGTTCATGTCCTTTGCCCATTTTTTAATAGGGTTGTTTGATTTTTTCTTGTTGATTTTCCTAAGTTCTGTGTAGATTCTGGTTATCAGCCCTTTATCCGAGGTGTAGCATGCAAATATTTTCTCCCATTCTGTAGGTTGTCTGTTCACTCTAGTGATAGTTTGGCTGTGCAGAAGCTTTTCAATTTGATCAGGTCCCATGTATTTATTTTTGTTGCTGCTGTGATTGCTTTGGGGGTCTTCTTCATAAATTCTTTGCTTAGGCCAATGTCCATAGGAGTTTTTCCAATGTTTTCTTTGAGAATTCTTATGGTTTCATGTCTTAGGTTTAGATCTGTTATCCATTGTGAGTTGATTTTTGTGAGAGGTGAGAGGTGTGGGTCCAGTTTCAGTCTTCTACATATGGCCATCCAGTTTTCCCAGCACCATTTGTTGAATAGGGAATCTTTTCCCCAGTGTACGTTTTTCTGGAATTTGTCGAAGATCAGGTGACTGTATGAGGTTGGTTTTATATTTGGGTTCTCAGTCCTGTTCCATTGGTCTACGTCTCTGTTCTTGTGCCAATACCATGCAGTTTTGGTTACTATAGCCTTGTAGTATAGTTTGAAGTCTGGTAAATAGATGCCTCCCAATTTGTTCTTTTTGCTTAAGATTGCTTTGGCTAGACGGGGTCTTCTCTGGTTCCACACGAAGTGTAGAATTATTTTTTCTAGATCGGCAAAAAATGATGTTGGTATTTTGATAGGGATTGCATTGATTCTGTAAATTAATTTAGGTAGCACAGCCATTTTTACTATGTTGACTCTGTCTATCCAAGAGCATGGTAGGGCTTTCCATCTATTTACATCCTCTGCAATTTCCTTTCTCAGTGTTTCATAATTCTCTCTATATAGGTCTTTGACCTCCTTAGTTAGATATATTCCTAAATATTTAATTTTCTTTGTTGCTATTGTGAAAGGTATTGCATCTTTAATTTGTTTCTCAGCTTGATTGTTATTAGCATATATGAAGGCTATGGATTTGTGTGTATTAATTTTGTATCCGGGTTACAGGGTATAAATTAAAGATAGTTTTCAGAAATGTCTCAAATAAGCCTATTATTAAGGACACACAAATGACTCCTTTAATTTCAAAGACCAAATGAATGATAAAAGAAAAATTAAGAAAATGAGGGAATTAGAAGAAGGAAAGAAATTACACAGTAGTAAGAGAAGAGTGTTCTGAAGAAGACAAACGGGAAGAGAATAATCCAAGGGTCAGAAGGCCTCTATTCTAAATTCGTGGCTTAACCACTAAGTTTGGGATGTGGCCTTGGTAAAATCAATTCATCTCCCTGGGATTATTTCCTCACCTCTTATATAAAGAAAATGGTGCCTGCCCTACTTACCTATTTATTTTGAGGCTCAATGAGATGATGCACAGTAAATGCTTTGAAAAATGTCACCCCACACTAACGTTGGAAGTGGCCTAAGTGAAGTGACGTTGAGCAGCCTGGATGCTTGTTGGTTTTACGCATCCTTCTAGCCAATCAGCTACATCTCTTTCCTTATGTCCATTCCATAAGATAATCCTGTAAACTTAATAATCTTATCTTTTTTTGCTCAAATTATTTAAGTTGTTTTCTGTTATTTATAACCCAAGTGTCTTAACTAACACAAAAGTGTGTAGGAAGATACCCTGAAAATCAAACGATTCTAAACTCAAATGAAATATTATACCACAGTAAGTCTTGGGATGACCACTCACCAGTACATATGAAGATATACATTCTTTTTTTTTTTTCAGTTAGAATCATTTTTAATATTTAAATACAAAACGTGAGCACTTTTTGTTTTTTGTTTTTTTGGGTTTTTTTACACACACAGGTCTAATAGCCAAAATGTGTAGAGGAAATGAGCTCCTGCTCTGTCCTCCATAGTCCCCATCCTGTGGCTCAAGCTGCAGCGGGCCTTCCTCCTCTCCAACATATATAGGGATTCATAGTGGCCGCTTTACACTACAGTTGTAATGCGTTCTGCCTGTTTCATATTGTGTGCATATCCCTCCCCAACATTGCCATTCCTTAAAAAAAAAAAAAAAAAAAAAGTTGTTGACGGTCAGGGATACATCCTTCCCGTTGGCATCAGTTCTTACCCCACAATAGGATAGTGAAATCTTCCAGTTAGAAGCAATTTAGTGAAAGGGTGGGGTGGCTAGAGCTGGAATAACTGCCTACATGGCTGTACTCTGGTATCAGAGTGAGGACAGAAGAAATAAATAAGTCAGGATAGCGTGGAGGACACAGTTGCAAGCTGACAGTCCATCCGTGAGACAATGTGGGGAGAATTTCCCCACCCCCAGGTTTAGATAGAGCAATGTGCCAAAGTTTAAAAAAAAAATCCAAACAATCAGCAGTTCAAATACTATTGAATTTCAAGCTTCTCCCACCAAGATAGCTCAAATAAAACAGTAATGACTTAGATCTTCCCAGGAAGTGAAGGTAGAACCCCTGACATTCCTAGAAGTATCTGCCGGTGCTGCAGTTGCTGCTGTTGCTCCACTTGCAACTTCTCAGTCTCAAAGACAGCAGGAAGAACCAAGATCATAAAGGAAGTGGTTCCAATCCACAAGGCTGCCCTGGAACACCTGTACATTTTTTAAGCCACAAAGAGGGAGAGAGCAAAAGTGGCTCTGGCTGCAGACTGGACCCTCTCCGGGAACATCTTCATCAGACCCCCTAGTCTCTCCAACAGCGTCTCATTTAGCTCATCATCATTGTCCTCTTCCAGCTCCTCCTCAGTCTTCTCATCACCTTTCGGGAGCAATTCCTCCAGGGACAAGGGTTCCCCAGTGCCGGCGGCAACGGCGGTGGCAGCCATGGTTGTAGGGGGACCTAGATACGCGTTCGTGTCTTCTCACCACACCTGGTGCCTATCGCGCTCACACCTTGTGATATCATCAGCAATTTAGGAATTTGTGGGCAACTTGAAAGCAAAAACCACCCTTATCTGCCTTGGCAACCTCAGTGCCCAAACTAGTTCATGACAGAGAATATACTTTCAAAAACAGTGGTTTTCATTTCATTTACTTTTGCACTTGTACACGCAAATCGTGTCAGTCTTATCAGTTCCTGTACACAGGCAGCTCCCTATGACGGCATAATGATTACCCAGTGGATGAACTGGCTTGGTTCCCTCTGTCTCTTACAGAGATTAATTGTCCACCGGCACTTTCCAATACTAGGTTGTTGGAAAGGTTGAAATGCAAATTTTCACTTGAAAGATGTTTGCAATAACTGAAGAATTACTCAAATAAATGCCATGCTACACTTCTGTGCATAAATGAAAATGTATATGCATGTTCCCCTAGTCTCTTCAACCTCCCCTCATCCCTTTATATAGATCTCCTAAATAACTCACTCTTTCAATAACACATAACTGACTGGGCATTACCAGGCACTTAATACTTATACTCAAGAAATATCAGTTAAGTGAATGAATGAGTAAATGAACTACTTGATGAAATCTAAGACCCTGGGAGTCTCTCCACTTCACTTTACAGAGACTCCAGCTGTGCTGAATTATTTGCAATTCCTGGAAGTTTCATGTACTCTCTTGCTTCTATCCTTTGTACATTCTGATCCCTTGGTTTGAAACAACTTCCCAGCACTTCACTGGCTCCATAATACACCAAAACTCAACTCAGCTGTCAAACTGGGAAGCTTTTCTCGCTCTATGTTTCCTTGAGCTTTACTGAAAATACTACTTTAGTCTTGCTTTGTATGCTGCTGTCAAAATGCCTGATGCCACCCTGAATTACCTTCCTTTGAAAGTGATATGGTCTTTTTGCCTTGAGTTCATGATATGTTTTCTTTTTTATTCAAAATTTAATACTTTTACTAGGATATACCTCAGAGTTGACTTTACAGGTCGATTTTCCCAGACTTATGATGGGCTCACTCAATATGTAGATTTGGGTTTTCTTTTATTTTCTTACATTGTAACTTTTAATAGCTTTATTGAAATATACTTTTCTCTTATTTATTCATCCATTCATATAATTCACATATGATACAATTCACCCATTTAAAGTATATTCTTCAATGGTTTTTGATATATTAATATTATTAATTTTTTAATTGTGGTAAAATATATTACAAAAAATTACCATTTTAACCATTTTTAATTGCACAATTCAGTGACATTAATTACATTCACAATGTTGTGCAACTATTACCACTATCTATTTCCAAACATTTTTCATCACCCTAAACAGAAACTCTGTAACCATTAAGCAGTAACTCCCCATTACTCTTCTCCTCAGCCCCTGGTAACCTCTAACTTACTTTCTGTCCCTACAAATTTGCCTATTTCAGATATTTCATATAAGTGAAATCATACAATACTTGTCCTTGTGTGTCTGGCTTTTTCCACTTAGCATGTTTTCAAGGCTCATCCATGTAGTAACATGTATCGGAACTTCATTTCTTGTTATCATTGAATAATATTCTATTTTATGTGTGTACCACATTTTGATTATCTATTCACCACGGATGAACATTTGAGTTGATTCTACTTTTGGCTGCTGTGAATAGTGCTGCAGTGAACATTGGCATGCAAGTATCTGTTCAAGTTTCTGCTTTCCATTTCTTTCAGTATATACCTGGGAGTGGAATTGCTGGGTCATATGGTAATTCATGTTTAGCTTTTTGAAGAACCAGTAAACTGTTTTCACAGTAGCTGTACCATATACATTCCCACTAGTAATACAAGACAGATCTAATTTTTTCTACATCCTCACCAACAATCATTATTTCTCCCTTTTTTTTTTATTATAGACATCCTAGTGGGTGTGAACTGGTATCTCATTGGGATTTTGATTAGCATTTTCTTTTTGACTAAGGATGTTGAGCATCTTTTCATGTACTTATTGGCCACTTGTATATATTTTTTGGACAAATATCTATGCAAGTCCTTTGCCTATTCTTGAATTGGGTTGTTTGTTATTGAGTTGTATGAGTTATTTATATATTTTGGATATTAACCCCTTATACAATTTGCAAATATTTTCTCTCATTTTGTGAGTTGTCTTTTTATCTTCTTTGGATAATCTCTTTTAATTCATAAAAGTGTTTAATTTTGATGAAGCCCAATTTATCTATTTTTTCTTTTATTCCCTGTGCTTTTGGTGCCATATCTAAGAGCTTTTGACTCTTATGTTGATCAGGTTTGAGTTAATTCTTGTATATGGTATAAAGTAAAGGTCCAACTTCATTCTTTTGCAAGTGGATATCCAGTTTTCCAGCACCATCTGTTGAAAAGACTTTCCTTGCCCATCGAATAGTATTGACACCCTTCTCGAAAATCACTGGACTATATACGTAGAGGTTTGTTTCCAGGTTCTCTATTCTGTTCCATATACCAGTATCACACTGTTTTGATTACTATAGCTTTGTAATAAATTATGAAATTGAGAAGTATGAGTCCTCCAAATTTGTTTTTCTTTTTCAAGATTGTCTTGGCTATCTTGCATTATAATGTTAAATACTAGTTCTGTTTAATTATTTCATTTTTCTTCTTCGGGGACTTCAATTATATGGATTTTGGATCATCTTTACCTATCTTCTTTATTGATCATTTTCTTTCTGATTCTTTTTGTCATCCTTTTATATTCATTCTCTTGGTTATTTTAATGCATTTTTTCAGTGTACTATAATTCTTTCAGTTGAATGTATTCTCCTTTGAGGTTTTAGCAATTTATTCTTCATTCCTAAAATGATTGTCTTTCTTTAAATTTCTTTTCTGTATTCGATCAATTCATGTTTTACATATTTCTGGTTTTTGTACATTCCTGCTTTGAGTTTCTTAATTTCCAAATAAGGGTAGGTTTTCCTGTCTCTAAAGGTTTGTTAAATGGTATTTGATTCAGGTTGGGACTATTGTATCATAGTTTTTTTTCTACTTTGGGTTTTATTTTTTTAAAAGAATTTGTATCCACTGAAGTATTTTCTCATTTTCTTTTTATAGTTGTTTCATATACATGTTTCTGCTCTTTTGTATTCATTCCATAAAGTCTAATTTTCAGGTACATTAAAGTTTACAGTACTCTCTGCCTCCAGTTATGCTCAAAATGTGGGTATGTATACTTTTATCTGTTCTCCTTGTTGATCTATAAGTGTTTTGGAAATAATGTGGAAAGATTCAGATGTAGGCAAACACCATTTTCCTAGAACAATCCAGACATGAGGGAAACTTTCCTTTGTCCTCCCTCATAAACCCTCAAGCTAGGTTAATAGCACAACCTCTGCATTTTTATAGCATCTTTACCACACTATGGTAGCACCTATCACACTGGTACAGGAGTCACTTATTTGCCTTCCTGTCTCCCAACAACATCCTTGGATCCTGAAGTACTCCCTTTTCTTTAGTATAGGTGGTTAGGACTTTTCTCTTAACCAGACTGGCTGGCTTTATATCATGGCTCTGCCACTTACTAGCAATAATAACTCTGAGCAAATGAGTTATTTCACCATTTTTTCTAGTTTCTCATCCATAAAATGTGGATAATAACAGGACCTACCTTATATGGCTCTTGTGAGAATTAAGAGAGAGGACACATTTAAAGCACACCGAACAGTACTCATTGTATAGTATTTAATATCATCATCATCACTTAAAATACACATAAAATACACTCAATAAATGTTGAACTAAAAAATATAGAGTATAGATTTCTCTATTTTCTCAATTGCAATAGCACTTAAAATACAGCTGATGTACAGCATACAGTATTGTGTATTATAATCTACTAGTCGATATGTTGGTTTTATGTTCCAAATAAGACCACAAGCTTCTTAGAAGATATAATGTATATTTACTTCCTTATCCCTCACAGCATTAGGCTGGCTCAAAAAAAAAGAGGCTTGACAAATAAATGCTTTTCTGAAAGACTTAGTAAATATTTGGATCCTCACCTAAATATTCTGGACATGTCTCTGCATGCTAGGACATAAGATCTGAAGAGAAACCTATAGCTACTTTTTTACATCTACCTGTTCCTCCCCACCAATGAGATTTCAGTGCAACAATGCCCAGTTCTAACTCCTCTGAGCAAAGAGAGTTTGCATAGTCATTTAACATCTTTGTAAAATGAGGAAGTGATAGACACTGCCTAGGTTTTATGTGATATTAAAATAAAATAATGTCTGTAAATCATGAGGCCTGGCTTGTAGTAGCTGCTCAAGGAACGATAGCTCTTAGTACTCTTCCTCAACTATACCTTCGACTCCAACCCACTTGATTCACCTGGCAAAATCTACATCACTGGCCAGGTCCCAAACAAGGAAGAGGCCCAGCAGCACTTCCAACCAGGCCAGCAGATATCCCTCTTACATGCCTACTATAAAACAATCTCATACATTATTCTTCTGGCCCCGCAAGCCTGTCTGCATGAGTGATTCCACTGCTTAGCCCTTTGGTAGCTCTCAGAAAATCAAGGCCATCTGCTTCATTTTTTGTTATGATTTGGTCTGCTTTGTTTTGGTACCAAGAGCACATATAATTCAAAGTGCTCAATTATGAGTAACATAAAATACAAAGAAAGCAATGTAGCATAGTCATTTATTCTTTCCTTCAACAGATATTGATTGATTATCTACTATGGTTTAGGCAGGATACTAAATTCTGAAGAATCTCTGCTCTCTTGGTGGGGAGGTAGAAACACTGGGAAGCAAAAATACATAATAAGCAAACAAATATGGGAAGTGGAAGATGCAAAGGAAAAAAACAAGACAGAGTAAGGGGGATGGAGAACCATGTAGTGGGAGAGTTTCTACCTTAGTTTCATGGATGAGATGGCATTTGAATGGAGACTTCATGGAAGAAAGGAAGCAAGTCATGAGAATATCTAAAAGAAAAGTATTACAGGCAGAACAAACAGCAAATGCAGAGGACCTAAGGCAAAAGTGTATGGGGAATGTTCAAGGAACATCAAGGTTCAAGGAACCAGGTGTGGCTGGAGCAGAAGAAGCAGGAAAGAGAGGCGTGAAAGATGAACTTGAGAAAACACCAAGGGGCTAGATTACCTTAGATTCACAGGCCATCCTATGGCTCCATACTTTACTTGTGAGGTAGGAAGCTTTGGGAAGTTTTGAGTAGAGGAGAGACATTGTCTAACGTAAATATATTACTCTGGTTGATGGGTTAAGAATAGACTGAGAACGGGGGCACAGCAAAGGTGGAGTCAGGGAACCTGTTGCAGACTACTGCAACAATACAGGTGAGAGATGGTGATGGCTTGGACCAGGCTGGTAGTTGCAGAGGTGGTGAAAAGTGGTCGTGTTCTTGATACATTATGAAGATAAAATTAATAGAATTTACTGATAGTTATATTTAGCATGTGAGAAAAAGTAAGGAGTGAAATATTACTGCAAGTTTCTGGTGGCCCAGTAACCGAGTGAAGAATAATTTTCAAGGGGGGAGTGACAAATTATGTCAAATGCAGTGGAGAGGTCAAATAAGATGAGGATGGAAAACTAACCCTTGGAATGGGCACTGTGGAGGTCTTTGGTGACCTTAATAAGAGTTGCTTTGGGTACAATGACAGGGACCAAAACCTGACTAGGATGAATTCAAGAGAAAGTGGGAAAGCAGGAAATAAAGGCAGAGTGTTTGCCAGATCTTCTGGGGATTTTTCCTGTAAAGAGAAGCAGAGAAATGGGGGTGTTAGCTGGAGAAGAAGACGGGATTGAGGGAAGGTTTTTATTTACATATGATGGGTTTATAGAACACACATATGCTGCTTGAGATGGTTCTGTGGAGGGGAAAACAGATGATGCGGGAGAGAGGGAAAGTGGTTGAAGGGACGTTCTATGCACAAGAGAGTCTCTGACAAGGGGAGAGGGTGGCCCCACATAGGAGCATGGATAGTATGGTAATGAGAGAGGCAGAGTCCATGACACAGAAGCCGGTGGGCAGTGGAGGGGTGATGGGAGCCAGAAAGGTCCTCTTTCTGATTGTTTCTTTTTTCTGGGTGAGGCAGGAAGCAAGATTATCAACTGAGTGTGAGGAGCGAGGAGGCAGTGTGGGACAGTCCCTCACAAAGGAGGGGAATGTGCTGGCTTTGGAGTCATGCAGGGCTGGGATCCATCCCACCTCTAACCAGCCTCCCGCTGCTGAGGCCTTAAAGAGTTTAACCCTCCCTGATCCTGATCCTACCACCTCATGGTCAAAATGGAAATGAACTTGCCTTAAAAACATCTGCTCCCACATCTCACAGGGTTGTTCTGAAGGTTAAATGGGATGCAACATGTAAATCCCTGACACACAGTGGAAACCTGATAAATATTATTCATTCCTTTCCGACTTTATCTTCCACCTTCCCTCTATTTCCCTCTTTTTACCTAACGTTTATATAAGGTATATAAGGTAAGGGTAAAATAACTATCTCACTGACAATTTCAAAATTGTTAAAATGGAATTATCCTTCCCCTTTTCCTTTCTTCTCTTCTGAATTCCTTGGGACTCTTTCCAACCCTAACACTCCAGCAAATTAGTTCAGCCAAGAAACCAATGGGTATTTGAGAACCTCCTCTGTATCCAAAGTGTGTGGGTACTAGGGTAAAAGTATCACAAGAGATGTGCTATTATTTTCTCTTAATTAAATAACCTATGGCATACGCAGAAAAAAAATGAAAATAAGAAGGTAAGTTATTACCCACATGCACACCATACTCTCTCATATGCAAATACTGTGCATCCTTCAAGCCCAACTCTATGCAAACTCATCGTAGTTTGAGGGTACCCAGAGACTACTAAGTTCAAAAACTCCTCATTTTGCAAGTGATGTCTAGAAAGGGGAAGTTCTTGCCAAAGGTCACATAGAGCTGAGCAGCACAGCGAGAGCTGGAACCCAGGTCTTCTTCATCCACTGGCCAGGATTCACTGAATTTTTTTTCATAAACTTTTCCCCCTCCTTCTCCTCCTCCTTTTTCTATTACTACTACTGGTAACAATAACAATACTTTACTAACATTTACTGAATGCTTACTATGTGCCAGACATAAATCTATGTGCTTTCAATGTATTACTTCAATTAAACCTATGATAAAGGGTCAATTATTATCTTTTTTTTTAACAAATGAGAAAACTATGGCCCAAGTAACTTAAGGCAAAAGGAAACCATTGAAAAGCGGAGAATCTGAATATGAACCCAGCCTTTCTCTTAAACCACTGCTCATTCTACCTTCCGCTCATTTCCACTGGAAATCAATTCTCTCATTTTCAAATCCCATAACAGTTAATCTGTGTCTTTGTTTTCAGTAAGGCCCTGAGCATTTCACATCTTGGAATCGTGGGTTTATGCCCATTGCTCCAAAGTTATGAAAGGAATATGACATGTGAGCTCCTTAAAGGCCCAGAAGTCTCTCTTGTGCCCAGCAGAGCCTCCAATGCACAGTAATCTTTTCCTCATTTATTAAT
The DNA here is from genome assembly GCA_023783475.1 of Daubentonia madagascariensis. Taxonomy (NCBI): domain Eukaryota; kingdom Metazoa; phylum Chordata; class Mammalia; order Primates; family Daubentoniidae; genus Daubentonia; species Daubentonia madagascariensis. The sequence continues at coordinate 19,956,260 of JAKFHU010001990.1, forward strand.
TCATTCATTTGTTCATTCACCAAATATTGTTGAGTATCTACTCTGTGCCAGACATTTGGCCAGGTGCTAGGGACACAGCATTAAAACCAAACAAGTTCATGGAACCGGCATTCTTTACCAGAGGTGAAGGGTACAGATGAGGGAGAACGAGACACATCATAAAATTGTAAACAGGTAAATGATGAAGAAAATTTCACATAAGGATAAGTCCCCCAAAGACAATGAAAGAGGATGAGGTGACCAATGTGATAAAGAGTGATCTGCTAGAGGGGGGCCACATCCTCCCAAAGTGCAGGCACGAGGCCTTCCAAAGCAATTTCCAATATAAACACCATTGCCACTTCTTTTTAGCAACAAGGGTCAGATTATCATAGACACAAATAACAGGATTTACTCTTATCAACACTGCGTTCTCTGAATATTGAAAAACAAAAGCCCAGGGATTAGCCTTTTCATCTATGTTTCTCAGCACCATTTTGACAATTTCCCTTTTTTTTTTTTTGGACCACTAACTGTATTTTCCAAAGGTCTTATCATAGAATCCATCTTAGCAGAAGCTAATGTCATCACTAAATAATTTGTCTGTAATTGGAGGAGCTCTCATCTGTATTCCAGAGGAGTTGGACCTGGAGACTAAGGTGAATGGGTGAGAAGGTCCTGTGGGCCTGGCTTTGAAGGATAATCTGCTGGGTCCCGTCCTCCTGTCACATATGTTTCTCATTAACTGTGCTGAAGGGGTGAGTGAAGATGTAGCCCTCTCTGGAGACCTGCATGCTCCAGCTCAAAGCCTTCCGCTTTCCCCAATTCCCACTTCAAGCTCCTCGCATGTCACAGAGATGGTAACTCCTCCCTTGTGTACAATGTTTCCATTTACATAACATTTGCACACTCTTTGTTTCTTCCTGGGGCGGTCCACAGAAGAAAGGATTACTGCCACCCCCATTTTACGGATGAGAAACCCAGGACTCAAAGGGGTTAAGAAACACACCCAAGGATACACAGACAGGAAGTGGTGAAGCTAGAGAGTGATCAGGGTTTCTGACTTCAGATCTGTAACAGCCAGGCTCCTGGTGGGAAACAGTCAGTATACTGAGATTTGGTCATTTGAAAAGAGAATAACACATTAAAGGAATTGTTTACAGTAGTATAGGCAGGGAGTCCATAAACTGCCAGGGATGGTGTGGCACCCCACAATTTGTAAAAAAGGTAAGGATACTGGGGGAGCTCTTACCTTCCTGGGCATGAAAGGTCAGGGAGCCCAAAAAGGACCACCTGGTAGGGTCTGTGGTCTTTAGTCAAAGGATACAGCCAGCCCAAGGTGAGCACACAGAGTAGGAGATGGGGAATAGATACCCTCTCCTCCAATTCTCCAAACTCCTGCCTGTTCTTCCTGCTAATGAAATTCAAAAAGAAACCAGATGGCAAAGAAGCCCACAGATGCAGTCCACACAGGTCAGCCTGCAAGGACACAGAGCAGAGTGAAGGGAGGGGAGAGGATGTTTCTAGAGAAGCAAACAGAAGATACTCAGCTCAGACTACAATGATTTTCCCGCCTCCCACTTGAGGGATGACTGCAGCTGATACCTAAACACCCTCTCTTTTGAAGGAGATGACATTTTGGATAATCCCAGTGATTGCTCATCTTGCAAATATTGTCACCTTTTCAGGTGGCACTTAGCAAGGATGAGATTTAGAGTAAGATTCAGTCACATAATTTGTGTGTTTAATAGCTTCATGAATACTATAAGATTGCAATCATTTTCTTCTCCAGATTCAGGGATCTGGATTGCAGAATTACCCCAAACAAAGTTTTAAACCCATCTGCAAATATCAATTTCCACTGCTGCATGGCTCTAATCTCCAGGGAGGTAAGCAGCATTCCCACAAAAAACATCCAGCATCCAACCTGCAGTTAAAGCATGGCAGGAAAACTAAAATATCAATGTGTGTCAAAGAGTCAAGACCAGGAAGATTAGCAAAGTGAAAGTCAGGGCTTTCCTGCCGGTGAGGATGCTGTGGAGTGGGGGCTGGCAGGAGCTGTGAAGTTCTTAGGCCAGTAAACAGAGAAGGAATCCAAACAAGTTGTCAAACTGCCAGGGATTGGCAAACCGAGAAGACAAGAGCTGGGAGCATCAGGAGGTAAGAGCAAGTGGGAAGTCAGACCTGAGTAAAAGCTGCAGTTGGGCACTGGCTTAGATGAGCCTGCCATAGCCCTTTTTGTGGAAGGGGCACCTGTGCTGCAGAGGCCTGTGGGAGGGCAGCAGCAACGGGCAGACAGGTAGAGGCCAGGTTTGCCAAAGTGAAGGCCTAACAAGAGTGACCCCCACTGATTGGGACGATGGCCTCCGGAGGCAGGAGGCAATCTGGCCTCTCAGACCCATTTACATTCTTTCCCCTGTTTGATCATGGCCTTGGGCCTTTTGAAGATGCCCTGATGGCAGGAACAGCCGTGTATAAAAATGACAGGGAGATGTTGCATATTGGTCAAAGCATATATAATTTAAGTTAGATAGGAGGAATTAAGTTTAAGGGATCTATAGTACAGCACGGTGACTATAATTAATGAAGAGAGAGTGAATGTTAAGTGTTCACACCACATTTGTGAGGTGATGCATTTATTAATTAGCTAGATTTAACCATTCCACAATGTACATATATTTCAATCATGTTGTACATGATAAATAGATATAATTTTATCTGTCAATTTTTTTAATTTAAAAGAATTTTTAAATGACTCCTGATTAACCAGATACTAGTATTATCTCCCGGGATTTTTCCTTCTGGCCACTTCTGCTCTCCTCAGATGTGAAAGAAGAATCGTCATAATCAGATTCGGCATCACACCATCATGATGACTTATGCTGAATACTGACTTACCAGAGATGGTGCTCATTTGCCAAGGGAAAGCATCTAGAGAACACTGAGGATGGCGAGGTTGAAGGATGCAAAGAGCCTCTATCCTGGATGTCATTTCTGAGCTACCAACTCATCCCAGGCACTGCCTCATCTAAAGTTCTTGTTTAAGTGAACATTATATATCCTTACAGTTTAAGCCACTGTTATTTGCAACCAAGAGTGTCCCATCTGATCCATGTGCATTGTCGCATTTAATTCTCACAATCTCATGAGGGTAGCACGATTATAATGTTATCCCTATCTTATGATTGAGGCTTAGAAAAGTTAAGTAACTTGCCAAGGGTCACACACCCAGTGGCAGAGCCAGAATTGAAACCCAGTTCTGTCCAACTCCAAAAGCTCATGCTCTTAACCACTAAACTACACTGTCTGTCATTGTGCTCACCTGATGTCTGACCCTGGACAACACCGGCTCCATTTCAGCTACACAAAATAAGATTTAGCATTATGCCCATGCTCAGAGCACCTGCCCCTCATCACGTTCCAGTTTCAATCTTGTCACTCCCATCGCACTGCAGGCTAATTGCCACGGTCTCACCTAGCTATGCAGCTGAGACAGGACATGTTGATCCAAGGGCAGGGGCTCTTGGCTCCCTGCCCTGTATCTATAGTCACTGCTGTGTGTGGCAGGCAAGGGCTTCCAAAGCAGGAGGCTAGAGGCTTGCAGGTGAGCACCACCCCACACACTGTCAAGGGACAAAGCTGCCCAGAATACCCTGTAAGAAACAAAGCAGTCCTCATTCCTCCTGAATATGTTCCTGCTGTAGATCAATAGCGTATCAGGCTTTTATTCTGTTAAACGCAAACGCAAGTTGAAGAAATATATAAAATGCTACCTAATTATTGAAGAAAAAGGTTGCATATGCAAAAAAATCTGGAGAACAGAAATAAAACTGTTAAGAACGACCAATCTGTGCAATGCAATTAAGGGCAAGACAATGAGTATTGTATAGTTTTAAATAGCAGGCGCCTTTCACAATTTTAAAAATTAAAGAAAACCACATCCATCAAGCTTCACACTAAGGCCATACCAAAATAGCATGTGACATTCATGAAACCCTGCCCAAAGGGCTTAATCCAATAGGCTTGAGGGAGGCCCTTCCTGTGAGCCTCAAATGCAGTTTTAAGAAACAGATCCACAGCATTTTATGATGGTGATATGTCTACCATACAGGCAAAATACATGTACCCAACTGTGTTTGCTCTCCAGCAGGGGAGACACATGTCCCTTAATCCCACCTGTGATCAGTTTATGTTCGTACCTTACCTGTAAATTACCTTCTACTTCACTCCTTCATGCCTGCCAGTGCTCCTGCTAAGATAAGCCACATGTAAATTCAAACCGAGAGCAAGGCATGGTCCACCTTGTGTTGTGAATCAGACCAGGAAATCATCAAAAGCCTTATATAAATTAACTGCCTTCCTCAAGAAGAAAACAATCCTCAAAAGTTCAAAGCAAAAATGCTAGGTTTACTTCATCTTCACCTTTCCTTGTGCCTGATATTTACAAAGCACACTGAAATTTACAACACACATGTTCACATATAGGTTCTCACTTGATCTTCGCAATAACCCTGTGCAAGTAGACTGGGTAGAAGTGATGCCTAATCTACACAGATGAGGAGACTGAGGCCAAGGAACAAGACTTAACTAACAGAACCTTCTAGAAGTCTAGGATCAGAGACCAGGAGCTAGGAATCCAGACTCCTAGAGCAGCTTTTTCATTTATTCATTCAGTCAGGTATTTGCAAATATTTGCTCACTACCTGTTAGGTGGCAGCTCTAATAGGCATTGGTGAAACAATAGTGAGCTCATAGAGTACTTACAGCCCATGGAAAAGGCAGACATCAATCGAATGATCAAAAACTACTCAGTTGAAAAACAAACACTATTTTATGGTGAAAATGTAAAACACAAGAGGCCCCTTTTCTTCTAGCCTGAAAACTAAGGAGAGCAGGAGTGAACTTGACATTCTAGAAATAGTGTTTATGGAGGTCCTGTGGCTTAACTGAATATGATACCTTTAAAGAACTAAAAGAACTTAAGGTTAGAAAAAGATAAAAAGCAGTGCAAGATGAAACTAAAGAAGGAGACATGGACTATGCTATGCAAAATTAAGGATTGTGACCTTTATTCTAAAACTTATAAGAGGCCATTAAACAAGCCTAATTGTGTGTTGGAGTGGGTAGGGAATATGTTGATCAGGTTTGCAGTGTGAAATCCTTATGGATCAACCTAATGTCCATGAAAAATTGCTGTCTGTGAAAATTACTCAGAATTCAATGTGCTCACCTACCTCCTGTGCTCTCTTATTAGTTCCTGCAGGCTCTAGTACACATCTAATTAGGTACCAATAAAAGAAGCAATAATGACAAAAGCCCTCCTGAATGGGGGTCCCCCACTTCCCAACCCTTTATTTCACCGCCAGTAGTTTTTAATGAGACCTTGCAATTGCAAAGTCACCTTAAAGAATACAGAGAGTTTATCACCTTGAAATAGCGAATATCAAAAGCTATACTGGAACAGTGTTAAACCACATACATAACACCGGAGACCAGTGTAATGCATCCATTCCACATTTGAAGAAATGGCCAAATGGCTCATTTGCAGTCAGTCATGATGTAAGATTATGTCCTTGGCCATTACACATCAGCACCAAGGCACATGCACGGCATACGAATCATGCAAGGACGATGGGCCATCTCTCTGTGGTATTGAAGTCATGAACCTATCACCACTTCAAATTCCAGGAAGGAGGCAGTCTTTAATCTAAAAACAATAGCACATAAGCCTTCTAGAGTCTAAAGACCAACTGAGCAGCAACAGTTGGAATTTATAACAAGGTAGATTTTTGCCCAACAGGGAAGTGGCCTTGTGAGGTGGCCAGCACCCCTAGTCTCGGAAAGTAATATATGAAACTTGGTATTTGGTTTTTTGGGTTTTTTTTTTTTTTGCAGTTTATAAATTGGATACCTTGTACTTCTTCCATGCAAAGTTAGAAGTACTATTTTACCACATTAGAATGAGGAAGAGGAGGAGGAGATGATGATGATGATTCAAGCTCTGAGTGCTAGCCCAGAGGAAGCTATGTGATGATTTTGAGTGGCTACAGGTGGAGCAGCGGGTTGGAGGGACTTGTAGAGAATAAGCTCTCTGAAAAAAGGAACAAGGAAGGACCACTGGGCTCTGGTTCTTGTCTGCCACTGAGTTACTGTGTACCTGTGGACAAGTTACTTCTTTTCTCAGCATCTCAAAAGCTCCCATCTATAAGATGCAAGAACATCCTCCTCACAGGGCTATAGTAAAGATCAAGTGAATATGTGAATCATCTCTAGAGAAATATAAAACACTAACCTCAACTCAGTAATGATTGAGCAAAAAGTCTGAGTTTCCCCCAGCAAGGTGTTGGGCATCTGAGGCTAAAATGTCAAATTCAAGAAACTCAAGCCAGCATTCCCCCAGCAGCCCCTTTCTTGCTTGTGCTTCAGCCAAAGGCAGCATCAGACCTGGAAAGCACGTATTAGCAAAAGTGCACTGAATGATTTAGTCAGTCAAGTGCTTTGCTGAGGATATACCAGGACTAATCACAGCGTGGGGCTGTTTACCTCCAATGGAAATAAAATTCTGCTCTGCGTAATACAGGCATTCTGTGTGTCCCAAAGAAGCCAGTTGAGGGACCCAATTTGAATCCTATAAGTTCATATGTGTGAAATTTGCTGCCAGGAAAGTGGTACCCTCAGACTAATAGACTCTAATAAGTAAGGATATGACATGACATTCCTAAGGAAGAGTTAGAGACAACATCCCACAGGCCCTTTAAAAAGAAGAGAAATTATTTCCACTCTAATTTCCAAGGAAAACCCTCAGGTGAGGGTCTAGGCATATTAACTAGCTGGCTCTGCAGCTCTAGAATCCCTGCTGGTAGAAACACAGAAGTTAAAAAGGATGAGCTGGAAGACAAAAGTCAACTGAATTTGGGGTTGCAGCAGGGAAAAGAGTACACAAAAACCTTTTCCTTCCAAGCCTTTTCATCCTCACACCTCACCCCCAACACACAAGAGAGATGGCCCAAAGAAGAACAGCTGAACAGATTTATAGGTGCAGCTATAAATCTGTCTTTTTGCATCCAACAGCTCTAGCTGCTATTATTTATAACATTAGTTTAATTAAAGTTGCCAGATGAATTTTGTTAACAGTAGTACAGAAAATCAGTTTTTTTCAATGACGATATCAGCACCTCTGGTCTACCTGAAAAACCAATGCAGTGTTTAGAATTCTTTTTCTTCCAATTAAATAGCCTTCATGGCTTATGTACTTTTTATTCCTCAATGCTCCTTTCCAACAAGTGAAGCATAAAAGGAACAGAGACAATTAATATATAATTGTGTATTTTTTTAAATAGGGTTCCATCATGTGCACTGTTCTGGTTTAACTTTTTATTTTCTCTTCTTGGTTTCCTTTTTAAAGAAATAACCACACATATCCATCAAAAGCACAGAGTAAAATTATAACAATAAAGATGTAAACACCAATATTTTTCCTATAAGAAAATATTTCTCTTGCAACCTATTTTTCCCACATTCATTCTACACAGACCCATGTCCACTCAATACAATGACAACATGAGACATGACTGCAGGCATGTAGATGAAACCACTATGAGTTGGAAATGAAGTCTTATTTTCCTCTCTATTCTAATACATCTCAGGCCTTATCAAAAAAAATGCCTTCTTCTTAACCATCTGATGGCCTCAGGTAGCCAACAAACCAAAGGAAAGACTCTATAGTATTTTTTTAGTCCTTTCTATTTGCAACCTTGAAAGCCCAGGAGTACAGGTGGTTGGGGAAAAATGCAGGCCATTCTCTCATCATCCACTTCAATTAATCTTTCACCTCCTATCTCTCTCTGCCATTGAGGCTACGGCTAACCAAAGGCATATTTAAACCCACCAGGGAACAAGAGGAAAAGTGGAAGGTTCTTGAAAAGACAAAATTAGAAATAGGTCTGCTACTGATGTCTATAGAACATAGGGTAAAGTTAAACTTGGAATCTACCTAATAAGATTGAAATGAATAAGCCACAGGATGTACAGCATGTATAGAAGTGTGGGGGGCTCAGTCAGAATGAGATATCCAACACTGTAATGTCTAGGCTGCCTGGGCAATTAAATAGCCTGAATGCATTACATTGGCCACCTAGATCTTTATACTTGCTCTCTCTCCCATTATTTAAATTAGCAGCATCGAAGGCTTTTTTGCCTTCAGTATTCAGAGGATGTGTTATGTTTTTCAACCACACAACTATCCATCATCTGCTTGCTACAGTACACTGCTCTGTCTTGAATGTCACCAAACCATCAAGGCCTCCATGGCCAGGCCATCCTGCACCCCATACAGGATGTCCACTATCACATATCCGGGGCAGAACACTCTGGAAGAAAGAAAGGGCACAACGTGGAGAAAACAAGAGGCCAACATCCTTTAGCATCCAAAAACGCATATTAACCATCTACTCCAGCAAGGAAAGAGGCAAGTGATAAATAAAAAGGGAGTGGGTATCCTGGGGAAGTAGGCTTTGGCCTTTGCTCATCAGCAGCATGCTGCACTGTCAACCAACACATCAAACGATTACAAACCCCTGCTGGTCCACTACAGAAGTGGCACTGTGAAGAGGACAAGCTGTGTTGCTCCAGGGTGCTGAAGGGGGGAAAAAGGCAAACCCTGAAATAAGCAATGTGACAAGATAAAATCAGAAAGAGATGCCCGGAAGTCCAGAGTTGGAAGGAAACGTAAAAGCCATCTAGTCCTGGCGCCTCATTATATACTTAGGGAGCTAAAGCCCAGGGACAGCAAAACTTGCCCAGGGTCATACAAATTAAAACAATTGCTTTCGGCTCAAGTTTTCAGTCCAAAGCATTTTTGTGCTAAAAAGCTAGAGAAGCAAATGGTATACATTTTGGTCATCCGTGTAGGCTTTAAGAGATCCAGAAGATTATAACAAGTGAGTTCCCTCATTTGTAAAAGTAAAACCACATCCCTTCATACAAGTTGTGACAATTTTGGCTCGTGACTTTGTTCATGGGGCATAAATTTCTAAAACCCCCTCCTCACAGGAATAAAAAGGGAAAGAGGCCACGCCATGTTCTCAAGGCCCTGCCAGGGTCAACAAAAAATCTTACCACATGGGAGGGGGTGTTTCCTTCCTCACTCTGCCTCAGTTACATATTTTTAAGTGATTCTGTTGGTGTAAAAATCACACACCACCGTGTTGCTCTACAGACCAGAGAACTAAAAGACAAACTATAGGAGAACCTTGTCCAGGACCTGGAATTCAGAATAATTTCACCTACCTGATTGGCCTCAAACCCTATGTTGTACCATGAATCCACGTTACACACTAGGTTCTGAATCCAGGGGACATAAGCCACTGTTTTTATAGAGATGAAAATGTGACTAAATTTTACCCATTTCCAATATGATACATTAAAATCTTCTCTATATGATGGCATATTAGCCATTCTCTAATGATGCCGTATGTTCATACAGTACCTTGAAATTTTCAGAGGATTTGGTATACACCCTCTAGCCACGTTCCTACAAACAACCCTATGGTAGATGAGTTATTATTACTCCCATTTTACAGATGCAAGCACAGTTCCTGCCATATGAATGAATGAATGAATGAGAAAATTGAGACACAAATTGCCTGATTTCACACTCCTGCATCTTTACATGAAAATCACATTTTATAAATGGCAAAACCAAGACAAGGGTCCAGAATTCATTTCAGTCTAGGTTCAACCACAGAGCTCATATGCCTGGAATATGAAACATGAAAGAAAGATCTTCCTTCCTTTTCCTCCCCTTTTCCATACTTCCTTCTCTCTCTCTCTCCCTGCAGGCTTTCCCTCACCACCAACTTGATACTATTCACCCGTACACACTCTTCTCTCACCAGACTATGATTGGCTTTGTAATGCCTACAAGATAAACTCTGTTCCAAGCCTGACTCACGTGACTACTTCAGAATGAAATCACACAGGGGCAAAACTATAAAGCCACAAAAATTGTTGTGCATTTTCACCTAGGACGGTAAGAAATTGAGTGGCTTCTCCAAGTCCCCAGGAGCTATGCCTCCTGTGATCTCCCAGATCCTACCATCTCTACCAGGAATCCAGCAATCCATCATGCACTGCTTTACAACAACTCTTGTACTCTTGCCTTGTACTTTTGCTTAAATTTACACATAGGTAAGTCCTATCTTCCTAGCTTGCTTGTCATCTCTTTTTAGATAGAGGATTTGGAACTGCTTTGTTAGTTGGACATGCTAGCTTTCAATTTTATTTTAATTTTGATGAGGAGTTGTGTGCATGTATATCCATTTATGAAGTAAAGGTTATATCAATTGGGGAACCAGGAGATTGAAAGTCTCGGTCTGACTGTCTTGGAAGCTATGACCTTTGATACTCATCTCTTAATTTCCCCCTGAATACTGTAGGAAAAATGTTTGTATAAAACCAATGTGGTGGATTATACATGTGGCTTAACTACCTTAAGGAACGTGAGGTTTAATAAGATGATGTTTGTAAATATTTTAGGAGCTCTCTGAAAGGAAGATACCATATCAACATATTTCATTGTGAAAAATCTCTATATATAAACAGATGCTCATATCCTGAAATTACTCTGAAATATTAGACAGAAACCTTGACTTACTGACTCATTCAGTGATTTATACTAAGTTTAGTTTCTGATTCCACATGCTTTTCAAGATCAGTTGTATGCAAAAATTGGATGTGCTCTGTGGTTAATAGCACGTGTTAAAAAGTAAAATCTAAACATGGTTATTATCTAGACTGTAATCACTGAGTTAGCTCCCTGTCAAGGTAACAATCAGGCTGCAGACGTGTGGGTATGTGCCATGCACACTTGTACCAGCCTGAACAAATAAGATGAGAGTTCAGAGCTGTGGGGAAATATGGTAAACTCTTCCTAAGAGCTAAATTTTTCCAGCAATGAGGCATAAGGAGATTGGTTTAGGGTGGGGACACTTGCATAGTGCAAAAAATGCTGGCCAAAGGCTAGATGAATGTACCATCTGAATGGAAAACACTGTTGAGTCCACCCTCTAGCTGCTAAGGAGCTCAGCTCCACTGTTACTTCAAGATCCAGATGCAGGAAGGGACTATTTTCAGTTCTTTCCACTGTTCAGCTGCCATTATGAGTTATCCAATCAGCCTGCTTACAGGGCTCCTGTCTGAGTGCAGGCTTTCTCTGATATCCAGGGACCAGGGCCAATCATTGCAGGGTGCCCTGGTGGGCTTCAGAATGAATTTAAAATGACTAAATGAATAAGCTATGAACTTCCTGATGGCAAGGACTCTTTTATTTCCTTGTCTCCTGCACAGCCTAGCAGAGAGAGTATGCCCAATAAATTAATTTGATGGGCTGGTTGAAAATTAAGTTACCAAATAAAGAGAAGGAAATAAAATGCATTTTATTTGGAAAGATTGCTTATGCACCAAATCCCAAATGTTGCTGGATTCTGTCCTTTGAGTAATAGGGCCAGGCTGCAAAGCAAGCTGAGAAGGGAGAGGGAGAACCTGAGGAAGGTTAGTTCAGGTTGCATTCTAGGCTTTGTTGGCAACTATTAATATAAAAGGCAGCTAGAGAAAAACCCAAGGCAGTGGAGATAATCAGCCCGGCCTCCCAACTGAATGGTTCCTTTCATGTTTCTAGCTTGAGGTAATCTGCTACCCACACATTGGGAGCTTCTAACTAAGCCCAACTAAACAGCTGAAGCAAGGAGAAAAGTGTAAGTCTCAGTAGCAAGCAGAAAGTGTTAAACTACCGACTAAAATAGCAGTTGCTTTTCTTGTGACAATTTGTGCAATTAGGTCTGAAAAAGATCTGTTTCTCAATTCTGACCCAAAAAAAAAAAAAAAGTGGAAAATCCTGCCACACTAAAGTTCCTCAGAGCAATGGAATTGCCTGGGAAATCTTCTTTTCCCGATTTTAGATGTTTTCATGGTCCCTGAACCATCTGTAGCATCTCTCCCCTGGGAAGACTCCCTGGTGTGGTTATGACGTTGTGTTGGGCAGTACATGCCATTTACACACTGTGGAGGTGGTGTGAGGAGTGGGAAGAAGGAGGTTTGGGAGGTAGATCCTGGCTCAAAGTTTTGGTTTTATGCTTATTATATTACATGATTGAGACCTCATTGTTTATCTTCTCTAAGCCTTTCTATTTCCAGATCTGTAAAATGGGTCTAATCCAACTGTCCTCATGTGGTTATCCTAAGGAATACTAGGCCTAGCACATTACCTGGCCTGCAGTAGATGCTCCCATGCCAATGCAAAGGGTTCCATTAATTAGATTCCACATCTTTCCAAACAACTCCAAGGATCAACAATATAAGACATGTGAGGGGAGAATACTAGAAAGAAGCAAACTGATCACATTGAATCTTGGCCTTCCCTCAAGTTCCAAATCTAACGCCAATGGTCTCCACTATGGGGCAGAATTCCAGTGGGTGAGAGGTTGAGAAAAATAAAGCAGCATAACTCTAAGGGTAAGAAGTATCCAAAAATACGAATCTCAAGGTGTTATGAAATGCAAAGGCTGGTAAAAGCCAGCCTTTGTGAAATTTGCTGTGAGGGTGGCCTAGACAAGAAGTGGTAGACCAGCATCTTGATATATGGGACAGAGCTTCTGCTACTGTAAAGCTGGTTAGCTCTGGCTGGGAAGAAACTTGTGAAGAAGATGAGTTTGTTCTGTGCACTAGACGCTACCCTCTCCTTACTCCCTTTCTATTCCCTACCAGGGCCCTGCTTCACGTAATGGGTTTTCCAAGCCCGCATTTATTCGTTGCATCTCAGCCTCTCCACCAGCTTCCTTCCCCTCTTTTCTAAACCAGTGGTTTTAAAATGCCAGTCCATGCACCAAGGCTAGAGGGCCCGCATAGAAACCATATGAAGAGCTTGTTAAAAATATAGCTTCTCAGTTTCCACCCTCAGGGAATCTGATCCAGTAGGTCAGAGATGGAGCCAGGTTATCCATGTGTTTTGTAAGTTCCCTAGATAATTCTTGTGTGTTGTCAGATTTGGGAACCATGCTTCTAGACTGTTCTACACAAAAACCACATTTTACCTTTCCTATGATCCAGTCTTTCAGGGCCTTTTTTCCCCCTGACCTATCTGAAAAACTTACTTGTGTTTTGAGTCCACGAATAATTAACTGGCAACAACTTCATAAAACCTCCCTCCAAGATCTTATGTAAAAGATACGTTATGCCCTAAGCTAAAGTGTGAAAAATATTAAGAAAAAGGAAGGAATATTTAGAATCCCCTCAGCCTGTTCTTTATAAATGGCGCTGACTCTAAAGAAGGCTGTGGCTACAGATCTCCAGTCCTCTGCCTACTCTCTTAGTGGAGAGGCCGTGGTAGCCAGGAAGGACATACAGTGGATGCAAATTTGGAGGCAGGGTCCAGGAGACACCATTGATGTATAGAGTAAATAATAACAACCACAAACATTTACTGAGCACTAAAGGCCAAGCACCACCCTAAGCACTTTACATGGATTATCTCATTAGTATTCCTATTTATAAATATATATTAGTATTGTCATTTTATAAATGAAGGATATGAGATGCAGACATATTAACGTGCCCAAATCACACAGCTAACAAATGGCTGAGGATGGCAGAAGAGAGTACTTCACAGGGACCAGAGAATTTGTGAAGGCATGAAACCCTAGTTTAGCAAAGAAAGATACTCTCTCCTTTCTATTCTCTAAAGAGAAGAATGTCAGGAAATACAGAGTAAAACTTTTGGAAGGAAGAAACAAAAAATTTCATAGCAAGAAAACAGCAGTGTCTCCAGGACTATTCAGTTAGGAATTACTAAACTAGGGTTTTGAAGCCTCTTTCTGGCCCATGGCTTAGGAGAACAAGCAGTGCACTCTCCCTGCAATCCCATTTGGGCAGCATATGGGTGGCAGGTCATAGGGAACAGGAGTGCTACCTGACACTTTAGATCTAGAGAATTCTTTAGTTCCAGAGAACTGAAGGAGCCAATGAGCTCTTGAAGGTGGAAATGAAGATAGCAGCTCAGGGCTGGCTTTATCCAGGCAGCCTGGCCCAGGTGTGTAGGGTAAAAAGGAGCCAGTGGTTTCTATGGAAACTCTGTCCAGACATACATATTATACCTAGTTGAGACCACAGTTCTTCAGAAGTCTAGAAAGCACCTTAAATAGGTCACATCAAAATGGATTAAGATTTACTTCAAGATGACAGACCTACCCTTGAGCATGACATTAGTTCCTTGCCTTTCCAGGTGTTCTTCTAAAAGAGTGTGGAGGGCCAGAATGTCAAGCATATTCAAGTATCTCCTCATCTGAAATGCAGTCTGTAGCTGACTGACCTTGGAATATCCCTCCTCTTGATGGGTTCTGCAAGGAAGGCTGTCCCCAATATGCCTGTTCTGTATCCTGGGCTCAAGGGAGCAAGTCCTGTGGCTGAGAAGTCATTTTAACTTTAATGGCATCATTAATGAGAATCAACAATGCATGGGCACTGCTCAGAATGCAAAAAATTCTCTGTAATTGGACTCACATCACTCTCCATAAGGATTTTCAGTGGGTTCTGGAGAGACCAAACGTTCCCCTTGACCACTATTCTCCAGCTGTCTGGCCACAAATGATTCTATAGAGACCAATGGTCTCCTGCCTTCTTCAGTTGTCAGGAAACCTGCCTCCAGTGATAGACATAGGGGACAACATCTCCTTCCCACCCCAACCCACAACCTCCTGTGAAAACCCCCAGAACTCACAAATAGTCCTGCCATTTTCTGACAAACTGGGAGGCTTGTCCTTCTGCAGAGATTGGATGCCATCAATTCCAAAAGATTCAAAGAACAGCCTCTTTAAGAAGCCTCCATTTGGAAAAGATATTTAAACAAAGAGTGTGCTTGATGAAGTGAAATAGAATTAGCTGCTTCAGTAGCACAGGCTTCTCAGATTCATTCTAAGGTAGACTAGCTTATTCGCTTCCAAGTGGAACGAACTCAACAACAATATATCACAGTTAACTGTGATCACAGCTCCATGGAATTTCATCCAGTGCCTGGCGTGCACTGAGGTGCACTTAATATTCCCCAATCTGTAATCAACCTTTTGTACATTTGTTCCTAATCACAGGATACAGTTTCATCTTAATGAACTGTTTTCTTATCGTATTACAGTTGGTCATTTCAGCACGCCTAATGGCCCATTTGCTAGGTTAAATTACAATTAGGGTCCCTTGGTTTTTGTTTCTCAGTGAGTCTTGGAGGATTTGATCTTTTTTCCCCTTCCCATTGCTCAACTTCAAGGTCAGAATCACAAAAGATAAAAGACAAAGACATACCTGTTGCAGTCAACGTGAAGCAGGAGATGAGAGGCACTAACTGACAGTGCAACCTTGTGCCACCGTCCGTCTGCCATCCGGTATGGAAGTGCCTCTGTCCTGGGCTTCCCGTTGTGTATATAGTGATATCGAATCTCATCCCTCAGGCCGCTGCTCTCCAGTTCAAAATAGCTGTGTATAAAGGAAGAAAAAATTTGTTTTATTTTAGTTCTAGATATCACAGCCATCATTGACCTCCACCCCCTTACTACCAGGTCTCTCAGAATCTAAAATTAGCTATACATGACACAAAGAGCCATGACCTGAAATCAATTGCACTGTATGGAAGCCAATTCACCTATTGTCTGAGAGCCCTCATGGTGACACCTTGGGCCTCTGACATGGAAATCAATTGATCCACTGTAAGGCAACAAGCCACAAGCTAATTAGCAAAACTCAATACTTAAAAGCGCAGTTCAGAACCCTCTTTCTATTGTCTAAAAAAGGCCATCTGTGTGGAATGGATTTATTGATGGCTATTTTTAGAACTGTTATCTTTACTTTTCCAAGAATTAAAGGGAAATAGAAGTCAGGTTGGACATCGGGGATTGAAATAAATTGTCAGAGTGATGAAATTAGTCTTTTTTTTCCTTCCCCCTAAACAAAAACCTATAACTGGACAACAATTCCTAGATAATGAGTAGGGGGGAAATATTGAAGTTAGTCACATATGAATCCATATTTCAGATTATTGCGGAATGAAATGTGCAGTTGAGTTTTTTCTTTTCCAAGATTATTATCATGATAATTATGAGACCCATGAGAAATTCCTAGTGCCACCACTGTACTCTGCACTTTAGTCATAAAATGCAGCAAGCAACTTCGGGACACTCCTCAGACACACAGCAGGGTTTGTAGTTTCGTAGACAGCAGAACTTTCATTTCTTCTGCCTCTTTTCTGAAATGGGCCATCATCATTAATATTGGGCCTGATCCCACTGCCAGGCATTGCACTAAGTATTTCACATACATGAACTAATTTATCACTCACAAAAACGTGCAAGACTGATAGTATTATCCCTTTTTAAAGATAAACCGAGACTAAGGATTAAGTAACATACCTAAACCCAGATTTAAACTTAGACCTAATGTGACATTCTGTGCACTTTCTACCAGTTTGTTGCTCATCTCAGAAGCATGATGACAAAATAGTGAGGATGACCTCAACTGGCACTAACTTCCAGCAACTCATTCATACAGACAACTCAAGAGCTACTTGCCTAGACAGGTAACCAGGCTTGATCTCTAGATTTGGAAGAACCTGCTGCTTTTCCCCTAATCCACTGAGTTGGCTGACACCACTAGCCAGACTGTATTTAATCTAAAAAACAAAATGCATCTTCTATGAGAACTAAAATGAATACATCATAAAACTCAGCCTCTATGATGGCTGCCTTACAAATCTCACATCAGCGAACAAATGTATATTTCTTGCTAATCTTTCACAGGGGATCTTCCCAAAGAGAACAGCATAGGGGAAGCAGAGAGTCAGGACAAGCCTCTGACCCACTTCATTTGTGCCAGAACAAAAAATCAGGCCCAAGGTCATAAGCTAACGAGGTTATTGATAGCACAGCAGCTAGCTCCTGGGCCCAGGTACATACTTGTTAATAATAATTAATATAAAACATTAATTAATATATAATACAACATTAATAAATATAATATATAATAAATATATTTATATAACATATAAATATAATATATAATAAATATATAATAAATTTATATAATATATAATAAAACATTAATATAAAACAAATATAAAGACTGCAAAGGAGGAAGGCATTTATTTTAAGGGAATTCCTCAATTTCTTCTAAGCAGCTAGAACATTGGAAGAATCAAACAATCAGAGAACTTAAAAGTCAAGAAGACCTTAGAGATTATCTGGTCATTCATTAATTCATTCAACATGTCTTTACTAAACACATAGTAAAGAAATAAAAAAGGATTTAAAATATAGATCCCACTCTCAAGATGCTCTGAGACTAGCAAAGAAGGAAATATGTGTCCTCCCCGCAAAAATGGTAGAGAGTTGCCTAAGAGAAACAAATGAGGAGTCAAGAAAAGCTGTCTTTTAATGAATGATTACCATGTCAGGAATATGCCAAGTTTATTATCCCTATTTCACAAATGATATGATCAGAGATATTAAGTACCTTGCCTAAGACCATACAGTATCTGTACAGAAAAGCAGCATGATCTTATTATATATATTTGAGACCATACCTAGATTCAAATATCATGGAGAAATTTCTCAATTACTTTATTTTAACCAACAGCAACTGCTGGGGGAAGGAACATGGCCTTGAAAGGATATCAATGACAATTAGAAATGTTCATAGAGATCACCTGATAGAATCATAAAAAAGGCAAGCAAATACATTTAACCAGATTGAATCATTATTCTTGGGGTTATGGCCTCATTGAGCAAGTGATCAATGTATTATAAGCAGATCTTTTAAACATCACTTTATAAAGCATTGGAGTAAGTGGTTACTTTGGGGTAATCACAAATACATAGCTATGAGAAAAGAAATCTGCCCTAATGTTAGGCAAACGGATACTTGTATCTTGGAATAAAGTTTCTGACAACATCATGCACATATTTAAAAAGTGCTGTATCTCAAACAACTTAGATGAAAGTCAAGATGATGTGTTTGTGAAAAAATATGTTAGATAACTGCTGCAGTGGCCCTAGGGATGATAAAGACACTAGATGGCTAAGTGACATCTGGATAAAATTGTTTCATGAGGGCTGGGAGGAAAATAAGGCAATATTTCCAGGCAATAATGCTCTGCTAATAGAGATGTGAAGCTTAGTCCTTACAGCAGGACTTGGAGGAGGTAGGCATTTGGCCTGATGGGATTTGGCTGTAGCCTGGAGGAAAGACACATGATTTGCAGTAGACTCTTGTTTCTCAAAGTGTATGGAGCAACAACATCAGCATCACCTGTGAAAATTCAGATTACTGAGCCCCACCCAAAAGCTACTGAAACAGAATCTGTATTTCAACAAGACCCCCAGATGATTCATGTGCACGTCAATGAAGAAGCACTGTAGTAGAGTACACCAGGCGTTGCTTTACTTCCTAGCCAGCTGGTCTTGGTGAGGGGAGCAGCAGTTTGATGCTACAAGCAAGTGAACAGAAGGCATGTGGTGCTGACAGGGAGAGGAAGGACACTGGAAGTGATTGTAAGCTGGCATCTAGTGAGCAATCTACCCCTGACCAGCCCTTACTCTTCAGGTCTCAAGTGCATTGGGGTCTTCTTGGGAGTCTGAAGGGGAGGGAAGGGCAGCTGTATGGGTGATAAAACTACAAGCCAGGTTTTGTAAGCAACATTTCTTCCTTTAGCCTTGGACCTCAGCCAAGTGTATTGTTCCAACAAACTGCCTTGGTTCCCAGAAAAGCCTGCTGATCCTATGAATACTTGAAAACAGCAGTGATATTCCCTCCTAAGATTTTTCTCTTTTTCAGGCCAAGCATCCGCAGCTTCTTCCTTTATACTCTCATGCCCTACATAGACTATAAGCCCCTCCTGAACAAGGATTCCTCCTTCCTCCTCCCCTCCAGATCCTTCCCTTTGTTGGTAACCATGCTCTAGGTATAGTCAAATGAATCAATTTTCCACTTCAATACAGCATCCAGGAATAAAAGCACTTGTGCAGATGTGGTCTACTACAAAGTACAGGGACACTATCACCTGCTTTGCTCTGGGCTGTGTGCAACTATGACAGCATCCTAATGCTTACATTGACTTTCTCATCAACTAACACCCCAAGTCTTTTCACACAAAATGCTGTAAAGGCAACTCTTTCCCACCCTGTGTTTACATAGCTGAATTTTTTAAACACAAGCCTTTGCCTAAGTGCTAGACAGACCCTACCTAGAATAAAAATGAGTAATTCCCCAAAGCCCACCCTTGGGTATTAGGCACAACAAGTATTACCATGAACTGAAGTCACATTTCATAGGACTATCTGAATTCCATGGTATATTTGAAAAAAAATTCAGGAACAACAATTCCAAATAATATAGGTATATAAAGATCAACCAAGTTATTTTTACAAAAATATTTATAGTTTTCCTCAAAACTGATACCCAGGTATCCCATTTTGAGATTTTATATATATACTAGAGTAGAAGGCTAGATATACTCAAAATTCTACAGTGTTTATTGCTGGATGAATGTGTGGCTTGTATATACAAGGGTGAAAACAGTAAAAGTTAATTTTAGATAGTATCCAATACTATTATAATTCATTAGTAAAGGCAAAATGTTTCTTTTCCAGCTATTCCATAAGAATATATATTGCCTATTTAGAGAAATACATCACACCCCAAAGAGCTCTAGAGTTAGTGCGGTACCTGCTTACATTCCAACAGGCCTCTCTGTGGCCCTAAACAAACAATTGCTTCCTGGGAGTCGGTGGGGAGGTCAAGGCAAAATGAACTTGGGAAACAAGGCCACACTCCACCCCAGTGTGTACCCCTGGCAGGATTCTTGGGACAGGGAGAAAACCAGTCAGGCCTCCAGCTACTTTCTGTAAAAGGAAACGAGTTACCACACAGATATAGAGAAGACTTCCCCAAATCCTGAAAAATCCTGAAGATGATGAAAAGAATCAGTTTCCCACCATAGTGCCTCAATAATGGTTAACTCTACCTTTATGAATAACAATAACAATGACAACAAAAACAATATAGCTAACATTAGTTATATAATAATAGCTAATACTTATGGAGTACTTATTTCTAGGAAAACTGCCTTTAAGTCTTTATATTTCATATCAAAATAATCCATACCTCAGACCTCTGAGATATTTGTTACTGGCTTTAACAAACACTTCTACAGCACTGGTTATGGGCCAGGCACTATTCAACAAATATTTATTCATTTAATCGTCATAACAACCTTAAAAATTACCCATTATTATCATCCTTATTTTATAAAAGTTGGAACCAAGGCACAGAGAGATTAAATAACTTGCCCAAGACTACCCAGGTAGAAAAGAACAGAAGTAGGATTCAAACAAGGGCAGCAACCCGAGTTTATGCAGTAACTTCAATCCATACTTTTAACCACTACAGATAAGAAACTAAAGATTTGAAGCTCATATAACTACAGGCCACAGAACTATGGCTGGAACCTGAGTCTGGCAGACACTAAAGTGGGTGCACCCAATGGCAACATCCCATTATTTTCTGTTGTGTCAGGTGTTTAAATATATTCCCTCTAATTCTGCCAACAATCTTAAATGGTAGTTGCTACTACATTCATGTTGTAAGTATGAAAAGTGAGACTCAAAATGATAAAGTGTCTTGCCTGAAGCCACATAACTCCAGGTCTGCTTAATTCCACCACACTGAGCTCCTCTCTGGGTATAGTGGCACGATCATATCAGGGTCAGAGGGCAGGAGAGTTCAGGTGAACTGAGATAGCCTCATCCATGGTCCCCATGAGGCCCCATGCTGCCAAGGCATCCCCTCCCAGACCCAGGTGCTGGTCCTCATTCCCTATACTCATCTCATAACCCTGGAGAGATGCTACTGTTGTTCATGCTGACGCCCTTTTCTCTTTCCTGGCCCTTTGTCCACTGCTGGGATCATGACGAGAAGAAGCCAACAGCACCAGGCAGGTATGCTGTGTCCTACCTCAGGCCAGGGGTCTCAAGGACTATGTTCATTGAAAAAGAGACAATTGCACAATTTTTAAGTAAATAGTAGTACAAAGAGCACTGGCCTGGGAATACTGAGGCTTGAATTGTAACCTTAAACCTGCTATTGACAAACCATGTAATTTTTGGCAAATCTTGTCCCTGCCTCTCTGTGCCTTGGTTTCTCTTGTCTGTTAAATAGAATAACTGGATCCAATTCACAGAGCCCTAGGATTCCTTGAAAGAGCCTTAGAGTCTGTTGGCAGAGGGAAAAGACAAGGCTACAACCTCTTTTAAACAGCGCAGCTTTACTTTCATCTGTAACATAAACTAGAGTTTCCCATAAGATTTCATTTGGATAAAAGAGACCCACCTCCAAAAATAGTCTTAAGCCATTAAACTAAATACTCCTTAAGGTCCAGCTCAAGTCTAAATTCCTACAATTCATATAGTACTTTGCAAACCAATAAACTTGAAAAGAAAGTGAATGATTGGCTGGTCAGTTAGTTTCATTCCACCCTGACCTTCCTGTCAACATTCAGGCTCCAGGCTCCTTAGCAGCCTGCAAGAGACAGGATAGGAGATGGCAGGTATAGCAAACATAGCTAATACCCACACCCCACCTTCTCCCTGGGCAATAATCTTCATTTCCCAGTCCCCTTGAATCTAGGAGAGACTATGTGAGTGACTGTCACCAAAGAAACATGAGCAAAGGTGAAAGCAGGCCAAAGCAGTTAACAGAGGTTGTGCCTTATCCATGCCAGTTGCACAGGTCAGCAGAGGATTCTGAGGCCTTAGTGGGTGGCAGCACCACAAGGTAGAAAAAGCCTGGGTCCCTAAATGACTGCATGGAGCAGAGGTACCATTACTTACACAGATTAACATTGAAATGGGATGTAAACAATATCGCTTTGACTGATAATAACCCAATGAGATTTAGAGGTTATTAGACTAACTTGACTCAGTAAAGACAGGTACAGGAACATAAAATTGAAGTAAGGTAAAAAAAAAAAAACAAAAAACCTGAGACGTAACCAAGGACATAAAGCTATCTGCTAGCCTACAAATGAAAAGAAACGACAGGAGGCATGAACACAGTCATCTGCTGCCTGTTTAGGACAGATAACCTGCACTACATGGCCTAATACTCTGTTTGGCAAATTGTATTTTCCAAAGATAGCCACATCATCTCCCACCTCGCATGCTCCTCTATAATGTGACATTGACACTCCTCCCATTGAAAGTGGGGAACTGTGTCTCCTCCCCTCAAATCTGGGTAGACTTGTCAATGCTTTAAAGGCAAAAGTAATGCTTGGTGACTTCTGAGGCCGGGTCACAAATGCATAAATGCAGTTTCTATCTTGTTTACCAGAACACTTGTGCTTGAAGCCCTGAGTCACCTTGTAAGAATTCCAACTACCCTGAGGCCACCATGCTGCGAGGAAGCCCAGACCATATTGGGAAGGCAGCATGTAGGTGTTCTAGTTGACAACCCCAACTGGGATCCCAGCCAACAGCCATTATAAACACCAGCTTTGTGAGTGAAAACACCTCCAGCTAGTTTCCCCAGCTGTCCACTCTTCCCAACTGAAGACACAAACATTGTAGAACAGAGATAAGCCATCCCTTCCAGGCTTTGTCCAAATTCCTGACCCAGAGAATCTGTGAGCATAATAAGCTTAGGGACGGTTTTGTATACATCAATAGAAATTGGAACACTCTAACTTCAGATATACAGATTTTTACCTTTAAATATTGAAACTATAATTTAGGTATGTCTGTACTGAATGCCTGGGTTGCTCATTGGCCAGATGACCAAATCTCAAAGTGTCAATTTTCTGCTTATACATAGCCCACAGATTTAGAACTCTGCATTTTCTTTTACCTTATAAAAGATGGAATTCTACCAAAAATATAATAATATTAATAAACTATTATATCTTTTAAAATACATGATTTTCAGTAGCTATTTAAAGAAATAAATACCTAAGGAATACTTTGGTATCTTTCTCATTAATCCATTATTTTTCTTGTATCAAGCCCCAACATTTTGGCCTCAAGCTTCTTGCTTACACAAATGGATGTGCCACCTCAGTGGTCCTTTCATGAATCAGATATCTTTGGGTTCCAGCTCCAAGTGCCCCCGAATCTACAGAGCTATTTGACTAAGTAAAAGGAAAGTCCTACTTTACGTGGACAAAATTCTGGGACTCCCAACTTCTGTTTCCTTTATTCAGAGCAATATGGAATAGTAGAAAAAATATATACACCAGGCAAAAAATATGCCAGGTATGAAGGGGCTTCAGAGCCCAGTCAACCCTACTAGTATTCAGTCCCTCCTTCTGCCATTTAATCCATGTGTGAATGTGGGCACGACACATCATTTCCCTAAGTCCCCTTTTCTTCATCTAGTAGAAAATAAAACCTCCACTTCACAGGTGTCTTCTGAGAATAAAATGACATAACATTTGTACATCACCTTACAAAATGCCTAGTGTCTAATATTGACCATGATTTCCCTTCCTTATCTCTTTCTGTATACATGGAAATAAACAGCCTCGGAGAAGTGTGATGCTGCTGAAAGTGTACAAATCCTGCCTTTTCTCAGAAAGAAGTGTTTGTCTGCCTTCCCCTTTCTCTTGTTTAGACTTGACCTGGTGATTTTACTTGTAGCTGTAAAGTTATATATTAGTTCTGTACTAAATCCTCTTAGCAAACATCTAGCAAGAGATTAACAGTGACAGCAATTACAAACTGCCTGTTAGTGAAAACAAAGCATTCACTGTTAAATGAAATGTAAAAATAAGGCTCTTTATACCAATTCAAAACAGTTCTATTACAGACTTAAAAATCCACATGGTATTAGCCATGCTGTTCTTACTGAAGAAAAGGTTGGCTTCTAACTTCCCAAGATACTGAAAACCAGGAGAAAAAACACGAAAACTTAGGAAAGCGAAGATAGAGAAAATTTTAAGTGGGAGAAGAAATTTAAAATAAAAGCAACTATCAGCCAATTTACTGGTACAAAAGGAGGAATCATTTGTTTTTGATTGCCAAAACATGCAAATAAAATTAAATAAAATACTTGTTAAGCAACCAGGCCCAAGACATGGAGCTTAAAATTGTACAACTACATTTTATCTTAAGCCTATCTGGACCTCCAGGAACTCAAAATTAATATGTTTATGAATATCAAAATTTGAGAAATAGGAACTAAAATAATAACAGCAGAAGTAGTTGTAGTTGTAATTGTACTAATGACCAACATATACATAACACTTCCTATACTTCAAAGTTTTACTAAAGACTTAAAGAGAAAGAATATTATTATTCCCAAACAAAAAATAAAGTCTTCAGTTTTTTTAATTTCCTTTAATTTTTTATTTCCATTGGTCAAAAATAAGTTAATTAATATTTATCTATAAAGGTACTAAGCAAAAAATTTCCCTCTTAGCCTGTACCTGATCTGCCCAGTATCTGATGTCCCTCATAGGCAACTAATGTTATCACTGTCCTATATATCCTTCCAAAGTTTTTTTTTAATTAAACTCTTTCAGAATTGTCTTATATTTGCAGAAAAATAACAAAAATAATACAGAGTTTCCACATGCCCCACCCTCAGTTACCATTATTATTAACATGTTACATTAGTATGATGCATCTGTCACAACTAATGAACCAATATTAATACATAAATTTATTCAGATTGCATAGATGTCTGTTTAGATCTTTTGCATTTTAAAAATTGGGTTATTTGTTTACTTATTGTTGAGTTTTAAGTGTTCTTTGTATATGTTGGACACAAATACTTTATCAAATATGTGTTTTTCAAATATTTCTCCCAGTCTGTGACTCGCTTTTTTTAATCTCTTAATAGTGTTTTTAGCAGAGCAGAAGGTTTTAGTTTTAATAAAATCTAACTTAACAATTTTCTCTTTCATGGATCATGCTCTTCATGTTGTATCTAAAAGCTCATCACCAAATCCAAGGTTATGTAGATTTTCTCCTTCATCTTCTTCTAGAAGTTGTATAGATTTGCAATTTACATTAAAGTATATAATCCATTTTGAGTTAATTTTTAGAAAAGGTGTAAAGTCTGTGGTAAGTTCATTTTTTTTGCATACAAATGTCCAATTGTTCAAGCATCATTTGTTAAAAAGACTGTCCTTTCTTCCAAGGTTTTTTAATGCTCTGAAAGCAAGTAGGAATATATTATTTTGTCCCATTTCTTTAACACAAATGGTAGCATGCTATTCTCACTGTTCTATATTTTTTTCATTTAATGTAACAAGAGATCTTTCTTATACACAGAGCTTCCTCTTCATCCTTACACTTTTCAATTTGATACATATTCTCCCACTCAAAATTAAAATCATTCACTTCTTTATAGCACAAATCCAAATTACAACTAGGTAAAGGCCCGTTTTCTCAAGGCTAAGCCAGGCTTACATACTGTGAAAGCAAGATTGAAAATCATATGCAAAGGATGGCACTAAGTGTTCAGTAAGTATGAGGCACTAAGTAATAATGCAAAGACCTTTGATATGCATGCCTCTCTTCAAGGAACTTGCATGCCACTTGATAGGGTAAAACAAAAACTTATGGAAAAATAGACAACAGTACAAGCCTGACCTTTAAGCGGGTGGGGAATCCACTCTTGAATAGCGATCTGGGAGAGTTTCAAAAAGAAGCTAGATGTAGAAGAATTATCCAGATTGGAGGGACGGGTGAGAAGGGTGCTTCAGGAAAGGGAAAACAGAGTAAAAACACGGAGGAAGAGTGGGTCTGGCACACTCAGGCCACAGAGAAAGAACAGGTATGAACAGCACTGAAGATGTGTGCAAAGGGAGCGGAGGAGTTGTAAAGCAGCCAAAAAGGTAAATTGGGGCTAGATTGACAGAGCCAAGCTCTGGCATTTGGCCTTTATCCTACAGCCTAGTGGTAGTTTCAAACCACTTTCTGCCATGACAAATAGACAGATGATGTTCGTGGGCATAAAACACTCCCACAGGTGTCACTAGCTATGCAAAATTTCTGGTACTTTACCTCCAACTCCAGTCCTTTCTTCTCTCGGCACATCAAATCAATAGCTCTATGTACCCTGAATCCACTATAATATGTTAGGGTGCTTTTTTGTACAAATGAATCACAAATTTATACCTCCAGTCTAGACCTGTCTTCTGAGCTGTGTACTTGTAAAGCCAATTGTCTACTCAACAACTCTACTAGGATACCCCAAACTCAATAATTCCAAAATATAACTCATGATCTTCCCCCTAAAACCTGGTCCTCATCTATTATAGCCTACATCAGAATAAAATTTTTTAAAAACCTAAGCATTGTCTTTGACACCTTTCTCTCCCCAGCACCTGATACGTAAACCATCAACTAGTTCTTTGGTTTCTATTCCTAAGTATCTACCACATCCATCCATTCCTCATCTCCTTTACTGCTATCATCCTCATCTTGGCCACCATCATTTCTTACTAGCAACTGCACAGCCTCCTATCAGGTCTCACTAAATCCACTCTGGCCCTTTCCAATCCATTCTACAGCCAAAGTCATCTTTTCAAAACACAAATCCAATCATATTATCAACCTCGTCCAAGCACTGCCACTCCTAAGCTTAAAATCCATCAGTGGCTTCTCATTGTTATTGAGCCTATGGCTAGAATCCTTAGACATGGCCTTCAAGAACCCAGATGCACTGGCCCCTACCTATCTTTCCAGCTTCAGCTTGCTTACTCTCCACCTTGCTCTCTGTACACAAACCTTCTTTCAGGTCTTTAAGCATACTATGCTTTCTCCCACCACAGTATACTTGCCCCGACTATCTGGAACACTCTTACCCCATCCTCTACCTCAATAAATTCTACTCATCCTTCAGTTCTCACCTTAAATGTCACCTCCCCAGGAAGACCACACTGATATGCACTCCCCAACACCACCCAGGTTTTTTTATGAGACTATGTTTATTTCCTTCACAGTTATCTCTGTTTCTACTTAAATATTTTTCTCATTATTTTGTTAACATCTGTCTCCCACTGGATTGTAAGTTCTATGAACATATGGACCATGTCCATTTTTGCTCATCATTGTATCTTCAGACCCTAGCATAGCACCGAGTGTATTATAGAGACAATAAATATTTTTTGGAATAAATAAATGAACACAATAACAAGTCTCTGGTTTTTAGTAACAGTAACAAATCACATATGGCACCTTAGAGCTGATTGTGACAAAAGAAAAGGTTGTGACATTGAAGTTGAGAATCACTGTTGTAGAAAATAAAAGTTCTTCATCAAGGAGGTAATTCAGTAAAAGCACCATTTAAGTAATGATTATAGTAATTGCTAACATTTATCAAGTCTTACCACATGCCAGTTTGGTAAGTACTTTATATACAATATTTCAGTGAATTCTTGGAACAAACCTGTGGAAGGAGGAACTATCATCATCTTTATTTAACTAGTGAAGAAGGCAAGTCAGAGAGAAGTTAAATGATGACTAAAGACACAAAACTAGGACAATGATGCCTAAGCCAGACTCTGTTGATGAGAAAACCATGAGAATCCACACAGACTTTTCTGCCCCATAACTGAAACTACCATCCATCCATAAGAGTCACTGGGAAGGCTGACACCATGGGCAGGGAGTTCAACTGGGTGTGAGGCCAGCCACAGTGAGCCGGAAAACAAACTGACACTTTAAACAGAGCCAGGGGCAAACCCTCCTCTGTCCATGGTGCTGATGGCTCCACAGTACTGGAGACTTAGAATGCATGCCATGGTCTAGTGACCCCCTGACTGTTTCTATTAGGAAGACTTGAGCTCTGTGAGATGTATTATATTGTAAAGTACTTATAATTGCCATGCTGTAAGAACCCAGTAAATGTCAGCTATTATTATTGATATCATTATTTAAATGTTACTTTTACTGAATTGCCTCCTCGATGAGGAACTTTTATTTTCTACAACAATGATGACCAACTTCAGTGTCAAAGCAGTTTAATGTATCACAGTCATCTGTGAGGTGTTCCATATGTAATTTATTACTGTTAATAAAAACCAGAGGTTCATTAATGTATTCATTCACTTATTCCAAAAATATTTATTGTCTCTACAATATGGTAGGCCCTGTGCTAGGCTCTGAAGATACAATGATGAGCAAAAACAGATATGGTTCATGTGTTTGTAGAGTTTACAATCCAGTAAGGAAGACAGATGTTAACAAAATAATCACACTAATAAATGTAAAATTGGAAACAAGTAAATACTATATAGTAAAGGAACACAGTTCTATGACAAAGCCTGGATCAGTTTAAGTCCCACTGGGATAAAGCCACCTAGGATGATAAGCACAGGCTAAACACGAGCATTGTAAAGAATCTCTCATGGAAGTGTAGGGTCACTGAGAAGAAATGTGCTTAGGAGTGAGCCTATAAGATGGCGCCCAGATAGACCTAAGTGTTAACATTTGTTCATAGCAAAATACTAAAACAGGTGAGGGCTATGTGGTAAATCTCTCGGGAGGCCCTTAATAAGGCAAGTGTAACAAGTTCCCACCCAGCCCATTTGCCATTACAGAGCCTCCTCCACAGCCAGTATCAGTGCTAGTGGAAATAATGACTAAACATTCCCAAAAAGGAAGTTATTACCACCCCTCCTGTTCCCTCCTCAGGAGAGGACACCTGGATCAGGTAAATTCATCTAAAATCAATTTGCCTACACCTAATATATGTAAGTGAACATTTGCCTAAAGCACCTTTATCTAAAACCAAATTTGACTAAAACCAATTTACGTTCCTATCACATGCGAATTCTTATAAATTTCACAAACATGAATTTTATGTGAGAAGTACTGTTAGGGGAAATTACCATTACATAAACTGGCCATTAGGTAAATTGATTTTAGAATAATTTATTTTGGGCAAACTTGCAGCACCTGAGCCCAATCTCGAGCAGTTCACAAGGTAGATGAGATGGCTCTAGGCTGCAGAGCTTCCTCTCACAGTCAATGAAACCTTAGGAAGCCGGTATACCCAGAGTCCCTCCCACCTTCCAAAAGAACTAGTGGGCTTCAAAAATAATCAATTTATCCTGCACTGCCAGAATTCCTGTTATGTTCCCCATCTCCATCATACCTACTAACGGCTGAAGAAGCTTCCTGGCTACCATTGTCTTGAAGCTATCTTTGTCTAATCTCTGATCATCTCAGAACATCCAGGTATCTAGACCTACTTTGAACACAGTGTTTTCTTAAAGCATTCCTCAAACTTTAGGGTGCATGTGAGTCATCTTGTTAAAATGTAGGCTCTGATTCAGAAAGTCTGGGCTTTGGTCTGAGATACTGCATTTCTAATTGGCCCAAGGCACTGCTGTTGCTGCTGGCCCACAGGCCACACTACCAGCAGCAAGGTCTTACAAGATGAGTATGGCTGTTAAGATGTGCAGGTTGGAATGGAGATGACATTTACTGGATATTAGAAGGTCTTCTCTGGTCTTGGACATAAGAATGCAAGAAGGTATCAGAAACTTATTACTCCTATGTTCTTAGTGTTTGAAACTATTACTAAAACTTTCTGACTAGAGAGTTTGCTGGATGATGGCTTTCAAATACTAAGAAAACATCAAAAGTCAAGTCTTTTAAAAAGATGATTGCTATGGTTTGGATGTGGTTTGTCCCCACCAAAACTCATGTTGATATTGGATCCCCAATGTGGTGGTGTTGGGAAATGGGGCCCAGTGGGAAGTGTTTGGGTCATGTGGGCAGATCCCTCGTGAATGAGTTGGTACTGTTCTCACAGTAGTGAGATCTTGCTATCCCAAGACTGGATATGTTCTCACAGGAATGGATTAGGTCCCACATGAATGCATGAGTTCCTATGAGAGCAGGTGTTACAAAACAAGTTTCTTCCTCCTGTTTGGTACCTCTTCACTCATGTCTGCTTGCTCTTTGACCCTTCTGCCATGTTATGATGAGGCAGGGAAGCCCTCACCAGAAGCCCAGCACCATCCACGCCCTTGAACTTCCCAGCCTGCAGAACAGTGAGCCAAATAAACCTTTTGCCTTTATAAATTACCCAGCCATCAATATTCTGTTATAGCAACACAAAACAGATGAAGGCAATGAAGAATCATTGTTTTCAATATCAAAAATTTTATGATCACATAAAGTACATCCCTGCCTATTGGAAACGTATTCTTAAGAAAAGAGTTCTTCCCTTTCTATCACACTAGGAGGCCTAGAAAAACTATTTCATGCTAAGAATATCCTTTAACAGAAGACCTTACAATGAAATATAAAAACAACTTCTGCTGGCCTACTTAAACCACAAAGAAGTCATATGAGTGAGGTGAAGAAACAAGCTGAAAGAGTGAGCAGTGGGTGGAGTACGACCAGATGTCACTGAGGTGTGGCTCTCCATTCTTCTCCCTTCTTCCACCAACAGGCCCACAGGAGCACGTCTTCCACTCCAGTGATTCAAGAGCAGTTTCTCATTTGAGGCCTGGAAAAGACCTTATTATAAATTATTGCTTCCTTTAATTATAAAAGGAAGTATAGAAACTACACGGTGAAGAAACCCGGTAGGCTCCACCTTAACCAAGTGATCAAGGTCAGCATCACCAGTAATAAGATATATCGACGTCAGAAATCCTTTGACGTGATGCATGGAGAAAAGGCAACATGATTTCCATTATATCTTTGCCAGAAATGCATGACTTAATCATGAGAAAATGTCAGAAACTCAAACTGAGGGACATTCTACAAAATAACTGGCCATGCTCTTCAAAAGTGCCAAAGTCATGAAAGACAAGGAAAGTCTGAGAAATAGTCACATTTTGGAGCTTAAGAAGAAATAACAACTAAATGCAATGTGGGATCTTGGACAAGATTCTGAAGCAGAAAAAAAAACAGTGTCAGTGGAAAAACTGATAAAATTCAAATACATTGTGTAATTTGGTCAATAGTCCTGTAACAATGCTAATTTCTTGTTTTGATAATTTCATCATGGTAATGTAAGATGTTAACATTAGAAGAAGCTGGGTGAAGGATAAACAAGACTCACTGTATCATATTTGCAACTTCCTTCCAAATCTACAATTTGCTCCAAAGTAAAAGTTAAAAAATAAATTAGTTTCCTCCCCTAAGAAGTCAAACCAAGGAAGCCACGCTAGTGGTGGATGTCCCAGTGGAAAAGTCTAAGATATTTCTTTTATATTTGCAAAAAAGCAAAGACTGGATCCTCTAGACATACTCTCTTGAATCAGATTTTTTCAACCAAACCTTGGCTCATGGCTTCTCCTTCTCATGCCCCCCAGGTATTGGATCATTCTTACAATAAATCAAGGGAAGCCATCAATTCACCCTGGTTCCAATTGTGAAATCTACCTTCTACCTGTCACACAGTTGCAGAAAAGTGAAACCTTAAGAACAGTTAGAAAGTGAGACACTAAAACTGACTGGAAGAAACTTTCTGGAAAGAAAAAAATGACGATACAGAGATCAAGAAAGCACAAGAAAGAAATTAAGGGTTCTCCCATCCTACATGAGATTGGGTGGGTATCTGAGAGCAAGAAGGCCTGAAGGCATGTAGAGGGCAGAATATAGTACATCACCAATTACTGGGGAAGAGGAACCCCAAGACAGTTCCATAAAGCCTTCATCTCCAGCCATCCCCAGCAAGAATTGAGTATGTACAAGTTCCCTAATTTAAACCTTAGAAAAGTGCCAGGAAAATGGCTCCTCATATCAGTCATTAAGGTCATGACAAACTTGGGATTTTTTTTCATTACTAATTCTTTTCTGGGTCTCTAGTGTTTGCAAGTTAAATGTAGAGAATAGCTTTCAAATGTGACTGATTTTAATAGCTATTCTAAGAGTAGAACATCTAAGGTAAACAAGATATTCAGAAAATTTTAAACCATGACCTTTGGACTGAGAACAGAAAGCACAGAATCTAAATAACAATAAAAATAGTTACCAATTATTACAGTGCCTACTATATGCCAGACATTGTCTTAAAACCTCAGAATATGCCCATTAGGCAGGTATTATTACACCCAGTTTACAGATGAAGAAACTGAAGTTCAAAGATATAAAGTTATCTGACTAAGAGAACACAGCCAGTAAGTGGTGGATCCAAGATTTGAACACAAGTTTATATAACACTAAAGATGTTCTTTCTGATCCATCACACTGCGTCTAGGATGTTGTGAAGGACATGAAGTTTCTGGCACCAACACAGAGATACTGAAACTGTTGGCACTGTGTGGCATAGAGGCAAGAGCTGTTGGCAAAGGCTCCCTCTGGGACTTAGATGTTTTTAATGTATGGTACCCATCACAACAGATGGAAGTCACTTAAGCAGAATTTCTCACAACCTCATCATTCTCCCCACAGAAAAGATGTGTTTTCAAAAGTAAGAAAGACAGTACGCATTAACTCAGCATGAAAGAGAATGCTAGCTCCTCACCAAACCCATTCACTTTCTTCCTGGCACAAAGCTAGGACTCATTTCTCAGCCTCTCGTGCTATCAGGTGTGGCCATGTGCTTGAGCTCCAGCATTGGAATGTAAGCAGGAGTACTTGGTATATATATGCTGCTTCCGAGACTAGCCCTAAACCTCCAACATGAAATCCTTCTCTTTCTAGTTGCTGGAATGCAGGCAACCTCCAGAGAAACCTTGAGCACCACATGTTGAAGATGGAAGAATGACTAAGTGGACAGAGCCTGAGTCTCTGACTTTCCACTAGAAGAGCTGCCCGGGACAGATGCCTAGCCAGAAATATCTGCATTGGTCTTTTATGTGACCAACCAACAAATATGGTACATCCCTAGCCAAAATTGTCAATGAGAAAATAGTCCCCTATTATAAGCCCCAGGAATCCCTCCAAGATTTAGAGAAAGCCCTTGCTTCCTGTCACTTCATTTGATAACACAATAATGAGCACTGACAGTGTCTACAGAGTTTTAAAGTTGTCTCATTTGAATTTAACTCATCACAAGATTGAAAACATAATTTTATTTTGACATTGGTCACCTAGGCTCTTCATATCATAGGCCATGGGGGTCCATGGAATTAGAAATTATACGTTAATGTTCACATCTTGACAGACACCACTAGAATCCCCATCTTACACATGACAACACTGAGACTCACAGAAACCAAGCCACAGTTCCTTCTTGCCACACTCCCACCCCCAAACCAGGGCTGTTTCTTGACAATTCCAGCATAAACATCTCAGCGTTATGATAGTTAAATTAACTGCCAGTAAGCAATACAGCCAGGTCTGAAGTTCAGATCTTCCAGGTGGATAATGTGCTATCCCATATGGAAAGCATTTAATACATAAAAGCATACCCTCAGCAAACGCTAGTTCCTTTCTCCTCTACTCGGCCACATATAATCTCTCTACTGATCCCTCCTCCTTCTGTCCCTCTCCCTTATGCAAAAGTCATATTCACATGCACAAAAAAATTTAAGCTGTATTACTCCAATACTTAAATGAGTTCCAGTCTAAGCTCTTTCTTTCTTGGAGGAATTGTACAGTAAGAACTTCAGAGAAAGCCAGCTTCTGCAGTTAGCCTTTGGGTGATTTTCCTGGAGGGATATCAACCTCCCCATCCAGCTCCTCATCCAGAATTGTGCAATAAAAATTAATTCTCCAGGGATTCACACTTGTGCCCAGACAGGAGTCCAGGACCCTCTCAGAAAAAATCTGAAGGACTGTTGGAGACAGAGAATGCTGGCTGTCCCCACAGCGTGCAATCTCCCCTCCTTCCTTTAATAGAATCTTAGTGAAGCACATGGTCACCCAGAATAAAGGCCACATTCCCCACCTTCCTTACACCTAGGTATGGCCATGTGATCAAGCTTGGCCAGTAGGATGTGAGTGCAAGTTATATGTACAAGGAGCATGCTCTCCACTGCTCCTTGTTCTCCTCCACGCTGGCTTAGCATGGGCATGGGAGTGAACCATCATGAACCATGGGCAGAGGGCAACACCTTAGAAACTGCAGGGCCATACTATAGAAGAGCCCAGTTTCTCAACCCTGGGAAGTTGTCACAGAAACTCTGGACTACCTGCATTCAAACTACTGCATGAAAGAGAATTACCCTTTCATCATGCTTAAACCACTGTTATTTTAGTCTTTATTTGAGCAGTCAATCCTGTATCCTAATCAATACAAATTCCTTGGTATTCCCTTATGGGAAGGTACAGGGATATTTCTGAAGGATTTCCATAAGCTTTGGCTTGCCTTCCAGCTCAGGTTGGGTGACTGTTTCTTCTCCCTAACCTTTTTGAGAGAGAGCATACAGCATAGTTGCTTTGCAGTGATCCCCACATAGTTGTCTGCAGAATGTTTGCATTAGAATCACCTGGAAACTTATTTAAAATTGGCATTTCTGGGCCAAACTCCCAAGGCCTCAGATTCAGGAGATTTATGGCAATTTCCAAAATCATATATTTAAAAGCTCCCCAAGCAATTAAAATATTCAACCATGTCTTCTGTGGGCTAAAGTTGAGGGGGATGTGGATGCATGTGCGGAAAAGGTGTCAATGTTTCTGTGGGACCCTCCCTGCAGTCCTGCTGCAGCCACTGCCCCTCCCAGACCTTGTGTTCTCCTCTATTTAGTCTGTTCCTTCCCAGTTCTTTTATGGCCCATGTCCCTGGCAAAACTGTTCTCTCCAGCTTTCCAGGCCAAGCCCTCAGATGCACCCCCAGTCATCATCCTCCACACTGCAAACCAGACCTGCTTTAAGCCTCTCTACTCCCCATTGCCTACATGAAAATGTCATTCGTTAATTCAGCATATATTACTGCAACTCCAAGATCTTTAAGGAAAGCCAAGCACATAAGACTCCTAGTGATCTGACCACCTCCAACCTTCCAGCTTCATCTCCAACCTTTACCTTTCTGCCCTGCATCTGTAACCACTGTGCCCTGTGCCTGGAATGCTCCTCCACTCCTGGATGCCTGGCAACTCACACCTACCCTTCCAGACTCAGCTTCAGCATGCACATGAAGGACAGCAAGAACTGCCTTACTACCTGTGACACCGGAGAACTGTCCAAATCTGCCTGAAAATCCAGCTTCACAATTCTTGTTTTAAACAGATCAATCCATTAATATCTCTACGAAGTGTTTCACCCGTCCATACCTGCAGGCACTAGGCAGACCTGCCCCGAGGGTGACTCTTGCTCTAGCAAAAGGCTTCCTATCTCAGGGGGAAAAAAGTGTATCTCATTAATTCAGCCAACATATATTAGGCATTTATGCCAT
This sequence comes from Daubentonia madagascariensis, assembly GCA_023783475.1. Taxonomy (NCBI): domain Eukaryota; kingdom Metazoa; phylum Chordata; class Mammalia; order Primates; family Daubentoniidae; genus Daubentonia; species Daubentonia madagascariensis. The sequence continues at coordinate 19,991,573 of JAKFHU010001990.1, forward strand.
GTCATGCCCTGTTAGAGCCTAAGGACAGAAGATTAAATCAACTGTTTGCTAATGGCTTCTGTCTGCTATACAGTCTGATTTCTTTCTGTGAGGAATTAATGTTTATCATCCAAGTGCTCCCTGCATCCTGACTACACCAGTTTACCAAGCCATTCTCTTGAGCTTACCTCTTCAACTTCCACATATCTCCTGGAGTCGTTCTGCCTGGCTGCCAACCCACTGCCTTGCCTGCTTATCCATCTTGTATATGCCCCCGATGCACAGTCTGTCTCCACTGCCAGCTCATTGTCTGTTCCTGTCCATTCCTAACCTGACGTGGCTCTCTCAGTTCTGACTTGGAGCCACCCATGGACCCAGTATGAACCGGACTAAACACAGTAGCCTGATTAAGCACTTTAATATCCTTCGTAGAAGCCTCTTAAAAGAAAAGAGGAAAATAGAAAAGAACTGGACCTGTTACTACTACCTACCCAGGGGAGCTAGACAGAGACCCTCAGCTCATCTCCTTGAGGGTATTAAATAAGAGCTTTCTGATGGTTCATCCTCATTTGCTAAGAAAATGTTCCCCAGTACCACACAAACAAACAAGAGAGCAGCTCTGATACTCAGATTAAGCAACACATGAATCACTACAGAACCAAGGCTGAGCCTGTTGGTATGTAAGTTATTGCTGCCCTTCTTAAAAATTTAATTACAGTGTTTTAACATTATCTCATTTTAAAGATCTAGCTGCTGAGGCTCAATTAAAATTCTAAAGTGTCAGAGTGAGAAAAATCCCCAAGTGGAGATCTAACTTCATCCCGGGTTTTAAACGTATGAAAACAGTTGGACATTTTACAATCATAACAAGTCCTTTTGGAAATGGACATTATTACCCTACAATCAATTCAAGATGTTTTACAATCCCTCTGCCAGCGCAAGAAACCCCTGTGTACTTCATAGTTATGAGCTGATAATACTCATTTCAGAAGAATGAATACATCCACACCTTCCCCAACCTCATCATAATCATACTTAAGCTCAACCAGGCACTTGACACATCTTACTGCAGTGTGGGAGCCTGAGAACAAGATGCTCAGTGGTAAACTCTCCCAGAAATGATGCTGGCTAGTAATTTGTAATCTAGAGGCAGCTGGAGGAGGAGGAGGGATACAGGGAGGGAAGGAGCAAACACCACGCCTTTGCTTATGTTGTCATGCCCAGAAATACCCTTCGTCCTTCCCTGCCTCCACCTACCTCTCCAACCCACACATTCTCCACCTGGCAAACTCTTACTCATGCTTTAAGCCCCAATTTAAATGCCATCTTCTCTATAAAGCCTCCCTTGACTTTATGGAAGAGTTAGTGGCTTCCTTATCTGTGTTTCAATAGGATAAATCTTTATTGGACATCTACGAGGTGCCAGGCATTGTTTAAAGTGCTTGGGATAAAACAGTGAACAAAACAAACGAAGTTTTTGCACTTGAGCTGCTTATCTAACAGAAGAGCGGGGGAAACCCAGTAAATATATATTGTGTTAGATGACAAGTTTATAAACAAAAAGCAGGGTAATGGGGATCAAATAGGGCAGGGGCAGAGAGGAGGCTATTCTAGACAGGGCTATCAGGGAAGGCTTCCCTAATAAGGTGTGAATATGTGAATGGAGATCTGAATGAAGTAAGGGGTGAGTCCTGCCAGAGAAAGGGTATTCTTGGACAAGGGAAATAAATGCAAAGGCCTTGGAGCAGAGGCAAGAGGGAGCTGGACATGTTTGTGAAACAGCAGAGAGGTCAGTGTGGCTGAGCTGAGTGACAATGTAGGAGGGACAGGAGATGAAGTCACAGGGGCAGGCAGGGACCAGATCACACAGACTTGTAGCCATGGTTAGGCCTTTGGATTCTATCCTGAATTGGTGGGGAAGCAATGAAGAGTGCCGAGCAAAGGAGCAACATGGTGTGCCTCACCCTTTTTGTTGCACATATCATGGCGCGCTGTAATTGTTGAGTGATCTGCCTTCCCCAAGGACACATCTCAATCTCCCCAGCTGCTCGCACAACACCTGATTTATAAATGGTATTTAATGACTTTTCAGAGAAGAAGAGAACAAAACAAATAGAAGACCCTAAACCGGCCACAGGCATACGGGACTATCTGCCTTCCACTAATCTTTCTCAGGGAAGGCGTGACCTCATAAATGCTGTGTACACCTGTGGTATATACCTTACATCAGGCTTTATTCAGAAACATCACTGTTCTCCAAGCACAAGAATAAGTAACAATTCTGGTCATCCAAAAACAACAAAGTGCCAAGAGTCACCACTGAAAAAGGTTGCCCAAAATTCCTGTACCCAGAATTTTGGGGCAATCAAAACAGCCTTCAAAACTGACATAGGGCGCAAGTTCTATTGCCACGACAGTCTAGTTTGAAAACTTCATCTCACCCTCTAATAAAACCCACTACAGATCTTCCTAAACAGTTTGCCTGGAAGGAGCTCAAGGGATCAGGTGGCTTACCTCTTTGTCCCTTGGGCACCATACAGCCATAGTAAATAACCCTAAGTGTCCCCAAGATACTCTGAAAGATGAAAAATTACATTATTTTCAACCCCCAGAGCTGCTGTACTTACCATATTTCAGATCCTTTGCAAAAAGAAGTGGGAAAAGATTCCTATAAATTCTCATGGCTTTCTTCAAGTTTAAGGTGTCTGAATTTTAACTAGCCAACCCACCCACTTCTGGAATCCACACTGGCTTAAAGGAGGGAAACTTAACATCAATAAAGCCTGCACATTGTATTAATATTTTTCATTGACCAGACAGCTCTGGAGTGATTTATCTTACCCTCATCTGAAACTTTTCTACAATTTAAAAAGTCTCATCTAACAATTTAGAAGCAGACGTTGCAACTCTAGCTTCTCTTTCTGCATCTGAACTCTGACAGGTAGAGCACTCCCAGGCATTGCCCTCACTGTACACAAGGCCTAGGTGGACACTGGACACCTTTGCAGCATTTAAACGGCCTCTTTCAGCAGATGTCTCATCGCTGACCTCAAAAAGGCAAAGTACAAGTGCCAATCATAAACTAAACACTTTAAATGGGTTCAACCCCCTCCCCAAGCCTTGCATGGCCTCTCACTGTTCTCTGACAACCTCACCTATTTCACTACGTTCAGGGTTACAAGACTCTTTGACGCTGCTTTTTTCTAAACTGAAGGCACAGCATGGCCTTGAATCAATGCTGTACTTGCAGCATTTCACAGTGTTTGTTAGCATGCTAGTTCAACTAAATGGTATTTAAAAATACCCCCCAATGCATGGCATGATAAAAATAAGCTTGGAAAATTCTGAGTAAGTAAGTCTAAAGAGCCAATACAATACACTGGTTAAGAAAATGTGCTGAGGAACCAGATGCCTGGGTTTGACTCTGAACCCCATCATTTTACTAGCTGTGTAACTCTCAACAAAGCAACCAGTAATCTATGCTACAATTTTCCCATCCATGAAATAAAGACAATACCTCATCACTTTGTAAGGATTAAATGTGACCATGCATTTGAAGTGCCTAGCACAGGGCCTGGTGCTTCATTACATGATTTTAAAGAGTCTTTAATATGCTAAGATTTATTGCAATTTTCCAAGAAAGAGAGAGAGAGAGAGTATCATGTTTCCCAAGTTTATTTAATCTTATAACTCTTATTTTCTCAGGATATCTTACATGCCCAGTGGTCCTTGGAAACTATTTGGAGAAACCTCCATGCTAGTCAATGATATGTGCCCTAAGTCAGGCTGGAATTACATCAATCTCTACATGTCTAACTCAGCAAAACTGTAATTATCCCCACGAAGGAATATTAGAGGTAAGAAATGAAAAATGATATTTAAAGATAACTCATTGGTCAAAATCCTTAAGCGTTCTTCCAATCTTATTTCAAATTCTTTAGACTTAGCTTTGCATTGTGGCTCTGCCATTTTCTATCTGTATAACCCTGAACAAATTGTTCAACTTCTCTGAACAGCAGTGTTCTAATCCCAAAGAGAAAAAAAATTACCTGTCGTATCTTGGTTGTGATAAGGACAAAATAAGACAATGAAGGTAAAATAGCTGGCATATTCTACATATCATCAAATTTGCCTCCCCTTTCACCATGTCTCAAGAGCAGTGCAAATTCAGCCTGAAAGCTGGTACCATTTAAGGGTAGCCAGACCAACAGCCCTAGTTTGTAGCCCAAGAGTCATCTGTAAACAGTGCTAAAGTCAAAAAGTACAAAATGAATCAATTTGCTCTTTTAAAAAAGTACTTAATAATGATTTGAATTCTGGAAACAGCTATGGGGCATTCCCACTTCTTGCTGGTTTGAATCAAGATAAACTCAAGACAATGGATGTGTGTGCGTGTGTGTGTGTGTGTGTGTGTGTGTGTGTATGAAAAATACTCAAGAAGAGATAAATTATTACATATTCCCAGAGCTTAGTACCCAGAATCAAACCAGGGCAGAACTAAAGGAGACAAATGAGCCAGCAGGGATGTGAAAATAACCATTTTCACATCCCCTTCAAATTCATCATGTATGTCTACTAACTATTTCTACAGAGTCAATTCTGCTAAACCAACAATGACTACACAGATTTTCAAGGACAGTTATCCTAGGATGATTTATTGCCCTGTTACCCAGTTAGTCATCAACACATCACAAGAATTCTACAATTTCAGGGACTAAACCTACCTTCTGGACTAAGAATTACCTCTGAAGTCAGCCTAAAATTCCTTATCAGATTATGTATTCCCCAAAAATAGGGCCACCGTGGCCACAGGAAAAATGAAACATACTTGGGGTAACTTGAGGAAAATAATCTAATGAAAGTTTAAAAATAAGCCCTGTTTGGAAGGTGTGACATATGGTATCTGTGAAACTTTTAGTTACTTCTATCTCTTTGCTCCTGTACTTCTTTCATCCTTTCTCAATTTGAACAGCACCTAATCCAAACCATGATTTCTAAACTGGCCTACTCCTTTAGTTAGCAGCAAAAATGCCAGCATAGTAAATGTATCCCTTGAACAACCACCTAAGAATGCTCTCTAAAAACAGCCATCTTACCATGTCACTCTACTGTTTAATGAATAACTAATATGAATTCATTTCAAATTATTCCAAAAAATTGAATGAGAAGGAATTCTTCCAAACTCATTCTATGAGGCCAGCATTACACCGATACCAAAGTCAGACACAGACCCAACAAAAAAGTAAACTACAAGCCATTATCCCTGATGAACATAGATGCAAAAATCCTCAATAGAATACTAACAAACTGAATCCAACAGCACATCAAAAAGATAATTCCTCATAATCAAAAGAACCAGAGATGCAAGGATGGTTCAACATATGCAAATCAATAAACATGATATATCACATCAACAGAATGAAGGACAAAAACCATATGATCATCTCAATATACACAGAAGAAACATTTGATAAAATTCAACACACCTTCATGATAAAAACTCTCAACAATTTGGGTATAGAAGGAACATACTCAACATAATAAAGGCCATATATAACAAATCCACAGCTAACATCATACTGAACGAGGAAAAGCTGGAAGCTTTCTCTCTAAGATATATAGAACAAGGCAGAGATGCCCACTTTCACTACTTTTATTCAACATAGTCTTAGAAGTCCTAGCCAGAACAATAAGGCAAAAGAAAGAAATAAAGGGCATCCAAATTAGAAATGAAGAAGTCAAATTGCCCCTGCTTGCAGACCACATGATCTTAAACATAGAAACCCCCAAAAACTCCACCAAAAAAACTATTAGAACTAATAAACAAATTCAGTAAAGTTGCAAGATACAAAGCCAACAGGCAAAAATCAGTAGCATTTCTATATGCCAATAGCAAATTATTTGAAAAAGAAATCAAAAAAGCAATCCCACTTACAATAGCTGCAAAAAAAAAATACCTAGGAATAAAGTTAACCAAAGACATGAAAGATCTCTACAATGAAAAACTATAAAACATTGATGAAAGAAATTGAAGAGGACACAAAAAAAATGGAAAGATATCCCATGCTCATGGATTAGAAGAATTAATATTATTAAAATGTCCATATTACTCAAAGTGATCTATAGATTCAATGCAATCCCTATCAAAATACCAATTACATTCTTCATAGAAATAGAAAAAAAATCCTAAAATGTGTATGAAACCACAAATGACCTCAAATAGCCAAAGCAATCTTGAGCAAAAAGAACAAAGCTGGAGATATCATGATATCTCACTTCAAAACATACTGCAAAGTTATGATAACCAAAAATAGCATGATATGGGCATAACAACAGACATATAGACCAAATAGAACAGGATTTACACAGAACAAGGACACACAATGAGGAAAGGACAGCCTCTTCAATGTATAGTGCTGGAAAAACTGGATGTTCAAATGCAGAATAATAAAATTACACCCTTATCTCTCACCATATACAAAAAATTAACTCAAAATGGATTAAAAAATTAAATGAAAGACCCAAAACTATGAAACTATTAGAAGAAAACATAGGGGAAAAGCTCCATGACATTGGTCTAGGCAAGGATTTTTTGGATAAAAGCTCAAAAGCACAAGGGACAAAAGCAAATATAAACAAACGGGATTATATCAAACTAAAAAGCTTCTGCAAAGCAAGAAAGCAGACCAAAAAGACAACCTACAGAATGTGAGAATTTATTTGCAAACTATACAGCTGATAATAAATTAATATCTTTTTGCTCAAAAGTATATAAAGAACCCAAACACCTCAATAACAAAAAAACAAATAACCCAGTTTAAAAATGGGCAAAAGACTTGACTAGACATTTCTCGAAAGAAAATAATTAAATGGCCAACAGATATGAAAAAATGCTCAAGTCACTAATCATTAGGGAAATGCAAATTGAAACTACAATGAGATATCACCTCACTCCAGTTAGAATGGCTCCTATCAAAAAATCAAAGCTAACAAGTGCCAGCAAGAATGTGGAGAAAAGGGAATCCTTACACACTGCTCTTGGGAATATAAATTAGTACTGCCATTATGGAAAACAGTATGGAGGGTCCTCAAAAAATTTACAATAGAATTACCATATGATCCAGCAATCCCACTACTGGGTATATATCCAAAGGAAATGAAATCAGTATGCTAAAGAGATATCTGCACTTCTATGTTGTTGCAGCACTATTCACAATAGCCAAGATATGGAATCAATGTAAATGTTCATCAGTGGATAAATGGATTTTTTAAATATACACCATGGAATACTATTCAACCATAAAAAAGAATGAAATTCTGTCTTTTGTGGCAACATGGATGAACCTGGAAGATATTATGTTAAGTGAAATAAGCCAGGCACAGAAAGACAAATACCACATGATCTCACTTGTATGTGGAATCTAAAGTGTTGCTCTCATAGAAGTAGATAATAGAACAGTGGTTACCAGAGTATGGAGAAGGGAGGCAGTGGAGCGGAGGGGGAGAGATTGGTCAAGGGGTACAAAGCTACTGTTATATAGGAGGAACAAGTTCTGGTATTTTATTGCTTAGTAGGATGACTAGAGTTAACAATAAGTCATTATATATTTCAAAATACCTAGGAGAGGTTTTTCAATGTTCTCATCACAAAGAAATGATAAATGTTTAAGATGATAGATATGCTAATTACCTTGACTTGATTATTACACAATGTATACACACATTGAAATATCACACTGTACCCATAAATATGTACAATTATTATATGCCAATCATAAATTTTTAAAAATTTAAATAATATTTATTAATTCAGTTATAATTATCATAACAATAATCAACCTATTTTTTTAAATATTTTACCAATACCCCAACCCCTACTTATTGGTCAAAATCCTTAAGTGCCCTTCCAATCTTATTTCAAATTCTTTAGACCTGGCTTTGCATTCTGGCTCTGCCATTTTGTCCATATAACCTTGAGAGGGAGTCAAACACTCCAGGGGCTACAGGGGCCAGGCAGCTGTCTTACATAACTGAAGTGGGCTGAAAGTCTAAAGTATTTTTCTTGAAACAAACATCCATTTAAGTCTCTTTAGTTTTCTTCTTTTAATAAAGAGACATGGGTATAAGAATTTCACTTTTCTCCTAACGTTACATTAATTTACAAACAAAAACAAAACAGTATCTGACACATGGGCTCACAGTGACAGGACACACAATGGGGAAAGGATGGCCATTCCTAGGAAGACAACTGAGAAAGCTAGGGACTGTGGCAATCTGCAGAACACGTGCCTATTTTTCATGAGAAGCTGGAAAGCTGGATTTTTAGGCCAAATCACTCAATTTTTAAATGTTGGCAACTAATTCATGATTTTAAAAAATTGTGGAGGGATACTGTGGGAGCCCTTAGTCAACACGAGCTGCGGTTTCAACCTTTATCCTAAGAGCTAAAGTTGCTGCTCACTAAATCCTACAAGGTTGCTTATCATTGGGAACCTGCCAACAGCACCAGCCCCATCGCTTTGCAGTTCCTGCCCTGCAGGCTGCATTCCAGACACAAGGACCTCTTCATAGTTTCTCACTCTCACACACCACACGCTTCCCCCACTTCCCCCACACCCATCTTCTCAGAGATGAGACCCCCCACCTCTCAGGAAAGGCTAATATTGGCTAAAATAATTCTGATGATCTCCAGATGAACTGATAATACTTCAGATGGTGAACTGCCAATTCACTCCTACCAAGCTATTATTGTTTTAATTTTTTATTTTTAATTATTATGGATACATAATAGTTGTACATATTTATAGGGCACATGTGATGTTTTGATACAGGCATACAATGTGAATTAATCAAATTAGTGTAACTGGGGTATCCATCAGCTCAGGCATTTATCATTTCTTTGTGTTAGGAACATTCCAATTCCACTCTTTTAGTTATTGTAAAGTATACCCTAACTTATTGTTGATTATAGTCACTTTGTTGTGCTATCACATATTGTTCATTCTAACTATCTAAGTATATTTTCACACCCATTAACTATCCCCAATTTATCTTCCCCGCCCCACTACCCTTCCTAGCCACTTGTAACCATCATTCTACTCTCTGTCTCCATGAGATCAATTGTTTTTAATATTTAGCTCCCACATGTAAGTGAGAACATGCAAGATTTGTCTTTCTGTGCTTGGCTTATTTCACTTAACATAATGTTCCCCAGTCGCATCTATGTTGTTGCAAATGGCAGGATTTCATTCTTTTTGTGGCTACATAATATTCCATAGTGTATATGCACCACAATTTCTTTATCCATTCATCAGCTGATGGACACTTAGGTTGATTCCAAATCTTGGCTATTGTGAATAGTGCTGCAATAAACATGGGAGTACAGATACCTTTTCGATATACTGAATTCCCTTTTTTTTGATATATACCTATCAGTGGGATTGCAGGCTCCAAATGGTAGTTCTATTTTTAGCTTTTTGAGGAACTCCATAGTGGATGCACTAATTTACATTCCCATCAACAGTGTACGAGGGTTCCCCTTTCTCCACATCCTTGCCAGCATTTATTATTGCCTGTCTTTTTGGTAAGAGCCATTTTAACTGGAGTAAGATGATATTTCATGGTAGTTTTTTTTTCATTTTTTAAATCTTTTATTTTTAATTATTAGGGTACATAATGGCAGTGTACTGCCAAGCTATTATTATTATTTGCAACCAATGCAATCAATTAAAAGAGGGAAGGGGGAACTAAAACGTTTTCTTGAAAAAACAGTTTCATTTGCTCTATAAAAAAATTATGTAATTGTTGTAGTTTTATAAATTATAAAATTATTTTGATTTCCAAGGAAAAGTTTGCATGGATGAGTAAACTTTCTATGCACATAGCCTGCACTGGATAAGTGATTTTTGTCCTTAGATAATATGGCCTTGTATAAATATCACACTTTGTCATTTATGATGCACTCTCTCTCACACTGTGAAATCATCACAGCAGCTATTACTGCCAGCATCTCCTCATCTAGAACCACTCCTACTCATCACCCTCAATTTACAAAGTCCAAATGCACTAGCTCTTGGTCTGTCCCCTAAACACAACACACTGGCTCCTGCCACAGGGCCTTTGTATGTACTGTCTCATCTATCTGGAGCACTCGTTTTTCTGATTTCCTCATAGGTGACTCTTAGATTCAACTCTAATGGCCCACCCCCTCTGTCCTCTCTTCTCTACTGACCTATCACTCACCCCTCTGTTTTATTTTCTTCCTTGACATTTATCATTAGGTTTAATTTTGCCCATATTTATCATCTGACTTGTCCCTCTAGAATGCAAGTTCCCTGAGGACAGGCCCCTTGCATGCCCTCTTCACCACTGAAGAATCCACAAATGTTCTTAGCCCACGGATAAGTGTCTGAAACAGACTAGTATCTGAATAATGAATGGATTCTAATTTGACAGATAAGTAAACCGAGGTGCAAGGAGGAGCCTGCCCAGTTTCATAGGTATTCACTGACAGAGCAGAGCCTTGAGTCCATGTCTTCTGACTCCTGGCCTGGCATCACTGTCACTGCACCACCCTCATCAATGTTCTGATAGTCTGGGGTGCCTTTCACCCAGAACTCAATACATCAGGGAATTAAATCTATCTTTCCTCAATGACAAGGCTCATCTGTCCACATTTCTCACCACAGAACAAAATGAGTGAATGCGTGTTACCCCAAAATGCAAGTGTTTTACAACTAATTCCGAAGGATGTCAAAGAACACAGTTTTTAAAATTCTCTAGGAGAATTCCATTGAACTTAAATGATTTTATGCATAAATATTAATGAAATTGTGACTTTTATACTAAAAAAGTAAAGGTTAATGGCTACATTAGCTGTTTTCTCATTTCTCAAACAGAGGCAATCCAAAACCTAATATGCATATACACAAGCATGAGCAATTTGCCCAAAGCATTATACTCTATCTCTATGATCTTCTTGTCTTCGATGAAGGTCAAAAGTCATCTGAACAGCATCATTTCTTCTGACAAAGAAGAAATTTTACGTATTAGTGTGTTCTTGACAACCTCCTCCTTTTCTTGACGTCAGATCCTTGCATTCATTTTCACTTCTGCCTAAAAATTACTACTTCCCAGTGAACACCACAGCCTAACTAGCCATCCTCTTGCTCCTCACATACCCACTAACCTTTCTGTAGCAGCTATGTCTCCCCTCTGCTAGGGGTAAAGATAAAAATATAGAAACTCAGGATCTAGGTGTCTTGTCTCCCAGCATTTGGAAGCATCTCTAGAAGCCACACATTTTCAGATTTAACCATTTACCTTCTTCAAGAAGAAGCCTCCATCGAGAGGTAAATAACCTCATTTACTAGAGAATATATCTCATCCATTATTACCCTTTTCTGTGTTTCTATATTATTAATTTATTCAACTAAAAACTTGGACAAAGTAAATGCAAGGAATTGTGCCATATGACATGCACAGCACAATGATTTTTTAAAAAAGATATTCACCACCACCCCCACCTGCCCAGGGCACAGTAACTCCCAGTCGCTCCAGCCAGAGCATCACCCTTGATTCCTCCCTCTCCACCTCCCAACATCCCATATACAACTGCATAGAGCCCACTCCTGAATTAACCAACTTCTCTCCATCTGCACCACTATTATCTGACCTAGTCGAGGATGCTGTCCTCTTCTCTAGGATCTAGATTCTAGAAAACTGCAGCAACCTCCCAACTGGCTTTCTGTCTCCAGTTTTGCCCTCTCCCTGCCATTCTCCACTAAGTGGCCAGCGTGGTCTTTCTAAAACATAAATCTAATCATGCCACCACACCTGCACTTAAATCCCTCCCATGGATTCCATTGTCCTTGGCATAAAGGTTAAACCCCTGTGAATTGCTTACAAAGCCATTCATAACCTGGCCTCTTGCCTGCCTCTCCAGGTTGACTTCTTGTCACAACTTGCCTCCTCTTCTGTACCTGTGCTCTCCCCACTCTTCAACAACACTTAAGTTTTTAATGTACCATCATCTCTCATCGCTCACCTCTTCACTCATCCTGCATCCAGAACCCTCTTCCATTCATCTTCTCTTGGCTGATTTCTATGTATCCTTCCATTTAGCCTATTAAGTATAACTCTCAGTGGGAAAACTTTGAAACTCCTTTTGGTTGAGGTCAGGTGCCCTGCTCCTTATATTCCTCCTACCAGAGCACTAATCATACTTGATGGTGTTTCTTTGTCTTTACTCCTATATGCCTCAAAATTGTAGCCCAGCATCTATTACCACACGGCATTTGGTAGGTCTGCATTAATACATCCTGAATGTCGTTGAAAAGGGAGCTTACAGTCCACTAGGAGCATAGTTCTAAGTCTAAAGTCTCTCTAATTATAGGTACCCCTATATTTGTTTGAAATGTGAAGACCTGTTTGCATACTTCAAAAGCTGTATGCATAGACTGGTTTCAGGGCAGGACTCCAGTTAGCTCTATTCCTTCCCAAATGGAAGTAATTTAACAATTGAAAATGTCTACTTTTTTTATGATACAGGCCTTATTTTGTATCTCATTGAGGAAAAAATTAAACTTTTAAGTTTATATAAGAGGTTCAATTCCTAGAAATGTACTGTTAATTGCCCAAGGAAAAAGTTTTTTCTTGGGCTGGCTTTACCAAACCATGTAACACACTTCTGGAATTGTCTCCCCTTTCCTCCTACCCTCCACTCTGACATTCTTCAATAAATTATGTAAAAGTACAAAATAATTTAAATATTAGCTTAAATTATCCATAATTAGGAAGGTAAACCTGCTGCTTAGAAATTACAGAATGCATTTCATTTGCACAATTCATTGCTTTGGAGTGAAAATCTAATGAAAATTTCAAATGGTGGGAAGAGTTACAAAATATCTAAAGAAGCCATGAGAATAGGAACAGAAATGACATCTATTGAGTACCTTGATATATGAGACATATTGAGACGCTCTTGCTGAATTCTCCCAATAACTCCACAATGTAGTAATCGATACCTTCACTTCACATGAAGGGACACTGAGGTTGAGGTAAATTAAAGACAATTGCAAAAGTTCACACATCTAGTAACCAAGAAAGCCAGAAATTGTACCCAGGTCTATCTGGCATCACAGTGAAAAGTTATTTTCACTATGAGAACTCAGAAAACTGAAGAGTAGCATTTGAAATACAAAATTTTTGTTTAAAAAAAGGAGATGCCTTCTTAGAAAGCCAAAAATGTCCTCTCCAACTCATAGATCTATTCTGCAGGAAGCTTTTTCTGAGACCCCTAGCTTTTAGCTTTCCATTTAATTATGCTTAGATTTAATTTTATCTATAATTTAGGAATAAAACTGAAAAACAGAAGATATACCATTATATCTTATAGAGTTGCAAGTACTGGCAGAACGTTCAATTAGATTTAATCTGCATTAATTAAGCTTTCCATTTAAACAAAGCTCTATATTAACACATTTGAATCAGAAAAAATAAACATTAAATCTGCAAGGCCATTAAGATAGTTCAGCAAGACAGAATCATCTTTGTTGCTCTTCCAATGTGCTCTATTGGCACTGTAAAAAAAATTCATCACATTAGAAATATAGATTAGAATTAATAACAGAGTACCCATTCCATTACATAAAAGAGCCTATTTCAATTACTACCTCCAGGTACGTTTTCAATAGTCTTTATATTTAAGTTTTCCATTTCATTTTATCTATCCACTTAAGATATCCATGGGAACTCAATTGGTTCAGTTACCTAGGGATTTTCCAGACATTGCTTTGCTGAGAAGTTCACTTCTGGTTTAAAGAATCACAATCTCCCAAAAGTTCTACCTCTGGCTACTGGGTTCCCACCAGGTGAGAGAGATGCCTGCCTTTGGCCAGAAGGGAACTCAGCCACTGAATGAACTCTTCTGCCATTAATTCAATAATGCCTTTGCCTGAGAGTAGCCGGAAGCTTAGCAGAAATTAGAAGCAGTGATTTCCAAAGCAGTAAATGAAGCTTCTCTGGCTGACAGCTTTGGAAAAGGCAGTTGGAGGATTACTTCCTGTGGTGCACATGATGGCTAGGGAGGGTGTTCAGATCCAAAATTCTGTTTCCCCCAAAGTTCTTCATCAGCAAAGGTGACTTGTGACAGGAAATTGAACATTAGCAGATGGTTGGGGTGATAGTCATTTTCCTTTAACCGCTGAACTAGGGGAAAATGACTGTTTCCTCATCTGGCCACTCCTCAACACCCAGTCTCCCCTCAGCATCAAATTTCCACATCATCCTCATCATCATCATGGGTTTTTAAATGGACTTTCTTTTGTGCACCAGGCACTATGCTAGGTACTTTACAAGTACTTCTAATCCTCCCCCAAATCACTAAGTATTATTCAGTTCAGTCTCCAGATACTAAAACCTTTGCCCTTTTAACTATCCTGTGCAGCCTCCTACATGTAGCACATCCAAGGCAATACCTGTGCCTAGTACAATATATTCCATGTGAATCTTTCAAACTAGCCATGAAAATTCTGAGCAGCTCTAACCAGAGATGGAGAAAGTGAATCATTTACTCATTTACTACTTATTTATTAAGTGCATACTATGTACCTAAGAGTATTACTTGAAGTAACCCTATGTGAGGCAGTCTCTTACCTATGCTACTTTCATGTATTTGTGTACTGACTAAATAGGAAACATCCCAACCAATCAAGACAGAGACTGCCAAGTTATTCTGATACCTACGTTCTCTCATTTTTGGCATTTTGGCTAGACTGAATTTCCCAGTACTGATCAATGAGATGGGATACATGTAATACATGACATTTCCAGGCCTGACCCTTAATCCTATCCAAGAAGACTATGACAAAATTATAATTACAATAGAAGCTATTAATCTATCTTTCTCAGAGTGTCATAGATGGAGCAATAAATTAATTAATTAATTCATGTAGAAGTTAAATAACACAACTAAAGGTGTTAAATATAAAGTTGGGTGCCTGTATATATCTATATACCTTCAAAGACTACCCATGAATTTAAAATGTGCCCCCTAAAATTAAAAATATTGAACATGAAAAAGATCACCAGAAAAAAATTTCCACAAACTCAAAAATCTAAAAATCTTACAACACATATTTTATGCTCTCAGTTAACAATAAAATCAGAAATTACCCATTAATTTTTTTAATTTAATCTCTTAGAATTTTTATACACTCCTTTAACTAGGGTCAAAGAGGAAGTTAAACTGAAATTAAGAACTGTAGAAAAGTACAGAAAATGAACACAGTATATAGCAAGATCAGTGGGCTGTATTCAAAGCAATACTCACAAGAAAATATAAAGCCTTCAATGATTTTACTAGTAAACAGAAAATACTGAAAACAAATGAACAAAACATTGAAGAAGTTAGTAAAAATACCAATATGATGATCCAAAAGAAAGTAAGAAGCAGAAATCAATAAATTTGAAATGAAAAACAGTAGCTTGATCAATAACACTAGAACTGTTTCATTAAAAAGGCTGATAAACTACACAATCCCATGATGATCCTGGCCAAGAAAGGAAAAATAAAACACATATATCTCATGTTAGAAGTGAAAGAAGATAAAACCACAAATATAAAAATTTTATTAAGTGAAAGAGACCATAATGGCCAACTATTTGCCAAAAAAACAACAACCTCAATGAAATATGATTTTCTAAAAAACATAAATTGATCCAAAGATGAGCTTAAAATTAATTAGATAGAACCATACCGTAATAAAAATGGAAAATGAACATTTTCAATAATAAAAGATTTACCAGCTTTGGCTGGGCATGGTGGCTCATGCCTGTAATCCTAGCACTCTAGGAGGCAGAGGTGGGAGGACTGCTTGAGCTCAGGAGTTCGAGGCCAGCCTGAGCAAGAGCGAGACCCCATCTCTACTAAAAATAGAAAAATTAGCCAGGCATAGTGGCTCACGCCTGTAGTCCCAGCTATTCTGGAGGCTGAGGCAAGAGGATTGCTTGAGCCCAGGAGTTTGAGGTTGCAGTGAACTATGATGAAGCCACTGCACTCTGCCCAGCGCAACAGAGTGAGACTCTGTCTCAAAAAAAAAAAAAAAAAAGATGTACCAGCTTCCCCCAAAACAAATTATTTGCCCAAATATTTTCTGTATGTTTCAGCCCAACAAAATATTTTCTGTATTTTTCTAATTACATTTACATCTAATTATTTTCAGGCTCATTCTATCAGAAACATTTATAGAAAAGGTATGGCCTATATTTTTAAACCAGTCCAGAGCATGAAAAAATTTCAAAAAGCCTCAAATGAATTCACATACACAGAAAAATCTATTGTATCTCACTAATTAGTTAAAACATGTAAGTGTTTAATGAGTTTAGTATAAAGTATTTAAAACAATGCCTAGCATTTATCAGTGCTCAAAACTATGTTAGATGCTACCACTATTTTTATTAATATTGCTATTGCTATTATTATTATTTAATGATGCAAAAATTCTAAATAAAATATCAGTTAATGTAAGTTTATTCAAGAATTTCAGAAATAGTTCAACATTATAGATTCCATTAATGTAATTACTTATGCTAATAGATAAAAGGGGAAAAACACAAAATTATCACAAAATGCATACTGAGGAGATATTCAATAAAATTTAACAGCTATTCCTGATTTTTTAATCTTTCAGTAAATTAGGAATAAAATGAATTTCCTTTACATGATGACTAGATGAATAGATAGACAGAGATAGATTAGAAGCTATTACCAGACATTATATTAAACAGATAAAAGGAACATATTAAAGTCAGAAAGAAAGAAGGTTTGTCTGCTATCTTCTTCTTTACTTTAATGAAGACCTTTAATCTGCTTACATGTTATTCACCACTGTTGTGGAGATTCTAGCCAATATCATAAAACATGAAAAAGAAACAGGTGGTATAAATTTCAAAAACTGATAATGGACAATTTTTCAATATTTTCAAATTATAAAATTTCATACCCAACAAGTCAAAGGGGATCATCTTTAAAAAATTAAATTTTGGTACATGCTCTGCAGTCAGCAAATGTTAGCTTTTAAAAAGCTATTCTACATAGCTTAAAAATCAGCTAAAACTCTGATACCAAAACCAGAATAAAACATCAAAAGAAAAAAAAACTGCAGACCAATATCTCTC
The DNA here is from genome assembly GCA_023783475.1 of Daubentonia madagascariensis. Taxonomy (NCBI): domain Eukaryota; kingdom Metazoa; phylum Chordata; class Mammalia; order Primates; family Daubentoniidae; genus Daubentonia; species Daubentonia madagascariensis. The sequence goes on from JAKFHU010001990.1 coordinate 20,008,730, forward strand.
CTATGAATACAGATACAAAAATCCTCAACAATATACTATCAAATCAAATCCATAATATAGAAAAAGAATTATACAACATAACCAAGTAAAATTTATCCCAGGAATGCAAGCCAAAAATAAATTAGTATAATATACTACACCAATAGAATAAAGGATAAAAACCACATTATCATCTCAATAGATGTAGAAATAGCATGTGAAGAAATAACACCCCTTCATAATAGAAATACTGAACAAACTAGGAATAGAAAGGAACTTCCTCAACTGATAAAGAACATCTACAAAAAGAAGGGAATTTCTCCAAACTATTAAAAGCATCTGTAAAAACTCACAGCTAACAAACTTCATGGTGAAACTGAAAGCTTTTCCTTTAAGATCAGAACAATACAAGGATGTCTACTGTCACCACTTCTATTCAACATTCTACTGGAAGTTCCAGACAGGGCAGTTAGGCAAGACAATGAAATAAAAGGCATCCAGGTAGGACAGGAAGAAATAAAGTTACCTCTACTTGCATATAACATAATCTTGAATGGAAAAATCCAAAGGAATTTACTAGAAAACAATTAGAACTAATAAATGAGGTTAACAAGGTTGCAGGATATAAAATAAATATGCAAAATTTGATAGTACTTATATGCAGTAGCAATGAGCAACCAGAAAATGAAATTAAGAAAAAATTCCATTTATAATAGCATCAAAAAAGAATAAAATACTTGGGAATAAATTAACAAAAGCCATGAAAAACTTATAGTCTGAAAACCAAAAAAAAAAAAGGTAGAAAGAAATTAAAGAAAGCCTAAATAAATAGAAAGACACTCCATCTTCATGGATCAGATGATTTGATATGATGGCAATACTCCCTCAAACTGGTTGCCAGATTCAACGCAATCCCTATCAAAATCTCAACCGACTTCTTTGCAGAAATTGACAAACTGGTCCTAAAATTCATATGAAAATTCAAGAGGACTAGAATAACCAAAACAATCTTGAAAAGAAGAACAAAGTTGAGGGACTCATACTTTCCAATTTCCAAACTTACTACAAAGGTACAATAATCAAAACAGCACTGCCATATGGATAGACATATAGATCAATGAAATAGAAATGAGAGTCCAGAAATAAACCTTCACATTTATGGTCAATTGATCTTCAACAAAGGTGCCAAGACAATTCACTGGGGGAAAAGCAGCCTTCAACAAATAGTAATGATACAACTGGATATCCATTTGCAAAAGAATGAAGATGGACCCCTATCTCACACCATATATAAAAATTAACCCAAAATATACCTAAGAACTAAAGGTAAGAGCTAAATCTATAAAACATTTAGAATAAAGTATAGGAGTAAATCCTCCTGGCTTTGGATTAGGCAATGTTTTCTTAGATACGGCACCAAAAACACAAACAACAAATGGAAAAAACAAACTGAACACCACCAAATTTTAAAACTTTTGTGCTTAAAGGACACCACCAAGAAAATGAAAAGATCACCCACATAATGGGTAAAAAAGTGTAAATGATATATCTGAGAAGGGGCATGTATCTATACTATAAAGAGTTAGTACAAATCAATTATAAAAAGACAAATAACCCAATTAAAACTGGGCAAATGATCTGAATAGACATGTCACCAAATAAGATATACAAATGGCCAATAAGCACATGAAAAGATAATCAACATCATTTGCCATCAGGCAAATGCAATTCAAAACCACAATGGGATATCACTTCATACTCATTTGATGACTATAATAAAAAAGAAAGATAGTAACTAGTGTTGACAAAGATGTAGAGAAATTAAAACCCTCATACACTGCTAGTGGTAATGTAAAATGGTACAGTCACTTTGGAAAACAGTCTGGCAGTTCCTCAGGTAAATATAGAGTTTCCACCCAATCCAGTAATTCTACTCCTAGGCATATGCCCAAGAGAATGAAAACATATGTTCACACAAAAACTTGTACATGAATGTTCACAGCAACATTATTCATAATAGCCAAAAAGTGGAAATAATTCAAATGTCCACCAACGGATGAATGGATAAATATAATGTGTTATATTCAAACAACATAATATTATTCTGCAGTAAAAATAAACTACTGACATGAGCTACAACATGAATGAACCTTGAAAACATCATTCTAAGTGAAAGAAGCCAGTCACAAAGGACCACATAGCATATGATTTCACTTATATGAAATGACCAGAATAGGAAAATCTATACTGATAGAATGTAGATTAGTGTTGCCTAAGGCTAGGGGGATTATAGGGAAATTGGAGTTAACAGCTAAAAGGTGTGGGATTTATTTTGGAGGTAATGAAAATTTCTAAAATTGCGGTGGTGAATGCACAATTCTGTGAATATACTGAAAACTACTGAACTAGAAAAATAAAAAACTGTCTAGGAATCTAAAATGCCCATCATATCCCAATTTTGGTAAATACCTACCTATTTAGTTCATCTTCAACATAAGTGGTACAATCAGAATCACATAAGAGAAAACCACAAAAAGAACACAGGTGTCTGACTTTGCAGCCAAAAATCTATCCACCAGATAGATACCTGGATCCTCTGCTATTGAATAAAGAAAAGCCCTAAATCCTTGGTCATCTTATATCCCTGGTCAAATGTCCATGTCAAATGTCTACAGGACAATTTGTTCCTCTAAACACTGTTATCCTGATAAATAACAGCAAACTGAAAATGATAAAAGATTCTCACTTATTACAAATGGAAACATTTTTGGGGGGAGGGGTATTATAAAAAGCCTAATTCCTAAATATATACTATCATATATTCCTCTCTAACTATTTTCTTTTTTGTTGTTGTTGTTCTAATCAAATTCAGTGTTTATTTCTTGGTCATTACAGAATATCCTGTCTTTCTCTGTTGCTGTAAATGAGATCTCAGTGACTTGTATAGTACTGTAACATTCTAACTATTTTCTTATGTTCTTGGTCTCCTTTACTAGATTTTATGTCTTTTCGAGTAGAAACCACAGAGACATAGACCAATGGAACAGGACTGAGAACCCAGATATAAAACCATCCTCATACTGTCATCTGATCTTTGACAAAGTAGAAAAAAACATACACTGGGGAAAAGAATACCTATTCAATGGATGGTGCTGGGAAAATTGGATAGCCACATGTAGAAGACTGAAACTAGATCCACACCTCTTACCTCTCACAAAAATCAACTCACGATGGATAACAGATTTAAACCTAAGACATGAAACCATAAGAATTCTAGAAGAAAATATTGGAAAAACTCTTATGGACATTGGCCTAGGCAAAGGATTTATGAAGAAGACCCCCAAAGCAATCACAACAGCAACAAAAATAAATAAAGGGGACCTGATCAAATTAAAAATCTTCTGCACAACCAAGGAAACGATCACTAGAGCAAACAGACAACCTACAGAATGGGAGAAAATATTTGCATGCTACACATCTGATAAAGGGCTGATAACCAGAATCTATACAGAACTTAGGAAAATCAACAAGAATAAAATCAAACAACCGCGTTAAGAAGTGGGCAAAGAATAAGAACAGAAACATTTCAAAAGAAGACAGAATAATGGCCAAAAAACATATAAAAAATTGCTCAACCTCTCTAATCATCAGGGAAATGCAAATCAGAACCACAATGAGATATCACTTAACTCCATTGAGATTGGCTTGTATCAAAAAGTCCCAAAACAACAAATGTTGGCGGGGATGCGGACAGATAGGAACACTCATACACTGCTGGTGGGACTGCAAATTAGTACAACCTTTATGGAAAGTAATATGAAGATACCTCAAAGAATTAAAAGTAGAACTACCATTTGATCCAGGAATCCCACTACTGGGTATTTACCCAAAGGAAAAAAAGACATTGTATAATAAAGGCATCTGCACTTGAATGTTTATAGCAGCACAATTCACAATTGCAAAGGTGTGTAAACAACCCAGGTGCCCATCAATACATGAGTGGATTAATAAAATGTGGTATATGTATACCATGGAGTACTACTCAGGCATAAAAAACAACAGTGAATTAATATCTCTGGTATTATCCTGGATGGAGCTAGAGCCCATTCTTCAAAGCTAAATATCACAAGAATGGACAAACAAGCACCACTGGTATTCACCATCAAACTGGTACTAACTGATCAATTCTTATGTGCACACATGGAAATAATATTCATCAGGGGTCGGGCAGGTGGCGGGGTGGAGGGTGTGGGAAAACTCTCAGCTAACGGGTGCGGGGTGCACTGGCTGGGGGATGTTCACGATTGTAGCTCTGACTTGGGCAGTGCATAGGCAATATACGTAACCAAAGTGTTTGTACCCCCATAATATTCTGAAATTTAAAAAAAGAAGAGGAGAAAAAATATAAAAATAAAAAAATAAATAGTCAATTATTTTTAAAGAAAAAACAAAAGAGTAGAAACCAGGTCTGCTGTGTTACCCACAATCAATGCATCACAGATCCACAGTTTTTCAGACCTTGCCTTGATTAGACTACACAAACATGGAACAGGGCACCATAAAATCCAGACAGATAGGGGATCTAGTTTCTATTTCTTCATATTTATTTTGTTTATGAGTCAAGACCTGAGATTTTTCGATTACAATGAAAAATGATCAAATGACTCTGTTCAATCATCCTCGGGTTCTATTAGAAACCTACAAGGGATGTAAAAGAAGGCAGCTTCAGATGATTCTAGGTGGCAATACTAAAGGTTTTTTAAAACCTTTCCTAAAGTAAGATTTAAAAAAAAAAAAATCCAAAAGAGAAACCCAGCAAATATAGTTTCAACACATACTTAGACAAGGAGAAGAAATGTATATGTATTAAGGGATGGCCACTTACCATGTACTATCTTTTTTCATCCTTACAGCAACCCTGAAAAATAGATTATTACCCACATTTTATAGACAAGGAAATTGAGGTTCCAAGACATTAAATAGCCGGTATCACAAAGCTTAATAGAATTGGAACTCTAGCGTCCATTAGTCTGACTCTGAAGCCTCTGCTCTTTCTACTATAATAGCAGCCATTCCACATGCTTCTCACCTGCTTTGGGAAGCTCTCCTCTTCTTTCATTGAGCAGTATCTGAAGATCTACATTATACTCTCGGGCATTTGTATGGTCCTCATACTAAGGAGGCCCTCACACCCAACCCCACAAGACCAATGGGGCAAGGACACAGCCTTTCCATGATTGTGAAGCTGAGACTTGGCTCGACACCCCACCATTGGCAAACAAAGACCTGTACCTTAGCCTAGCATACAGAACATCTTTGAACTAACCCATATCTCTCACAGACCCAGAAACAGCCAGCTTATAATGCTGACAACATTCCCCGAAAGGATCAGGGTCCATCACATCCCTTTAAAGCTAACAGCAAACTTAACTATTAAAAGGAGACAGCTGTTTATCCTCACAACTGCAAAAAGTCGGCCTGGAGAGATCCTCTGCTCCAGTGAAATTGGTCTGTTCATAGCCCCCCTCTCCCCCCAAATTTCATTTCTCTATATTTCCTCACCTCTGTGACTACACACATTGTTGTTCCTGCTTGATATACCCTTATTACCTTACCTGCTGGAATTCTGCCCACTCTTCAAGAATATTCATTCTCTCTATGTGGTCTGCCTTAACCACTGACCTAATGTACTGAATTCAGTGAACTTCACACCTTTACATAATTTTGAAATTAGTTACACACTTCCTCATAACACCATTCTATTATGTCTTTATTATTAGCTATTTTTTACTCTTTAGCTTTTTATGTGGTCATGCCTTGCTTCCCACATTGCCAAACTCTACTGTGAGTCCTGAGATGATTTTGTTTCTTTGATTTCCCCACAAAACTTGGCATAGCACCTACAACAGAGTAGGTGCTCCATAACTATTTTCAATAGACAAACATAGAGGAAGGTGGTATTAAAAATTGAAATTGTTTAGGTTACCTAATAATTATTACTTTGAATTCCATAATAGAGTGATGTTCCTCAAACTTGAAACCCTATATAAACAGTGCTGAACTCAATAATAAAATGATCTTTCTTAAATTTAAAACCCACTACCTACAGGGACTTCAGTCCAAGTTTTCAACATGGTATTGAAGCTTCCCAATGATCTAGCTTCTACCTACCTCTATAAAACCACCCTCGCTGCCCACCCCAAACTCTCATCCCTTCCCCACACATACTTTTAAGTTTCAACCACTTACCCACGCACTGTTCCTTGTTAAAATCTCAGCAACCTCTTTTTGGAATGTTGTTTCTTCCACCCCTTACTCCTTTCCATTCAGCTTGTCAAATAACTACTCACTTTTTCTCCTTCCCATTCAGCCTAGCAAATATCTACTCACTTTTTTTCCTTAAACAGCCACCATCCTTTCTGAAGCCTTTCTTGGCTACCACAACCCTTAGTTGAATTGATCGCTCTTACCTTTATTCCCTGAATACAGTCTTCTAGTATTGCATCTACAATACTTTATGATATTTATTTGTTCATCTTCCATACTAGCTTATGTAATCCTTGGAATAAAAATTATGTGCTGTTCACCTTAATATTCCTAGTGTCAGGTACAATTCCTGCATCAATACACAATAAATGCTTATTGAAGGTTGTTAAATATAAGTCATTAACTTGCTTGATGACCTAAATATGATGGATAGAATGTAGATTTATACAAACAAAGTCTAACAGAAGACAGGCAAGAAAGATACTCATGAGTGGTCCTTGGAGAGCAAACAAGAAAGCCGCTTTGCCCAAAGTAAATTCTTAATGCAAAGTAAACCCACTAATGTGTTCAACAGAAACAAGGCCTCAGCTGGCTGAATGTTTTCACAGGGCTACAATCTCTAAATTTCAAGGCATTTTGCATAGTCCATTAATTCTGAGGAGATTTTCAAAAGCAGAAAGAGTTTTCTTACCTGTGTTCCAGTTCTCGAATGGACAGTATTACTCCTGAAGTTGATGGCTTCTGCTGTACCGTGGCCAAAAGGGTGAATTCGCTCTTATTCCGAAACAGCTGAATTAATTTCTCACTCACATGAGGGGCTGCGTGGATCTCTCTTTCTGTATCTAGGAGTCGAGAAGGAAGAGCAGGAGAAACAGTAGAAGAGAAAAAGAAGAGGAGAAAAGCAAGGAGGAGAAGGACAGAGGAGAAGGAACAGGAGAAGGAACAGGAGAGAAGAGCCACAGTTACAAAGGATCCAGACTGTACTGTCCATTTTCCCCTCCTGTCAATCACTTTCATTTTCAGGCACCATCCACCACTCCCTACAGCTGCATTCATTCAATGCAAATCCCAGAAATGTTACCTCTGTCACCATGCCCACTTGTCACTTTGACGAGTTTACAACTGGCCAGACAGTGATTTTCTGACAGGAAATTTGATGGGACACTGAGCAATTCAGTTAGCTGCAAGCAGATTAAGTTGTTATAAATAAGGCGAGAGGCAGTTGGATAAATGGGTCCTAAATTCAGAGCATCTTGGGTCTAACAAGACCCAAATGCCACTCAGCAGCCTCCAATTTCACTTTCCCCATGGACTCAGCTTCCTTCTCCCCACAATGCATATAGGAAACCTGTCCTTGCCTTGTACCTAGCAGAGATTTACCAGCGTTAATAATGCCAGACAACTCTGCCTTTGCTTAAAGAATAAATACAAGGCATGTTTGTGATCCATAAGCGTGCCTGGAATTTCTCCATAAACATGCAATGGATGGCTTTCCTCATGAAATATTTATTAAAGTCGAGGCCAATTCGGCAGGCCTAGAGGTATGTGAGTTGAGCTAATCCTATCCCCAGATAGGGATGTTTCTTTCCCCAACATCGGCATAATGAGAGACATTCATCACTCCATACTCAGACTCACTTGTGTCATGATAAACTGGGTGTTATCTCATTATTTTACACTACATTTCCTGGCATCAGAAAAGGGCACTAAGGGAGCAAAGTTAGAGAAAATTATTCAGAGGATGACAAATGAACTCCAAAGGTGTGTTTGGCGGTCCCCTCTCACATCCTGACCACCTCCTCTGACTGTATGATAACCACTAGGTTATTTCTTCAGGACTGCATGAGAAGCCTTTGAAAAACACAGAATGTCAAAGGCTGCATTGCCCAAGCAACATCACAGACTTGTTCATGGGCCTTGAAGAATCTCATCCTAAAGAGTGACTTCTAAAAAAGAAATCCTTGAATTCTTGACCTTGGGGCTCAGTCTTCTCATCTGCATAATAAGGGAGTGGACTAGGTAATCTTCAGCCTTCCCACCTTAGCCTTCTATAATTCTTTGAATTGCTGCTTCAAGTTTGTAGCACAGAAAAGAACACCACAGTCTTTTTCCAGCTGTAAGAGGCTAGGCTATGGATGGCAGAAAGCAAAGTTGGCCCTCCACCATGGAGGCACCCAACCCAGGCAGACCACTCTACCAGCATAAAACCTACCTGCACAACACTTGCTTTTCTGCCCAGCGAAAGGCCTTCACTACTTTACTGTGTTAAGTGGCATGTTGTCAGCTTTCATCAAGGGCTGAGATAAGAGATAGCCACTTAAAGAATGCTTCTATACCTTCTTCAAAATCCCACCCAAACACTTTCCAGGATGATATTCAAAACCTATTAAATGTATGAGCAAATCACTCTGTAAACTAGAGAGTATTAGCAAATGTTTATTAACATTATTTTTACCATCATTACTGCTTGGCAAAGATCCTCCTAATAAATTCCACCTAGAATTTAGTGCCAGAAAAAAACTTTTGACTTGAGATTAATTTATATGTTTACTTTTTTCCTTTTTCCTTCCTTACTGAACAATTAGGAATCAACTGATTGGCAGTGGCTGCCTGGAGAGCTCATTTCAAGATTCAGAAGCTTGCTCCCAAAGAACAGAGGGCCATGATTGATCGTCAATGCCCGTGGGAGGAAATGTGTATGAATATCATATCAGGTGTCCTCACCTCTCACTCAGTTCTCCCTGGGTGATACCATCCAGCCCCACGGCCAATGAACTCCAAATTTATATCTGCAACCCTAAACTCTCCCCTAAGCAGCAGATTCATATATTCAATTTCCTACTTAATATCTCCATGTGAATGCCTAATGAGCATCTCAAAGTGTATGTGCCAACAAAACTCTTGTTCTCTCCCCCAACTCTCCATTTCCTCACAGAGTTCCCAGCCTTAGCAAATGGCAACATCCAGTTCCTCAAACCAAAAAACTAGAAACTGCCCTTGATTCTTCCCATTTTTCCACTCTCCATATCCAATCTAAGAGCAAGTCACGTGGGCTCCCATATCTAGAATCTGTCCACTTCTTCCCAACTCCACTCTTACAACTCTTGCCCAGGCCACTGTCATCGCTCCCTAAGACACCTCCAATGGTTTCCTAACTGATCTCCCTGCTTCCACACTGCCTTTTCTTCCCCATTCTCCACACAGCAGCCAAAGTGCTCTTTTTAAAGCACAAGTCTGAATCATTTCGGCCTCCTAATTAAAAGTCTCCAATGGCTTCCCATTGCTCATAGGATAAAATCCAATCCCTTTAGCATGGCCTGCAAAGTCACACATGAACTGATCCTTGCCTTCTCCCACCCCATTTCATACTCTTCTCCTTGGTGGCCACAGGAGCACACCAAGAGTACTCCTGCCTCCAATCTTTGTGTTCTCCTATGCCTTCATGTGCCCGGCTTCTCCTTTGGCTCTCACTGCAAATGCAACGTCCTGGCCAGTCTCTCCAAAGCAGCTTTCCATTCATGTCTCTCTAACACACCACCCTGGTTATTTTCTCCCTATAACTATCCTCAGATATGTATTGTGATCAGTTTATTATTTCCTTATGTCACTTATCACAATCTTGCTTCACGTTCCTTCCTTTCTTTCCCCGCTAGCCTATAAGTTCCATGAAGGCAGACACACATCTGCATTCATTGCTGTAACCACGGTTCTGTGTCTGGCGCAAAACAGGCATCCAATAAAGATGTATTGAATTCATTGATTAATGTATTTTCCATTTATTTTTCTCATTTATGTTGTTATTTCAAGTAACCACATATGTGACAGTCAGAATATAGTATGATACCATTTGAAAGACCAGGAGGATAAATGGGTCCTTCTCAAATGCCAATGGCTATCAAATTTTTTTTAAATGATATTTGGTGATAAATAAGCTCCTCCTCTTTGCAAAACTCCCCACCTAACAGTCTAGTCTGATCCAGTCCTACCATGCTTCTGCTCACTCAACCCTTCTAGAAAACTGAATATTTCTTATGCTGGCTTTTCTCATTTCTCTTCATAAATGATTGGCACATTGAAGTAAAGAGCACTTACCAGAGTGAAATGCAAGAAACATCTGTTTTGATACATGGAGACTTTATGTGCATTCTCATTTTCAGAAAAGCCCTTTCAAGTAAATGTTTACCATAATTCAGCTGCTAAAAAAACACAAGAAAGTAATTCTACTTCTTACAACATAGAGGCAAGAAACACCGGGCCAGGTTTCAAAGGATGAGAGACTACTCTGAGTTTTGCTGATAACTAGCTGCGTGACCTTGGATAAGACACCTCACCCCTCTGAACCTCACACGCCACATCTGAATATTGAAAGGAATGAATTCCATGATCTCCAAGTTCTTTCCTAGCCCTGACATTTCATTTCTGTTAATCAATTGATGCTGCTCCTAGCTGCATAGCAAAAGAGGATACTGAGGGTATTTCCCATCTATAGAACATCCAGATTCTATGATTTTTCTCCTCTGCTGGTTTTCCAAACCAACATAAAACATAAAGTTGTCAATTACTGAAAATAGTGATACGTCACCTACTTTGCAGCAGCCTGCTTTTTTCCTAGCATTAAAAGAGCAACCAATGAAAAGCAATTATGAAAACCTATAGTGTATTGTACTTCCACATTCAACCACTAGAAAGTGTGTTTGCTATATTAAGAATATTCAATTCTGCTGGAGAGAACAAGAAAAACAAATTGGATGGATAAAGCTCATAAGTGTTAAACACAGACAGCAAGTTAGAAACCTGTGAAACGTGTTAAACATAGATCGAATAAATGGCACATAAGTGTGTTGAACACAGATAAAAAGGATTGAAAGGATTTGTTACTTACAAATAAAATGGGGTGGGAGGACCAAGTCACAATGTACAAATCATACCACCTTCAGATTGACAGCTATGTCATCACTAAAACCAACACCCATCGCTGACATCCACTTCATTCCCATGCTGGCCCCACGTGTACTCTTCCTGAGAAAGGCTAATAAAACCCATCACTGCTCACCAAATTAACTGATGAATTACAGCTGTGGCCAGGATTACTTGCCCCTGAGTATTTCCAATAGAGGAAGCACATGGGCTCCAGGAATGGCTCATCTGCTGACACCGCCCCCCCCACACCTTTTTGTTAACTTCAGCTCCAGCCCTGATAACTACACCATCATCAGGGAAGCTGATGCAGCAGAGAGAGGAAAAACTGAATGTATGAGCGATGCATAACTCAAGAATCGGGTGGGCTAGCCCTTCCCCCTGCTTGCGCCCCATCCTATACACGTTAACCTACGCCATCTCTTTCTCCTGCTTCCTCCTACGTATTTTAGATTGATTTAAGCAGCCAGAAGGGTGACAAATCTGAATTTGGTCTGTCTGTAAGACTTTCCATTTTGTGACCTATGGGCGTGTACTTGGAGGCTACCATTGTGTCAAGGTAGTTTCCCACACAACAACCACTTAAGGTGAACATTTTACATTTTTTAAGGGGGGGGAGAAAGAATGGCATTCCAAATACTCAGAGGTTTTGCATGATCTAGTTAAGAAGTGCTAACTCAGCAGCAAGGGTTAAGTGCTTTTTCTTTCCTAGGATAAAACAGCTCTACCTTGTCATTTTTAAAGAAAGACTAAAAATGCTAATGTGATGATTAAACATCAGCAAAAAATGTGTTGGGTGAAGGGAGGAGATGGAAAAGGGGAAAAGGAAAGAAATGACGTGATGGTATCACACACACTTCTCTGCCTCAAATAGGAGCAACTTCATCTCCCCCTTCCCTGACATACAGGGTGAGGATGGTGGTGAATTTCATTGTCAGCAAGCATATACCTGTGCTTCCTTTGTGCCAGGCACTGTGCTTGGCATTGGGGAAATGAAAGTAAAAATATAGTTTCCGCCCTGGAGGATGGATACATAAGCAAGACAGTTTCCTTGTGACAACAGGTACAGAATAGGGCAGTTCACAAAAAACAGAGGAGGCCCGTGGAGATGGGGAATGACATCACGGTGGATGTACCATTGAACCTGACTCTAAAAAGATGAATAAGTATTTACCTGGCAGGAGAGAGGGAGAAGAGGGCATTCATTGCAGGATCACTGCAGATGTGAACACTCACATGTTTTACATTACTCTGGCATTTTTCTTTCTCTGCAAGCATATCTCTCACTAAAAGTTTAGCAGGGAAAGCATCTACTTACCCTAATATTAGAGGGAATTCTCAGGCCCCTGAATGCCCAAGGGGTACCAGATTAGCACAAAGCAAAATTCCACCTGTTCGCCAGCTAGGGATCCGTGAATTGAGGTAGCAAAAGCAGTAGCAGCCAGAAATATGTAAAAACAAACATACCATGGCAGCCTGCCTCAGCCTTGACTGATGGAGAATTCAGGCAACATGTTAATAATTACACTGAGAACCTCAAAACATGGCAAATTCCCAATATGGATATGGCACATCCTTCTAGCCTGAGTCCCACATAAGCTCATGGAAAGAATGGCCCCAAAAGGTAAAGCAGCACTTGGTTATTTGAAGTGGCAGTTGGCTTTCCATTTCTAAGTGCAGAGGAAATTTTTTAATTTCCGTCCACGGGGCAATTCCTGGTGTGGGAAGGAGGGAGGGAGGCACGTGCTCCACTGTTAGGTCTTACAGCCCTTCCTCGGGAATGTCAGATGTTATTGATCCAGGCAGCTTTCAAAAAAGCAGAAATCACAAGCAGAAAGTAGCGGGGGCACGAGGAGACTCCCAGGTAATGTGCAAAGAATTTCTATCTCCACTAACAAGTTCATAATAACATTCCATTACACCTCCATTAGTTCCAGAAGCTAGAACTACAAAAAGCAAATGGGTACATCTTATTTCGGTGCCAAGTGCAGAGCTAATGCTTTGCACATGTCAACCCACAATAACTTTAGGGGAAGGCATTATTGTAATCGCTACTTTACAGCTGAGAAAACTAAGGCTTACAGAATTTAAATAATGTTCTGAAGGTCACTGGGCTAGGAAGCCATGGTGCTGAGATTCCAACTCAGCAAGCTAGTTCCATGAGCTACACTCCTAACTATGCTACCCCGCCATTTGCCAATATGCATAATCTCAGTGCCTGATGCATGTGGAAAAGGGACAAATCGATGTCACATAACCAGTGCCTGGTACTTTGTATTCATTTAGGAAGTATTTATTGAATAAATGAATGAACAATCTATTTGTACATCCCTTATGAGGTAAATACCAACATCCCCCCCCATTTTACAGGTGAAAAAAATGGGGCACAGAGAAGTTTCGTGGCTTGCCCAAGGTTACATGGCAAGTGGGTGGAGACGAAATTGACTCTTGCCTCAGTAAAGTCAATCATGACATTCAACGGCCTTCGCCTGGTACCTCAGCTTATTTTTCAGGCTCCTTACTGTCCTCTCTCCCTCTGACCTCACTCCTGCCTCCCAGCACCACGAGCCTCAGTTCCCTTCTTCCCAGGGCCATGTTCCTCCCCCCCTTGGTACATTCCCATCTGCAGCGACCTCTGTCTTCTTTCCCTCTCTTTTGTGTACCAACCATGGTAGAGCCTCAAATGTTTGTTGTATTGCTATTAATAAATTATACCTTGACTCCAAAATCTGGAACACAATATAAGAAAAGAGGTTTACCAAAGACACTCATATATAACTCAAACCTGTTGAGAAAAAGTGCATTTAAAAAACGAGCTGCCTAAGGAATAAGAAAGCCAGCTGAGTATCCCCAACTCCTCCGTTAGGGATCTAAACCTAAGGAATCCTGCGACACATGGTATTAATCAATTTTTTGTAATTACTATGTGACTCAATCAAAAGAGATTCCAGTACCCCCATAATTTTACTAATTAGGTAGGCACTGTAAGGCAGCTGAGCTCTTCTGATAAATGTCTGACAGTACCAGTAAGGAAAAGCAACACATGCCCTCCGTCACTAAGAAATTAGCAAAGTGTAGCCGCTCCTTCTCTTTATGCTGCCACTGCGACCCACCAAGGCTCAAGGATGCCTCTCATCCCCATCCCTCCACCCCCGCCTCAGTCAGAAACACAGGAATAAAGAGAGAGGTAAAGTGTGAATGCCAGCTCCATCAGAATCACAAGACAGGAGGACAAAAAGCAAAAGACTGGTGAAGAGATTTTTGTAATATGAGTAAGACGGCATTGCACAGCAAAGAAGCTATCCAACAGCAGAGAGTGGTTAAGTAAATTAGGAGATATACACACAATGGAAAATTATGTACGATAACACAATGATACCAAAGGTATTAAAATAATATAGGCAATGTCTAGGCAATACTGTCAAACAGGTACACAATTGTATGTACAGCATTATATCAAGTATATATAAAATTTATTTAGGGATGCATAACAGACAGATAGGAATGGCCTTTGATCAAAACGTTAGCAGTTGGGAGCTGACATAGGTGAAACTTTTCTTCTTTCCACATGTCTGAATTTTCCAAATCATCTCTAAGAGTTATCATAAGGAAACAACAATAATTAATTTTTATGGTGAAATACAAGAGTACACTATATAAATAGGAGAGAAACAAGAAGAGCATCCTACCAAACAAGAAAATAAGCACCAGTCACCTGGCTTTCAGTCACATAAGCATATGTTCTTAAATCCTCAAGGACAACAGGTATATTTTGACAATAACTGGCAGCCAAGCCCCTTCGGGTGTCCTTTTAATCCACATTGATGGTTAGAACCCTAAGGGTGTTCTCACTACATCGTGTACAAAACTCCATGCATAAAATGTTGCTGGGTGCAAGCAAGAATGTTGTTGCCAGCAAGGGATGCTGTCCAGGTTCTTCTAAAGACATTAGGGCAGGCCCTGTCCCTGCCCTCTTCTAACTCATCATCCATCTATTCATTCATTCTTTACTTTAAAAATCTTTACTGAGCACCCCTCTGAACCAGGCACTGTGGACACAAAACTGACCAAGACACACCTTCTATCCACAAGGGGCTAAGAGTCTACTAATAAAGACACAAATATAAATGAATGGGTGTTTGGCTGTTCAGCTCAGAGACATTAGAAAAATGGGGGTGCTTAGAAGGCATTACGTCTGTAATAACCTGGAGCAGGACCAGAGAGTGTCTCAGCAGGGACTTGATCTTCCGGTGAAGGAGCAATGTAGGGTAGTGGTTAAG
Source organism: Daubentonia madagascariensis (assembly GCA_023783475.1). Lineage (NCBI taxonomy): Eukaryota > Metazoa > Chordata > Mammalia > Primates > Daubentoniidae > Daubentonia > Daubentonia madagascariensis. The sequence continues at coordinate 20,024,173 of JAKFHU010001990.1, forward strand.
AGCCCAGACTCTAAAGCCTGACTGCTTGGTTCATATTCCAGCTTCACCTCTTATCAGCTGTGTGACTTTGGGCAAATTAATATCTCTGTGCCTCAGCTTCCTTATCTGTAAAATGGGAATAAAATTTCATCTGCCCCATGGTCATAGTATGAAGATTAAATCAATTAGTATATGTTAAACTCTCAGAACAGCGTCTGCCACATAAGAAGCACATGACAATTGTTAGTTTATTTGGAATACAATTGGGGCAAGCCCTAGGCCCTGTAGGGTGGATGGGGTACCAAAGCTGTGCCGGCAACCACCATGCCATGGGAGCCTTGCTGCTGCAGCTGGTGCCGAAGTAAAGGCCAAGCGTATGGTTGGTTATGGCTGTCGCCCAGCAGGAGGGCATCAGGCAGGTGAGCAGGGGTTGGCAGCCATGGTTGGAGGCATGGTTAGTGGTCACTTCTAACTCTCTTCTCTTTAAAAAAAAAATTGAAAACTGGGCAGAGCCTATGGAGCTTCCAGCTACTCCAATCTAGGTCCAGCCTTGAATTTTTGCTTTTTGCTAGATGTCACACTAAGGACTTTAATTGTGCTAATTTAATACAACACAACAACCTAGTGACGTCAGTATTGCTATCTCCATTTTATAGATGAGGTACAAAGAATCAAGAAGCATTTTACTAAGTATTCTAGCTGGAATCCAAACTCAGGTCTGTCTAAGGCCAACCACAAGGCCCTAGTGCCCCTCAGCACCATCTATCGTCTCAGACAAACCAGTGTGTGAATCCCACCTCTGCCAAGTTCTCTGCTGTGAGACCTTGGATAACTCCGTTTCCTTTCTTTATTCTTGAGTTGCCTCATCTGTGACACCCGCCTTTCAGGGTTCAGTGATGACAGAAGAATGATGGAACGTGCCTAGCATTAACACATAGCTAGTGCCCTCCTTAGGATGTTTCTGGGAAGGCTTGAAAAGGCCCAGACATCCGCACACTAAAGTCTGAACTTTAAAATTTTCCAAGCACGTTCATACACATGATCACATTTCATATTCATAAAAACCCACTGGATAGTTGTCAATGGCCTCACTTTAAAGACAAGGCATCTCTGGTTCATAGAAGGTAAGTGACATACCCAAGATCCCACTTCTAGCAAGTAGCAGATATGTGTCTTCTGACTTCAACTTTGCAGCTCTTTCTGTATATTTCTGCCTGGCTTCTCTAATCCCCAATATGAGAGAATCATTAAACTTCTCTAATCCACTCCAATGCCAGGCCTCCCCTAAGTAACTGATACCCCCCCCCAACAGCCTAAACCACTCCATATACTGGGGGTGCAATCTCTAGCCTGCTTAAAAAGTTTGGAGCAGGGGGTTGACCTAAATATAATTAGCTCCCTTTTGTGCAATCCTAATTCTTAGGCATAAAAGAGACATTTGAAATGCTGTGTTGGTGTCGACCTTGCCACATCTACTTAGATTCAATAGTAAACAGTAGGGCATTATGTTCAACTGCCAAGCTCTCTAATTTATGATTATTCATTATAAATCATTTTTACATGTTGCTTCAAATGCTGTTTTTCAAGAATAAAAATCTGCCTGTATTGAAATGCACAGTGATTTTAATATGCAAACCTCCTACAGAGATGATGTCTCATTTTAATTATTGTTTCAGTTTAATGGGTTTTCATCAAATTAGAGGATGGAGCAATTACTAGGATGAAGAGCTAATGTTTCAAAGGTAAGCTCCCATGGCTCTGTGGGCAAAAAGACAGTTGTGGCATAGAGAAGCAGAAAGTCACACTCTTCTGGATATGCTTGTATTCGGCCTGACAGAAGACAGCACTGCCTAATTTTTTTCCCAGTTTCATGCCCTCCCTGTGATTTGCAAACAGCTCTAAGCATGTGTTTAGAGCTTAGAGGTATCTTGGGGTATCTTAATCACATAACTTTTCTATCAGGAATCCAGGCTTCCCTGTCATCAGACTAGAAAGTGCTCTTAAAAGTCCACAGCCTGCAAGGCAATATGTCAAACCACAGGAAAATACTCCTGATGAAATTGTCTTCTCTCACGCACACAAGAAATTTAGTTGGTTTAGTGGATTAATGTCTGACTTCCCACCCCTGGGAAATTGGTCCGACTTCAACATAGGATGCAATAAGCAAAATCATATTAATTAGCAAACTGCCAGATGCTCAGTGAGAAATGACTTTGGTGGCCTCAGCAATATTTCACCCCAGAAACTGCACAAATTTGACACTTGGGGACCAAAAGGGCAGCATTACCCCAGACAGAGGTGAGGGAATGAATGAGAAGCAGGGATTGAGTGGAGGGTGGGAGGTGAAGTCTGCCTTATTGGGGTCCCGGTGGTCAGAGGTGAGGGACGTGACTCAATACTGTGGGTGGTAGGGACTCTGCATGGCAGACGCTTGTGCCTGGGGAGTTGGAGGGGACTTAGAAAACTTCAAACATGTCATTTCTTTCTCTGCAAATGGGTCAAAGGAGAGAGAGAGGGAAGCTACAAGGATCCTTCCAGAAATAACTAGTCTATTAGGTTAGGGCAGGCCTGGCTATTATGTACACCAAGTAAATAGTGTAGGAGCCCCTCACCTTGCTATGGCAAAGAGGAAAAAAAGAAATCTCTCCCACAACAGAGAGGAGCTATAAAGTAACATCAGCCCCAGGTAAACCAGCAGGGACTAAGTGATGAATAGGTACCCTCACTGTTCACCACCGCCCCATCCCTCACCTGGTATTTCTGAAAGGGAATAATAATTTGGAACTCCCCAATGCAATGCTTTCTTTTCAGCTCCTTTATTTCCACTGTCCTAAAAAGCACATCATCAGCTCTTAGATCACGTGCATTAATCTAATTACACGCCTTGTTAGCTAATTAGTTCTGGAGTCACTGCTGGACAGGTTTCCCTCACTATTTATCCATCTGCAATGGCCACAGGGTGTCTGTGCTTTCAGGTTCCTGGGGAAACTGTGCAGTTATTGGCCCTTCAAGCTTGTGCTAAGGAGGGGCAGTGAAGCTTTCTGGACAAGGAACAGGTCACCTGAAACTCCAGGCTTTGAACAGAAGCTCCAAGAAATGTGGCATCTGTTCAGAAAGGGGGATGTGGGCGCGGTTTTTTGCAGACTTGCTGTTCTTCTTTGAAAACTAACCTCCTCTGTAGGGATTTTATTCTGACTGTATTAAACATTAAAGTCACCCTTAAAATGAATCATTGGAAATGACGCTTGCTCCTTGAGCTCACAGCCAGTTGCAATCTGGCGGCAGGATCTTTCTCAACCAATTTCCCGCCTCCACCCTTTCAAACAAGAGCCACAACCAAGGGCTAAAATTACAATCCCCATTTACAGAAGCTTTTTGTAAATAAATGAAAATGTCGATTTCGGGGAAAATTGGTCTTTGATCATTGTTGCAAATAATTTGGCTCTTGCATGTCCTAGGGTAACAACACTAAGCCATTTTTCAATGAATTACTCCTTCAGTGCATTAAATTGGGTCTTCGTGATTATTCATTTCAAAGGGTGCCTGGTAGGTTCCCAAGCAGTCTTTTCTACTTGGGTATGATCTAACTTAGACGACATATATACTTTTCAGCTCCCTGACCTACCCACACTAGAGTGGTTATAAGTTCATCCTTGTGCATCCCCAATTAGGCTACATGTGGGCTCTCTGAGTGCAAGGCATGGGAAGGAGCTGGAGCAGAGCCCGACACAAGCAAGTGGCTCCAGCAGGATACAATCTCCACTATTCTCCCTCCCAGAGTTCCAGCCACCTTCTCCATGCCTATCCAAGTCCTGCCCATCCATCAAGGCTCAACCCAATTCCTCTAACTCTGTGAAGCTCTAGCACCACAGCTGAGGGTGATTTTCCTTCTCAACTCCAAAATTCAATCACTCGCCCATTCAAACACGTATCTGTGGAGCACGTTCTCTGTACCAGGCTCTGTACCATGGTGAATAAGACAGGCTCAGTCTGGAAAGAGACATCTAGCCAGGATTTTTAGCTATATTGAGCAATACCTTCACTCTGACAAATCTTACACTCTACACCCTGCCAAATCCAATGTCCAGATGGTGACCTGTCCTCTAAGTGACCCCTTGGCAACATCCCAAACAGTTGTCCTCTCCCTCTTTTTGAAGCACCCTGCCCTTTTGCCACTGCATGCTTCTGGTTTTCCCCCTACCTTCTCGGACCATCCTGAGGCTCCTTCATTGTGCCCTCCTCTGCCTGCTGTCTAATTTGTCAGAGTGCCTCAAAGAACGTCCATCCATCAGCAAGCCCCGAGCTCCACCTCCATCACCACCGAGACCCTTGATTCTCTCGACTATACTATTGCACCAGCTGCCAACTGTTAACTTGTTTCTCCTCCCCTCTCCTCCCCTGCCCTCCCTGCTTGTCTCCACCCCTTCTCATTTTCTCTCTCTATCCCATGCAGCAATCAGAAAATCAGGGAGATCTTTTTCAAGTTGAAATCACATTATCTCAATCTCTTGCTTAAAATCCTCAAATAGCTGCCTGTATTAGTTTCCTATGGCTGCTGTAACAAATTGCTATGAACTTAGTGGCTTAAGGCAACGCAATTTTATTATTTTACAATTCTGGAGGTCAGCAAGATGAACTCCAATGTCCAATGGGGGTTTCACCAGACAAAAAACATGTGGGCAGGGCTGTACTTTCTCAGGAAGCTCTAGGGGAGAATCTCTTTCCTTGCCTTTTTCTGCTTTCCTTGGCTCATTTCTCCTTCCTCCGTCGTCAACACCTGCAGCATCTTATCATCTCTGTTTCCATCTTCTCATCACTTCTCTATCTAACCTCCCTGCTGCCATCTTACAAGGACCTTTGTAATTAACACTGGCCCTACCTGGATAATCCAAGATAGTCTCCCCACCTCAAGATCCTGAACTTAATCACATCTGCAAAGTCCCTTTCACCATTTACAGTAACATATTCACAGGTTATGGAGATTAGGATATGGACTTCTGGGGGGTGGCATTATCCAGCCTACCACATCACCCACTGCAACGTGAATAAAACCCCAACTCCTTGCCATGGCCCGTAAGACCCCCAGGCTTTGGCCCTGGTGATGCTCCCTTGCCTTCACTGGTAACTCCACCCACACTGGCCAACCTTGTTCCCCTTCAACAGTTGATCCCAAGGGCCTTTGGGCCAGCTGCATCAAGCATGTGGGCTCTGGAGCAAAACAGCCTGGATTCAATTCTCAGCTTTGCCACTTACTGGACCTACAACCTTGGCCACATGATTTAACCTCTATTTCCCTTTCTGTGCCTCTGACTGCCTTTCTGTATAATGGGGCTCCTAATACCCATCTCCTTCATAGGATTGTTATAAAAATTAAATGAGTTCATGATTATAAAGAATTTAGAATAGTGCCTAGCCTATGAAAAGTGTTCATCATTAATAATGTAAGTGATCATTAATAATAATATCATCCTTGCATGGCTGATTCGTTCATTCAGGCGTCAGCTTAAAAATCACCTCTGCAGGGAAGCCTTCCCCAATAATCCTACATAAAGTCAACCCTCTCCCTAAGTCTTTCCCTCTCTTTATTTCTACAGTCCTGCTTTTTTATTCCCTTCATAGTATATATTACTATATAAAGGTACTTATTAATATACTTGTTTATTGTGATTGGCCACCCCTGCTAGAATGTAGGCTTCATGTGGACAGAGACTGTGTTTTCTTTGCTGTATGCTTAACACTCAAAACAATGCCTGTCACATGGGTGTGCAATAAATATTTGTTGAGTGTGTGAAAGAATGAGTGAATGAATGGATATAATATATTGCTGGTTCTCTCTTTGCTATACTTAGACCAAGGTCCCCTCAAGGACAGGGTGTCTGTCATATTCTTCTTTTGCAATCAAGACCCATAACAGTGGCTGGCACAAGGTAGCATATTAGACTCTCCTTATTGATCAATATGTCAATGAGCTTTAAAGCCTCCTTTAAAAGTAAGGGCTCAAAAAAAGAAATGATTTTCTTCCATCCAATCACGCAAAGATTGAGAAAGAAGGGATTCCAAAGTCTTATGTTGAAAAAAGAGAGACTCAAAGCAGGAGTCCAGGAAGTAGCCCTCCCAACCTTGCCCTGTCCCCAGCATATACTAGTGGGTTCTGAGAGTTCTTTAATTATGGTGAGATCTTCCATTTAAATGAAATGCCAAAAAGGATACTGTGGCTAGCTTATGCATAAAATATGCAACTAAAAACCAGTTGCTAGGGAAAATTCTGCCAAACCCTGAATACCAGCCACTGTGTGTCTCACCTTTCCAATAAAGCATGCAGCTCATGTCTACTCAGGTGGGGGCCTTCCCCTTTGAGGCACCTCCTGGCTGCATACCCTGCTTCCATGTTGGCTGCAGTTCAGAGTGGACATGACCTGATTTCACATTGTAATGTTTTCTCTTCTCACTCCCATAAAATGCTGTACTATCCCTCCCATCCCCCCCAGCATTTAGGCTTTGACAGGGGACCCAGAGCAGGATCTTCTTCAACATCAGTCCTGAAGTGCAGAGATATTTGCCTGCACCTTCCTCACTCCCTGCAATGGATTAGATGCAGCTCTCCCTGTGCTTACAGCACCTGGTACATACTTGTGTCATACGTGGTCACACATGTCACTGCCTTGCTCAAAACCCTTCATCGGCCCCCAACTGCCCGTAAGATAAAATTCAGTCCCTCTAAAGTGGGTAGTTATTTAATGGGTATAGAGTTTCAATTTAGCAAAATAAAAAAGTTGTGGAGAGCTGTGATACAACATGAATATACTTAACACTACTGAACTGCACTTAGACATGGTTAGGGTGGTAAATTTTATGTTTTCTACCCATAATTAAAAATAAAAATTAAGTTAAGAAAAATTCAATCCCCCATGGGAACCCATGTTTATCTCACACCACTTCCAGGCTCAAACTTTAATGATGTGTGGGAGCTTACAGAAAATCTGGTACCCTTCATCATGAAGCCAAACGCATACCTAATATATAAGTTTAAAAAGCTAAAGAGGAAATAGTGAAAAGCTAAAGGAGCTGCAGGTTCAGCTACTATCCCACCCAAAATAGAAAAAAAAATTTCAATCCTGCTAATGTGACCAACAAAAAAACACTACAAAATGAGATCCTGTAGACCTCACCAGGCCCATCTCCTACCTCTTCCCTCCCTCCCTTCCTCCCTCCCTCCTTCATGACTGTCCAGATACTCTGGCCTTCCTTAGCTTCCACCAACTAACACACAATCTCCTTCCCACCTTAAAGCCTCTGGTCAGGCCATTGCTCTGCGTGGAACACACTTCTCCCCACTCCATACCTAGCTGCTTCCCATTCATCACTCAGGCTTCCACTGAAATGTCATTTCCCAAGACCCCAATACCCAGCCAAAGTGGATCTCCTGGCCCACGTGCCCGGGCTTTTCTGTCTTTGAGCTCATCCTGGTGCGAGGTTGCACGGAAGCTCCCCACTGTGCCCTGGTGCCCAGTGCCACACACACAGCACAAAGAGCAGGTATTGAAGGATATTGGAGAAACGGACGCATGATTGCAAGTTTCCCTTAGTAACCCGTTCTGAGCCTGTATGAACCCAGAAATTGAAGCTTTTTTGAAGCTATCTGTAGGTTTTCCCTGAATTTCCCATGTAAGTACAATGCCTGAAGTATACAGTAGCATTATAATTTGTCCTATATCTGCCTCATTTCAGCAGCTCCCAATCCTCATTCCTTGATTGGGGACTTTGATCAACAAGATCAACAAGCACCTGATTCTCATCTTTAGCGTCTTCAGCAGTTGGGACTTTTCTTTGCTCTGTCAGTCTTTTGTGGAACCAGACCCAACATCTCACCTTTTCTTCCTTCCCCCTTCCTTCAGCTGAGTGATTCTCAGCACTCATTTTGCATCAGAATCACATGGGTAACTTTTTAAAAATATGATTTCCATTCTTCACCCACAGAGACTCAGAAAAAAAATAGTCTGGGTGGAGCCCAGGTGTCAGTATTTATTGAAGTGTTCCAAAGGAATATGATGTGCAGCCACAGTGAGCTTTGGGTCTTGCTTAGTGTCCCGGCTCCACGTCAGAAGTGGCATGGTGACCAGCCTCAGGCCAGATGCAGCCTCAGCATGCTGGTGCAACCCTAGTGTTATGCACCACCTTCCCAAGCAGCAGACCACTATCATCAAGTCCAGGGTGCCATAGATTGTAAAATACAACATGATTCTACACACCCTAAGAAAGAAACAAAAGCTGCCCATTATAAAAGATACCATTAATTGTAACTTATATAATTTTATTATACAATTATGCTAATGTGAATAAGTGTGTGTGTTAGAATCAATAAAATACAGTATAAAACTTGATAGATTTCTTATAAAAATTCAAATCTCCAGTAAAAAATTAGATGACCTGGCAACACAGGGCCCACATTCCCCCAGGCAACAATGCAGTGACTGCTGAGACTGAGGAAATGCAGCACACTGTGCCACGCCCCCTCCCCAGCGCATGTCTAGCTTATGCTAATACTGTACACACTCTATACACCCAGGCCCTACACAAACCCCCTCCACTCTCTGCCCTCCCAGATCCTTCCTGGCCTTCCCCAGGGCTTCCCAGCCCTCCCAGGTGCTCAAGGCTCACCTGGAGCTTCTCAGCAGACGCTCCAGGGCCCTGGTAATCACTGATGTATGAATCCTGTCAGCCCTCAGGATGGCTGGGCAGAGCACTTCTCACGCAAAGTCACTTCTCTTTTCCCCAATGTAATGTACAAATATGGTCATTTTCCTTATGTTCCATTATTTGAAAAGGGTTGGGAAACACTACCCTGTGTTAGAATTTGAGATCAGAAGACCCAGCACCCACCATCAGTCCTGATACTTAGCATCTGAGCGACATTTAACATCCTAATGCTAACGTCTGGGTGGTCATTTAATCCCTCTGAACAGTGGTATTTCCTCCATAAAAAGTTGACTAATGACAATGAGTATCCTTCTATCACAGAATCCACACAATAAATACATGTGATCATGTACATCTGTGGTCCCCAACCCCTGGGCCGCGGACCAGTACCAGTCCGTGGCCTGTTAGGAACCAGGCTGCACAGCAGGAGGTGAGTGAGCAAAGCTTCATCTGTATTTACAGCCGCTCCCCATTACTCACATCACTGCCTGAGCTCCTCCTCCTGTCAGATCAGCTGTGGCATTAGATTCTCACAGGAGCATGAACTCTATTGTAAACTGCACATGCAAGGGATTCTAGGTTGCACACTCCTTATGAGGATCTAATGCCTGATGATCTGAGATGGAGCTGAGTTGGTGATGCTAGTGCTGGGGAATGGCTGCAAGCACAGATTATCATTAGCAGAGAGGTTTGACTGCACAACAAATGTAATGCACTTGAATCATCCTGAAATCATCCCCGCCCCACGCCCCCATCTGTGGAAAAATTGTCTTCCATGAAACCGATCCCTGGTGCCAAAAATGTTGGGGACCACTGATGTGCATGACCAGTATTGAAAACAACACCTTTGCTTTCCCCCAGGGCCTGAGTACGACGACCCCATGCAAGCTGGGCACAGGCAGCAGCTACAACGCAAGGGCTTGCTCTCACCAGCCTTCTCAAGCAGCTTATGATCTAGCAGTGTGAACAGGTGAACAGACACCAGTATGCCAAAAACAAACTCAGAGTGAATAAATACCTCACACCGAATCCCCAGAGATGGGGGAGGCCATGAACATGAGTTTGGTGTGGGTTGACAGGTGTCTCCAGATAAATTTGTTAATAAAGGAGGAGCCACTCAGCCCTGTGTCAGCAGAGGAAGGTACGGAACAACAATCGGCTTTTTTTTTTCAGTGAGGTTGATGTATCTTTTTTAAAAAGTGTTTCAGCTTTTTCAGATTCATGATATAAACTAGCAGGAGTATTTTCTTCAACCCTTTGTTGCTGGCCCACAACATCTGTAGGTGTAGGCACACTTTTAAGTGGGCTTTTCCTGCCACTATTTCCCCAAATCCCCCATACCAAATGATACCAAACGATCCAGACCCCACGTTCTATAAAAAAGACAAAAATAAAGAAACAAGAATGCAATATTTTGATCAACCACAGAGTAATGTGAGCAAGATAAATGCAAAGATGCCTGTCAGCGTTCCTATTTATGTGTAACTACTGCTGTAGCCTTCGCCTTAATTATGCTCTTATTCACTGTGCGCATGGAGTCTGTCACCGTGGGTCTGGGTGTCACTGAGCCCAGGAGCCTCCAACCAGCATAAATACGTGCCACACACTCAGTCGTTCCGTGCAACTTTTTCAAATGAATTATCGGGGAGATTTTAAAATTCTTCAAAAATGTCACAATAATAACTATTTTATCTTTTTTATGCCATAATTATGATTTGGAGCCTTGCTTCTCTTATTTCATCCAGGCACATCACAACTCATGAATAAAATATGACAAGTTTGATAGCAGCCATTGGAGAGGGTTCATCCGTAACAGCAGACGTGCTCAGTGTACAAAGAGCTTTTGTATTCCAACAGCCTTTGTTTCTGGGATGGGCTTTTATCTAAAAGAAGGACCACATGTGTTCTCCCACCTCCAGCATCCCCCTCCCACCAGCCCACAATTCCTGCCTTCGGCACAACACCTGAACCGTGTTTACTTTGTCTTTTAACAAGCACATTTCTAAACAATTAGGGAACAAATCAAAAAACCAAAGAGCACTCCGCTCAATATGAAACTGGCTTGAAACAACATATCAAACGATGGACTCAGAGACACAGTCGGGCCACAAACTAACCCACAAAGTAGGCAACTTTACGTTGGAAAAATCATTCACATGATTGCTCCTACCTGGCAAGATATTTAAAGCACTCACAAGATTCTCTTTCAAGAAGTTTTCTTTCCTCAGCAGAGGCTGCCAGGTCCCTTCAAAGTCCAGGATCTGGTATGTCTTTCAAAGAAATAAACGTGAAAAGGAGAAGGAAATAATGTGTGGCTCTGCAAAACCATCAGCATTTATCAAATGGCCCCAGGGACGTCAGACTTCAAGTTTTGAGGTTTCACTTTTTTAAAGCAAACTTATAAACCTCTTGTTCTATAACACATAGAAAACTAACTGGCTTCCAAGTTTCTTTCCAAATACAAAATTTTTTCCCAGAGTTTGTTTCAAAATGTGTAAAAGCAAAAAGACATTTTAAAGTCATTCCTCGCCTAGAACTTGAAGAACAAAGAGTCGAGATTTAGACCTCCTGGACTGAGCAATTTGCCAAACTTCCAGAGTTGTGGGTTTGTCTGTGGAGCCTTACAAACAAATCTAAGATTAAGCTGAGACTACAAAACATTTCTGACACTCCTCAAGAAAATGAACCATAGTATCATCAGGAAAACCAGAATGCAAAAGCTTAAACATATGTTGTTGTTTTCTTGTGTTTACCGTGCAGATGCACAGTAATAACTAATTTTGGAAATCTCAAGTCTGCATATTTTTTTATCTTCACCCAGGTACTCAGGTGCTCCAAGACACCAGGTGGTCTTAAACTGTGACTCCTTCTACCCACTAGAACAGCCTGAAGCCCGAGTGAATGGTTACCACATTGAGGCTGTAGTTCCTGAAGGGGAGAGTTTAGTCACGTTGCCTAATCTAACGTCATGTTGCATTAAACTGCACCTCGCCACTGACTGACACTTCGTGACACCAGGCAACCCAACAGTGGCTATGTGCAGATGCAAAATAAAATTCTTCCTCCACCACCTCTTCACACCCTCACACAGTTTGGACAGCAAGAGGAGTCTGAATCTTTGGCAGATAAATAAGGCAGCAGCTTGAACACTCATGAAAAAGAGCTAATTTTTATTCCCCCGGGACAGGACACAATAGCAGTTTTTGGCACTCGGAAGAGCTGTCCATTTGGAGGTGTGGGGCAGAACCTTCTTTCTATCAGATCTGATTTTTCAAAAGGGCTATATGACACTGGGGAATTGGGCAGTGGCATTGAAATCTTTAACAGACACTGCCAAATGGGATTATATACCATACTTCAGGTTTAGTAGTAAAAAGAAACAAAGAAGAAAGATAAAAAGATTCCCAAACCAGCTGCATGTATGCCTGTGCCCATGATGCTCAAAATCCTGAGCAGTCTTGTTTTTAAGTCAAAGAATCCCAAATGTCAAATCTCAAGGTCTTGCCTCATAGATCTGGGAGCTGACTTCTATCATTGTGAGCCCTAATCAATCAATCTTTCCCTCTCTCTTCTGCACTGGCTGGGCATTGCCTTCTACACTCCACTTGCCACCTTCTTCCACCCATGCCTTTGAGGGCAAAGAAACCACAACACTCTTAGATCCACTTTTCCCTGCAAAAATCTAGGGACTCATGATCTGGGACATGAAACTAATCTGCATTTGTGCAAGCACTAGTGTGTACCCAAATATTTCTGGGGCTCTCCAATCACAACTCTAGATGTGGCTGATCAGATACAGACTGAATAGCAGAGAACTGAACCCACTACACTCGTCAAATCAACCAAAAGGATAAGTCAAACACACCTGAGAACAACATTATAGCTACATACACTCTAATCTACACCTTGCACTGATGGTACAGAAAATGTTGGCATTTCTCAATTCAAGCATTGAATCTCCTCTTTTTATTTGTGTAAGAGGGCATGGTGGCTGGCTGAGTTGAGGCCCAGATACAGTCATAGGCAACCTTTCACCCCAGCCCACACTATACAGCCACTATATATTCTAGGACTTTTGTCTGGCAACAGGGAAGGGAAAAAGGAGTGTTTCCTTTTGTGTTATGATGACAGTTTATAGGGAGAGAATGATGTCTATCATTCTCTCTCCTGTCTCTCTCCTCCCCAGGCCCTTGGGCAGGGTTTGAGCTTCTGTATTTAGAGGAACAAGAATATACAGGAGACAGGATATTTCCCTGTATTCTGGGCAAAGCAGGGATAATTATGGACCAGGAAACAAAGGGTGGAGTATTTGGAATTAGAGTCCTTCCCCCACTTGGACCCAGGAACACTCTGCTCCCCCAAAGAGCTGGGCTCTGGCTAAAGCAGGGAGAACATCTCTGTCTCCAACTGGAGCAAGTGCCTACAGTGCCTACTGGCTCTCTAAAGACCTGCATCTTTGGGGGACCAGGAGGCACAGCCCCCCGGACAGAAGTGGTGATTCATACAGGGTTCTATCAGCCCCGGCAATGACAAACCTCCTCCCAGCAACTTCTTGAATTGGCCAGGGTAAAGAATAAAAGAACCACCTGACCAATGATGGATGAAGCTACCAGACCAAGTGATCAGGTGCTCCAGAGGGAACCCCAAAAAAGTCCTGGGCTCCTGATATGTTGCACAGAAAACTACTGGTTTTGCTTGGACAGAATGGAATAAGAATAGATGTTTTGTGGTTGTGAGCAATACTGTGGTTCCTTTGGTATTTACAGGTTTGTGAATCCAGGTGAGACTGTGTCTCACTTAAAATAAGCCATTAGCAGCATTAAATAAGAGTGTACAGGTGTCAAGGCATTTTTATGTGGTTTTCTTCCATGAAGACCATGGATGCTCTGAATATCTGAGACTCTAGGTCAGCCCTATAGGAGATCACTGAGTCAAAGCCCTATGGAAAGTTACAGGAAGCAAATACTGAAACATTCTCAAATTGTGAATGTGAGGCTCATAGAGGGAGGCAGGTGAGTGTAAGAATTATGGTAAAGGCCATGTGAGACACACTTAGAAAAGAGCAAGAGGGAAGAAGGTGGAAGAAGACAGAGTTTGTTAGGCAGGTCCACATTTGAGCCTCAGCTGTGCTACTTACCAGCTGCATAATTTTTCACAGCCTCAAGTTTCTCATCTGTAAAATGAGGGTGAAACTCCCCACCTCACAGGTTGCCATGGCATATGGTAGGCTCACTACAGATCAGTTCCTTCCCATCCTTCCCTTCATTCTCCCAACCTAAGGAACTTCCACAGAATATGAGGTTCTTGTTACTTAAAAAAAAAAAAAAAGAACAAAATATTACAGATTCTCACTGATAGAAGGGACCCTAAAACAGTCATCCTCAACTGGGACGATCTTGCCCCCAGCAGACATCTGGCAATGTCTGGAGACATTTCTGATTGCCACAACTTAGGGGTGACACTGGCATCTAGTGGGTAGAGGTTAAGGATGCTGCTAAACATCCTACAATGTACAGGACCGCCCCCCACAACAAAAAATTATCCAGCCCCAAATGTCAATAGTGCTGAGATAGAGAAACCCAGCCTTAGAGAACCTCTAACCCAACCTCCCACTAATTCAGGAATTCTCATTATAACACCTCTGAGAGATGGTCTTCCCAACTTTTGTTTGAAGACTTTCAGGGACAGGCACTCACTCCCTCTGTTAAACTTTCTCCATTGTTGATCAGCTCTAACTCAAAACATCTCTTTTTAGATTAAATCAAAATAAATTTTTCCAACCTTTTCTTCTATAATTCTTATAGTTTCACGCCTTACATTTAAGTCCTTTATCCATCTTGAATTAACTTTTGTGAGTGGTGAGAGACATGGATCCTGTACAATGAACACTATCTGGGTGATGGGCACACTTTTAACCCTGAGTTGAGCATTACAAAAGCAACCCATGTAACCAAAAACATTTGTACCCCCATAATACCTTGAAATAAAAAAAATAAGAAATAGGGCATTTGTAGATTTTCTGATTGTTCTTTTCTATTATGATCTTTGCTGGTGGAGAAAATAGAATTTTATCACTTCAAAGAATCAATTGTGTTTTTATGTTTGTGAGTAACAATCAGTGGTCACCTGGTTAAAAAAAAATCAAGTCCTACTTTTGCCCTCTCCTTCTCCACAGAGTAAATGTAAAACCTCTTGAGCTCATCAAGTAGCAGGTGCACTGTAGGTTTTCAAGTATGCAAGGCCCTGGGGGAGAACCAAGTTTGAATGGATAGAGTTCCTGCCCTCAGGAAGCTTACACCCTAACAGAGATGACAGAGAGATGAACAACTACAAAATAAGGCAGAATAAATGCAGATTAAGTAGAATTTTAAGGAATATGCTGCATCCTCCGGGAGAAAGAACCCATTTAATTCTAACTGTGGTCATCTAAGACAGGTCAAGAAAGAATGATACATATGAAGAAAGTTAAAAGGGACTGAAATGGAGACAAGAATATTTTTGGATGACAATAAAACAAAAGGAAAAGCTGGCATCACAAAAGTGCAACAAACACTCAAAGGTCAGCAGTAGGACGGGCAGAGCTTAGAATCAGGAAAGTTATGTAGTGGGAGATGAGAAGAGAAAGATGGGTTCGAGTCAGATTCATAGAAGGTCTCAAATGTCATGCTAAGGAATTTGGATTCATCAGGACATATTCCAACTAGGGTAACACCATGATGGGTCCTGTGGGAGGACAATGCCAGCTGCAGCAGCTTGGGGTGTAGACTGGAGAAGAGGGAGATTGGTATGGTATGAGGGGATACCTAGGTGAAGGGTTGTTTTGTATTTTAGGAGAAAGAGAGAAATGGTCATGTATTATGGACTGAATTGTGTCCCCCTCCCAAAAAAATTCATATGTTGAAGCCCCATCCCATATGACGGTATTTGGAGATGAGGCCTTTGGGAGTTACTTAGGTTTAAGTAAGTTCATGAGGGTTTGATCCTTATAATGGGATTAGCACCCTAATAAGAAGAGACCAGACAGCTTTCCCCCTCTCTCGTTGCCATGTGATGATACAGCAAGGAGGAGGCCATCTGCAAGCCAGGAAGAAGGCCCTCACCAGAACCTGACCCTAATCTTGGACTTTCCAGCCTCCAGAACTATGAGAAAATAAATTTCTGTTATTTAAGCCACCCAGTCTATGGTATTTTGTTATGGCAGCCTGAGCTGACTAATACAGCATGTTAAGAGGAAATATTAATAGAAGGAATATACCAAAAGTGCAAGAAAGGGAAAGCATGGCTCTCAAACTAGGTTCTAGAGGCAGGAGATTCCACAGGCTCAGGCGGAATAGTTAATGTTTGAAAGGAAGATCACATGGCTCGCAGAGGCTGAACCTAAAGGAAGAGAAAGGCAGGTGATGATAGGGTGAAATTCTAGAGGAAAGAAGAGCTTGGAGCTTAGGAAGTTCATTTTAGATAATCTAAATTTTTAGTGAGATGAAGACAAGATTACAGGTAGTATAAGAGGAAGATAATAGGGTGGGACAAATAAGAAAAATGGAATAGTTTAGAGCAGCTGCTCTCGAGCATAGGGTCAGAAGGTATTTGGGGTACATAACCACCAAAGGGAAACAGTAGGAGCCCAGCTGAGACAGCCTAATGGAAATTTGAAGAGCTATACGCAGCCAGCCAAGTCTTGCCATCCCTTGGACGGTGGTGGGATTTATCCAGGATGGGGAATTACAGCAAGGCAGCCAGGAGAGGTCCCTCTGTGCCCAGTGATGGGATGAGGAGACAAAACTGAGTAGATTCTGTTTGGGGTAATAAAAAATCTTGGAAATAGTGGCAATGGTTGTATAACATTGTTAATGTAATTAATGCCACTGAATTGTACCCTTAAAATGGTTAAAATGGAAAATTTTATGTTATATATATTTTATCACAATAAAAAATAACCATGTGAAAAAAACTGAGTAGAAAGGAAAATGCAGCCTGAGAAGCGAGAAAGGGGAAAAAAGGAAGAAAGGAAAGAGTAACAGAGGAAAAGAAATGTTGAGCAAGAAAGCAGGAGAAAGAGAAGGAAGGAAGGATTTAAAGCTGGGCTATCCTTCCCCAGCACAGAGCTCTACCACCACCACCATCACCAGAGTCTTTTCTCTTCCGGTCTAAACAGTCTTAGTTTCTCCAATATACTAATAACATGGTGTTTATATACCTCACCCTAGTCTACCTAATCCCTCTGGACTTAATCCAGTTTGTGAATTGTCCTGATAAAATGGAAAACCCAGAACCGAATACAAGCCCCACCGTGGCACATGCAGAGTGGAATCCAGTGCAATGGTTCTTAACTGGGAGCATTTTGTCCCCCTCCCACAGGGGATATTTGGCAATGTCTGGAGGTATTTTTGACTGCCACACCTGGGGGTGGGGGATGCTACTTATGGTTAGTGGGTGGAGGCCAAGGATGCTGCTAATACACAAAGCACAAGAAACCTCCCTCAAAAAAGAAATATCTGGTCCAAAATGTCAATAACCCTGCTCTAGTGCAACTATTATCTCCCACTATATCCCATGACCTGGACATTATGTCCCTATTAAGGTGGCCTAAGATAGATGGCATAGGCTCTTCTGGATCATATTAAACTGAGTCGATCAAAAACCCCATGTCTTTTTCACATGAACTGCTCTCAAGATAGGCTTGTTCTTGTGCAGCTGAGGCTCTGGGCCACTGGAAAGGACTTTATATTAATCCCTATGAAATTCCATCCTGCCAGTCTCAGTTCCTGGTGACAACCCATGGAGATACTGAGAGGCCTGTTTCTAACCTTCAGTAAACGAGTTTTTTGCCCCAGCTCTTCATCGCTTCCAGCAGCAACTCCCAAATAGGGGACTACAAACAGGTTCTGGGATGATAGGGGTGGCTCCAGTTTGCAGCATCACTCTCAGCTGGTTTCCCGCCTGCTTCAACCAAGACGATTTGGGTCTTTACCTAAGCACTGCAGGTGAGAGCAGCCCTCTGAATGAGAGCATCCCCATGATCTCTCCTGCACACCTCACTGCCAGACACCGCAGCTTCTTTCCTGCCCCGTGAGGAAAAGAAAGGAGCAGAAATGGCTGAGATGCTTCAGGCCAGAGATGTACATGTATGTGGCTTGAGGGTGGGAGAGTTGTTTCCCAACCATTCTAGGTAAAACGCAAAATATTTGAATTGCATGAAACAGCATTAAGAGTATGGTTCTTCTATTTTTGTCAGCAGAGCTGTGTGAACCTGAACTTTCCACTAAGTCTAAAAAGCAATCGAGTTCACAGGCTGACATTAAAGCTCCATGCTATGATGCACTGTCAAATGTAAATCTCCAAAATAACAAATCTATGGAGAGAAAATTATAGAAATTAGATTCATTGTAATTTCAAAAATTGAATTTTTATGTTGCAATCATTTGTGTTATATCCATTACTTCATTTTATTTTAATGTCAGTATAAGGCAGCCAATTATCCTTTCTTAAGAAGGGTTGTCTTTTCTTATGACATAATATCCTTCCTTTTCTTGATATTAAAGTGTCTTATCTTAGCAAAGTGTTGGTGAAATTAATACATGACAATTAATATATTTACATCCTTACTTGGCAAAAATAAAAAGTTGGAGACCCTGCATCATTTCCTAAATTTTTTCTACAACTTTACCAGACTGTGAAATCCAAAATTCTAGGAGCAGTTGACTAAGGATTTGATAAATACACCTGTGATGTTTTCATGCATGTCACCGATGAGAAATACCATCCCAGAAAGGATTATATACAAAACTACACAGCATGGCCCTGGGGATCATCTTTCAGGTCAACATCAATTCATAAATGAACACTTTTAGGGTATGTTTGTTCAGCAAACTATAGCTCTGCCTAACTATATTATCAACAAGTTTACATTTTACCATCTTACCCAAAGAACATCCTGAGAAACTGTTAAAGGCCCTGCTGAAATCAAAGTGAACTTGTCTACGAGGTAAAAATGGATGAACTGGCCGAGAACCTGGAGGTACTTGCATTTTATTTTTCCTGCTAATCATGTACTCCCCCTTCTCTTGGTAACTACACTCTGGTTTTCCTTTAGAGAACCACCACTCGCCCACTTTGAGTCCACATAGTGCAGGTATTGATTCCTCCTCACAACTGCATGGATAGGCATGTGGCCCAGGTCTGATCAATCAGCACCATGCATCCTCCTGATCACAGCTTTGGCTTAAGGATGGGTATATGCCCCATGACAAACCAATAAGACACAGTTCCAGAAGTTTTGTTCTACTTATTGATAAAAAGGAGGCATCTTGCCATTGCAATTCCTGAGAGAATATGATATAAGCCTGGGGTCACTTTGCTCCCAGGGGGACATCCTGCCTAAATACAGCCAGCCCAAAACAGCAGAGTGAAGAAATGGAGAGAAAGTGAGATTAAAGCCATGATTATATCATTGGAGCACCTTAATCCAGGAGGATTCAGGTTACTTCTATCACTAACTTTGGTAACATGAGCCAATTAAATTTCTCCTTTTTACAAATAGCCACTTTGACTTGAATATTGATCTTTTGCAAGTAAAAAAGTTTGGCTGCTACATAAGATTCATTTAAGAATGTGAGTTTGGTGAGTTCTGTCATTTCATTTACCACACAAACACTTATTGCACACCTTCACAGTTCTGGGCACTGTGCTAAACTCAGAGATACAACAGAGAATAGACTTGGCCCTGGCCTTTGAAAAGGTAGTCTAGTGAAGGAAGCAGATATCTAAGGACACAAATTACAAGAAGATATGTGGTCAGAGCTAGGGTCAAGTATGGAGCACAAAGACCAAACTGAACTGATTCTACCTTCCAGGGTCCAAGAAGCCATGAGAAAAAAATGACATTTGAGTATATTCTTGAACTAGCTCCAGGGGAGTCAATCATTTCTCTTCTAATATTCCCATCTGTTTAATTTTTTTAAAGTTCAGAATTTTGCCAAGAAGAGATATTAAGATCATTAGGCTATGCTATTCTTTTTGGAATACAAATTTCTCCATTAAAAATAATAATAAGGATGGATAATGTAGGAACCCTCAGCACCTCCCTCACTCTCCATGATTTTCCTAAGATTACAGGACAGAAGTCTGATGATCAAAACCAAGTTTGTTCTATTTCTTTGGATGAGATTCACCTGGACTCGGGGCTAGTTTAAAGCACTGCAAGGCTCTCTATGTTATAACCAAATTGGACTTTAATTTTCTCTTACTCCTATTTGCTCCAAGCTATCCTCTATTAAGATCATTCTTCTAGAAGGAACAATTGAATCAAATGAGAACAAGTGTCCCTGTGTCATCTGTTAACCTTATGCCTTCTCTTTCAAGCCTGGTGCCCATTTTTTCCTTTTTCTTCTACTTCCCCCAGACATAGTTAATAAAAAAATCTTAAATTCATGGTAATTTCTGGTACATAGGACATATCTGACATATCTCAGAAATTTTCTGCTCAAAGGACAATAATTTGGGTGAATAATAATTTTGTGTTCTTACCAGTTATAACTTTATTTAATATAGAAAATTCTCAAAGAAAAACCAGTATTTCTTCATCATCTTTACAAAAGATGTTTATAAATTTTTACCCTGCCACAGTTATTGCTGTTGAATTGGCTGCTCCCAAAGCTGACTAAAGCTAGAGTTGGTGCCAGGTAGTCTCAACAGATGCAGAAAAAGCATTTGAAAAATGCATCATTCATAATGATTTAAATGAAAAAAAAACTCTCAGCAAACTAGGAATACCTGATAATTCCTCATTCTGATACAGGGCATCTACAAAAATACCTACAGGTAACATCAGACTTGATAAAATATTGAATGTTTTCAACAAAGATTGGAACAAAAATGTTCAGCATAATTTTCTATTCAGCATTGTACTAGAAGTCCTAAACAGTGCAATATAGCAAAAAATGAAATAAAAGACAACAGATTAGAAAGAAGTAAAACTGCCATTACTCACAGATGACATGATTATAAATGAAGGAAACTTACAGAACTGCCAAAAAAAAAAAAAAACCTACCAGAACAAGTGGATTTAGCATGGTCTCAAGATAATTAGTCAATACATAAAAGTTAACTGCGATTCTATAAAATAGTAACAAACAATTAAAAATGAAAGTTAAATGTAATACTATTTAAATTAGCATTAAAAGTCTAAAATCAAGAATAAATCCAACAAAGGATATGCAAACCTCTATAATAAAAACTACAAAATAATGCTCAGAAATATTAAAGAAATCTAAAATGATAAAGTTATATACAATGTTCATGGATTGAGTCATGGAAAACTAAATATTTTTAAAATATGCATTATCCCAAATTGTTACATAGATTTAATGCAGTCCAAATCAAAATCCCAGCAGGATTTTTTGAAGAAATTGACAACTGATTCTAAAATGTAAATTTAAATGGAAAGGATCTAGAATAGCCAAGCAGTCATAAAAAAAAGAAAAAAGTTGGAATTCTTATACTGCCTGATTTCAAGACTCACCATAAAACTGCAATAACCAACAGAGTGTGGTATTAGCATAAGGATAAAGCTACAGATCTGTGGAACAGAACGGTGAGTACAGAAGTAGACACACATATGCAGTCAAATGATTTTTGACAAAGTCACCAAGTCAACAAGATAGGAAAACAAAAGTATTTTTAGCACAAAGTGCCAGAACATCTAGAGATCTGTATTTTAAAAAATGAACCTCAACCTTTGTTTCACACCACACACAAAAATTAGTTCCAGATGCACCATAGACTAAACATAAAAGCTGGAACCATAAATTTCTAGAAGATAAAATTTCTTCATAATTTTAGAGTAGGCAAAGATTTCTTAGACAAGATACAAAGAGCCAACCACAAAAGAAAAAAATAATTATATATTGGACCTCATCAAAATTTAAAATTTATGCTCATGAAAAACACAAGCAAGAATATGAATAGATTAGCTGGAGACTGGGAGAAAAATATTTGCAATTCATAATCTGACAAAGAACTTGTAGCCAGAATATATAAAGAACTCCTATTGGTAAATAATTTTTTAAAATAATAATAATGAGTAAAAGACTTAAACAGACTCTGGACAAAGATATAGGAATGAAAACAAAACATACATGAAAAGATGCTAAACATCATTACTCATCAGGGAAATGCAAATTAAAACCACAATGAGATACCACTAAACACACATATGAATGCTAAAATCAAAGGGACTGACAATACTAAATGTTGATGAGGATGTATAGCAATTGGAACTCTCATACTTTGCTGAGGGGCTTGTAAAATAAACAACCACTTTGGAGAACTCATTGGTGGCTTCTTATAAAGTTACACCTACCCTTTGGCCCAGCAATTCCACTCCTAGATAGTTACCCAAAATAAATGAAAATATATTCATACAGTGGAAGACTACTTGACAATTAAAATGAACCACCATTATATGCAAGCGACCCTTAGTAGAAGCTCAACCCTTTCTGGCTATAGCAAGGGTAAGGAGAGCAAGTGGGGCTTAGCTATCTAACCAATCAAAAAGCCACTAAGAATATAAATCCACCACCTCCCAGGCCAGCCTTTCCTTCATGCAGTGATGCCAACAGACTGACACTGCCAAAAGATACCCACTACCTGTGGCCACCGTCCAAATAACCAGAGAAGCCTTTCCTAACCCAAAAGATATGGATTCTAGTGGGACTCTATCACTGACTGGCACTCTGAAACTCAATGTCTCAGTTTCTTTTCCTGCTAAACAGGATAATATCTGTTCTTGCCTGCTCACAGTCTCATTATTAGTTAAATAACTAGAGTTAACATACTTTGGACAGGTAAGAAATTCCTTTTGCTTGTGAAGACATTTTCACTTTGCACAGAGGTCCAGCATGGAGGAGCAGAGGAATGCTGAGCTCAGAGTCAGAGGACCAGAATAACAGTTAATAGTTCAGCCACTACTTCCCACGCAATGGGGTTTGAATATTTGGCCCCTCCAAATCTCATGTTGAAATTTGATCTCCACTGTTGAATGTGGGGCCTGGTGGGAGGTGTTTTGGTCATGGGGGTGGATCTCTCATAAATGGCTTTGTGCCCTTCCTGCAATAATGAGTGAGTTCTCTATTAGTTCACACGAGAGCTGGTTGTTTAAAAGAGCCTGACACCTCCTCCTCCCTCTCTTGTTCCTGCTTTCACCATGTGACACGCCTGCCCCCTTTCGCCTTCCGCTTTTATTGGAAGTTCTCTGAAACCCCCACCAGAAACAGATGCCGGTGCCATGCTTCTTGGTCAGCCTGAAGAACCGTGAACCAAATAAACCTCTCTTCTTTATAAATTACCCAGTCTCAGGTATTCCTGTATAGCAGTGCAAAATGGACTAACACACCATGTGTTCTTGGACAAGTCATTTCCCTGCTTTGAGCCTCAGTGTCTTCCTCATCTAGAAGAAAATGCCATTGTACCAGATCAGTAATTCTTCAAATATGGCCCACTGCCCAGTGGCAGACCATAAAGATTCTCTTGATGGGTCTTAAACTTGACTGAAAAATAACGGTCTTTTTATGAATTGCATGAGTAAATGGCATCTCATTCAAAAGTGTTATTTTTGCATAAAACTAAAAGTTACTGACTAGTAACCTACTAAGTAGGTTACTATAACTTGTTAACAGTCAACTAAAATTAGTGTGTTTCTAGTTTATTCAGGACTCAACTACTTGGCAACATTCAAAGCTCCTACTTTGCATGAACATGTGCAGAGAGTTGCAAAGCCCACAATTTTTAGGAAGAATGCACAGATATCAATATCATTGCTATCTTCAGTTGATTGTGGCTTTCAGTTACTGTAATGACTGCTTATAAATTAATGTTAATAAGCTCCATAATCATCAATTTAGATTGCAGCGTGTCATTTGGTTAACCCTAACATGAGTGGTGATGCTTATTTGGATCCACAGTGTTTGAGGCCTATAATTTTCAATAGATGGGCTTTCAAGCATATGAGAATTTTATGGTATGTCAATTATATCTCAATTTTTTAGAATTAAAAAAAAAAACCTTTAAACTCTAACCAAAAAAAAAAGAACTGGATTCAAAAAAGTGTGATGGAAAAGATAAAATAGGGTAATGTGGCAGAGAGTGAATGAGGAGGTTTCCTTGCCAAGGCAAGGGATCTTCAAAGACTTCTCTGAGGAGGTGACATGTAAGTCAAGAACTGAATAATGAGAAGCAGGCTAGTGACAAACTGGGAAAACTCCATTGTAGGCAGAAAGAACAGCAAGGAAAAAAGGTTCTGAGGCAGGAACGAGCTCGGAGTGTGTCATGGTCTGGATTGTCATTCCATTCTCGTTCTCCTCCCACGGTGGGCAGGATATACTACCTCGCCCCCGATGTTGACTTTGGCCATGTGACTTTGCTTTGGGCAATGGAGTATAAGCAGACGTGACAGGAGCAAAGGCTTAAAACATGCCTGTGCAATAAGCTTGCCCTCTTGGGCTACTGCCTCGCAAGGGGAAGAGCCTGCCCTGAGTGGTTGCTGCCCCTTCCTGCTGGGTTCCAGAATGACCACACATGGAGCAGACTGGAGCCTACACTACTATAAAGAGCCATGCCCAACTGTATTTTCAGCTTGAAGCAGAACTTCCTAGTAGAGCTCAGCCTAGATTAGCTGATTCGGTCAACTCGCAGTCCTATAAAAGGGAAAATAAATGCTTACCATTGCATGCTGCTGAGTTTTGGAGTAGTTTATTATACAGCAGTAGCTGACTGATATAGCATGTTCAGACAGAGAGAAGACTAGTGTGATTAGGTGAGCAAGGAAGATGGGTAGTGGTATGGATGAGACAGGAAGGAGTCACATAACGTAAAGCTCTACAAGAAAGTCCTTTAGTTTGGGTTTTACTTTAAGCATATTGGTAAGGCATTGCAGAGTTCTAAGCATAACAGTAACACTAGCTGACTGTTGTATGTAGTATGGACGGCAGAGGTGCATAAGTGGATGACAGGATACCAATTATAGGAGGCTATTGTGATATTCCAAGCAAGAAATGACAGTGGCCAGGAATAAGGTTGTGGGTATGGACATGGTGAGATGTGATCTAATTCAATACATATTTTGGAGGTAGAGGAGATGGTACTAATTAATAGACTGGCTTAGGGATATAAAGACAAGAGTGTTCAAGGATGGTCCCTAAGTTTGGGGCCTGAGCAACTGGGTAGATGATGGAGCTATTTACTGAGATGAGAAAGGCTTAGGGTTAGGTCAAAAAGATGTCCAGAGTGGGAAGATGGGGAGAGTGGGCAGTTCTGGCATCTTATGTTTGAGATGCTAATTAGGTGGTTAGCTATTCAATTCTTCCTTCCAGGGAAGTGTTGTGAGCTAGAAATATAAATGTGAGTATCATCAGTGTACAGATGATATTTGAAGCCATGAGACCAGAGATCACCTGAGAGGTGAAAAAGACATCTCAGACAGAGTTCAGTCCGACATTTGGAGGTACAGGAGCTGAGGACAAGCCAGAAAAGGTTACAGGGAAATACGGGTCTGTGTGGCAACAGGAAAAGTAGGCAAGGATGATAGCAAGAAACCAAGAGAAGAATCATGGCTCAAATTTGATTCATTCATAGCTTTGGGTGTATTGCTAAAGAAGATATACAACTAATTACGAAAGAAAACAAAGAAATAACAAGGAAAACTTTGAACAATAATATCTCACTGTTATAACAACCCACCTCTAGAAAGTAGGGATGGGTTAGGCAGGTAAACCGTGGGCCTCATACCCTGTGTAAGTGGGTTTTAGTGAGAAAAGTTTCAGAGTCACTGGATTTAATGGTTTCTACAAGCCTTTCTACCTCTGTAGAGTCTTTGACTACAGACTGGTTAGGAGTCTATATTAGCTCAGTGTAGATCACCTGATATACATATCTAGTGGAGATGTGGATGCAGAGACAACCTAGGTAGAAAGAACAGAATACAAAGTAAGAGCTCTTCTATTCCCATACTTCTTCCACCTCCAAAAAGAAGCACTGTTATGGATTGGGGATGCCAAGGAGCAGAGGGTTGAGTTTTCAATGTGTCATGAGAAGTAATGGCTAGGACCATGGGAGCTGAAATCCTTGAGTCTAGAGGAAAGGCATTGGGGTGTTTGCTTTCGCTTGGAAGGATTCCAAGTCATTTCCCTCTTGGTTTCCCTTTACTACCTCTTTGAACTTCCTTCCTTGCCTATGACCATTAAGGTAAGACATGGCCAGCACCTTCTCCAGCTTGGGACAGTGTGTCCTCCACAGCTCTTCATCCCCAACAGAGCCAAGCAAGAGCCTGGCTGGTACCCAAATGGAAACAACAGTCTCCCCTTGGAAAAAGAAGTCCTTCCTACTGCAAAGTCCGCCTCAATACAGGAATGCACCAGAGCTTAGGAGCAAAGTCCCAGCTAATAATAAAAATGCTCCTTTGCTGGCTCTTTGTCCTCTAACCCTTTTGCTCAAAGTGTGGCCCATGGACCCGCAGCATAGTGTCTTCCGTGAACTTGTTAGAAATGCGGAATGCCTGATCTACTGAATTATATCCACATGTTATCTAGATTTCCAGAAGGTTCATATGCACATTAAAGTTTGAGAAACATGACTCCAGTATGTATTTCCCTTGGGACTTTGTAGGAAGGGGTGGCTGATTGAGCACAGAATTGTGTATTTGTCAGTTCCCTGGACAAATACCTCATGTAATCTCCGTGAACACACAGTACCAGAATTCTGAAACTCAAAAGAGGTTTATACAAGACTTGGAGTATTCCATGGCAGAACTAACCTTGGTGGGTTTGGGTGGCTCGTCTGAAGTACCCACCGCTGCCAGCAGTCACTCTCTAAGGAAGAAAGCCCCAAGTTCTTAAAGATATTAACAGAGAAGAAAAGAAGTACCCTGATGTTCTTGGTGGCTTGACAGGGAGGATTCCGAGACGCCTCTGCCCTTTTTATCCTAGGATGTTAAATAAGTCTTAATTAGGCTCATGGACTTCAGAGATCTGGAGTCAATTCAATCACAATGAGAAGATGACATCATCTGTGAGCAGTTAGAGGGGAATGGAAGGCCTTCTGCCAGGCGATGCAATGTGACACTTCCTTAAGTTGAGATAGAAGAAAAGCCAAATGGCAGTAGCAGAAGCCCAGGATCTATGAGGGAAAGATAAAAGGTCTGTATCTGGAACATGAACTTAGAATCAGACTTGCTTCAAGGCAGAGGGAAAAACAACATGAGGGGGCAAAAAGGCTTCAGGAATTCGTAAGTGCACAGAAAGCTACTATGTGGGCTTTGGAATGAGAACATGAGAAACCCAGGGAGGATTAGAATTAGCTTAAACATTGGTTTTTGCCTTCAAGTCATAACAAGAAAAGGGAGAAAGAGAAAGAAGAAAAGGAGAGGGGGGCACTCAGAACCAATAAATATTATCAGGCCTAACAGTGGCAGAGAAGGAACCAAAGAAGCAAGTTGAAGCCATTTTTTAAAAAGTTAAACCTTCAGAAAGCAGAAAGGGAACATCAGAGAGAATTGAAAATAAAATATTAGAAAAAGTATATTCAGATGCCTTTTCTGCAAGCAAGAAGGTGCTAGAAAAAAAATATTCCTAATATCGCTGAAACAGAAAAATTACTTCAGCCCAAAGAAATCAAATGCTGCGACCTCAGACACCAGCAACAGCAGAAATCTGTTGAAAGGATTTGCCATTGAAAACCAAGGAGGAAGGATTCCTCCTAGATCTAAGGGGTTACAGGGCCAGGGGCAGCCATAGAAGATGCTGTGCCCTAAATGATATCACAAGGCTATGAAAGCTTCGGGATTCTGTAGGTTTAGAAAATGGCCCAAGGAGAAGAGCAAGAGCCTGGGACCAGGGAAATGCAAGGCCAACTATAGAGTCACCTGTCGTAACATGGGTTTCCTGCTCCCAGAGATAGCAGGGACTGCTCAGTCTTTCTTCATCCAGGAAGACCTTCTCCTTTCCCAGTGTGGTGAGTGACAGTCAAGTGCAGGGTGAGATCAAGAGCATGGACTGGGAAGCTGGACAGCCAGGACCAGTTCTGCTACTTCCACATGAGTGACCTTGGACAAGTTACCCAACTTCTGAAAAGCGGGGATGGTCATAGTGTCCATCTCATAGGGTTGTTATGAGGACTGAGCAGTCTGGAAAAGTGCCCTGGCATGTATTAGCACTGAGTAAGTGTCAGCTCTTCTTCCCTCACTGAAATATGAAATCCACAGGGACAAGGGAGTATTTATTACTGATGTAGCTTTGGCACCTAGAATAGTACATGGTAAAGAGCAGTTGCTCAATAAATATTTGTTGAGGGAATGAATAGTTCACTCTCTGAATCTTCCTTCTACTATAATATTGGTGCTTGAGGGTGAAGTGTATCTGGGTTGCTGTGTCTTTGTTCTGTTGCCTGTCTCTGGGTGATTCAAAAACCTCCCCTCCAGAAACCACTTAAGTTTTCTGGGCCATTTCACAACTTCCTGTCTCATTGCATCCCCCATTGTACATCAAGCATGCCCTCCTGGGAGCCCTGCAGAAAGTGGGGAGAGGTCACTTTCTCTCTGTGTGCCCAGGGAATGGCAAAGGGATGGGGGGACATGTCCATTAACATGACTGGCAATTACCCAGCTGAATCCCACCCAAATCCCGCTGCACATCAGTTGAGCAAGGGCCCCCCCCCATCACTTTCACTTTCTAAGGTTTCTGAGAAGACACTGTCAAGGGATGACAGAAATAGTGAAGTGCTTTTACCATGCCACAGCTCCACTCTCTCTGCCTGGACAGAAACTGTAAACACAGGCAGGCAAGCGACTGGGTTATTGTCTTCTGGGAGTGGTTAAGAGCTACAAAGCACAGCAGGAAGCCAAGAGACAGCATTCATTTATGTTGAGCATTTGGCTCCCAAGAAGCAACCTGGCAACGTGTCCTGCCCATCCCCAAATACAGCACAGAGAACATAGTAACATTGACAGTTCATAAGTTCACTTTTACCCAAGGGCACTCTCCTCTGCAGACCTCACTGGGCAACGTCAGCAGGCCCTGGAAGGTGTTGCCAAGCCACTATGATCTTATCAGGGCTCTGCTGATCGATGTGGCCTCATTCCCTGCTCCATGCCAGGCAGTGGGTCCAACAGTGCTTTCTGCAATGACAGCTGTGCTGTCCAACACAGTAGCCAGTACAGCATGACTACTGAGCACTTGAAATGTGGCTAGTGCAACTGGAGCTGAATTTTTAATTTTATTTCATTTTAATTAATTTAAATTTAAATAGCCACATGTAGCTGGTGGCAACTATCTTGGACAGCTCCACTCTAAGGTGCTACTTGTACCTCTGCTCCCAGCTCTGATATCTCAGTGACTTGCTCCTCCAACAGGAATCCACTTTCAGGGAATACACTTTATTTAAGCAAAGTCTGGCTCCACTTCCTGGGGTTAAAGACCAAGTGCACTGCCACCTCCAAAGAATAAACAAGGAATAAGCCCCATCCTTCTAATCTCCACAGCACTTAACAAGTTTGCAAAGTTCTTCTCCAGACACTACCTAATTAGCGATGCACAATACCCTGGGAAATAGAGTATTATTTCCCCCACTTTACGAATGGGGACATGGTCTAAGGTCATGAAGCTAGTCATGGCAAAGCTGGCACTTGAATCTTCGTCCAAGTCCAGAGCCCAGACTATTATCCAATTTCATCAGAAAAGAATGAAAGGAAAATAAGAAAATGCCTCTTTAAAAACATCAGATTTTCCAGGATGAAAACACGCAGCAAAGTGACCCAGATTTTGGTTCCACAGCAGCTCAGACCAGTCTCTCCCAGGACCCCGTGTCTAAGCTGCAGTGCTCCTGCTTAAAACCATCGGTGTTTCTCCACCATCTGCACTCCCCGCGCCCCAGAAAAACCAGCAACCTGACAGCACCCCAGCGCCCTTCCCATTCACTTGCTCAGTCCCTCAGCTGTGCGTGTGCCAGGCCCCCTGCGAAGCACTGCCCCTCTGCCCAGAATGCGTCCTGCCTCCCCTCAACCTGAGGAAAAGCCCCCACTCGCCATGGCCTGGAGCACCCTCTTCCGGAATGCTTCCCTGGAAAACATACACACACCCCTCCTCCAACCCTCAGCAGAAATATTTGCTGTGGTCTTACAGTCCTCTATAGTACATTTTCTCACACTGCATCACAGACAATCCTGGATGCTTTTCATTACTTCATTTATTAAGTGTTACTAAGATACAGATCCTCTCGCCTCAACCTCCTGAGTAGCTGGGACTACAGGCACGTGCTACCACATTTGGCTAATTTTTTAAATTTTCTGTAGAGACAGGGTCTCGCTATGTTGCCCAGGCTGGTCTTGAACTCCTGTCCTTAAGCAATCCTCCCCCATCAGCCTCCCAAAGTGTTGGGATTATAGGCATGAGCCATCGCACCCAGCCTGGTTCCTTTTTAAAGAAGAACAACATTAGAGCTAAAATAACAAACCGGGGGGGCCGAGATTCAAACGAGGCTATCAGACTCCAGAGCCTGCAGGAGCTCTGGAGTAGGGGGCAAATAATAAAAATAAGAGTAGGAAAGCAAAAAGTAATAGCAGGGGAGAAGGCTATGCCCCACTGGGGAGGGGAGGTATAAGGCAGGGGAAAAGGGTCCAGAAATTACTAACTTTTTCTTTAAACATTTTAGAAATGTTTCCTTTGTTGTGGTAAAAATAAAGAATTTTGTAATTTGAAAAATAAATACAGAATGTTCTATAATATGAATAAATTAATGTTGTATGTTAGACAACGGGCAATAGAGAGCAGACCTGAGAAATCCCATGGTACCAGGTAGACCACTGTCCTCTCTGGGTGAGGAGAAAAGCCAAGTTGGTTCTAGAACTTA
This sequence comes from Daubentonia madagascariensis, assembly GCA_023783475.1. Lineage (NCBI taxonomy): Eukaryota > Metazoa > Chordata > Mammalia > Primates > Daubentoniidae > Daubentonia > Daubentonia madagascariensis. Next base: position 20,054,743 of record JAKFHU010001990.1, read on the forward strand.
AAGATCATCCCCACCCACGGTGAGGGCCCAGCTTCGACGCTGGGCTAAGCGCCTAACTTTCTTGCATGCGGGTGCCACACCTGCGTACTGACAGGCTCTCCTCAGCCAGGGGGTTTCTAGGGCTTCTGGGACAAGATGAGTGGACCCCCGCCCTGCCTTCTCAGTGCCCCAGCGAGTACACAGGCGGCCCGTGGGAAGGCACACTCCATCACATCACCCATTTATTTCCTTCTGTTTCACACCGTCTTCTCCCACCTCAAACCTCCACCCCTCTTTGCTCTCAGGCGATCACTTCACTTCACTTCTTATTGCACTGAGAAGAGAGAACTAGCGCATCTCTGCACCTTCAAATCTACCAAGCTCAGGGGCCTGTATTCATTATCTCTGCCTTCCCTCCTGGCGCCAAGGACCAGCTCACCCTGCTCCTAGGGGAGTAAGGACCTCTACTCACGTATGGGATGCCCGCCCCTCGCACCCATTCAAGCACTGCCCTCCTGCTATCAGCCACCCCCTCTCCTGCACCTTTCTTTACAGTCTCTACCATATGATCCTTACTTACTTTCAAATATGTTACAGTACAACCTTAAGAAAACCTCCCTGGACCCCACGTCATATTCCAGCATCTGCCCCTTGTCACTGTTCCTCTTTATTAAAAAAAAAAAAAAAAACCCACAGTTAGCTATACTTGCTGCTTCTATTGCTTTACCTTCCCTTCTCTCTTAGCCTCACTTCAAATAAGCTTTCATGCTGGCCACTCCATTGAAATTGTTCTAGTCGAGGCTAAGAAAAGATCCGCATCGTGCCAAACCCACTGGATATTTTTAGTCCTCATCTCTCTCAACCCTCAGCAGCATTTATCCCGACTGTCCACTCCCTTCTTCTTAAACTCTTGGCATCCATCACAAGACACTCTCTGAGTTTTCCTCTCAAGTTCCAGGTTGGTTCTTCTTAGTCACCTTTGCTGGCTCCTTCTATCCCTGATTCTAGTTGTTAGAGATCCCAGGGATCGGTCTGGAACTCCTCTTTGTTTACACTCACTTCCCAACACTCAAGTTGAGTTTGCACCAGAATTAGCTAGAGGGCTTATTAAAACACACACCACTGGACCCCACCCCCAGAGTTTCTGATTCAGTCAGGCTAGGGAGAAGCCTGAGAATTTGGGTTTCTAACAAGTCCCAAGGTGGTACTGTTGCTGGTCCAAGAACCACACTTTGAGAGATGCTGTCCTAAATAATCTCATCTCTCCCTTGGCCTCAAACACCACCCTCATGCTGCTGACCCCCAGAAATACACCTCCAGCCCTGCCTCTCCCCTCGACCCTGGACTTGTATGACCTAATTGCCTTCCTGACATCTCCTTCTAGACATCTAGTGGGCTCCTCAAACTTAACATGACCTCATATGGCCAAATATGGGGGGGTAGCAGCACCTCCCCATGTCTTTCCAATGGCAATAGCGAGGAGGCAACCTTGATTCCATGAGCTCCCTCATACCCCATATCCAACGCATCACAAATCCTGTTGTCTCTACCTGCAAAGTATTAATACATCCCAAACCTAAATGCTTCTCACCACCTCCGCCATGACGGTCCTTGGCAAAGCCATGCTTTCGCCTGGATTCCTGCGGATCTCCTCCTGTCTGGTCTCTCTGGTTTCATCCTGTCCCCCACAGAGCAGCCAGTCATATTTCAAAACCACAAATCATACCTCATCACTCTGCTCAAAATACTCCGACTGCTTCCCACCCGTGGAAAATAAAACCCAAACTTCTTTCTATACCCTCTAAGGCCCAATATGACCTGGCATCTGCTTACCTCTCTGACCTTGTCTCCTGCTGCTACTGTCCTCACCTCTCCACTTCAGTCCCCCTGACCGTCTATATTTTCCCCAAACTCGCCAAGCTCAGACCTTTGTACTTGCTCTTCTGTCCACCCAGGGTTAGCATATGGCTTCTTCCGTACTCAGGAATCTCTAATATCAACTCCTTCTTGAGGCCTTTTCCAAGCACTTGATCTGAGAAAACACCCTGTCGCCTGTACTCTTGTTACCTTCCTTTATTTTACTTCATAGCACTTTGTCTATGTTTATTTGTCTACTGATTAATTAACTATGTCTCCACTAGAATGCAGAGTCCATGAGGGTAAAGACTGTCTTCCTTCTTGCTATATTCCCATCGTCTAGAACAATAATTAGTAAAGATTAGACACTCAACTTTTGTTAATTAAAGAAATAAATGAATGTCCCTTGTCTCTATTTGAAATTATCTTGCCATTTATTTGTTTACGTGTTTATTATCTGTCTCCTCTGATTCTATACAAGGATCATCAGGGAATTTGTTCTCTTGTTCACTACCATAGCCTCAACAACTGGACAGTGGCAGGCATGGGGTAGGCATTTAACAAATACCAGAGACAAAAACAAACTTCTGCTTAGTGCCCAGCCCTACCCCTCAGAGTCTCCCACTCTCACCTAGGGCTCTCTTTCTCTCTTCCTGTCTCCCATCCCCCGCCTCTGATTCTGCTTCTTATCCGTCTGTTCCTGCCCTTCCCGGCCTGAGTTCCTAATCTAGGTTCTCTCTAGGCATGATCCAGCTTGAGCTCAGACCGTGCTCTGAATTTGCAGTCATCCTGGAGACCCTTCCAACACCTGTAGGTTAATTTCTATTACTGATGAACTGCCTTGATCTGTCTCAATTTGCAGTCACTTCCAAAAGGCAAATACACCAGGCCAAGTGCCTAGAGAGACCACTAAATGGTAACTGGCAATTAGAAGGTGTTATGCTCTTCTCTCAGAGCAGCAGGTGTACAGTAGAGCCAATGGCTCCCCAGAACCTATGGAAGGAAGGAGGTAGCAATGAGGAAAAAGAAGGCGGGAGCTGACACGCTTGGATACCAGCTATCTATCAGGCACTTTGATTTACATGGTTTTATTTAGGTATGAGTTTCTCTATTCTACAGATAAAGAAACTGAGACCCAGAAAGTTTAAATAACTTAAGTTTACTCAGCTAGCAAATAACAAAGCTAGGGTTTGAACCCACTAGAATGTAAGTTCTACAAGTGTAGAGGCTGGTCTTTATATTCCCCACTATATCCCTAGCACTTGGAATGGTACCTGGTACTTCACTAAATGTCTTATTGAAAGAATTAATGAATGAGCTCAGGTCCAAATGACATCAAAGCCCATGCTTTCCCCACAATAAGCTCCTAAGTCTTGTACTCAAAGCTGTGCACAGCTAAGCCCCAACCTCCCTTCCTAGGCTTTTCTCTCTTTCCTCTAACATGAACTCATTACTCAAGCCAAGCCGGCATCTACACTGTCCCTTGACAGTATATCCTATATCCCCCGACCCCACCTCTCAGCTTAACCCAGCCCTACTCATTCTTCCACTCTTACTGCAAATCCTCCCAGGTCCTGCCAGCCACAAATGACTTCAGGATCTTCAGCCCTTCAATAGCACTCACCACCTGGAAGTCATTTGGGAATACCAAATGCAGTAATGCACCACAGGGCTCATTCTTACACACATACCTGTATTTCCTCCCTAGCTAGACTCTTCTGGTAGTAATCTTGGCAGCAAAACTATAGAAGGACCCCAAACTGTGAGTGCAGAATAAAAAGACAAAGCCCATGTGCCAAAAGAAGCAACTGAGGCCCACCAGCCTGTGGGTTCTCCCAATGAGGAGCTGTGCCTTGTCAACACACTCCTTCACACCAGCTTGCATAGAGCACCTACGATGCACCTACCACTGCTCAGCCAAGCCCAGGCCCTCCTCCTACCCAGAGCTGCTCTCAGTTTAATTGGGGAAACAGTCCTAGAAACAGATAATTGGAATATAAGCTTATGAGTACTGAAGGAGGTCTAAGAAGCCATCCATTCTAAGATGTACCATTATCTTAACAAAAGCCTTAGGGATAAGAAATGCTACCTGTTTGGGGGATGTTCATGACTATAGCTCTGACTTGGGCAGTGCATAGGCCATATATGTAACCAAAGTGTTGTACCCCCATAATATTCTGAAAGAAATAAATAAATGCTACCTTCAGTGATTACATATACACAATGACTGTAAGATACATCATCTTAAATGGTAAAATATGCATCTCAAAATAGAGAAAACATGGTAATAACAAACCATGAAAAGCTGAACAGAGGATTAAAAGTAGAACTTAACACAGGAGGAACTCAAATATCCTCTCCTATTTATTCAGATCCACCAAGCACAAGAATGAAGAGCGAACAGGCAGGAGGAAAGGGCAAACTTGTATATAGGTCTCAGGTGGTAGCAGGTGGGCCCAGTGTAAATCAGATCACTCATTCCTCCGGGACACTTCCTTCCTCCACCAGAGACACAGGGAAAGGACTTGGAAAATAATGCCTGGAAAGAACAAAGACTCCAAAAGCCAGTGTAAAATCCCTGATTTTACAAGCCCAGCACAAAGCCAGGCAAGGCCTAGAAAGGATGGGTCCCACAAGACTGCATCAGAGGGCCCTCACTGCGAAGTACTTCTCTAGAAAACCTGGTTTGCAGAGCACACCAGTGATTTTGCATGAGGGGAATCCCATGTTAGTCAGAGAGTCTGCTAAGACAGCTAAGGGACAAAGCCAATGCATGGGCACACACCTACTCCCATTACAAATGACAGTAACAGCTGCCATTTACTCAACACTTACTAATCCCAAGCGTGTGCTTAGCATTTTTTATATATGGTTTTTATTTTGATCCTTATAATAACCTTGTGAGGTGGTTATTGTTATTCTTACTTGACAGATGAGAAAATGCATGCAGAGAGATAAATTAACTAACCTACCCAGCTTGTAAATGGTGGGTCTGGAATTTAAACCCAGGTCTTAATTACTACTCACACACAGCCCCAAAAGTCCCATACCTGGGCACATCCCCACACTCACACTCGTGCCTCCATTCACACACACAAAGCCTTAGATGTGCACTCACATATAGTATATGCACACTCACAGTGAGGCCACCTCTACCCTAACCTAATTCCAGTTCTTTATTGCTACAAGCAGAGGCTCCTGCTCCCTCTCCCTTCATTCGGCCACAGCCATCAGCCAAGTAAACCCATCATAATGATTTCCCATGTGGTCTTAATTTGTGTAACAGAAACTCAACAGGTCATTTCCAAAGTGCTAGAAGCCCATTAAAGCCTTGCAGCTTGTCAAGGTATAAAGATACTCACAGAGCACCTGAAGCCTTGGGTGCCTCCTGGAGGTGCAGACCTCCTCAGGTGTCTGCAGAACTGCATTTCTCAAGGTGAACAGCAAAGTTAAGTGGTGTAGGTGTCAAACACCCCTGCTGGGGCTGCAACTGAGGATATCAGAGAATTCAGACTTACACACACCAGTCAACTCTCCACTGGTCTATGGACATTAGGAGAATAAAGTGCATTTAAAACCACAGAGAAAAACTATGACTAAAGGAAGCCTTCAGAGATTTATGTATCCTTCCCCTGATTTTAGACAAAACTATTCAAGAGAGATCCAAATGTGACTGCTCAGGAGACTTAACCCCTCCCTCAGTAAGCCACTTTGAAGTCAAGAAGTTCTTCCTTAGGTATCAACTACACTCCTTATGCAGCTATGCACTGGCCCTTGCCTCTGTGAAGTCAGGGCCAACCACCTGCCAATGTCCTCGCCTTGCACACTCAGGAAGCATGCTACCCTCAGTCTGCTGCTCTCAAGGCTGAATGATCCCAAGTCTCACTGGCCTTCCCCCTGAAGCACAGACTTTCTGTCCAAAGCAGCACTCATTCCCCATTCCTGGGCACAAATCAAAGCTAGGGGAATGGGCCAACCACTGCTTGCCTCAGTTTCCCCTTACTAATACTGTGGGAGTGCAACATAGCAAGATGGGTCAAGCCCAGGGTTTGGGGTCTAAGAGGTCTGGGTTCAAGCATGATTCTGCCACTTCACCTCTCTGGGTCTTGGCTTGGGGCTGCTGGAAGGATGAAATGCAACAGAGTGCTTCAATTTGTAAAAGACTGCAAACATCTTTGGGAATATCATGCAAGAATCGACCCCCTCCCCAGTGAAATGCATACACACGCAAAATTTGCATGCAATTTCCGGGGGTCCACAGGCTCACTGATGCTTTTTCATGGACTCTAAGAGAAGATCTCTCAGATAAAACAGGTGTCTCTTAGCCAAACACGACTGTTCACTATTAACTTAATAGTATACTGCTAATAATCTTTTATGTATTTGCTTATCTTCCAACTAAATTTTCATTTCCTAAAGGACAGGAATCATAACTTGAACCTGTCTGTAATTCACAAGTCCTACATGGTGCTTTGCAGTTAGTGAGCCATCAGGCCTCTTTGATGATTTGTTTCAGTGGGGAAGCTGTGTCTGAGATCCTATGGGATTCAGAGGAGCCAGGTGTCCTCCTTGGAAATCCATCTTCTCCCTACATTTCAGAACTGCTGCCAATACACTGGAGCTCAAGCCAGAGATGGAACAGCTGCTCTCCCTTTCCTTTGGCCCGGATAACCTCAGTCATTCTATCTATCAGGCATCCTGAGTGCAGGATGAGTTTGGAGATGTGGTGACTATATTTCCTCCCTGTTGGCTTGGCTCCACAGACAGCTTGTCTTCCCAACCACCACGGTAGAAGAGGGCATAAAGTCAGGCAAAAGGAGTGACTCACAGTCTTCTCTCCTAGTGCCTCATTCTTTTATGGAAAATGCCAGCCCAGCACAGCACCAGATATAAGGGAGGTCCTCAAGGACAGAGAAGGATGGATGGATGGATGGATAGATGGATGGATGGATGGATGAATGGATGGCGGGAGGGAGGGAGATGAGATAGAACTGAACTAGCAATCCAAAATCAGGAAACTTCAAAACTAACTCTTCATAAGGCCTGGGTTATAATTTTTATTCTGCAATTAACAAGCTATATAACCCTAAATAAATCTTTTCCCACTTTGGCACCAGTTTCCTCACCTGTAAAGTGAGAAAACTGGGCCAAAAAGGTGATTATGTTTATATATACAAGCATTTGCTTTGCTTTCAGGCCAGAGAAGGTCCTAGCATCACAATTCCCACAGTGATGTAGCCAAATTGCTGCTGTCACCACCACCACTACAGACTTATAGACTGCCTTGGAGACAGTTCCCAGATACTCTTATCACTCACATGTGTGCTCCAACAGTTCCTCACCTCCACCATGCCATCTGCCTTCTTCTCAGGCTCTGAGGCTTCCCTGATGCCACTGAGGCAGGAGATATCTCAGGATACACATGACATCCATGCACACACAACCCAGAAGTCTGGGGAAGCGGATGCTTCATGGAGAGAATTTGAACCAATGGGAGTTGGGAGTCAACAGATAAATTTTTCTCCCTTCCTCCCTTACTGCCGTGGACTGTTTGGAGATGTGGTGATTATATATGGCATGTATGAAAGCATCCTGGGAGACTGAGTAATTGGCTTGCCAGGAAACTGTGACCTGCTTGGTAATGAACTCTCCTCTGCTTTACTTCCCTGACTCTGACTTCCAAGACTTACACCCCTATAGAAAGTGTTAGTGCAGAAAGTGACTATCTCATATTTATTGTGTGCTCCCTGTGTGTCGGGCACTGTGCTAAAAGCTTTACCTCAGCTAACTACAACAGGAACAATTACCATTTATTGAGCATTTACCACAAGCACTGGCTTAAATATTTTAAATCACTAAATCCTTGTAACAATCCTATAAAATACACACTAGTATTATCTCAACTCAAGAGATGAGGAAACTGAAGTGTATATATAAGTAACTTGCCCAAGGTTATACAATTACTGTATGGAGAGATGAGGTAAATAAAATCACTATCCCCTTTGACAGATGGGAAACAGAGACTCAGAGAGGTCAAGTAACTTGACAAAAGTCACACATCTACTAAGTTGCAGAGCTACAACTTGAAGTCCTGGAATACAAAGCCAGCACCAACAATGCCCTGCTCTAAGGATTCTTCGAGCCCTGAAATATTAACCTGTTAGGCTTCTGATAAAGGATAGATTCTTCTGGCGTTAACTACAGTTAGATCTCAGTACCAAAGCCAAAGCCCTTCTCTTTACCCCTTGCTGTAGTCTACCCAACCACCTAGTCCCAAGTTGTCAAACTCTACTATCCCTGAACTTTTCTAAACTTATTAAAATAGTCTATTATGCTAGACTATAACTAACAATGCTCACAAATATTTGCTGACACTCCCTGGGAGAAAATTTTACTTTCTGTCTCCTTTAACTTAAGGCTTGACCATAAGACTTACTTTGGCCAATGAGATTTGAGCAGAGTGACGCATATCACTTATGAGCAGTAGTTTTGAGAGCCAGAAAAGTAGTTATAGTTTTTCCAGAGAGAGAAAAATGCAAAGGAGAAACGTAGTCAATTCACAACGAACATATGTCATCAGCAAGAAATAAGCCCTTGATATTCTAAGTCGTTAGTATTTGAGGGTTATTGCAACAACACCCAACCTTCCTGTTGATACAGAAATTGGTACAGGAAGCAGGGTGCTGCCACAACAACACAACAACAAATAAACTAAATATATGTTGCATTGGCTTCTGGGGCCAGATAGTGGGCAGAAAGGAAACTATATTATTGGAGCCTAGATTGATGTTGATTCATATTTTACAGGGATGAAAAATTTGGTAAAGTTGTCATCTGAAATAAATTGGAAGAGGAAAATGTACCTGATGAGCTTGGAAAACAGAAAGGTAGTAGTGTGTCTTGATCACTACTGGCTGCATTTGGCAAGAACTAGAAGAAAAAGATGTGTTATGCATTGAATTGTGTCCCCCCAAAATTCATATGTTGAAGCCCTAATCCCCAGTACCTGAGAACGTGACCTTATTTGGAGATAGGGTCTTTACAGAAGTAATGGAGGTAAAATGAGGTTGTCAGGATGAGCTCGAATCAAACATGACTAGTGTCCTTATAAAAGGGGGAAATTTCGACAGAGACGCACATAGAGGGAAAATGATTTGAAGAGAAAAGACAACCATCTACAAGCCAAGGAGGGAGGCCTGGAACAGACACTTCCCTCACATCCCTTAGAAGGAACCAACCTCGCCATCACCTCGATTTTGGACTTCTAGCATCCAGAACTGTAGAGAATAAACTTCTGTCATTTAAGCCACCCAGTACTTTGTTACAGCAGCCCCTGCAAACTAATACAAGATGAGAACAGAAAAGAATTGGCCACCTTGTAAATGCAAATGAAATACAGAGTCCAGAAAGTCCAGGACTTGCAGGGTTGAAAGTGACAACTTTTTCTCATCTCTGACAAGAAAAGATAAAACTAAGAAAGGCTTCACTTTGGGCAGGCCAATTAAAACTTGGCCTTGAGGCAAGGATGACATCAAGGGGTCAGACACCCCACCCATGGTTAAAACATCTGAACAAATTAAGGTAGTACCAATGAATCCTTTCAGTTGAACAAAATGAAGAAAGGAGACTAAGGGTTTCTTCTGGCTCTTGCACAAAAGCCTAATAATCAAAATGAACTGTGAGTGTGGCTCTTGATACATAAAGCTGACCGGAATTAAACAGATGATTAAAATGACCAAGTGTTACTCTTGTTTTATAGTCACAGGACCACACTATCTTAGACTAAAAGAGACTGAGGCTGTTTAGGAAACAAAACAACCCTCAGGCCTCCAACATTCTATGGGTAAAAAGTGGATTGACAAAGTTTTTCAGCTGCAAGAGAATATAATGGAAAAGGAAGGACCCCCAAGAAAGGGAACCCAAGAGGCACGGAAAGCAGTGGACTGGTGATCTACTTCCAGGGGGCAAAAGAACAAGCCCAATCCCTAAGGCAAGGGCTCCTTGTCACAGCTGTCCCATCGAATCTCAAAATTGCTCTAAAAGCAATCATTCTATATCTTCCACTGTTCCCCTTTCCCAAAGGAAAAAAAAGGATTTATTTAATTGATTCTGGCACTCCCTCTTTTAACATGGCCTATGGATTGTATGAGAAGCAGATAATTTGCTGTTTTAGTCCATGGGTATCTGAAGCAAGAGGATTCAGATAAATACCTGATGTCAAGACCCAGCACAGGACCCTGGGCCTTGATTCTATTGCCATGACTAAATGGGACATTGGTATGGCCTCCCTAGAGAGAGGCAGGAGGAGAGCGTATTTTGTGAGTTGAAAGGAGACTGAACCAAATATTTGCAATGAGAAGGGAAGACTACAATAAACTTTATTATCATTCACAAATATTTGCTGCCTTTTTCTAGGGAGGCCACTTCCTTGGTTGGCCATGGAACTTGCTTTGAGCGAAAGGGATGTACTTCTGACAGAAGTGTTAAAGGCCAGCTCACACTCCACCGTGCTCCCTTCTCCCTCTGTCAGAACACCAGCAAGGTGCTACATAAAGGATGCTCTGTCAGCTTGCTCAAGAAGCTCCTCTGTCCCATAATGAACACGTAGAGAGAAATCAGCCCTTGTTGCTATTAGCCACAGTACAACCCAGCCTATATTGAATGACACAACCATAGATTTCTTCCTCTTTGAAAGGTCTGAGTCAGTATTCCTTACACCTCATAAACATTTGTCTCCTCATTCTTCTCATCCCACTGGAGCTAAGTTCTAGAGTCTCCAGTTCCAGAATCTAGACTGACCAATACTACAGAGAAAAAAAAATACTGGGCACAGAAATCCAATTTGAAGACCAGTAATACATTTTGCCAGGAGACAGAGCTCATAGTTTATCTTGATGAAATGTTTGTGGGTTTGACACCACTATACAACAAATAAGAACATGTAATTGATTTCATGGACCACCACATTTCAGGCAATCAAAGTCTTTCCTTCTTGAGGAGAGAGGATTGAGCCATGTCAGGGCATCAAGTAGAGTACTTTGGAATGTGCAGGAAACCTCCCCACCAAAGTAAAAATTTAAACATGACTCTCTCCAGTTATTTACCAAGAAGGGCACCTGCTTTCCCCTACACCAGAGATTCTTAACCCTGGCCGCCACTTAGAGTAACCAGTGGCACTTTTATAAGACTATCTAAGTCTTGAGCTCCACATCAAATCAAATTAATAATAATCTCTGAGGTGGGTCCTCAGCATCAGAATTTTTTAGAGCTCTCCTATGGATTCTAGTATGCAACCAAGGCTAAGGATCACTGCACCAGACAGGAAGCCCCATGAGAGCAAGGGCCATGACTGTCTTCTTCAAAGCTATATCCCCAGTACCCAGTTTTATGCCTAGCACATACTTTATACTCAGTGAAAGAAAATAAAGAACAACAATCTGTTAAGTAAAAGAACCCTGAATAAATGAATCTTGACCCTGAATAAGCCATCCTATCCACTTGGTGGTTTCTCCCCATATGCTAGACACATCATTTCATCTTTTAAAATTCAGATACTTTTTTCTTTAGAACTGCACTGCCCAACACAGCAGCCACTAGCCACATGTGGCTACATAAATTTAAATTTAAAATAATTAAAATCATATAAAATTTAAAATCCAGTTCCTCAGTTACACTAGTCACATTTTAATTGCTCAATAGTCGCATGTGGCTTGTGGCTACTGGATTGGACAGTGCAGACATAGAGCATTTCCATCATCCCAGAAAGTTCTATTGGAACTTTCAATTTTAAATTTTTAAATTTCAATTTTAAAAGCAGCAAGTGACCTTGGTGATTTAATCCAACCCTCTTCTTTTATAGATAGTAATGAAATTTAATGGTAATGAACATAAGAACATAAATGCGGGTCCAAGAAACCAACAGCATGAGCTCAAGAAGGGAGAGAAGTCAGAGCTTAGCAGAAACAAGTGAAAAACAAACAAACCTCTTCCAGGTCTTGGTCCACAAAAAGTTTATTACTAATTAAAACTGATATAGCCAAAGTGTTGTACCCCCATAATGTTCTGAAATTAAAAAAAAAAAACAAATGAAGCACAAACCATAAAACAAGAATGGTAAAGTTGTCTACATTGAAATTAAAAATATCTGTGTAACAAAATACACCATTAAAATAAGTGAAAAGACAAAAAAAAAAAAACCTGTGACAGGGCTGCACTAATAGAAACACACGACCTTGAACTAAGTGCCAGACGTGGTGCTGGATACTGATTTATGATGGAAAACAAAACAAGTTGAGTTACAGAGTATTCATAATTTACTGGGGAACAAAAAACAATTCAAGGAAACAAAAAGAAATATGTAATTTCAGTTTATGATAAGAACTCTGAAAGACTAAACAACAGGAAGTAGTGATTCACAACAAAATGGGGGACCCTCAAAGGTAAGATGGTCCTTGAGAAAGTGACATGTAAGCTAACACCAGAGGACGAGTAACAGCCAGATACAGAAAGTGTAGAAACAAGGAGGTCTGCCGGGCAAAAGGCAAACAGGAATGATGGTGTGGGTCAGGGAAAATCTCAGAGTATTCGAGGAACAAAAAGTTGGACAGTGTGACTGAAGTGATTTAGGTGGGACCAATGGAAGGGCATTGCATTAAAGCAAAATCAATCTTCCTTCAAATTATTTCTAACAGAGTTGTCCAACAATAATATTTGCTGCCTCATGATGTAGTGTTATCTTCATCAACGGGGGTGACCAGGCATAGGATTGGACTAACGGATTGCTGGGCAATTAAGGATTCTCTTAAAGAGTCCTCTCTGTGATGAAGTATGTATCTTAAGAATCTCAGAACCATGGACAAGGGAGCATGAACAAAGATGTACATCGCAGTAGTGTTAGTCAAAAATCTGAACCAAGCCAAGTTCCCATCAATAGGCAAATGAATGAATACATTGCAGTATTATGCAGCAGTTCAAACTAACAAACTAGATCTAAATGTCTTCAAAAGAATAATGGTGAGTGAAATGATAAGTTTCAGAAAGATTTATACTGCATTATACCATTTGTATGATTGTGTAAACCACACAAAGCAATAGCTAATATTCATTGAATGTTTGCTACATACCCAATACTGTTCTAATACATTATACAAATCAACTAGCTTAATCCACAGAACAATACTGTGAGATGGACAGTATTTACCCATATTACAAGTGGGAAAAATGAGGCAGAGAAGTTAAAGAACTTGCCTAAGATTACACAGTAAGAGTCATAGCTGGGATTTAAACCTAGGCAGTCTGGCTCCACAGGCATTACATTTTGCCACTACACATATGCCCTCTCTATTATCTATCTTGTACACAGACACATATAAGTATATAAACGTGCTAATATAGAAGCATGCACACACACATACACATGCGTATGGACCAGATACTCATCGACCACATTAGTGGGGGCCTCTAGGGAGATTGACAGAGGAAAGGGACAGGGAAGGGAACAGAGGGGACTTCCATTTATTTTGTAATTATTTTTTAAAGATTCAAATTAATATGACAAAATGTTAATATGTGTTGATTCCAGGGGACAGCTACAGGGTTATTGTTTATATCATCCTTTGTGCTTGTCTATATTTTTCTTTTGTTTTATAAACTAGTTCCTTGTCAAGCTAAAAATCCTATGACTGAGAGCTAAGGAGAAGAGAAGTTAAGTGATACACCCAGGGGTCAACAGTGAAAGAGCCACGGCTAGGTTCTGGGTCTCCAGACACATGGCCCCATGCCTGCTCTGTGACCCCATGCTGCCAGGAGGTTTGTGTGCTTTATTTTTTAACAGATTGTAAGCCTGAGAATGGAGCCAGCCTAGCTTATCACTCCATCTTGGCTTCACTTCATGCATTGGCTGCATCCATGAAAAGTTGTATTTAAATAAAATATTTGCATATCAAATCATATTTTTCCACTGATTTACATTCTAATTTTAGAGATGTGTTCCCACAGAAAAAAGTTTAGTCCCAATATGTTAAAATAAATCCCAATTAAGAATCAAAGCATTCATCAAAGAGCACCATAGTCAATGCAGATCTGATTTTCCCACAATGCTCTCTCAAGACAACTCTGGCCAAATGGCCACAGAGACTACATTTTAAAATGGATGCCTATTAAAGTGTAGCCACATGGTTAATTCTGATGTGCTTGCATGTTCTCTTTAAGCAGACAAAACAGATTACCAGGTATTCATCTCCAGGTATTCAGCAGGCCCCTCTGAGTGGAAGAATCATGAAAATTTCATTAAATGGAATTCACCAGCTAACAAGACAACCATCTGTCCTGGTTGATTTCAAATACCTGTCAAAAGGCATTTTGGCAGATGTCCTTTTGTGTCTTTTAAGAGGAGCTATATCTCTATCATGTTGCACTTAATCATTCCTGCTCTTGTGAAGTAGGGGAAACAGCCACGAGGTGGAATGGGGCTAAGACACAGACTCTGCAGGCATAGATTCCTGAGTTTAAATCCCATGTCTGCCCCAGCAGCTAATCTGTGGTCACAGATGAGTTTCTGGAATCCCCCAGGTCTCATTTTCCTCATCTGGATAATGAATATGAAAATAGCACATATATAGGAGAGTTGGTAGAAGGATTAAATGACAAATTTTAGGTATTTGAGATCATTCTTTATTTAAAATAAATCTAGTTCAGATGACAGTTATCCATCCTCATTAGGAATTAAGTACAGTGGGTAACTTCAAATATATGCTCCTTGAAAGAAAAAATAGAAATATTTTATTAAGTTAAATACATGAATTTTTAAAAGTTATATAAACTAAATATACACTACACTTATTAGCTTATTGTCTTTGTCTGATTTGTTCACCGCTATCTCCCTTGTGCTTTAAAGAGTGCCTAGCACAAAGTAGACACTTGCTAAATATTTACTTAATGAAAAAATGAATATTTTCTAATAAATACTTTTAATAATAGTATTAATTAACATTTAAATTTCTTTTTCTCACTTACAACAAATTTATATTATCTAAATTAATCCTGAAAAATATCTCGCATTGTAGACATTACCATTATTACTCAATGTCTGAAGAGGAGACAAATTCCAAGAGGTAAAGCAATTTGCCCAAGGTTAACTTGTTCATATGAAATTGGCTCGTATACCTAATAGTTTCTAAAAGAATTTTTACCATTTTGCATTCTCTGCCGCCTCTCTCCATCTTTGCTTTCCTTAATGTTCTATTTGATGGGAGAAGAAGCATGACTGACAGAATAGATTTTAGTGCAGATGTTAGAAGTTTGCAGATTTGGGCAATAAATACAGAGTTTGTTTGCTCAATGACATACATTTATTCACACAGCCATTTAATGATTTTCCAGAATAAGCCAGTGCAGGTGTTAATTTGCCCCAGAGAGGGACTTGAAAACCCACTCCACTCTCTCCGCTTGCTTGAGTTTTTATTTGGCAAGAGCAAAAATACCTATATTTGGGAGACACTGGTATGTGAATTGAATCACTCTACTAATTGATTAAATGCAAAGTTATACTAAATCACTCCACTCAAAGTGAGGCTGACTCATAAATGCTCCCAGAGGTAATTAGTGACTAGGCACATCCAATCAACAGAAAAAACAATTCAGACTTGGGCAATAGTGGGTGGCAGGAAATCTGGAAGATCAGCATTAAACAAACCCTTTGGGTAACTTCATCTTACTCAAATTTTCTAAGCATTAAGAGCTACAGTCAAGCCTCGAGCACTGTTTTGTGAAAAGAATTACACATGGGCAGTGTTCCTATGAAATAGAAACCATATATTTAATTCTTGTACGTCTCTCAAGATCTGGTTCAGGTGGCACCTCCCCTAAAAACACTTTCCCAGGTCATCTGGTAAGAAGAAATCTCTTCCTTGAACATTCTTAGGACTTTATGCACATTTGACTGCAAGGCTGTTCTCTTTTCCTCTGCATTACAGTGTCTGAGGTCATGGTGTATTTGCCCTCTCAAACTGTAACCTCATTGAGGCTGCGATCTTTGCCTTATTCGTCTGTGTCTTCCACAATATCTAGCTCAAAGCCTAGCATGCAAATTGGTGCTAAATTTCTGAATCTTCCCCTCTAAGTAGCCTACATTAGCCTTTGTTCCTATCTTGTCACATAAAACAAGCTACTTGAAAGATACTATCTATTCTTTCTTTAGAACCTCTTCTGAAACAACTCCTGAAAGGTAGCACTTTCCTGGCAGGAAAAAAAAAGCAACATTCTAAAGAATTTGCATTCATGCATATTCCAATTCACTTTTATAAATGAAACACCAGTGACACATTCTCCCAAGTACTTAACACTAAGACACTGTCAGTCAGGGAGAAGTACAGTTTCAAACTCTCAGATCTTCTCCAAGTCCCACTCAAAGCAAAGCAGAGGTATTCCAAAATGATTTTTGAAAATCTGATGCTAGTATTTAGGATGTTTTTCAGCTTAGAGAAGATCTATGCCAGTCTTACACATAGTCACTCATTCTCCTTCCCACACCATCCCTAATCCCTAAAAAAAAAATTATTTGCTTCAGGCAAGAAGAAAATAAAAATCTTACTTATTCTTTGCACTTATACAAGGACAGTAATAACAAAAATAACACTAAAAAGTTGGCTAGTTCCTAAATAAATCCTAGCAAGCTTTAGAGCTGGTACTGTAGGAGTGTTTGCAATTAAATGCGCTTTCCACTTAAATTTATCAATATTATTAATAGTCTAGCATTGAATGAAGGTTTTCATTCCCTGAACACACATCACCTCACAGCTGGACATGGAATGGTGAAATATAAGTAGAAATAAAAATAAATGAAGGAAAGAATAATGAACCTGTTTTTTACACTTTGCACTTATGAAAGTGCTTTCCCATGTTCTTTCATTTAATTCTTAACAATCAGTCTCTGTATTCATCCTGTTTCCAGGCAAGGAAACTGAGGCTTGAAGACATTAAGAGATATATCCACTGGCATCCTTAGTACTACCTCAAAGTACTTCCATTTGTCATTGACAAAAGAGGGTAATAATAATATCCACCTTATATGGTTGTAGTGAGGGTGAAATAAATTAGAACACAAAGTGCTAAATCCTACCTTTTGCCCCTACCCAATCTTCTGCTTTTTCCACTATCCTAATCTACCTCTGCAGGCTAAAATCTGATATTAATAACACACAAGGCAGATGACATGCATAAGGGGAAAAAAGCTAAAGCCTATTACTTTAAAATGTATGGACTCATATTTAATGAGAGCTCACCATGTACCAAATACAGTTCTAGCACTTTATATGTATTCATTTATTTCATATGCATACAACCATATATAGTAGGTACTATTATTAACCCCATTTTAGCAATGAGTAAATGGAGATACTTTGAGGTAGAGCACTTAAGTAGCTTGCTAATTGCTATCATGCATTAACCTTGAAAAATAGAATTTTGAAGCTTGCCCATATTAACTGAGCTGTGCTGAAATAGGAAAATCTCTGAGCCTCTCCACACTTGTACTGGCCAATATGGCAACCGCTTGCCATATGAAATATGATTGAACACATGAAATATGGCTAGAGTGGCAGAGGAAATGAATTTTTAATTTTATATAATTTTAATCAACTTAAATGTATATTTAAAGTGAGTATTTGATGGAACAGCAGTTTTCAAGACACAAGACATCAGTCAATGAAAGGCAGTGATCCTTGAGAGATAAGATACAAAAGAGATGAGCCCTACAATTACCACAGCTTATTGCTCTGACAGAGTTTCCAGGCTGTGGCACAGGAAGGGGGAACTCAGGCACAGTCCAGCAGTTCCCTGAGTTGGGGAGAGGAAGCCAAGAGTCTGGACAGACCAAGGCACCTAGATTTCACAGGACAGAATACATGAAAGAAAACAGCAGCACAAAGGGAGAAATACAGATCTACCTCAACATCAATACTCAGCTGAGTACTAATCATGTGAGAAAATTACCCAAGGACAGAAAAGAACCACCCAAAAGGCAACAGCATCGAGCATATACAAGAACCAGAAATAGTGTCTAATCCCACCAGTCAAACTGGAAAGTCCCATGACTCATGGGACATTTGGTAGAGTACATGGAAGGATGTTGCTGCAGTGATGGGAAATAATTAGATCTACTCTAGCTATTAGCACTAGCACTTCTCTGGTCCCATCTAATAAATCTCAAAAGTAGGATCTAAAAGGATTGAATTATTTCCCAGCAACTTAACCATGTCCTAGAACAAAACTCAAGAATATAAGAATACAAAAAAAAAAATCAGTACCAAACAAGGTGAAATTTACAATGACTGGCGTTCAATCAAAAATTAAGAGGTATGCAAAGAAGAGGTAATGAGCAGAAAAATCACTCAAAATTGGCCCAGCACTGATATAATTATTAGAATTTGCAGTTAACAACATTAAAACACTTATGATAACTGTATTCCATATATTCAAAGAATTAGGTGGAAACATTGAAGATTTTTAACAGAGTCAAACTGAACTTACAGAAATAAAACTATAATATATGAGATTAAAAATACACTGAGTGGTACTAACAACAGACAATACAGAAGAAAAGTTTAGTGATCTTGAAGGCATAGCAATAGAAATGATTAAAAATTATACACAAAAAGAAAAGGGAATAATTATTTTTAAATGGACAGAACATCAGTGAGCCATAAAACAACTTTAAGCAACCTAATATACATGTAACTGGAGTCCCTGAAGAAAAAAGAAGGAAAAAAAATATTTGAAGACATCATGGCCAAATTTTTCCAAATTTGATGAAGTTCAACAAATCTCATACATAAGAAACATGACAAAAACTACTACCAAGGTACCTCATTATAAAATTGCTCAAAATCAGTGATAAAGAGAAAGTCTTAAAATCAAGGAAAAATATTTACATTACCTACAGAGGAACAAAGATAATATGACAACAGATTTCTTGTTGGAAACAATGCAAATGAAAAGACATCATTAAAGTATGGAAAAAAGGAAACTGTCAACCCAGAATTTTATATTCAGCAAAAAATATGTTTCAAAAATGAAAGAAAAATAAAGACTTTTTCAGACACACAAAATCTGCAGGAATTCATCACCAGCAGATCTGCACTATAAGAAATGTTAAAGTCTGTCAGGCAGAATGAAAATGGTACCAGATGGAAATATAGATTTACACAAGGGAATGAAGAACACAGAAAATAATAACCACGAGGGTAAACATATAATTGACTTTATTATCTAAATCTGTTTAAAAGTTAATTAACTGATTAAATAAAAATAACAATGCAGTCTGGAGTTCATAACATAAGTAAAAGTAAAAATGTATGACAACAGCAGTACAAAGGTCAAGGGGAGAAAAGTATACTATTGAAATGTTCTTACTGTATACATAAAGTGGTATGATATCACTTGAAGTTAGATTGTGATAATTTAAAGATATATGCTATAAATAACCTTGAAGCAACCACTAAAATCACAAAACAAAGAGTTATAGCTAGTAAGACAACAAAAAAGATAAAACGGAATAGTGAAAAATTTCAATTAATCCCAAAGAAGAGAGAAATAGGGAAAAGGGAACAAAGAATATATGGGACAGGTAGAAAACAAATAGCAAGAAGATAAATTTAAATATAACCATGTCAACAATCATATTAAATGTAAATAGTCTAAATACACTGATGAAAAGGCATAGATTATCTTATTGATTAAAATGAAAAAAAAAAGGTAAGACCCAACTATATACTACCTATAAGTAAAGCAATTTACATGCTACAACATGTATAAATCTCAAAATAACAATAATGAGTAAAAGAATCCAGACAAAAAAGGACATATTATGATTATATTTACATAAAATTCAAGAAAATGTGAATTAATCTATAGTGACAGAAAGCAGATCAGTAGTTTCCTGGGGATAGAGGCTGGGAGAGGTAGATGGGAGGGATTATAAAAGGAAAAAAGTAAACTTTTGGGGGTAACTATGTTCATTTTTCTTGATTATGGTGATGGTTACATAGGTGTATCCATATATCAAAATTACCGAGCTGTACACTTTGAATATGCAAAGTTTACTATAATTCAATTATGCCTCAATAAAGCTGTTTAAATTTTTAGTCTAATAATTAATTAGGTCCATATGGAATAATTTGGTGAATCTAGTTTTTCAACTTTAAATTTTATAAAATCTAAATATATATCAGTTATAACAAATGAAAATTCAGCATACAATTGAGATGTGTTTTAAGTATAAAATACAAATTAATTTTGAAGACTTTGTAAAAGAAAATGTAAAATATCTTATTAATAGTTTTTTGTGTTGACATGTTGAAGTGATAATATTTTTTATATATTTGGTCAAATAAAATGTACAATTAATTTTAGCTGTTTCTTTTTACTCTTCAATATGGCTCCTGAAAAATTTAAAATTAAAGATGCAGCTCACAATATATTTCAATTGGACAGTACTGCACTAGAAAGGAGGATTTAATTGGAGTGCTCAGAAAACATAATTGTGTTCATATTTCTGCCCAACAATGGTTAGCCATCCTATCATAGACAGAAAAGTGGCTTCCAAAGGATATCCATATTTTAAATCCCAGAACCTATAAATATGTTACCTTACGTAGCAAAAGAGATTTTGCAGATGTGATCAAATTATGGATCTTGAGATGAGGATCTTATATTGGATTATCTAGGTGGTCCCATTAACACCTTGATTTTAGACCCAAAAAGCTCATTTTGAACTTGCGACCTCCAGAACTGTAAGATAATAAATTTTTTTTCAAGTCACTAAATTTGTGGTAATTTGTTACAGCAGCAATGGGAAAACAATTATGTATCTGGAAGTAGGGTGCTGCTGTAACAAAAATCTAAAAATGTGGAAGAGGCTTTGGAATTGGAAAAATTTAGGGGAGCATGGTAGAAAAAGCCAATTACGTTCAACAGGCAGTTAGAAACATAGATGTTAAAAGTGCTCCCAGTGAGGGCCTAGAAGGAAATGAGGGACATATTATTGGAAGCTTGAAGACAGGGGATCCTTGTTATATAGCAGCAGAAAGCTGAGCTGAATTTTTCCTGTAGATATGTTGAAAACAAAACTTGTGAACAATCAACTTGGATATTTAGGTGAGAAGATTTCCAAGCAAAGTGTTGAAGGGGCAGGCCTAGTTTCTTCTTGCTGCTTATAGTAAAATTTGAGAGAAAAGAGAGAGATGAGAAAAAAGCTGTTAAGCAAAAAGGAATCAGGACTTGATGATCCAGGGAATTCTCAGCCCATCCAGATTGCAAAAAACAATAAAAGGAGATTCACTGTCAGGAAAGCCTGCTCTAGAGCCAATGTGTGGCTAAACAACTTTTTGTTAGTGCCTTGGAAGGACCAAAAGATCAGAATATTCAACCACCCAGAGCCTCTTTGTAGAGATCAGGTGTGTGATTCGTGGATTCCCTCAGCCCTCTCAGTAGCAGTCAGGAATACACACAGGATTACCTAGGAAAGATCTGTGGACGATCCTCTTGTCTAATGGACAGGAGACCTTCAAGGTTCTTGAAAATCTTATACCAGCAGAAACACTGCCAACTTGGACTGAAGGAGACTGAGAGAGGACAAAATGAAAGCAGGCTGACAAATCCCCAAAATTCTACAGGCAGGGTACAGGCTGATAAAATTACTCGACTTGAAACACATGGTAACCTCATGAAAAAGGAAGGATGTCTCAGAGAAATGAGCCACAAGCCCAGAGGGCAGAGGCAAGACCACAGAGGATTATTTCCAAGACTTGAAACCCAACGGTGTTTACACTGCTGGATTTCAAAATTGTTTGGGACCAGTGACCCATTTTTTCTTTCCATTTCCTCCCTTTTGAACAAGAATGTCTACCACTGGTATGCTATACCTGTCCTGCCATTGTATTTTAGAAGCAGATTATTTGTTTTCTAGTTTCACAGGTCCATAGAGAGAGAGAAATTTTTTCCCAAAATGGATAACACCCAGAGTCTCACCCATATCTGATTTAGATTATTTAGACAATGAAATTTGGAATTTTTCAGCTTAGACTAGAGGATATTTTAAACTTTCACCATTGCGATAAGGAATTAAGACTTTTAGAGATATTGAGATGGGATGGATGCATTTTGCAGGTGGGACAGACGTGAATCTTTTGGGGGCCAGAGGGCAGACTTTGTGGTGAGCAGAATAATGGCTCCCCAGAGATGTCCAGGTGTTAATCACCAGAACCTATGAATATGTTACATTACATGGCAGAAGGGACTTTGCAGATGTGATTAAATTAAAGATCTTGAGATGCAGAGATTATCCTGGATTATCCAAGTGGGCCCAATATAAGCAGGGGGGTAAGGACATAAGGAAAAGGCCTCCTCAGTCAAAGTTCCATAATGAAATTACCCTCCCTACAAAAGAAGCTGAAAATCCCTCCTAGTTGTTGGAGCCTGGCAGATATCTCAAAGGCAGTTGCCAAAACAGAGAGTACACAGATTAGAGAGCAGAGTTCCAGCCAGGGGGCCTGCACATATGGAAGTAATTAATTAATTAATTAATAGCAAGTAAAGCAAGCAGCAAGCCTTTTACAGGGTACATTGGACAGAGGAAATTTTAATTCAATTTGACATGTTTATTAATAATCTACTATGTTTCATGCACAAGAGTTGGCCCTGTGGATCTGGAAGTATCAAAATCTGAAGGATTCCTGTCCTCCTGAAGCTTATAGACCAGCCAAGTTTCCATAGCAACTCTGTTGACAAAGTGTCAGCAGCTTTGCTCAGATCAAGAATGGCAAGGACTCTCAACAGTGACTGAGCAGACTTTGCACAATGCGAAAAGAAAAGTAATCAGTCTGTATTCTTTTAACCATACCAAGCTTACATACTTCACCAATTCCTTTGTAAGGAGAAAGTGGAAATTCACATATCCATAGTCTTATTATCTACCATTACATAATATCCAAAGATTTGCTATATATCATTAACAAGGCTTAAGTTATCTACACAGTAAATATGTAAATCTCATTCCATAATGTTGGTTCAGTCCTTCTAAAATAATTATTTTGTTATCTTCATAAAAGGCTGAGTTAAAAGAACCCTGCCAAGCATTTTCTTACAGAAATATCTAGGCTACCTTACTACCATATCTGATCAGTTCACTCCCCTGCTTAAACTTCTACAAAGGCTCCCAATTCTCTGCGAGTAAAATACAAAGTCATTACCATGGCCCACAGGCAAGGGTAGTATTTACAATAGTTAACAACAAGGACATGGTCTCCCACCTATCAGAAAGATCATAAATCACTGGTCATAAATCATCAGTACCCTCAAACCCATGCATATCAGCAGAATATCGGCTCTGCCAACAGGGTCCCACTTAACTAGCTCCTGTCTACCTCTTCAGCCACTCACCACCCTTCAGCCATGCTAGATGTCTTTTAGTTGGTTTTTGCCTTACGACCTTTATACATACTATCTCCTCTGCCCAGAATGCTCTCAGCCCCTACCCTTTTCTATTCATTTTTCAAGTCTCTGCTGACATATCACTTTGCTATGATTTGAATATTTGTGTCCCTTCAAAATTCACGTTGAAATTTAATCCTCAGTGCAATAGTATTAAGAGGTGGGGCCTTTAAGAGGTAATTGTGTCATGACTAGATTAACCCATTCATGAATTAATGGATTAATGAGTTAATGGATAAATGGATTATCATGGGAGTGGGACTGGTGGCTTTATCAGAAGAGAAAGAGAGACTTGAGCGAGCATAATCAGCCTCCTCACCATGTAATGTTCTGCACCACCTAGGAACTCTGTGGAGAGCCCCCACCAGCAAGAAAACCCTCACCAGATACAGCCCCTTGACCTTGGACTTCTCACCCTCCATAACTGCAAGAAATTCCTTTTTTTTAAATAAATTATCCAGTTTCAGGTATCCTGTAATAAGCAACAGAAAATGGACTAAGATACCATGCTTCTAAGAACCACACCACTGCTTCTATAAATGCCTGTTGAATGATTTGATGAATTATAGTCCATTGTGTGATGGGCATAACCAAGTAAGCTGTACCCTGAAGAGAATGCAGCCATAATAGACATCCTCTTGTGCTCATGGCCTACCCATTAGATGAAATATATAGATACAGGTATAGGAATAGGCACAGGTAAAGATATAGATAATAGCTAGAGAAATACCCTGTAAAAATAATATGGCTATCCAAAGGTTTTCAAGGGTTTTGAAAATTCATTCTACTTTAGATCCCCACCAAAACTGTCAAGGAAATATTTTACTACAATGCCCTCCAATGCCTCCCTCCTACTCTCAGAATATCTGCTGCTTATCTGAACACTCAGGACAATAACAAAAGAAAAACAGCAAAGGTGATCCCCAGACAAACATACTCCCCAGACAGACCCTTCTCCCCCACTTCTGCCCCCATGCAAAGGAGGGGGTGACTTTACCTTGAAATAAAAATGCTTTGCTGGCATTGTGCATTCCAGACACCTGAGTGACTCCAAGGGTGGTATTCACAAGGTCAATCTCGGTGATAATATCCATCTGAAGGTCAGGATCCATCCCAAAGCCCACCACTGGAAAGGAACAAAGAGCTGTTTTGGCTTAAAATGAAGACTGCTAGTAGGGACACAGAGCAGGGATTATGGAGGCAGGGAGTGGCAGGGAATACAAGGAAGCCAATGATGAGTGCTTGGGGAGTCTCTCTCCCTGGAAGGAAAAGAAGAGCAACTCTTTGTGCCATTATCCCACTGATATTGTAGTTTCTTTGCACCTTTTCCCATTCCCACTTCCCAATTTAGATTAATAATCCCTTATCCAAAACACTTGGGGCTAAATATATTTCAGAATTCAAAGTGTGTCATATGTTAGAAAGGTTTTATAGCCTATATGCTACATTTTATGTAACACCTTCAGTAAAGTCTAAATCGGCAACCCATAATCAAATACAATATTTCTGGAACAAAAAGTATGATATATTCCCCTAATTGGCATATGTAAAGACCTTAAATAGGCTCATATCGGTTTAGGTCAAATTTTGACACCAAATGAGTTCACCTCAGGATAGATTTTGCTATCAGGTGAGTCATGAAGAAACTTTGGGCTTCTAAGCTTTTACAAATTTGGGGACTGTGGATACAGGATTGTGGCCCTGACCTACCTGCCTCAGAGACAGATGCAGTAGCAAAACCTGAAACCACCAGTAAACACCTCCACAGAGCACCCACCTGTGATAAGGAGGAAGGAAATGACAGGGACCCAGTTCCTACTGGAGAAAGGTGGCA
Organism: Daubentonia madagascariensis; assembly: GCA_023783475.1. Lineage (NCBI taxonomy): Eukaryota > Metazoa > Chordata > Mammalia > Primates > Daubentoniidae > Daubentonia > Daubentonia madagascariensis. The sequence goes on from JAKFHU010001990.1 coordinate 20,079,899, forward strand.
GAGGGACTGGCCAGGATGGAAAATCCCTGGAATAATGGATGTATATTTCCATCCCCAGGGATTCTTGAATGGAAAGTTAGATACCCGGACAACTCTTGTTAGAGAACCTTAGTGCAGAGAAACAAGGCCCTGAGCTTCCTACTCTTGTCTGAGAAAGGCAAATCCCTCAGGATGTCTCTCACCCAGGGGGTGCTCTGTGGAATGATTCATTCATGATTGCAAAGTGATTTCCAACAATAAATATATATATATATTTTTATATATATATATATTAAAAGCTAGAGATCACTCTAAGGGACTGTGTTTAAGCCATTCATAAAAGCTTTGTCTATCTACACTTAGTATCTCAATAGTGCAATTCTGATTGCTCAGTTGGAAATGTTTTAATCAGCAACAGCAGTCAACTTTTGTCTGATAGTAATGCGGTCACCAAGGCAAGACTTAGAGAGCTTGCACCCACTGAGTGAATGTTCAGCCAGACATCATGAGCTATCACAACCTTACCTGTCCTCCCACCTTCACCCCTGGCCCTGCAGACTTGAGGAAGGAAATCTACCCTCTCCTTACTCTTTCCCTATTAGGAAACAGGAACAACTGCCACAATCTAGGCTTCTGTTAACAGAAGGTTGGTCAAGAAGGTCTCTTTGGAGCAGAAACCTGTCATTGCTAAGGCAGACAAAAGGTTAAATTGAAGGCATAGTGCATATAACCGCCTCCTTAGTTTTTGTCAGTCTTCCCCTTGTCCCCTGAACAGAAGGTCTAAGTTTTCCCCTTTCAGATGCAACCAGTTATGGGACCAGTTTACCCAACAATAGCTCTTCCTTCCATTCACTCTGCATTCATTCATTTAGTAATTTTTTCAACAGGTAATACTGAGTGCTTACTGTGTAACATACACATTTCTGGTTCCTAGCAGAAATGTGCTCATGGAGTTTGCATTCCTGGCTAAGGGGTGGAGGGGGAAGTGGTGAGGGGACAAAAATTAAACAAATAAATAAGATAATTTGAGACGGCAATAAATGCTGTGAAGAAACGAAAACAGAATTATGGGATAGAAAGCAACTTGGATGGGGGCCCTACTTCATTTTTTTTTTTTTTCTAGGGACAGGGTCTCACTCTGTTGCTCTGTCACCCAGGCTGTAGTGCAGTGGTGCAATCACAACTCACTGCAACCTTGAACTCCAGTGATCCTCCCACTTCAACCTCTGCAGTAGCTGGAACTACAGCCTTGCACCACCACCACGCCTGACTCCGGCGCCCTACTTTAGAAAGGGGGGTTGGGGAAGGTTCTTTTGAGCTGACACCTGAATGACTAGAAAGGGCAAAATGGAGGAGGGAGATCTTTGCACGTGCAGAGAACAATGCATGCAAACCAGGAAGAAACTTGGAATGTTCAAGAAACAGAGAGAAGGCTGGTATGGATGGAACAGAATGAGTCAGGGAAAGAGTAGTATAACATGAGGCCAAGGGGTGGGCAAGGACTAGATCATATAAGGCCTGAGACCCACAACATGGAGCTAAGATGTTATTCTAATTCTAGCAGGATATCATGGAGGTTTTCAGGTTTGTGTTTGGGGCAGGGGGTATGAGATATGCTTTGATTTACATTTTAATATGATCTAACTAAGTTTCCATCCTACCAGCCTGATACTGCTCATCCCACACCCAGACTCAATTCACAAAGACTGATCAAGTGCCTACTCTGTGCAAAGAAGAGCTGAGCTAGATAGGCTTCTATTAGTCCAAGTCACAGCACCATGAGCTTGTCGTTGAAAATGGTGATATTTTTCTCCAAGGGAGCTCAGGTGCTAGCAGTTCTGTGATCACCTTGGAAAGACAGGCAAGGAACTAATATTTCAGTTTGATCTATAGTGTTCTACATCCACATGGCAGAAATTAAATCTCAGAGGACCTCCAACCTGGTCTTTCTCAGGCCAGGAATTTGGAAGGTCGTCTGGGGAATGTGCCCTTAGCTGGACACAAGAGGAAGGAAGCATCCCTGTAGCCCCAGTGCCATGCACAGGGCCAGACATATGGCAGGCTCTGAATTTAGGAACTGATTAATTACCTAATGATCAAGTGCATGATTATTGCTTCCAGTGCAATGATTTCAGAACAGTATCCATGAAAGGATAGCATGGCACGAAGTCCAAGGAAACTTTCTAAACGGACTGTGGTTGACTGAATTATTGGCCTCAAATCTTTATCCATCCCACATCCACAGCCTTTGCTGTGCAGCTTTGCAGCTCCTTCCATTAGAATGGGAATAAAGCTCCCCTTCTCTTGACTTTGAGCTCATCCACGTAACTTGTTTTAGCCATTGGGATATTAGTGACATTACACAAGCAGAGGCTTGAATGTGCTTGTGTGGGAGGGTTTGTTCTCTTGTACTTCTGCATCATGATGAGAATATGACCCTGCTGACCCACTGGTCCTAGGAGACTGAGACATGTGGAGCAGGGATCCTACCTGATTTTGGAACCAAGTTTAAACCTAGCCTAGATGAACCAACACCAAACCAGCCTACAGACATGTGAACCAAGATAAATGATTGTGCTTCAAGCTAGTGAGTTTTGAGTTGTTTATTATGCAACATTATTGTGGCAATATTGACTGATGCAGGGACTAAACACTTTCTATGATGGTCATCCTTAAGATGCTCAAATCTCCTAGACTAGGGGCCCTGCAATTGGACAAGCCTAAAAAGCACCCAAACAGACTCTGTAGAACTGGCAGAACCCCCCAGTGGTGTCCTTGAATCCCCACCCCTAAATGAGAACACAGCATACTCAATCCATAAAGCATTGTGGAAACAACACTAAATTAAGAGCCAGTGTCATCTGTCTCTTCCCCCTACTAATTCTGTGCCCTTGGAAAAATCACTTCACTTCTCAGAGCTTAAGTTTCCTCATCTGTAAAGTGGGAATGATAATACCTGCCTCCCAGACTTGTGAGGTGTCAGTGGTAACCATATGAACACTACAAAGGCTCAATCTGGCACATAGTTGGTGCCCAGGTGGGGTTTGCTTCATCTGTCTTTGATAAGACTAGTTCTCTGGGCCTTTCCAGCTCCCTGGTCCTCAATTCCACTAGAATCATACAAAAGGTGATGGCTCCCTTCTTCCCATTCCTTCCCCATGCCCAGCTGACCTTGAAGGGCCTCTCACCCTGGGTTTGTTTGTGAAATCCATATATTAAATCTATACTCACTCCTCCACAACCACCCCCCCACAACTTGCAAGTGAAGGAGCTTCTCTGGCTTTAAGATAACTGTATTGCTCTTACTATGAAAACACCCCATAAAAACAGAACAAGAGAAAAGAAATCAATTAGGCTTCTGGATACGGTTTTCTTCTCTCCCTTTAATTGGCCCCCTTCAGGATGAAAATGCCTTGTGCCAATAGCAGGACGTGTAAAGGACAGCACTTTGCACACAGCCTAGGGAATCAGAAAACCTATTAATAAGGCAGCATTTACATGTCCTCTCCTGAACCCTATGTAGTGTGAGAGTGTTGGTTCCATAAAAAAAATTTTTTTATTTTACTGTTTCTGCTTCTTGTCCAAGCATGGAGCTCCTACCCTTTCCTAGGATACTCTATTAACGTTTTCTACTTTGGACATAATGGCTCTACAAATGGCTGAAGCTGGGAATTGGAATTAAGCAAGATAAAAAGCTCCTAGGGAGGAAATATCTTAAAAACCTGGAAGGCGCGTATCAATGTCACAGAAGCACTTGAGGCCTGACTCTGGGATCCAGAACCTCCACCCTAACCAGGATACCTGCTGCTACTGCTTGGCCCCATCCAGGAAGTGCTCAGGCCCAGGGCCTACTCATCCACCTTCAGGGTCACAAGCAAATGCCCCTGGGCCTGGCTGACTTCAAATCTAATCTGGCTCACTGTCCACGGTGGAAGCTGTTTTCCTCTGGTCCATGCAGAGTAAAATGATGCTAGAAATATGCTCCAAGATCTCATTTAACCACAGGATTTTACAACCACTTAATCAGATTTGGGTCCCTGGGCTCCCACAAAGTTTCTTAATACTCCAAAAGCAGTTTTCTTGAATAATATGCTATATACCTGTTCCAAGCTGACCAATATTTTACATGATCACTGGAGGTTGGGGGCTTATCTTCACAGCTCCATTATTCAATTCATAATTAATGAACCACCTGGGAATTGCTTCAAAAAGAAAATCTCTCCTTTCCAGCAGGTGGCAGCAAAAGGCATTCAGTCTGTGCCTTAGGGGCTTTGAAATTACAGATACTCCCTTCACCCCCTACCCTGGTGACCAAGATAAAGGGGAAAGCAATGGGGGGGGATAACCACTGAGCTTTATATTATTCATACTTCCAAGACATGGGAGAAAACTCATGATCATAGTGTGTTATCACTGCTATTATTGTAGCCTTCTAAATTGTCACTATTAGTGATATAACTGTAAATCCCAGAATTATTTTCAACCAGAAATAACAGGAACTAGAGAACAGCACCTCCCATCTTGACTCTTGACTCCACTTTGCACTGTAAAACAAGTTATCCGAACAAGGAACAATTTAAGCAGCTTCCCTATGACACCTATCTTTTGGTCTTTTCATATGTAACTGTTTCTGCACCACAGTCTTGCTTTAATTAAAATGTGCCTGATATCATCTATTCATTTCCTTACCAGGCAGTGATATCTGATCAGCTCACTAAGTGGACCACATGTTTATTTCATCTAAAACTGTTAACAGCCCAGACAACAATTGTCCCACTCGACAAAGAAACTTTCCAAGTGGCTTGTTTGGGTCCTGATAAACTAATCAATCAGCCAGCCTTTTTTTACCTAAGAAGAGGCTGGATGTATGATATGGAAATGATGATTCCCAGGCAAAATCGAAGGGGCTGCCCCTAGAAAGCTACAGTTTATACCCTCTCAAGCTACAAGAAACTTTAAGTGTACAAACTGGGAGATAATTCCCCCCCCCCATCTCTCTGATAATTTTTGTAGAAGAAATGTGTGGTCTCTAGTATTCAAGTAGTGCCAAGTGGCACTGAAAACCCAAGCTCCCTAGGCAACAGCCACAGCCAATGGGCCAGATCCTTCCATGCTTCCCTGCCTTTGCACAAGCTGTTCCCTCTGCCTAGAATGCTTTCCGACTTTGTCCACCTGGAAAACTTCCTACAAAGCCTTCGATGCACAACTCTCAAATGTCACCTCCTAAGTAAAGCCTTCTCTGACCACCATCCCTCCCCGGAATTCATTCACACCGTCCCTCCTCTGTATTTCCTTAATACAAACTTATACTCCTACCTCTCCTCCCCCATCAATCTGTAAAATAATAGTGTTTTCCAGTTTCTATCTAGATTCTCAGCTAAGCAAGAAGTTTCTAGAAGTCAAGGACCAAGTCATTTTCTTGCATAAGTAATCCTGGCACCCAGCAAGACCCTCAACTGTTTGTTCGATGAATAAATACATGAATGCATGTTCCCCTACAACCAACTTTTACAAGATTTAATGGGGATTCGGGGTGGAAAGGGGGAAAAGATCATGCTCTTAAAGATCTCCTCCCCAAGCAATGAGCCCTGGAAACATGTTCCATTTCTGGATAAAGGCACTTTAGGCGACTTTTCAATGGCATAATGAGAAAAAAGGATTTAGGCATATTGGGTGGTGATATGCACTTGAGGATCCGAACTGACCGATGGGCTGCCTCTTCCCCATCTAGTTTCTCCCTGTCTTCCGTTCCTCTGTAAGGTGCCCACCAGCACCAGATTCTCAGCGCTCAGGGTTGGTAGCCCGCTCTCTGCACTAGAATCGCCTGACCTGATCTTCCTGGGGCGCATTCCTTCCAGCGTGTTCTCAGTTTTAAAACATTAACCCATCCCAAGCAACCTGAACTCAAGAAGCAAGTACTCTAGGCTAGACTGAGCCTTGGCGTCTCCGCAGCCTGGGAAGCTCGGGTGGAAATAAGGAATGGGGGTTCTTTTGTCCCTGGAGAAATCCATACACGACGCTTCTCAATTAAGCAGAAGAAAGCCGCTGCCCGCTCAGTCCTGGGGAAATGGAAAGGGCCAGCTGCAAGCTCCTAGACGCCCAACTCTTGGATCTCCACGCGGGCTAAGTGCCAAAGAGGGGCGCCTGGACGCAAGCAGAGGGAACTTTTGAGCCAACCAAGGACCGGCGCCCCTCCTCAATCCTCTCCAGATAAACTTGCTCCTTGGTCTGAGGAGGAGGCTATGCCTCTAGAGAAGGGAAATGAGGATGGTAATGGGGAGCTGATAAAAGGAGAGGGAATGACCACACATCGATTCTGGGGTGCAAAGTCGGCAGTGCGTACCGAGGGTGGCTGGCATAGGATTGAAAACCTCCAACACTCCACGCAATTGGCGAGCCCTATTTTTGCTAATTTCCTACCCCACCCTACCCCACCTCACCCCAGTCTCCCCGCATCTACTACTAGCCCCTTGAAGAAGGCAGACGCAAGCTAGTGTCCGAACCGCAGGGGAGTGGGGGTCAGGAGAGCCGGTGGAAGCAGAAGGAAGGAGATGCGCTTAGAGTCCTCACAACTGCGTCTCCGGAGACAGAACGAAGCGGGGACTTCTGACAATTATGCCTTATCCTTGCTCCCCCTCCCCCCGCCCCGAAACCTGCGATTATAGCAAGGGAAAATTGATTTGGAGCTTGAGAAAATCTCCCCAGATTCTCTCTACTGCTCCAATTCCCCCCCCCCTCCGTCCCCCAATAATTGTTCTTCCAGCCCTTGGGGGCGGGGAGCGGGCGGGGGAGAACACTCCTGGAGTTCTCCTGGGGAGAGTCAGGAAGGGACAACAAGAGATCGCGGAATCCCGGGGTTCTCCCGCAGCCCTCTCCCCGGGCCGCGCCGCGCCGCGCCCTCCCGAGCCCGAGCCGCGCCCGCCAGCCGGAAGCGCTCCCTCTGCGGTGCGACTCCCACGGCTACCCCTTCCCGGCCCGGCGGGGGTTGTGGAGGGCGGCTTCCACCGCACCTTTCAAGTTCCGAGATGTGGGGCTCGCAGGCCCGCCCTGCTGCGGGTCTCTACTCCCTGGGACCTGGAAGCTGGTTACTAGCAGCACGAGGGTGCGCCCGCTCGGCCGCGCCCCTCACTCCTGCGTCCCTGAGGCGGCGTCCCTCGGGAAGGGGTGCTCTTGGTGCATCGTCTAGCCCGTGAGTCCCGCTTCTCACCCTTTCACCCCGAGCAGGGCAGAGAGATCCAAAGGAGCACTGCACGATACTGCCCTTCCCCAGACAAGCACAGAGCTCGGCTCCAGGTCCCCCCAACGCCGGTGTGGGCTCTAAGCAAAGCGGCGGGGCTTCCCCCTTTCCCCTCCTTCCAACCTCCCAGCTGTGCTTACCTGTCCTGGCGGTGCACACACAGAACCACACAACTAAAATCACATCCATCGGCATCGCTCCCGAGGGTCCCCGCCAAGCAGGGCGCACCGAAGACAGGTGGAAACAAATGAGCCTGGATCCCGAGGCGCGCCGGGCTCCGAGCCGCCAAACTTGCTAGCGGGCGGCGGGGGAGGTGGCTCGGCAGCGCCCGGTGCTGCGCTCGGGGATCGCGCCCGGGAAGGCAGCCCCGGCCGCCCCGCCCCCAGCCCGCCCCCCACCGCGGGCGGCGGCAGCGCCCGACTCGGGCCCTGGCCCCCGCTGCGGCTGCGCTCGCCTTGGAGCTGGGGCGGGATCGCGGGGCTCGGCCACTCCGGCAGGTTGCGCTCCGCGCTGGGGGCCGATTCAGTTCGCCTCCTTCGCCCGCGGAGCTGCGAGGACTGGGGTTGCAGGCGCGGCAGCCGCTACCACCTGGAGGACCGGAGCCGGAGTCCCGGGACCCGCGGCCGAAAGGGAGGAGCTGGAGGCGCAAGGTGCCCCCACGGCTTCACGCGCTCCAGCCCTGCGGAGCGGCCTTAGTCACTGTTGCCGTCTCTGCCTCGGCGCCGCGGTGGGGGCTGCCGAAGTTGCCACAGTTCATCCCCGCGGAGTCGAAAAGCCGCCGAGCTCTCGCGGGTGGGTTTTTTCCTCCGGGAAACCGAGACCGAGGCGGCGCCAGCGAGCGCGCACGGCCTCTCCTCGGAAAACAATTATTCGGGATTCGCTCTGGGAACTGGGTGGGGAGGGACCTGAGGGCGACGATGGCTGCGTCCCCGCTCACCACCTGTACCTTCTTTCCTGGTGAACCCCTATGACTGGGTACACTCTTTTGGGGTGAAAGAAGAGAGGTCCTCGAGCCAGAGCGAGCTACAGTTGGGGCTTGGGTAGTCTATTTGCAAACCTTCTGGTTCTGCAGGGCAAATGCTGCCACTTAGGGGTAATTCCTGAACATCTTTTTTTTTCTTTCTTTTTTTTGGGGGGGTGGCTTTGTTGATGGTTTTTTCAAAAGCACACTCTTCTTTCATAGTCATATTCCAGGCTCTCCAGCAGTTCCTCCGGGACCTCCACCCCCAGCCCCCACCCTCCACAACCCCCAACACCATTCTCTAGACAGAGAAACCGGGCTTTGTGGGCAAGAAGAGGAGTGGTCCTCCACCCTCTATGTGACCCTTTCCAGACTAATCTTGCCTGTGAAAATCTCCCAGGTTTGAGGCCTCTGTCCCACTTGCTATTTGTCCCACTAACATCCAGGAATGTTATTTATAACTGGAATGTAGAGTCATGGAATCAGAAATGACAGAACCTCTGATTTATACCAAATGAGCCCCACCTGATTTAAAGCCCCCCAGCTTACTCACTCTGTCCACTCTTTCCAAGCCCCACCACCACCACCACCCCCCTTTGATACGCACGACATGAATCACAGAGGAGATAAAGGGAACTTCTCAGAACAGCTCTCCCTCACTTCCTGGAAACCAACTCCAACGTTTCAGAATCCTCTTCACTAATAAGGACCTGCCCTTCTCACTTCTTGCATTCCCTGTCACTTCCCATATTCCTAACCCCAATACAGCTTTGATCCCCAGGAGCCCCAGTGGAGGTCACCAAATTAGCAGTACAGCTTATTAAGAGAGAAGGTTTTACCTACGAGCTCTTCTGGTCTCTGCCCTATTTTTCTGGATATTTCTGTATGCAAGCCACTGTCCCACTTGGCCCTTTACATTGTTGTCCTTTGGCAGGTGAAAAAGAAAGTGAACAAGCAGGCAAATTCCAGCTCAGGAAGAGAACTGTGCAATCCAGAAGTTGAACTGAAAGACTAAGAAGTAAACTGACGCAAGGCTGAACTGATTCTCCAACTCAGATTCAACTCAGGCCCAAAGGGCATCTGTCTGCCTTGACTCTGTATTTTCATTACAGAGTCAGGCCTTTTTCCTTCCACCTGGAGCATGTTGCATTTAAAGCTAACATTAAGTTCACACACCTTGCAGAAAACAGGATTTCCCAAGTCTAGTTGAGCCTCATGGACAAGGAACTATATTCCATGTTGTGTTATGAGAGCCATATCCCCTATCTGCTCTGCATTCTTTAAGTACACCTCAGCAGCAGCAGCCATGAGTGGCTTTGGAATGTTGTTTCCAAGGCCCTTTTATTGATCTCAGAAATCCCAGAATCCTTAAAAGTCACAGTGACCCCAGAAAGGGGAAAAGGTGGCCTGGGTAAGATCTTTAGCAGTCTCTATCTTTAAAGTCTCTGTGTAATTAGCTGGTCCTGTGGGATAGGGCTTTTAGCTTGTTCCATTAAAAAATAAAGCAAGACATATGTTCTGTCATAGCTTTGCAACATAACATCCATTAACAGTAACAAGAGTTAATTTCAACAAGGTCATAAATCTTTCCTAGATATCTAAGTATTTCAATCTCCTCTTATAAGTGCATTCCTTGAGTGGGGATTTTGAGTGTGTAGGCCTGTTAGGCTAGGGTAACCTTCATAGCATAGGCCCAGCAAATTTCTGCAATGACAATAGACATGGCTGTGTACATGCTTGATGGTGGGACATGGCAGTGACACCTGTGTATGGTGGAGGCAACAACAAGACTTGGCTTGCCCAACACCATATCCAAGTCCACCCTGCCCTTCAGGATGGCCTACCTCCGTGGGTTCTCCAGGAGCCAGCAGCTTCCTTTGATCTTCCCTCTGCCTTTTCTTCCTGACCTCTGAATGTCGAAGCACATAGGGCTCAGTTCCAAGCCACCTTCTCTTCCAGACACACCTACTACCTTTTGTGCTCATCCCACCTCTTGGATTTAAATAATATCTATTACTAGATGACTCTCAAATGTGCATCTCCAGCCCCAGCCTCTCTTTTGAACTGCATACTTACATGCCCAGCTGTCTATTAGGCATCTTGAATATACTATGGCCACATCATCAAAATTAAAAATATTTGTGCTTTAAAGAATATCGTCAAGAAAGTAAAAAGACAACCCAGAGAATGGGAAACAATTTTTGCAACACACATCTGATTGGGACTTCTATCTACTAAAAAGACTATTATAACTAAATAATACAAGACAATAAAAATAAGATAATTATAAATAAATAATACAAGATAATTTAAAAATGGGAAAAGGATCTGAATAGACAGTTCTCCAAAGAAGATATACAAGTGGCCAATAAACACATGAAAAGATGCGCAACATCATTATTTGGAAAATGCAAATCAAAACTACAATGAGATATCATTTCACACCCACTAGGTGTGCAACTAGCTAGAATCAAAAAGACAGATAATAAGTGTTGGTGAGGATGTGGAGAAATTGGAACCCTCATAAACTGCTAGTGGGAATGTAAAATGGTTCTTCAAACAGTTGGATATATGATCCAGCAATTCTACTCCTAGTTTTTTACACAAGAAAAATGAAAACATGTCCATACACTAACTTGTACACAAATGTTCAGAGCATTATCCAGAATAGCCAAAAGTAGAAACAACCCAAATGTCCATCGACTAGTAAGTGTATAAAGTATGGTATATCTGCATAATGGAATAAATAGCAATAAAGAGAAATGAACTATTGATACATAACACAACCTTGCAAATATTATACTAAGTGAAAGAAGCCAGTCTCAAAGGATCACATATCATACAATTTCATTTCTATGAAATGTTCAGAATAGATAAATCCATAGAGACAGAATATTTGATTAGTGGTTGCCTCAGGCTAGGGGGTGGGAAGGAGGATTAGGAGGGATGGTTAAGAAGTGTAGGTGTTATTTGGGGGTTAATAAAAATGTTCTAAAGTTGATTGTGGTTTTGGATGTAAAACTCTCACAGATATTCACAGTATACTAAAAATCACTGAATTGTGTACTTTAAATGGGTAGATTGTGTGGTGTATGAATTATATCTCAATAAAGTTGTTTTTCAAAGCTTTAATGATCATGACAAAAAATTGTATTATAATATGGCCATGATGACTTTTGATTGTTCCCTCCTGACTTATAAGGACATGGCACCAGCCTTCACCAAGTGCTCCAACTAAATAACCCACAGTCATCCTCGACTTGCTTTCCCTGTGCCCCCACATCCAAGCCATCAAGCTCTGTCAGTGTAGCTTAAGGAAAAACCTCAAGTCAACCACTTCTCACCAGCCCTGCTGTTCCCGCCTTCCTCCTGTCCCTCTTTCTCTCTTCTTTGAGCTACAGCTGTAGCCTCTCAACGGTTCTCTCTGCCTCCAGTCTTGCCCCTTATAATTCAGTCACACACACACACCCAGCAATCACAGTCTGCTTTTTAAAACATTTATCAGGTCCCGTTCTCTTGCTCAAAATTCCTCCTGGAGTTTTCCATCATATTTTCAAAAAATTCCAACATCTTACATGGCACCTGCCTCCCTTTGCAGCTTTCTCTCTCCCTCCCTCACTCCGGGTGGGCTTTCTTTCTGTTCCTCAAAAATTCCAAGTTCATACCCTCCTCATGGTCTTTGTGCTTGCTGTTCCCTCTTCCTGGAATGTTCTTTCCATACATCTTTGTATGGGTCACTTTTAATGTGACTCAAATCTCTGCTCAAATGTTGACTCCTCAGGGAGACCCTGCCTAGAGAAGCTTTCCACTTCACCCCCAACACCCTCTGTTCCCTCACCCTGCTTTATTTTTTATAGTGCTTACTATTACTATAACTATGATTTATATGTTTATTTATTTATTCTGTGTCCTCCACTATAATGCCAGCTCCACAAGAGTAGTGATTTTTTCTTTCTTGTTCACCACTGTATCTTTCCACCTAGAACTGCACCTAGCACTTTGTAGGAGCTCAATAAATGTTTGTTTAATGAATGAATGAATGAATGACTCAATGGATGCTCTGCCAGGGAGCAGCATGGAGGACTGATTCTTCTCATTGACCATCACCAAGGCAACAGTCAGACTGCCTTGTCCCACTGTCCCCCAGAGCTGCTCCATTGCTGACCCTATGTGGGGCAGCAGATGCCATACAGGAAGGGTGAGAAGGACTCCTCTTTAGTATGCAGACTAAATCCGTTAGCTAAAGCCAGGTCCAAGCCTGAGAAACTATTCTTCTTATTTACTGGCCTCCATATCCCCTCCCTAAGCACTCTTCTTTGTCCAAACAGCCTTTCACATTATAGACACATAACAAGCTTCCTTGTAAAACAGAAGAAAATGAGAAAACAGTGCTGCTATGGATTGGATTATACACACCCCCACACACACACCCACCAAAAGATATGTTGAAGTCCTAACCCCTCGTACCGGTGAATGTGACCCTCTTTGGAAATTGGATCTTTGCAGATGCAATCAAGTTAAGTAAGATGAGGTCATAATGCAATTTCCTTATCCTTATAAGAAAAGGAAAATGCCATGGGAAGATAAAGACATAGGGAGAATGCCATGCAACTATGAGGCAAGATTAAGGTGTTGCAGATATGCTATGGTTTGAATAGTTTTCCCCTCTAAAACTCATGTTCAAATGTAATCCCCAATGTGGCACTATTGAGAGGTGGGCACCTTAAGAGATGATTTGGTCATGAGGGCTCTGCCCTCATGCATGGATTACTCCTTTCATGGATTAATGGGTTAATGGATTAACGGGTTATCTTGGGAGTAGAACTGGTAACTTTATAAGAAGAGGAAGAGAGACCTGAACGATCACGTTAGCATGCTCAGCCCCCTCGCCACGTGATACCTGGGATTCTTCAGGGAGTCCCTACCAGCAAACAGGCTCTTACCAGATTCAGCCCCTTCACCTGGGACTCTTCAGCCTCCATAACTGTAATACATAAATTTCTTTTCTTTATAAATTACTCAGTTTCAGGTATTCTGTTATAAGCAACAGAAAACGGACTAAGGTGGCTCACGCCTGTAATCCTAGCACTCTGGGAGGCTGAGGCAGGAGGATTGCTTGAGCTCAGGAGTTTGAGACCAGCCTGAGCAAGAGCAAGACCCCATCTCTATTTTTAAAAAATTTGTTTAATGTTTATAATTTTAAAAAATAAAAAAAAAGAAAACAGACTAAGACAAGCTGCAAAGCCAGGAAGTATCTGGGGCTGCCAGAAGCTGGAAAGAGCAAAAAAGGATCCTCTCCTAAAACCTTCAGAGGGAGTGTGGCCCTGCCAACCCTTGAGTTCAGACTTCTAATCTCCAGAACTATGAGAGACTAAATTTCTGTTGTTTTAAGCCTTCCAGCTTGCAGTGCTTTGTTATGGCCACTGTAGAAAACTAATACAAGTGCCAATTTGCTGGCAGAGCCTAGAAAAGTACAAAAACACCCAGTTTCCTAACAGCCCCACTATTCTCCGCAACTGTGCAGGCCTGGCTTGGGTGGATATTTTCATTTCCTGAAATGCATGTGCATTTATAAAAAGGAGTTGAATGAATGTACTGATGCATGAACCTCTGTTTCTATGTGAATATATAGACTCTATATGAAAACTATGTTATCTATTCTAATTACCACAATCAACTTCAATGACATGCAAACTAGAGGGACCCACATTTTGCTAAATGAACTATCATCCTTCTGTCTTATAGCTTCGAACACTTTTTAGAACAAAGCTGGGTGTAGATCTGTAAGAAAATAGGTAGAAAAATCTATAGACATTTAGATAAATGAAACCATTCTAATCCATAACATCAATAATCTTGGATGAGTTTTGAGTTCCTGATGACAAGAACCAAGATATGCAAGTATCTAGGTTTTATTAAGTATTAAGGTAAGCACATGTTGTCCATCCCAATAGACAAGAGAAAAATCATGTGCATTATCTTCAGGAAGACCATAGCCTCACCCCAGCCTGGCAAGAATAGTGTTAGCTACATTTATTAAGTATAACTATGTGTGGGTTACTAACTACTCTAAGTGCTTTCCAAGAATTAACTCATTTATTCTTCAAAACAACCCAATTAGGTAGGTGGGGTTATTATACCTATTTTACAGATATGGAAACTGAACCATTGGCCAAGTAAGTGGCTGAGTAAAGCTTCAAAACCTGACTGACTGCAGAGTCTGTGCACTAAATTATTAAGCTATACTGTTTCTCCTGGGATGAAGCCTGTGGAGTCCATCTCCTCGTTTAGGTCTTGTGGGAGAACAATACATAACAGCCTAATTCTCTGCCTGAGTTCTAAACCAGTTGAGAAATAAGACAAGGGAGTCAGCAGTAAGCCAAAACATCACCTTTATTAATATAAGACAATGCTGGAAGAGCATAGCTTTATGTGAAAGCCAAAACAGACTGGCCACCTGCCCTCCCTCCAGGCTGGACCTCCATCTGGGGCAGGTTGGGCCACAGCCACCTCCCCAACTGATCCGGATGAAGAAAGAAAGCAAGAGAGACTTCAGTGAGAAATGAGGAGCAATGGCTGGCACCTCTTCCACGAGGGATTGGGAGAGTAAGGAGTGGGATAAAGGGCCAGGAGAGTTTAAGAAAAATCCCTCACCATGGAACCCAAAAGTGTAGGGAAGAGACGATCCCCTTCACCAATTTTCAAACTTTCCTCCATAAAAACTCCTATCATCCAGGGACCCTGGGCTGCCAACAAAACATTCACCCAGGCCTTCTTTTCCAGGCCTTATTCATATTAGAAGTCCCGTGTGCTCAGTGCTGTTACCATCGCTCTCCAGGAAAATTAGGAGGAAGGCATCCTTTTCAACTTACAGTGAGTCAGTAAAAATAGAGCCCTCCTTCATTACAGTAGAGCTTCCACGAGCAGGCCTGTTGACCCAAGAATAGTTGCCTGTTGGAGGAATTATAGGCCACAGGATGATGCAGGGGAGTGGGAGAGATCTTTTTGAGCAGAGAAAATCTGCTCTAGTTACTTTAGGCAGAAACCTATCACATTAATTCATGAGACTCACTGGCCTTGCTCATTCACGTGAAACAGAAATGGTCATTTCCAGTGCTTTTAGACTGCTTTCCAGAGTCACAAGCCAAGAAAAATTCTCCTTGCCCACAAAGCAACATTCAACTCTCCCACATTTTCCAGTGGTCCCCTGGATCTCCTTCTAGTCATCTCAATTCATTTTATTCCCTGTGTTAGTAAGGTTTCTATCTGGTTTCATATAACAGGAAAGCTCCCAAATGATAGTAACTTAGATAACTGAGGTGTTTCATACTCTTGCAGGTAAAGAATTCTAAAGTTGGACAGCCCAAGGTTAATTTGGTAGCTCTGTGAAGTCCTCAGGGACACAGAGGCTCCTTCCAGATCTATTTTCTACCATCCCTGGAATGTAGTTCTTATCCTCATGGTTCAATATGGCCACTGGTACTCCAGCCATTACATCCACATTCCAGACAACAAAATGTAGAAGAGAATGAAGAGAAGAGGAAGCACATGCCTTGGAGTCCCACATATCACTTCCCCTTATATTTGGGCAAAACCTAGTCATGTGGCCACTACTTATGTATTTGTTAGCTATTATTGCATAATAAACAATGACAACATTTCAGTGGCATGCAACACTAAGCACATATCTGCAGGTTGGCTAGGGTTCAGCTCATCCAGGCTGGCCTCAGACAACAGTTCTGCTTCAGGCTGCAGCGGCTGGCCTGATTTTACTTCTCATTGCAGGTCTGTGTTTCAGTTGAGTGACTCTGTCACATGTGCCTTTCATCTTCCTTGGGTTAATGGGCTAGCCAGGACCTGTTCATCTCATGGCCCAAAGAGGCACCAAAGAACCAGCAGAAATAGGTGGCTCCTCTTAAGGTCTAGACTCAAAATTGGCACACTGACACTTCTGCTCACATGCTCTTGGCCAAGGCACAGATGCATGGACAAGCCCAAAGTCAAGGGCAAGAAGTACAATCCACCAATGATAAAGATAGAGCGAGGGTATGATTCAGGGTGGAGTAAAGAAATGGAGCCAAGTCAATCTACCAAAGCTGGCTGCAAGGGAACCAGGAAATGTCATGTTGTGGCTGGGTAGCAGCAAGCTTGCCTAAACTCAGAGATGTTACTAAGGAAGGGAAGAACTCAGAGACACACTCTGTCACAGCATACCAACTTTGTAAAATACCAGTTCTGGCCTAGCACAAGTTCACTGTAATTCTTACCCTTACCCTAAGGCAGTGTCCACAGAAATGAGAAGCTCTCACAAGAAGGCCAGAGAAGAGAAGGGTGCACGTGAGATTGTCATGACCTGTGCTCACCAGTGCTCTCCTCTTTTGAGCTGGTGGGTCAGAGCCATTTTTTAAACATGGTCTGTCTCAAAGCCCTAAGCCAAGAAAGATAAAATTCACGCAACCTTGCAGGTAGGGCCCAAACCTCTCTCTGTGCATCTCTCCTGAACACCAGCAGTGAAGGCCACATGACGCAGACGGCAGGAAGCCTGGAGGCAAATTGTGCAAATGAGCATCCCTCATAATCGCAGAATCTCTCAGCCACTGTTTCCTGATTGAAAGGAGAAGGTAGGAGGAATCAAGTTATGGCACCAAAATATACGAATTATCCTAAGGCCCCTGAGCCCACCTCCAAGACCCCACAGGCCCCAGCATCTCCCCTGGACTCCGTGACTTTGCCATGATCCAGAGACTCACATGACAGCACCTGGTGGACAAGAGCCACCAAGATGGTGCTCCACCTGGCCTCACTGCCAAACCTATTCCTGTTGGTTGGTGTTATGTCCATGCTGATTGCTGAAATTTTTAAATATAAACCTCTCTGGTCACAGTCACAGGAGTCAGAAAGGAGATTCCCTGCCAAAAGACCCTTACATGTGTGACCTGGTGTCTTGAACTTCACCCCAAATAGTCTCAGAAAGCTGGTTTCTCACACCGTCAAACCAGTGTCCTAGCCTCAAATCTCTCCCCTACTCCAATCCATCTTCAACATGCAACTGGGTTAGTTTTCCAAACATACAGATCTGACTCTAACAGTAAACACCCAACATTTAGTAGGATGTTACTGTTTGGAAAACAATTTCACCTACAAATTTTAATTTAATCCTCATAGCAACTGTGTGAGATGGGCATAATTATTCCAACTGTATGAATGAGATTGTGTTAATAAGGGAAGGAGCTGGCACTTGACCCAAAGACGGTGCTTTGTCTCTGGCATCACAGCTGCCTCTGCTAGAAAACACCTCTCCACTATTCAGTAACCTTCAGTGGCTCTCCGTGGCCTGTCAAGTCATGTCTGAGCTCCTTGTGTTGGCCCTGAAGGCACCTGACCGTCAAGTCCTAACCACTTTCA
The DNA here is from genome assembly GCA_023783475.1 of Daubentonia madagascariensis. Classification (NCBI taxonomy): domain Eukaryota; kingdom Metazoa; phylum Chordata; class Mammalia; order Primates; family Daubentoniidae; genus Daubentonia; species Daubentonia madagascariensis. The sequence goes on from JAKFHU010001990.1 coordinate 20,097,481, forward strand.
GCCTTAGTTCTCACTTCCCATCAGCGTGTACTACACTTTCCAAATTTTTCCATCATCCATGCTTGCCTGTCTTACCCCCATGTTGTCACTTACTTGCATTCATCCACCTGGAAAGCCCATCCTAATACCTTCGTGATGGTCAAAATCCTCCCCATGTACCAATGCCCTATTTTATGAAGTGTTGCCTCATTCTCTCAGCCAGAAGGAATGTCTTCCTCTGCTCCCCTTTTGTGGCACTTGGCACTTTCCACTATACGTTATGGTAATGTGTGTGTATGTCTTAAGTACCCACAGGCTATGAGAGACCTGGAGGAAGAGACCTAGTCTTACTCATGTTTTCCTTGCACATTATAACAACACTGAGCTCTGTTCCTTGTACAGAACCAATACTTAATATTAGCTCATTCAATTTTTTAAAATGCATTTAGTAAGTATCTCCTATATGCCACAAACTTAGGTTCTAGAAACATATACATAATTAAGACATTAAGTATAGTATAAAATTAAATGAGTGAATGAATCAATGAATGGTGAAAATGTGACTCTGTTTCGAGGTTGATCTGCACTAAATTTCAGCCATTGTTTTTTCCTCGCCCTACAAGTTTTCTATAGGAAGAAGTTTCCTGGAAAAGGGAATGGGGATGGGTTAAACGACTTGCAATATCAAAATGATCATAAAATTACAAATTACAATAAAAAGCAAGAAAGAAGTGGCCAAACTACACAGAATGTGTAAATCAGATATTTAAATCCAATTTTTGTAAAGTTGAGCCATTTTAAAGGCACTCGAGGAGTGTTCTATTGTAAAGAGTCCTTACAGTGAATCTTTTAGACAACAACAACTCATCCCACATGGATCTCTTTGTAAAGCCAATTCCCACATAACAGACTGTCATGGAAGAATTCATGTTGCTGATATGCTGAAATAAATGATCTTGGAGTTCTGTCTTGCAACTATGAGATTATGAATCTCTGGTTGCAGAAGAGACTCCTAGGGAAAGAGAGTAGGAAGTATGGACAAAGGAGACCAATCCAAGGGAACAGGAGCAAGATGGATAAGAAAATAGCAGCAGAGTCCAGGGGGAGGGATAGCTGCCAAACAGTCGCAAACAAGATGCAAGATTGGATGTAGGAAGCCAGGCTAATTGTGAGAGCAGAGACCACACTAGCTCCTTCCAGACAGATCCTGTACTCCTTCTTTCTAGCAGCCCAGAGTAGATTGGTTTTGCTATGGATGTGTGAACTCTAAGCTTCCCACATCAGTCCTTATCCCCATTTAGGGAAAGACTATTTAGAAGGGTTATAAAAACACAACAGACATTTGCAACTGAAATTCCATGGTATCTGGGATGTGCTTTGAAATGCTCCAAGGATGTAGTGTTTCAGGATGCGGAGAGAGATAAATGAAATAAACTTGGACATGAGTTGATAATAGTTGAAAATGTGTGATGTGGACGTGGGAGTTCTTTATTCTACTCTCTCCAATTTTATGTATGCCTGAGAATTTTCAAAATAAAAAGTAGAAACACACACACACAAAGAGCAAAGGAATCTCGGGAAGGAGATGGAGGGTGACGAGCCAGCACCGAGCTCTGATCCCGCAGAGTGCACTTCTTGCCTTTGCAAGAGCATCATTGCTGGGAAGAGAAGACATTACACTGAGTTTGGTGTTTGCTGCTCTGTGCAGCTGCTGAAGTGCAGTTTTATGGCTAGTCCTGAGTGTGTGTGTAGATCTCATTACCATACTTTTCCTAGGCTGGAGCTTGACTGCAGGCTGGACACCTGCGTTCTTGGCATGTGGATTTCAGCATCAGCTTGCAAGGGCCTTTCTCTTCCCACCGAGGGTGGCCCAGATCATCCCCATAGCCACTGAAGCTGACGACGGAGGCAGAGCATGAGTATGTTATGCTCCTTTGAGGAGAACAGAGTCAAAGCTCTGGATTAAATCAGACAGGAGAGACCATGACGCAGGACCTCAGGGGCCCCATCTCTGGGCAGGGAACCTGGGGGGTCCACCCACTCAAAAGGAAAAGAATAGCATTTGTTTATTTGTTTGTTTAACATGGGTAGTCCTTCTAGGCTCTGAGTTCCTTAATATCTGGGACTGTTTTATTCAGTTTTGCCTGGGGCCTAGCACAATGTAGGAACTACATAAATGTTTACTGAATTGAAATAAGGTGGAATTGAAGACTGACAAAATGACCGTTACAACACACACGCAAGGATTTAACTTATCCAGTCCCTCTGTCCAGATCTCACATCTACTCAGATTCTCTCTCTCTCTCTCTCTCTTCCTTCTCTCCTCTCCACCACTACCTCCCTCTCTCCCCAGCCATGAGGGTAATTAATAATTCAGTGAGCAATAGTACATCCTGATGGTTAAGAATATAACAACTTAATTGATATTTGTTTCTACAGCAGGACAATATCTCATTTTCCCAGGAGGGCAGTTTTCCATGGCTGTTCCAGGTTTCTCACAATAAAACAGATCAGGCTTGGGGATACCTGAAGGCTGTTTGTTAAGAAAGAAAGGTGGTGGGTTTGTAACAGACACGATACTGTAATCATTATGTTTTAAACACTGATGTTTATTTAGGGTTTTGTGAACTCATACATTATTAGGATAAATTCTAATTTATATCAGTATATAATAGGCAAATATATAATACCATAAATTGCATTTGTACACATAAATACAAAATTTGAGGTAGGGCCTCAAGAATAATGACTTCTTAAATGAATAATACACATTATATAATACGTATTCTATAAGATATATATATGATGCATCATTTATAACATAATATATTTTCTTCACGTACAGTTAATGAAAAAATATAAGGACCTGATTAGGGAACATATATTTATTCATGGGCAACAATACCCACATAAGATGCCAGCATTTCGGACATTAACTAAGTACACAATGTAAGAATTAACCTATACCTTGATAGGTCCATAATAAAGTGCAAAAAAGACCAAGAAATGAGAGACAAAACAATTTTTAGTCAATTACTAAGTATCATCCTAACAATAAAATACACCTATAAGGCAAATGGTTACCTGAAGATGTATTTAATCCATGGCAGGCAAATCAAACCACTGCTTGCTTTTCACATGAATACCCAATCTGAAAACACTTTCTCTTTGGCTGCAGGCTGCTCAGAGGTGACCTGAGCAGAGACCACATTTCAAAATTACTTGGCCTTTCTGGACAATTGAAGCAAACTCTGGGAAAGACAGGAAGCTTCACTTTCACAAATCCTAGGGCCACTTTGTGGGAAAACAGGTATCCAGACCAAATCACTTGGTCCTTTGCCCCCAGCCTAGCTTTCTACATGACACCCATTGTGAAAGAGAAGGAAATGCTCATCTGTTGGCTTTGGCCTTTTGTCTCTACAAGACAACCTGCCACACAGCATGTCCTTTCTGGAGTCTGCTGCCTCAAAGAAGCATGCCGCAAACCCAAATCCAGGCACAATAATAGCTGTATGATCTTGCCATCACATGTATGTTGAGTGACAGTCATTGTGCTAGCCTCTGGGAAGAGGACAATGACCTGCAGCCAAGGGAACAAAGAGGGAAGGAAATCTTACTTTTAGACATGGGAAAAGCACGCTGATGGTAAAGGTGAACAGGAAGCACTGAGGAATACGTAGATAACAACAAGAACTTAATTAAGGAAAACTCAACTCAAATGCAATATTAGCATAAAGACAACCCAAGTCTTATCTATTTAAAGGTCATTGTGTTGAATTTTTTTTAAAGTGCTGCTCACTGAAATACAAGTTGATTACAATTTTTACGTGTTAAAAACACACTGGAAATTTCAGACGTTGAGGTCATCAAGATTTTGCACTGACCACAGACTTCATGCAAGAAATAAATATAAAGGAAAAAGAAACAACAGCAAAAGACCAGAATTAGACACACTTGTACATGACAAACACAGCCCTAAGGAGAATAAAAGTTACTAATGTGCAAGACAAACGTTTGCATAAGAAGCCACAACACCAATTGTTAAGAAATATACATTTTTCTCCTTTAAGGATATTACAGGGTTACTATTTTTCACATATGGCTTTTTTTTCTCTGAATGAGTTTCTGGCATTTGTTGGTGTTATGAAATAATCTCACTAGTGAAAAATGCCCCACCATTCTGCACAGTAAACCAGCAACTCGGTTTTTTCCCCAGTTTGAAGGGAAACTCTCAGGTGACAGTTTATGACAATACTATTCATTTTACTTTTATTCGTTCATTGTTTTCCTTCCAATTGCCTGTGCATTTTAATAGCATGGAAACAATCCATCTGGTCTTATGCATCTCAGCACTTAGCATCCCAGCTAAATCCATGGGAGGTGTAGCATGGTATATGTGATGACTGGAAACAGCTCAGACACTGAAAAAATGCATCCCTGCCAGGGAAAGCCTCAAAGTTGAACATGGCTATAAAAATGGACAGAACCAATTCTACAAGGTAACCATTTCCAGGTAAGTTTGGAACCTTTCACCTGAGCATGTCCCTTTAAGTAAATTTTATATAAAACTTGGAAATTGCATGGAAAAGGAAAAAAAAAAACCCCAGCTGCTCAGGAAGCACCTACTAGGTCTTACCTGGACAAATACTAATTAACACAAATGTAGATAGCCCCAATAAAAAACACGCCAGCTAATGAGAAGATTTCCATTCTTACAATTAAGTTTCTACAAAACAAGCCTGGCAGCATCCATGGGGTCTCCTCCCACTTCTGTTAATCACAACAGCAATAATTAGCAGAAATTGGGTTGATGGCCAGCATCAGACTCGAGTTTTAGCCAAGAGGTGAAAGGAAAGCCAAAAACCATTCATCCTGACACAAACATACTAGTCCCATGAGAGAATGCTAATTGATTTAAGCTCTTCTCTTCAACCTTCAAATTGGAAAGGCTGCAGATAATTTGCAGGCCTAAATTATTCCTCCCCGCCTCTCTCACTCCACCAGATAGCCATTGGTGAGGCTAATTTTTGGTACCCTTGTGCGACATCTGCTACAGTAATGGGGACTTCTGGTCAATATGGCTTTCTTGGGGAAACCTGTGTTAACTGCAGACAGGTCATGGTGGGAAGCACTGGAACAGGTGAGGCCACAGCTCAGCTTCCTAAAGCTAAGTTCAGGGGAAGCTCAGGGTTTAGTCTCTGTGATAGTTTCTAGCAAGTTCTAGCTTTGGGAGACAGGGAAAAAAGGAGAACAAAGAGGAAGAGGAACAACCATACACTGCAGACAAAAGACATGCAAACCTAAAGTTCAACACCCATCTTTGTTTCCTTTTCTAAAACCTTTCACAAGCTAATCTTGAAAACGGGAAGTTCACATCAGCAAATGGCAATGATATTTGCCTTAGAAAAGGAAGAGCTCAGTAAAATGAGTAGAGACATTTTTTTTTTTTACAAATGAAGTCATTTTTTTAAATGTTACATTAAAGTCTGTTGTTGGGTTTCATTGCTGTTAAACAGGATGAAAATGCCACGTCAATATACAAGATTTGAACTGAAAACTCTGCCTGAGACCCTGTAATATGCAGACAAATGAATAAGAAAATGACTGAAATGGCCTCCCCTAAAGGAAACACTTTTAGGTTTAGATATTATTACTGTAAGAAAAAAAAAAACAGACTACACTATTCTAAATTCACCATCTCTACAGTAATTCATAAGATATTTATATGGACAGAAAACACCACTACAAGTACACACCACATGAACACATATCACATTTTTTAAATTTCATATATGCATGTTCAGGATACAAGATAGTAAAGGTTACGGCTTCGCCAATCTCTGCAGACATATGATTCGCTCTCATTAGAGTACAGTTATAATGACTACTGTGAATAGGGAACTCTTAAAATTGAATTGACTAAATGTAGTCTTAAAAGCTATAGTCTTAATTGGCTCACTCACTACTTACCTAAGCTGTATTTATCAGAAAACTTCTGTAAATACAATGACCTAAAATGTACTACCAGTGCAGTGAATAGTGTGGTTGCTTTCTATTAAACTCTCCATTTCTTTGATTTCTGTGACCACAATTGGCATTTACTGTGAATGAAAAAGCTCAGTAAAAATTGCGAAGTTATCTGTCTTTTAACAGTATGTGTCCCATATATATAATATATAGACAGAATCAGGGTAAGTCTTGTTTTCCCAGAGGTCGAAAGACAACGTATCTACAGCTTACAGAAAGACATTTAGAGGAGAAGAAACACAGGATCATGACATTGAACCATGGTGCTAAATGTCACGTAGAAACTAGAATGCAGCTCTACTATGAACGTACAAAATTAGGCACAAATTATATGATGGCTTTTTGTGAAGGGGCGGAGGAAATGACCAAAAAAAACCTCACAAATGTAGTTATTTTAAAAAAAAAGCTAAGAGAAGAGAACTGACACTTCCCTCAGACTCAGAGTGTGCAGAAGAGCAAAGCATCTGAGTTCATGGCACACTTGAGACGGTTGGTCCAAATGCAGGAAACAGATGCCCAATTGTGACTGGAAATAGAAACTTAACCACCTCAGTGGTGTCCAAATCTACCAGCCTTGTCTTACATCCAAAACATTTTCTGACCACTGCTGACCCTCTGAATATACCCTGTCTTGAACTTTTTGCATCTGAATGAAATCTCCATATTGCTCAGCTCGGTTCTAAACGTTGACAAGTCCAAATTAGCAGTCTTGTAATTCTGCCATTCTATAGATGCCTTACTGGCACCTCCCATGACAACACATAGTGGACACTTCTCTATCAACCAGACCATGCATACCAGCGCTCACCTAGTTGATCTGCCCCTGCAGGGTGAAATGTGTGCTCAGGGGACTAACCCTACCCAACACGGACACCAAGGACACAGGAAACAGCACTCCAAGGGGCCTGTCTAGCTCTTCACCATGACCTGTGACGCTACAGCGTACTTTTCTACACAGCCACTCTCATGTATGGATGTGAACTGAGATGTGAGGAGAAAGAACAAAAAAGGGAGGAAAGCTGGGGAAAATGTTAGGAGGAGGCAGAGAGGAAAAACAGGATCAAGTCTGGACCATCCCACGCCACTGGACTAGCACTGGGTGCCCAGTTCCAAATCCTTCACTGGCAGTTTGAGTCCCAGGGAAGAGGTTCCCAAGGGGTCGATCATGTTCTTATAACGCTCCCCACGGTGCTGAGCTAAGAAAGGGCCCCAGTCCGGCTGTGGTGAGCACACCAACTTCAGCCTCTGCAAAGAAACCAAAGACACACATGGTCACAGAAGCAGAGTAACTTCCTCCACTAGGTACCACCCACCCATCCCCACACTGCTTGTGACCACTTTTGCCAAAGTCCCCACTTGAGCCAAGAGGCCCCCTACCAAGAGAGGCAGTTAGGAAAACCAGTCCCTATTAATTAACTAGGCCAGGGACAGTGAAGAGGACACTTAGTTTGGTTCACTTGAAATTATTTACATCACTCTGCAAGCAATATTACAACTGCTCCATGCTTGTTTGCACAAGATTAATAGAGGATAAAGGGCCCAGATTTTACTTATACATTTTTTTCCCTTCAAATGAAGAGAATCCACAAGCTTCTCTCTCTACTGCTAAACACAGTCTACAAAAGACATGTGCTCAATTACTTTTGTCTTTCGTCTCAACAGTGGATTGCTACATTAAAATAATTGGATTTTGTTTAGCATATTTCCCAAAAGTATATAAATGACCAGGGGGGAAAAACCCAACCCCAAAGATACATCACCAAGAGTGAGCAAAGATTTTAATTATCTGTTGACAAAATATATGCTTCTGACTTGGTTCAGCCATATGGGTTCTTGCAGGTGAGCTAAAAATAATGGGAATGTCTCTAATCCTTCAACTGAAATTTTTATGGAAAACATAATTTGACTGGAACATTTTCCAGAAAAAGGAAAGAATAACATATTTCTGACGAGATAAGAGGGAACAATTATATGTTTATTACCTATTAAAGTGAAGCTGGTTCTTAGAGCTGTTGGTTTAATCTCTCCTTAATCATCAATTTGCAACCTTTGTGTCCCAAATCAACCATAATAAATTTATATAGCTGACTCATCAGTTTAGAGAATTTCAGCCTAAGACTAAAGTAGCAGAGGCTAACCCAGGTTCTGTTCAGAGGGAGAGAGATTTCTGGGTCAGTCGTGGGGGAGGTTTATCTGGGGCAGGAGTGAGCCATCCCTGGGGCTCAGTCTGGCTGAAGTCACTTACCTCAAGGGGATAACGAATAGAATTTCCTGAGCAAGAAAACTGGAATACAGCTTCAGTAAGAAGACTCCTCTACCTACTTTACCAACACTGTCTCCATTGTTAGTCCAATGGAAACAAAAACTACCTCCTTGCCAACGTGGACATTTCTGTTGTGCACGTACCCATGCACCAGGTTCCCAGCCCACTCCTCCCTTCTGGAGCCTCAGTGGGATGTTCCAGAGGCCTCTTCCTTTTTCAGCCTGGCTGACCAAGAGCAAAGGCCATACAGCTGCTCTTCTCTGCCCTCTACCACCTTGGTCTAGTCCGATGCTTCTCAACCTTGAGCATGCATCAGAGTCACCTGGAGAGCTTGTTAAATTACTGATGCCAGGGTCCCACTTCCCCAAGATCCTGGTTCAGTGGAGCCTCCTTGAGTCTGATTGTTTGCATTTCCAACAAGCTCTCAGGTGAGGGTGCTGCTGCTGGACCCTGGACCAAACCTTAAGTAGCACTGGTCTAGTCCAAAATGCCAGATCCCTGGATCTTCAAGACAGAGGCAGGGCTGAGCGATTCCTGGCATACCTGAGCAAGTGACTTCTCATAAATAACAAAAGCCTGACCACACTTCATGGGTGGCACAAGTGGCAGTCCCCTTCCCATCCGCCCTGGAGTAAGGGTGGAGATTCTTTGCATTAGAAATAGGAAATGGGTCCAGCAAGGGATTAAATGATCAAGACAGACAAGTGTCACCTCATACCAGCCATGACCTGAAACTCTCTTTACATTCTATGGGAATAGTGACATTTTAAAAAGCTTGGACCCCTCAACCATCCCCAATATAGGCACAATGGGAAGCAATAGTGATGTTAAGTTTAATAGTAATAGATGTTTGGGAGAAAGGAGGCTTGGACAAAGAAGAACATCAGGAAAGGAGGAATCTGATGTGTGGTTAAAAACCAAACACTGAGATTTAAACTGAGGAGGAGGGCATTCCAGGAAAGAGGAGACACTCTGATCATCTATTCCCCAGAGCTGTCACCACACTAAGGAATAGCATAATAACAGCTCCACTTGCAGACTGGCTGAGCCCCTCCATTAGAGGAATAATACATAATAAAAATGGGTTTAATAGAAACGGCTGCAACTGTAATCACTTAATCACCGAGTCTCCCTCTTGAATAAGTTTACCGAATCTTTTGTTTTTTTAACATACAGAGCTTTCAGGGGCTCTCCCTTGGGAAAAGATGGCAGGGTAAAGAGTAGATGGAATTACCTCAATAAATCTGCCAGGGGCCAGATGCATTTTTATCACAAACATAATTGGGATCCAAATAACAGAACAGGCCAGCATTAGCCATCCAAGCACCATGGACCAGTTAGGGTAGCGGTAAGAGCCATAGGTCATGGGCTCCCACTGGTAAAAGCTGAAGCAGAGGATAAACTGGAAAGAAAAGAGAAACACACGTATTAGGGCGGTGATATGAATTATTCATTCATTCAACAAGATCAAACCCCCTTTATGAGTTTGATGCTTTTGTATCTATTATCTCATTTTATGCCCATGAAAGGGTAGTATTATTATTAATCCATTTTTCAAATGAAGAAACTGAATTTCAAAGAGATGAAGATGACACACACTTAGCTGCTGACCCTGCGCTTGCTGTCCTGTGGGAACTGAGCAATGCGTAGGCTTCATGTAAATACACGCAGACGGGCCGAGAAGACACATTTAAAGGATATATACCAAGGCAACGAATGCGTGGAGGTAGGAGGGGGGATGGTGGGTGTTTTTAAGGAGTTGTCTGTACTTTCTATACTGAATAATCAAGCTTTTGTCATAAGAAAGAAACCCATTAAATTTATATATTTACATTTTTTAGAAATTGATTCTACTTTGCTTTCTCCTTGAATGGGGAATAGCCCACCTCCAGGAGCTGCCTCTAAAGTTGGCTGAGTGAGACCCAGAGCAGTCCCCAAGCAGTGACTGAGCAGGAAGCTTAGTCCTGTAATAAGCTGTGGGACAAAGAGAAGGGATGCACAGCTCCCTCTCGGATGACTCAAGGTGAACAGGCATCATCACCAACTGGTGAGCCGAGCCCAGAGTCCAGCATGCTAATCTTGGCTCTGCCACTAATTAGCTGAGGAACCTTTATGTCTCAGACTGCTCTGCTATAAAATGGGTATATTTCATTCCATGTATACAACACAGGGGTTTTCTGGGAACAATAGTCCGGTATTTACTCGAGAGTCCCCCTCAATTTTAGGAGAGGTCGTGACATATTTTCTGCCCCTCATCTCCTATCACTGCACACTTTGCCTGGCAACAGCCACGAGAAGCCCTCTGAAGACCTGGCCAGTGCAGCGGAAGAGAAGCAAGGATATGCAGGTGCTGAAATCAGAGGCACCCGAAAAGTTGGACTTCTCTAGTCAAGCCTTTGTGGGGAGAGGGGGGAATTTCCCTGAAAATTGTGCGGTTCCCTGTATTCACCCTGCCTATAGCAGCATCAGCCTAGAACAATTTACCCACATAAGTCCTTTCCCCCTTCCCCTCCCCACCTCTCTCCTCCTATCTTAAGCCATAAAATAACTGCCCAAAAATGATTGGAAGGAATTATGTCAGGAAAGATAATATATGAAAGTGTTTTGGAAAAGCATGAAGCACTATATGAATGTAAAGCATCTATATTATTGCTGCAAAGCCCAGGCTGCTGGGGCAAGTGATAATTTCAATGCAACAATAATTCAATATATCAATGCCAAGCAATATGAGCTCGAAGACAACTGTTGAAAAAAGGCTTCTATGGAAAGAGATGTCTACTCTAGGCCCCTTTTTAAACATTTGCCCCTAGAGGTATAAGCTTTATTAACCAGTCTATTGGAAGTATGGCCTAATGTAATTACGGTAAGCTGCTCCATTTCATTTACTATATAAACAGGAATACATCTGCTTATGTGCATGCATAACTCAGTAACGTGATCTGACTATGTATACAATAATTGCATGGAGAATATTTATAGCTCTATAAATCCACAAAGGCACGTATAAAAATGATCAATTTCATTTCAGGAGCTGCAAAGTAATTTAAACCCATAATCTTAGCCTATCCCAGCACACCAAAAATATCCATTTTATAGAAGGGCAAATGGCAAAAAATAAGTGTTGGGCTTGGTCCTTTGACATCCATTTCCAGTTACACAAATACCACATCAAACTTATCTGTGCAAACTTGTTCTTTGCCATAAATTTCCCTCTGCCAAGTCAACTTTGATAAAACCCCGCCCTTGGATGGGCTGGCCCTGAGAAATAATAATTTAACTACTGAGTCAGGACCACCCACATTTTTTGCTGATGGTAGCCAAAGAAGGCTCTGGAGGGAGACTTATCACTTGATGATGATGATGGAATTGACCATTTCTGATTGCCCCTAGCTCCCAAACAACACAGAAGGGGAATCTGGTTCAGGATACTTTCTGGGACCTCTCCATAACTTTCGGACATAGTTTTATAATGGAAATCAAGTAAAGTACAGCACAGTTGAGGAATTTCTCGAAAAACACAGCAAGTCCCTAGAATTCCTCTTCTCTGACATTATGCTCATAAAGATTTAGGACAATTTTAATCCAAAACTTGCCAAACTCCCACTTGGAGGTACAAGCATTGGGTTTTTTTTAATATACTAGAGCATGAGCTTGAAGCCTAGAGAGCCCTGGATTCAATTTTTGGCTCTGCCATGTGTAAACCTTGTGGCCTTGGGCAAGTTCCTTAACCTCTCCAAGCCTCAGTGCACACATCTGTAAAATGGGGAAAGAACCCCCCAGCAGGCAGAGTGGTCATACGCTTTAGAAACAATGCTTGTAAAGTGTCTGCCTCATAACAGACCTCAGCAAATAGGTAGTGCTGATTATTACTATGTGATATGTTTCTGCAAAATATAATAAAATTCCCTGAAGCTTAATATCTTCTAGGACAAAAGGAAAAGGAAGGTAGAATCTAGAACAGATCCTAACTTTGATTTCAGCCAAGAATAAATCATGTGTAGTAGTAACTGGGGAAAGTGGCAAAGCTCAGTGACAGACTCTCAGAGGCCTGAGAGTCAGCAGGAGGCGCTCGGCAGACATTTTCTTCCCACCAGTTACATAAATTCAAGTTCTTTATACACATTCCAGTCCTGAATTCAAGGGACTGAAAAACTATCTTAATCCGTTTCAACTCTCATGCCCCAAATCTGGTGGGCATTTGCAGGCAAATTACAGTCTCTAAAATATGGGTACAGATGCGGGCGTCGGTATGATGTCCACATCAACACAGAGGGAGCTAAATGCTAAATGATTTTTCTGTCTAAACCTCTAGCTTTGCAGGAAGAAATTGAGATGTTTTGATTAAAACTCATGCTATGACAGTTAAAAAAAAGAAAGCAAGAAAGAAAAAATATATATTTTCTTTGCAATTATACTTTCATCCTGTCTTGTTTCCCTTTAGAAAAACTGATACCCTTGTAGCAAAACAAGGGTCTTAATCTGGTTTCTAGTGCCACCTACTGGGTCTAGCGGGAATTGCAGCCAACTTCCTCCAGCCTTGCCAACACGACACCCACAAGTCAGAAAGGAGAGGAAAGGCAAGATCTGTGCCAATTGCTGTGCTTGGCTGGCAGCTTACGGCACAATAACAAAGGTGACAAAATGTGAATGTGAAGTCCCTATGCAGATTTACTGACAAATGCAAGGATCTGATCTTTAAGGAGATGCGTGTCAGATGATCCCAAAATGTCACCATCACACTTAAGGATAACAAGACAATCCTCAAAAGCAATAAAAGTCTAATTAATACTATATCAGTTGTAGAGCAGCTGTATTGAGTAGCAATTAAGAGCATGAGTTCTGAAGCCAGACTACCTGGGTTTGAATCCAGGCTACTGCTAATTATTAGGTGTGCAATGCAAGGCAAGTCACATAACCTCTGGGCCTCAGTTTCCTCATCTGTAAAATGGAGATAATTATAATGCCAACCTTGCAGAGCTGCTGTAAGGGAGAGATGAGGCAATACATATAAAGTGCCATGAATAGAGCCTGGGACATGGTTAGCATGTGAGAAATGTTAGCTGTAATTATAATCTGCTATCAGTACATAAGGCAGACTGACATAATGGGAAATGTTCCATAGGGGTGTTCCAAAGACCTGTACATGAGTCTTAACTCTGCACCTGACCAGCTAGGCACCTTTAGGCAAGTCTTTTCACCTCTCTGAACCTCAGTTTCCTCATCTAAAAGACAAGAATAATGCCCATCCCACCAGCTCCCAGGCTCACATGTAGGCACACATTGTGTTCAAACAAAACACCATACACACATGCAAGGTGCTATCTGAACAATAAAGCATGCAATCCTTACAGTTAAAATGGTTGGGGTTACAAATGCCCAGCAGACTTTCCAGAAAATGTTAGGCTGAAATCCAATCATCATCTCTATATCTTCACAGAACCTTTGCAAGCCTGCAAATAGACAAGCAGAGACCAAGTATGAGGCACAGTGGCAGGGTGTGAGGTGGTGTCAAGGGCAGGCACCAGAGCCCCTCACTCCAGTGCCATTGGCCAGGGATGGCCCCAGCCTGGTGTCAACATGACCCCTATTATGCAGGAAACTATCAGACAAATGACTCGCTGCCAGGAAGATCAGGGCAAAGTGAACATTTAAATAGATATTAAATACTCTCTGCAGAGAAGTTCAAAAATGTCAGCCCACAGTGACATCTAAAAAGCTCAGTTCCAGCCTGGCTCAGGCATCTCAACACTGCCACAGCATGGCATCCTCACACGCACAGCCTCATGCACTTAGGGACAACTCTGGCAAAACCAATAAAGATTGTGGCCAATAGCAGCATGTATTCTGAAATTTAGATTTGAGATTTAGAGTGAGAGTCGCTGTACACTGGTTTTTGTCCCCCACTCTCCCAAGGACTCTCTTCCAGTGAGTCCTTTCTTTGTGTTGTGCAAGATGATCATGGCAGGCAAAAAGAAGCATAAATTCCAAGTGGCCATAACCCACTTTGTTACAACTCAGAGGATTGCTGTCTGCTTGATCATTCATCAACTTCACTAAAGTAAAAAACAGAGGAGATAGTTACTCTCATGGTCCTACATAACCACCATCCCTGAACCTTCCTGGCTTAGGAAGGTTTTTTAAACCAATCCTTGAAAGAAAAAGCCATCGAGGAATGTTTTAGAATTGGGCAGTTTCTTGTATTCTTTCCTGAGCTTATCAGAAGTGTGCCTTTCTCCAAACTGTGGGATTGATATGCTGAAAAGACCTGAAAAGTCCCCGAGTCTAAGTTCCTTTGTAGTCAGAGCAGTTTTGACTTAAATATAGTCTCGGCTTAAATATTCACCATTCCTTCATCCTTAGGGTCATTTATGTGAAAAGTGGGTACCTGCAGGTCAAGAGGGAGTGACTGACAACTTCTCCCAGCGAGAACTGCCCTGCACATCCTCAGGCCTTCTCTCTAGACCTCAGCCACTTTCTCCTCCCGTGCTCAGGATCCCTCAGCTCCTTGGATTTCTGGGTCCTTTGCCCCGAGCTCCACACAGAGCAAGTGAAGTCAGTGTCCAGGTGCTCCTCTTCCCGCCTTCACTTGTCACCTTGTCCTCTTCTGCCATCACCTCCCCACCCACCACCTGTACCAGCCGTCTTCACCTGACAAGCATCCCCCACTACCCCCTCCTCAGTCCAGACTTATCCTTCCTGGTCCTCCTGTCCTCAATGCCTGCTCTCTGCTATGTGGAAGTGGGGAGGGATGGATGTGATTCCAGAAGACAATCTCTTGCTGGGGCAGAAAGCAGAGACTGTGGTGTTCCTTCCAGGGAACACAATAGTTCAACTCAGCCCCTTAAAAAATGGCCCTGATAATGTTCTATGTTTTGATCTGGGTGCTGGTTACATGGGGGTGGAAATTCATTGAGCTGTGCATTCAAGACAGCACTCATTGCAGAGAAAAGAGAACCCTAGTACGCTGTTGGTGGGAATGTAAATTAATACAGCCATATGGAAAACAGTGTAGAGTTCCCAAAACAAACTAAAAATAGAGTTACCTAGTAATGGGACCCAACAATCCCACTCCTGGGTATATATGCAAATGATTCAAAATCAGCACGTTGAAAAGGTATCTGCAGCACCACGTTCACTGCAGCCTCAGTGGAATGAAGCTGGGTGTCCGTCAACAGATGAATGGGTAAAGGAAACACGGTGCATACACGATGAGTGCTATTCAGCCTTTAAGAAGAGAGAAATTATGACATCTGCAACATGGGTGAACCTGGAGGACGTTACGCTAAGTGAAATAAGCCAGACACAGGAAGAAAAATGCCACATGTTCTTACTTATATGTGGAATCTAAAAAAAAATCAAACACATAGAAGCAGAGAGCAGAATGGTGGTTACCAGAGGCTGGGAGTTGAAGGAATGAGGAGATGTTGGTCAAAGGGTACAAAATCTCAGTTAGGAGAAATAAATGATAAGTATTTGAAATAACAGATATGTAAATTAGCTTGAGTCAATCATTCCACATTGTTTACATACATCATAGCATCACTTTGTACCCCGTAAATATATACAATTATAATTTGTCAATATCCAACAAAAAATAAATAAACAAAAACTGATATATAACGTATGTATGTTATACTTCAATGATAAAGTTTACCCCGAAAAGTCCACTCTAGCCACCACCATCAAAATAATGGTTCCTGAGGCCTTTCACAGCCCTCAGCTCCTGACATTTGTTTATACTTCCTGCCAAGCTGAAACCGAGAAGACCAGCCAGCCCTCATGACTGTGAATCCTCAGGCCCCCTGGCAATAGCCATCACAGAGGACAGCCAAGCCTCACGGTCGCTATAGAATAGTGTGTGCTGGGAACAGTGGTGGGGATTCACCAAAGGCAACTTTTCTCAACTCACTCTAAAACTTCTCAGGTTGCAGCTAAGCTTCCTGTACTACTTTAAGGTAAATCTGATCGTGGCCAACCACAGATGTGGTACAGCAGAAAGAGCACTTCACTGGAAGCTGGGGTCCAAGAGTTGAACTCCAGTTCTGCCTCTAATTCAATGTGTGACCTTAAGTAAGCCCCTCTCCCTCTCTCAGCCTTTGCTGGTTTATTTGGAGGACAGGGCCAAATGAGCTCTAGGGCCTTTTTGGAGAGGTCAGTCCATGGTGCAAGGAGATTCCAGGTTGCTTTCTTGGGTCTATAGGCAAGAACTGCATGCTTTGGGCAGTTGACCTGACCATCTTTGTTTTGTTTTGTTTTTTCAAAAAATTTAGGGGGTACATGTGTTTCTTGTTACGTGGGTAAATTGTATCATGCTAAAGTCAGGGCTTTCTGTGCACCCATCACTGGTATAGTGTACATTATACTAAATAGGTAGATTTTTATCCCTCACTCCCATCTTACCCTCCCCCTCCTTAGTTTCCAATGTCCATTACTGCTCTTTATGACCATATATATCCTTTGTTTAGCTCCCACTTATAAGTGAGAACATGTGGTATCTGTTTTTCCATTCCTGAGATACTTCACTTAGGATAATGGTCTCTAGTTCTGTCCAAGTTCCTGCAAAAGACATTATTTCATTCTATTTTATGGCTGAGTAGTATTCCATGGTATATAAATACCACATTTTCTCTATCTACTCATCCGTTGATGGGCACTTAGGTTGATTCCATATCTTTGCTATTGTGAATTATGCTGTGATAAACATTAGGGTGCAGGTGTCTTTTTTATAAAATGTCTTCTTTTCCTTTGGGTAGATACCCAGTAGTGGGATTGCTGGATTTGTTTGCTTGTTTGTTTCCTTTAGTTTTCATCAAACACCTTCAAATGAGTAGCCTCTGGATACTAGGACTTCTGGGCATAAGTGAGGGGAGAGAACCAAATAAATAGAAATCAAAGCTGAGGCCCTCAAAATATTTACAAAACACCAAAAGCAGGCCTCAGTTCTTTAGAAAAAAAATATTCTGAACATTTCTGTTATCAGCATCAGTCCTGTTGCCAAGTTGTTCCTGTCCACTAAACCATCCCCAAGAGATGGTGGCGTGTGGCTAGATGGGCACAGGGATATGACAGGGCTCAAGGTTAGACCTGGGGAAGACACACAGACAGCCTCCTACAGGAGGAGGGGGATGGCAGTAAAAGTGCTCGAGCTTCCCAGAGGAGACAAAGAGCTGGCCCCCAAGCTGTCGGCCAGGGATGGATGATGGGTGCTCAGTCTTCAGTAAGAGGTAGCTTGATGCAGAGGAGTAGCTCTGGGCCTGAGAGTGAAAAGGCTTGGGCTCCAGGGCCAGTTCAGACCCCGGAAAGCCACCTCCCCCCAACCCCAGGCCTCACATGAGGGTGCTGGACACCTGGCCTCTGCCCCAATAGGCTCCGTATCCGTGATTGCTCTGCCTGTTCTGCCAACTTGTAGGCTGGCCTGCAGACACAGCCTAAGGGCACCACCTGGGAGCCACAGGGCAACCCACCTGCCCCGTGCCCATTGCTGCACCAAGCTCTCCAGTCCCTCCAGCCTCTGTCTCACCCCAGCTCCAACCCAGCCCCAGCCCTCCCATGTCTGGGCCCACACCCACGTCCCCACTGACTCCTGACTCCCTTTCTGAGTCAATGACTATTTTCACCTTCAGCCTCTGCTTATCGGGCTTCCCCTGTCTGCTCCATCCTTTCCACTGATCCAAATCCACCTTCCCCCACCCACCCTCTACTATGAAGGAACCAAATCCCTCTTGCCTTGAAGGCCCAACTCATGATAAAGGAATTGTTCATGGATCTTGGAGCATGTGCAAGAAAGAAGCTTGCCTGTGCATGACCTGAGCCTGGAGGGCTAACACAGCAAGTAGTCAAGACCCAAAAGGGATCTGAGCAGTTTCTTCTTAAAGAATAGTCTGAATTAGCAGAAAAACAGCAGGGAAAAAAAGAAAAAAAGGGGTGAACTCATGGCTACTAGTCCTACTAGTCTAGACTCAACAGATTTGAGGGTCAGAAATCAGCCCACAACAAACTCCATACAACCAAAAGATCCTGAACTGGGAAGTCAAGATTTGCTTCAACCAACCAATCACTTTCCCCTGTGCAACGTTGTGGCTTCTGCCTTTATAAATTGGCTTCGTACTTGGTCGGGATTTGGTCTTCATGGGAGCTGCTCTCCCTCCCGTGTGGCCAGGGCCAGCTTCCTGGCACAAGAGCTGTGCAGCCACACAGTGCCCCGTGCTCAGAAGGGCACCATGCCTGTTTAGTGCTCTCCAGCCACCATCTTGAAATGCTTAATAATTTTTTAACAAGGGACTCCACATTTTCATTTCGTACTATGTTGCACAAATTATGTCTCCAGTTCTGTGTGTACCTATGGACAAATAAATCCCCAAGTTATTCTTTGACAGTTCATGTGAAGCCCCTGTCCCTGAGGAAAAAAACGCTCTGTGTTGACTTAGGTTTTCCCTGCCTTGGTTGGCAATAAACTCAGCTTAACACTCCCTAAGTTTCAGTGTTTATTGCTTTTATATTCTTTTTTCTCTGAGATGCCACCTTCCCAAGGTTTTCCTGACTACTCTGGC
This sequence comes from Daubentonia madagascariensis, assembly GCA_023783475.1. NCBI lineage: Eukaryota > Metazoa > Chordata > Mammalia > Primates > Daubentoniidae > Daubentonia > Daubentonia madagascariensis. Next base: position 20,116,300 of record JAKFHU010001990.1, read on the forward strand.
CCTCCTTTATCTCTGGGCAGCAAAAGGGCTCACATCCAGGGATGCACAGCTTAGCACTGATCTTCTCAGTGTTTTAAGTACATTTGCTCCTCCTTGGTAGCTAGTTGGCAAGTTGCATGAATGAGGGAAACTACCCCTGCCCACCCCCACTTTCCTAAGAGCCCACAGGGCATACAGTAAGCACTTAATAAATACCTGTTCATTTACTCACATACATTTATCCTGTGAGTTGTTCATGAACTAAAGCCTCTCATTCCTAATGTTATATTTACTGGCTCCCAGCAAATGGAGCTGGGGAACCCTACACCCTGAAGTGGGAGGTGTATACAGTGACATTTCAGCCAAAAACAGAACTGAAAATGGAGCTCATGGAGAGGGCTCATGCAGGAAAAAATTAAGCTTAAATTTGTATCATTCTGGGAGGATTTTTATTTATTTTGTTGTTGTTGTTTTGGTTTTTTAAATTTTTGTTTTGTTTTCTTTTGTGCTTATAAAACCTTGCTTTAAAAAAAATCAAATGCTGTGTTGGATAAAAAAAAACCTTGCTGGGTTCAGCCAGAAGGATGAGCACCAACAACTGAAGACAGACATATTCCATCATGTAAAGGCCGTTGCCTGATGTGAGCGTAACATCTCTCCCAAGGATGTGGAGAGAGAGGCAGTCCAGGAGGTAGAATGTGAAACATGTAACTGACTGATGTGGAAAACAGATCAAGACCATTTCACATATTGAGATTGGGGAAAATGTACAATGAAGAACCAAGCAGTTAGCAGGCAGAAGGAGGTCTTAGTGGTGGCCATTCATTCACACTGTTCCCCTAGCCAGAAGGCCCCTATATTGGTTCCCAGGAAAATGCAAACACTTTCAAAGTGACTCTTCTTAGGTCTGTTAAAGAGATCGCTTCTACACCAAACTCAGGAGTTCCACATTTAAACCTGGATACCTCGAACCTGGCTATTGGCCACTGAGGCCTGTTGACTTAAGAACTTCAATCAGCTATTTCAATCTAATGATAAAACTTGAAAATTGTACCCACCATATTTCAGATATTTGAATGATATCCTCTAGAATCTAGAGATTATTAGAAACAAGAAGAAAACACAAATCTCTGCAATTCACTTTCTTATTTTTTTAATTCTGTGGCCAAAAGGGAATGCAGCAGGTGAGTCAGGTTCCTTCTCACCCTCCACAGATTCATGTTCAACTACTTTAAACGAACCTTCCACTGGTTTGGGGCCTCATCATCTCAATAAAGAATGCACTGTCCTCTGGGGTATAATTTACATATTTGCACAGGCTTTTCTTTGCATCACTAACAATTATGTTAGCTTATTTCAACTATGTCTTCCTGAGATTCACTTCTTAAAATTCCATCCAGATCCAAATCAGAGGTTCATGCACACCTCTGATACTGCAGAAGTCAAGTTCAACCTGAGCCCAGCACAGAGTCAACCTAGCCCAACATCATTACTCTTAAAGACCTGAGGATTTCCTGGGTGGTTCTCAAGAAAATTAGCACAGCCCAGGGATGGAAGCACTCAGGATTTATTTTTTCTTCAGAACTAAGAAATCTATTACTAGATTTATATGGGACCAGGGGTAGCAGAAGCTATTTAACTTCTAAAAACAGAAATATTAAAAGGTTTCTGTTTCAATGATGCTTTTAAACCACACTGAACAACTCTGTTTTACAGGAAAGAACTGTGCAAGTGTGCCTTTTGTGGCAAATAGCAATTAGGATACAGGTAAGGGAAGAGGTAAACGAGAAGGCTACTTGCACATGGGCCATGTTACAAATGATGTGCTTTCCTAACTTTGCCAGCAGACCATCTGGGTACACCAGCTCACGTGTGGACCCACGAGGCACTAAGTTGCCAAAGAAGGACCTTGGAGGCCTCTCCTTCCCTCTCCTGGCAAGGATTTTGGTATCTGGATGCAAAGTTAAGATTCACTGTGGTGGATTTCACTGGGTTTCTGCCACTCTCTGCTCAGGTAGACAGCACTGTGAAGCCTCACCCTAACCCCGACAGCAGGTCTTCAGTGAAGCATCACGGAGGGGTCCAGGCTGTCTCATCAGCCAAATGCGCTGGCAGCTTGGTCTCTGATCTCATCAGGAGAGCTGGCATGCCTGCCCACTTCTCCTGCCAGGAACTAAAATCTCCCTGCAGTAGGGATGTGATCTGCAGTCTGAGACAAATTCTCCTTCCACTAATGCCGAAAACTGACTGCAGGGTCGTCCTGTTTCTGGAGAACCACGAGGTTTACACAGGAGGTTTCCTTTTCACATCTTGATTCTCACCTCACCCCTTCACTTTAATAAGTTTTCCAGGAAAGCAAGACACTGTGAAGCACCCGTTGGGTGGGAGGCTAACAATGACACTGAAAGCAAGACGCCCCTATCAAGGATACCTGGTGGTTAGCGTGAGCTTTGCTGGGCCCTCGGTTTAAAGAGCAGAGCTCTACAGACCCCTCTGGCCTACACACCTCTTCCTTTGGGCTCTGGATGGTACATTTGTTCCTCTCATACCCTGCATTCCAAGTGGTATCCTGCATTTCCTTTTCATTTAGAGTATGTTGCGATCTCTTTTGGGATTTGAAGTACAGTTAGACAGTCTGAACTGGAAGTTTTCCCCTTCCTGATATTTGCTATGGTGGCCTTATGTATATTAGGGAGGCCTAGGGACAGGTCTGAGCAGACCTCCTGGCACAAAGAAGTTAGTAGTGCCTTAAATCAAACAGGACTTCCTTGTACTCACGACTGGCAGTACATACAAGGGGCCAGGAGACACCCCAGTAAAAGCCCAAGGACAGACACCTCTGCACAAAGGGCACGTATGGCATCTGCTGGCTCACCATTCCTGTTGTTCTCGGTAGTGGCACCGCTGATTACACGATGCAGGTTGCTATAATGATGGTAGAAAGGATAAACTGTAAGAGAACTGGAAGTTTATTCCTGGGAATCTGAGACTGAGATATTTTATCACAGACCCGCACGATGCTAATAAAGTTCCCTAAGGATCTGTGAGCTGAGTGGTCTCTGTTCTTACTATAGTACCCAGGTACTAGCAACGAAGCTACCCCTCACCTCAAGCTGCACAGGCACTGCAGCTACCAGGACCAAGAAATAATCTCACACCTACAAAGTAGCCCTCTTCCTTCCTTATCAGGCTATTGTCCACAGGCATTAACTGTTCACATGCCAGACGATAGCTAAAGGGGTGTCCAACTCCTGGGAGCTTCACCATCAGACACCTTCCTATTTCTCTATCAAATCTGGATCACAGTGGTCCTGAGGCAAGCTTGGAAACAAAGGTGCAGCTCTCTTATTAATATGTTTCCTGAATAGCTGCAATTAAATCCTTTCATTATCTTACTAGATATGGAAAACCTGCTTGCCATGAATGCCTTACCAACACTGAAGTTCTACCTGAGCAGCAGGCACGGTGATTCCCTTACCGTACACATAGGAGATCCCCACGAGCTCAAAAATGGCAATGATGACAAGGGCATAGGAGGCAGCATACGTGTCCACAAGCTGGAACATGTAAATGCCACCCTAATAGGAGAGAGAAACAGCCAATATCAAATGGGCTCCACAGCTGGGCTCTCTTCCCATTCTAATAGCCAAACCCTCCCCCTCTTGGGGAGAGTCAGGTGCACACGGGGGTCAAAGCATTGCCCCTCCTCTCGCTAGCAGTAACCTACATCTGGTCCAGGATGTAAACTGGAGGCCTTGCTGTGTTAGCAAAGCTGTCCCCTGGCAGACTCTGAGCTAATCAATAGAACAAGCACAAAAAAGTGATTCGACATCTTATTCTTCAACGGCAAAGGTCAACATCTGAAGATGTGTATGTGAAAGCAGCCAGATTGCTTTATTTTTACTTTAAGCAATTGATGCTAATTTCCACCCATGAATCCGCATTTAATTTACCTTCATATGACCTTTAGGTATCTCTGGGCATTTTTCACACATCCCCATGCAGCTCTACCTTACAATAGATGCAGCTCTTACCCTACAATAGATGAGGCTTAGACACTGTCTCATTCCAACCCATCATTTCACAAATGGAGAAACTAAGGCCCAGAATAGTGACTTGCTCAAGGTCACAGAGACAGCAAAAACAATATATACACTAAGTGAGCTAACACTCAATTTATCAAGACTTTCAGGACTAGAAGGAACTCAAGTGGCTGTAGACTTACATATAATGAGTAATCACCTGGAAATTTATCTGGTTGGAAAATTTGGATTTTCATGTATTCTATTCTCTTAAAGTAGGACACACCTGCCTTGTTGGCTCAAGAAGGCTACATCTCAATTATGAAGACGCTAGAAGCATCACTGGTAGCCAAGATGACATATTTCCCTCTGCAGTCAGAATCCCTGATGAACTGGTGCCATCTCCATGGAAATGGCAGTGATTTGGCCATGGCCTGAGAGCTAAGGGGGGGAAAGGACAGATAGCCATCAGCCCCCCACACTGAGCCTGTGCCCAGCAGGCAGCTTACCTGAGTGATCATTGGAAAGCCCATGATAAAGAAACAAATGCAGCAGCCCAGAGTAAAGACCGGCTTGTGTGTGCGCAGGTACTTGGGGAACTCATCCGAGATGGAGGTCACTATGGTCTCGATGGTGGCAAACTGGAATGGTGTCAGGAAACAGGTGTCTGAGTCAAACTGTCCTACCCAGAAGGCTCCAGAAAAGCCCTTTGCATGTCCCACCCAGGAAAGTTGTATTTGTATTTAATATTAGGTTTGGTTTTTTAGGTCAGCATTCCCTTGATGGGTATAAAAGGCCTCACTGGGGTCCAATCCACAGGCCAGCCAGGACCCAAGCAGGATATAAGCTTTAGAAACTGTACTTCCAGCCCCCAGAGACTACACTTATATTCAGCCATCAGGACATTTTAAGTTTCACTTTGTATTCATGAGATGTAAATTCCTCTCCTCCAATTTACCTTGCATTTGATTTTCTACTTGAGGAAAACCCTCTTTGCACCCAACAACTAAACTCTAAGCACCTGTCAGCATGATTTGTAGTAGTCTCAGCCCAACAATTTCCCTAAAATTGACTACACATTATTCTCCCTTATCCAGCCCCACATAATTTGCTTTGGCAAAATGATGCCAAAGCAGGAAGTAACACAGGCTAAAACTTGGCACAGAGAACAGAGAGAGGAAAGAGGGAAAGGCTGGCTCCTCTGCACCATCACATGAGCACCAAAATACAAGGTTATCCTGAGCCCTCCCCAGGCACCTCGCCCTCTCACATGGCTCAGGGGAAACAGTCAGGTACTGCTAAACCTGCCCCTCTGTCGAAGGCTAGACCCCGGACCCAGAGAGGGGGTCTTCAGAAGGAGCCTGGGACAGGGATCCATGGGGAAGAAGGGGCTCACCATAGTGTCAAGTCCAAGAGTGAGGAGCATCAGGAAAAAGATGATGGCCCAGAACGGAGAGAGGGGCAGCCTGGTTAAGGCTTCCGGGTAAACCACAAATGCAATTCCTGGCCCTGAAAGAACAAGACAGGTGATTTTAGGCAGGCCTGGCTCAAGGCCCCTCTCCCCAGAGCCCACAGGGCCTTCTCCCCACTGAGATCCTGATTTAGTACTTATTATATGCTGCTTCCATTGGTGGTTACTTTTTTACTCATCTCCATCCATTTCGTCAATTAGACCTTAAGCTCCTTCAAGAGAAGGACCAGAATTAGGTCCACAGCTAGAGGAACTCACAGGAGAGGCTCAAAAATAGGGTCAAAGCAGAGACTCAGAGTCAACCCTATTGGACTCCACAGCCTGGCTGTGTCCCATGCACATAACATGAGAAACTCTATCGCTGGCATATTAGTTGAGTTAAGGGAGAATATAATAATTACCCTCTAGAGCAGTGGTTCTCAACCAGAGGTGATTTTGTTCCCCAGGGGATATTTGGTGATGTCTGGAGACATTTTTTATTCTCACAACTGGGGTAGGGGTGGGCTGATTACTGACACCTAGTGGGTAGAGGCCAGGGATGCTGCTAAGCATTCTGCAATGCACAAAACAGCCTCCTGCCAACAAAGAATTACCCCATCCCAAATGTCAATAGAATAAGGATTCAAGGTTGAGAATCCCTGTTCTAAAAATTAGAACATGACCAGAATGATATTATTTCTCCCTTTAACTACTCTTCCTCCTATTCAGTCCTCCAGGAGAAGCCATTCATATAAAGCATAAATCTAACTCTTTTAGGATGTTGCCCTACTTGGTAAAGATGGGGCTACAACAGTCCATGCGGAATTAGTTGGGGGAAGGGGGCGGTGAAGCATGGTGTAAGGGTTAAGAGAGTTTGGTCTCTAAGGGTCAGACAGATCTGGGCCAAATCCAGATTCCATGACTTACCAGCTGTGGTAAGACAAGTTACTTAATTTCTATAAGCCTCAATTTTGTCCATCTGTAAAATTGGAGGTAACAATAGTACCTCCCAAGGTGATTATAAGGAATAAATGAGAAAACACAGGTAAAACACTGAGACCAGTGCCTTCCCCATCATCAACACTCACAGAATATTAACTCTTATTATGAGTGGACTATGAACTTGGAAGCTAGCGGTTCTGATCCAGGTTTTCTCTAGAATACTTCGTGTGGCCTTGGTGGGGGTTGTCTGAGCTGCAGTTTTCTCTGCTGTCATAGAGCCCTGCCAGCCATTGCTACCTGCCTCATGGCCTCACTGGGAAGATTACTGTAACCAAAGATGGCTAAAGATGGCAGTTGTGAATTTCCTTGTAAGTGCAAAACTAAATGATAAAGGGCAGAGACAAGTAAATGTGAGCACTGGGGTGATCCACAGCCAGTGCACATCCGCAAACCAGAAATCGCAGCACATACAGTTTTTATAACTCAAGCACAACACACTTTTTCAAACTGGAATTTATCAGGTTGTTGGTTTCTAATGTTGCCTAGGGCCTCAGGGTATTTAAAATGAAAAGTCTCCATAATGCCCGCTTTATGCATTTATTGAGCAGACTGTAGAGCCAGCCTCTGAAGACTCCCTATGTGAACCATAAAAGAAAAGTCTGTATTAAACTACACTTCAAAATAGGTCTCAAATGCAGAACAATAAGGAAGTCAGTTCAATGCTCTGGCGACAGTCGGGCCCATAAAGCCGACAAGAAGGTCGTGAATGGCTACTATCAGAGGACCTCAGCTGCTCGCTTTAACAGGATTCGACCCTTTGGGCTTTATGGCTTTTTTAGGGGGAGGAAGTTATGTCAAAATATTCAGCCTCCTTCAATTTCAGCTGCCTCCCTAAAGCACCCAGGTGAAGGCATCATTTTCAAACTACATTACAGCTAACTCCACTTATCCAAGGTGGATGGGGAGTGGAGTCATCCAGTGAATAATATTGTTGGATATTTAAAGGAGTGTATGGCCTGTCTGATGGAGGCTGAGGCCCGACTCTCTCCTCTGCCACTGGGAGGCAGTACAGCCCAGTGGCTGGAATGCAGGCTCCATTCCCCATGGATTTAAACGCTGGCTGTGCCTCTTACTAGCTGCAGACCTTAGGTGAGTCACTTGTTCTCTCTGGACAAACTTGAATTTCCTTATCTATACAATGTAGATAATAATAGTGCCTACCTTCATAGAGTTTCTGTGAGAATTAAATGTATTAATACAAATAAAGGGCTTAGAACAATGCCCGGACATAGTAGGAACTCAGAAAACATACAGCATTATTACTTTTCCCATGAAAGGGGATCAAAGGGGCTCTGCATGTCAGCAACTCAGACAGGACCCCCAGAGATCTACAGTGAGAGCCTCCTTCATCCTAGAGCACTGCTAAAGACACAGCAAGGGGCTCTGATCAATGTAGTACATCAAGACCCACAGCGCAGCCTGGGTGGCCACTCTGCCATGATGACTGTTGTACATGGAATGAGTTCTCTGAGCACACACCACCTGGATTTCTGCGCCTTTGGGTGGAAGGGTTGGGATGCAGGTGATAGACAGATGGTTGGACAGAGGGCGTGTCAGTCCTGTTTGAGGGTGCTCATTTGATCAGCAGAGTCTCTGAACTAATAGGGTGAGGGAACCAAGGCAGTACTTCCTAGTGGTCTGGTTAACTGAGAGTTACCAACCTATACTTGGGAACTCTAAATAGAATGTGCACATTAGTGTCTATCTACCCTGGTCTAACCCTGTCATTCTGTTGTTGGATAAGCCTCTTTTTGTGGCTTCAGGTTGGATTCTGAGCACGAGTCGCTGCTCCATAGGTAGCAACGCAGATGCTTGGAAGATGTCTCTGAAGGCTGAATTCCCTGGAAGCTGCTTTTCTGGAGTAGATCCCTGAAAAGAACATGCCCCCTTCTTTATGCCTGTCATGAAAGCAGAGGACAGGTTGGTCTCATCATCAATCCTACCCTCAGCCCCCCAAAATTCTGATAAGGCTGAGATTTGGGGTGACAATTTTGACAGAAATGTCTCCCTTAGAAGGGAGTGGCAAACTAAATAGAATAGTGTTCAGTCATTAAGGAAAACCTGATTTTGACTAAATATCAAAATTTAGTTACCAACATTGGGTCTGCAAAACCTGTACTGAATGTCTATATGCCAATGTTGCCCAGCTAGGAGGGAGTGGGGCTGCGATTTAATATAGATCTGGCCCCAAATCTCTGTCCTGTATTCTGCAGAGCCTCCATTATACTGGGGGAAATAAGACAACCCTGTAAAGCCCATATAAGAATATATGTGAGTTCAGATGAGCAGGATAGCTTCCCCAAGGGGCCTGGGAGAAGATCTCATGGGCCTCGGCTCCCTCTCCCACAGGGAATGAGGCCCACTATCCACGTGCCAGAGACCAGGTATTAACACGACAGGTTAGAACCTGTTAGAAGTGCTCTTCTCCTTGTTAAAATCAGAGGAAGTAAAAAAAAATACTGAAAAGGAGAAATTTCAGAGGGAAACACAGGCGATTGTTGGGCTGTTTTTTACATGCAGGATAAAAAAAGTTCTATTTGAGTTTTAGCAACGTCTCCCTCCAAATCCCTTTCCTGGAGCAGGAAAGAGCTCAGAATAGTTAACTAACCAGGCTCATGTCTCAGGAATCACTCTCTCTAGCAGCTTGGCCACTGGTACCCAAGGGGCTCGGTAATATGCCACAAAAAATAACAAAGTGCCTCAGATCTGCTAGAAAGTGGGGCAGAACCTATCTGCTCTAGCCACTCTGCTGGGAGGAAATGAGGTTACAGGGCAGCTGGGGGTGGTTCAGGTACCCCTGAGGACAAAGCCTTCTCACCCTCTCTCTGTCCCTCCCTTCCTCCCAGGGTGTTGGAGAATTCTCAGCATAGCCAGAGAGGGACATTTGCTCATCTCCTGGGGCCCCTCTAATTCAGTGCACTGCTGCAGAACCAAACACACCTCAGGGTTTTACTCTCTCCAGGGAGAGATAATTACACCCCTGGAACATGCTGGCTCCTTAACTCTTTGAGGCCCCTGGTACACCATCAGCATGAGCTGAAGCAGTAATTAATTATCCTCGGGGAGCCAGAAAAGATCTTAGCAGCCCACCAAAAAGGTGACATTTCTAGGACTTAACTCTCTCACTGCCTTTGAGCCGTTATCTGGGAATTGCAGTGAGCTCCTTGAAGAAAGATAACGGACCAGACAAGCCTCTCAAAGGCGCACCTCTGGATTGTCTAGGTCCACACTCACGCCACACAGCACTGGGCACGGTCCCCACACAGAGAATGAGATCATAACCATAAGCAACAGCCACAGTGAAGTCCCTTGATCACTGAAACCTACTAAACACCTGAATCCTTTGTAGAACCAGGCTGGGTGGAAATGAAGAGTTAAATCAAAATCTTAAACACTCTCTCTGCAAAATGCTGTCCTAGAAATATGGATTAAACGAGATAAAAATGAAAGCTCTTCATAAACTCAAAAGTACCATACAAATGGTAGGCATTAATGAAAGGATCACTTGGGTAGAGAGTAAACATTTATTCCACATGCCTCTCCACCCACCCACCACTATTCAACCTGTCTACCCACTGGGGAAAACTGCAGGTCCACATTGCTAACTAAGCAGAAGGCCCTGAAAGTACATTTGACCTAATAATCAGAAAAGTGCTTTGTAAGGAAAAGGCTCCTCTGAAGTCAGTGTTCTTATTAAGCCTCAGTTTCAACAGGGCCCTCTGCAAGGAATATCATCCTGTGGCAGACTGTGCCCACATCTGCTCCAGAGGCAATGGTTTGCCTAATGAAGCCACTACTCACTGGTACCTAAAAGGTATAAGAGGGAGAGACCTTACTTATTCAGGCTGGAGCTGAATTAAGAGGGGCCAAGGAAGAGGAAGGAGAGGAGAGGGAAGAGGGAAAGGGGGCTTTTAAAGCAAATCCTCTGGTTAGAGACCGGCCAGCTCTAACCCTGTAGTGAGTGCCCTACTTGAGCCTGTCTTTGTTCCTCTGCAAAGGGAGACCTGGGCTCCCCCACCCTCTATCCTGTTCCAAAAGGCCAACTTCCCAGGATAGCATAAATTAGGAGTTTGTGAGGTGTGCCTGGAACCTGCCCTGCAACAGCAGGGTGACAACTTCCCTGTACCTTGATCTGCCACATTCTCAATGTTGACTTTGCGTTCATTGGCCATGAAGCCGATAACGGAGAAGATGACGAAGCCAGCAAAGATGCTCGTGGCACTGTTGGTGCAGGTTACAATCAGAGTGTCCCTGGAAGGAAGAGACCAGAGTTTGTCATTAGTTGTGCTTTGTGAGTGGGAAGGGATAAGGGGAAGGACACACAAATGTGTGTCTGTGTGTTTGTGTGCACATGTGTATACATGTGCATGCATGTAGATGTCCATTTCTAAACATGTATCTACCAAAGGACAGAAACAAGCAGTTCTGATGACAGACTCCTGTGGGCTCATTTTAAAACCACCAAAAGCCTCAAAAAGATCTCCCCTAACTGTCCTGATCCAGGGCCTCTGGGCCAAAGCTCTGGCTCTACATGCTATAGAACTGGGTCTCAACTCATCTGCTATGGTCTGAATGTTTGTGTTCCCCCCAAATTCATATGTTAAAACTTAATCCCAAATGCATTAATCCCTTAGTATTAAGAAGGGGGGCCTTTGGGGAAGTGATTAAGTCATGAGGGCTCTGCCCTCATGAATGGGGTTAGAGCCCTCACAAAAGACTCTAAAGGGAGTGTGTCTGCCTCTTGTGCCATGTGAGGACACAGCAACAAGGCACCATCTTTGAAGCAGGCCTCCTCAGATACTGAGTCTGCTGGCACCTTAAACTTGGACTTCCCAGCCTGCAAAACTGTAAGCAACACATTACTGTTGTTTATAAATTACCCAATCTAAGGTATTTTGTTATAGCAATCCAAACAAACAAAGATATCATCCCAGAGGCAGGGCCAAATCTGTCTATCAGAGAGGACTAAGGAGATGGGGCCCTGGGGGGCTCCAGGACAGGAACCAGGTGTGAAGGAAGCAAAGGCCGCAGGACAGTAAAATGCCACAAGGTATGAGAGCAGCCTGGGGTTGGGGCATACGGGGCTGGAAAGGACAAGGGGAGAGAGCCCTGTGTCTCTGCCCTTGTCCCAGAGCCCTGTGCTGGTTATATGGTTGGGTCCCCAGCCTGCCTTAAGCCATCCTAGACTCAAATGTGAGCTCACAGCTAGATGGAGGCCCAGGGCTTCACTGAAATCCTGGTTCTCCTGCCCATTAATGGCATAACTTTGAACAAGTCACTTCCTTTCTACTCTAATTTAAAATAGCGGCAATGACCCTACCTCTCTCACAGGTTATTGTGAGGACAGAACAAGATGATGCCTGCACTGCACATAGCCTGGCACAGAGCAAGTGCACAGTAAATGATCTGCCTTCTCTGACCCCTTAACTTACTGAAGAGACCCAGGGGAAGGTAATGGACTAATTAATCATGGGTGAGGATTTGAAACCAGACTTTTAGCTCTCAGCAGGGATTCTTTCTGCCACACCACACAGCCTCATTTCTAATAAAGCACATAGCAATGTGTCACCCTTTGACAGTGTTCAGACTGATTCGGGTCAACAATTAATGAGCAGTTGTGACCAAAAGATGTTCAAATGCCTTAGTCAGGCATTTAAGGCTATTATGGACTGAATTGTGCCCTCCCCAAAATTCATATGTTGAAGTCCTAATCCCCAGTACCTCTGAATGTGACTGTATTTGGAGATAGGGACTTTAAAGTGGTCACTAAGTAAATATAAGGTTATTAGATGGGGTCCTAGTCCAAGATGACTGGTGTCTTTATAAGAAGAGGAGATTAGGACACAGCCGCACACAGAGGGAAGACCATGTGAAGACAAAGAGAGCAGACAGCCATCTATCTACAAGCCAAGGACAGGGGCCTCAGAAGAAACCAACCCTGCCAGCACCTTGATCTTGGACTTCATCCCCTTTCAGTTGGTTCAGAACTGTGAAACAATACATATCTGTTGTTTAAGCCACCGAGTCTGTGGTATTTGTTACAGTAGCTCTAGCAAACTAATACAAGGCTGTCTCCAATCTGGCCCCATCTGGCTTTCAGGCCCCATTGCCTTCTGGCCACATATGCACACACTTGCTGCTGCATTCCCACTTACCTGCCTCCCTGCACACAAACCTGTCACACTCATCCTGCTCATCCCCGCCTCTGGCTCTCTCTGCTGTCTGAGACTCACTCCCTCCTCCTGCACCTGCTGAAATTCAGCCCGGTATAAATCTCATTCTGTGAAGCCATCCCAGGCATCCCAAGCCACAGCTTAACTGTAATCTTTTCCTCTAATTTCAGAGATGCTTGAGAAAAGTTTGACCCTTAGTCACAGTTTTTGCAGTGTCAAGTTAGCGAATGGATTCTTGTGGCTGTTATGGACTAATTATTGATCCAAGCATGGCCCTGAGCTTGCCATACCTGGTTGCTAGGATTGCTTTATGCATAAGCTAGAATATCTGAACTGCAGCTGCCCTAAACATGGGAGCTGGGCTGAACCCCTCCAGGTGCCAGGTGATCAGAGGTATTTAAGCCAAAGGACATCCCTTAATCTGATGTGACTAGCTGTCATCATCATCCTTTACTCCCAAATGGGTGGTGTGGAGTGCCTGGGGCACTGGAAGCAGAGGCTGGGTGCCTGAGGTCTCCAGGGTCCCGCTGCTATGCATGAGGCTATGCTCCCCTTTCCATATCCTTTCTTAAAATCGGGTAAACTTGTGTTCAATAAGCCTATTGTGTTTTGTGAGTATGACTAACAATCTGAACCTAGAACCACACCAGTGATTTTGTACCTCTTCACCTAAATAGTAAGCTATTTGAGGACAGGGACGTTTTGAACATTTCTATCTCCCTCTTGGTTCACAAAATATCTCATACATTATTTTTTAAATAATAATAATGGCAGCTGCCATTATTGAGTGCCTACTATGTATGAAATAATGCTCTGAGATGATTGCATACAGCACCTCTTACTCCTCAACAAAATATTATAATCTGTATTTTATAGACAAGAAAACAGAGGCTCAGGGAAGTAAAGCATCTTGTCCATGTCTTGGAGTTTTAGTACATAGTAAAGTCATAATCAAATGCAAGTCTGTCTGAATCCAAGGTGTTCTTTCCATTGTACTGTGTTGCCTTCCTTATAGACTCTCTAGAAAAATATTTGTCAAGTGACTACCTGACCATATGTTATAAGTGACTATCATACAATTGTATCATGGACTAGGTAACTCACACATGGCTATCACAGGACACACACAGCTGGCTACACAGCAACCTCCATCCCATGGAGAGGTCACTTCCATCCTATAAATAGCCACTGAGCCCCCACCATGTGTCAGAGGCAGGAGTATAATTTAGGATTCAGGCCTCCAAAAGACAGGGCTAGGCCCTAGCAGGTGGTTTCTCCCAGGCCAAAGGTAAATCTTTAGCTTTACCTAAGGTGAAGTGTAAGGGTGTGGCCTCAGTTGTCTGATAACTCAGTCCACTATTCTGTCTCTGACCCTGTTCCTGCTAACCAGCTACCTGGGATCTTGAAAGTGCCTCCACATACCTGTAACAGTTGTTGTGGAATTTGTTGTAAGAAGAGAGAGTAATCAAGCCTCCCCATGCAGCAGATAAAGAGAAGAAAATCTGAGTGGCAGCATCTTTCCACACCTGGGGGGTGAAAAGAGAGGAGATTCAAGGTCACTGAAGGAGACTGGCCCCAGGGGCGGGGCATCTCACACTTAATGCCACATCATCTTCCCAGGGGAAAGGCATCAGGGATGAGATGACTTTGGACAGCAACATAAATGAGAAACATAACTCACTTGTGCTGGAAGCCAAAAGGGCAGTAAATTACCTGGGAGATTTTAACTCCCTCTAATCAAAGGTGAGGAACTCAATAAACTATACACACATTTCATGCTATTGTTTTCTCTCATCTAAAGCTAAACAGAAGGGAGAGTCCTTTCTTTAGGTCAATACACTCTCAAAAAATAATGTATAACAGCAAAATATATTCATGGATACAAAATAAAAACCTTTTTAACTGACATTCCTACAGATTACAACTACTATTTAAAATCTGAAATTCTGTAGCCCCTAATCTTAGTAAAGCAATCTCTGTGCCACTGTACAGTGGACTTTATAGTGTCACATCCTACCTGCCATTAAGTGGAGATTTTCTGTTATGTGCAATCAAACTCAATCCTAGCTATGTGTTCTTAACATACTCTGGAAAAGCGGAGTTTCCTTTAAGGTGAGAAAATTTAGTTCTCATTCAACAATCACCCCCTCATTTAGAGGTTTTTGGATTGGGAATTTTAGAGTAAGTGTGGCCATACAGAATGTGCAAAGAGAAAGTTCCAGTGTGTGCTGGCCCTGTGTGGGTATACAAGAAGAATTCACATGCATCTAAGCCCTTGAAAATAGAATTTCTTATGGTTTACCCGTGTGCTGTTATTTTCCAACCAGCAAAACTCTACTTCCAACACACTATAATTAGTAACAGATCAATGGTGTGAAGTGGCTCAAAGATATTAAGAAGATTTCATTCTCCATTTTCAGCTTTCACTGCAACCTCAGATGTAGGACAACTATTCCAGAAATCTGAAAACCCTCAGCTCCCCACTTCTCATTAAATATTTCCTGAGTGCATAATGTACCAAGATCATCAGGCCCTGGTAAAAGCGCACACTGAGATTCCCAGAGGAGGAAGTCCACCCCCTTCTGCCAAACAGCAGCCCACGGCATGCCCTGTCCCTGAGTGCCGCTCCCCCCAGGGCCTGTTATAAATATTAATAAAATAATAAGCCCACCGTGGCATCCGTGAGTTTCTCCCACTTCGGTGTGATGAAGTACCAGATCCCAGCTCCAGCTCCAGGCAGGGTGACTCCCCGGATGAGGAGGATCACCAGCACGACATAGGGGAACGTGGCCGTGAAGTACACCACCTAGAAAAGCCACGGGCAGACAGGCTGGAAGGAGCAGACTTGCAGGATGCGCCCCTGCAGAAGGAGCATCCCCCGGGGCAAGAGTAGGACCTACCCCCCAGGCACGAGTGCCCAACAGTGAGGACATCAGGGTAGCTCTCCCAAACTTTGCCAGGGCTGGGGACTCAGGGAGACCACTGGGATCAAAGGTGAGTCAGAGAGAGCCAGAAATAAAGCCCCTAGGGGGAGTCTGTAGAGTGAGTCAGCCTACAGCCAGAAGGCTGGGGGGGAGGTGTCACACCCCCCCACACACACACCCCCCTGCCGACAAGTGCACAGCTCCTTAAGGAACCACAGAGGCAGGGAGGGGGTTATGTGCCTCTCTCCCCCCAAAATTCAACCCCTACCCTGGTGGAGGCCCAAAATTCCACCATTAGAGATGAATCCTTTCAGCTTAAGCCTTCTACCACTGCTTATACACACACCTGAGAGAGACAGCCCAGTGAGGTAAAAGACTATGATCTTAGAATTGGACACATTTATGTTCAAATAAAATTGCACCTACAGCACTGAGTAGCTGCGTGACCTTAGACAAGCCATTGAACACTCTGAATCTCAGTTTCTGCACCTCTATAACCTGGGGATAATAGTACCTTTCTCACAAATAATCATGAGGATTAAGTGAGCTAATGCATGGATAGCACCTAGCGAAGTCCTAATTTATAACAGATGGTCATTAAATGCCAAGTTCAACAAGAATTTGTTGAGGCCCTCCTAGAAGCTGGCACTGCGCCAGGCATCAGCTGCACAAAGATGAAGTGACTCCTAACCCGGAAGACCCAGAGACAATGTCTGAATAACGGGCTAAGTGGTTACATACAGGACACTTCGGAAGTCCAGGGAAGGGCACTGGGTCCAACCTGGGAATTTCCTAAAAGGTTGATGGAGATGACACCTGAGCTGGATCGTAGAGGACAAGTGCAACTTAAAGGAGGTGTGGCAAGGCGGGCATGTGAAGGAAGCACAGGGGCAAGGCAGGTGTGTGATAGTAGAGCACCACTCACTATTAGAACAACATAAAGTCAAGGCCAAGCATGGTGGGAGGGGAGGCTAGAGACCACCAGAGGAGACCACGTCAGGAGAGGCCTTGAGTGCCAACCAAAGGGTGCTCCTGGATGCTGAAAGAGAGGGAGGGATCAGAGTCAAGAAACATCTGGAAGGTAACATCAGCAGAACTTGGGGCTGGTTGGATGGGGATGGCTGGGAGGTCCTTTCCTTCCTTTCCTGTCCATCAAGCCTCAGCGTAAAGGAAGGGCTTGGGACCAGGATTTGGGGGGAAGAGCAGACTGTGATAGCTCAGGCTCTGCAGTACCAGGGGCCTGTGTCCAAATCCTGACTCTAGCACTTACAAGCTGGGTCACCTTGGGAAGTGACTTAGCTTCCCTGAGTCTCTGAGTCTCGCACCTGCCAAGTGGCAATAACAACAGTAGATTCCAACAAGGCTGTTGGAAGAATACAATGTTATAGTCCATGCAAAGTGGCACAGGCCTGGCAGCACTGGAAACAGAAATGCCACTTCACAGTCTGGCCTAGCACTAGCCAGTCCTCAATTTAATAACACTGACAACCCCCAGCTCACAAGGGGCTACATCCCAAAAGCACATTCGAAGATATTTGGGCGAATGGGGTTAAG
Organism: Daubentonia madagascariensis; assembly: GCA_023783475.1. Taxonomy (NCBI): domain Eukaryota; kingdom Metazoa; phylum Chordata; class Mammalia; order Primates; family Daubentoniidae; genus Daubentonia; species Daubentonia madagascariensis. Next base: position 20,133,404 of record JAKFHU010001990.1, read on the forward strand.
CTCCCATCTGGCCCACTAAAGCCCTCTCTGATCCATGGGGTGAGCGCTGTTGGTTCTGAGCCACCTCCACTCCACCTGCAGTCCTCCATCCTGGGCAAGTGGAACACCTGCCCTGTGAGAGGGACACAGAGCCCCCGCCACACACCGGCTGCACAGACTTGAGTGCCTGGCAGGGGGCTCCAGCCTGGCGGAGAGTGGCAGATGCTGGGATCCCAGGGGATGAGGATGGATTCAGGGGCTTGTTGTGGGGGATGAGTTGGGAAAGGTTAGAGTTGAGATTAGATATAACTCGTGGGGTCACTTCATTTATTCAAATAAATATACACATTTACATAAATAATTACATACATATTCAGAGCACCTAATATGTGCCAGGCACAGTCAAGCATTTGGGACATATTAGTAAATAAAACAAAGACCCCTGCCCTGGAATAATATCTTACATTCTAGCAAGGAAGATAGACAACCAGTGATAATCATGATATAATATTATTTGTGGTATATTAGAAGGTGATTGGTGCATTAGAAAAAAGAAAAATCACAGCCAGGTAAGGGGGATGGTGCGTTTTGGGGAGGACGGCTGGGAAGGCCTCATTGAAAGGCCAAGCCCCTCCACACACAGAAGGTGAGTGTGAGCCAACTGAATATTTGGGAGAACATTCCAGAGAGAGGGAACAGCTGGAATAATGAACCTAAGAAGGGAAAGAAGGGAGTGTGCCTGACTCCCGGAAACAGCAACGAGGCTGGCGTGGCCAGAGAAGGGAGCACAGGTAGGAGAGGAGGTCAGCGAGGTGGGGGCAGGGAGAGGCAGACCCCACAGAGCCTACCCTGTGGGAAATGGGGGGCTACAGCAGGGATTTGGGCAGAGGAGTAAAATGATCTAACATTTGAACAGCATCATCCGGTTGCTACATCATGAGTACGCCACAGGGCACAAGGGAGCAGTAGGGACAGCTGTGTGGAGGCTGCAGCAGCACCCAGACAAGAGACAGGGACAACTCCATCCAGGGTGTTGTCAGTGGAGCTAGTGAGAAACAGTCAGGTATTGGATATATTTTTAAGAAGAGCCCCCAGAATTTCCTGACAGACTTACTGTGGAGTGCAAGAGCAAGAGAGGAGTCAAGGGTGACTCCCAAGTTTGGGGCCTCAGCAACTGAAAGGGTGGCATTGCCCTTAACTGAGATGGGGAAGTTACTTCTGCCTCTGAACCCGATTACTCAAGGCCAAACTCCCTCTTTCTGGCTGCAGAACCAGGACGGGCTGCCCCCTTTTCTCTCCACGGCTACACCACTGACCAGGATGCCCCTTCCCTGCCCCACAGGCAGGAGTCTCTCCTCCCTCCTTGTCCTGCAGAACTTGCATTGCTAGGGGTTGGGGGGTGCTGCAGTCAGCTCCTTCCTATTTCTGCCAAATGTGCTTCCCTCCTTCCCCTTAAAATCTGAAGGGGATATGAAGCCCCTCCACATACAGCATTATGAAACCCACGGGCCTATGACATCTCAGGGATGGCCTCCCAGCTATCAGATGGTGCCCCAGCTATCAGATGGCACAGAGGACAGGAGATGCTACGGGGACAGGGCATGGCCCTGACCAGTCCAACTTCCCACCCCCACCAAGACAGCACAGAAGTGGGGCCAGGGGACAAGTAAAAAGTGTCCTTTCCATCCCCTGACCACCTGGGCTGGAGGGAAGTGAGGAGGGCAGGAAGAGGAGAGGGAGAGGAGGTGACCTAGACAGCAGTGGCCTGCAGGAGGAACCCTCCAAGGCCGGTACCAGTCTAACCAGCCGAGACAACTGTTCCATCTGACTGTGGAGACTGCTTAGACACCACCATGCCTGAAGCTCCCTCTATGGACCAGGTATATTAGTGCCATTTTGCAGAGAAGGAAACTGAGGCTTAGGTTAAACATCTCACAAGGGATTAAATATGTCATTCAAGGGGCTTGAGCCAAGTTCCAAACCTGAAGCTTTCCCACTCCAAAGCCATTCTTTCTATCAGTGCCATTCTATGAGCCACACAATCGGAAATATGTGTGGCAGGGCCAGGACTAGGGTAAGGCAAATGAGGTGCCTAGGGTGCAGAATTTAAGGAGGCATCTACTCCAGGTGCTACCTTTGCACTGGCACAAACCTGCGAGTGAGTGCCTCTCCAAATTCTGCACCCTAGGCACTTGCTCACATTCACTCTGTAGATGGTGTTTGAACTGAGAGGGCCAATAGTATGGCTCATAAATCCTGGGGAGGCCTCAAATACGAGTCAGGTGTACATGGAGGTTTTATGCCCAGCTAGTTCCCTTGAGTCAGGGGGGATTTAGAATGCACCTGTTTCGGCATGTACTGTCAGAGGAATTAAACTTGAACAGTAATGAATTGTACTTGGCAGGAGTGACAATGACTAGCTGATCGAGCCTGTCGGCCTGATGCCTCGAGGCATCCTCCTCACCTCCTCAAGCCCTGAACAGGTGGTATGGCCCCTCCAGCCAGCACAAACTAAATAGGTTAGCTTTGTTTTGTTGCCATAACTCTCAGGCAGAGGTCAGGTGGGCTGCATGTGACCTTCAGGCTGCCTGCTGGTCACCCCTGCGTCTGGAATTCTAGCTGCTCAAAGGCCTCAGTCTCAGAAGAAGCAACTGGCCTATTTGGTCTCCTCAGGACCCAAACAAGAGGAACTGAGCTTATCTTGCTGCAGGAGAAGGAGGACATCTCTTTTGCATAGAAATGACAATGTTCACGGGATTTCAATCACATAGGAGTTTGCCAAAATGAGCAGCTTCAGCAGTGCATTCACCTTGGCTTCCAAATAATGCTCCATGATTAATGTCTACAGGGCCTAGGGCAGGATAATAAATTGTGATTCATTGTTTTTGGTGGTATTCCTCATTTTTAAAAACTGATCATTGATTTCTTGTTGGAAACCTTTCTCAACGAAGCAGAGAGATAAGTTGGCAGATCTAAAATAAAAACTTAAAAACTTCCTATTCCAGAAAGCCTATAATATCTGGCACCAAGGATTAAATTCTAAATCAGTGGAAAGAACTGACTATATCTCCGTTCCAAAAAAGCACAGATTAATAGAGCTAAAAAGAATCTTAGAAAATATTTATTCTAACCTTTGATTTTGCAAATGAAGAAAATGAGCCCCTGGTGCATCCTGTGATTTGCCCAAAGTCACACAGCAAAAGACAGCAGAGACTGGGAAGGAATGCAGGGGTCCTGATTCACATGAGGGACTATTACCCCACTATATGCAAATGATGACTGCACAATTCTGCATTTCCTATCTATTCCTAATGGCCCCTCCCTGGGAGAGAACATCATGTGGTGGAAAAGAGTCTAGGCTTTAAAGAAAACACTTAGATTCAAATCTCACCACTGCCACTTAAGATTTGTGTGACCTCAGGCAATTTACTCTACCATGATGGGCCTCAGTTTCTCTATCTACAAAGTGGGAATAAATACACTCAGCTGGCAGGTTGTTGTGGAGATTGAATGAACTAATATATGTGAAGCAGTTAGCACAGCGCCCGGTACATACAGTGTTCAACAAAGCTCCCTTTCTCTTCCCATTTCCCAATCAAAGCCATTGCTCTCAAGACGTCAAAGTGGCACAATACCCAGTCAATATGCCAGTCATTCATAAGAATAAAAGTGAAAGCAGCTAATGTGAATTAAGAACTGACCACACGATAGGTGTTGACATGCACTATCTCATGTAATCCTTACAGCAATCCTATGTGCTGTGTACTATTATCCTTAATTTACAAAGTAGGAAATGGGTTCCAAAGGTTCAATAGCTTGTTCAGAGTTACACAAGCAGAGAGTGATAAAGCCAGGATTTTAATTCAGATTGGTCTGACTCTAGAGCCACTAGGCCGTCCTTCCTCATGTCACCAAGATAGACATGTTGTCACCTTCCTTGTCTATCATCTCTTCTCCTGCCACTCATACCTTCCAGCCTGTCCTCCTGGACACCTGTCTGGTCACCTAGATTATGGCTGAGGTCACCTTGTCTCCATCCCTAACCACAAGTGGCAGTCCTAACAATGGGATTTTGGCTGAGCAAATACTTAGCTAGTCTTGCTGAGCAATTGCTTGGCTGGGCCCTTTGGAGGCAATGAAACTCCCACCCAAGCTCAGTTCCAAGCCACAGAACGCAAGGAGTCCAGGGAACCTCAGGCCACACGGGGCATTGTTATAAGGGTCACATTAACATTTCCTCATCTCCCTGCAGCCTTAGAAATACAGTAATTCCAGTCTTACACTACTCACCCAGAGTCATCATGGTCCTCAGGGGTCACTTCATCCCAGCTCTCATTTTACAGAAGGAGAAACTGAGGTCAAAGCATAAAAGTGGCCCCCCAGCTCACCCAGCCAGTGTTCAAACAGAACAACATTAGAACTAGAGAGTTGCAGACATCACCCAGTCCACTTGCCTTCACCTTAGAAATGAGGAAACAGAGGGCACCTAAAATAACTAAAATAAGAACATTTGCTTTTTATTTATTGGCAAAAAAAAAAACCCAAATTATAGATAACAGCAAGTTGGAAACTCAGCCAAGTTTCATGGCTGGAGGGGAACTGTCCCTACACAGCAAACACCCTGGCAAGTCCCCGAGGACAGGAACCCAGGGCTCCTCACTGCCAGTCTGGTTCTCTCTAGCTGACTTGATTCTCCCACATCAGGTGATTTAAGGTGTACACCTGCCTCAGGTAACCCTGATAAACCTGCCCAAGTCCACCATTCAAGTGCCTGTGGTGCTATTACATAGATTACACAGAAAGCACAAGTAAGAGCTGCAATCAAAAGGCGCCCATGAGCATGTCCATGTGCCCAAAGAGAAGACAGATTAGTCTAGTAGCTGATGGGCGCCAGATCTGGGTGCCTGGTAGGAGTGTGAAGCATGCCTGAGGGTGGAAGATGGCATGGACCACCCTCCCCATAAGGCCTGATCATTCCAGGGTTTGTTGGTTGTAACGCAACCACAGTAAGTCCTGTCCTGGGCAACCAGCCCAAATCTCAACCCACAACCTACGGTCTCAAAGTCCACTAATACATCCTCATTCCTTGGGTCTTAAAGACAATTTCATTTTCATCCTGAAACATGAAAATGCCTCCTGGGGTGAAGAAATATTATTGGTTGTCATTGGGGTGATTGGCTAACCCTCCAGCAGGGCTTTTCTAAGGCAGCAGGAAGATGGGGAGATGTTACCGTGACTCTTACAACAATGCCCAGTGCGGCCTCAGGTTCCCTGGACACCTCACCTTCTGTGGCTTGGAACTGAGCTTGGGTGGGAGTTTCATCATCTGCAAAGGGCCCGGCCAAGTATTTGCTCGGCCAAAATCCCACAGGCAGGACTGTCCTCCTTTAGAGCTGGCAGCATGTTGCGTGGAAGAGTGTTGGGCTGGGGGTGGAAAGAAAGCCAAGGATATAGGGGCCAGGAGTGAGGAGAAGGAATCTACTCCACAACGTTGATCGTTATGCAGCTTCTTGGAAGTACCAATAACTGATCTGGCAGCCAGACCAAGAGGCAAAAAGCCAACAGCACCAATGCTAGAATTTAGGGCAAGTGACCCAGTGACATCAGGGAGCGTCCTTCTGCTGAATGAGTGACAGCCCCTGAGCAGAAAGGAAAGAAACTAATCGCAACACCCCCACCATCCCTCAGGAGCTCTGTATACATCTGTCTCATTTGACCCTTAAAATAGCCCTGCAAGAAAGGTACTATTATCCCATTTTACGGATGGCAATGAAGTCACTGGCCCGTATCCCCTCCACTGCTCAGAGGCAGGCAGAGTTAGCACCCACAGCTCCTGACTCTCTTCTCAGGGCTCTGCCTGCTCCATGACGCAACCACCCCTGGGCGTCCCAGAGCTTTCTCTTACTTAGAAAAATCCAAGTTCTTACCATTTGATCCAGCAATCCCACTACTGGGTATTTACCCAAAGGAAAAAAAGACATTCTATAATAAAGACATCTGCACTCGAATGTTTATAGCAGCACAATTCACAGTTGCAAAGATGTGGAAACAACCCAGGTGCCCATCGATACATGAGTGGATTAATAAAATGTGGTATATGTATACCATGGAGTATTACTCAGCAATAAAAAACAACAGTGAATTAACACATCTGGTATTATCCTGTTTGGAGCTAGAGCCCATTCTTCGAAGCGAAGTGTCGCAAGAACGGAAAAGCAAGCACCACTGGTACTCACCATCAAATTGGTACTAACTGATCAACACTTATGTCACACATAGCAATATTATTCAACAGGGGGAGGGCAGGCGGGAGGGGGGTGGAGGGGATGGGAAAACTCTCACTGAATGGATTCGGGGCACACAGTTTGGGGGATGACCACAATTGTAGCTCTGACATGGGCAATATATATAGCCAAAGTGTTGTACCCCCATAATATTCTGAAATTTAAAAAAAATCCAAGTTCTCACTTTTCCTGAAGTCTTGATTCCTTTAGCCAGGGACGCATACACAATTACCCAAGCCAGGAAGAGGCAGAAGGCTAGTGGCCACCTGATCTCACCAGGATATTCAATTCCTGCAGAGATCTTTAGCACAAAGTACCTGAGAATCAGAAAGAGAGGGGAAGGAAGGGAGGAGAGAGGGAAAGGAGAGAGGAAGATGACAGCCTGTAGGTTTTAATCCCCCAGCAGAGCCAGGAGCCTTGAACAAAACCCCAACAACACCCCGCTCCCCATCAAAGACCCAATCAGATTAGGCCATGGGGGATTTACTGGTCTGAGCTCTTGCCCACAGCTGTCTGCAGAGACACCAAGTGGATTTACCCCACTTTGGATGATGTGCTGGGAGGCCACTCATGGCCCCGGGCAAGCTTCTGCACAAGACTGCCAGCTTCATTGTCACCTGGAGTTGCCCCAGGAGAAGTGCAACAGAAACTCTAAACTGTGAAGAATAATTTTTGTGTATTTTCTGTATTGCTACACTCTTTTGTGAAAATGTACCCTGAAAGTATTTGTATGATTTTAAATTTTATGTACTAAATGAGTACATAAAGGAAACTGCGTATGCTAAATGACCAGAAATGCAACTCTGGATTTTATTTCAAGTTGTGTTGGGCACCTCCTGAGGCTAAGGCTAGCTAAAATGCCGCCTAGACCTTGTTCAAAGAATGCATTCAAAGATAGATGAGCAGCTGCAAATGGAATCATCTGCAGCCACTGCTGGCAACTTGTGTAGATGCTGGAGAAGTCATAGAGCCTGGCTGGATGGCTAACAGGGCAGCCTCATCCCTGAGGACGGGAGGCAGTTCAGGGACAGTGCCTGAGAACAGATTCCGACAGTCCCTCTAACTACGCAACCATCTAGCCCATCCTGTATGAAACTGCTGTGGTTGTGGGTTGGCATTTTTCTATGACCTAAACAAAGGGCGAGACAGAATCCAACTTCTGCAGAACTGTAGAAATGACAGCCCAGAAAGTCCTGACCTGCGGAGGCAAATGGAGGCAGCAGCCCCACTCCTGGTCTAGCTGGTGACCTTGAGAGGTTGTTTGGCAGCACACACCCATGCTTTTCAGACCAGGGATGGCCAAGCTCTGTGCAGACAGAGCCTCTTTCAGTCTCAAACCCTGGCACAACCTGGGCTTAGAGTCAAGTAGGACTGACCAAGCTGGGACTGAACGTGGCTCCAAGGCAAAACCATGGGGACTATAGTTCCCACAAAATGAAAAGGACCTTCCCCATGTCCCATCCCCCAAATGGGTAAACCACTTAGTCAACAATTCCATAACACCCTGGCCATCTCCACTGTTCCATGCTTCAATAAGGAACCTCAGACAAGTCTCAAGAAGCTCCTGATGACATTTCTTCTTAGAAATTAAGACTGGCCCCAGAGGATTAGTAAATACCACCAAAAGCAGGTTTGCAAATCATTTTCAAGTATACCTAACTGCACGGATTCTGTGATCAGATTTCATTGCACCACCAGGTCAGACTCGGTTGCTCGGTGCTCAGTGTGAATTCAAGGCCCACCCCCACTACCCCTCAGATAGTTATCTTCCCTATTAAAAGGGACTATTTAATCAACCACGTACCCTCTGAGTCTGTACAGGATAGAAAACCTGGAATAGGAATTAACAGCAACTGGGAGAATAGTGGGGGTATTAGTGAACACTTCTAGTTATCTAAGTAAAGGCCACAAATCGGGGGCCCATTGATGTACGCATTTTATTTGGCCCCTGTGTTCCGTTTGAATTATTTTGTTAACATTTAAAATGGAAGGGATCAGGTAAAAATCCAGATTTTTATTTCCAACTTCTCTTGTAAAATGGAAGCTCTGGCAGCACTGGCCCATATTCCCACAGGCAGTGGTCAGTTGAAGCTGAACACCAGTGGCCCCCCTTGCATGAGGCAGGCAGCCTCTTCAGTTTGCCACAGTCCCCACCACTCTCTACCACTCACTTGTACTTCACTCACTTATGTTCTCTGCCAAGCCCCTGAGCACATTTGAGTTTACCACCCCTGACTTAAAGCTGAGCTAGAGAACATTCTTTGTCTACCCTCTGTTGAACTCTGTCTACATTTACCTCCCTTAGGAAACAATTTCATGAACTTTACTAAATCTTCCTATGGTAGCTAAGGACCTTCTAGTATCCCTGAACCTCAATTCTTCAATGTTCTGCAATACAGATGTAGAAAGTACAAAACTAAGGTGAAGCTGTACAAGGAAAAAAAGAAAAGAAAAGAAAAGAAAGGAACAGTTCTTGTTTAAACTAAAACTTCGATCATGGCTTGTTTTCTTACATTTTGCCTCTTTTCCCTGAAGTCCTGTGCAGATGGAAAAAAGTCATCTGGTTAATTGAGGTTTGCTTAGATCACATTGGATCAAGCTTTTGAAATGTTTCTTCTTCAGCACCTTGAATCACAGTGGCACTGGTTCTCTTCCCACCCAGGCCCACAAGGCAAAACAATCTGCTCTTGGAAGCCAAACCAGGAAAAAAGTCTTTCTCCCTGATCCCATCCCTCAGGCCACCCACACCTCTGGTTTGCAAATTGAATGTTTATTAATTCACTGAATTTCTCTTAGAAAGTTTAAAAACAAAAAGCCATCTTACTTGAAATACTCCTCACTTCCACTGACAAACGTCTTATTGGCCTGGCTGGTGAAATTAACCATTGTCAAGTTGGGATAGGCAGTCATGCAGAAAGTTGAGTTCTTGATCTGTATTTTGGGATGGTCACTGATAACACAGGAGTCTGTTTAGGAGAGGATAGCATAGAAACAGTGAAATCAGTACAGAAAATATACACCAGTCTCTCTCTGCCAGGTTACAAACAAAAGGCAAAAACATTGGACAGTAACTTTGGGAAAGTGTCAACTGATTAACGATAATGTATTGTATGTTTCAAAATAGCTAGAAAAAAAGAATTGTAATCTTTCCAAAAAAGAAAGGATAAATGTTTGAGGTGATGGATGTCCCAATTATTTTGATTTGATCATTGCACATTGTATACAAGTATCAAAATATAACATGTACCCCAAAAATACGTTCAACTATTATATATCAATTTTTAAAAATACAAAAAAAAATTTAACTGAGCAAAGCCAGATGTAGAAGAACCACAGAATTATTTTTCCTTCATCAGAACCCCCAGTCCCCACAGCAGCACCTTGTACAGATAACAAAGGCTCACACTTATGGAGTACTCTCTGTGTGGCAGGCAGATCTTCGAATGTACTATCTCATTTAATCCTCATATCAGCCTACGCAGGAGGTATTATTGCCTCCATTTTTAAAATAAAGAAACAGCCTTGAAGAGGTTAAGTAACTCTACTGAAGTCAGGCAGCTAATAAGGAGGAGAGTCAGGACTAAAACCCAGATCATATGACTCTACGGAAAACAAATGAATTGCAGAAATGAATTTAATTAGAGATAAACAAACCTCTTGCAGGGTTACTGCTACAGAAGGCTTACTATTATAATAAGTTCATCTTGGACCCATGCCTGGCACCGCAGTCAACATATGGTAAGTAGATACATGTGCCACATGCCTTCTACTCTCAGGTGGGTTAGCGGAGGCAGCAGCCACACTGTGTGTTGGTGAGCCTACGACAGGACCCAACCCAGTTGTACTCAACTGAGGACAAATTTTCTCCCCATGGGACATTCAGCAATGTCTGGAGACTTTTTCAGTTATCGCATCTGGGGGACCAAAATGTCAATAGTGCCAAGGTTGAGAAGGCCTGACCTAGGCTAGGATGGGGAAAGGGAATTAACCTTGTGAGTCTTAGTATGTCAGGCACTGTGCTGGACACTTTAACAATAATCATTTCATGAAATCTTCATAAAACCCAGGAGGTACATATTATTATCTGCATTTTAAATAGGAAGAATCTGAAGTCTTTCTGACCACATTACAATGCCTCCCTAACAGCTTCATAAATACATATAAATTGACAGATATTTTAAATAAAGAGTCCACCAGGACTAATCTCAAAGGATATTATTTTGTAAAGGAGCAAAGAATATAACAGCAGTAACTAACACTTACACAGTACTTACCATGACTAAGGCACTGTTTTAAATGCTTTATATGCATTGATTAATTTAAGCCTCACACCACCCCTATGAGATGGGTACTGTTATTATCTCTGTGTTACAGATAAAGAAACTGGGGCACAGAGAGATGCAATTGTTTGCCAAGGTCATATATCAACCCAGGATGCAAACGAGCACTCTCTTTTTGGAGTCCATGCTCTTAACCACTCTATTGTGAAATAGACAGCAGGGATCTTGAACTCAAACACCTACAGAGGCCAGGCTGGTGACATAAATAAGGAAGGCATAAAGTGGAGGGTAATAGGGAGAGGTGGGGACTGTGGCAAACCAGAGAGTATTACAGCCAACCAGTGTCATGCTTTTCCAGATGTCGTGGCAAAAGATGCAGAAAATCTGGATATTTATATGAAATCTCTCCATTTTAAAATTTTGGAAATTACTTAAAATTGTTTTTAACTACTATGAACAAAACAAAAAGCATATGCAGCCTAGATCCAGTGCATAGATTCCCAATTTATGCCTTCTGTGGAACTGCAGAGTTTGGGAATGATCCTAGACCAGACAGCTTGGACAAGTTCCTTTTTCTGGTAATAGTCGTTCACAAGGTTGTTGCAAGGACCAAATTAAATGAGATTATTAATGAAAAAACTTCACAAGATGCCTGGCACACAGTTGGCACTCAATAAATTTTAGCCATAACTCAATCATCATTGTGCCTTTTTAAGGAGTGAGCATCTCTAGTCCTCAACATCAACTCCCACAAGTCCACTTGCCTGCCATAAATTACCTACTGCCTCCCACACATCCCCCAGAATTTCTCAGAATAAGTGTAAAAATTAAAACAACAATCACAAGTATCCCTTCCATTAGTTTTGTTTTGTTTTTCTTTAGACGGAGTCTCACTCCGTCGCCCTGGGTAGAGTGCAGTGGCGTCATCATAGCTCACTGCAACCTCAAACTCCTGGGCTCTAGAGATCCTCCTGCCTCAGCCTCCGGAGTAGTTGGGTCTACAGGCACGTGCCACCGTGGGCGGCTGATTTTTCTGTTTTTAGTAGAGACAGAGTCTTGCTCTTGCTCGGCTGGTCTGGAACTCCTGAGCTCAAGCAATCCTCCCATCTTGGCCTCCAACAGCGCTAGGATTACAGGCGTGAGCCACCTTGAAGGACAGGACTAGTTCTTTAGACCAGGGTTTTTCAACAGGGGTGCTAATGACATTTGGAGTCAGATAATTCTTTGTTGTGGGGGCTGTCCTGTGCATTGCAGAATATTTAGCAACATCCCTGACCTCCACCCACTAAATGCCAGGAGTATCCACATCCCCTCCGCCCCAATTGCAAAACACAAAAATGTCTCTGAACATTGCCAAATGTCCCCTGTAAAATCTCCCCTGGTTGAGAATCTCTGCTTTAAAGGTCTCAAAGTACCTTCCTATTCAATAATATCTTCTTTAATCAAATAACAGAGTTTCAGGAGGATTCCCACCTAATAACTACCAAATATTTACCGAGGAAGCTTTTGTTTCCCCCAGCGGCGACCTGAATGAAGGCAATTAAAGAACATCCGTATCCCTTTTCTGTAAATAAGCACAGAAGTGATTTCTCGCCCTTCTTCCCAAAAGTACTTCCACCTCCCTGAGACTGAAAAGATCACTAACACGATAGCAAACGCCAAATCGCTTGCTTCCCAAGTTGCCGTTGTGAAGCAAGCGAGCAGCTTCCCTAGAGAGCGTCTCTGGATGTCTGTGGGTCACTGCGGGCAGCAGCGGTACAAGGCCACCGTCCCCGCGGCAATGCGGCAGGGCTCCCGGGTTCTCCGCTCGCTGGCTCCTCGCATCCCCAAGCCTCCTGCAATGTCCCTAGCCACCACTGGGCGGCAGGAGCACGCTTCCCAGCGCACGGCGCCCGCAGGCCTGCGAGCGAAGGAATGATGGGCCTTACCAGGGAGCTCCGCGGCCCAGCAACCCCGAACAAAGAACAGCGATAATGATCGTGCTAAATTGGAAGCTGTTGGAATGGGATTCTCTTTACTCAGGCAATTATTAATAAATGAAAGCACATGAAAGACCAGGGAGAAAAGGAATCATTTAATTAAAGTTCTAATGAAAATTAAGCCATTCCAGAAATAGAAATGGTATTTATGTTGTTTCCATTTTACCCGACCCAGCTAGCTCCTATTTTCACAAAACAGTCGCTGGTCTCACTTGGCAGGGCACAGATTAGTCGTTCGCCATGACAGATACCTGGAGGGTGAGTCACCCTAAAAAAGACAGCCTCTCCTACAACCGCACTTTAGAAAGGTGGCAAACTCAGCCTCTACCCGCAGACAGGTCCAGGGCTTTCCTCTGGGGCTGGAGTGGGTACAGTGCCCTGGCATCTCCTTGGTGAAGTAGAGCTCCCAGTTATATGTCCCTAGCAGCCCTGAGAGGGCCGTGGCACAAACATCTCTGCTGCGAGGGAAGGTGACAATGGTGGGCCATTTATCCCCTCTCTCCTGGGATAAGTCCTTTTGCCCAGCTGTCACAGGGTGTGGATCGTGAGGGAGAGGGTGAGCCTGCAAGGTCACTGGTGGAACACTGCTGGGGGAAGGAGTTAGTCCACCTCCTAAGCAAGCCTCGCTCAGTATGTCCATCTGGGAGACAGCGTGGGAATATCCATTGTCTGGACTCCCAATTTGTCCAGCAGAGCAGTGGGGCTCTAAAGCTGCCTGTGTCTCTACAAGTCAGGCCACCGTCACCTTTTCTATCTAAGGCACTCCAGAACCCCAAAAGGACCAATACTCCCACAAGGAACAGCCTGGCCCCAGAAGCAGGACATGTTCACATGCGGATAACACAAAAAATGACAAATGGAGGGACTGCACAAAAAGAGTGGGGATTGACACTTCGGTTTTTTACCAAAAAAAAAAAAAAAATTAAAGCACTAGCTCGGAATGAGATAGGATCTTCCCAGCCTGTCCATGCACTCACAGTGAATAATCAGAGTGAAAAATGTCTATTGTCTCTTTGTGCTCAGAGCTTGCATAGTTTTTATCGTTTGTACCAGTCAACTAGAAGCTTAGCTATGTAACTGCCTTTCATGTTTCCTAGGTGATTACGAGCCAGACTAGAAACCAGGGGCAGGGTCTTCTCTGCCTCTTGGACCTCCACCCACATGCCTGGCCCAGTCAACATGCTCAGCTTGCTTTAAAAATATTACACACACACATATAGACTATAAAACAAATGTGTGTACGAAAATGTAGAAAAGAGTGGCATCTCCCTGGAGATGTGAGAGGGAAGAATTCATCTCTTGCTAACGTACTCAAAGGGTTAAATAACATGCTAGTTCTGCAATGTGCAGACTGCCAGGGAAAAAGCTGGTCTTGGAGGACAACACCAAGAGCCAATCATATAAAGACCGTGGAAAGCTGAACTCAGCACAGATCCAGCTTACAAATTAACAGATCGACTGGGGAAAGAAGAAACTACTTGCTTCTAGGTCCCCATTAAAATGACCAGAGCTTTCCAAAGGGACTGATACTACCATCTTCTACTTGTAGAAGAGCTTTATACTTCTGCAACTGTATCATATTCCTCACTTCTTTTCGTCTTACAGCAATCCCATAAGGTACATACGGTGAAGAATATTATTTCTATTTTTCAGATGAGGAAAACTGGGAACCAGAGAGAAGTTACTTAACTCAGACACACGTACAGTTAAGTGGCAAAGATGTCTTGTAGACCAGGAAAGCCTTTCTGACACATCTGCCCTACTCTTTCTCACATCCATTCTCCTGCCCTTAACCCAAGGAGCTGATATTTTCCCCCAAGTCCTCAAGTCCCAATCTATTTCACATCTGAAACAGCTTCCAGAGACACTCTTACTCCACAGGAGACTTGCCCTCTTCCAGGCACTACATTAAGCACATTTCTATCAGAGATGTAAGCCTAAGGGTCTGCTCTCATATTCACCTTATGCACTGAGCAGTATTTTGTCAGTTTGGCCCCAGGATCCCTCTCCTAGACTCTAGGACCTAGAGCATCACATGTCAAATTGTACCATGCAGACAAGTCACCTGGGAATCTAGCTAAAATGCAAATTCTCATTAAGGAAAGCTGTGGTGGGCCTTCTAACCACCTCCCAAGTGATGGTACTAATCCAACAAACACACTGTGAAACAAAGTAAGATTCTAGAAAGGCTTATTAAAATGCAAATTTTCTGGCCACACCCAAACCCAAATCTATAAATCAGACTATCTGATGGGCCTATGAATCTGCATTTTAATGAACACTCCAGCTATTTATGAGCAAACAAAAATTTCTTTACCCCTTCTCTAAGCCATGAGCTCCTTAACTTTTAGAATTAAGTATATTTGGTGTTTGATTTAATCTCTGTGCCCCTAGCACCTAGTATAGGGCCTGGCATGCATAATATGTGCTCAGTTAATTTTGTTGAATGAATGAATAAATGGTTCAGAATATACACACCTAAAGCAGGTATTTCCAAACTTACCTAATAAAAGTTTGGTTTTATCTTTGCATTCTGGTGTGTTCCAAGGGTTGTTGCAGGAGCCCCAGGGCAGCACAGACACAAAGGAGGCAAACAGGTAGAAAAGTGTGTAGCAAATAATCACATTGTAGTATATGGCTATTAGGACAGAGATGATCAACATCGCGATGCCACAGCCTGTGGAAGCAAAAATTCCAGGGATTCATTCCATCCCAAATCCTATGGAGTTCTTACAGGTGGGCACAGGGTGGGGACCTAGGGCTTGGCTCTCTTTTACAGATGGATGCACTAATAGTGCAGTGGACTTGATGTCTACAGGGGATATTGAGTCATTCTCCTAGGAACTCAACAATGCCAGAGATGATCTTGGACCATTCTTCAGAAGGATCAAATAAAGGAAGGAGTGAGTTCTACTGAATACAAAAGTAGGTCTCTCTCCTTGGGGCTGCATGGTGCCAGAGAGGACAGGGTAAGGGCCTGAGGAGGCTGGGAGGCAGGCTGGACTCACCTTGCAGAGCTGGAATAGCCTTCCACACAGACACTGGCCCCTGGCTGGCAAACTGGCCCAGCGATACCTCTAAGAAGAAGATAGGCAATCCAGCCAGAGCCAGCATCATCAGGTAAGGGATGAGGAAAGCACCTTGGAAAGAAAGTGGGAAGTGAGAGCCCTGGGAGACAAAAGCAGGGCTCTGGCCCACCTTAACCCTCTGGGTTAGGGGCCAGGCTTCCTCTCAATGAACCAAAGGGCAATTTAGCTCCTTTTCTGAAGAAGCTTTTGATATTCAGGTTCGACAAAAGGCACCCAGGACATTTCAGAGCCCTCTGCCACCAAATGTAAGGGCACCCATGAGAATACACTCCTGTTTCAATTTTCCACTGGACAGGTCGCTAGGGATTATGTGCTGATGGAATTTTATTCTTTTTTCTTTTCTTTTTTTCTTTTATTATAGCACTTCAATTTCCCAAAATTAAGCCCTTCCAGGGCTCATCCAATCCATGCCTTTGACTCACTACTGGATTCAGAGTGGTGAAACTTCACAAGGGCCTCAGCCCTCCAAGGACCTAAAATCTTCTAAGTTAGACTCCAGAGCCCCCCCTCTACAGTAAGTTACCTGCACACCTTCTGCCACCCAGGGTTGAATCTGTGCTGCAGCCAGTCAGTGGGGGTACCCGTGCCCCTCCCCCACCCCCTGCCCCATCACACACTTCTCAGCTTCCTACTCCATATGAGAAGTCCCTTCCATCCTTCAAGGTCACCTCAAATGCTTCCTCCTCCAGGAAATCTGCCTTCTCTGTCCTCCCACAGTACCTTGCCCCAGGCACTGATCACTTGGTAATATTGATGTGGGTGTCTTTTCTAGACTGTGAGTACCTGACATCATGTCCCCTTCATCTCTTTGTCCCCCAGAATGCCCATTTAGGGCAGTAGTACCTGGTAGGCCTCCACAGACTGCTGAGGGTTCTCTGGGGTTCTTTCCCTTCAACAGTCTTTGAGGTTATTTGGGAGGAGCTTGGGGAATTACTGTGATCTTTGAAAAGGGTTTGACCAGGAAGTGCTGTTGCATGGGTCAGAGTCCATTGGGGACTAGACATGCCAGAACCCAGAACACCAGGCTCAGCAGAAGGGAAGCTGATCTTTCTCTGTCCACCCTGTAGCTCACTCGTCTCCCCACTTCCTGTACGGTGGAAGGGCCTTCCCGCCAGCCTCTGCAAGCCAGGAAGGCCCAGCAGCTGCAAAACCGGGGAGCCTGCTTTATCCTCTCATGATGGCTCTCATGATGGGGTTTTCGAGAAAGACGGGGATTGTGCAATCCACCTCTTCCGCTCCTGGGAAGAGGGAACGAGCTCTCCACCCCGCCCAGAGGGCTGCGGAGCTGCAGTGGCGGCAGTGCAGTGCGGGGGGGGTGGGGGGTGGGGGGGGGGTGGGCTGCCTCCGCTCCCGGCGCCTCCGCCTGGAGCCCCGCACTTCGCACTTCGCACTTCGCAGATCCCGGGCGAGCAAAGCGCGGGCACTTTCGCGGACCAACCCCCCTTTGCTGGAACCACTTCACGCCCAACCCTACCCCACATCCCGGGTACCCACCCTCCTCCCAGTCCCTGGAAGCCTTAAGATAGCACCCTTGTCTGAGAACTCCCTGCGGAAAACCAAACGGAAACCCAGCTGCGGTGCCAGCACATGTTCTTCTGTTTTCCAGGCACCCCTGATAGCAAACGCTCTGCGGTCCTCATAAGTACTTGTCAACGTGTAAGGTGTCCTAGTTTGGAAATTGGGGGGATGGAACAGGTCGGTGGTGCAGCACCTGTCGGTTCCAGCGCACCAAATTCCTCCTGAAGCGGACCCAAGAGACAAAAACCCAAAAACTTTTAAGCTGCCTGACCTAGGGGGTGAGGGGGTGCATTGCTCATCCCTTTGGTCCAGTTGAGAAGATGCGGAAGGGAGCTCTAGGTGCAAATCCCTATTCCTAGAGGGCGACTTGTCAGCTAGTCAATGGCGCCTCAACTTCTGTCTGGAGGGCAGAGGAGATCCTGAATGTGTCGGGTCCCTCCTCGGTGGGTGTAGAAGGGGTGCAATGGATCCCAGTGGCTCGCTAGTTGGTGCATGCCTAGCTGGAGTCCTTCCCACCTCTGAAACGGTTTTCCTTCAAAAACAGCGTCTACCCCCCAGGCAGGACAAATGAAACAAAAACTGTTTTTGCTAAATGATTTTACTAAAATCAAAACATGCCCTGCTTCTGACCAAGAAGGTGGGGGGAGGGGGCCTCTGAGAGTTTCTGGGAGCGCAACCCTCAGCCCCTTCCTCCTCGCACCTCCTAGCTCCCCTGCATCCTGCATTCCGCTCCATCTGAGCGCCCATTCTCAGTCTCCTAGGAAGATTCAGATTTCCAGGTTAAATCCTTAATTCGGGCCTTCAGGACTGCACAGCTACTGGCTTTAAAGTTGATGGGGTGCGCAGAGAGCCTCCGCTTTCTGAATACTTGACCACTAGAGTCCGAAATTCCCTGCGTTAATGCTCACTTGCCCCAGCCCCCCAAACTGCGCCATTGGGGAATCAGGGAGCCCCACTCCCCACCTGCCACCCTGTCTCTAGGTAAGAGCCTCCTGGATCTAGTACCAAACAATTACGATCGCTCCGGCCTCTGGCTTTGCTTTACGCCTACAGGTCTGGGGCTGGAGTGTGAGGAGGCTGCCCTGAGCCTCCCCTCCCACCCCGCCCGAGGGCTCCGGGTCCCCTCCAACCCTCGAGTGCCCGCCCCGCCGCGCCGCAGGCGGAAAGAGCGGAAAAGCCATACCTCCCCCGTTCTGGAAGGCCAGGTAGGGAAACCTCCAGACATTGCCCAGCCCCACTGCGTACCCCACCATGGACAGGATGAAGTCCAGTTTGCTGGACCAGTTCCCTCGGGCCTTATTCTCATCCCCTTGCTCGTCCTCCTGGGGGCGGAAAAGCACATTGTCGGATAACAGACCCGGGTAGGTCCACAAGCAGGCCCCTTCCACCCCTCTCCCCAGCTAAGGGTCCTTCCCAGCAAGCAGGCCCCCACTTTTCAACCGAGGATGCATCGGCAAGCAGGACCCCAATTCTAAAGAAAGGATGCATCTACAAGCAGGGCCCTCACTCCTCAATCCTGCAGTGAGAGTCTTTCAGCAAGCAGGCCCCCAATTCTGACCCGAAGATACATCTTAAACAGACCCCTGAGCCCCTCTTTCCCAACCCCTTCAGTCAGGGCACGCCAGCAAGCAGCTCTCCCCAAACCTTGAACCTGTAAGTTGATTGCAAGCAGGTCCCTCTATTCCCAACCCCTCACCAAGAGTTCATTTGGCAAGCAGGCCCCCAACATCATGCCTGGAGATCCCAGCAAGCAGGTTCTTAACCAATCCCCCCTCCCAAACCACCACGCGCCTTCCTCAGCCCTTTTTTGCTTCAGAGTGTGTGCCAAGGCCAGAAAGAGAGCTGCAATGCCGAAGCCAGCCAGAGCCCCTGCCTCACGGCCTGCGCCAAAGCCTACAGGCAGAACCTGCCTAGTCAGCTCATTTAAGGGGGACATCCTTCAGCACTGGGGCAAGGAGATGGGCAGGAGGGAGATTTGCAGGTGAAACAAGAGGGAGAACAAAAAACGTAGATATGGTAAGAGCCAGGCCATCTAAAACCTTGAGTTCTGGCCTAAACTTTACTACTGGACAACCCCATGCAAGCCACTTGCTCTCTCAGAGCCTCTGTGTCCCATCTGTAAAAGGAGGGGCTTAGGATAACTGCCCCCTGAGGCCCCTGCCAGCTCCAGCAGTCTATGAATCTTTGGGGCTCACTTCTCCATGCTCACACTAAGATGCTTTCTTGGGGCAGTGCCTGGTTCTGGAAGGCCTCACTACTAAGCAGAAAACGCTGGGGATTTGGCCACCTCAAATGTACTCTGAAAATGTTCAGGACCCCTGGACACTGCACAAAACTTGCAGGGGCTCAGGCCACTGTGCAGTTGCCACCTCCTCAGTCACCCTTCACCTCCTATTGGAGCAACCTGCTACGTCCCACACTTGTCTGCAGGCCCTGGAGGATAAAGCAGCAGCTGTCAGGAGGAGAAGTCTTGGGGAGAGAGAAAGAGGGCTAGGGTGGGTGTCAGAAAGGCCCAATCAGAAAGATGGGCAGGGCTGAAAATAAGGACTTTCAGGAACCTGAACATCTTTAACGTCGTCCCTACACTCCTCTCACACACATGCCACCTCCACCCTCACCCCACCTTCCGGGGCTGCAAAGGTGGGTGTTCCAGCTCCTTTTGCCGCAATGCGGAGGTTAAGCAAAGACAAGTGAAACAAATTTTCTACTCCAGCTGGGGTCACACTGTTGGGTACATGCTGTCAGAGGCAGATAATACACACAAATGCTCCAAAAGTGGACCCTAAGAACAAGGACAAGCGGGAAAGTCTAAGCTGAGGTTTATTTCTAGCTATTCTGACAGCTGAGTCCACGCTCTGTGGGCCTGTGGATAAGTGTGAATATGTGCGTGTGTGTGCTTGTGTGTGTGCAAACACTAGAGTGACTAAGGCCAGAAGGGCTGCATAAATCCTAAATCTCACACAGACACACATTCTAATCCCGGCCCCCACTGCTGGATACACACCTAGCCCCCAAACCCAGGGGAGGAAAGAAGATAGCAGAAGGGCAGGAAATGGGAAGGGAAGAGCTACAGTGGATGAAACGGGACAGAAGAAAGAAGAGATCAGAGAAGCAAGGAGAAAGACTGGGGGGAAATGGAAGCAAACAAAAGCCAACATGGGAGAAAGGCCACCAACAAAGTTGCCTTTATCCATAGCACAGGGTTTGAGATTTGCTCTGTGGGTTTTTCATGCCTCTGGTTGAGTAGTAAAGGATCAAATGCAAGTGTGCATCCAGGTTGGTAGGGCCTGAAGCTTACACAATTGAGGGATGTCCATTTTAGGGTAAAAAACACAAAATTACGATGGCAAAATCAGATACTGATTTTGGAAGGGCCCAGGCAAATGAGAGGCCCTGAAGCTTAAGCTTCAGTAGCCTCAGGTAAACCCCCTTCTCAACAAATGAGTTATGTGATCAATGGTGACCGGCAGTGGAAAACTACAGAACTTAAACTATTATTGCTCCCCGCCCACCACCACCATCGGGCTTTTTTCTTTATTTTCCTTTTTTTTTTTTTAATTAGGACTTTTTTTTAGAGAAGACTCAGTCATCGGCAGGAAGGGGAGTCTGTCTGCATAAAGGAGTGCAACCTATCTGCCTCAGCTGCTTAATGGATCTGCACCCCGAGTCTCAGTCTCCATTCTCGCTACCACCGAGGCTGGGAAGGGGCAGGTCGTGGCCCCCCTGGCAGGGTCACTGCAGCCCTCGCGCCCTGAACTGGCTGCCCCAGCGCAGCGCGAGCTTCCGAAGCCCCAAAGCTGCCTCCCGCATCCATCACCTGGCACTGCCAACCGGTTTTCCCATCAGCACACGTGCACCCGCCGCAACCGGCTCGCCTCCCGCGCGCGTCTGGAGAGCAGGACACGGCGCGGGCAGAGCGCAACCTGCTTACCTGAGTGGCGGCGGTGGCCATGCTGCCCGGGAGCACGGACGTGATTCCATCCGTGCCCAGCACCACGGTACTCTGGCTCATGTTCACCCAGCCCACGGCAGGGGTATTGTTCCGCTCCAGAGTGCCCTTGCCCACACTCACGCTCTCATCCCCCTCCGGGCCGCGCAGGGCCGGGATCTTACAGTGCAGCGCGTTGCCCGGCCCGGCGTCCCCAGAATGGGGGACTGCCTGTGCGCCGTGTGACTCGCTCAAGTCCCGCAGAGCAGCCGAGACCGCTTGCGCCCGCTGGCTACTGAGTTTGCAAGACCCCACTCCTGGCCGATCAACCTCGCAGGCTCGCGCGTCGGCGGACTGGAAAGTTTGGGCGCCGGTGGAAGCGGACCTGGGCACACGTGGCGGCGGAGCGGCGGCCGCGGGAAGCTCCTGCTCCGGGCTCGTCCTGGGAGCGCATGGGCCATCCGGGTGGCCCCGCGCCGCCGCCGCCTCCAGGCTGTTGGCTGGTTGTTTATTCATTTCCTTGGGAGCACTGCAATCCTGCGAACACAATGTCAAGTTCGTGCAAAACAAAGTCACGGCAGCTTTAAAAAATACCTGTATCTACACACGGAGACGTTCACGACTCAGGTCCAGATACACTATCAGGGGGAGCAAATTGGATCTGAACTCCCCACCCCCACCCCAAGAAAGACTGCAATTAGTATTTCTCAATTTGCCCATCTCGTCAATAACCAGGTGACATAAAGAAGCTAATATCACTTCCCTGGTGGAGGATGAACTAAGAAAAGAGGCAGAAATATATTTTGGAGGGGCAAAGGGGGGAAGGTTGACATAGCCCTAGAGTCATGAGCTCCCCGCCCTCATTGGATTTCACATCACAGCTGTGGGGTGCCCGCGTCCCCTTCACCATTGTAGAAAGATTCTTTAATTTTCCGCCCCATTTCCTTTGTCATTCAACAATGCACATTGCCTTTTCTCTTTCTTTCCCCCATAGACAAGCTGTGGCCACAAAGCTGATGCCCTGGCACCTGCCAGCGCTTGAGGCCAAATCGGTTGTGCGAATCTCAGCGCTCCAAAACCCACCTCCTCCCGCAAGGTAGCAGAGACAAGGATAAGAATCACGATCAAAATATCAACAAAAAACCCCACGACAACAATAATAAGCCACTTAAAACACAAGGTAGTAACTGGGTTTGTTATCTTACACAACCTGCATCCCTTCCAGATTCCGAAACACATCGAAGAGCATGCAAAGTTTTTTGTTTGTTTGTTTGTTTGTTTTGTTTTTTAAAGCACAACTATTAACAGGAGTCTAATATCCTCCACAACCCTACCCTTGCTTGGGGACCGAAACTCACAACTAATTTTCATTTGCTTTCTCCCAATTGACTTTCAAATGAGAAGAACTGCCAGTGGTGGTTTTTCCATTAGCTTTCTCCCCTCGTGTTATCTTTCAGGGCTTCCTAAACATTAGTACCAATAATTATTATTATATTGTAAGAATAATCCTATTACTTTCACCTCAACCGCACGCCTCTCGTCTAAGGCCGTTTCACAAATGCACGGAACAGAACTCCTTATTTTGTAACAAATCTAAGTACCTCGGCACCAGCCAGCATTCTTGTCTCAATAGCCTCTAGGACCCAGAGCGACTCGCCTCTGTACCGGCATCTGGCTTTTCAGCACCGAGGACAGTACCCGAAATCGCGTCTTTGGGAGCCCCAGCCAACCTCTCAGCTCTATAGCTTAGGAAACCTCTTTCCGACCGCAGGTGACAGTCACAAGTACAAATACCTACGGCTGTGAGAATTGTCCTCCTCAGCCCCCCTCCCAGAGTGCCCCCAATACACAGACATTTCAAATGAAATATCCAAAACGAATCTGCCCTCCCTATCCCCTCAGCCCTCTTTCCTCTTGGAAGAACAAAAGCAAACACTCACCATGTCTAACACAGGCAACAGCTTGAACCGGTAGATGGTAAAACCCGCTATTGACAAGACTGGGTTTGGCTCCGGCAGGAGAGGCGCTTTCTATATCTCCTTGGGAAAGGCCGGGTTTGCGTCAGTGCAAAGCAAGGTGCCCTTGGTTTGGCATTTTCTTGATAATACAAGTTTGATAAATCATTACCCCCTTGGATTCGAGTTTTAAAGGGACAACAGCCTTGCGTACGGTGGCCAGTTGTCCCTCGGGCTGGAGGGGGCTGCGTGTTTGGCGTGACTCATGTGGATCTGATTACTAAACCGAAACCGGCGGGAGGGGACGACAGAAGTTTGCCTCCTCCTAATTAAGGGAAACATGGGAGGGACACGTCCCACTGCACCCAAGGCAAGGCGCAGCCGCCAACAGAGTGGATTGGGCTGGGGTGGAGGGGTGTTTAAATCACTGTCGTGTCTTTCTTTTACACTAGATTTCATTGCTGTCTCCCCCAGTCTTCAGGGATTCTGCAGTATTACCCTGAAAGCGATTGAGGGTCTGCACGTAGCCCCGCGGGTCTGCGATGGCTGGTGCAGGCACAGGGTTTTGCATTTACAAGGGCGTACCAACCTTTGTGCATGTGGACTTGATTCTCACATCCCTACCCTCCCAGATAACCAGTCTTGGAGGGATCCTAGATTTTCGCTTAAAAATTGCGATTTAGTATTTGCATTCCTATTTTATCTGTTAACATAAACAAGAAAAAAATCCTGAGTACAATTGACTGTTCTCATTGTATTTTTTAAGCTCTTCTGAACATGTTTTAGAGAAATAAAAAGGAAATTACTTCCAACACGGGCCTGGTTCTCAGGCCACTTTCAAAGTCAAAGGAACCCCATTCTTCCCTCATAGCCTATTTAATAAAACCCCACCACAGCCAGGCCTGATTTGGAAGCGTGGGACCTTTGAAACCCTCCAAATCGAGATCCCCCGCAGCTAGGGGCAGGGTTGGCCATCGGGGAAGCCGATATGCACTCGTACTGCGGTGGGGATGGGGTTGGGGGTGGCCGTGGCGGTAAAAAGATGGACTGTTCCGTTGTTACAAAGCAATGGCTGTAAATCATAAAAAAAGGTAAAACATCTTTGCAAAGAAGATGTAGTTTAGAAACTAGAAGGGGATTCTCAGCAAAACGCTTCCCTTGTTTCTTTCAGGTCTAGCGGGGAACCCCTGGCCTCGGGGATGAGGAGCTACGGAAAGCACTTTGTCCCTTCCCTGTTGCCGGCAACCCTGCGCACTGCCTCGGGGTCCGCGTTGTCGCACTCGGCTGGGCCTTCCTCACGCAGCGGGAGGACAATGTCAACGCGGCCGCAGGCGGAAACTGCGGCGGCAGATTGCGGTGGGCGCCGGGGGCACTGCGGCGCCCCCCTCCCGCCCCGGTGCTCCCCCTGCCGAGATGCCCTAGAGTGCTCGGATGCCTCCGCTCGCTGGCTCTCCCGCCTGGCCCCTCCGAGGACAGCCGGCTGGGGACACATGGTCTGCGTTATTTTGGGCGGGGGCAGGATGGATGGGTTCCCAGAGGAAACCTTCCTTTCGAGCTGCCTTGCGGGTTTCTGGCCGCTTTTTATTGTAGATCTCAATATTGAACTATTGTGCAAGCGCTTTCCATGAATTATCTCATTTAGCCTTGGCAACAGCCTTTGGGGAAACTGAGGCTCGGAAAGTAGCTTTCAAATCCTGGAGAAGATCCCAACCACCTCCTACAAGGCCTTCGCTGGGGTCAATCGCGCTCTCCCCGGGGACTCGCTCGTAGGGAAACCGAGGGAGGTCGAGGAGGGCTAAGGGGGTGGGGTGAGGCTGTGGTGGGCTCTGGCTGGGGAAGGGTCGGGTGAGTGGGTGAGGCTGAGAATCCCGCAGAAGCGCTTGCTCTGGCTCTGACTGGTGCTAGGAAGCACCTCCCAGGCTCTTGGCGCCATAGGGGAGGCCGAAGGGAATCTGTCGGATGCTTATTCCGAAACAGACCCCAATTGCCAAGAAGGAGCCAGACTCGGATTCGAGAATGTAGCGGGCAGGCCTGGCAGACCCTGGCTTCAGCGAGCGGTCGGCCCCAAGCGGAACGACGATGCGCGCCAATAGGTCCGTGTAGGCCTCCCTGTGCGGTCCCTAGGCTGACTTCCACGAGGGACAGTCACGACTAGGGAAGATTCTGGCTAGTTTCCCAATTTGCATGTGAACAGCCCCCGCAAAGGGCCAAGCGCGAGCGGAGCGTTCACCTGGCGCCCTGACGTTCCGGGGCGCACAGGCGCTCCAGGCCCGGGAGGGAGGGAGGGGAGAATTGCGCAGAGGTGCCCGAGCCCTGCCGTCCTTCTCACCTCCCCCAGCTGCGGCCCTGGGCTTGAGTGACGCCCAGCGCCCCCGCTCAGTCCCCACGCCTGACGTTTCGCCCGCCGGCCTTCCCCAGCCAAGTGCGTACTTGGGTTCCCGCGTGGGGCCCGCTGCGCGTCAGGCTCTGCAGAGGCTGGTGACGCGCAGGGAAGGGTGCGGGGGGGAGGGGGGTTGGCGAAGATGCTGTTCGGGCTATCCACCTCCCCCCACTTTCAGCCGCAAGATTCTAGAAAGGAGGGGCCACGTGGAGAATGGAGGGAGGGTCTGGGGCCGAGGGGCCTAGAAGGGTCGCTGTGAGGCCAACTCCGGGGCGGAGGAAGAGCCCCAGCCGGGCTAGAGGGTTGGGGTTCCAAGGCGGGAACGAGCGTGGGGAGGCAGGAGGCCAGGCCCTGGGGCAGTTCGTCGTGCGTATGGGCGTGTGTCAGCGCCGGCGAAGCGCAGAGGATGGAGCCGCAGTATTTAAAAAAAAGAAGAAGAGGAAGAGGCGCACGTCCCCTCCGCAGCCGCCTGTTTGGAGTGATAATCGCTGCAGCCGAGGAGGCCGTAAATCCGCATCCATCACCGCACAGCCATTCGGTCGGAATTAGCCAGTCACTACGGCCTTAATTACTTTGTCAAAGATGAAAAATAGTAATTGATTTTGTCCTCGATCACTGTGTTCCCCCCCATTCTTTCCTTGCAGATAAGCAAATAAATAGCTATTTCTGAAAACTCGTGTCCACCCGGTTGTATGGGGGTAGCTTAGTGAAAAAGAGGCCATCCTGTGACAGCCCTGACGCCAGTGTTTGTGCCAAGACCCGAAAGAAAGGCAAACTGCAACCCAGACAGAAGGAGGCCCGGAGGGCGGCCTTGGGCATTCAAGTCGCTGCCCTCCGCACTAGGGAAGGAGAGAGGAGGGAAAGGAACCTGCGGTGGTTGTTAGCTGGGCGCCCGTGGCTCCCTCTGGTCCTCAGAGCAGCATGCGCGAAAGAGCTGCTAGCCTGATTTGACAGAAAGGCAAAGAAATGTGCCGAAGGTCAGCGGGCAGAGACAGGATTTGAGCCCTTGTCTGTGTTGACTCCTGTCTACCCCACCACAGAGAAATATGGTGTGAGCCCCTGTGTCTGTGTTTAGCTGTTAATATGGGAGCCGTTAACACCTAAAACTTCTATAGATGACGGATGTGAGGCCTCAGTGTGGGTTTCAAGTGACATTGCCAATAGTCAAGAAGCCATGCAGTATTTTAGTCCCACTTGTCTACTATTGCCCAGTTCCATTGCAGTATCGTTCTGTGCTAAGAATGTGGGTTCTGCAGACAGACTGCATCACCTCCTAGCTCTGTGACCTTGGGGGAAATTCCTGATCTGTAAAATGAGGATAATAAGAATTAACCTACCTTAAGGGTAGCTTGAGGATTAAATGAAAAAAGGCATGCAAAGTGCCTAGATGAGGTTGGCTACTTGGTATGCTTTCAATAAGGTATTGTTATCCTTCAGCTGATGAATCATATGTTTGAAGCCCCTCAGACTTAGCAAATAAAACAGTTATCTCTTCCTGTTCCAGGAAGTTTAATATGGGTAGACATATACAGAATAGAAAACCTTACAAAGTAAGTAATCATTGTAAGGGGAACATTTTCCCCTCCTCCAATGGTTCGGAGGAGGTTTTAATTTCCTAATAAGAAAATTAAGAGCATCCTGGGAAAGTGTTCAAACACAGAAGTTGCTATGAGTTTGTCCTGAGGCACCTTTTTGTTCAGATCAAAGTAGATCTCAACATAAAGGACAAAAGCTTGGAGTTTTGTAATCAGCCTGTCATTTCTTATCTGGACCCAGAATGTCAGGGAGACATGAACTAATCAAGGTAAGCTTCCCTCTCCATAGCATTTCAGAAGAATCCACACTTGGAAATCAGTAGTTCAGCTAAGTAACCAGTCTGTGTGCAAAATGTAGGTTCAAAATTCCAAGACTCAGGCAGGACACTTGTTCCTGAGTCAGCAGTAGTGACGATTCTCACTTGACTGCAGCAAAACACAGGGCAGTGGGTGCTGATGCAGAAGCAGAGACGTTTAGGACAAGCTGAAAAGGACATTCAAGGTCATCTGTAGTCCCACATGCCTGCTTTACCAGTGAGAAAACAGAGGTCTGGGTCCAGGAAGGAAAAGTGAGCGCTCAAGGTAATTGGCAAAATAGAAACAAAGTCTAGCAGCATCTCTTCTTAAAAAACAAAACCCAAAACTATACTATCCTTTGATCCAGCAATCCCACTGTTAGGAATCTATCCCAAAGAAATTTTAAAAGCCCCACAGAGCAAGAGTGTTCATTCCAGCATAGTTGATAAAGAGAAAGCCTAGGGGACAAAAAGAGAAATATCCACATTAGATCATTAGTGTATCTACAGCATGGAGTGATTTGTAGCTGTTAAAAGGACTGAATTAGAGCCATACAGAGATTGGAGAGATTTTTATGTGATATTGAGAAAAGCCAGATACCTTAAAGTGTACATAATACAATCTTATTTTTATAAAATAAACAGTAACTAAAACCCCCCGTGTGTGTGTGTGTGTGTGTGTGTGTGCGCACCTGTATTCTAGTACAATGTGGAAGCACACACAGTAGCTAGCAACTGAGATTACTGGTAGGGCATTGATGTGAGCTGAGTGGGGAGGAGATGGGGGAAGAGCCAAGCAAAAAGAGAAGTAGGATGAGAAAGATTATACTTTAAAAAAAAAAAAGATTGCAATAGTCATATTTATAAATTTATGTAAAAATGTGTAAAAAAAATTAAAGAAAAAAATTCAACACTGGAATCTACTGCCTTAGGTAACGAGAATAGTAACCAAACAGGCTCCTTTCAGTAGGAAGTATTACCCTACACCGATTTTACTGTCTTTCTCTGAGGAGTAGTGCTCAGAAAAATGAATTCAGTTAATTAAGGATCTGAGCTACCAATATTTGGCTAATCCTCCTTCCTGAAGTCCTAGTGTTTCTATATCCTAGCTCTGCTGGGGTGGAACCAGGGCATAATTAAGACCTTCAGAGGACATAGTCTTGGAAAATAGGATGCTGCTCTGCTGTCCCCACCCCCATCTTGTAATGTATACCAAACTATAAAATAATTTAAATTAAAATGATACTAAACTGAAAATTTTCTGATTTCTAATGTGTCCATAATGACAACATTAATGCTTTTCTGGTAAACGTGGTATGTTCACCTCTCTCCTCTGTTCCCTTTTCTTTCATTCTTTTGGTAGCTCTGCTTTACTTGGTGCATTTGTTTTGTGTAACTACTTAGTAATCTCCTTCCAAGTGTAAGTCTTCTGTGTTTATCCATCTGCTGAAAGTTCCCAAATCCCAAACTACTAAGCCTTGTAAGAGAGGTCAGGTCTCAAATGTATTTATTGTTGGAAATAGAAAATTTCTAATCCATGGGGTACAAGAGAATTGATATTTTGTGTCTGCAGTGTTGGTAAATAAGATTCTCTTTTTTTCTCTCTTAAATGTTCCTTTTTTCCCCAGTCTTCTCTTGCTGTCCTAGTTAAGGGAGGGGAGGGATTTGAGTTCAACATCAGGCAAACCTAGCAGGAATTCCCACAAGTATAGCAAAACAGATGTTGGGAAGCTTCACTCTATAGGCAGTTTATGGAGTTAATCAAGGATATTGAATAGAATCTGAAGAAGATTCAGAAAGGTATAATGGTGAGGAATGAAGCAGGGCATGAAAAATTCAAGACACTTGGCACCAGTAGGGAACTGCTGGACAACATTGATAACCTTCTTGACCTTGTGATTTTGTCACTGGATGGCACCCTTGTAAATTGGGAATAGAAAGCCATGGACATTGGCATCAAATTTGGGACTGTTGGTTGTAATAATCTACAGCATTCAATACAGGATGAGACCACATCAAACAACAGCCTGGAAGAGTCCAGCTCAGTCTACCATCATTGACAGACAACCCAGAGTTAATTAATCATTATGGTAGTTGTCTTTTGGGATGTCACCATTAGAGCTTGGAAATGATCTATAAATCTTTTAAAATTATCTCTTAAGATCTACATTCTATTTCAGGGTGTTTCTATTTCATTCTAAACATCTTCCTGGGTGGAAGGTAACATAATATAGTAAAAATAGGGCTGTAGAATTAGACATGAGTCGTGAGTTTGAACCAAGTTCAGCCACTTGTTAGTTTTGTGTTCTTGGGCAGTTACTTATCTTCAGAGCCTCACTTCCTTTTCAGTAAAATGGAGTTTCCTTGGTGATTAAATAAGAAAAAGTGTATAAAAGCTTCTAACACAGTGCTTGGCACAGAGAGCCCCTCCTATCTTCAGATACTGGATTTGAAAGTTACTACCTGAAATCTGACAAATTCCCTTGGAGATGTATCCAGATGACTCCTTTCTTCACATCTTATTTGTTGGCCAAATTTTTATTTATTCTGCCCGTCTTCCTTTTTTTTTTTTTTTACTTTTTAAAAATAGGCCATTTTAAGGACTTTATTCTGCCCATCCTTCTTGATGGGACATGAACTTTGTCAGGTTTTTTTTGTGCAGGTTTTTGTTTGTTTGTTTTTGTCTTCCTACCCCCTCTGAAAATGCCAGGCCAAGGCATAACTCTATACCTTTAAACCTGCAGTACCCTCTGCCTGAAATGCTCTTCCCTACAGACTGAATTCCTACCTATACCTTGAGACTCTTTGCCCAAAATATATCTCATCTCAGAAGCTTTTCATGTGAACAGAGTTAATATCTCCATTCTCTGTGCTTCTGTAGCACCTAGCACATTGTAATTATTTATTTCTATGTGTGTCTTTTCTATGACAGAAGCCTGTAGTCATATGTGGCCACTAACATTTAAATTAATTAAAATAGAATTAAATGTAAAATTGCATTCTTCAGTCATGCTAACTGCATTCTTAGTGCCCAGCAGCTACTTATATTGGACCGTGAAGAGAACATTTCTGTCATTACAGAAAATTCTACTGGACAGTGCTATTCTAAATTGTGAACACTTCAAAGGCAGAAGGGTATGATTTTTTTTAAAGCCCCTATATTTCCAACTTGTACCAGCATTCAATAGGTACTTAGTATTTTTGAATGAGGGGCTTAAAAAATTATAGAATAGCCTCTTAGTTTCTTATATGTCGCCTTACAGCCTTTGCTAAACCACATATTTTTTATTTGTAATAGTTTTCATTTTTATTTGGTTTTTCTGATTATAAAGATAATATGTATTTAATATGAAAAAATCTGGAAAAGCCCAAAGAAAAACATGAAAATATATATTTCCACCCACCTAAAAATGTATCCCATTAACATTTTGGTGTAAGGCTTTCTAGACTTTATGTCTAGAGACACAGTTTTTGTTTTTACAAAATTGAGATCATGCTATCCACAGTCCTGTAATCTGCCTTTTTTTACTTATCATATATTGCTGATATAGCTCTGTCTCATTGCCATGAAATCTATGTGATCATTTTTAATTGCTGCATAGATTTTTATGGTATGAATATACCACAATTTAAGTGATAATCAGCTATCATGTGTTTGAATCTTTCTAATTTCTTTAAATAAATAGTACTGCACTCTTCGTCTTTCTCTCTGTACATATCTTTGCTCACATCTCTAATTTGGATTCTTAATGTAAGTTCCTAAACACAGAAAACTGCACATTTTTGAGAATTGGAGCCATCTTATCTGTCCCAGTTTTTTTTTGATGTCTGCCTCAAAACACAGACATGGAGCTGTGTATGAAGATGTAGCCAAGCTCCGAGCAGAGGGTGACAGTGCTCTGTGGTTTGTTTTCATTCCTCTTCCCAATGATGCCCAGCAATCTGTGAATACCTCTGGCTACAAAAAGGCATGAAGGGTCCAAGCAAAAAGCTCATACTATGTTTTCATAAAGACCAAACCAGTTTTCTCTTTAGCATAAAGGAATTTTTATGGAAAGAATATTACTTGATAAATACAAATATTTGTAATTGTCTGTAGGCATAATATCCAAATTTTACAACTATTAGGACCAAACAAATAAGCCCATCTGTTTACACAAGATTTAATTAAACAGTTGTGGGAAGTAATACAAACATTGTCAAAACGTGCAGGATTTGTGAACGCTTCCTCTGCAGTGGAAAAGCCTGATTCAGGGCTCTCTGGTTTCTGCAGATTATATGGATGATGACATGCTTTTCCAAGTCATTAACTTGGGCACAGCTTTGGGGCCAAATGAGAAGCTACATCCAAACCATTCTAAGAGTCTGGGTGATTGGTGGAGCCGACAAAGGAAAGACCCTCTGTCATTCCCCACGGCGGGAGCATTTGGAGAGTGTGACTGTCTGTGACGAGGCACGGTTCAGTGAGCCCATTGTTCCACGAAGGCCTGTTTTCACTGATACTAAGAGAAAAAGGTGGGCTGTGCCCGCCCCACGGGCAAGTCAAGGTGACATTGTCAATGACATCTAAAATGTTTCCTTTTTCTTAGAACTCTATTCTGTCATTTTTTTGGCATTACAATGTCTTTTGTATTACATTATAGAAAAAAAAATAAGCAAAAAGAAAAAAAATAAACCCCATCTCATTAGGACTCTTTTGATCGCAAGGGACAGAAAGAAACACCACTCAAAACTAGCTGAAGCTCAAGGTGCCAAATAACGAACAGGTGAAGGTCAAAACGCAGCTGACTTCAGGGTAGACTGGATCCCAGGCTGCCTACAGCAACAGGATCCTCTCTCTGGGTCTTGGCCTCTGTTGTTTTACCTGTCATATGTTTTCAGACTCTCAGGCTGTAGATGTCATGCCACCCAGAGCTCTGGTTTTCCATGCTTATAGGTCATAATCCAAGGGGAAATAGTACATCTCTACTCCAGTTTGGGAAGTTTTGGGAAAGGAGACAAGGCCTTTGATGCAGGTAGATTATTTGGGAGGAGGTCCCAGTGAGAAAGCAAGGATAATGAGAAGAGTCAGTAAAGAGTGTGTTAATGAGTGGACAATTGGAGTTCAGGCCCACTGGGGTCCCTCTGAGGTACCATGTGGAACGCATGTCAGAATTTTCCCTCCAGGGGACAGAGGGGTTAGGGGGCAATTTGTCCACAGAATCCCAACCTTTATTAAGGATTGTCTCTGAGAGTGTTAGCACTTGTGGACACTCTGCAGTTGAGCTGAGCAAGTTTACGTAGCACTGGGAAAAGGTGCTATAGAGAGACGTGGTTGCTTGAGGCGGGAAGTTGTCAGCATGCTAGAAATTGTCCAACATGACCGCAGGTGAACTCAGAGGTGGGCCCAAGAGACCTGGGGTGGGGAACTGGTAGCAGCTGCTACACTCACCTTTCATTTCTTCCCCAGTCCTTAGACCAATCGCACAGTACCTTGATTAGTCCAAGCCTGGCCACGTGTCATTTCTTAGGCATAGTGGAGCAGCATGCTGTGAACCGAAGCTTCATCAAAACTGCACAAGCCAGATGTGGTGGTGCACACTTGTAGTCCCAGCTACTCAGGAGGCTGAGGCAGGAGGACTGCTTGAGCCCAGGCGTTTGAGGTTGCAGGGAGCTATAATCATGTCATTGCACTCCAGACTGTGTGACAGTGTGAGACCTCGCTCTAAAAAATTAAATTAAATTAAAATTTATAAAAACATTCTGCTTCCCAAATAAAGGGTGGAATGGTAAGTCAGTTATCAGAATAAGTGCAGGAGGGGTGATGGACAGACAAAATAATAAATACTAACAATGAATGAGATGTTCAATTCCAAAGTTTAATCCTATTATAAGGTTATAATCACTGATAAATATGCTTCCAGATTATGTCTATTTATGCATTTTTCATCATAAACTGGGATCATACTGGAATCTATATATTTTATAACATCATTTTTACTTAACAGCATTTAGTAAACACTTTAATATGTAGTGAACACTTTACTATATATGAATATATATCATAAAAATAGAGTTGACCCTTGAACAACACTGGTTTGAACTGCACGGGTCCACTTACATGTGGATTTTTTTCAGTGAAAGTTACACTGAGTGTGCCCGCCTCTCCTGCCTCCCCTTCCACCTCCTCCACCTCTGCCACCTCTGCCACCCCTGAGACAGCAAGACCAACCCCTCCTCCTCTTCCTCCTTCCCCTCAGCCTACTCACCATGAAGATGGTGGGGATGAAGACCTTCATGATGATCGACTTCCACTTAATGAATAATAAATATATTTCTTCTTCCTTACGATCTTCTTAATACCATTTTCTTTTCTGTACCTCACTTTATTGTAAGAATACAGTATATAATACATTTAACATGCAAAATGTGTGTTAAGCTGTTTATATTATTGGTAAGGCTTCTGGTCAGTAGTTGGCTATTAGTAGTTAAGTTTTGGAGGTGTCAAAAGTTATACTGGAATTTTCAACTGCACAGGGGATTGGCACCCCTAATTCCCTCATTGTTCAAGGGTCCACTGTAGATAAAATACATCAATCAATATGTTTTTAATTTTTGTTTTTCTACTAAGTGATGCTTGATTAAAAGTGGACTGGGAGGATGAATATATGAAATCCCCAGCAGTGCCTCTGCCCAGAGAAAAAAGTTTTAGTGGTAGAACGTCAGGCCTCAGATTAAGCTACGTTGAAAAGAGCACCAACTTTGAATCATAGAGCTCAGGGTTTGAATTCCATTTCTTATTACAACCTATATGATCTTGGTCAATTTATTTCATCTCATAAAATTTCATATCTTATGCCTAATAAATGCTAAACAAAATGGCAGCTGTTATTGTTATTTTCTGTAAAATGGGAACTATCACCTCTTACTGACAGCGTTACTATGAGTCTTCAATCAGATCATGCAGGTAATGTGCCCAGGAGAAAGCCCGAGACACAGTAGGTGCTTAATTAACGTTAGCTTACAGCTATGATCTTTTAACCTTATTTTAAGGCAGACTTTCCTACCAGGCAAAGAAGCTATGGATGGTGTGCTTTATGCCAAAAGAATTTTCCAAACACAAAAATTTTTACTCTGCCATCCCCACCCTGAACTTCCACCAATTCAAAATTCATTTAGTATCCCAACCAAGGTGTTTTTTTATAATTTAACCTACTCCTGGAAGAACTAATTACACATTTTCATCCCAGTGCAAACTTTATTACATGGCTTTCCTCCTTATACCTAGCTGACATTTGCAGTAACCATGGACAAACACCCTAATTAGTGAAGAGAGAAATAGAGAGATAGTTTTGTACCACAGGCCATTTTTGTGGAGGTCTTCCACTGTAGAGAGATTTTGGCTGCCAGAAGAGAACATGACATGCCTGGGGTTTAGAGGGGTCAGAAGAGAGATGCTAGAAGGTGGGAAGATGCCTGAGAAAAGTACACTTTGTCTCTTGGTTTTCAACTACGTTGAATCACCACTTTCCTAGAATTGCTAATAAGAATGAATGAATTTGTTCCAATTGAATTGAGTTCCAATTACTAGTCTTTCTCCCTGGCTCTAAATGGAAATAGCCCTAAATGAGGTATCAGGTGACCTTGGACAAATTACTAGCTTCTCCGAGATTCAGTTTTTACAGTGGTAAGATGGAGATCATAAATCTTGCCGTGCCTAACTTTCAAAGCAGAGGTTAAGATGAAATAAGATAATAGAATGGAGAAAGCTGGTAAATTGTGAAATACCATGCAATCCTAAGAACTTGGATCCCAACTATCCCACTGTTCGTGGACCTGAGGCCTACATATCTGTTTTGAATTATTCAGGTGTCCATGTATGTGTGTGTTCATGGGGGCGGGTGGGGGAGGTGGGTGTTTCTTGAAAAGGAGCATAATAAAAAAGCTCACTTCGCTAAGGATAGGGCCATTGATAGGGCCCAGAATGAGAAAAAGATCCCATAAGCTGGTGTGACAGTCTGCTAGCTGTATTCCCCATTATTTGTTCTCTTCCTCTTCCATAATAATTGAGCTTAGCGCGGCACATGGCAATTCAGTTAAAGATGCCACATCTAAGCCTTCCTTACAGGTAGGCAAGCCCTTGTCACTAAGTTCTGGCCAATAGGATATGAGCAAAAATGATGTGTGTTCTCAGGGCCTTGCCCTTAAAAAGCTTGAGCTTATGCTCCCCCTTCCTGTTGAGCATGTGTCTCCCCTGCTTCCTGTTGGCTGGGGGATGAGGAATGCTAAAGCCACCGCCTTGGACCTACAAGTCAGAGCCACGTGTTAAGAATGGCAGGGCAGCCTACCAGCCCATCCCCTCTTATCTCTTAACATGACATAAAAGAGAAATATACTCTTATCTAGTTTGAGCTGCTGTCACTGGGGGTCTCTTTGTTACAGCAGCTTAGACTTTACCCTATCTAACACACCAGACCTTCCACACCACATCTAACTGAGCCTGCCGCATGGGGGAGCAAGAAGCCATTTGTCAAATTGAGGCAATGTCCACGCAACCAGTTAAAGGATTCTCTGCCACCCTGATTGACTGGAAGACCAATGAGCCATTTTTCTAGAAAGCCATTTTCTGTCAACCTGGTCTGCCAAGGTCACGCATGTGAAGAAAGCAGCATCTGTCTTAGATTGAGGACAGAACTTGAGTTCACCACCATTACTCTGTTACTCTGTGCTGCTGTTTAGCCAGGCTCCCAGAGGCAGAGCAGAGTATGTGTTTATTAACTGTACCCCACCTTTAACGAGACTGGCTCTTTGCATGCCTGCTAGGATCTAGATACCAAGTTTGGCACTTTAGATTCATAGCCTCAAGGAAGGTGGTGTTTTTCAGACCAAGAAACAGTCTCAGAGAGGTTGAATGAGTTACCTGAACCAACACAGAGCCTGGATGCCAAAGCTTACAGCTTTGACATTCCACAGCTTGCACTGCTTCCACTGCATGCACTGCCTTCAAATAAACTGCCTGCTTCCAAGCATGCTTTAAGGCTGCTTAAGCAAAGCTGTCATTTGCCTATTGAGATGAGAATTTAGGGGCCTGGAAGTCCCTCCCCAAAACTATCCAACTGCTGCCCACAGTCTGAACTTTAATCCTTTAAGACGGTTTTTACTCTTTATGAATGAGTGTGTCTATGCACGTGCAAGTGTGTGTACTGGATACTTTTGAGATCTGATGAAAACTATGTAAATACACACACTGTTAGGGGTGAAGTGTGTCCCCCTAAAAAGATATATTGGAGTCCTACCCCCAGTACTCAGAATGTGACCTTATTTGGAGATAGGGTCTTTACAGATGTAATCAAGTTAAAATGAGGTCATGAGGGTGGGCCCTACTCCAATATAACTAGTGTCCCTATAAAAGGAGGAAATTTGGACACAGGGACAGACACACTTAAAGGGGAGATGATGTGAAGAGACACAGAGAGAAGACACCATCTACAAGCCCAGGAGAGAGGCCTGGAACAGATCCTTCCCTCACAGCTCTCAGAAGAACCCAATCCTGCCAATACCTTGATCTCTAACTTCTAGCTTCCAGAACTGTGGGACAATACATTTCTGTTGTCTAAGCCACTCAGTTTGTGATACTTTGTTACTGCAGCCCTTGCAAACCAGTACATAGATCACCCCACAAGTACACAAATGAACATATTACTATATGAATATACATAATAAAAATACTTAAATTACATCAAATTTTACACACAAATTCGGAGAATTCATAGCTCATCCCAGAACACCCATAGGCCCCTTTTGAAGGACCCCTGCAAAGTTTTATCTCCTACAAACATTCCAATGCCTATAATAATGATAATACTAACAAAAACAAAAAAAAACTAATGTTCTAAGCACTGTTCTAAGGGCTTCACATGTTTTCACTCATTTAATTCTCCCAACCACCCCATAAGAAACTCATACAGACTTTTTTTCTGGAAGTGGAGTGCTGCTGTAACAAATTACAAATAAACTTGGTGGTTTTAAAGGACAGAAATTTATTCTCTCACAGTTCTGGAAGCCAGAAGTCTGAAATCGATCTCATTGGATCGAAAACAGGTGTTCATAGGGCTGTGCTCCCTCCAGTGGCTCTATGGAAGAAGCCATTCTTTGCCTTTTCTAACTTAGGGTGGTGGCCAGCATTTCTTGGCTTGGGGCCTCATCACTCCAATTCCTGCTTCCATCTTCACACGCCTCTCCTCTGTGTGTGGAAAATCTCAGTCTGCCACCCTCTTATAAGGACACATGTAATTGCATTCAGGGCCCCCCTGGATAATCCAGGATAATCTCACTATCTCAAAATTCCCCCATACATGTTGCCTCCCATAAATGTTGTCTATTATTTTTCAGTTTCCTCATCCATAAAATAGAGTGAAGTGAGGTTGAACCACATCAAGGATGGCAGGAATGTGGCCCATAGCACACCATTTCTTCTTCAGCAACTTCTTGCCAGAGGGAATAAGGCTTTGTTCAATGTTTGTGTTCATAACAAAAGGTGAGGTCTTTCAGGAGGCCTCCAAGTTCATTCACTTAATAAACATGTGAAATACCTGGATGCTGAACTTGTGCAGGGGCAGACAGAGGTGAATCTGATACTCTCACTGCTCTGAGACACTCACAGACTAATGGAGAAGACAGGCAGGAAGTGAACAGTGTGTTTTCATGGGTGGGTAAGGGCTATTATATATATAAGGTGTTCCTTTTGCTATAAGAACAGAAACTGACCGGCCAGCTCTACAACCTCAGCAGAGAGAGAGATCCTACACCTTTCAGAATATCCAGCAAACAGTCCTCAACTGTGTCTCACTTCAGCAGCCTGGTCCTGGCCCCATCTCTGAACCAGCTGCTGTGGCCAGACATGGGATATGTTGATCACTCAGGCCTGGTGCAGGGAAGAGAAATGGGGTTGGGAAGAAAGGAAGGAGTGGTGGTTTCTGAAGGGAAAATTGGGGTGTTTTTACTAAAAGAAGAGGAATGGTAGTCTGAGCACCCAGTAACCATAGCTGTCAACAGAGCAAGAGTGTTTCGATAGGAGAGGTAGATGCTGAAGCCCTATAGACAGGGTTCCTGTGATTCTGTAGCAGCCAGTTTTCTAAGCATTGGTGTCTAAAAGTAGAAGTCCTGCCCACTTTCTTCCTTTTCACTCCAACCCAATAGAAGGATACAGGTCTAGGTGGTTTAGATCCCAGGTCAGTCACAGGGCCACTTTTTCTAGGGGTGGAATTTGGTGGCCTAAATAAACCAATAAATGCATGTTCTCTTCTTTGGCCTGGGCATCTAGAGTCATGAAGTCCCACTGAAGGGATTGAAGGTTGATGTTTGGGCACTGGGGAAAAGACACAGCCACCAAGAGGGCCTCCACAGCTCAGGAGAGCCCTCCACGGGGCCCTACCAGGCTTACTGGAGTTCTACATGGCAGTTTGGTGCCAGAGCACTGCCTGATCAACTTGTGGTGACATCTGTGCCCAGTGACCTGCAAGAATCCTATTAGTAGCTTCTATTACATTTATTAATCTAGTCCTCCTTATGATTCTGGAATTCACTGTAGCCCCTTCTCAAGCCTGTATTTATATTCTGATTTGCTAGAAACATAGGTGGTGCCAGGTCAAGGAGTATCCTTTATGCCAGTTTAAGGAAACAAGGAAACTGGCCTAGATCTCACAGCAATGGGGTTCCACGGAATAATTTTGAGTAACAAGTGTCTGAGAAACCTAGAGAATTATGTAGGCTGGAATATCCAACACAACCGGTTGGAATGGGAGGATATATAGGCAAATATAATAGAAGAGGAAAAGAGGTAATTGACCCATTTGATTAGCTCTGTGCCTTTAGGCAGGCCATTCTGTTTTGAGGTCCAGGACCCATTCCTCAATGCACCCCAACAACTAAGGCCGTGGGCTCCAGGTTCTGGAGGACAATATAATTTAAGTTAGAAACCTTCAGCCCTTTGGCAAGATCTTGGGAGATTTTATTGGCCACATGGCATCCTTAGCACCACCATAACATCCCAGTCCAGGTCTGACTCCAAGAGATATTAATAAAGATTTTATAAATCCAAAATTATAATAGCTCCTTAGGTCCCTTCCCACCCATGTCATGCCACTCAGCACATAACCACTTACTTCCCCATGATAGGGGTAAGGAGTAGATGGCAGTGATCATTCTTTGTCCTGTGCAATGGTTTATTTTATGTATCAACTTGATTGGGCTAAGGGATGCCCAGATAACTGGTAAAACATCATTTCTGTGAGGGTGTTTCCAATAGAAATCAGCATTTGAATCAGTAGACTGAGTGAAGATCTGCCCTCACCACTGTGGGTAGGCACCATCCAATCCATTGAGGGTCTGAATAGAACAAAAGTGGGGAGGTAGGGTGAATTTGGTCTCTCTGCTTGAGCTGGACCATCTGTCTTCTCCTGCCCTTGGACATCAGCACTACTGGTTCTCAGGCCTTCAAACTTGGACAGGAACTACACCATTGGCTTTTCTGGGTCTCCAACTTCAGACAGCATGTTGTAGGACTTCTCAGCCTCCATAATCACTTGAGCCAATCCCTCATAATAAATCTCT
Organism: Daubentonia madagascariensis; assembly: GCA_023783475.1. Taxonomy (NCBI): domain Eukaryota; kingdom Metazoa; phylum Chordata; class Mammalia; order Primates; family Daubentoniidae; genus Daubentonia; species Daubentonia madagascariensis. The sequence goes on from JAKFHU010001990.1 coordinate 20,173,218, forward strand.
TTCTATATATCTCCATATATCTTATTGGTTCTGTTTCTCTGGAGAACCCTGCCTAATATACCCTGAGAGGTTTTATCTTGTCTTCAATATTCCAAATAAGCTAATGCCTTGACCCCCTCAGGCAAAACTTGAAATTTCTTTTAATCTAGATTTTGTATCCCAAACTCACACACACACAGAGTAAAGAAACCAGATATTCATTTTTTTTCCACCCTATGTTATCAGTTACTAGGAAGTAAAATTAAGTCTAGGGTTTGGGGGCATATTTGTTTAATGAAGATTTTAGAACTTAATTATCATGGAAGTTTAGAAACAAAGGGAAGCTCTCATATTGATGGTTGGTGTTGGCATTACCCTGCCTTGCAAGGCTCAGGCAAAGGCTGGAGAAGGGTGGCATATGTAAATTACATAGTAGTTCCTTTCCAATTCTTTTTTGGTATTTGTTTACCTTTTGACCATATTATATTTCAGCACACTTATTTCTTAACTACTGGGTTTTCACCTGAAAAATGAATGGGGTTAATCTTCTAGGTGTCTCTTCTAACAAATAGGATACCCCAAAATGTGAACACAATTTTATGCACAAGGATACATAATCTATAACAACAGAACTTAGAAATAGGGAAATCAAGTAATTTAAGATGTAGAGCCATAGAATAAAGTATTATAAAGCCACGTTTAATGATATAGGAAAAACTTAAGATTCAGTGTTAGCAATAAAAACCTACAGTATGATCTTATTATATAAAGAGAAAACTTACTCAGAACAAGGACTGGAAGGAAATAGTGTGAATGTTAACAATGGGTGACTGTGAAGGTAAGAGACAGGCTGAATTTTGTTTTACCTCTTCATATTTTCTGTATTTTTGAACTTTTTATAGTGGGCATATATTCATTAGATGATCAGAAAAAATGTGGTTTTTTTAACAAAAAGACTGGAAGGAAGTAGATTCAGAAGATTGTTTTATTTGTTCAAACTATTAGCTGCCTCTCCTCAAGCTTTTTCTCCTATAGAGAATGATACTTCATATGCCATTGACATCAGGCTTGGCCATGTGACTTGCTTTGCCCAGCAAAATGTAAGTGGAAGTCATCTGTTATTTCCAAGCAAATCCTTAAAGGCATCAAATGGTTCTTCTGCCTGCCTTTTCCTTCTGCCCTGAAAGTAATATATCTCACACAGGAGCTGCCCCTTCACCTTATATTCCCAAGTGAAGAGAACATGGAGCAGAGCCACAGCCAACCCCTAAAGGATATGTAATCTAAGCAAGAAATAAAACTTTATTGTTGTAAGCTGCTAATAGTGATGGATTATTTGTTACTGAAACATACCTTGGGGAACGCTAGCTGATCCATAGACAGTCAGACATAAAATGCACAAGGAAACGATAGCATAACATATAAATAAACCAACAAACAAAAACCAATGTAATGAAAGCATCAGACTAAATAATCTCTTGAATCTCCTTCCAGCTCTGAAAGAAGAACTGAAACTGGAATGCCTACAGTGGCCAGATGGGTAAGTGCTGATAGATATAATACCTGCCTAATTGTGTTGTCTTTAAAAATACTTCTGGAGCAGACAATGTACATGTACCAACCGTCCTTTGCACCCCCTGCCTATTACTCTTTGTTTGTGGCTACCTCATTGATCGAGACCAGGCTTCTCAAATCATGAGCACTTAGATGGGAGAAGCCCTGAGAAAACTGAAGACAGTTGTGAAGTGGGTCCAGAGAACCTCCAAAGGTGCTTCCTATACTGGTCACCATGTTATGTGGGTTCACACAGTGGTTTAGAGCATGGGCTTTGGAGTCAGACCTAGTTTGGGGTCCTAGTTCTACTTACTAGCTCCATGATCTCTGACAAATTGTTCTTAATCTAAGCTTTAGTTTCCTTTTTTGAAAATGAGATAATAATAGAACCTACCTCATGGATTTGTTGGCAGTGAATGAAGTAATGTGCTTAGTACAACCCTTGGTAAATGGGAGCTGCTACCAATATTATTATGGTTGTTATTGTCATTAGTATTATTTCTGTTCGTTATGGAGTGATCCCTGGAGCTGACACCCTCTTGCAAAGGTACTTTAAAATCTATGCAGAGACCACAAGTCTTTTTGAAATATATTTTTAAAGGAAAATCACTGATGTGGCTTTAGCCCTGAATTATCTAAATGATCAAATTTCTGTGCCCTTCTTCAAGTTCTTGAAAGGTAAAAGTGGAAATATTAAATAAAATCAATTTTCATCCTTCTAGATCTCACTAAAATACATACCTTTTTTTCCCTTCTCTTCTCTTTCTCTTTGCTCTCTGTGTGATAAGAAAAAAATCTTTAGGGAATAAAAAGTTACCAGATTCGTAAACCAGTTTTCCAATTACTGAGCTTCTGCAAAGACAGAGGCCATAACTGCTCAAGGTGAAAGGCAAGGAAAGAGATAAGAAGGTGAATTATCATGAAGGTCGATGGTAGGAGCTTTCTGAAGACCCGGGGAGCACTGTGCCCTGTCTTACCCGTCAGACGTGAGGGAATAAAACTGCACGCTCACCAGAAAATACTTGTATGCAATCATCCTTGGGCTAGATTTTCCTTCCTTACTTTCACTCACCACACACCACACACACACACACAGAGAATAACTTTGTCATGAGGTTCCAACTAAGTGAGGGATAAGCATAAGCTGAAAGCCCAGAGAGTGGAACTTGCCCTGCTGACAGTGAGTGGCAAGAAAAAGCACTATAAATCCATATGAAACAAGAAAGATACTAGAGGAACGGCTATCTCGAATCGGCATACTTTGATTCATTGCTATTTTCCACAACCTATCTTTGATTACAGACTCTATCTTTAGAAGGCCAAATTTGGACAAGGCCAAGGTAAAATGCTTATGGACATTTGGCCCAGCACTGACTATAGAATATCTTTTGGCTGATTAGGTGGTTTTTTTCTCGATTGAGTGAATCTGGCTAGCCTGGGGCCTTATAAACACATGGGTATTTTGTCCTTTGAGCCAACAAGGGGAATTTTCCTGCAGTAGCCTTCTAGAACTCACTAAATTGCTGATTATTAACTCCCTTCATTGGCTTTATGTGAAAGCAAAAAATCCGTTCTGACCGGGTTAATGTTTAACTTGTTTTACTTTTCATGTACTGCTCACATTATGTGATAATATCTTTATTCATTCAATAAATATTTACTGGGCATATCTCTAGGCCAGGTATTCCTGAGGATACAGCAATAAACTAGACAGATGCAGCCTTTACCCTCATTAAGTTTATGATCTACCATGAAGGAGAACTAATAGGCTATTGTGATAAGAGTATGATGCAGCTCATGTTAACAACAGTAAACATTAATTGAATGATTATTAGGAGCCAGGTACAAAGTACATCACATATATTAAGTCATTTAATCCCTGACAATTAGAAAAGATTGGTAATATTCTCATCTCCACTTAAAAAACAAAGAAACTGAGGCAGAGAGAGGATATGCAGCTTGCCCAAGGTCACCAACTAGTAGGTAGTAGAGCTGTGCTGTGCACCTAGGCAGTCTGGCTTCAGAGCTAGTGCCTTTAGCTAGCTATAATGAAAGAAGTTCCAGGTGCATAGGGTAGAAGAGCAGCGTTCGCTACTCTGGTCCAGGTGGTAACTTTGCTGAGTCCTGCAGGACAAACAGGATTTAGCCTGGGAAAGGTGGGTATATCCAGCATAACCGCTTTCAGCTGCAAGCAACAGAAACCTAGCCACCAGTGGCATAAAAAAAGAGGGGGCGATTTTTCCACGTAACAAAATATCTGGTGGGACGTAGTTTCTAGCATTGGTCCAGAGAATCCAGAAAGTCAAGGTTCTGGTCAACATCCCTTTCCTTTCTCCATTGGCCTATGGCAGGTCCAGGTCTCACAACAAATTCCTTGGGGAGAAAGCTAGAGGAACATGGGCTGAGAGTTCTTGCCTGCACACCTTTTATCAGGGAGGAAAAATCTTTCCAGATGTCCCACAATGACTTCCTTTTACAAATCATTAGCTAGAACTGGGTTATATGCCCACCTTTAGACCAGGCCTTGCACCCACCTTCTTTGAGACCAAGGGATTTCCAGGATTCTGTTGGCAAAAAGAAAGGAAGAGTGAATTTTGAGTAGACAACCAACAGTGTCTGCCAGAACAGAGAATAAGGTTGTAGGCAGAGGGAATCACACATGCAAAAACTTGGCAGAAAACCAGAGCATGACAAAAATGAGGGGTCGGAAGAGGTGGAGTATAGCTGGAGACAAGCTTGACAGATGGCAAGAAATGAGGCAGGAAAGGGACAGAGAGCCCAGAGCACGAAGGGCTGTGACTGCCACCCCAGGTTTACACTGTGTCCTAAAGATCAAGACAATCAATAAAGGATTTTAGACAGGGCAATGACCTGGAAATGACTTGTGCATAAAGGTCATCCTGGCAGCTCTGTGAGGAATGTTTGAGGGGAAGAGAAGGACGAGAGGCAGGAAAACTAGTCGGGAAGATGCTGCAGTGGTCCAGGGGAAGGACGATGGTGTGTTGAGCTCTTGCAGGAGCATGGTGATGGTGAGCAGTGGGTCGCCATTTTTAGGAGGTAGAATCAGACCTGATGATTGGATTTGGGAGGGAGGGCCCAAGCGGCTTGATGGGAATTACTGATGAATATTTCCTGCGTTTCCACTAGTAAAAACAGCATCACGAAAAGACATGACTGCTGAAATCAAGCCTTGGGATTCAGGTTCACAATAGCAAGTTGGCAATTACTACAGAAGGAAATCCATACAGTCCATTCTTTTTTCTTTTTTAGGGGGTGGAAGGGGACAGGATCTCGCTCTGTCACCCAGGCTGGAGTACAGTGGCACAATCATAATTCACTGTAACCTCCAACTCCTGAGCTCAAGCGATCCTCCCACCTCAACATCCCAGTGGTTGTGACTACAGGCATGTGCCACCATGCCTGGATAATTTTTTTATTTTTTTGAGAGATGGGGTCATGCCATGTTGCCCAGGCTGGTCTCAAATTCCTGACCTCAAGCGATCCTCCCGCCTTGGCCTCAGAAAGCACTAGGATTACAGGTGTGAGCCCCCATGCTGGGCCCATTCATTTTTTATTAATTTGAATTTTACTTCTGTCTGTTATAGATATACATAGGTCATATCAAATAATTCCACAAGGTTTACAATGAGAAGGCACTATCCTTTGCCCCAATTCACTCAACTAACAATTGCTACTCCATAGAGGCATCTACTTAATCTTTGAGCTGTTTCTTCTGATGTTTATCTCCATGTTTCTAACTGACATGATTGTTCTGCTATTTCTTGACCTCTAACTATGGAAGGTAGGGTTATGTTTCTCCAGTCTCACCTCACCTGCCATCACACATGTACACACAAGTCCCCTCCTCTGAGCCTCCCAATATCATTATGTCATAACTTGAGGTTAAAACAATATTCAGTGTTTGCTTCATTAAGGCCATGTGAATACTATTCATAGGTAAGACATTTAGAACATTATGATTACCTTTTCATTCTTGTACAATGGTTTTGATAATAAATTGCCTAGCTTTCTGTGAATCTAAAAGTAAAACATTACTTAACTCTTCACTAGAAATGTAAATATTCTTTCAATATGTTCAAACACATTAGCTTATCTAACGCTACCACTTTTTTCTTGAATACCTCCGTCTGTTAGCCTTCAGTCCCTCTGCTGCAGTGTGTGGATTGGTTGCTCTCTAGGCCCATGTATCAGTTAGCTTTTTTGTATAACCAACCACCCTAAGATTTAGCAATTAAAAACAACCATCATTTATTTAGCTCACCATTCTGCAGTTTGGCAATATGGCCTGAGTGCAACTAGATGGTCCTACTGGTCATGGCTGAACTCCCTCCGAAATCTGAAGTTAACCGCAACTCAGTTAGGAATCTCTGCTTGGAGACAGAGGTGGGGGTGGGGGATAGCTGGCTGTTGGATGGCATATCTCATGATTCTTATCCTCCAGCAGGTTAGACTTCATGGTTGAGAGAAGGGATCCAAGAGAGGGAAAGGAAACATCCAAGGCCTTTCGAGGCTAGGATTGAAACTGGTTCACTGTGACTGCCGTGACTTCCTACTGGCCAAACAAGTCATGAGGCCAGCCCAAGATCAAGGGGTACAAAAATAGACTCCATGTCTTGATGGAGGAATCTGAAAAGAACATATATACAGGAAGGTCACCAACGGGGGCTATTGATTCAAGCAATCTACCAGATCTCCTTTCACCATCATCCTTAGAGTTCTTGTTTTTATCCTGTATTGGATCCCCTATGTATCAGTCAGGCTTCAAAACCTATGCCAGTCATTTTAACAGACCAGAGGGTAGGAGGTGGCTTAGTTGGTGCTGGTATCTCTGAAGAACACAGCAAGTTGATTCTGGAAATGTTGGGAAAACTGCAAACTGGATTCAACTGTTTCTATAGGAAGGAACTATTTCTGTCAGGGGAACAGGAGTTGCCAGCGTGATGCTCTCAGGAACTGCAAGTAGACAGCAAGCAAACAGGAAGGAGCAAGTCCCTTCTCCCTTCTGCAGCTCTCCAATCTCCCTCTAGCAGCTCCCCTCCCCATTAGCAGAGCTTGACAGGGAACCAGCGACCAAGGTGAAGAGGGATTTTCAAAGTCTGAGCCCCAGCATCACACCGCAGACTATAGAAGTGTGGGTTTGCAGCTGCAAGACAGAAAGATAATAACAGGCATACCCTGTTTTTTGGTTTTCATGTCTTCCTATGTTCTGGCCATTCGGTAACAACTTCCAAAGGAAGGATGCATGTAAGGTAAATTTTTTCAGATCTTTAATATCTGAAATATCCTTAGCCTACCACCACGATTATAGCTTGGCAGAGTATGGCATTCCAGTATGGAAATCATTTCCCTCATTATTTTGAAGGCATTGCTCCATGATCTTCTAGCACCCAGTGTGTCCACTAAGTCTGATGGCATGTGGATTTCTGAACTTTTTTATATGATCTATTTTTGTTGCTTTTTATTTGTTTGTTTGATCTTTTATCTCTGGCTACTTTTAGGATTTTCTCTTTATCTCTGTTATCCTGAACTTTCACAATGGTTTGCCTTAGTTCTGTTTTTTCTTTTTTCTTTCTTTTTTAAAACATTCATTCTGCTAGGTACTCAGTGTTTCTTTTCAGTCTGAAAGCTAATTTCCTTCAGTTCTGGGAAATTTTATTGGAATTTATTGAAGTGTTTGATAATTTCTTTTTTTTTTTTTTCCTTTTTGCTGTCCTTTCTTTCTGGAATTCCTATTAGTGAGTTGTGGAATCATCTAATTTTCTCGTCATTGTTCTGTTACTATCAATTGTGTAATCCCCTCTTTATTCAGTGTGGTGCCCCATCTTTAGCAGTGCCTAGTATCCCATGAGAAGAGTCCTTCTGCTTCAGCATCCCCACAGAATACACCTGCAGGCTCTGGGATGTGAGAAGGGTATTCACTTAATTGTTTGGGGCAGGAACAAAGATGTAGAAGGTCAAGATAGTGCCTCTTACACAACCTTTCAGCTCATTCTTCTGTTATTAGCCCCACCTGCACTCTGAATTTCAGAGGTACTTGGTGCCTTTAATTTCTGAATCTCTAGGGTTCTATTGCATGAACTAACATCCTTCTTGGTTTTCCCCACTTCAGGATTTGGTTTCCATTTTCTCTGGTCTACTAAGTCAGTTTCACTTGCCCGCTTGTTTTCATCTCTTTTGATTTATCTTTGACTCAGCACTGCTGGAAAGCTCAACCAACAAGAGGCAACAGAGACGCTATCGTCTTAATTGACAGAGATGGTGAAATGAGTAAGTGTACTTCAGAGGTCATGGTAGATTCTTGTGGAAATGCCCCCCAATGAATCAAAGTATCTATGATCTTGTGTAGCTCCCTCCCACATTGAGCTTGGCAACACGACTTGGGATATTACTAAATGTGAATCAGGCTGAGGCTTCTGCATTGGGATTTACTCTCTGACTGCTATAAGCCCTGAGACCACCAAGTGAAGAAGCAAGGGCTAGCCTCCTGGATGGTGAGAGACCACATGGAGAAAGAAGCCAGACCATCCCAGCAGAGCCCAGCCCCCAGTCATACCAGCTACCAGCTGACTGTAAATGAGTGAGCTCAGTTAATAACAAAAGTAGACCCATCTACCTGAGCCCAGCCCAAATTACTGACTTACACAATAGTATGAGCAAACAAAATGATTTTTGTTTTAAGCCATTAAGTTTTGGGGTAGTTTTTGTGCAACAAGTGGTAACTGATACAGAGGTGTTATGTTAAAGCTTTCTCTTTTGTTTGCTTTGCATTCACAATCACACAGCTCAAGGCTGTGTTACTTTTATTTGTGTGTCCTTGTTGGTTTAGACTTTTTTTTAATCCCTTTATTATTTTAGTGTGCTTTTGAGAAGGAGTAAAAGTAAATGTACATGTCAGTTCCATCACATTTAACTGGAAGTCTCCATTCACTTCCCCCTCATCTGTCCAGCAGATATTTACTGAGCACCTAGTAGGTATCAACATTGCTGGGCACTTGTAATTCAGCTCTCGTTTAATCTTTACTATAGCACTATGCATTAGGCATTGGTTTCCGCTTTTAGCAGATGAGATCAACAAGACACAGTGAGGTTAAGTGACTTTGCTGGAGGTCATGCGATTAGTAAATAGCATTGTTAGGATCTGTGCTGTTGACTGAGTGTCAACAAAGTACCCACTATTCCCAATACACTTTGTTCAACTGGAAAATAGATAAGGAGATGCTAAAGTTAGGATGGATGCAAGACCCATCACAGAGTAGATTTGATCTGACAGTTGATTGAATATAAGAGATGAAAAAGAAACAATGTCTGAGAACTCCATCCCCTATTGATCTGCCTTTGACCACACGATTGCTAATGGATAGCACCGGTAACAAAAGGGGACAACAAAGGAGTGGACATCTTAACTGGGGAGGATGGAAAATTTGCTTCCAAGGGGCTATATTAGATCTCTTTTTTTCCCTCACCTGCATCTACAGATCAAGGCTCTGCCAAGCACAGTGGTAAGCATTGTTTGTGGTCTGTTTTTATTGGGAAAGATTGGTTAGTGCTACTTTACGGGACATTTTACCAGGGTAAATGGTGGTTCTGATTGGACTCCTCGGTGGTGAGTGGGGAGCTGAGCCCTGTGGGGCTCAGTATGGCTAACGGCTGTCAAATGGTTAAAACACCAGGCGCTGTGGGGGAAGTATTCCCAAAAGGCCTTTTACGTTCTGTGTAAGGGAAATTAAGTGCCAAGACAAGTGTGTTCAATTTAGATCCATCTGGTCTGGGTTGCTTCTTTTTCTTCTTTTTCTCCAGGAAAGAGAACTATTCAAACAATTGCACTTTGTGGTCATTTTAACCAGCTAGGAAGTGAGGGTGTTATCAGCCGAATATGTTGAAAAGCAAAGAGAAAAACTGCTCTAGTTCTAATTGCGGAGTAATCACAGCTCACAGCAGAGTTCATTATCCAAGGAGCTGGCTGCCCAAAACTCAGAACTTGGGAGGAAAGAAACAGAGCCTGTTTTGAGAACGGTATGTGTTGAAGAATGAAGAAGTGGCCTGTGCTAGAAAATAGTCTCTTACAGTACCTTCTAGCCAGCACGTGAACACTAGGAAGCTTTAATGAGCAAGGTTCCTGGATTACAAATAAGGAAACCAAAACCATATACATTTCTGGATTTTCCAGGTGGCCCCAACTTCAAATACTCATTCTTGGTATTGGATTATAAATTTGGAGTAGCTGCTCAGTGAATCTATAAACCACATGGGTTATAAGTAAAAGACATCTGCACTGTGGAACCCTATACGGCTGTTGCTAAAAATTAGGTAAATAATAATTCACTTTTATTAAGCATTTAACCAAGTGCCAATCACTGTTCTAAATCTTTACTTATACTTTTTTGGTTGTTTCCCCCCTGTAACCCCATGAGTAGGTCCTGTTGTTATTTCACTTTTATAGATAAATATACTGAGGCATAAGGAGGTTAGCTGGATTGCTCAAAGTCTACAGCTAATAAGTGGTAGGGCTGGGGTTTGAATCCAGGTGACCTGCCTTTAGAGCCCCCACGAGTCCCCTAGGTTGAAGGCTGCACATCCAAGTGGAAGTAGGGTTGCCTCTGGGGAGAGGGGCTGGGCGAAAGTGGATGGAAGGCTTTTACTTTCTAGTTTACAAATGCTATACTGTTTGAGTTTTCCCCTTAAACGTGTTATTTTTTGCTTTAAAAATATGTAATAAAAAAAAGGCAAGCCTGGGGAAGATGAGATAGTAATGTGGCATTTTTTTTCCTTTTTGCAGTGAAGCTTTTGAGTCAGTAGAAGGCGCTATCCCCATTATGTTAATGTAGGAATTTATTTAGGTACCAGGCAAGTCTAGGCTGAGGGCCAGGAATTGCATTATCTTCAGAATCCTTATAAGCCATCTTATAAGGCAAGTGGGAATACGTAGGTATAAAGAGAGCCCTTAGGATAGATTAATGGGTTGAAAATCGTAGAGATATGTACAAACTAAAAGAGCTCGGACCCTGCACGGCAAGGCAAGGTGATGATAGGCTGGAAGAGTGGGCAGTTGGAAGCTGGAAGACGCTAGCTGGTCCTTGAGTTTCTGCTGGGGCCTTGAAGATAGAGGAAAGTGAGGAGGTAGAGGAAGGTGATGAAGGCACACCTGGCTGCAGTGGAGTGTATGAGAAAGAAAGAAAGAACAGTAAATCCTGACATCACGCTGAAAATCATATGACTTTGATATAGATTTTCAGCATGAATTTTCATTTTGCAAGGTTTTCCTTTTAAATACGCCCATGTTTGTAAAAGTGTGCAGGCCTCCCTCTTCAGCTTAGTGAGGAGGAGACCTCTCAGAGGTGTGGAGATGGAGGGAGGCTTTTTAACCAGTGGGTCAGTACATTTAGCCATTCCTGCTAGAGTTCCCCTATTTTGATGCTTATCACTCTTTAATGTCTTAGGTGATTTCTAGATGATAAGCTCTGAGGGGGCAGCACCATGTCTGTCTAGGTCCCACCATAACCCTGCGCCTAGTAGAAATGCAATAATTATTTGTTGAACTAATTTATTTGAATTGGTGCAATAAATGAATACCATTAGGAATTTGTTGCTATATCATGTGTTGAAAATGTTGAATCCTCTTTTGGGCTTCAATTAGTAATCCTCTTGATTATCATGCTAACAGTTTTGATTGCTAGCATTTATTGAAGACTTAGGTGAGCTAACTCTTTATGTTTTAAGTAAGAGAAAGCCCAACTCAGATTTTGCTTAAAATATCTACGCACAGGGTAAGGTTTGATGAGGGCTCTGACTTGGTTTCTCTGTGACTGGTGCTGCCCTATTCCAGGTGTTGGCATTTCCTCAGGCTGGATTTACTCATGGATGCAAAACAGCTGCTGGAAGACGCTGGGACCACATGATTCCTTATTCATATTTAGGAAGAGGGAGAGGGGGAGGGGAAGGGAGACAGGAAGAGAAGGGGGAGACAGAGCGTGCACTCTAACATCAGACAACATTTCTGAGCTTTACTCTAACTGAACCAAACTGAACTAACCAGGAGAAACTCATGTTGATTGGCATAGCCCAAGTAACTCATCCCTGAGCAAATCCGTGTAGCAACAGGGCTGGGAGTATCCTGATTAACTGGATCAATCCTGGCCTATCCCTGGAGCTTGGGATGCGGGCTGTCCTGAGTAAATTGCGCGGCTACTTTCAAATGGGGGAAGAGATGAGTGGGTGATGAAGAGCCAAATGAACGTGCATTCGTATAATCCTCACAACACCCTGTGAATTACAGCCTATGCAGAGATGGGAAAAACGACCTCGGAGAAGCAACTTGCTCAAAATCACAAAGCTAGTAATTGGTAACGTTGGGATCCAAATCCATGTCTGTCTGACTCCAAAGTCTGTGCACTTGGCCGCTACAGTTTAGTGCCTCAAATCTTAGACATTATATGAGTCTGTCCGGGTTGCCTCTGAGGGAAACCTGTTCTTGTGACCACTCCCAGCTGTGCTGGGGAGCATCATGGGCCCAGGTTAAACTCCTTTAATTAGGGTCAAGGACTCTCCAAAAAGCCTAGGCTATGGTGTCAGCTTCGGAGGCCTGTGGATTGTAGCCTCTCTTTGGGGAGCAGCACACACCTGCTTGGGCTCCAACGAGAGGTACGAATAAAACCAGGACAGACAGTCCCTGCTCTTCTATCAGTGGTCATTCATCAAGCAGCTACTGAGCATCTGCTCTCTGAGGACCCATCTGTCTGAACTAAAGCCTGGAGCTCTGTTTCCAGTGTCCTCGCCTGGTCTTTCATTTCTGTCTGTTCCTTTGCTAATCACACCCAGAGGCCTTCTCCTCCTCTCCTGGGTGAACTTTCTGGACTAATGTTGGTTCTTTGTCTCAGACCTGCACCCAGCCTGTTTCCTTTCTTTGGACCTAGCAACCCAGGATGGTAACTTTGTCTCTTCTGCAAATTTCAGTTAATTGACAATGGCTGCCTTGAGAAGGATGCGGCGTCTGCATCTAATCTCAGAAGGGAAGTGCACCATTGTCAACTACCCATGTCTGCCACGGGAGGAGAGGTTGGAACTGCAGCCTGCATGAGGGGTATGTGATATCCCTGGGCCCATGCACTCGCCATAGCTTCGTATTTGGGACTCACAGAACTGGCTGCCCCCCCTTACTTGAATCCCCTGAGAGTGTCTTTCTTGCATCAGCATAACACCAACAAGTTCTGGCCCCTTGCCTGCCTTTTCCAGAACTCCGAATGAGATTGAGCTGTTTACAAGTTACGTACAAGTATGATGGAGAAGTCTGGAGAGGGAGCAAAGCAGGAGTGAAAAGGCCTGCAATGGGCCAGGGAGCTCTGAACTGTGATTTAGGACGTCTGCGTTCAATCTAGATAAACACTGGCTCACTCTGTGACCCTCGGCACGTCCCTGCCGCTCACCTGGCCTCGGTTTCCTCATGATGTTGGACCATATCAGGGATTCTCAGTGGGGGAGAAACCACTTCCTAGGGGTGACTTGGAAATCTGTGGGAGCATTTTTCAGTGTCACAATGACTGGAGGCTGCTTCTGGCATTCAGTGGGCAGGAGATAGGGCTGCTAGGTAATCCTACAATAAACAGGAGAGTCCCCCACAGTGAAGAACCATCCCACATCCTACATGACTGTCACATGTCCTGCTACACACTCACATAGGCAAAAAACTTGTTTATCTGTCTCTGGTCAGATAAGAACTAGCTCTGCTTTAAATATGAATGCAAGTTTTTTTACAATACCAATGTACATGTAATTTTTGAAAATGGAATTACCATGTAAATCAAGGGAACACACACCTTTTAAAACAGTTTTATTGTATGATTTATGTACCCTAAAATTCACTTGTTTTTAAGTGATACAGTGTTTAATCAATTCACTGAACAATTATCACCACAATCCAATTTTAGAACATTTCCATCACTCTCAAAAGTTCCCTTGTGCCTGTGTGCAGTCTGTCCCTGCTCCCACCCCCAACCCAGGCAACCACTGATCTGATCTGCTTTCTGTGTCTATACATTTGTCTTTTCTAGAAATTTTACATATATAGATTCATTTGATATATGCTCCTTTGTGTTTCTCTTCTTTCACTTAGCATACTGTTTTTTGAGGTTCACCATGTCCTACCATGTATTGTTAGCTTGTTTCTTTTTATCACTAATGAGTATTCCATATGCCACATTTTGCCTATCCATTTACTAGTTGATGGACATTTGGATTGTTTCCATGTTTTGGCTCTTAGGAATAATGCTCCTGTGAACATTCTTATAAAAGCCTTTGTGTGGGCATATGCTTTCATTTCTCTTGGGCATGTACTTCGAGGTGAAATTGCTGAATTACTTTTTTCTTTTTTTAAACTAAGAGTTGTTTAAACTCTTTTGGTACTCATTTTGGAAAACCAACACTGCTCATGGTATCTGAGTCACGAATGCAACACTACTGTATCTATGTGCATTTGGAGTTCTCATAGTCACAGAATCTTGTATATGATTCTGTGTATAGGAATATACATGATTCTACATATAGAGGTAGGCTTCTGACTACTTTATTATGTCCCTAGTTGGGCTATACCCAAACATTTCCATATTAAAATATATATTATTTTATAATGAATTACTTTCTTCTTATGTCTCCTATATAATATAATAAGAACATTATAATAATTTTTAAAAATATGAATAGGTGGCTTACTTATGAATTTCATTTCAGGACAGTAAAGAGGGTGTTATAAAATATTTTTTATAGAAAAGGAGTCTTGAGACAGACCAGGAAGGACTGGTGATTTTAAGGGTCCTGATACCTGTGAGTTTTTAAATTCTGTGCTCAGAGAGGCTTAATTAGAAAGGCAACTGATAATCCAGATTTGAAGCCAACAGCAAATCAAAGCAATTGTCTTGCACCAGTTCCTTTGATCATTAGATCGTGGCCTAGTTTTTTAGGCCAGAGAGACTGTGAGGGATAAACAAACCCAAGAGAACCATCATGAAAATGTACAGGAAGTGCTTCCATTTCTATCACTTGGCCTTGGTTTCAGAGTGAATCACAGCACAGACTCAGACTGGCAGCAGGTCAGACCCGTGAAGTCCAGCCCCACATTCTTCAAATGCAGAAAGGGAGGCCTGGCCAAGGGGCATGGGGGCAGGGGACTGAGGCAGCCACAGCCAGACCAAGTCTGGGGAATCCTGGGAGCCTGATAATTAGTTGTGCTTCAATCAGATATTCTGTAGTCATTTGGAGACTGAGCCCCATATGGCAAAGACTCAGATGGAGGACAGGGCAGGGCTCAGTATCTCACCTTCTTTGCCCAGGTGGTCAGCTCTGGCCCAGACCTGCCTCCCCTCCAATTGACCCAACCCACATTCCCAGGTGAGGGGGCAGCACTCACCTGCTGTTACTCAAACAAACTTGCCTGGGAGATCTCATCACCTCCACTCACTTAAAGTGGTTTATCAAAGCATGTCTGTGTTACTCCCCCCAGTGGAGTCCTAGAAAAGGAAATTATCTCTATCCCATCAAGTTTCACCAGTGCTTTCTTGCCCCTTCTTGTAGGGATTGGAGACAGTTGATTTGTCCCTTGATCGGGCTCTGCATGGCAAGCCAGGCTCTTCCCACTCTCCAGGCTGCCTGGCCAGATGAGGAAGAGAGGAACACTCCTAAAATCAAGAAATCTGACCCTGGGAGATCCAGCTAGCCGTGCAGGAAGGTGTGGTGTGGTGAGTGAGCATGGCCCTGCGGCCCTCTGGGAGAAATCATTTGTAGACAGGAAACCTGGAGGTTGCACTCAGCGTCCCCTCCTACGCCCCCACCCCAGGAGGAGGGCAGCGTGTGTTGGGGGATGAGGTAGGAGTCGATGTTCAGGGCTGATGTTTTGCCATCCCAGGTGAGGTCATCCTACCACCCCAGTTTTTAGGTTCAAGATTTCTCTTCTTTTCAAACTCAGACCTTGGTAATTTGTTCATGCCAGCGCTAGTTATCTGCAAAGGAAGTGTGCCCATGGGTCCAAAGGTGCACTGAGCCCTGGCGACTGGTCACAGCACCATGTGTGCTGGGCAGCAACCCAGGTGGGGACCAGGGCAGGACAGCGGCCTCGCCTCTCCAGGGCAGCCAAGCCGGTGGTCCTGCGTGTGCTGCCAGGCCTGCTGGGCAGCGTGGAGAGGAGCCTGGCAGCCGTGAGAGCAGACAGACAGCAGAAGACACAGACATGGGGAGAGAGAGAGGGAACGGGATGAAGAAGGGAAGAAAGTGAGAGGAAGGAGGAAAGATAAAAGCAGAAGAGGAGGAAAGTGGGAAGGAGAGTACTGCTGTTTGGATATCTGTCCCCCCCTTGGTTCCCCCAAACCTCATGATGAAATTTGACGCCCAGGGCTGGAGGTGGGGCCTAACAGAGGTGTTTGGGTCATGGGGGCAGAGCCTTCATGAATAGGTTAATGCCCTCCCTTGGGATGAGTGAGTTTTCTTATTAGTTCTCTTGAGAGCTGGTTGTTAAACAGAGCCCGGCACCTCCCCCAGCCCTCTGTCTTTCCCTCTGACACGCGATCTCTGCACACGCACCTGCCCCCTCACCATCTGCAGGAGTGGAAGCAGCCTGAGGACCCCGCCAGGAGCCGAGCACATCCCAGCACCATGCTTCTCACACGGCCTGCAGAAACGTGAGCCAAGTCAAACCTCTTTTCTTTATAAACTACCAGCCTCAGGTATTCCTTTATAGCAACACAAAGGGACTGAGACAGAGAGGAAAGACAAGATAGGGGAGGGGGATCCAACCGAGAAGGGAGAGAGGCAGGGCTGGGCTGGACTGAGAAGAGCCATGGAAGAGAGAGAGGACAGGGAAAAGGCTTGGGGAATTTCTGCTGAGGCCTGGCCTTGGGGGAGAAGGCCCCTTTTCCTGAAAGGAAAGCTGACTTTGCTCTGCACCAATTCCATCGTCTGCCCGCCACCCACATGCTAGGCCAACCTCCCTGCCAAGGTTCTCGACAATCCCAGGGCAGGGAGGCATTTCCTCATTCTTTCCTAGAACTAAAGAAGATTAAAGGCCTCCAGGAGGCAGGAGCCCAGACTGGGGCCTCAGCATCCCGTCACAGGCCACGGTGTTATCAAGGCACCACCTGCAGGCACATGGAGATCCGGCATGCCCACAGGCCGAGGTGTCACGGAGAGGTGTGGGTACCCACACAGAAGCCCAGGTGTCTGTACCAAGGGCTCAAGGCCTGCATGGAGCCCAGATAGCCACACAGAACTCACGAGGCCTGCATGGCAGGCTAAGCTTTCACAGAGGCTGAGTGCCCACAGGCATCCCCACATAGGTGTATTCTGTCCTACAGGGTGGGGGCCCAGGTGCCCATACAGAGCCTGGCAGTTCTTGCCCAGGGCTGGGCACTGACCTTCCTCATCACCATGGCAAGCTCCAAAGCTAGACTGGGGTTTCTCAGTTACAAGCAGCATTTGGAGGTTTCTGTGCAGCTTCCTATGGGTCTGGGCTTCAGCCTAGGCTCCAGCTTGACAGCTGAGTAAGGGCTGGGCACCCACTGTGGGCCAGAAGAGGAGGGGTGGTGAGGGGCAGGCTCCGAGCAGCACCGGCTCTGATGGTAGGGACCAGCCTGCTGGAAAGGCCATGCCTGAACAACTTGTCGTCTCCTACTGCTCACCACATTCCCAGAGTCATATTCTTGTGTTTATGATGGAGGAATCACTGGCCATGGAACTATTACTGTGTTGCAAACAAAGCTTTAAGGCTGGAGGTGAGAAGAAAAACAAACAACACAATTTGAAATCTGCCTTCTTTAGGGCTTCTGTAGCAAATTTCTCAGGTGTGGAGCAATCCAGAGCTCCAGGGGCCTGCTGGGAAGCTGCTGGATTACAGACATTTACAAAAGAAAAAGAAAAAAGCCAGTCAGCCTGGCTCAGATAAGAGGAGCACATCTAGCCCCAGGAAGCCAGGAGTGTGTGCCTTGCAAGCAAATGGCAGTGCCTGCCTGAGCATAAGAAAAGCTGAATTCAGGACTTTAAAAGAATGACATGATCATACCTCCTGCTTTTAAGAAATAGAGCAAGAAATGATGAGGTTATTTTTAAGTTGTTATTTGCTATTGCTGATTAAGCACACGCTTTCCACCCAGGTAGATGTATAGAGAAAGCAAGGCAGTATAGCAGGAGGTCGTGAGCACAGGCCTTGGGGTCAAGCTGCCTGCATTTGCATCTGGCCCTCAGCCTCCTATCTCTGTAACCCTCTGAGCCTCAGTTTCTCATGTGAAGCTTCAGAGAGCTGTTGGGAGGATTAAAAGAGATCCATTGAAAGTGCTCAGAACAGGACCAGGGACGTGCTAAGTATCCCACCAAATATCAGTGGTTACTAAGTATTCAACTACCAGTTTGCATGTGCAGCAGCTACTTTATGAAGTAGCTAATTTTCATAATAGAATTATAATAGAATAGAAACTTTACAATGTAATAGAACTGTATACCGGCTAAGTTACCCAACTCCTTTCCCTTTGTTGTGCTCTAACGTGAACAGAGCCATTCTTTTCTGGTACAGCCCAGCCCCATTTCAAGATGTGCTTCTATTCCACAGTGTTAAATGGGGCAAGATCCAAATAAATCATCTCGTGTGGACCATTTAGTTTTTTTAAGTGTACAATTCAATGGTTTTTAGTATATTTGCAGAGTTGACCAACCATCACCGTAATCTAATTTTAAATCATTTATCACCCCAAAAAGAAACCCCATACCCATCAGCAGTCACCTCCATTTCCCCTCAACCCTTCTCCCTGGCCTTAGGCAGCTACTGAGCTACTCTCCGTGTCTATGGATTTACTGATTCTCAACCTTTCATAAAAATGGAATCACATAATATATGTTCTTTTGTGACTGGCTTCTTTCACTTAGACTAATATCTTCAAGGTTCATCTTCAGCTGGTGGACATTTGAGTTTCCACTTTTTGGCTCTTATGAATAATGCTCTTGTGAATATTCAGGTATAAGTTTTTATGTGAATATGTTTTCATTTCTCTTGGTTATCAGGAGTAGAATTTCTGGGTCATATGGTAACTTTATGTTTATCCTATAAGGAACTGCCAAACTGTTTTCCAAAGTGGCTGCATCATTTTACACTGATATTAGCAAAGCATGAGGGTTCCAATTTCTCCATGTTCTCACCAACAGTTATGGTCTTTTTCAGTATAGTCATTCTAATGGGTATGAAGTGCTATTTCATTATGGTTTTGATTTGTATTTCCCTGGTGGCTATGGTATAAGCATCTTTCCATGTGCTTATTGGTCATTTCTGTATCTTCTTTGGAAGAATGTCAATTCAAATCTTTTGCCCATTTTAAAACTTGGATTGCTTGTCTTTTTGCTATTCAGTTGTAAGCATTTTTTATATATTCTAGATTCAAGTCCCTTATCAGGATCTATGACTCGAAAATATTTTCTGTCATCATGTGAGTTGTCTTTTCATTTTCTTGATGATGTCCTTTGAAGCATAAATGTTTTTAATGCTGACAAAGTCCAACTTGTCAATCTCCTCTTTTTATCACTTGCACATTTGTTGTCATAGCTACGAAATCATTGCCTAATTAATACTTAGGAGAATTTGTTCCTATGTTTTCTTCTGAGAGTCTTATAGCTTTAGCTCAGACTATTTCATTTAAACCAACAAGGAAACTAAGACCCAGCGAAGGTAGGATTTGCTCCAAATTACATTGCTAATAAATGGCAGATAAGCAATTTTTTTAAAACCAACTTCATATTGTACAGCCTAAAATCAATATAATTTCAAGACCAAAGAGAATCTCAAGTCATATTAAAAAATGAGTCTAAAACCAAATTAATATTCATTGTGAAATAGAATCAACCTTTAATTTGAGGCTAATAGCAATAAGAACAGTTCCCATTTCTTGAGCAGTGAGTCTGGGTCAGGCGCTACGCTGCTTTTACAGGCACTCTCCTATTTCACAAGGCTACCTTGTAAATAGGTACTATTATTAAGTTTATTTCAAGATAAGGAACTTGGTGCTCAGAAAGCTTTTTAAGTAACACATCCAAAAGCACATAGTTACTAAGAGGCAAAAGTAGGTTTTAAACCCAGGGCTCTCACTCTCTTTGTAGGGTGTCCTATTAGAGATATGAATGATTGCCTCTGAAATCCTAATAAAGGGCTTCTGGAAGACAAGAACCTGCTGATGACATGAATTGAACCCCACTTGTCACATTCATCCCTTGTCACATCTGTTGGTAATTTCTCTTGGTGGGGTTGTGTTGATTTGCGGTGGTCAGAATCCAGACACCACAAAGCATCTGGGTTGTAATGAAGTCCTGATTCTTTTTCTTTAAATCCAATTTTCCACTTGGTTTGGCTAGGGCAGGAGGATGTCAAATTCTGTGGCAGAGGTCAGTCCTATAAGGTGTTTGTCTCTATTTACATAATTCATCGGAACATTTCATGGGGGGGAAATCCATCTTCACTGACATTAGCCTTGGGAACTCTACCTGGGATAGGAGAGGAGCAATCGCAGGCTTAGATTTTAGCGTTTGCCACATATAAGACCTCGAAGTTTGCAGTTTCAATCAGGCATATTTATTTACATGTGGAAATTCCCAGTGGGACACTGAAGAACACAACTTAGGAGTAGTCCCCAAGTGGGAAATTGAACAGTACACTGAGCCCCTTTTATTTCCATTTAATTTACCATCGGTATCATTACCATTATTTTGTTAATCATTTCACTAGCAATGAGGTAACTTGGGAGCAAGGTAATTGCAGCCAAATGGGGAAGATACTTATCTGCAGTATTTGGTTAGCAAAGACTTTCATTCACCTATTTAGGGCTGGGTGTTAGTTCTTTCCTTTATTCAGGCGGCACAGAGCTGCCTGGAAATGCCGAAGATATTAAGAGCTCCCTGCAGCTTAATGAACTCCACACTTGGTTGAAGAGAGCTTTCTGCAATTTTCAGCTTGTGCCGCCCAAAACTGTATCACTCTGCACAGTGAAGTGGCTTCCTGAGATTCTAACGAGCCCAAGTAAAACAGACCACGGCTGTCCTTTGTTCTGACCAGTATGGAGTAAGTGATAGGACTTTGAGCTCAGAGACCTGACTCCACTGTTTGATCACTGTGTGACTTTGGGAAAGTTATTTGTGCTCTCTGAGTCTCTGTTTTCTTAATGATCCAAAAGCAAGTTAATACTATTTACCTCATAGATTGTTGGGCAGTAAATGAGGTAAGAAGAGTGAGAAGCTCAGGACATTCCTTGGCCCATAATAGGTGTTAGTTACATGCTGTTTCTTTCCTGAAAAAAGGGCTGGCGTGGAGGACTTTTCTTCGGAGTCTCATGATTGTTTGGGAGCCAAATCCAAGGAAAGTTTGGAGGAACTACTGATCAGAAGAGAAGCACCTTTTGGTTAGCAAAAACGAAGACTTTGTAGGGGCCACAGAGGTGTTTGGAATGGGCCCCAGTCTCCATACTCACCTTTATAGAGTCCAGGATCACTTTTGGGAGCTCTCTCGCGATCCCATGGGCTACAGCCCTGCCTGCCTCCCTCCTCACCCACCTCCCCCATTGCCCTCACCACAACAGCCTGCTCTTACCTCCTCCAGGGCTAAGCCGTCCCTGCTCGGTGCCTTCCACAGCTGCTCCCTTTGCCTGACTCACCCTACCCTCACCTCCCTTCGTTTGGCTGAAGCCTCCTAATGCCCCAGCTGGAGGCTTCTTTGTCATGTCCTCTTGGACGTGCCCCTGAGAGGCTCTCACAGATCACCCTGTGCTTTTTTACACAGCACAGATTGGTTTGTAGCTAACTGGGCTTCTTTTTGTGCAGGATTCTTAATTTAAAATATCTCCCACCACTAGACCTTGAAGCCTGGGTCTGGGACTATTTTGCTTACCACCATCTCCCTAGGAGGTGTTCAGTAATACTCAGTGAACTAATGAATGAGGAAACCTCGGGGGAAAATGAGGAGGGCACTTTGCTGACTGTTGAACCCTCACAGTCTTGGGTTAAGACTTTTAACAAAGGCAGGAAGATGAAAGTATTGACTTTAGCTGACATAGTGTGCTCTCTATCTGCCAGGATCTTGTCTAAGTACTTCTGTGCATTAACTTACTCAGTCTTCACGATGATCCTATTATTCCTATCATCCCCATTGCAAAGGTGAGGAAACTGAGGCACAGGGAAGTCATTCTCAGGTAGCAGTGGCAGAGCCATGATTTGGATCTAGAGACCCTGGCTCCAGAATGCAGGCTCTTAGCCATGACACCATACCTTTCTGTACACATTCCCTCTCCCTAAAATATGCTTTCCTTCTCCGATCCTCCCCTCCTCACCCCATCTGCACATGTTTTGGGCCTCAGTTACCAGGTGAGATAGCACTTCCTGAGGGAGACCTTCCCAGACTCCCAGCCTGGATCAAGCCCCTGGCTATCAGCCTTCACGGCATCCTGAATTTTATATTCACAAACCCCTGGTGATTATTTCCTCCCTGATTGCAGGGCATGTCTTATTTATCTCTGGATCTTTCGTAGCAACTAGCACAAGGCTCAGCATGTAGTAGGTGCTCAAAAACTGTTAAAATGGAATGCTCCAGTGTCCTCAGAAGCTAGCTGTTTGTCCAAGTTGGCATAAGGTTGGCCCAGCTATCCCACAGCTAAGAATTTACCTCTAAGGAGATAACCATGCAAGTATGAAATGATGTTGATGATAATGGTAAAAAAATAAGAACAACCTATGATGGTGATCAATGGTGGACTAATAAATTATGTTCTTTCCACATAACAGAACCCTACGCAGCCATTAAAAAGGATAGTATAAGGAGAGCTACAGATGATGACATGGAACCCTGTCCATGCTATATTTCTGAGTGTTTAAAAAATATATATATAAAAGCTCATTTTACTGAGAGCTTACTGTCTTACTGTCAGGCACCATGCAAGCCCTTTTATATACATTAGCTCATTTAATCTTCACAACAATCCCATGAAATAGTTTGTTCTATAATCCCTAATTTACAGACAAATAAACTTAAGAGTAAGCCTTTAAACCAGACTTTAACCCATAATTATCTTCAGAGCTTGTAGTCCTTGTCACTATGTTATACTGTTCTGTGATCCTATTATGTAACATTGCATAACACCGTGACAGAGACTGCCAGACACGCCTAGATATCCGTTCCTCCTCCTTTCGTGGTAACAGGATTTTTAGCTGGGCACATGGCTGCCAGAACAAGGACGACATTTCCCAAGTCCCTCGCGGCTGGTATGGCCATGTAACTTAGTTCAGGCCAATGGGACGTAAGCAGAGACATTATGTGGAAGCTTCCTTAAGAGCAATGTGCATTCCTGTTGCACCTCTCTCTCTTTCTCTTCTTTTGTTTTGTTCCTTCCTCTCTGTTTTCTAGAATGCAGATGCTCTCCTTTGGACCATAAGGTGGAGGCCACTACAGTTTAGCAACAAGATAGAGGCTGGGTGACTGACACTATGTAGAGCCTTGCTAGTCCCGACTCTCCACACATACTTCCTTGTGAGAGAGAAATGAGCTTCTGTCATGGTGACATCATTGTTATTTTGGTTTTCTGTCACTTGTAGCTGAATGCAACCTAACACAGGCACACACTTGTGTCTGCACGTGCATAAGGAAATGTCTGCAAGGATATTCATCATAATGTGAACAGTGGTACCCCAGGATTGTAGGATTTGTAGTGATTTGTAAATTATCTTCATAATTCGCTGAAGTACATGGGCTACTTCTTACAAAAGCAATAAATCAAAAGACAAATGTCATAATGCCCTCCACCTTGTGCCCTACAGTTTCAGTTCAGTGGCTGAGTTCTCGCATGCCTCTAGCCCATCCAGAGCACTGTGATGTGACTGCTCGCTCTGGTTCTCTGGCTTGCCTAACATTGAGGCTTACGCTTACATCTGGAAAAATACATCCACAGCATACCATTCTTTTGGGAAGGGGAAGAAAGTTTAGATCCATGCCCTTCCCTTCCCCAGGAAGGGAGAAACACCCAGAATATCAAGTCAGTGTCTCCAAAGAGAAGAGAGGTGGAAATATACCTGTATTTCATTCATTTATTCAATGAATATTGATTAAGGGACTATACATTCTAAGCTATGTTCCAGGCAGGGGGACAAGTAAAAAAGAAAGAATTTTTGTTGTCATGTTGCATATATTCTAGTGGAGGGGACCAACAATCAACAAGCATGCATTTACATGCATCTGTGTGAATGTGCCTTTTGAGCCAATCTAAGGTTGAACCCATCTGTTAGTGATGGTTTCAATGTCTCCTTGATTCATTTATTCACCTGGCAAATATGTTCTGAGTGCCTAGACATGCCAGGCTAGAAACTGGGCACTTAAAGACAAGCAAGATTCGGCCACTCTAATGGAAGTGTCAGTGCTGTAAGGTTGCAACGTGGTAAGATAGGAGTTACAATCCCATACAGGGGGATATCAAAGGAGCTCCCAACCTTGCCTGGAGAGGGTGCAAGGAAGATTTTGGGGGCTATAACAGCTGAGCTAAGTTCTGAAGGGTGAAAGAAAATTGCCAGGTTATGTTTCAGCCTCAGTGAAAAGGATTCTTTCTGAAGTGCAGACATCTTCAGCAGTAGAATTCATGGGGGCCCTGTATCTTCCAAGTACACTGGAAATTCAGCTAAAGTCTAAAGTGGGATTCGGATATGTATGGCTAATGGATGAGGTGGGTTGCCTCATACTGAAAAGCACTATTTGGCTGGAGTTGAAGGGGAAAGACAGGGCTGGGGAGGATAGAATGGGGTGTGAGCTCAGCTCTTGGTCCCCAGCCTCGTCCCACAAACTCGTGTCTCAACCCTATGGAGGACAGGCAGGGGCTGGAGGAATTGTTTTCATGGAGGCCTGTGTGAGACCTGGGGGCATGAGCAGCATGCTTAAGGGACCAGGTAACAAGAGAGGGCAGAGGGGGGCATGCCTCCTTCCTGCATGCTGTAGTGTTGCCATGTGGCTTCACTCAGGGAATGCGCCAGGACTGTGATGCTGAATGGATTCCACAGGGCTGCAGGTTTGGGAATGCTGGAAGACAGTGCCTGGAGGAGGAATGTGTTCTTAGAAGGGCACAGGCAGGATCTGAAGGCATATGACAGCACCTTAAGTGGCTTCTCAAGCAGTGACAATCAGTGAGGGTGCCAAAGCAAAGAACATGTAAGCAAGGCTTGTGAAAACAGGTGAGCTGGCTCTGAGATCCCCATGAATAGTGAGGGAGAAGGAGGGTACTGAGTTAGGGGGCTGAGGTCCTGTGTTGGAGACAAGGACATATGACAACTGAGTTGCTACTAACCCATTAGATCTTAACCTGGTTTCCCTGAAAGCAGAGCTTTAGATCAAAGCTTGCCTGGGGGCAGTTTACTTGGGAATGTGATCCTGGGGAGAGGAGGGGAGACCAGGGGAGGTGAAACACAGAATGAGGCAGTGCTGCAAGGGCTGTTGTTGGGTTGGCCACCCCTTGATTCGTGGGAGTTTCTGGGAGCCTAATGGCATGCAGGGGACGAAAAGGGGAAGCATTTATCCATTGTCTTTGGTTCTCTGTTCATCAGGGATGACCCCACACTTCCAACAGGTTCTCAGGTGTTCCCGAGTGTCAGAAGAGGCCTGGGGCAGGAAATGGCAGGTATGAGGGGTGGTCCAGGGGAGGCACTGACAGGTGCACCTGCTCCAGGCTGGCTGATGTCTGTGATGAACTGGTCGCCACCAAGTGCCTGGAGTATGAGGTGGCCTGGGAGGATATGGAGGGGTGGACAAGAGGTGCCCAAAACCCATGAGTTTGTGAGGCCTCAGAAATCCGAGTTACAGAATTTTTTAGAAAGAAGCAAGAACAATGACATTTTGTTGTTATTGCTATTAATAAATAATAGCTAATGCTTTGGGACATAATTATATGCTAAGTCCTTATAAAGAAATCATTTCATTTAAACTCACAACGCCCCTTTGTGTTATGTGCTATTCTTGATCTCTACAGGGCAGATGAGGAAACCGAGGCAGCACATTACTGCCTTACGGTCACAGAGCTTGTGTGGAGAGCAATCATGCTGCCACCTCATAGGGGAACGAATAGGCAGCCTGGCTCTGGAGAAGGGTGTGCATTGCCCCCAAGTCCTTTGACATTCTGGCCTCTAGTGCCAATTGTAGGAGACATTTCTCCAAATCAGATGCACTTGTGTTAGCTTGTTTAAAGTCACAGTGGATGCATCAGAAAAGGATTTAGAGTCCTTTTCCTCAGAATTTGAAAACCTGGACTCCAGGGCTGGCTCTGTCACTCAGCTTCCGGGGATTGAGGGGTGGGGGGAGGAGTTGTGTTAGTATTACATACCACAGTCCCTATTTTACCTCACTTTTCCCATCTGTAAAATGAAATGATTAAGCTACAGCATCTGTAAGATCATATCTGTCTAGGCAACTTAGTGATTTTAAAGATAAGTCACGTAAGTGGGTCCAAAATAGTTGAAGATGAAAAAGGTCCTCTTAAATAAGACACAGAAAGCAAAACCCTCAAAAGGAAAAGGTTGATAACTTTAAATATTTCTAAATTTAAATTTTTTTTCATGCTAAAAACATAAACAAAGTTAAAATAAAAACAGCTGGGGGACAGTATTTGTACCACACACAGAGAAAAAAAGATCAGTGTCTAGACTACACAAAGAACAAGGATGAGGCCAGGCACAGTGGCCCATGCCTGTAATCCCAGCATTTTAGGAGGCTGAGGCAGGAGGATCTCTTGAGGCCAGGAGTTTGAGACCAGCCTGGGCAACATAGTGAGACCCCCGTCTCTACAAAAAATAATAATAAAAAAAATTAGCCAGGCATAGTGGTGGCGTGCACCTACAGTCCCAGCTATTCAGGAGGCTGAGGCAGGAGGATCGCTTGAGCCTGGGCATTCAAGGTTACAGTGAGCTATTATTGTGCCACTGCACTCCAGCCTGGGTGACAGAGACCTTGTCTCTAAAAAATAAATAAATAAATAAAAATAAAAAATAAGAATGAGCAGGTCACAACTAGGCAATTTACAGCAAAGAAAATATAAATGAATAATAAAAATATAAAAACCTGTTCACATTTACTGGTAATGAAAAAATGAAGATTAAAACATGAATGAAATGCTATTTTTTTAACACTAAACTGGCAACACTTAAATATTCGGTAATACCAATTATTGGCAAATGTAGAAGGAGGCAGTGACCTTGTCAGTGGGGGTAGGACAATTTGGCATTATCTGTTAAGGTGTAAAATATTCAAATGCCAGCAACTCAGTGGTTATCTTTCTCAGTGTGTCCCTTAGAGAAGCACCCACACCTGCCTACAGGAAGGCACAGACAGGAATGTTTGCTCCAGCATTGCATGTCATCACTGAAAAATAAAGTGGGAGAGGAGGAAACAGCTTAAATATCTTTCTGTAAATAAACCTCGCTCTATGTTACACAATTATATGCAAAAAATTAAGGAGAATGTGGTGGAATTATGTACTGACATGTTAAGACTTACCGATGAGTGATAAAAAGTAAATCGTGGAACAATACATAGAGTACCATAACCATTATACGAAACCATAACCAATTGTTCTCCTAGAAACTGCATAGAAGAGCGTCTGGAAACATAAACACTAAGTGGACATCATAAATTATTTCTGGGAAGGGGACAGAATTAGTGTTGGGAGACTCAACATTCTCTATACTGCTTTAATTTGTTTAGAAGGGCAATATATTCATGCATTACTGGCATAATCTTAAAAATTGGTTTTTAAAGTGTTAACATATATTAGCAATTGCTGGTTAGCAGGTTCCCTTTTCCCCAAACTCTAAGGAACAGAATTCTTGTGCCATAAATTATAGGATCATCCAAAACGAACCCACTCTCCTCCCAGCACATCCTAGGTCTAGTTCTGCTGCCAAAACAGTCCTCTACATTCTGTGGTGGGCTTGAAGGCCAGACACTTAATCTTTTCCCTTCAAAGATTCCATTAATGGTGTTCACAGTGCTCTGACATTTGTTCACCCAAAGCTAACTGCAGGGCAATTCTACAATTACAGTGGTGTTTTTTTGTTTTTGTTTTTGTTTTCAATAAGGATTGAAAGGTTGAACATGTAATGTTAACATTCAACTTAGTGCAAAAACATTTCAACCAAAAGACTTTGGAAATTGATTTTTGTGGTAAGCAACCTAGGAAACATTTGTTGGAAGTTGCTCACCTTTTATTCTGTTAGTTGGCAAAAAGTATTGTGGGTGTTAATTTAGAGCAGTGGTTCTCAAAGTGTGGCCCCAGGGCAGCAGCAGCATCACCTGGGAATTGTTAGAATGCACATTCTTGGGCCCCACCCCAGACTTGCTGAATCAAAAAATTTGGGGGTAAGGCCCAGCTATCGGTGTTTTAACAAGACTTCCATAAGATTCAGATGCACACTCAAGTTTGAGACCCTCTGATTTACATGGCTAAATATAAATTGCCTCTCAGAGGGCCAATCCATACACCTGCAAATTAACAACCTGATACTAAACTCTGTTTAAATTTTTATTCATACTCCATCTTTCAGCTAAAACATCACTTTCTCAGTAAACATTTTCCTGTTCTGTCCTTCCATAACCCCACATACCTCTTATTTTTGCATTTATCACAGGTGTATTTTAAATTTGTGTGGTCATTAAGATTTGTTCCCCCACTACCACACACTGTAATCTGCTTGAATATACCCCAGTGCAAGGTACATAGTAGGCACTCAATAAATACTTGTGGCTAAATGAATAAATGAACAAGTCCTTTATAGGGTTTTTTCCCTGACTTTTCAACACATTTCTGAGGAATAGCTAGTGAAGTATTCTTTATATAGTTCATCACTATTTTTCCAGATTTGAAAACTTGGTGACTTTTGAACGTGTCACATTTATTCCTCTCCAGGTACCAGCCAGTCACCAAGTCCTGTGAATTCTTCTACTGGAATGTCTCCCCTGCCTGGCGAGATATTCCCACCACCAGCCTAGCCAAGGCTCTCCTTAGGGATCTCTTGGGTAAGGCACATAGTCTCTCGGTTGATGCCAATCTTTCCTCAGCCCCCTTGATCAATCTCCCCTAAGCCCCCTTGATCAATCTCCCCTAAATACTGTGTTCCCTAAAGCCCTGGATTGCAACTATTCGTATCTGATTAGCATTTTACAGTTTCCAAAGTGTTTGATTTATGTTCAAACATTAATAACCATTTGTTGGTGGCTTACTTGCCAGGCACTGAAGTGATTCTCACAGCCGTGAAGCAGGTATTTATTGTTTATTCTATGTTTTCATGGAAGGATGCGTCAGGGTTAGAGGGGGCTAAGGGATTGCTGTGCGATTACTCAACTCTTAAGGGCAAAGGTAGGATTTGACTTCTGATACTGATTAGCTCTGTCGCCCGTCCTCTGCGCTATAATGCCCCCCACCTAAACTTCATCCATGACCTCTCACGCCGTAAGAGCTCTGGTGTTTGGATTCCATACGTGGTGCCTCCATGCCATGCTCTCTGCTCAAAGCCATGCAAATGGGAATAAGTGTGTGTACTGGGAAGAAGGTGGATTCTGGAGTCAGACCTGGGTTCAAATCCAGACTGTGTGATCTGCAAATTATTTATCCCCTCTTAACCTCAGTTTCTTTTTCTGTAAAATAAGGACAGTTAAAATTATGACCTCATAGGGTTGCTATGAGGACTAAAGGAGACAGCGTACTTAGTAGAGTGCTCAGAGTAAGTACTAATCACCACTAACTTTTATTATGTCTACTTCCAGTTCTTTATACATCACGTCTGAACTCTATCCACCTGTAAGGCATCCTATAATCTGGGCTCCTCTTTTGCTAACTGCATTTCTCTTTATTCCAAAAAGGCTAGCCTTTGTTTTCTCAGAACATATCATAATCATTGCCATACCTCCAATTATAAAAAAAGATGGTCTTCAAAAAATGAAATCAAAACAATACATAAAACTACAGGAAAAAGAAAATAATATTTTTCCTAATTCCCACTATGCAGAAATAACCACTATAGCCTTACTTATTATATCTGTGTGTACATGTTTATATATGTAATTGTACCTAGATAGGTTATATTCTGAAACCTGATTTTTTTTCACTTAACAATATTGAATAGACAGACATCTTTCCATGTCAGTAAATATAGATCATATCATCATCTGATATGCTTAGTATTGTATTACATATAATATATTCTATTGATGGACTGTATCAGTTAACTACTGCTGCATAACAAATTGACCCCAAACTTAGTAACTTAGTAGCTTAAAACAATTTTTTAAAATATCGTATATATTTTATATATATAATTTTATATTTTTTATATGTATAGTATATAGTTTTATATATATAAAATTATATATATATAAACAAACATGTCTTCCGATTGGCTGGAGTTTGGCTGACCTAGGCTAGCCTCAGCTGGGCAGTTCAGCTTCAGCTCACAGCTGCTCAGTGTATAGGCTGGGAAGGCTGACTGTCCTCCATGTGTCTCTCATTCTCTTTTTGGGACCAAGGGGCCAACTGGGGCATACTTTTCTTATGAAGAATATAGGGATGAACACAAGAGGAAAAGCAGAAACACATGAGGTCTCTTAAAGTCTAGGCTTAATGTCACTTCTGCTCACACATCATTAGTCAAAGAATATCATATGGCCAAGTCCAAAGTCAAGGAATGGGGAAACAGATTTTGCTTATGATGAGGACATGTGAGTGCAGATTGTGGTGAAGAATTGAGACCAACAGTTCAATCTACCAGATAATCAGTTTTGTTTCCAATATTTTATTATTAGGAGCCATTTTGAACCTCTTTGTATATTTTTGTCTACTTGTCCAATTGTGATAAATTTCTAAAGTGAAATCACTACATCAAAGGGCATATGCATTTCAAATACTGATGCACGTTGTCTAGCAGTGTTCCAAAAAGATTGTATAGTTCTAGAAATTGTGTAAGAGAGTGCTGATTTCATCACACTGTGATGAATTACCAGGGTTTGTCAATTAAAAAAGAAAATCTTTTCCCATCCTAATAAAAGAAATGTGATATCTTGATTTTTATTATAGTTCTGATGATAAATGAGGTTAGGGAGTATTTTATGTTTGTTGGCCTTTTATATTTCTTTTTGTAAATGACCTCTTCATGCCTTCTACCTAAACTCATTCTTTTTCAAATAGAATTAGATTTTTACACAACTAGGACGAAGTCATAGCTAGTTTCTCTTAATTCTTGTGGAATTCTGTATGCCATGGCCTCACCACCATCCCCTTTCCTAAGGCAGAATACAATTAGCTAAATTGGCAAGAAGGCAAGGCATTTGAGGGGTTCATGCCCTTCATTTGGGAAAAACCATGGATATGAGACAGCTCGGGCAGTTGGAGCCTGACTCAGTCTTCTGTGAAGGGTGTCAATTCCTGCTCCTGACGATGCTGACTCAGAAGGAAGAGGCCTGCTGCAAAATCACCATTATTTTCTTGATGCCAAGAGAAAATTCCCCTATAACCAATGCCATGGGGCATCTGTATGATTTCTAGTGAAGGGGATCTTTACTTAAAGGTATTCACGTCTAAAATCATAGTCCCAGTTGGTAGGTTCTGGAAAGAATTCTAAATCTTTCCAGTGTGACTAGAAACACTTTGAACTCGGGAAAGAATGCCTAGAACTCCTTCCTTTTTGTCATTTTGCCTTCTTTGGTACAGCTTGATAGGGAAACTGAGAGTCCGGGAGACTGGAATGATGGGGCTGGAGACTGAATGGAGTGAGAATAACAACAGGGGTAATAGATTATACTCACATAGCATTTGCTAAGAGCCTAGCGTTGCTTTAGGCACTTTACACATGTATAGGGACTGCTTTAATCCTTGCAATGACCCTACGAAATAGGTATTATTATTTCTGTTTTATAGCTCAGAGGAAACCGAGACAGGAAGAGTCTTTTGCCCAAGGACCTCCACCTAGTAAATGGTGGAGCCAGTATTCAAACTTGGGTAGTCCGGCTCCAGGGTCAAGCGCTTTTAATCACTTCACTGGAATTTCCCCAAATGCATAGCATTTCCCAAAGTGGATTCTAAGGAATACTGATCCTGCAGAATGCTAAATGCTGGACAAAGGAAACCTTGGATTGAGATTAACAGGTCTCTTTGCCTCCATACATATTAGGGCCTATACTATGCCAATCTAAATGGCAGATTTTAAAGAAGTTAAGCATGAAGCATTTCCCAATCATATTTGACTCTTTAAAATCTTGTTTCTGAAAAGATTTTAAAGCAGCAGTACTTCACAGACCATGGGTTGCTAAACACTGGTATATGGGCTTTGAAGTCAGACACACAGGGGCCCTCAGGAGCTGGCTTGCATCAGCTGGGGAGAGCCAATTGTCAAATTTTCAGGAAGTTTGAAAGCTAGTTGTCAAACTAAGCCATTATTAAAATTTGTATTATATAAATTTATAATTAAATGACATTACAAAAGTATTTGTGAACTAAAATTAAATAAAAAGCTTTCCCCCCACTGACTGACTGAACGGACCCCCTCCTGGCCAAGAGGATATCCTAAAACTAAATTGTCTGCCATGAGGAGGGAGGTCAGACATGCCTCACCATGCCCACCTCCCTTCTAGGAGATATCCTTTGTAACTCATTAACAGGCCTAAGGCTATGCAAGACAAACCTGCAAGTCCTCAATTTACACTACAAATGTATGTCCAGTGACTTGTCTCTTCCTTATCTAAAAACATTCCAAGCCTTTAGACAAAGCTTCCTTTTTTAACCAATTACAGGTCAAGGAGTCTTTAAACCCACCTATAACCTGTAAGCCACCCCCCCACACACACACCCCTGCGTCAAGATGGCCCACCTTTTCGGGCCAAACCAATGTATGCCTTCCATGTATTGATTTATGACTTTACCTGTAATCCCTATCTCCCTAAAATGTATAAAACTCAACTGTAACTCAACCACAGCAAGTCCACCTGCTCAAGGTTTCTTGGGTGTGGCCCCAGGTCATGGTCCTCAAATTTGGCTCAGAATAAACCTCTTTAAAATTATTTTACAGAGTTTGGCTTCTTTTCTGTCAATATATTGAATACTCAAAACTTACCATTTCCTAATTATTTTTACTATAATATAATCTGTGCTCTTAAGGTTATTTGTGTCTGTTGTATCTATATGGCTGAAATATTTGTGTGTCCCTAAGCATATGCAGTGTCATCATCTTGGTAGCTTGGAATCAGCCAAGGTAAGAGTATTTACACCACAAAAATTGGCCACCCAAAGGATGTAGAAATAACTCAGTGATGAAAACCCACTTTGTAATGCTCTTTACTATGCTGAGGTCTTACCTGTCTTGTATCCAAATCTTCAGAGGAAGTCCAAGACACCAGAACTGCTGGAAGCTGCTCCAATCCTCTTGTTCATCATTCATGTCTGAACAAAGCCAGCAGCAAGAGCTGATGCTGTGTCAGATTGTTGGGTCTGACACGCCAGACCCTACTTTTCCTCTCTATGCAGCCCCAACTTGACTATCAAATTGGTCAGATTATCAAACCAGTTTTGGCTCAATCTAAAATGTTTTATTTTTATTACTTAGGCGATATATACACGTGGTTATGAAATCAAAGAATACAAGAGAAGATGCCATCATCATCATCATCACCATAAAAAGATTTCTTTACCTCAATCCTCTTCAACCCCATTCCTCCTCCCCAGAACCAACCTCTTTTAATTTGTTAAACAATTTCTGTTTTAAATTTTTCTTGTGGTCACTTTGCATCCCTAAATAATATGTTTGTATCTCCATTTTTTGATGCATCCATTTTAGACATTATCTATGATTACCTTTCTCTGTGATGGAAGTGGATTTAGTTTACTTACACTACCCTAACCTTCCCAGTACCTATTACTATTCTTATTTCCATAGTTTAGATATTTTATGTGTGTACTTTGATTGCATACTCCACCAACACTAGATTGTGTTTCAAGTTCTCACTTAGAAAGAAAAATTTTAGAGCTCTTACTCTCTCCTCTGCTTATCCTCACTCACCCCAACCCTCCCAGCTAATGTCTTCTGTCTTTCCATGTTATTAGGGCTAAAGGGACTTCTGTGAGGTGCAATCTGCCCAGCCATGGCTGTGTGTTTGGGATTCAAGGGCTACTGTGATCTTTCTTGTCCAGTGTATTCAGGATTGTCATTGAATGCTGATAACATAAAGTGTCAGGAAACAGAATTTTGAATTCCCTCAGCTAATTTAAGGAAAAGAAGGAAAAGATAGGATCCTTTTTTTTTTTCTCCGGATCACCAGAGTTGTCTCATTAAACCAAACACCATACAACAGCAGGAGGAGCCAGGGCAAACAAAGGTGTAAGGGGAAGAAATCCTATTGGGGTTCCCCGCAGGAGGCTCATTGGAGACACACATGCTAATGAAAGACAGACCTGGAGCTCCACTCTTGTCAATGTGGCCTCAGCTCCTGTTCCAAAGGTGGGGGGGCGGGGAATGTGCCATTTGCTTTCAGAAAACATTCCAAAGACAAACCACACAGAAGGTTTTATTCTTTATACAACCTTTAGGATAGAGATAGCATGAAAAATACCATTTTAAAAAAATCTGTACTGTTGCTTGTTATAAAACTCTATAAGGTTTCAAAAAGTTATCAAGATTTCTCATTAGCTAACATGTTTCTAATTATTAATATTAGTTTATGTAGCTATGTGTTAAAGAGATTTTTGCTGTTATTCATAATTTTGTCCTTGTTTCATAGATAAAATATTAAAATGTTTTAGAAAGAATTTATATTGACTTTTTTTTTTGAGACAGGGTCTTACTTTTTTGCCTGGGCTAGAGTGCAGTGGCATCATCATAGCTCACTGCAACCTCAAATGCCTGGACTCAAACAATCCTCCCGTCTCAGCCTCTGGAGTAGGTAGGACTGTAGGTGTGTGCCATCATGCCTGACTAATTTTTCTATTTTTTGTAGAGATGGGGGGGGGTCTTACTATGTTGCTCAGGCTGGTCTCAAACTCCTAGCCTCAAGCAATCCTCTTGCCTCGGGCTTCCAAAGCACTAGGATTATAGGCATGAGCTACCATGCCCAGCCTTGTATTGACCTTTTTAAGGAAATTTTAACTGTATCTGTGCAAGCAGTTTTCACACATTTACCAATACAGCAGGATTAGCCTTTGCCAGTTCTAAAATATACCAGAGATTATTACATTAAAAAGATAGTGGCACAGTGTCTGCCTGTAATCCTAGCACTCTGGGTTGCTTGAGGTCAGGGTTAGACCAGCTAGGGAAGAGTGAGGGCCCTCATCTTCACTAAAAAAGAAAACCTAGTGGCATGTAGTGTGGCCTGTAGTTCCAACTAATGGGAGCGAGGGAGGATCGCTTCGCCAAGACGAAATATGAGGATGTGAGCAGGCTACACCATGGCACACCATTGAGATGAAGGGAGACTCTGTCTCCAAAAA
Source organism: Daubentonia madagascariensis (assembly GCA_023783475.1). NCBI lineage: Eukaryota > Metazoa > Chordata > Mammalia > Primates > Daubentoniidae > Daubentonia > Daubentonia madagascariensis. The sequence continues at coordinate 20,208,260 of JAKFHU010001990.1, forward strand.
CAAAAAAAAAAAGGATCAACATGCAAGTCAATTCAAAACTATTTGAATGTGGATATGTTTGTGTCTACTTTGTGAAAGATCAGATGCCAGTATGAGGATGGTTGTATATCTGGGTTCTCAGTCCTGTTCCATTGGTCTATGTCTCTGTTCTTCTGCCAGTACCATGCTGTGCTTCTGCACAGCCAAGGAAACTATCACTAGAGCAGACAACTTACAGAATGGGAGAAAATATTTGCATGCTACACATCTGATAAAGGGTTGATAACCAGAATCTATACAGAACTTAGGAAAATCAACAAGAAAAAAATCAAACAACCCCATTAAAAGGTGGCCAAAGGACATGAACAGAAACTTTTCAAAAGAAGACAGAATAAAGGCCAGCAAACATATAAAAAATTGCTCAACTTCTCTAATCATCGGGGAAATGCAAATCAAAACCACAATGATATATCACTTAACTCCAGTGAGATTGGCTTATATCAAAAAGTCCCCAAACAACAAATGTTGGCAGGGATGTGGACAGATAGGAACACTCATACACTGCTGGTGGGACTGCAAATTAGTACAACCTCTATGGAAAGTAATATGGAGACACCTCAAAGAACTAAAAGTAGAACTACCATTTGATCCAGTAATCCCATTACTGGGTATTTACCCAAAGGAAAAAAAGGCATTCTATAATAAAGACGTCTGCACTCGAATGTTTACAGCAGCACAATTCACAATTGCAAAGATGTGGAAACAACTCAAGTGCCCATCAATACACGAGTGGATTAATAAAATGTGGTATATGTATACCATGGAGTACTACTCAGCAATAAAAAAACAACGGTGAATTAACACACCTGGTATTATCCTGGATGGAGCTAGAGCCCATTCTTTGAAGCGAAGTATCACAAGAATGGAAAAACAAGCACCACTGGTGCTCACCATCAAATTGGTAGTAACTGATCAATACTTATGTACACACATGGAAATAATATTCATCAGGGGTCAGGCAGGTGGGAAAGGGGTAGAGGGGATGGGAAAACTCACACCTAATGGGTGTGGGACAAACTGGGGGATGTTCATGATTGTAGTTCTGACTTGGGCAGTGCATAGGCAATATATGTAACCAAAGTGTTTGTACCCCCATATTCTGAAATTTTAAAAAAATGTGGATATGTTGACCCATCCATATACAAACTCAGGGTTTTTCTGTGGGATCAGGCCATTTGATGGTCTAAGGCTTTGAAATTTTAAAACATTAGAGTAGTTGAGAAAGAAGAAATATTTAAGCATATACTAATAATACATAAGCGGTTTCCTAATTCAAAAAGGCCAAAGTAATTCACAGATAATAAGTAAAGCAGAGACATGCCATCGTATCATTGGTTAATTTTAATTAACTGCTAGCCGAGATTATTGGCTAACAGATGGTGCATTTATTTATTTATTCAACACGTATTTATTGAGCTCCTGCTTTGTGCCAGTGCACGGTATAGTATTTAATAAAACAGACAAAAATCCCTATCTTCCTGGAGCTTATGTTCTGGTGGAGGGAGAAAGAAACTGAAAGGGCTAAATTGGTGAAACATATAATATGTTGGATGGCAGTAAGTGCTATGAGAAAAATAAAGGAGGAAGGGGGTTTGGGAGTGTGAGTGTGGGTTTTACAACTTTAAATTGGCTGGTCAGAGAAACCTCAGTAAGAACGTGATTTTTGAACCCAGACCTGAAACAGGGGAGGGGTGAGTGATGTGGCTGTCTGGGAACAGCCTCAGTCAGAAATGGAACTGTCAAGCATGTGGAAGGAGAGGAAGGCCAGTGTGGCTGGAGGTGAGTCAAGCGAAAGGAAGCGTAGTAGCAGGACAGGGCTGGAAGAAGTGTGTGATGGGGCGGGGCTTTGTAGGCAAATGTCAGGACTTGAGCTTTTATCCCGAGTGAGCTGAGAAACCTCTGGGAGTGTCTGAGTAAAGGAATAACCATCTGCTTTATATTTTGAGATTACTTTGGCTGATGCACTGAGACTGGACGGGGGTAGGTCAGAAGTAGAAAGACTAATTGGGAGGGTCTTGTAATAATCTAGATTAGGAGTTCTCAAATGTTTTTCATTTCAGAACCCCTTTACATTCTTAAAAATTAAAGACCCTAAAGAGCTTTCCCTTATGAGTTACATCTATTAATATTTACCATATTAAAAATTAAAAGTGAGAAAATTTTCATTTATTCATTAAAAAACAATAAATTCATACATGTTAATAGAAATAACATTTTTATGGAAATATATGTTTCTAAACAAAAAATATTTAGTGAGAAGAGTGGTGGTGGTTAGCATTTTTACAAGTCTCTTTAGTGTCTCGTATAGTAGAACACAGCTGGTTTCTCATAGCTGCTTCTGCATTCAGTCTGTTAATAAGTTGTTTTGGTTGAAGTATATGAAAATAATATGGCCTCTGACAGATGATCTTTAATACTAAACCAAAACTTGACAAGTAGTAGTTTCTTAAAGGTCAAACGTGATGTGGAATCTGAAACCATATCAATAAACTTTTGTATTGTTACATTAAAATCCAGTGGTTTATCTTGCCCTTTGAATAGATATTTGTAAAATTACCCATTTGGGGGGAAAATATTAGTTCACTGAGTTATGCAGATCTTCCAAATGTTGACACATTTCACTATACAATATGAAAATCACATTTCTTATTATTACCATTAATCTCAAAGAATTGGGAGCCCTTAAGCTCACAGTGGATACAGGTTTTTCTAAAATTCAAATTTTAGCTTGAAAGCTTAAATTTTATCATTAGTAACAAATACTACCAGTGGTTTTACTTGAAGTGATAAGCTCACAGTTTTCTTTCGCAGGAAAATGTCTGCCATGGTTTGTCTCTCAGTCATTCTTTCACATGAAAATGATGTTCCATAAAAAAGTGTCTACTTCAGCTCACAGTAGAATTGCAAAAGTACTTTTCCTGGAGACAAATATTGTATTTCAGCATGCAGCAAAAGTGCTTTATTAATATCATACAGAATATTAAAAAACATATACTCAAGGGTCAAGGTGTAATAAAATTAATTTTTTTTTACAGCTACATCAAGGATGTTTTAAAGAGAATACATGGTACTAAAGAAAACAATGACCACTAGTATAGTTTAACACCTTGATTTGTGCTAACGTGCCAGTAAGTTTACCCACCATTGCTGTTGCACCATCAGTGCAAATGTCAGTACAGTGAAAAAGGCAAACAATGTGTTCATACTATGGCAAAAATAGTTTTGGTCTCTGGAGTGCCTGCAAGTGTTTTGGGGAACCACCAGGAGTCTGCTGACCACATTTTGAGAACCAATGGTCTAGATGAAAGACAATGGTGGTTTGGACCATGGTGACAGTAGTAGAGGTAGAGAGAGATATTTTGGTTCTGAATGTACTTTGAAGGTAGATCCTATCAGATTTGCTAAGCAGCTTGGGTGTGCAGTGAGAGAAAGAAAGGGGTCAAGGATGAGTTTAAGGTTTCTGGCCTGAGCTACTGAAAGATGGAGTTTCCTTAAGTGAGATGGAGGAAGACAGCAAGAACAGGGTTTGGGGGAAGATCAGAAATTCAGCTTTGAATATGTTTTAAGTTTGAGATGCCCATTGGACATGTAAGGAGAGATGTCATGCAGGCAGTTGGATATGGGAGATTACAGTGGAAGACAGGTAGCTGGAGATGTGCCTCTAGGAGTCATCAGTCTCTAGGTATTTAAAACCATAAGACTGGATGAAATCACCAAGAAAGGGACAGAAAAGAGATCCCAGGACTAAGGTGCCAACATGTAAAAGGTGAGGAGGAACAACAAGGGAAACTGAAGAGTGGCCAGGGAGCAGGGAGGAGAGTGGGGAAGGCCAGGGCCTTAGTGCAGGCTGCTACAACAGAGTGCCTTAGACTGAGTGGTCTCTAAACACAGAAATTTATTTCTCACAGTCTAGAGGCTGAAGGTCCAAGATCAGGGTACCAGCATGGTCAGGTTCCTGTGAGGGCCCTCTTTCAGGCTGTAGACCCCCGACTTCTCGTTGTATCCTCACTTGATGGAAAGAGGGTGAGAGAGCTCTCTGAGGACACTAATCCCACTCATGAGGGCTCCACCCTCATGACCCAATTACTTCCCAAGGGCCCCACCTCCTCATACCCTCACATTGAGGGTTAGGATTTCAGCATGCTGGCATACCTCATTTTACTGTGCTTCACAGATATTATGTTTTTTACAAATTGAGTTTGTGGCAACCTTGTGTCAAGTCCATCAGAGCCATTTTGTATCTCTGTGTCAGTATTTCCTAGCAATATTTTAAGAGACGTAATGCTATTTATTGCACACTTAATAGACTATGGTATAGTGTGAACATAACTGTTATATGCACTGGGAAACCAAAAAATTGCCTGACTTGCTTTATGGTGATATTTGCTTCATTTGGTGGTTTGGAACCTGAACCCGCACTATCTCCGAGGTATGCCTGCATGAATTTTGGGGGGACACAAACATTCAGTCCATAACACCAAGCAAAGTGTTTCAAGAAGGACAATGATTATCAGCATCAAATACTGCTGGTAAGTCACGTAAAATGAGGGCAGCGAATTGATCACTGGAATTAGCAACACGTAGTCCACCGGTGACATTGATGAGTAGTTTGAATGGAGTGGTGGAGGCCCAGGCCTGGCGACAGTGAGCTGGAGAAAGATTTGTACACAATGTTCACAGAAGCTTTATTCACAACAGCCACAGCCTAGAAACAGCCCAAATGTCCACTAACACAAGTGATGGATAAACAAATCAGTAGCATTCCTTTTATAACATAGAATAGTATTCACTGACAAAAGGGAATGGACTACTGACACACGACATGGTGAATCTGAAAAAATGTCGTGCTAAGAGAAGCCAGAAACGAGAGTGCACACTATATGGTTCCATTTGCAATGGTTTGAATGTGTTCGCTCCAAAATTCAGGTGTTGAAACTTAATGGCCAATGTAATGGTATTAAGAGATGGGACCTTTAAGAGGTGATTGGCCATAAGGGCTGCTCCCTCCTGAATGAGATTAAGGCTGTTATAAAAATGGCTTCACAGGGGCTTTGGCTCTCTTGCCCTTCTGCTTCTGTTGGGTGAGGACACAGTGTTCCTTCCCCCAGAGGATGCAGCAACAAGACACCATCTTGGAAGCAAAGAGCAGCTCTCACCAGACAATTACCTACCGGAGCTTTGATCTTGGACTTTACAGCCTCCAGAAATCTAAGAAAATACATTTTTGTTCTTTATAAGTTACCCAGTCTATGGTGGTATTATAGCAGCACAACGAACTAAGACACCATTTATATGAAGTTCTAAAACAGGCAAAACAAATTTACGGTGATAGAAATCAGATTAGTGGTTGCCTGGGGAGGGGGGTGGGGATAAATGTTGACTGCAAGGTGGCACAAGGAAACTTTTTGGGGTGAAGGAAATGTTCTAAATATTAATGGGGGGATGGTTTCATGGGTGTATACATTTGTCAAAACTTAAGTACTATACACTTAAAATGTGTGCATTTTATTGTTTATAATTACAGCTCAAATAATGAGAGGAGAGTGAACACAAATTCTTTTTGAGGGGTTTCAGTGTAAAGGGAAAACCAGAAACACAGCAGTAACAGGAGGGAGAAGTGCAGTCAAGAAAATGTTTTTAAGGTAGGAGCGGTAGTCATTTATCTCCATGCTAACCGGGGAGCAGTGGAAAGGGAAAATCTGATGGTCAGCGGCTGGGAGAAATGCTGAAGCAACATCTTTGAGAAATCAAGGGAGAGGGGCCGACCTCGGCCAGAGGTGCTGGAAGCTTCCCCACAGTCACAGGTGGGAAGGCAGCGTAAGGACGTAAAGCTTGGCAGGGAGCACGGTATGAGAACCTGTGGAAGTTCTCTTTGATTGGCTCTATTTTCTCAGTGAAATAGGAAACAGACTTTGAGGGGAAGAATGAGGGAGAGGGAGAGTCACTGTGGACAGTGGGAGACTAAACGGGCCAGGGAAATAAGGAGTGACTTCTGCACAGCATGTGAACCACTTGAGATCAGAGATCATGAATTTAAGACTAAACCAGTGAGCATGGTTGAGAGTTTCCCTCTGTCCTCATTGAGCTGCACAGGTACAGTTAAGGATTTGGATTAAGGCAGGATTGTAGTTCAGCCAAGAGTTCAGAAAAGTGGGACAATGGAGTTGAAGCTATACGAAAAGGAGCGTTTATTGTAATGGACTATGGGTTTTAAGTTTGGCAAAGAGGGAAGTGCAAACACAGAGGTGAGGGACGGTGGAAATGTGGGAAGAATCAGTAGATCTTGGTCTCGGTTTCAGTTGCAGGATTGTGGAATTGTGATACTAAAGAGAGTGAGCTAAAAAGGTAGGTGGTTAGAATGATACTTAAAAGTGAGATTAAGCTGGAGTTGAGGTTCTGGGTTATGGCCAGTTCTACAGGATGACCACAGGAGTGAGTGGCTGGGGTAAAGCAGAAAGCAAGATCGATGCATGAGGTCAGTGAACCAAAAGGGCAGGATGTAATCATCTGCATGAGATACTGACTGAGCTGGAGCAGTGTGGGCGGCGAGTTAGGAGCTAAGGAACGAGGGTGAATGACCTGGGGGTGGTGGGATGATAGTGGCAAGGTAAGGTGGGTGGTGTTAGGCTTGATGACAAGAGATTAAAGATGTGAAGGAGGTAGGAAGGAAGTGGAGGGTGGGAAGGGAGTGGTCTATGAGTGGCAACCAAAGGCAAGGAAGTCACCCACCTCACATCCAACTCTGAGAGATGAGTGGTGTGGGGGATGATAGTCACCGTTTAAGAAGGCTGCAGGGGAAGCTGTGCCTGCAGAAGAGCCAGGGATTTTCGATAGAAAAGGGGGTGAATGGAACTACATGGAGATTTGTGATGGGGATGCAGAATGAACTGGGAGACCTGGGCTTCCTGGGGTGCCTGGCATGAACAGGAATAAGGGGCATTATGAAATCAGTCCTGACGGCCCCGAAGCACTGGTTTCAAGGCTGGATTGTTGGCAGAGAGGGAGGGTAGGGTCTTGCCGGAAGTATGCAGAGTTCTTGGGCTTCCACATTCTATGCAAGCTGATTGGGTGGCCTGGTGGGTTCACTTCTTGTATCAACACTTTGCAAAAACAATTTCAGCTCCTCAGTTTTGTTTAAGAGTATATTTTAAAAACCTATCAAAGCTCTATAAAATTACAGAAAGTTTAGCTAATAGAGGAAAAAGTCACTCCTAATCCAGTCACTGGCATTTTTTGCTTCAATCTTTTAGCATATGTAGGCTTTATCCTGTAATTAGTGTAATCTGAGTTACCTTGCTCTAACATTTTTTATCATGAGCTTATGAGGACTTGATACTGATTTTACTGAATGCATAATTCCACAAAGTGAATATGCTATAGTTTACTTGTCTCTTTTACTAATTGTTAGACTATTGCAGATTACCTTCATTCTTAAATAATTACAACTAACTCAGTGACAGAACATTTTTGTGTATATTTAGCTACACTTCAGAACTAAATGAATGTGAACTGCTCCACATTAGCCAAGATGTTAAGACAATATATAAAAACTTTATTGGAAAGGTCAAATTAATTACTTAGATATTTTATTAGTGCTAAGCTTATTCATCATTCTGCTTGGAAAAGTTTATCCTAACTTTGTAGCAAGGAAACACTCAAAATCATGAAGAAACTTTACATCTCTCACCATGGCTCCATAGTGTATCAGTACAACAGGAGTGCCATATTCTATAGTGACATCCAAGCAGGAAGGCATTAAGGAGTCCCAAGACATGTTAAAGACTGCTAAATTCCCTGTCTGTCCTAATGTTGGTAGTTAGTTATGGGTCCAGAGCATAAGTTATGGTCTTAAAGACCCAGAGCTTAATGAGGTCATTGCAAATCCTTTCTTTAAAGCTCAGAAGTCATTCATTAGCAGTTATTTTACAGCCCATGGGGAGAGTTAACCATCTTTAGCTTTAAAGAGTTCTGTTTGCACATTTCTTCTGGTCTTATTAAAACTTTCTAAATGGAGCTGATAATCAGCTAAAATTTCAGTTTACTAATTCCCTTTACATGAGGAACTAAATGTTACAATTCAAGACATCAGTCTCACATATGTAAGTACTGTTATCTTTTTTAGAAACTTAGGTTAAGTTTCAGTCAATCTTGTCTTTTTAAAAGGAGTACTTGCAGTTGTTTAGCTCCACGTTTAAAGAAAACACAGTTCTTGTAATCTGTGTTCTGTTGTGTGTTATCTTCTCTGCCACGACCAGTAATGAGTTGTGTGAGGAAATATTTGATCTATGGTATTAGCTATCTCTGCTCCACATGGTAGCTGTTCTTTCTTGGCTGCAACTAAACATACATTACTTTTCCTGAGTAGGTTTTCTATACAGATGACACATTTTACCTAAATTTGTTTCACTCAGAATTTACCTCGCTATCATCACTCACTGCCAAGGGTAAGAGTAAAAGTGTATTCTATACACTACTATTAATAACTTGGTACCCTTACAAGCCTTACAGGGCCAGTTACAACAAGCTATGCAATATGCCAGGAGTTGGAAAACTTTTTTGGTAAAGGGCAAGCTAGTAGATATTTCCAGTTTTTGGGTCAATCTGTTGCAATTACCCAACTCTGCCATGGTAGTGCAAAAGCAGTTATAGACAATATGAAAATGAGTAAGTATGGCTGTGTTCCAGTAAAATTTTATTTACCAAAATAGGCAGCAGGGTGGATTTGGCCCTGGGGCTGTATGTAGTTTGTCAACCCTCCATTAGACAGTGCTTGACCTCAGGTTCTCACTGACCTTTCACCACAAATTGGTTTTAGATAGCAAGCATAGATTAAATTTGTAAACTATTTTCCATTTTTCCAAGTGATTTAAAGTGTGGCTGAAACTCTATGACAGCACTGCAAACTTGACATGTTTTTGTTATTCTGCTACACAGAAAAATCTGAATACCTGGACATTTTGGGTATATGCCAACAGCCTAGCAGCTTAAATTACAATTTCTGGCATGGCCAGCAGTGCTAAGTGGTTTACCAACTAGTTTTAATTTCTCCTGTTGAATGCTTGATAGCTTGTTCGTTTGGTGATACTTTTATGGACTGATCTCAAATCGGTAACTTCACACAATACATTTTAGATGCATTCCATTTTAAGAAGCGAGAGAGGCAGAATGCTAAAGGACAAAGCGGCCACATTGGTTAATCTAGATTAAGTGATAAAAAAGCAAACAACTCTGTGGAACCAGCATTGTCTCTCCTCCCTACCCCACACATGCATTATTTCAAAATTAAACTACAGCTTCCTGATTTATCTTCAAGTGTGCTCCGTAGCAGTTGTGGCTACTTAGTGGAACACTTTCTGTAATGTGTACACCCCGGAGAGTTGTTTTCTTGGAACACTTTTCCCAAAGTGCTCTCTTCAGAACACCCGTTCTATATATAGATGACTATCATACTTGGATGAACCCCACATATTACAACAAAATAACATTAGTTTTCACAAAGGAAAAAAAGATAAAAATGTATTGTTTCAATGGAAACAAAACCCCTGGGACAGAGTAAATTGTAAACAAACGCCCATCTGCCACAGTACGAAAGGATGGGCTGTATCTGCCACTGTCAAGGGCTATGAAATACTTATTTTTCACAGTGGCTTAAAGGCAGAAATTCCAATTGAAGAGCTAACATGCGGACACTCATGTTCTTAGGAAACACTTAGGTACACAAATTAGAATGTCCTGCCCTGGGCAGGCTGAGGAGAACAGAGACCCACTAACTACGGCTGGGCTAGCTATAACCAGAAGAGAGACTCTTCACCCCAGAGTCACTGGGTGAAAATCCCATGAAACAAAACAAGAGTTTTGAAGAGAAACACTTTTTTAAATAGTAGGAAATATTTGCCATTTACTTACAAAAAAGAATAAAACAAAAAATTTGATGGTTTTTGGTCACTTCATTAAATCTTTTGGGCCTCCTTATTTATCATCCTAATCTACTCAAATTTGTACAGAAGCCATTCAAGACAAAATTTAAAGTACTTTAAACTGTATTATCAGCATCACTCATTTCTAGTAATGGTCTGAATTCAAATCCATGGTGAAAACAACCTGGCTGGTTTAACCCAGTGACAACAGAAATAATGCTTATGAAGGAAGAATAAAGACTTACGGTCTTAAGACCACCACTTAAAGGGTTTTGTGGTTCCCCCCCTCCCAACATAAGTCCAGTTTTCTAATAAAGACCAAAAGAAATTTTTTTGATACAGATTTTGCCATTTTAAATATTAATTTCCATCATAATCATTCATTCATGAGGTAGCACAGTAATTACCATCTGATAAGGGTGACAGTTCTTAAACTGATCTAATGTAGATGCCATATATCCTATGGAAGGGGTCCTTGAATGTATGATGATGATGATACTATCACCTAACATTTATTGTTTTCTATGTGCCAGACACTGATCTGAATACTTGAAATGTATTAACTCACAAATTGGCACATTCATGGAGGGAGAGAGGGGTGAAGGAAGTGACTAAGATCACACAGCAGGTATAGCTGAAGTCAGGGTTTGAACTTAGGCACTGACTCCACAGTTTACGCTTCTGAACATTACGCTAAGCTGCTCCCACCCACCATGTCTTGTTTTGACAAAGAACCAGCTGCTGAACTTAAGAGGCACATGGCGCACCTCTCCTTAAAATCCTCATTTTCTTAAAAATGATTCCCTCATTAAGTAAGACTTGTTTTAAATGCTTCAGATTTTACAAAAGGCCTCAATATGTAGAATATTTTATAATGCTAAGAGTTGTTTGATACATTTTATTGAATGTTTTTCATTTTGCATTTCAAACTGAATCAATAATTAGAACTGACACAACTTTACAGAGTGATAAGTATATTAACAGTTACATGTTTAACCTGTGCACATAAATCTAGTTTGAAAAGGGTAATAGTAAATAAGTACATACTTATCCCAATCTTTAAAAATTTTTATAAAACATAGGATAAAGGTACTGAAATTAGACTTCCTGGGCAATACTAGAAATCCATATGGCTAAAGAATGTTCACAGAGAGGGAGGAAACTACAAAATGAGAACTCTAGGTATGCTACATAGGACGATCAACTAAGCTGTCTTCACACATGATTTGTATGAGAAGGCTGATGGCTTTCTTCCGTATTTTAGTCCCTTATGCTTGCTCTTTAATCTATTATATCTGGATATTCTAGCAAATAATACATTAAACACTACTCAGAGAGGAATCTGCAATAAAATGTATACTATCTTGTGTTACTAGTTTAATAAAACAGTAACCAAATACCTAATCAATTACTACTGTTTAAAATTTATAGTAAACTTACTAAAAACAAAAGAAAATCTGTTTCAAATATTGGCCAATTTAAATTATTTTCAGTATAGTGAAGGGGTTACATTTGGTTAAATCTGAGCAGACTTCTAGGAATATGATTATGTAGGTAGACCAATAGCATCAGCTGGTTCCCTTCCTCAGGTGAACTGCATCAGATTTCCACCATGCTTCTCTCTTATTGAGGACTCACTAGGAAAGGATCCATCATCCATCTGCTTGCATAAAGCCCACTCCGTCCTACTGGCCCACTCTACCCTGACATTAAAAATTGCAAGTTGGTTGTGCTTTTATGGCTTTTTCACTGGAGACCGTAAGTTTGAGTTGAATTATTCAATGTGAGGGTCACAATGAGAGAACGTGGATCTTTCTTATTCTTGTGAACCGTGATCTTTCCTTTCAAGGCTTCACCTGTAAAAGAAAGGCAAAAAAATGTGTTTACGAATTCAAGGAAATGCAGTCTAGCAGGAAAGTAAATTATGTATACCTAGCACTTCCTTTTTTTGTTGTGACATGTCACTACCTTTTTTTAACTTTTAAATTACTTTTTAAGTTAATAGTCTTCAGTTTTTAGAACAGTTTTATGTTTCATAAATTTCTGAATGAAGCAAGAACTAACTACTTGCCACAGGTGTCAAATCTTGTGAAAGAGTGAGCAAATCTAGTGGTCATGTAGCTTTGAGGATGCAGTTTAACTGGACTTCTGAATGTAAGAAACTATGGTAGGTTCTGGGCATTTAGAAAAACATCAAGACATGGTCCCTGTCCTCAAAGAGTTCATGGTCAAGGGTGAAGAGAAAAGCTATACCAACAATTACACAGTAGGCATGTCTTTAAAGTGTGCTGGAAGTGAAAACTGAGGATGGGTGGAAGGCAGTAAAAGGCAAGGTTTCACAAAAACTAATTAATTAGCCACGGCTAAAGTCATGGTTAACCAGGCTTAAGGAGTGTACACCTAATGGCATTTAAGGGAGAGAAAACATGTACAGAGAGCCTTCGGGAATAGCATTTTGAGGAACTGAAAATTACAGTTGGGAAAACTTAGAGTCACATGACAAGGCCACTGGCTTTTAATGTACTGACATTGTAAATGGGAAACAGAACTTATACAGGTGAAACAATGGACACAAAAATATTACATATCTTTAAAGGCAAATGCTGATTTCCTAAAGATTTATTCTGTATATTCCAAATTTTATTTTATTCCAAAATGTTAATTATGTGCTTTTCTGATTAAAATAAATGAACAAAAATTCAATGAGAAGTATTTATAAGTGGTCATTTAAAAAATAACAAAACAAGAAATTGCTAAGTTGTAACTGAACATCACTCCTTGCTTTAATAATAGTAAGATCATACCAAATAGCATCAGGAATAGCTTCACAATCTGAATGGACACAATGAGGCTATAAAATAATGACTGAGGAATCTAGGTAAAACTATCCAAGTACTGACTCAGTATCATATTTTTAAAAGAACTGCAAATCCCCTACATTCAAGGAAGATGACCTGATGCTTTTCAGTATGGTAGTGAAATAACACAAGACACAACAAAACCACCTAATAGTTATATTTTCAGAATATAATGATTCCATTACTGATATATTCTACACATCTTTGCAAAAAAGGTGACTCATTTAGTTTAATACAAAACTAAGAAACTAGAATAATGAAAAAAGTAATGTGTCCCAAGGTGCATTTCACTCAGTAAAATGTAACAATTTTATGCATAAATGTATACGTTAATTTATATATGTGGCTTTAGCTTTTATAGCTGATCCTCTACACAATTAAGAAAGTGAAATAAAACTACCTCACATGCCTTGCTCGCCAATAGTGGTGGACATGACAAAGATTACCAGTCAGATAGTTCCACAAGCTTTATGGAGTTCAGGTTCATCATTAGATAATAATTTATGATAATATTGTGTGATAGGCCGTATTCTAAGGCCTTTACATGATTTATCTCACTTAATGATCCCAAAATATCAGTATGAGGTAAGGTCATTTTCCTTACTTTACAGATGAGGTTCAGAAAGGGTAATTTTCCCAAGGACACCCCACCAGTTAGTGCAAGAACCAGGATTTTAAGTAAGGCAGTTTGCTTCCAGGGCCCATGCTCTTCAACTATACTCTAGTGCCTCCCTATCTCTATCTGAAAAAATGGTTATTATATATACTATAACAGACATGAAATGGTCTAAATTTTACTGCCCTGTGACCTTTTTTGTAAAAATATCTAGTCACTCACTTATAAAAACATTTAATATTTAAATTTATATAATTCCATAATCACTTTAATAAACTATAACATGTTTTCTTATCTAAGGCATTAGCCTAGGCATAATGAAATAAAAGATCATTAGTATCTTTAACACATCTACGATTTTAAAATTTTGACTATGGAGGCAGTATTTTATTGCTTCTATTTTTTACCAACATTTTAAAACTTATTTACTGATAATGAAATTGGGAATTAACAGCCACTTTATGATAAACCAACGTTGTTTTTATAAGTATGTGACAAAGAATAGTAATTACCAAATTGGTTATTATGTTTAACTTACTGTTTATTGAAATACCAACACTGAAGTCAACACTTAATCAACAAACTGTTGATTTTTACAACTTAGTGGCTTGTTAGTTCCTTTTCATTTATAAGCAGTGTGTCTTACTGTAAATTACTTAATTTAGTTGCTGCTATAATGAATGAAAAGACAGATACTGTATATTTGAGATTCAAAAATAATATGTCTCCCACAGACCCAACATCAAGTAAGTTTTCTGTTAGATGTCCTAGTAAGGGCATTAAAGCTTGGGGAGTAGGGGGAAAGGATACAGATTGGGGAAAAAAAAAATTAAACAGTCTTCATTTGCAGGCCACATGGCCTTACATGTAGAAAATCCTAAAGCAATATGCAAAATAACCTTCTAGAACTGTAAAAAGTTTAAGCAAGGTCTTACAAGGTCAAGATATAAAAATTAATCATATTTCTATGTACTAGCAATGAAGAATTTATACCATCTTGCTTCAAAAAAGCATATAATACTAGAGATGAATGTAACAAAATCTGTGATTTATTCACATAAAACAACAAAACAATTCTAAAGATGATCCAAATATACAGAGATACATTTTGCTTGTGTGTGAAAGATTCAATATTGTTAAGATGTCAGTCCTCCCCAAACTAATCTGTAGGGTCAATAAAATTCCAACCAAATCTTAGCAGGCTGCTTTTTTTTTTTTTTTTTGGGCAGAAATTACTGAGCTGATTTTAAAATTTGTACGGAAATATAAAGGATCTAAAATAGCCAAAACAATTTTGAAAAAGAACAAAATAGGACTTACACAGTCTTATAAAGACAGCATCTTACACGCAAAAGGACAGACATACAGATCAATTGGGAAAAATAGCTCAGAAATAGACCTATATGCATACGGTCAATTAATTTTTGACAAAGGAGCCAAGGTAACTGGGAAAAGGATAGCCTTTTCAAGAAATGATGGAACAACTGAATATACATTTGGGAAAAGATGAACTATTAACTCCAAAATTTAACGTGAAATAGATTATAGACCTAATTGTAGAAGGCAAAACTATAAAATTTAGAAGAAACATATAAGAAAATCTTTGTGATGTTAGGGTTAATCAAAGCTTTTTTCATTAGGACACAAAAACACAAACTATTCATATAAATGTGACTTCATCAAAACTCATTAAAGATTTCTACAAAAGACATTAAGAAAATGAAAAGACAAGCCATGATAAAAATATAGCTACATACAGCTATACGTGTATGTAGCTACACATATATCTGACAAAGAACTTGTATCCATATACATATAAAAAATCATTACAACTCAAGATGACAAACAACCCAATTAAAAATCAAGCAAAATGTTTTAGCAAAAACCTCACAAAAAAGAAACACCAACAGCCAATAAATATATGAAAAGATGCCCATCCTCAGACAAATGCAAATTAAAAGCACAGATACAACTACATACCCAACAGAATGGCTCAAATTAAAATGACTGACCTTTTTTTATAAGTGTTAACAAGGATGTAGATCAAATGAATTCACAATAGTGGCAGGAAAGTAAAGCAGCATGGTCATTTTGATGAAAAAATCTGCCAGTTTCTTAAATATACACTTACCATAAGACCCAGTAATTCCACTTCTAGGTATTTACCCAAGAGAAACAAAAACATATGTCTGCACAAAGGACTTTTACATCAATGTTCACAGCAACTTTATTCATAACGGCCCTTAATTGAAAACAATCCAAAAGTCTAATAGCAGGTGAATGCATTAAGTAAATTGTACAAAGGAATACTACTTGCCAATAGGGAACAAACTAATGATACACACACGAACCTCAAAAAATGCTAAGTAAAAACAAGCTAGAATACATTCTGTATAATTCCATTGATAAAAATTCTAAAAAATGTAATATATATATAGTGGCAGCATTATCAGTGACTATCTTGGCCTGGGACTCAAATTTGGGGACTGATCAAGGATGAAACTTTTTAAAGTGATGGAAGTATTCTGTATTTCTATTGTAGTATATACATTTTTCAAAACCCATCAAACTACAATTAAAATGTGTGAATTTTTATTATATGTGAATTATAGCATAATGAAGTCATTAAAAAGTATGGTGTCTTAGGAATAAACATGGGTAAATGAAGTGTAGTAGAGAAATCAGAAGATCCATTATGGAGCTTCAGAACCCAGTAAGTGGGGCGTTTTAAATCACTGAGGAAAAAATTCAATAAAATTGTGTAAATAAGGTAATACAATATTTTTTTAGTATGAAACCAAAGTCAGAGCCAAAAGGAAAAGGTCAACAAAGCTGACTATACAAAATGAAAAAAATTCTATAAAGCATGGTAGAGTTTAAAGAAAGAAAAGCAAATTAAAAGTGTTACTTTCACTTTTCGGAGTAGCAAAGATTTTTTTAAAAGTCTGAATTTTGAATTGATTCCTTAGGATGGATTATCAGAAGTGGAATTCCTTCATAAAGGGCATAGAATATATTCCAGTTTTACATTCCTGTCATCTTCATCAACACTGCTTTATTAGAAACCAAACAGAAACAAGAAGAATGAAAGAAGATAATGAAAACAGCTTTGTTACCTAGATAAACACAAACCAGACTCTGATTTGCATTTCAGTGATTCTTAGAGGTGTAAGTACTACTTCAAATGTTGAATTACCATCTTAAAAAAAATTTGGTGCATTTACCTTAGTGATTTTCTCGTTGATGCATATGAGGTATTACTGCAAAAATTTCCTTTTAGTGCATTTGCTCTAATGGTTGCTGCTCTTGCATTTAAGTTGCCTTGGGAGAATTAAAAATATCCAAGTTGGCTCTTTTGTAAATGTTCTATGGTGCTTATAAATTAGGCTATCAAATTCTTCATTTCAGGTGCAAAGGATATACCTATATATTCCTCAATTTAGAAATATAGCCACAGTCAAAATGGATAACGGATATTTCTGTTAAATTTTCAACAAAAGAAAAATTTTTCAAGCACCAATATTAAATAAACAAAACATCTAAAAAATTAAAAGAACATAATTGCCTTCTATAAGCTGATACTGATACTGTTATTTTCATGTCTTAAAATGACATACAATTAAAATATCTCTTCCATAATAACCTTAATTTCAAAGATTTCAAAAGGGTGTACCCATACTCCTTTAAGTTAATTAAACAGGATGAAGGGTCACAGTAATAAATATATAATTCACACTGCTGAACTCCCTTCAATTGTTCAGCCTAACAAAAGTGCCAAGGCAGTGGCTATAATACCAGAATAGATCAGAGTAATTAATCAGTGTCAAATAGATAAAAAATGACTGATGTTGTTAAGTGTGTATACTGTGGTGAGAGCTGCAAAGAACAATCTATGGAGCAGAGCTGTACCAACTTATTTTTATCACTGATAGACGGCTATTAGTACACCACAAAGCAGTACTGCAGTTCAATCAAGAACAAAATTGATTTCATTTCAGTTCTGTTATAGTGTGCTTTCTAGAATTAATTTATTCCAGAGTAATAAAATTTCACTTCCCCAGAAGGGGAAAAGAAAAACACAACAAATCACTATTATCACTATTAAAGCTTAGAGTTAAAAAATGAAACAAAAAAAATCCCTCAGATTCTCTATCATATAAAAGCTTACTATGTACTATAACATATAAAGAAAGAGAATTAAACAGCCTAATCTTACATGTCCAAAGCCAAATCACATAAAAAATTTGAATTTTTAAAGTAAAAACTGCCCTATACGTTTGTACAACAAAATTGTACATTATTTTTAAAGAGGGAAAAAATTCCCAGACTTATTTATTAAAAAAAATTTTTTTTTTTTTACGGAGACAGGGTCTTGCTATATTGCCCAGGCTGGACTTGAACTCCTGGGCTCAGGCAATCCTCATGCCCCAGCCTCCTGAGTAGCTGGACTACAGGCCTGAATTTAAACTCTGAAGTAAGTGTTCTCTAACTCCTTTAAAAATACTCATTCTGGGACGCTTGTCCTTTATTCTCACAATGTTTGAAGTGTTCAAATGTTTACAGTACTTCTTCTGGAACTATTTTTAGGACTAAGGTGTGAATAAAAGCAGCAACAACAAAAAACAACAAACAAAACAAATCCAAAACTAGGCTCATTATTTTATAGTTTGCTTTTAGCCAAATGTAACATATCCAAATTCTTACTATTTTAGGCAAATTCTTAGTCTGAGAAATTCTCTATTCACGTTGTCTTTTCCTGCTTTCTAAATATCAAGTCTACCACTGAGGACAGATTTACCATTGCCAAAAATGGTAAATCTGTCCTCTGAATGGTAAACCATTCAGATTTACCATTACTGGAGATATTAACATACACACACACAACCAATCTAGGCAAAGTAACTGTACAGGTATGTTTACAACATTTTACTTATAAAAAAAAATCTTGTCATATTACCTTTTGGACACTAAAATAAGCGTTACATACACAGTAAACTTTCCCAACTAGACTTCAGCTTTATTTAATTTTAGCTAAAAATATTACAGTACATTGAGTCAAAAACTTTTAAACACAACTACAGAGAACTCTTGTCAGCCATGCCAAGATAAATCTGACCACCACCCTGCTCAAGTGCAACAGTATGATGAAATTTCTGAGAACATTAGAGCTGGTAAAATAGGCCAACCAAATCTAGCAACTAACTAAATGCCCCTGGCTGGCATAGTGTTACCCAAGGTGACGAGAGGAAATTAGATTTCAATGACAATGCATATTGTGCTTATTCATCTATTCAGCAGAATATATTTATAATATGCCAAATACTGTATCAGATCAAGAAGGAATGAGAGAGGCAAGTAACTCACTTTCTATTAGAACTCTTTATCACAGCATACTAACATACACGTCTGTTATAACACAGATGTGTGCATGAATTTATCTGGGAGAACAAAGAAAGGAGCAATTAACTTTCTGAGGGCAATAAAGACAAATTTATAGAAATGAGCTGGGCCATAAAGGGTAAGTTGGAATTCATCAAGTGAAAGGTCAAACAGTTTTCTGGGTAGAATATCTTGGACAAAAGCAAGGAGGGGGAAAAAAAAAGTTAGTTTATAAATGAGCAATCTGTATAGTTGGAATATATGGGCTTATCTGGGGTTGTGAAAGGATAGCATTGGAAATGGTGAAAATGATGGATGGTCAGATTGCCAGGGGCCACTCAATTTCTTCAATCTGTGGATTATAGTTTTTATCAAATGTAAGAATATTTTGATCATTATTTTATCAAACATATTTTCTGTCTCTGCCCTCTCTCCTTACGCCCTTCCTCCCCCAGCTTCTTCCAAGGACTCCTATTATTACACTTAGGATGTAGGGCTTGGTATTTTCCCATAGGTTACTGCAGATACGGTTTTTAAAAAATCTTTTTTTTCCTCTCTCTGCTTCATTTTGGACACATTTTATTGCTGTATCTGCAAGTTCACTGATCATCTGCCATTAATTCCATCAAGTGATATTTTCACTTCAGATATTGTAACTTCCATCTCTAGAAGTCTCATTTGCATTTTAAATCTTCTCGTAGTCTCCTCACTATATACATATTAACGTAGTTGTAATATTTGCTTCAACATGTTTGGCTGTTCATTCTATGATTTCTGGGTCTAATTCTATCAACTGAGACTTTCCTGTACTCAATGTCTGATTGAATGCTGGACATTAAGAATTTTATGTTGTTTTCCTCTGTTGCCGCTAAGTTACTTGAGGTTTAGTTTTTTTCCTTTCAAGGCTTCTTTTTAAGCTTTGTTAAGGAGCATCCAGATAGCCTTACTCTGGGGATAGTTTATTCCCACTAAGAAGGCATGGTTCATCTGGAATCTCTACCCTAATAGTCCTAAAGAACTCTGCACTCTAGATGGTTGCAACTTGAATACCTCACAGCCCTGTGTGAACTCTGCGAACTGTTCAGTACACACTTGCCCCAGCTCCTTTGCCTGACCTATATACAACTTAGTACTCCTGTGAAACCCAAGGGGACTTCCTATGTAGATTTCCTGAGCTCTTTTTCTGATTAGCTTGTCTTCTTCAGTACTCTGCCCTGAAACTTCTAGCATCTATTCATTAGCACCACAATTTGAGGCTTAGCAGGGTAGGAAAAAAAGTGTTACATTTACTTACCCAATCCTTTCTTACTTTGAAATTTTCCTTTCAAACCTTTCCTCAGGTTGTGCTCTTTAAGGGGATTCTAATATTTTGTGACGTACTGATCTTACTATTTAATTACAAGTGCACACACCATGGCAGTAAAAGAAATATAGATAGTGCCAGAGGCAACATTTGAGTGACAAACCTCCTTCACAGTATTCAAAAAAGCCTAAGAGCAAACCACAAACCAATTACTGTAAGGAATACTGGGTAAAGAACAGTTAGGATTTCAAAATTTCACTAGTCATTAAACAATATTTTGTTGTAATTATGTACAAGAAAATTTTGGGAATCATCAAACTCAAACGCTATCTTAAATCACCCTCAAGATTAAAACATGAACTAGTACTGCCTTTAAAATTCTAGCATCAAGATGGCAAATGGTTGTAATGAAGAAGAAAGCAACATTTTCAAGATTCCAAACATCAATCCAAATATCAGAGGTACACAAAAACAAAACAAAAAATGAGGATTTAAAAGGACTTCATTTGCGTTTGCTTCATTTCAGTTTCGCCATGCTCAAGCTTTCTGGAGACAGAGAAAATGACACCATCAAGGTTTTATTTCCATAGCACTTGCAATTTCAAAGCGAGAAAATGACAAGGTGCTACTTCACTCTAATGGTGTTTACTTGCATCTATTTAGTTTATGTATCAATAGTAAAATCAAAGCTGTATTAGAATTTTGTGAAATATATTAAACAAACAGACTTTAATATAATGACTACCTGAGCCCACCAATCAGCTTTGTCAAATTTTAATATTCTGCCATAGTTCCTTCAAGAACTATAAAAGAAATAGTTCTTTTCCTTTATATGTCTTTCACATGACATTGAACCCCTTCTGTAGCCTGCCCTAATCCTATTTCTATCCTTCCTCAGAGATAAAACCACTATGCTGAATCTGGTGGTTATCATTCTTAAGTGTCACTTCATACTTCTATATATGTGTATGCATGGTTGTTTCACAGGTTTTTAAACTTTATATAAATGCTATATTGTAGGAATCATTCTGCACCTTCCTTTTTGTTCAATGTTGCTTTTGACAGACACATACACATATAACTTAACTGCTCTGGAGATTTTATTCTATGCAGCTACCATATTTATCCATCTTCTGCTGACAGACATTAAGGTTGTTTCCAATTTTTCACTTCTACAAATGATACCATTGTGAAGATTTCTGTACACATGTGGTGGGAGACACTGTTCAGAATACATGCCTAGGAAAAAAAATCCCTTGATTTGTAGGGATGGTACATCCATACTTAACTTGATGGGACCAAACTGTTCTCTAAGTTTTTACCAATTAAAACCACCAGCAGAAGAATGTGAAAGTTCCACTTGGCTACATTATTGCCAGCACTTGGCATTGCTAAATCTTTGTGTATTTTCCCCTCAAACTGATGGATGAGAAACAGCGTTTCAAGGTTTCAATTAGCCTTTCCTTGAGTTTCTAGTAGTGATGGGATTTTTCTTTCATTGATGTTTGTTGTACATTCAGCATTCCTGCCCTCAAGAGGCTTTTAGTGAAGGTGGGACAAGTTTATTTGAACTGTAGTAAATAGTTTAAGTAAAAAAGACTGCATAATCAAATTCTAACTTTCTAAATGTGTAGGTACATAAGAACTGTATGTGCTACTATCAGTTAACAATCAATGAGGTTAAAACAAAGCAATGCAGAATCTGACCAGCCCTTGAACACTATGTAAGATGTGGACAGGTAGAGAGGAGACAGTGGAGAGATTTGAGACAAATATATTCTGAATACAATAACTACCACATGATATTCTCTTTAATTTATATTTCCATTGGTGATATTTCTCTTTAGTCACTTGGGGAATGAAAATGTTTTATTTAAGTTATATTTGCAACTTTATTAAATACTAGCTATTGCATAAAGAGAAGTTTGAATTACTCTGTGGTACTTTAAGAGCTACATAATATTCCCCATTCATTTTAATTGGCAAAAATTATACTTAAATTAAAAATTCTTATATTTTTATATATATAGAGAGAGCTATATATATATTTTTAAAAGACACAGTCTTGCTCTGTTGCCTGGGCTAGATACAGTGGCGCCGTCACAGCTCACTGCAACTTCAAACTCCTGGGCTCAAGCAATCCTCCTGCCTCAGCCTCCTGAATAGCTGGGACTACAGGTGGTACCGCCATGCCTGGCTAATTTTTTCTATTTTTAGTAGAGACAGGGTCTCGCTTTTGCTCAGGCTGGTCTCAGACTCCTGCCCTCAGGGATCCTCCCGCCTTGGCCTCCCAGAGTGCTAGGATTACAGGTATGAGCCACTGCACCCGGCCTTTAAAATTATCTTTAATTAAATGATATGCCACCTAAAATTTATCTAACTGGTAAGTTCTAAGAACATCTTTCCTTAGCATCTGTTAATATTACACACACAATATAGTACACACATAAAAAGTGGTTAAGTACGAAATGTCTGATTTCCTTAAGTACTAAGTTTGACAGTTTGACATCTCTGACATTTCACTTTGACACTCCTTGTTTTATGTTCATTGTGAAGGTACATCCTGTCTTTCAAATGCACGTTCTGCCTTGTGATTATCTTTCAAATTTTTTTTAGAGCAATTTTTGTGAAACCATGGATAAGTCACAAATTCCTGTTATTTTCGAACATGAGTTCCATCGTGGAACCAATGGAGCACAGACAGCTCGAAATATCAACAAAGTGTTTGGGAAGGATGTGGCTAAAGAACGCACAGTACGTCGATGGTTTGAGAAGTTCCGTTCTGGTGATTTTACTCTTGAAAATGAGCCATGTGGGCGACCTGAGACCAAGGTAGATAATGAGCTGAAAGCTGTAGTGGAAGCAAATCCATGAATTAGCAGCAAGGTTTGATGTTACTATTCCAACAATATTGGACCATTTGAAACAAATGGGCAAGGTAAAGAAGCTGGATAGATGGGTACAGCATGAATTAAATGAGAGTCAGAAAAGAAATCGTCTTGAAGCTTGCCTTTCTTTGCTGTCACGACATAAAGGCGAATCATTTCTACACCATATTATATGTGATGAAAAATGGATTCTTTTTGACAATCGCCAAGTGTTTGGCACAATGGCTGGAGAAAGATGAAGTGCCAAAACACAGTCTAAAACCAAATATTCATTAAAAAACGCTAATGGTGTCTGTTTGGTGGTCCAGTGCTAGTATTATTCACTACAGCTTCATGAAACCTGGTCAATTGATTACAGCAGATGTCTGCTGCAACCAACTGCAGTAGACAATTGGATGAGATGATGAGGATGCTTGCCATTAAGTAGCTGAGACTGGTCAATAGAGACAGGCCAATCCTCTTGCAAGGCAATGCTGCTCAAACTACAGAGTTTGGGCTTGGAAACTCTGTCATCCATTGTAGTCACCAGACCTTGCACTAACTGACTACCACGTCTTCCAGGCTTTGGACTACTTCTTGCAAGGAGAAATACTCGGTTCTCAACAAGCTGTGGGAAACGCCTTTCGCAATTTCATCACCACTCGGTCTCTTCTTCACTGCCGGCAAAACTGTGTCGACAGTTTAGGCGCATATTAATTGTACTGTTTCTTGTTTGAGATATAATAAACTACACTTTTGATTTGAAATCGGACATTTCATATTTAATGACCTATAAAACGAATGAAAATTGTTTACTTCAGAATGAATAAATAGTTTCCCCCTCTACCGTTCTTTCTCACCTGCTTTAACTGAATATGGCTTTTCCAACAGAAACAGTGTTTGTTTCCAGTGCGTTTTGGTACTCTGGGGGCCCGTGGAGAAGACGACCTGCATTGGTAAAGTTCAAAAGTTATCTGATGAAGTATAAGATTTTTAATATCATGGTACATTCCTCTGTCAAATACAAGCCCCAGCTGCTTACAACAGCAAACTGCTTATAATCAAACACCTTGGAGCACATAAATAAAATACAATGTACTTCTGCACAATTAATTCTTATGAGATAACTCATGATACTTACCCTGTTGTGGCAGTTCTTCTCAAAATATATATCAAAGTAGCCAGCAATTGCCTGTTTTTAAAAAATATATATAAATACTTATTAAATTACATAATGTAAAAATTAATTATTGTTTTTTTAGACATGGCTAATGAGAAACCATTTCAAAGACCAGATACCTCTTAAACTTATGGCAGGTCACAATTTTTCCTGGAAAAGATGTTGTAAGTAAAAATAATGTAATTTGGTTTTTCCTCACAGAAACAACGTAATAAAGATAACAAGGCTAATAAAATAATCAGTGTGTTTTACTAGAAAAATTATCATGCTAGACTACTGAAAGGTGAGAGAACACATGGGGAAATAAAGAGGCTCAGCTAGCCCCTTGCTGAGATGCTGATACACGAGTCAAGCCTTTTTGATCCCTTCAGCTCTAAGTCAAGCCTCCAGACAGCTGCAGCTGAATGTCAGACCCCAGAAGAGACCAGCAGAAGCACCAGTTGGATAAGTCCAGTCCACATTGCAAAATCATAAACAAATAAATATAAATGATTGTGGCTTCAAGCCATTGAGTTTTGGGATGGGTTATTATACACCAATAAATAATTGAAACAAATTCTTTTATACAAAACCAGTTCATTTAATTTCTTCTCATCTAGTGCATCCAACTTTAAAGTACTATGAATATTTTTGTGATGAACTCAGTAGAATTTTACATGTTACCTGTTTTTTCTTAAGACATAAAAATGAATAATAGTACTCAAATCTTATGTTTAAGCCAATACCCAAAGGAGAAACTCCAAAGTGAATGCTAAGGGTTACTGTGATAGTACAAAATGATCTCCAAAAGAAATTAATGTATGCAGATGAATACATAATTTTGATTTTTAATGATACCATTCCTTTTTCTTTCCCTAATGGGACTAGTTTAAGTTAATCTATTTTTAAAACTGGCATTAAGTTAAGCTTATAAAGTGTTAAAAACAGGGCATTGATTATTGAAAAATCACTATAAAGCTCCCTTGTATACTCTGATGCTTTTGTTAAGAATGTGAAGTTTTATTGATCTTGTAGGGTTAATATAGATTGGATCCAAGCCAAATTTAATGTTTAACCTTGGGGTTCATTATATTTTAGATACCAAGAGAGAACTGATATACTATTAATAATTCTGCCAAAAAGAATTATAAAGCAACGTAGCGCTAAGCTACAGATCATAGAAAACCATGTAGTTAATCAGAATATTTCTAAAACGTAACTTTCAGTTGATTTTCCAATACTTAAAATACCCCTCCATAGACTAATTCAACTTTACTGTTTTCTTAAATTTATTCCTGTATGCCAGTCTTGTTCATCATCATTATAGTCTAAGTGTCCAGAGCAGTGCCTGGCTCATAGTACACAATAAATATTTGCTGAGTGAATGTGATTATATATAATTCTACATTACTTATCACACTATATTGCCTTATCTGACTAAAATTTATTTAAGAGCAGGGTCTATGTGTAATTCATATTTCTATACCCCTTACCCAGTACAGTGTTACATAGTAGGTTCTCAACAAATTTTAGTCAAATTAAATTTTTTAGTCTTCAGTTTCTCTCTCTCTTTTTTTGAGACAGTGTCTTGGCCTGTTTCCCAGGCTAGAGTGCATTAAATACTTAATGATTGTTTAAGGCAAAAATGATCACGTCTGGTGGGGTTTCCAATGCATGTACATGTAATCACAAAGATCAGTGCAGGGGTGTGGGGAGGGAGAGAAGAGTGAGATTCCACTGATATACACGAGTGTTTATAAAATCTCTAAGTGGAGAAGGCTTTTTAAGCATGACACACAAGGCAGAAACTTGTAAGAGAAATTTAAAATTTTAATATCAATTAAAAGACAAAACTAAGAGTATCTGCAATATTTATAACAGGGTCGCTGTCCTTTGTATATTAAGCTACTACAAATTAATAAGAAAACAATATGTTAAAAGAAATGAACCAGACAGAAGAAAATTTATTAAAGTATGATTTATAAGCATGTGAAAAAATGCTTATTGACCTATTTAGGGGAAAAAAAGTAAATTAACAAAACCAGATACAATTTTCCTTTGGGGGAGGGGAAAGGGGCTGGAGATTGAGCTAAGCACCAACCACCAATGATTTAATTAAGCACGTCAATGTAATGGAGCCTCCATAAAAACCCCAAGTGACTTGGTTCAGACAGCTTTCAGGTTGATGAATGCATCCATGTGCCAGGAAGGTGGGGGCACTCCAACTCTATGAGGACGGAAACTCCCATGCTTGGGACTCTTCCAGACCTCACCCTTTGTACCTCTTCAGCTGGTTGTTCATTTGTATCCTTTACAATTTTCTTTATAGTAAAATGATAAAAGTAAGCAAAGTGTTTCCCTGAGTTCTGTAAGCCATTATAGCAAATTATCAAACTTGAGGAGAGGGTCATGGGATCCTTGATTTGTAGCCAAATCAGACACATTGTGGGTAACCTGGGGACCCACTACTTGCTATTGGCATCTAAAGTGGGGAACAGTATTGTGAATTGGTTGTTGGTGTGGAAAACCCAAACATTTGGAGCCAGAGTGCTGTGAGCAGAGAAATGGTTTTCCTTTAAATACCATTTGGCCATCAAAAGTAATCCTTAGATAAATATATATTGATTTGGAAAAATAGTCATACTATTAGGTGAGAAGCAGCCTAAAAAACAGTATGTACATCATGGGTACATGTTCTATGTTGTGCAAATGTGAATGTATACGTATATATCTGGAAAGATATTCATCAAGCTATTGATAGTGGCTGATAGATTTTGGAGTATTCATATTCTTTGTGCTTACCTATATTTATATTTCCAACAAAAATAAACAGCTTTTGTGAAAAGTTATTTTTAGTACTAATACTTAAATTTAACTTATATCTGTAATATTGCATGGAGAGACATTCCATTTAACTATTACCTTTTTCTCAGTTCCCTTAGTGCCTTCCTCCCAAAATTACCCATCATCTCTGTACCTATAAGGGCTAGGGCAGCATCTAACATGTAGTAGGAACTAACTCTGGGTTTAAAAGAAGCTCTTGTAATGTGACTTGAGTCTGAGTCTGAAATGCATAAAATACACGAAAAGAAACATCGTATTTTTAACTTTGGTTAAAAAAAAAGCTGACAATAAATATGGTAGAACAATTATAGAATTATAATTATAGAATACAGGTCCTGACAAAGGTGAGAAGCTGAAACATGAGTTTACAAAATTAAAATATGTATAAAAAGCTTTGAGAATACAAAGATAGTTAGATTTGGGGACTGGAAGACAGTTCCAAAATATCTATGAATTTCAGTTAAAAATCAAAGAAGAAACTAACTTCCCCCAGCCCCTAAATAATGCCGTGGAAAAAATACTGGGTAGTTTTGAGTAATCAAAAAACCGTTAACATGCCTCAAGACAAACAAAATAAGAAAGAAAAACAAAAGTGAAAGATGGTTAATTTTGGTTATGAGCATTTGGAAAGGATGTATGAAAAAGAAAAATCTGAAACTGCATCTGTTTTATAGTTCCCTTTGAAACGCGTCACAGTATCTTTGACTCCTCCAGCAGAGTTAGCTTCGTAACAAGGTTTGGTAGCGTATCAGTTCCACAGCACACATTACGTAGGAAGCGGAGGCAGGAGGAGAAGTTAGGAAGAATTCACCTGGGTTTAAAAAGTGTGTGCAGGTAATCTACTCATCAGACAGCATTCACATAACTGAAGAAATGGAAGACTCTTGCTCTAAAAAACCAAAGGGGGTTTCTGGTTTTAAAATAGGTATTTGCCCTCAAATACCAACAAGATCTAGAATGCCCCTTAAAGAGACAGGGCTTTTTTTTTTTTTTTTTTTTTTCCTTCCCTGTGTGACTCTTTTTATTTTGTTTTATTCTTGGAGACAGAGTCTCACTATGTTGCCCAGGCTGAACTTGAACTCCTGGGCTCAAGGGATCCTCCCACCCCAGCTTCCCGAGTAGCTGGGACTACAGGTGCATGGCACTGATTCTTCATAATTAAGAGATTAGGAAAAAGAAAAGAAAAAACCTCAAACTGGAAACATAGTCATATAAACCAACTGAACTATGATTAGTGTTTTTATTTCTGAAAAATCATTTAAAAATAAAGAATGATGATATAACCAAATATGTCAACTGATTTGGGGCCAAAACTATTGATTTTGACTAGGAAGCATAAACATGCCCCTATTTTCAATTCTAGTTTCACCACCTTGTTGCCATCCCTTTGAGAGGCTATCTTTAGTTTTTTTAAATGTTAATTTCAATGAACTTACATTGTCTCTGTGGAAGTCTTTCAAACGTAAGAATAAACAACCACCATAGGAAATTGAGAATAATGACTAATAGGCAATGGCAAAATAAATAACGTGTGCTTGAAAACGATCAGATAGGTTAGAAGGCTGACCACAGAATAAATTTCTCCTTTGTCCCACATACATATCTCGTCAGGGGCATGAGAACAGTTGAGGGGGAAAAAGCATTGAAATCAAGCATCTGTAGAGGAGCTGGATTAATCTGCAAAGGCAAGGCCACAATTAAACAATAAAATTTCACTGAATTATACCATAGTCAGAAAGATTTTTAGTTATAAAATCCCTTAGACTGAGAGAAGGGAGAGAGGGTGGTAATTAATAACAATAAAACAAAAACAACAATGATGATGACAGAAGAAAACAGAATGGAAGGAAAATGCATGCAGTGAATTTCTGGGATAGTTTGATCACTCTTGAAATTTGGTGAGAATCTTCCACATTTGCTTTGAGGCACACAGGAAAATAATACAAGCATGTAGCTTTATTGTGTACTTTAAATATTCCTAAGCATTAGAATACAGTTTCAGAATGAACTGTTCATCCCTTCTTTGTGGATTTCACCAAAAGGAAGAAAATAACTCCTAGCATTTGTAAATTGAACCATTTATCTATCTTAAGCCACATTTTCCTTGCTTACTCCCTATGTATAAAGGTAAATACAGTTCATTTAATACATGCTCATTTGAAGAACAATGTTACAATGTTTTGGGATAAAAACGAATTACCTTTTCATGTATTTCTGTGTGATGAGTATTTTTTTTTTTAAAGGGGACGCATTATGTGTGTATGTAATAGGATGGCAGCCAATGAAATAAGAATGGACTAGACCTTAGGAGGAAGGAGGAAATTAAAAATTATCATTATCACTATCACCTGCAGGGAGTAATTTATCATTTCTGTTCTTCATTGGTATCATGTTCCAACAGCGTGTGGTTACAGCAGATACAATTAGGCAGCTGGCTACAGAAGTAGGAGGATAATGTGCTTTTGATGGAGTTTACCCAAGCATGGAGATAGAGTGCTTGTAATCCACGCAGCAGAATCACTACAACAAAAATACAATTCATTTTTTGTTGAAGTATTTCTTTCAAAATCTTAATATGGAACTCAAAAGTCAAGTTAGGATAAGTCTGAAACAAGCAAAGAAAGAGTAAGCAAATAATGCATAAAAATAATTTTTATAGCTTACATCATCGTACATAAACCAACCAGATGAAAATACAAACGTAAGCCATATAAGCTGCTGCATACAGGGCATGAACTCTGCTAGTGATAGCTGGTGTTCAAGAAGACATAATCAACAAATATAAAGATTTTATTACGATTTCCTCCCAACAGTAACTATGTTTAAATTATGGACTCTTCCTTTTTCAATTAATTTTCTATTTTGTCCTAAGAGAAAATCTGTATCATTTCTTTTTTTCCTGATTCCTCTAGGGAACAATACACATTAAGTGACATATACCTCTCAAGGGATATTGCCAGATTGAGTGGTGTTTCCAAATAGACCAAGCAACATGGGAAGTAGTAAAACAGATAATAGGTCTAAAAATATAAAAAAAGGACACTTACTGAAAAATTCAGTGTAATTCATTTTTTATCTACATAGAATAATCCCAGATAACTGAAACTCCATTTAAATTTATTTAGATTGTTCCCTTGTAATTTCAAAATTGCTTATTAAAGTGATTTGAGGGAGCAAAAAGGATCATCTCTTCTGAGTCTAAAACAAGTACCTCAATTTTGACATTTCATAAATTGATACCTCATATGCCTTAATTTCCCTACATTTCTTCCTAGCAATAAAAAGATTGTTTTATACAATATACATTGAAATTTATTGATATTTTCACATTTTAAAAACCTTTTAATGTATAATGTACATGCAGAAAAGTACACGTAAGTGTACATCATGGTGAGTTTTCAAATGAATACAGCTGTGAAACCCACATTCAGATTAAGAAACGGAACATCTCAGCACCCTAGCATCCCCCTTGTGCATCTAGCCAATCCTGGGCACCTCTGCCCCCAAAGGATAACCACTATCCTAATTTCCAAGAGTGAAGATTAGTTTTCCCTATTATTATAATTCAATAAACAGAATCATACATCATGTATCCCTTTGTGTCTGGCTAATTTTCCTTAATAGTGTTTGTGAGATTCACCTATATTCTTGCATGATGCTGTAGATTTGTTTATTTTCATGGGTGTAAGGTACATGCGACTATACAATTTACCCAGTCTACCAAGACAGGCATTTGAATAATTTTGGTGAATAAATGTACTCATGACTGTTGGGTATATACTTAGGAGTAGAACTACTGGTATGTATTTATTTACCACATTTATTAATCTTTATCCCTTCCTGAATTTCTGGACTTCATCAGGAATCATTTTCTGTTTGCCTAAATACCCTTCAGTATCTCCTTTAGTATAGGTTTTCCGGGACAATTTTTTTTTCTCTCTCATTTTTGTTCATCTGAAAATATTTTTACTTAGCTTCCTTTTTTTTTTTTTTTTTTTGTGACAGGGTCTTGCTCTGTTGCCTGGGTTAAAGTGTAGTGGTGTCATCTTAGCTCATTGCAACCTCAAACTCCTGGGCTCAAGTGATCCCCCTGCCTCAGCCTCCCAAGTAGCTGGGACTATAGGCGTGCACCACCATGCCTCGCTAATTTTTCTATTTTTTGTAGAGACGGGGTCTTGCTCTTGCTCAGGGTGGTCTCGAACTCCTGGCCTCAAGCAATCCTCCCACCTCAGCCTCCCAAAGTGCTAGGATTATAAGCGTGAGCCACTGCACTCGGCCTAGCTTCATTCTTAATAGATGTTTTAGTTGGGTAGAATTCAGAGTTGGCAGTTATTTTCTTTCAGCACAATAATGATGTCACCATTGTGATTTTCTTAGTTTCTGTAGTTTTACTAGGATGTGTCTAAGTATGGATTTCTTTTCCCTATTTAAAATTAAGATATAATTCACATACCATACAAATTTACTCATTTAAATAAAGAGTACAATTCAGTGTTCTTTAATATATTTCGGAGTTGTGCAACCATCGCTATAATCTAACCACAGATTTACGGTACTTCACATAAATGGAACCATATAGTATGTGGTTGTTTGTGATTGGCTTCTTTCACTTAGCATAATGTTCTTAAGGTTTACATATATCAGTACTTCATTCTTTTTTATGGCTGAATAATATTCCATTGTCTGGATATACCATATTTTGTTACCCATTCTTCAGGTGATAAACATTTGAATTACTTCTATTATAAATAATACTGCTATGAACATTTGTGTGGACATATGCTTTCATTTCTCTTGGATATATACCTAGAACTGGATGGAATTTTAAAATTATACTATTCAGGTTATGTTGTGTTTCTTAAATTTTAGCTTACTATCTTTCATCTGTTTTGGAAAACTCTCAGCTATCATCTCCTCAAATATAGTTTGTAATATTCTCATCCTCCTTTCCTTTGGGACTCTTATTAAATTCTTGTATCCACTGTATCACTTGCCCTTCCCTCTGACTCATCCTTGCGTTTCTATGCTTCCTTCTGGACATTTTCTTCTGACCTAAAATCCAGTTCACTGATCCTCTCTACACTGATGTATGAAGATCTGCTGGACTCACATTTAGTTCAGTTTTAGTATGTTTGGTTCTTTCCAAATCTGCTATATTATTTTTTAAATGTTTCCAATTGTTAAAATTTGCAATTTCTTTTCTCCTTGAACTTAGTAAGCATTATTTCAAAATCCATGTCTGCTATAACTAATTCCTGGAGCGCCTGGAGCTCTATTTTTATTGCCTACTGTTTCAACTGGTTCTTGATTCATGTTTTGTGTCCTTGTGTGACTGGTTACCTTTGATTATGTTCTGAACGTCATACTGGAAAAACTGCTTGTAGAAATAATTTGAGACCTATAATAATTTCTAGGAAGAATATTTACTTGTTTCTGCAAGGAACCTGGGGGCGCTAGCAAACCAAGATCATCTTAATTCACTATCATAGCTTGAGAATTTCCCTGGCCACCCAGATGACTTGAAGCTAGGCTGCAGTCCACACAAGGGCTCATTTACTTCTGTTTTACCCTATTCTTAGGTGTAGTCTTTTAGGGTCCTAAGGCAAAGCACTGGGGAATTATAAAGGTCCCATTTTTGTATTCCTACCCATTGTAAGGCTGTCCAAAGGGCTACCTACACCTATTAGCTGCTTCCCTGCATTGGTCTATAGGGCAAAAGCAGGCCCAAATGTCAGTGTCATTTCTTTGGATTGCCTTCTTTTCTGAGTCTTGGTTTTGTAGTGCTTCACTAACTCATCTCCTGTGATACCTTCAATCAGTGTATTTTTTCAGCTTCTATAGTTGTTCTTTGCAAGAGGGTCACTCCATTTTACGTAGCCCACCATTACAGGAGGCAGATTCTTCACTGCATTGCTCTTTCCTACCTAAGGCCCCCTACTCTCCCCCAATTCTCTAAACTAACCCTTCATTTGTTATGTCTCAGTTTAAACATTACTTCCTCTGGGTAGCCTGCCTTAATCCCAGAGTAGAGTATAATATATCCACTAAACGTTCCTGCACTCCCGGTAATGACACTCACCATACTCATAATGCTTTTTGTTCAGTGTCTTCTGTTCAATTATATACCCCAAAAGGCCCTTATGGGCAGTCTCACTACTTCTGAGTTCTCCTCTGTACCATCATTGCCTAAGCACAATGCCTGGGCATTCTATATAAATGGTGAAAATAACTCTGCACAGTTACAAAGGCATAAAATAGCCTGGAATGTACAGGAACTAAAGGGAATTAGTAAGGTTTTGTTAATTGAGTAAATGATAAAGTGATATATGCTCAACCTGTCCCAACCTTTGGGAAAAGGATATCATGATGCTTTACTTATAACTTCCTATTTTTCCTATTCAAAACTACTATCAGATGTCAACTACTTCAGTGAAATATTCTGACATCTGTACAAACAACAGTTAATTACTCCCCACTAATATAATGCATATGGTATTAGGAAGGTCTTCTGAAAGAAGCCATGCCTAAGGTAAAACCTGGAAGATGAGCAGGATTATTAAGGTAAAGTAAGAGTGTGCCAGGATCTTTGGTAAGCCTCTGCCATTACATTCTATTATAGAACACCTGTTAGAATTAACTACTTATATGTTTGGCCTCTCCTTCTAAACAAATTTCTCTGGGGCCAGAGGCTACATTTTGATTCTTCATTGTATTCATAATGCCTAGCACAGAAGCTAATGCACAGTATTAGTATTCAATACATGTTGCTTGAATGAGAAGTGGTGTTGAAAAGTATTGTTCTGCATGTGCTTGCCATTTAAACAGTCCTGCAGCCCACTGCTTCTCTAGACGTCTATCTCCTCCTGCTCCTTCATACATCATCAGTTTCTCACTGCTTGATATCAATGATTACTGTTTCCTTATATTCCATTTTCCATGCTGCTTTCCAATGTTCCCTAAAAACTATCCATGCAAAGAGATCTATGTTCCATCCCTAGTTCCTCAAATGGCAGAAAATACTACAGGGGTACGTAAACATTACATTTTTAATTTTAAGAAGACACACATTCACCTGAACAAAATAGCAGATACACTGAATTTAAAAATCAATGCAGAAAAAAAAATTAGTTTTGTGACTGTTGAAGAGGTTTAAAACTGAAAACGATTAAAACTCATTTTTGTGGTGAGGTGATCAAGCTCTGTCAAATGCTACTTACCTTTACAGTTCTTTAGCAGTATAAATTAAGAGATGGAACACTGAAAGAAACTATTTAACAGACTGTAAAAGGGGGGGAAGACAGAAGATGTGATATTATTACCTTACCTTCCAGAAATGAATAGTTGTTCCTTGTACCCTCCCCGCCCTTGAAAAGAGAGGTAAAAAGATGACTACCACCTCCCTACTGGAGCCCTTCTATAGTACATTCAATATCTGGGGTGGGAACTAGAAATCTGGTTGTACTCATTTATGGTTTTCACTTAGAGCTGCCATTTTTCAAAGAAGGTAATTACACTAGTTAAATTTTGGCTTTATATTTATAATTTCAAGTGTTTTTTTGGTTGTAATCTCTGGATGCTGCTGGATAAGACAATGACTCACATTTCTGGGGCCCCAGAATTCAGTGTGGCCTATCCCATATCCATGGGGTTGGACGCTGACGAAAAAAGAGAAGCGAAAAGAGAAATCAGATTGGACACTACCATGCAGCCTCTGGGGACAGCCAGGACATACATATCACTTGATGAAGGAAAGGACGTTCTGTAACAGCTAAGTCACCGTCTTAGTGATCTAAAGTTAAAAACATGACCCTTTGCAAAACTGTAGGCAGAAGGGAAGTAGTTTTGCTTTAAGAAGCAGGTGATTTGCGTAAATCCAGCATTTTGAAAGAAGGTCTAATTTCTCTATTAGATATTCAGGTGTACGGATAGAGGCCTAAAGGTTTTCGGTGCATACCTTTGCCTATAAAGAAACTGGTCTTTGAGGTGGTACTTAAAGTCAAATCAGATGTATTCAATCCTGATGGAATAAGTAAATTCCATCTACGAAATCAGCCTTAAATTCCCATAAGCAAATGGGTACGTTAAAATAAAACAAGAACAACCTTTTCTTTAAGAATGTAGCAAGACAGGAAAATGAATGGAAATAGTAATTGGATCCTTTATTGAACAGTGGTAAATGTTTACATGAATTATCTCATTTAGCTCTCAAAATAACACCTAGAAGGCAGGTATTGGTGTTATTATCTCTACTTCTGAGATAAAAAAACTTGAAGTTCACAAAAGTTAAATACCTCATCTAAAGTTATATTGGTAAACTTGGGCCCACTGGGTCTAAAGCCGAAGCTCTAACCACAGTGCTACGTTACCACTTAAACTCTCCTCTTTGGTTTTATTTTTATCTGTTTTAAAGAGAATTGATTTTCAGGAAACTCCCTTCCATTTCAAGATTGGTCCTTTTCTCATTTCAGTCGTCTAGAACAGAGAAGATAGACTCATTTTTGGCAAATATTTTAAAGTATGTTCTGAGCCACCTGGTATATGTAACAAAAATTTTTCAGATTCTTGACGCATCTTTCCATGAGGACTGATCCCTCCTGTTAATTCATACATATACATCAGATGTCTGGAAACATTAGGTACTTAATATTCACGATGGTGTCTGTCAGGGCCTAAGTCAAAAGAAATCTGAACTGGGAAGATTACCTTCTTTACAGGTCATTACTCCAGGGATAACTACCTGAATCTAAGAGGAAAATACCTGGTCAAACTCATTTATTATCACAGTCTAATAATGCTAATTGGCAGTCTCTGTGATAAGTTTAGGGAGAACTCCCCTGACATCTCTAATCAAGAGTCCACTATTATTGATTATTTGATAAATAAACCAGTTTTGTGCTTATTGCTGTGCTTGAGATAGATATTTTAGTCCAGCTTGAGTGTGATTATTTCTCCCATAACTTATTCTGACGCTCAGCATTGCTGACTTAAGTATGAACCTATACCTATCTATTAATAGAATTAAATGATTAAATGTAGCTTAAGAATTTCAAGATTCCACTCAAACTGTGTTTTAGAACAATTTGATGTTTAAATCCTTTTATAATGTAACTCAATTGGAGGCTTTAGAATCAGTGTTACTGAATTTTTAAAAATACAGATTAAGAGGTATTATTTACAGCATGGCTTTCAAAACAGGATCAGGCATGTGAATCTTTATCAACTCTGTGGACAAGTTATTTTACTCAACTTCAGGGTTCCTAAAATTCTCTGCACTTTTGCATTCTGACTAGGTTTAAATGATGATTTAAATATTACTGGTGATTCCTCCCACGATTCTATGCAATGAACACATACTCAAAGTTAATACAAGAAAACACGTCTTTTTAAGTTTTCTTAATGGTAATGTTTCCAACAAGAGTATAAAAGCAGACAGAAAAGTGACAACACAAAGAACGAAGAAATACAGATTTTAAAATGGCTAAAATCCTCTGGGGTCCAGTTTAGAAAGTTCTAGATTCTCTGGGGTTGGAAAAAATGAAGGATAAAAGGGGATCAAATAATCCCTTTGAAATATAAACTAATAAGACAAAGCACTCTTTTATAGTATTTATATATTCTGCAGAGAATAAATTACATACAAGGAAAATCTCAGATAATCAAAAATTACCTTGGAGAATCTCTTAATAAGGTGTTATTCTGGAAACTAACATATAAACCATCCCTTAGTAAGTTCGATACAACCAGTTCTTCAAGCAATGGCACAAATCATCATTTCTTTGGCTGGGCTCCAGATGAAGTAGATGGCTTATAGCAGAGTGCCATGTTGTATTAAAAATACATACTTTTAAAGACAAAAATCACATGCAGTCTAGCAAGATGCTCAGAGAAATACTTGGAATATTTGGAAGCTGGTAATTACTAAAGGAATGGCAAATATGTTTCCCACCTCATGCTCATTTGGGGGTACATGTACACTAAATAAAACGAGGGCAGAATCATCTGCATTATTTATAACATTTCTCTCACAGGCTTTTTTTTTTTACCTGAATGCTTATAGTTAATTTGCATAAGTTGTATTTCCACATGATGCTACTCCATTGGATTTGCTTTAAAAAATAAGCTTTCAGAACCTAACAGCCTCAAGTAATAGCATAGGTTAAAAAATACATTCTAGTTCAAGAGTGATTTTTATAATTTTATGATTGCCTAAAATGCTTGGTTAAATAGTGTCAGCATATTTGGGGGGATATTTTCAAAATATCCTTCCACAAAATGTTCTTTGATTCTGCTCTTGTGTATCTGAACCAAATATGTCACAAGTCTGACTTGGTATGACAGGCCACAGAACTGTATTTCAAATGCCTACTGGATTATCACTACTTGCATATCTCACAGGCATTTCAAATTCAACATATTAATAGCTGAGCTTCTGATCCTCACCTCTAAACATGCTCTTTGAGTGTTTTTTGTCTTAAGATAGTACTGTAATTTTTCAAATTATGTAAGTAAGAAACCCTGGAGTCACTGTTATTTCCTTCCCACATCCACCATTATTTAATCCATCCTCAAGTCCTGTAAATTTTACCTCCTAGACAATATGTTCACTTTGCTCCATTTCCACTAAAACTACCTTCGTGTGAGACACTGCCAATTCTTGCCTGAGCTTCTAGAATGGCCTCCCACATCCACTCCAGTTTCCTATTTGTTCTTCACATCCCAGCCATGAGCTTTCCAAAGTGCCTTTCTGATCCCATCACTCTCTGTTTAAAAAAATCACAATTATTTCCCACTGTCCTAAGGAAAAGATCAGATATCAGAAAGTGCTAAATGATCTGGACAGCTCTCTACCTCTCTAAGCACTATGGTCTACATGTTCCAGCTGTGCTAGGCTTCCTTCAGTTCCTTGTACCCATCAAGCCTACTGCCCACCAGATAGACATTTTTTATTTGTTTTTGGTGAACTTTTTAACTGAAGTCTTTTGGCCAATGTGAGAATCACTGTTTTTTTTTAAATAAATGCTTTACCAAAGTGTACAAACATAAAATATACACACACACGTGAGCAAATCTTTGAGATACAGTTCAGTGAACTTTCTCAAAGTGAACACACTTGTATAACCACTACACAGATTAAGATATGGACCACTCCCAGTACTCCAGAAACCTCCATCATGTTCCCTTTCAGTCATTAAGTCCCCCCACAAAAGGTACCATATTCTGATGTTCATTACCATATACAAATTTAGCCTGTTTTTGAAATTTAAAGATTGGAACTTTTCTGCATCTGGCCTTCCCCCCCTTTTTTCCATGAATTTTTTGTTCATGAAATTTGTCCATGTTACAGTGTATATAGTCAAGCTCTTTTTTTTCATTGCTATATTTTCTATTCCATAAATATACCACACTTACTGATCCATTCTACAGCTGATGAATGTTTGCACTGATTTCTAGTTTGGGGCTTTTATGAAGAAGACTGCAATGCACATTCTTGTACATGTCTTTTTAACGAACATAGGAACACATTTCTGTTCCTATGTATAAAGATCTAGGAGTGAAATGGTTAAGACACAGGGTAAGCATGTGTTCCACTTTGGTAGGTACGGCACGTAGCTGGGTTGCAGAGAAAAAGCTTTAGCTCAATGAAGCACCTTTGCCTCATCACTCTGATGTATTTCTTAGAATACTGCTATTATCAAGGTTCTTTAAAAAATATCCTCCTATGAAAAATTTGGAATATATACACAAAGAGCCTCTGAGTACCTGTCACATGACCTCTATTCAACAGTTACCAATATTTGGCACATTTACTCTATCTGTTCGCCTTCTGCTCCCGAACTGTTTTGAAGCAAACGCCTCATATTATGTATATCATTTCTTCCCTACATACTTAAGTTTGTATCTCTAAAAATATGGACATTTTCTGAGATAACTACAATGCCCTTATCACACATAACCAAATTCTCAGTAATTTGATATTACCTAATATTCACAGGGTGAACATTTTTTTTTCCCACTCAAGGGGAGCCTTGAAAATAGGGTGAATTTTATTATCCATATCACCTATTAATGCCTTATAATGCAGGAACTATCTGTTTTGGCTTGCTACTATTCTCAGTGTCTCACAGCTTTGAGCACATACTACTCAAAGAACATTTCCTGAGAATAAATGAAAAGATTTAAGTGTTTTCACCACCATCTAAGCCCAACTACAAAGGTTCAGGTTTCAGAGAAGAGTGGAAAGTTCAGAACCATGCTCTAGATCATGGTCATTTAGACAAGGAGAAACCTAAAACTGACTGTAGAGGTGGAATAACGTAATTAGAAATTATCTCCCCAAGACATAAAATCTACTTAATGAAGCCTATTAAAATATATACCAGATGTCCCACTAAAATCTATGATGCAAGTTCAACACCAATCTTACTATTTCTAAGCAGCACAGATGTGTTTTAATAATTAGTTTCTTTAGCTGATTAGCTTTTCAAGGTCAAGATTAGGTCAATTTACACCAAGAAGTAC
Source organism: Daubentonia madagascariensis (assembly GCA_023783475.1). Classification (NCBI taxonomy): domain Eukaryota; kingdom Metazoa; phylum Chordata; class Mammalia; order Primates; family Daubentoniidae; genus Daubentonia; species Daubentonia madagascariensis. The sequence goes on from JAKFHU010001990.1 coordinate 20,247,761, forward strand.
TAAGAGCTGATTTAATACCCAGAAATGAGCTTGGAATTAGTAGGTTTTCTACTGTCAGAGATTTTCCAGAAGCCTTAAAAGAAGATGTAAAGAACACAATTGCAAAGAAATAGGCTCGTCTTGAAGTTTTTTCTTAAGCCATTAGAAAAATTTAAGCTTAATTAAAAAGTAAAATGAAAACAGAGTACTATGACTAAGAAATCACTGAAGTTCAAGTTGTAAACATTTTAAAGTTTCTTTTAACAGCAATTGCATTAGTCTTAAAAAAACTGTAACTGAAAGACTTGTTTTGATTCCATCCAAAGCTAAATATTGACAGTTCTTAAAAATCTATCATTTATCAAGTATATCACTAAAAAAAGGAAGGAATTGAGAGGTAACATACAGTTTATTTTTATTTCACTGACTAACTTTTGTTTACATTCAAATTTATTTTGAAAAATGAAAAGATTTATTTTCCAGATTGGGCTTTAAAAAACAATTTATTCAGGGACTTCTTCTAGTTAGGATGTAGAGAGTTGCAAAAGACCCTAACTCTGACATAAAAAAAAAAGAAAACAGATAAACTAAGCAATCATTTTTCATGAAAACCACCAAAGAGCCTTGGATGCAAAGAAATCTCAATTATTTCCAGAGAGGGATGAGTCTTTCCTAGTTGAGCAATAACAAATAGTGGCTTTCATACCTGAGGGCATTGCCCAATGCTGGGGCAATGGGGTGGGCAAAGTAGCAAAAATACCATTGGCACAGGAACTTTGCTAGGACAAGGAGAAACTAGCCAACTTATCAGGAGGTGGAGGAAGCTGGTGGTTGTGCTGCAAAGCAGGAAGAGAGGGAGGTTTCTCCCAAGCCAAAACCACCTGAAACCACAGTTAACTGTCACCATTAACACGACTTTATCATTCAATCCTCTGCTGTCCCAGAAACACTTGTTTAGAAAGAAGTTGGTTGTTTCAGGTACCTCAAGAAAATCTATTTATTTGAACAACAGACTTTATCAACTAACCCTCAGGAGAGTAAATACCCGCTCTTTTCAAGAACAGATGACTCAACTTCACTGTTTACTCTTCAAGACTTACTTTGAAATCTCCTCCTCAATATGTCTACCAATTCTCAACTACTAGGTCATGAAACCATGCCAAACCCCAATCAAGACGTTTCCCTTCCCCTTCAACCTCACGCCACATTAAAAGACCTGCTGAAGATCAGATCCCCCAAATCTCATAAACATCCTGACTTGGTCTTCCTTACTGTGGGGTAAACTACAAACTCAGCGTTATTTGATGGTCTTTCCAGGATCATGGCAAGAGGGCAGGCCTGACCCTCTGCTTAAGACATTGGAAATTAACTGAAGTTGTACTCAGCCCTGACCCAGCTCAACTCCAGATTAGATAAAGGGATCAAAACTCCCATCCTAGCTATCTAGAGTACATTCTTCTAGGGGAAACTATTACCTACTTTAGTCTGTATTATTCTTTTACACAATGTCTAGTGTAAAATACAAAATTATAAAATGAGAAGAAAATGGAAAATGTGAGCTGTAATCAAAAGAAACAAAAGCAACAGAAGCAGAATCACAGATGGCTTGGGGAATTGGCAATAGATCTTAAAAGAATGATTATAAATATGTCAAGGAATTTAAATAAAAAAATTGACCAAACTAGTTAAAGAGACAAAAATGATAACTAATAAGGAAATAAAATTCTACTGCAATGAAAATATTTATTGGCTAATAATGAACAAAAAGAATACAGAAAAGAAATGATCAATAAATTAAAAAGTAGGTGAATAGAAATTATCCAAAAATGAGCTTATTAAATGACTATCATACTTTAGTCTTTTCCTTCAATCTTTATCTTTTGGGTTTTTTTGTGCCCACTTTATAGACAAGTACTTGGCACACAGCATTTAATGTTTAATAAACTAAAATATCTGTTAATGTACATTTCTATTAATATAAAGACTTTAAAAGTTATGATTAAAAAGACCTCATATGACACTACTTAAAATTTATGAAGTTTCATAAAACCCAAAATAAAGGACTTTAAGAGGTTCTTAAGTAAAAATATAGTCATGTGCCACATAACCATAACCATTGTGTTACAATTTCCTACAGTATTCAGTATAGTGATATGTTATACAGGTTTGTAGCCTAAGAACAACAGACTATACCCACAGCCCTCAACACCCAGGTCATGGACTGGTCTTTTGCCTGTTAGGAGCTGGGCCACACAGCAGGAGGTGAGCAGCAGCTGAGGGAAGCTTCATCTGTATTTACAGCTGCTTCCCATTGCTCACATCACCGCCTGAGCTCTGCCTCCTGTCAGATCAGCTGTGGCATTAGATTCTCATAGGAGCACGAACCCTAGTGTAAACTGTGCATGCGAGGGATCTAGGCTGTGCGCTCCTTATGAGAATCTAATGCCTGATGAGCTGAGCCAGTGATGATAGTACTGCGGAGTGGCTGCAAATACAGATTATCTTAGCAGAGAGGTTTGACTGCACAATAAATGTAATGCACTTGAATCATCCTGAAACCATCCTCCCCACCCCCATCCGTGGAAAAAGTGTCTTCCATGAAACTGGTCCCTGGTGCCAAAATGGTTGGGGACCACTGGGCTATATACCATATAGCCTTGGTGTATAGTAGGTCATACCACCTAGGTTTGTGTAAATACATTCTACGATGTTTACACAATGATATAACTGCTTAATGATGCATCTCTCAGAATGTATCTCCCCTGTTAAGTGATGCATGACTGTATTAAAAAAAAAAGTGTTTCTTATTTAAGCCATGAGTTCATCTTTAATTAAACAACTGTAGTAAAAGAAAGATGCCTAGGAAAAATAACATTCTTTGTTAAATGATGTTTAAAAACACACAGCAATTTTCAGTTTGTACAAACTTTAATATCAGTCATTATTCCAGTGCATGCTAATAGACAAGTAGAACAAAAGAAAGAAATGATGCAAAAATTAAGGTATGAAAACGACTACTTTAAGAGATGTATCAAAAATATCTACATGTCAAATACACAGGTTGAGTATCCCTAATCTGAAAATCTGAAATGCTCCAAAATCCAAAACATTTTGAGCGCTGACATGATGCTCAAAGGAAATGTTCAGATTTTTGGATTAGAGATGCTCAACCATTAACGCAAATAAGGTTTATTGTTAAAATCCAAAAAAATTCTGGTTCCAAGCATCTTGGATAAGGGATACTCAACCTGTATTATTTTTGTGTGTGAGCATATAATCTGATCAAACCATCTTAAATATTTTCATAAGGTATAAAACCTTAAATTAAGGTATTTTATACCTTAAATATTTTTAAGGTATGAATATTTTAAATATTATTTACCTTAAATATTTTTAAGGTATAAAACTCATTTGTTATATTAAAAGCAGTATTAAAAGTGATTTAATGTATATCTAGAATTATGAGAGAGGATGCTTTTCTATACCTGTGAGGAGCTTATAGACAGATACCAATATAAATGCTGACACACAGAGTAAGAAAACATTCACAATTATACAAATGACATTAAAAATAAACTAGAACTCACAAGACAAAACATTATTTCTAAATTTTATAGCCTTAAACCTTTTGCTTTTGAACTATACATTTCCCATAAAAATAATGGATTTTATTGTTCCTTTATGGCAAGGTTAAGCAGGCTGATATGATAAATGGAATGTCAGCTGCTATCTACATCTCCATACTCCATCATAAAAGCAAAGACAATTTTATCTAATCTGTCAATATCATAAAGTAAAAATGCTCAGAAAATGTATGTGTTACCGGTATTCATTGGAAATTTATCCTTCAACCATTATAGGCAACCAAGACTCAAGACATTTACATATAAATATCACAGCATGTAGAATTCCTAAAACACAAAATAAAATTTGTTATGCATATAATGGGCTTAACTACATCGAGAAATTCTCCATCTTAATCTGTAGCTATGCATTTAAGTTTTAAGCACAAGAAGCATTGAATATATTTGAAGGTTTGTACTTAGCAGTACAAATCCAGATACATTTTTCTTCCCTCTACCTAAAAAAACCTAAATCTCTTCCTCCCCAAAGTTACATTATCTATTCTTTTACCAGGCACTGTTTTTTAGTTTTCAATATCTTCACTAATTCTTCTGATTATATAAAGGGGAAACAAAGTTCCAATTAGGCACTCATTCTTCTTAATACCTTTGTTATGAATTATTCCAATGGTAGCAGGATGACTAATCTACCCATTCAAAAGTAGCCTTATAGACCATGCCTGTATAATAGCTCCAGACAATCGGTAGGGGAGAGGGTAAGAGAGTTGGAGTGAATATGGGTGGATGGTTGCATCTCACAAATAATGAAAACCTAATAAAAACATCAGGCCACAAAATCTTACTGATGTCAGGCTCATGTTAGAGTAAGTATGCTGGGAAGGAAAGGGGGTTTCCAAGAAACGTAGATGCTTAACCAAAGTATAAGCTTACTCCGAGAGGATGAAGAAAATTTCAAAGATCTACCTTTTATCTGCTGCAAAAAGGATGGGACATGTGACTGATCTCCTCATATCAATCTGTCAGTCCTGTCTCTGAAGAAGAGTGCATTCTGATTATACACATCCTCTTCCTTTCTCCCTCCCAACAACTGCTTATAAAAATTTTTGAATGTTTCATATGCAACATGTTTCTGTTCTGTTTCAAATGCAACATGCAGCCTAGTTTCTACCACATCTGGAGTGTCTTATAAGGCTTCTCTATCTTCTTCTTTTTTTTTTTGAGACAGAGTCTTGCTCTGTTGCCCCAGGTAGAGTGCAGTGGTGTCATCATAGCTCACAGCAACCTCAAACTCCTGGACTCAAGCGATCCTCCTGCCTCAGACTCCTGAGTAGCTGGACTACAGGAGCATGCCACAATGCTGGGCTAATTTTTCTATTTTTAGTAGAGATGGGGTCTTGCTCTTGCTCACACTCGTCTTGAACTCCTGAGCTCAAGCAATCCTCCTGCCTCAGCCTCCCAGAGTGTTAGGATTATAGGCGTGAGCCACCATGCCTGGCCTAAATATATTCTTTTAGTAGTTTGTAAAATTCCACCAAGGTTTTTTGGGCCAAGAAAGAGTAAGGAGATTTTATTTCACAAGTAAAACATTACAGTGAATTTTTCTCTTCACCAGTAAAATGGGAATAACATTAGTACTCACCTCAAATGGTTATGAGAACTAATTTAAATAATGCTTTTAAAGTAATCAGCACATTACCTGACATTTGAGTGTTTAATGACTGTTAACATTATCATCACAGGAAAACAATTTATATCAATTATTTGACTGAATAATCTCAGAAGGGTTAACACTCAATGCTAAGTACTAAAATCTCTAACTCAGTACCTGACATACATTCAATAACTATGGCTTGTATCAATACATTCCTCTTGAGTTGAGTTACAGAACTACGTTATTCAGCAGTGACCAAACACATGTAAGTCCACTCTAACCTCCTGCCACCTTCCTCCCAAACCCCAGGCCTGCCTCATTTCCAAACAAACTTTTATATAAAAACCATTCAGGCAAGTTGAGAATAAAAATGCAAATCTAAAAGGTACTTTATAGACATAAGATAATGTAACAGTTTATTTCTAATTCATTTTTTTAATGGAACTTTTTTTTTTTTTTTTTTAAAGAGACATGGTCTTGCTCTGTTGCCCAGGCTGGAGTGTAGTGGCCCAATCATAGCTCACTGTAACCTTGAACTCCTGGGCTCAAGTGATCTTCCCTCTTTATTAGCCTTTCGAGTAGCTAGGACTATAGGCATGTGCCACCATGCCCAGCTAATTTTTAAATTTTTTGTAGAGATGGGGTCTTGCTATGTTGTCCAGGCTTCTTACAGAACTCTTTGATTGTACAGGAACAAATGCAGTAAGTACCTATTTGATACTTACAATATTCTTCAATACCAAAATTTTGATTACAATCTTTGGATTAAATAGACTTGGCCAGTTTTTTTGTTTTGTTTCTTTTTATTTTATACTTTTAAGTATACAGAATAAAACTAAGATCACTGACTGGTACAAACAGTTTCTTTAAACACAAAGCTTCTTACATTCTATCCCAAATAATAGGAAATAGAAAATAATTCTATAGGTGTTACAAAACTCTTTCCATAGCATAAAACTGTGGCTAAAGTTACTTTCCACAAATTACTGACAGCTAGGGTTCCACATGACCTAGGTTCAGCAAAGCAGATGTTCTCAACAAAGATTTAACAGGAGAAAAATGAGTTGAGGGGCAGACAGCCAGGAACAGGATGGTTGTGATAGGTTTTGTTCATCTAGGGGTGTCAGTGGTGGCTAACACTTACTGAGTGGGCAGGGGCACTAAGGTTGATAGAGCCTACAGTGGTGAAGCCATCTTTCTCTTCACAACAGAGGCAGCTTTGTAGCAGGCCAGTTCTAAGGTGTGGTTCTAGGAGTTGATTCTAGAAGTTCAAAATACAGTCTGCTCCTTTAGCTCTCCCAATGTGTCTGGAAATTATCTTATTCCCTTTAATAAGTCCCTTTCAGTTTAAACAAGCTGATCTAAATTCCGTTGTTTGAAACTAAGAACTTGATCAATAAATCAGAAAATAAAGAACATTTCAATGAAAGTCAATAAACTCATTTACCTATATAAAGATCAAAAATATGCACAACTAAAAACAAACAGTTTTTGACATCTTCACTAGAGTTTTACATCTGTTCTATTTTGATTTATGAAAAGGTCACTGAAAACAGATTTGAAATATTATTTACTAATACTGGTGATGTAACAAATGATTTCTAAGAATTCTCTTAGAGACTGATCAATTTTCATTAATCAAGACAGTCTTTTTTCAACTTTCAAGGATTACTAATATCAAAAACCAAAAGGAAGTCTAGAAGTTAAAGGCTTTAGCCTTTAATTTAAATTGACCAAATCATTTCTATTACTAAAAAGAATAATTAGAAAATTTATGAGCAATGAATGAGAACAAAATTTTGCTTTTCATTAATTAAATAAATGAATATAATAGGTGCCCCAAAGTCACAAATCTGAAATCTAGATATTTATCTTTTGAAAACTTCAACTAAAAGAATCCCTCAAAACATCAAAGTACACTGTTAAACTCATTTAGATGTAAAATAATTACTGAATCAAAATGAACTGAATCAATTTTAAAGAAGCCATAAATTCTTTTGTATTTCAATCTGAACAAAGTATTTAAAATATGCCTATAATCTGTTTTATACACAGTTTCTGACAATACAATTTTCAATAAAAATTTTAACTAGAGTTTTAAAAACTATATAATTATTTAAAAAGTAATATAAATATCCATGTCAATACCACCTTTGTAAATACATACTTTAAGTAAAGGCCTACATTTTATTAACAATTTCAGTCTCGTGGTAAAGGGAAATGTCATCTTAAAATTAATAAACATTTAGATATTGTTTAAGAGAAAAAATTTATATATTTTAATAATCTAACATTTCTGAGTACATTGTGCTTTCACATACATTATCTAATTAATCCATGTAACTAGTTATCAAGATAGAAAGAATTATCCTCATTTTTCATAAAGCAGTTGAATAGTCTAAGGTACAAATTACTTAGGTAACTTGAACAAACAAATGAGGAAGTGGTTGAACCAAATGTAAATCCAGATCTGCCTAACTTTTCTAAATCCCATACTTTTTCTTTTACACCAGGTTCATTCTTTAAAGAAAGGTAACTCAATATTGGTTTCCTAATTATTTTTCATAAATATATTCTACCAAATAAACATCTCTTCCATCTAAACTGAGTGTTAAGCGTTATTGGGAGGAGTAGGATGTGAACTTTTGTCTTTGAAGATACAGTTGAGTGTGCTTTTGACTAATTATACGATAGGGAATAATGAAGAACCTATAAAGAAAAGTTAGGTAAACACGGTTTCCTAATACTTTTTCTACTGAACTAAACTATAACAACTTTTTAAAAGTCTACGGACCTATTAAACTAGATCTGTTCGATGGCAAAGACAGACTGTCAAATGCAATAGTTGTTTTCATTTATCACAAGCCTGGTAATTAATTCATTAGCCTGCCAATCGACTGCACTGCTAGTGAAATTTGTGAAAGTAGAATGAAATAGCTTACCGTGCACATGGATGTCTTTGTGATTTTCAGAGTAAAATCTGAAGAAAACTCCAAATCTGAGATAGATGTTGTATGGCAATCTATATGCTACCCATAAAAAAGAGTGAAAGAAAAAGTTTAGTAAAAATAGTTAAGAGAAAAAAACACAGATAAACACCATGTAAACCAGTGTTTCACAAACTTTAGTCATTCGTGTGCCATTTTGGGGATTACTTCCAAATTTAAGGGGTCTTACTACTAACATTTAGTTAATTTTTTAAAAAATCAAGTTACTATTTTTTTACTTATACTTCTTACAAACAATAGTATATATCAAATCATGGCTCTGATGTACAATATTTTTCTGTGTTCCACATAAAATCATTTTGCATACCAACTATGGTACACCTACCACATTTGCTATAAATTATGTGTGATAAAAGTCAATACATTTATAAGAAATGCCCATTTTAAAACACATGCTAATGAAAAGAAAAAGTTGTTTTAAAACTGATGTCCATAATTGCATTTGAAGATAAGTTTACTAGATGTTAGGAAAAACCACAACAATTCAAACAAAACAGCACAACTAACTATGAAGATTCAACTCAGGGAAAAATAGCTAAATATCATTATTTTTCCATTCTGCCCTGGTTCAAACCCTTCTCCATTTCACTTTGGAGAGGGGATGGAATCACCTTTCAACCACAGCAGTCTGACCAGAAGTGTGCTGTGCCTGTCCACGAGTAGATAATAAACCAGTGAACACAATTCATATGACTACATACTTGAGGCATTACTCTATTTAAAACAGTTTGAGAAAAATTTTTAAAAATTTGTAGGAAAACTGGGTAATACAGAACAAACTATATTTACTTAAATAAATGATTAATGTTAGAAAAGCGTATGTATACTTTTTAAATACCTTCATTTTCAGTCCTAAATTTTCTATTTCAACTACTTATTTGTAATCGTTTTTGGCATTAAGAGATCACCAGAGAGAGAAATTAGCACTGCCTCCAACTCTCCTCTTTCTGCTCAGTCTTAAGTACTGTTTTGAAGGGCCACATATAAAATAAGGGCCAAAATATAAAATATTAATTTCAAATACTAAACTAAGAAAAATTATAGAAAAGTAAAACTGGTGAAACATACCTTAATAACACAAGGTTCTGAAATAAGGGTCTTCGGATCCAAAACTTCCACAACAGCTTCTGGAATAACTGCTTTCTTCATGCAGGACATGTTGAAGCCATAGACATCATCCCAAAAAGTAATTCTATCAGCATGTTTATTCATATCACTCACTGCTACAAGGCTGATAGTGCAAATGTCAGGATAGACTGTAAGCAATGAAATGCCCAACAATTAAGCATCATCTCCCATTATGATAGAACATAACTTTAAAGGCTAAATATAAATACCAAATCCATCAGTATGGATCAGTAGCAATAGGAGATTAACAAAGAAATAGACCAAGGAAAACAGACATGTTACATCTTGTAGCCTCTTTCAAAGAAAGATACCCATTATCATGATAGTAAGATCAAAATAAGAATTCCCTATTACAACAGGATTATGTTAAGTAATCCTGAAATGAGCATATTTATTAATATTAAAACTTAAAGTATGCCAACCTAAAAAAAAGCCACTAGATCTTTACTTCATATATTCCTCTAAAACATACAGAAAGAGACAAATCACTTAAAAATACATGTAGCATGTAAAAAAAATCATATAATGGAGTTTTATAGTTATGTAGAAGATCAGTTCTTATCACCCTAATATTAAAAAAAAAAGCATCAAGTATGTGCCAGACATACGTGACAGTGTAATGTGTACACTCTGGATACATGTCCCTACCCTTGAAAAACTTATATTTAGACAATTTTAATAAATGCACAATTATTTGCGAGCCAATAAATACTAAGAAAGGGAATGTTCAAGGTACTACAGGAGCTCACAGCAAAAACAGCTAATTCAGACTTGGCTGGTGCAGGAAAGCAGGGCTAACATAAGGTAAGAACTGAAGCTCAAGTGAATTAGGAGTGGAGAGGGAAGGAGTATTCCAGGTAGAGTGTGCAGCATGCATAAAAGGGTCACGATTAATAGATGAGATGGCCCATCTGCAATCTAATTAGAGAGAAAAAGTGAGATATAAGGCTAGAAAGGTAAGCAGGGGCCAAGGTATATGTGACTGAGTAAACCAAATTAGTAAACTGGACTTTATTTTAAGAATAATGATAATCCACTGAAAAACTTCACATAGGGTAAGGTAGCGACATGATCAGATTTGGAGTTAAAAAAACTATTTGGAGTTCAATGTGGAGAATGAACAGGAGGGTGCAAGACTAAAACAGAGGCAAATTAAGAGACAGCTGTAATAATCCAGGTGATCGGAACTAGGGTGATGGCTGTGGGAATGCAAAGGAGGAGATGTATTCAAGAGACAGGAGGCAGAACTTGCAGGACTTTGGCTGTGGAGGTGAAGAAGAAAAGGTCAAGGATGACAGTGTTTAGCTTTAGTAACTGCACAGACTGTGGTACTAACCATTATAATAAGGAATAAATATGAGCAGATTCAAAAGGAATATAAGAGTTTATTGCTTATGGGACAAAACATAATATCCAATAAGCAGCAGGATGCACAAGTCTGAAATTCAAAAGAGATTATCTGGGTTCAAGATATAAATTCGGATACCCTAAGCATACAAATGGAAATGTAACTAATAGGAGCTCAGGAGACCTAGGGAGATTAGACAATGAGTACTAGAATTTAAGGAATGTATAGAAGAGGAAAAGGAGACTGAGAAGGTGGGGCCACAGAAGTAAGAAAGAACCCAGAGGGTAAGTGTTACAAAAGTTAAGGAATGAGTGACTCAGGAAGAAGCTCTCTACTAATAACAAGTAAAGGTCTTTCTGACACAAAACTTTAAAAATAATACTGATTCTCTCTTTTTTTATGACAATTAACTTTGTCCCTCAAATATCTCAAATATCAACTTTTAGAGATTCATGAATTAAAAATATAAATCACATGTACCTATTATCAATAAACTGAAAGCAAGTATAAATGTACCAAAGAAATGCAGCAAAGAAATAATCCCATGATTATTATAGCTAGCCTTCAGACTTAAACAGTAGAGAAATTACCATCTCCTTCCCCCAAACTTTGTTTTTATCTACAGCTTTGGAAATTTTATTATTTAATGACAGCAGCACTAAATTATCCTCCAAATGGAGGATAATGAAGCCCATGATAAGATCTGCTGGCATCAAAGCAACTGCTTCCAAATCTAACTTGTGAGATATTTAGAAAAAAATACCTAGTGCTGTGTCACTGATAAGAAGTGTCTCAAGTCTTCCCTGATTGGCACGTGAGGAAGGTATGCCAGATGCACTGGGCCAGAGTCCACTACCATACAAACTGAGTTACTTCTAGTCTTCCCTTCCTCCACAAACAGGTAATGCCTCTTGATTATGTTTAAATTCCTGATTAATATAAATTCCTCAAAGTAACTGATTTATTATTGAAAATGCTAATCCAGCAAGAGGATCAGCTACAAGGAAATATGTCCAGTTTCCTGAACCAGATTCTCAAGACGAGAAACACTGAAGAAAAAAAGAATTCTGAAGCAACTTTAGATATTTGGCTAACTTCTCAATATATCCTTTTTTGGACTTAATATGACAACCATAGACGCTTTCCCATATTATACCCAGTAATTTCATCATTAAAGAGGAACATAATAAGGGTATAGTCAGGGGTCAGCAAACTTTTTTGTAGAGTTACTATTTTAGGTTTTGTGGGTCATATGGTTTTTGTTGAAACTACTGCTTTCTGCTGTTCTTAGTGTGAAGGCAGCCATAGACAGTATGTAAACAAATGAGCATGGCTATATTCCAATAAAACTTAATCTATAAAATAGGCAGTGGGGCTAGATATAGATACCCCTGATATAAATGGGGAGAAATAGGGGGTTATTATCAGGGCCACCATACTGTACTACTACAGTGAGTGCCATTTGCATTGTAGTTTATGGGAACAAAATATCCTCCAGAGTTGTGCCATGCACAGACACTCAAGTTACTTAACAGTTCATAAAGTTCTTTTTTGAATATTAAAACAAATCTTACTGGAGTTTTTAAATGCCATCAGTCTCTATACCACGGTTGGCAAACTATGGCCCATGGGTCAAATCTAGCTTGCTGCCGGTTTTTGTATATAAATTTTAACTGGAACACTACCATATTCATTTGCTTACATACTGTCCACGGCTGTGCTACATACAGTGGCAGAGGTGAATAGTTGGGACAGGGACCATATGGCCTTTTACAAAAAAAGTTAAAAGTTAATTATATTTCACAAAAATATAGAAAATCATGGTTTTTGTATTGTTAGAATTTAGAAATAACTTTTTAAATCTTTTGGTTAATAAGATCTATTAATATTCATAAGGATTTGTAATCAGTGTTATAGGTCAATTTGGTTCCATATCCATCTCCTCACAGCTGGCTAAAATCTTGGACCACATGCCAGAAGCCAGACTAACCCTTTACCTTCATATTCTGACACATCTGTCACTTGATTTTTGTCAGATAGAAGCTATAATTAAATAATTATTCATTCTTGTAGGTGAAATTAACAATTCCTTCTTGTAGGTGACTGGACAAAAGCACCCTCTTAACAGACAATTTATAAATTCATGGCTTTGACATCTGTGTCCTTCTCGATTCACTGCCCAGAATTCATTTGTCACTAGAACGGCTCACATGGTGAATAGATAAAGATGGGAAATCCTTTATCCCTTAGAAATACCTCACAAACTTTTGGACGCTAAAGGATAAGACAAGATGCGTAAAGAAACAATTCCTAGTAAACACTAGTATCACTGTGTGTATGTAAATAACCACAGAGTAAAAAGGTTTAGAACAAAGGAGATAGTAAATAAGTAAAAATTAACTGTTTCACAATATATGTAAACAATATGGAGAAAGATTTTAGTGAAATAGCAATCAGTGACAGCAAAATGCTTGCCTGATATGCAAAAAAGGAAAGGTACTACAAAGTCACCAAATCAGCAGATATTTTGGGAGTCAAACTTAAAAAATGAATTTCTAATTTATATAATTAGGGCATCTTAAAATTAAGTAAAACTTATTTGGAAATTAGACACATTTCCCCATCATTAACTTATAAATAGTGACTAGGCCCACTAAAGCTTAGCTAGGCTAACATGCAGCTGCCAATATGCTTTGAAAAATTACATGCTGAAAAACAGTAGAAAATGATACTGCTTATTTTGCTCTGGGCGAAAGAATGCAATGACAGGGCAAACAAAACAAAACACACTAAAAAGGAAACCAACAAGCGGAAATGAGGGGGAAATGAGTAAGATGTATGTATGATTCAGTTTCCCATGTGGAGAGAGAAATAGCAAGAAAAGTATGTTTGAAAATATGGAATTTACAACAGGGGCAGTTTCTTACTAGCATAGATCAGGTTTTCCAATGGCAATTCCAATGCAAAATCTTGGAGAGAAGCAGAACTATCAGTGCATACTATGTATCTGCCACTCTATCTTGTTGCCCCTATCTAAACTATTTGTGTAAACTTTCCTCTATAGAAGCTAAAAATGACACAAACTTGCTTTCCCTCCCTCCCCCCTACAGGTTAGGCATGGGCACACGACCCAGGCCCCACTAACAATAGGCACCTAAAGTCTGCTTTTTAGAGGCAGCAACGTCTACTGTTGACAAGATCAGCAATGTAATCTGTCAGCTAGTGTCCAACATCAGGGTAGTGGTATAACTTCTAAATCAGTCCCATAATAAAGTAATTTTTAGCTTTGTTCCTGGCTAAATAATGTTTTAGATTGGTTTTCTAGTTCTCACAGGAATTTTGTAACCTACCCTATCCTTTTAATAAATTCTTTTTCTGTTGAATCGGCCAGGGCACATTTCTGTTTCTTGAAACAAGAACCCTGACGGATGCAAAGGGAAACATACCTAAAACATATTCTTAAGAACAGACCTCTTCCCCTAGATTTTTGTTCAAAAGGGTCTGATGTGGGGCGTGAACATCTATTTTTAACAAAAGGTCCCCAGTGATTGTGATGGTCTGTCCAGATTAATTAGGAAACAATGAGTTAGAAAATGGCTGCCTTAGCATTAACAGTTCAGCATTGTACTGGTCAGTCGTCAATTTTATAATCTTGACAACTATAACTCAAAGAAGATGTGTATTCTGAAAGATCCCATAAACATTTAAGTTTAGTTCTGACCATGTGAGAGAAAAAAAAATCCCTTCCATTATGCTTGTCATGAAAGGCAATGAAAACAACATCCTTTTCTAGTAATATGGAAGAAGATGTTACCGTTAATGGGTCCTTAAATTTTCTTTTGCAAACTGTGATTTTACAAACTATTCCTGGTTTTGAGGAAGTTTAAAAGAAATGAATTACTTCTATGTGCTCCTAACAGACCACAATTTCAATTTGTGCCATTCCTGATGATGTTGACTTTGATTACCCAATTAAGGTTGATTTGGCTATGCTTCAATATGAAAATTTACTCTTTTCCCTTTTCTACAACAATCTGCAGATATTTTGTGGGGAAGTTCTTTGAAAGGTACATAGCTCATTCTTAAACTTTCAGATTAATCATTTACTTATATCTGAATGGACTTACTTCCTATTTTATTCAAAGGGTTAAAGGCAAGAAAAAAATTTAAAGTATAAAGTATGGAATGGTAGAAGTTAACTCTATTTGCAGATGACATGATTATTCACATAGAAAATTGTAAGGAACCTTTAAAACTACTAGAAGGAACAAATAAACTTAGCAAGGTCATAGAATACAAGCAGGATATTGTTTACAAACAAAAACCAACTGCATTTTTATACTAGCAGCAGCCAAATGAAAAATAAAATTAAAACATTTCCATTTGTAAGAATGACAAAAATTTTAAATTATTTACAAATAAACTTAACAAAAGATGTGCAAGATCACTGCTACATTTGGGAATAGCATTCCAAAAAAAAAAAAAAAAAGATGTGCAAGATCCCTACACTGAAAATTACAAAACAATGCCAGGAGAAATTAAAGATGACTTTTAAAAGTGAAAAGATATATTGTGTTCATGGATTGAAAAATTCAATACTGAGATGCTGATTATTCCCAAATTGTCATATTTATTCAATCTAATACCATTATAATTCTAGCAGTCATTTTTTTTTTTAGCAGAAATAGCCAGATTCTAAAATTTATTTTAAAAAACACACATAAATGACCAAACTGCCATAGGAATTTTTAAAAAGAACAAAGTTGGAGAATTTTCTTTACCTGGTATCAGTATAAAGCTACAGTAATTAAGACAGTTATAGTATCAGTGAAAGGACAGACTTAAAGATCAAATGAACCAGGTGTGGTGTGGTTCACGCCTGTAATCTAAAGACTTTGGGAGGCTGAGGTGGGAGGATCACTTGAGGCCAGGAGTTTAAGACAAAAAAAAAAAAAAAAAAAGAATTAGCTGGGCATGGTGGCACATGCCTGTAGTCCCAGCTACTCCAGGAGGCTGATTCAGGAAAATAGCCTGAGCCCAGGAGTTCAAAGTACAGTGAGCTATGATTACTCCACTGTACTACAGCCTGGGCAGCAGAGCAAGAACCTATCTTGAAAAAAGATCAAATGAAAAGAATATAGAAATAGACCCACATAAACATGGTCAATTAATTTTCAAAAGAGATGCCAAACAATTCATGAGAAAGGACAGCATTTCAGGTAAGGGTACTAGAAAATATTAAATCTATCCTTACCTCACACCATACACAAAAGTTTACTTGAAATGAATCACTAACTTAAATATAAAATCTAAAACTTCAAGAAGGAAATAGGAAAATTCTGTGAGACCATAAGGCAAAGATTTCTTGGATAAGACATTTTTCTTAATAAGACAGATACTAAACATGTGTTTAAGAGTCATTTGTATTTCCTTTTCTGTGAGCTGCCATTCAGTGCTTCGTCCTGTTTTCTAATAGGTTTGTGGTCTGTTTATTTGTAGAATCTATTTATATGTGAGACAGATTAGCTTTTTGTTGGTAACAGAAATTGAAAATATTTTTTTCCAGTCTGCAGTTTGTCTTGTGACTTTGCTTATAACATTATTCTCCCATTTAGAAATTTATATAGCTGTAATCAAACTTACCAGTCTTTCTTTTAGGATGTCTGAATTTAAGTTCTTATTTAGGAAGCTCTCCTTCCCCCGAGTTTATAAACCTGTGTTTTCTTCTAGTAGTTTTACCATTTGACTTTTCTTTCATTTAATCTTTGACTTATTTGAAATTTACTGTGTACAATTTATTGTATGTATTAAACATTACCTTTTTGTTTTATACAATTGTCTCAACACAATTTGCTACAGTAAATCATTTCCTCAATTATAGGAGATGCCATGTACTGTTGTGTCTATACCAGGATTTTCCATTCTCTTTATCTCTGCATTCAAGAACCAATAATATATTGTTTTAATTATTAAGGCTTTATAAATGTATTTTAATATTTGGTAGCACTATTCCTCCTGCTCCGTCCTTACCTCATACCCTTCTGTTTCAGAGTTTTCCTTGCCATTCTTGTTTGTTTACTTTTCCATATAAATTTTAGAATTAGCCTATTTAATTAAAAAATTAAACCTGTTGGTACGGACTGCATTACAATTTCAGAAAGTTTGTCATATAAAAATTTTCAAATACATAAAAAAACATGGAAGAGCACAATTTACATTTTAAATTAACTTTGGGAGAACCAACATCTTTATGGCATTGATTCTATCCATCCAAGAACATGGTACCCCACATTGTCTTTCCATTTATTTGTATCTTCTTCATGTGTCCTCCAGTAGTAAAATTGTCTACATATAAGTCTTGCTTATTTCTGTTATTTTGTGGCTTTATGATGTACTAAAATCTTTATTTGTATTTTTCAGTTGGTTCCCTTCAAGTTTCTAGGTTCAAGCAAAGAATCTACAAATAGAGTAAGTTTTATCTGCTCCTTCAAAAAGTTTTTTATCTTAGTTCCTCTGGTAAAATGTTAAATAATGGTGTTATACCGGCTATCCAAATCTTGTTTTGACTGTAGAGAAAATGCTTTGAGTGTTTCTCCATTAAACATGATAGAGATTTTCAGTTGAAATAAATATATTTTATCATATAAGCTAGTATTATTTTTTCAAAAATAAGAATTTTGAAAAACCTTTTAGTATCTATGAAAGGTGGGCATATGATTTTGCTCTTTAGCCTTACACCCATTAATATGATTAATTATATAATACTGTGGCCCCAATTCACCCTTGTCTGGTATCAATATCATGACTGCTATTTTCATTTTGTTTGGATTTGCCTGGATGTCTTTATCCATCCTTTTAAGTTTAACAGTTCTGAATTATTTTAGGTGTGGTTCTATAAAATATACCAAATTGGGCTTTCTTTTGTGATTCTATGTGAATTTTTTTTTAAATAGGTGAGTTTAGTGTGTTTACATTTACTGATGTGAGAAATATTTTTTTGTTCTCGACTCCATCATTTTCTATTATCTTTTCTGTAT
Source organism: Daubentonia madagascariensis (assembly GCA_023783475.1). Lineage (NCBI taxonomy): Eukaryota > Metazoa > Chordata > Mammalia > Primates > Daubentoniidae > Daubentonia > Daubentonia madagascariensis. The sequence continues at coordinate 20,265,496 of JAKFHU010001990.1, forward strand.
CTGTAAGTTTTAAAAAAATAGTTCACTACATGGTCTTGTGCTTTTTTCCAGAGTATTAATCCTTAAATTTAGGAAGATCTGTATTTTTATTCTAGTAGCTAACTTTATTTATTTTATTTATTTAAAACATTTAAAAATTTTTAATTATGATGGATACATAAGCAGCTAACTTTATAATTACAACCTTGTATAATCTCTTAGTTCTCTATAACATTATTTACTAATCTCCTACCATCAGCAATGACAAAGTTAGTGTATTTCCTTATTCTTCCCTTTCCCCTCTCTCTTTTTAACACCTAATTTTTTAGCATGAAACAGAGAGTTGTATTGATAACACTAACAATAAAAACAGAGGAGGGCATACAGTGAGTATACAGTTTTAAAATACTTTTCAGAAAATTTAGAAATCAAATTTAAATTTCCCTGAAGGAGGTAGGAATTACTGCTTCACTTTTTTTAAAAGTCACTTTACTAAAGTATAATTAACATGCAGCAAAACTCATCCTTTTTGGTGTATATTTGTATGTGCTTTGATAAATACAACTAGTCATGCAATCACCACCACAGTCAAAAGACATAGGATCTACCACCACCAATCTCATCACTTAATCTAATGTTAGCTTTGTAGTGCTGAGTATACTTAATTTGTCAGCTTTAAATAATAGCCATAAATTCTTACTATCAAAGATACAGCAATTTCTCCCATGTGCCTTTTGCATTTACTTTCCAGTTTTGTGAGATGTAGTATTTGACATTGTTAGCATATAAAAAATTTACATTCTATGTTGTCATCCTAAAATACACATTTGTTTTAGTCTTCATTCCAGTTGTCAAAAATACCCATTAGTCATGACCAATATTTTGCTCCTCATCTCTTGGTTGGTTAAACATAAAACACTACAATTTCTGACACCAATTGTGCTTAGTAAATCTTACCTAGGAACAGAAGTACTCTTTAGTAAACCTGTTTCATTAACTTTACAAAATTACTTTTATTAGCATAACAGTAGTAGTAAATGTACACCTCTGAAGTACTGTGGAATTCCTCGGTTGATAACAGGGAGGATGAACACCCAAGTTACTGGCTGTGTTTTATAAAGCCTTTACTCCACACCATTATACAGTGAGACATAAACTGAACCTAAATTCATATAAAAATAAATCATGGTCCTATCACGTTTACATGAGCCCTCAGTATTCTTCTTCTCTTGTAACGCCAATCATTCTTCCTAAAATCTTTACACTACTAATGGCTCAGTAAATCTTTCCTTCAGAAAAACACAAAGGAAAATTTTTCTTTGCAATAAAAGAATGGGGATCTAAACTTTCTTTTCTCTTGATTCTGTTAACAAATAACATTCAATGGCACTGCTTACACAGTTAAACGCTGACCTCTCTTCAGTATACCTCCAGTGTACCCACAGTTATCTAAACACTAACATTAGCTCTACAAAAATAGGGAAAGAGCTGGACCTAGGAGCTCCCCCTTATCCCTCTGACAACGAGAAATAACGAATTTCACCAAGAAGTCAACTTAAATGTATAAAGTTGCTGCCAGTTCTTCAGTAAGATTAATGGACACTCTTCAGGGAGGTATGGGAACAGTCACCTGAATCTTCCCTCAAACTTTTGAGAAAAGAATCAGATAAAAGAAGGACTTTAGTAGGGAAATAAGGTTTAGTGTAAAGAACATGAATATTGGAGTCAGGCAGATCTGAGTTAAAAAAAAAAAAAAAATCAAGGCTTAGCCACTTTAATATGTGTCATCCAGGACACCTTTATGAGATTGTTTCTAAAATCTCAAAGGGCTGTTATGAGAATTACATCTAATAACATAAAGTTAGAGTATATTATTAATATTTGACAGCTAGTAGATAATCAACAATGGTAGATGATGTTTTTTGTCATCAAGTGCGTAGGTTGAATATCCCCATCTGAAAACCCAAAACCTAAAATGCTCCTGATTCCAAAACTTTTTGAGCACCAACATGAACTCAAAGGAAATGCTCACTGGAACATTTTGAATTTTGGATTTTCAGACAGGGACACTCAACTGGTAAGCATAATGCAAATATTATATTCCAAAATTAAAAAAAAAAACCCCAATCCAAAACACTTCAGGTACCAAGCATTTTAGACAAGGGGTACTAAACCTGTTAAACCTGTAGTAGTCATTAAAAAAAACAAAGCCACTGCAATTATAGAAAGATATAGCCAACTGTTGCAGGGTAACATGTATCTAAAAATTCTAGCCGGGTTTATGGCAGAGATCAGGAACACATCTTGAAATGGTTGCAGAAAATGTAACAATAAAATGGGCACATTTTGAAAAAGAAAGGCAATCCATTTAAGTGCTATTATAAAAAGAACTCTATTGTTCTGGAGAATTTTCTCTGTGCTTTAAGTGCCTTACTGATTTTTAACTGTACTGTAACTGCCAAAGTAATTTCCTAGACGTGGATGGGCAGGAGATATAACTATGATAAAGGACTTTATATGTCCCTAGTTTGAAATGTTTCACCCTTTCTGTCTACTTTTGTGTAACAGCTTTATCAACTACATACTAACCCTGGAAAACCTTTTTTGATCCTAAAACTTTGAGAAAGGGAAGATGCAGGGAGATGTGAGTGAAGGGGGACAGATACTGTTCGATTTAGTTTTAATGACTCAATTTAATAAACATGTATGATGCTCTATGTTCCAGAAGTTGTGGAACTCCTTGAAGAGTCAAAGTTAAACAAACATAATCCCTGTCCTGAAAAACATTTTGTTTATATGCAATTGTTCACAGCAGAAGGCCTGTAAAAACACAATGCCACTCTCAGTATGCAGATTTAATAAGATTAAGTTTTCCAGAGACATGAAAAGAAAGCCTTCCAAATTTATTGGGATCCATTTATACACTGATTGGTTTCTAATAAGTTTTAAAAGTGCAACATACCCAAACAGTCATTACTTTAAATGTTCTCATAAAATCACAGAGAAGCCAGGTTTATGTATTTAGTGAAGTCACAGCAAGTTTGCCATTAAAGTGAATAATCTTAAATTTAGTATGAAATATGTTATTGGGGGGGAAAAAAAGGAACTAAATGACAAGAGGGTTAAAAATGAAAAGTAGTTTGTTAGATTTTGATTTGAATATCAAATAGCTTCCAAAACCCAGTCCTTAGGTTTTTATTTTAAAAAAAACTTTTTATATTAATAAAGTGTTCTTGAGAATACCATTAACTTGGAGCCCTACATATCTTACATAATGTTCCACTTTCAACAATATAGTAAATGGATGTCTTAAAGCTGCTTCTAACAGAAACATCTTTCATCTCTATTGGGAACTTTCTCAGCCATGCATAGTTTATTTGAAATCTAAAGGTTCATTTGGTTCTTCCAGACCAAAATTAGATTATTAAAACTAGAATTTTATACTCACCCGATCCTCCTTTTGCCAAGTATTTGTTCTTTGCATAAAGGACAGAATCTAACATAGATTCAAAAAGAAGGAAATAGCCCTGCATAAAAAAGGAAAAAATGGATTTTAGGAAAGTGCAATATCCTCATAAGCAGGTCAATTTAAATATGTGAGCAACTCTTTTAATAAAAAATAGTATTTTCTGTCTCTGCCATATAATATTCTGCAAAGTCTGAAGTTATTTTTTTGCAGTAAGTTCTCCACATAATTATTAGAAAATCAAGCCAGGTTATAAACTGGACCCAGAAATTTTATTACAATAGAATATTACAGAATCTTCTTTACCTATGTTTCCACTTTCCAGACTATTGTTTCTTCCTAATTAAGAAAAAATTCAGATAGAAATTATTAACAGACCCTATAACTCCCTGCGATGCTGCAATATTAATCCAGACCAGTGGTTCTCCACTAGATTTTGCCCACTGGGGGACATGTGGCAGTGTTTGGAGACATTTCTGATTGTCACAACTAAGGGTAGAGATAGAGGGCTGCTACTGGGATCTACTGGGTAGAACCAAGAGATATTGATAAATATCCTACAATGCACAGGACAGCCCCCCACAACAAAAAACTACCTGGTCTAAAATGTCAGTAGGGCCAAGGTTGAGAAATCCTAGTCTAGAACACCAGTTCCCAAAGAATTTCCTGCCCAGTGACTGACATTTTGGTTAAAAAAAAAAGGGGGGGGGGGAGGGAGAGACCCTTAGTCAAAGAGGTTTGAGCAATACCAAATGCCATATCCCCCTCTTACAGATTCATAATGCACGTTAGCACACTAAAAGTTCTGAGTAGTTGTTATGGTAAAGAGAACTGTTGAACATATTTTAACCAAGTCTTATCCATATTTTGACTATAGACCTTTTTTTTCCTATTTAACATCTGTCAACATCTTGCAGAACTAGTGTTGCTTGAAATACAGGTCATGAAACACAATCCCAGTGTATTCCAGATTTTAAGAGTATAGTAATGAATCCTGTACAAAGAAAGGATAATCATAGTACAAATGAAAAAGAGAATTTGCCACTATTGATGCCACAAATACACTACATTTTAATAGTATGCTGCACAGTTTATTATATAAATGACAAAGTAATCATGACAGAGAAATCAATACCAATTTCAGTCTTTCTCCTAGGGCCCACCCCCCACTACCCCTAAGCAGCAGGGAAAGTCAAGTGCTTAGCACATAATATACCCTATTATTGCTTGGGGCAAACCAATATGAATTTTACCCTTATGTCAGCATTCTAAGTAAAACTGTTCTCATCCACTCATTTGTTCTGTGCACAAATAACTGTCTAATGGGATAAATACAGTATTGTTTAACCACACGAACAAAAATATTTTAATGGTTTCTCTAGAACAAGAAAAACCTGGAAACCCAGAATTGATAATCTTCACAAGAGATTAATAGCAAATTTAAATTTGTAGAAAATACAGCTCTCAAGCTTGAATCAATCACTCATATAAGAACCTAATTAAATTGCTGCTAGCAGCTCTACATTGGCTTTTACCTATTCCTGCCAACACACTAATTCCTTGATAGGAAAATAACTGCCTACAAAACAAAGACTTAGTAACAAAGCTTGTTTATTAATATGTTACATTAGGAAAATTAAGGATTTGGTAGAAACTTGTTTTTCTGGATAGAGTCCTTCAGTAATATGTCAAACTCCTACAAGTTGGTTCCTCATTAATATGATCTGTATATTCAAAGAACAGGGACTTAAGGAATTCAACTAAGAAATCTTTACCAATCTGACATAATTCATGCAGATCTATGCACACAAATGCTTATACACAGGCATTCATCTGGTGCTCAAAGTGAATTATAATTTACACCAAAAAATTATTAACAGAGGGGGCATCTATTTACCTTATGGGAAAAAGATTGGCTGGTAAAACACAGTAGACAGGGTAAAAAAAAATGGTCCCATTTGTAAGATCGCTGCATTTTAAAGCATTAAAATAAATTCACATTTTAGTAGAGATTAAGTGTTCATTATTGGTCCAATCCTTTTTGGACAAGGGCAAAAAATAAATTTTGTTACTGGTTTGGTGCTATGTCAAATTGTCTTCTAGTATTATTCTTTCAACTCAACTGTTACCATGTCAAAAAGGACTTCTCCGATGTCCCCATATAAAATATCCTTATCTTTTTCCCTCATCAAGCTCCATTTCTTCACTCTGATTTTTATTTCATCCTAATACTTATGAATTAAAATATTTATTTTTGTTTTTATTTTGTGTCCTTACTAAAATATAAGCACCAAGAGCAAGGACTTTGTCCATATTGTTTTAAGACATATTCCTGAGGACTCAAAATGTGTCTGGTACATAGTAGGAACTCAGTAATTTTCTGAATGAATAAATAAAAGTTATTGATACTATATATGCATAATTATATTAAAATTAAACAGTACTTGCTCTGTTATTTTTTGGTACAAATTAAAACTAGTTACCTTAAAATGTTTAAAATTGTAACTGTAACCAAGTGAGGGGTGGAGCAAGGTGGCCGAATAGAAACCTTCTGGCAATTGTCCCTCAGCATGAACATCTAATTCAACTATCCATGTAAGCAAGCGCCTTCAGAAGAACCAAAAATCAGGTAAGCAATCATACTACCTGGTTTTAACATTATATCAAGGGAAGAGGCACTGAAGAGGGCAGAAAAGACAATCTTGCATTGCCTACACCACTCCTCTCCCATCCCCTGGCAGTGCTGCCCCAGCATGCCCAGGGGAGGGAGAGTAAAGTGATTGTGGGGGCTTTGCATTGAAACTCAGGGCCGCCCTGGCACAGGGGAACACAGCACAGGGCAGAATTCTGCCAGTGCCAATGGATGTAGGGTCCTGACCAGCCTGGCCAGAGGGAAATCCTCTGTCCTGAAAACCAAGTTCTGGTTAGCCTTACCACCAGCAGAAAAAGAACAGCCTGGGGCCTGGTCTAAATTTGTAAGGCAGCTGGGCCACAAGGTTGCAGTCCTTGGACAATTCCTGTGGCTGTCCTGGCTCGGAGACAGTGGACTTGGGGTGCACATGACCCAGTGAGACACCAGCTGCTATGGCCAAGACAGTGACCGTGTCACTCCTCTCCCTGAGCCGTGCTGCCTGTAGTTGGGAGAGTCTTCTTCCATTTGGGGAAAGGAAAGAGAACAGCTCAGAGGACTTTGTTTTACAACTTGGGTACCAGCTCAACCACAGTAAAATAAAGTACCAAGCAGACTCCTAAGGCCCAACTCCAGGCCTTAGGTGCCTGGATGGCATTTCTGGACACACCCTGGGCCAGAAGGAAACATGTTGCCTTGAAGGGAAGGACTCAGTCACGGCAGGATTCACCACCTGTTAACTAAAGAGCCATTGGGCTTTGAATAAATATCAGAGGTAGCCAGGCAACAGTCACCACTGGCTTCAGGTGTGACCTGGGGCTAGTGGCCACAAGGGAGTGCCCACATCACTCTTCCTCCAACTCCAGCAGACCAGCACAGAGAGTGAGAGACTTTGCCTGATAATCCAGGGAATTCCCTTGTATCTTACCCAAGTCCATCAAGGCAGTTACCATCAGGAGTCTGCAAGAGTCACAGCATTATTGGGCTTGGGGCACCCCCAAATGCTGATATAGTTGCAGTGACCAGAAACTTAGAACAAAATACTCAATTCCATTTGAGTATGTGGAAAAGCCTTCTCAAGAAGGACGGGTCCAAACAAGCCCAGACTGTGAAGATTAAAACAAATACCTAACTCATCAATGCCCAGACATCAATGAACATCCACAAACACATGAGCTCACCAAACAAACTAAATAAGATACCACTGACCAATCCCAGAGTGATGGAGATAGGTGACCTTTCAGACAAAGAATTCAAAATAGCTGTCCTGAAGAAACTCAATGAACTTCAAGACAACACAGGGAAGGAATTCCGAAGCCTATCAAAGAAATTTAACAAAGAGACTGACATAAAAAAAAACAAACAACACAGAAATTCTAGAGCTTAAGAATTCAACTGACAGCCTGAGAAATGCATCAGAGTCTCTCAACAGCAGAAATGACCAAGCATAAGGGAGCCTGAACATTACTGAGCTTAAAGACAGGCTATTTTAAAACACACAGTCAGAAGAGAAAGAAGAAACAAGAGTGAAGCATGCCTAGGAAACAGCTTCAAAAGGGCAAATCTAAGAGTTATTGGCCTTAAAGAGGAAGCAGACAGAGAGAATAGGATAGAAAGTTTATTTGAAGAAATAACAGGAGAATTTTTCAAACTTAGTGAGAGATATCAATATTCAGGTACAAGAAGGTCATAGAACACCAAGCAGATTAAACCCAAACAAGGCTACCGCAAGGCATTTAATAATCAAGCTCCCAAAGGTCACCGATAAAGAAAAGGTCCTAAGGAAATCAAGAAAAAAAAAAAATATATAACACATAAAGAAGCTCTAATACATCTGGCAGCAGACATCTCAGTGGAAAGCTTACAGACAGGAGAGAGTGGCATGACATATTCAGAGTGCTGAAGGAAAAAAAACCAAACACGAAGGAGAAACAAAGACTTTCCCAGACAGACAAAAGTACTTCATCCACACCAGACCTGTCCTACAAGAAATGCTAAAAGGATTTCATAAATCTGAAAGAAAAGGACATTAATGAACAACAAGGAAATCATATGAAGGTATACAACTCGCTAGTAACATTAAGGACACAAATACAGAATACTCCATTGCTATAATTGCGGTGTATAAACCACTTATATCTTGAGTAGGAAGACTGAAAGACAAACCTATCAAAAATAACAACAGTTACTTTTTGAGAGAGAAATAGTATAAAGATATGGATGCATACAACAGTTAAAAAGCAGGAGGAGTGGAGGTAAAGGGTAGAATCTATGTTAGATTTCTCTTTATTTGTAAGCAGAGCTGTCATACATTTAAAATACTTGGTTATGAAATGTTTTTTGCAAGCTTCATGGTAACTTTAATCGGAAAACCCACAACAGATACACAAAAAAATGAAAAGCAAGAAATTAGTACACACTACCAGAGAAAATCACTTTTAACATAAGAGAGGACCACAAAACAACCAGAAATCAAATAACAACATGGCAGGAGTAAATCCTTACACAACAATAATAACACTGAATGTGAAAGGACTAAACTCTCCATTCAAAAGACACAGAGTGGCTGAATGGATGAAAAAACAAGAGCCAACTATATGCTGTCTTTAAGAAACATAGTTCACCTATAAAGACACACACAGAGTGAAAATAAAGGGAGGGAAAAAGATATTCCACGCAAATGGAAACCGCAAATAGCAGGAGTAGCCATATTTCTATCAGGTAAAATAGATTTCAAGAAAAAAATTGTAAAAAGAGACAAAGAAGGTCATCATATAACAACAAAAGGAGATATAACAGAAGCAAGATGTAACAGTTCTAAATGTATATGCACCCAACACTGGAGCACCCAGATGTATAAAGCAAATTTTATCAGAGGTAAAGAGAGAGATAGACCCCAATACAATAATCATTGGAGACCTTAACATCCCACTTTGGGCACAGAAAATCAACAATGAAACTTTGGACTTAATCTGCACTGTACACCAAATGGACCTAACAGAATATTTACAAAATGTTTCGTCCAACAGCTGCAGAATTCACGTTCTTCTCAACTCATGGATCATTCTCAAGGATAGACCACATGTTAGGCCACAAAACAAGTATTAAAAATTTCTAAAAACTGAAATCATACCAAGTATTTTGTCTGACCACAATGGAATAAAACTAGAAAAAAATAACAAGAGGAACACTGGAAAGTATACAAACACATGGAAATCAAACATTAGGCTCCTGAATGACCAGCAGATCAATGAAGAGATTTAGAAGGAAATTAAAAATTTTCTCAAAACACAACATATCAAAACCTATGGGATACTGCAAAAGCAGTAACAAGAGGAAAGTTTATGGCAAGAAATGCCTACATCAATAAAGTAGAAAAGCTTCAAATAAAAAACCTAAGGATGCATCTCAAAGAACTAGAAAAACAAGAGCAAACCAAACCCAAAATTAGTAGAAGAAAAGCAATAATAAAGATCAGAAGAGAATTAAATGAAACTGAAACAAAAAAAAATACAAAAGATCAACGAAACAAAGAATTGTTTTGTTGAAAAGATAAACAAAATTGACATATCTTTAGCCAGATTAAGAAAAAAGGAGAGAAGACCCAAGTAAATAAAATCAGAGATGAAAAAGGAGACATTACAACTGTACTGGAAAAATCCAAAGGATCATTAGAGACTACTATGAGTAACTATATGCCAATAAATTGGAAAACCTAGAAGAAATGGATAAATTCCTAGACACATACAACCTACCAAGATTTAACCAGGAAGAAATCCAACACCTGAATAAACCAATAACAAGTAAGGAGATTCTACCATCAAAGAAAAACCCAGGACCAGATGGCTTCAATGCTGAATTCTACCAAGCATTTAAAGAAGAACTAATACCAATCCTAAATTATTCCAAGAAATCAAAGAAGAGGGAACACTACCAAACTCATTCTATGAGGCCTGTATCACCCTGATAACAAAACCAGACAAAGGCGCAACAAAAAACAAGAACTATAGGCTACTATCTCTGATGAATACAGATACAAAAATCCTTAACAAAATACTGGCAAACCGAATTCAACAACACATTAAATTAAAAAGATATTCATAATGATCAAATGGGATTCACCCCAGGGATGCAAAGATGGTTCAATATACACTAATCAATGCGATACATCATATCAACAGAACAAAGGACAAAAACCTTATCATTTCAATTGATGCTGAGAAAGCATTTGATAAAATTCAACTTCTGTTCATGATAAAACTGGGTATAGAAGAATCCAACATGATAAAAGCCATATGTGATAGACCCATAGCTAGTAACATACTGAATGGGAAAAAACTGAAAGCCTTTCCTCTAAGATCTGGAACAAGACAAGGATGCCCACTTTCACCACTGTTACTCATCATAGTATGATAATGAATCATCTGGAAGTTCCACCTAAGGCAATCAGACAAGAGAAAGAAAGGGCAGCCACGCTGGAAAAGAAGTCAAATTATCCTTGTTTGCAGATGATAAGACCTTATATCTGGAGAAATCTAAAGATTGTACAAAAAAACTATTAGAACTGATAAACAAATTCAGTAAAGTTGCAGGATATATAATCAACATACAAAAATCAGTAGCATTTCTATATGCCAACAGTAAACAATCAGAATAAGAAACCAAGAAAGTAATCCCATTTACAATAGCTACAAATAAAATAAAATACCTGGGAATCAACTTAACCAAAGAAGTGAAAAATCTCTATAATGAAAACTATAAAACACTGATGAAAGAAATTGAAGAGGACACAAAAAAATGGAAAAACATTCCATGCTCATGGACTGGAAGAATTAATATCGTTAAAATGTCCATACTACCCAAAGCAATCTACAGATTCAATGCAATCCCCATCAAAATACCAATGACATTCTTCACAGAAACAGAAAAAATAATCCTAAAATTTATAGGGAACTACAAAAGACCCAGAATAGCAAAAGCCATCCTGAGCAAAAAGAACAAAACTGGAGAAATCTCATTACCTGACTTCAAATTATAGTACAGAGCTATAGTAACCAAAACAGCATGGTACTGGCATAAAAACAGACACACAGACCAATGGAACAGAATAGAGAACGCAGAAATAAATTCACACATCTATAACGAAGTTATCTTTGACAAAGGTGCCAAGAACATACAGTAGGGAAAGGACAGTCTCTTCAATAAATGGTCCTGGGAAAACTGGATATCCATATGCAGAAGAATGAAACTAGACCCTTATTTCTCACCATATACAAAAATAAAATAAAAATGGATTAAAGATTTAAATCTAAGATGTGAAACTATGAAACTGCTAAAAGAAAACACTGCGGAAACACTTCAGGACACCGGTTTGGAAAAGGACTTCTTGAGTAATACCCCCAAAGCACAGGCAACCAAAGCAAAATTGGACAAACGGGATCACATCAAGCTAAAAAGCTTCTGCACAGCAAAGGAAACAATCAACTAAGTGATGAGACACCCCACAGAATGGGAGAAAATATTAGCAAACTACCCATCTGACAAGGGATTAATAACTAGAATATATAAGGAGCTCCAACAACTCAATGGGAAAAAAATCAAATAATCTGATTAAAAAAATGGGCAAAGGATCTGAATAGATATTTCTCAAAAGATGACACACAAATGGTCAACAGGTATATGAATAAATGCTCAACATCAGTCGTCTGAGAAATGCAAATATAAACTACAATGAGGTATCATCTTACCCCAGTTAAAATGGCTTTTATCAAAACAACAGGCAATGAGGAACGTTGGTAAGGATGTGGAGAAAGGGGAGCCCTTGTACACTGTTGGTGGAATGTAAATGAGTGCAACCACTATGGAGAACAGTATGGTGGTTCCTCAAAATAGAACTACCATATGACCCAGCAATCCCACTGCTGGGCATATATCCAAAGGATGGGTATTGGGTATATTGAAAAGACACCTGCACTCCCATGTTTACTGCAGCACTATTCACAAGAGGAAAGACATGGACTCAACCTGTCATGGACTCAAAGTGTCCATCAATGGATGAATGAATAAAGAAATTGTGGTGCATATACACAATGGAATATTATATAGCCACAAAAAAGAATGAAATCCTGTCATTTGCAACAACATGGATGGGACAGGAGAACACTATGTTAAGTGAAATAAGCCAAGCACAGAAAGACAAATTTCACATGTTCTCACTCATATGTGGGAGCTAAATATTAAAAACATTGATCTCATGGAGAAAGAGTAGAAAGACGTTTACCAGAGGCTGGAAAGGGTAGTGGGGAGAAAGGGATAACGTGGAGATGGTTAGTGGGTACAAAAATATAATTAGATAGATAGAATGAACAATATTTGATAGCACAACAAAGTGACTATAATCAACAATAAGTTAGGGTGTACTTTAAAATAACTAAAAGGGTGGAATTAGAATGTTCTTAACACACAAAAAAGTTAAATGCCTGAGGTGCTGGATACCCCAATTACCCTGATTGGATTAATTCACACTGTATGCCTGTATCAAAATATCACATGTGCCCTATAAATACGCACAACTATTATGTACCCATAATAATTAAAAATAAAAAATAAAATCTAAAAAAAAAATTGAAACTGTCGAATAATAGTGGTGATAATCGTTAAAATTCATTGTGGTGCCTTTATAAGGATCATCTCATTTCATTCTTCCCCAGAACACATTTTATTGTTATTTCCATTTAAATGACGAGGAAATTAAGGCTTAGAAATGTTAAATAAGTTAGGACCTAAAAATAATTCATAGTCATACAAACAGTGAGTGACTGAAACAATCTGAACCTTGGTTTAACTACAGAAGTCAGGTCCTGAATCACTATTCTACGTTGCCCCACTGAAAATAAGATTTAGTATGTGTACTATACTATATTTGTAATTGTGGATTCAAGTGTTCCAAAATGAAAAATTTCCCATGGAAGATGTTAAACAAGATTAGAATTTACAACACACAGGCGATTCAGAATATTTCAGAGTGATATCTTAGCTGGCAACTGGCTCTTAGCCACCATGCATTGTGAAAATATTAGTTTGGAAAATCAGTGCACATACTAGAATATATGTAGAACTAATATATGACATCTGTGAGATAAAACACCTAGTTACAAATATTACCAGATGAAAAGATTCATATACATACAGCTAATGGCCATGGTCCTTCTCTCAGCTTTCCACTTGCTAAACTTCATTTTGCTATGGGCTCCCTATGTGATAAAACAGGCTTTGAGTTTCTGGGAATTGTCCTTGGTTCTGAATCAAGTCATTTATTACTGATATCAGAAGGCTCTGCTCCAAATGCCCTGCTCATCTGCAATATAATTCAGACTGTAATTTCACAGGCTGCTGCCTCACCTGTAGGGGTGCCACCTGGACTTAGAAATACACCTGATATTTTCTCCCATAATGCTCATAGGTGTTCTTTCAGAAATGACATTTACTTTTTAAAATTAAATACTGCATTTACACTTCAAGAATTAATTACTACAAAGGAACATGGAATTAAGGACTAGAACATTAACTTATTCATTGAAATGGGAACCTTATTTTTAAAATGCCTACTCCTGATATCTTCTCAGAATAGATACATTAGTGATAAAGAAACTTGTGATACCATCAGTATAAAGTGTTTCATTTCTCTAATTTTTTTTAGTTCAAATAACTGAATTAATGATATATCTGTACACAAAACTTAACTATTAAAAAAAAGTGAGGCAAGGGAGAGTTGCAAATAAAATGAAGAGTTAATCTGGAGAAGGACTGGTGACAAAAGAGTCAATAATCTAGAATTATTTAAAGATAAAATAAAAGATTACTTGCAACAAATACACAAGCCTATAAAATCTAATCCTGATTTCTAATTAGTATATCTGAATCATAATAAATATTCGATAACTTTTTTTCCAATATTAATCTCAAATTCTATGAGATTTACTGTAGATAGAACTTTATCCAATGTGCTTGGGACTGGCAGTCAGTTGTCAATTAAAAACAAGACATTTTAAGTGAAAACATACATGTAGATTTGTTTGCCAATACTCTTTAAGAATGTGTCTATTGATTGGAATCTTCGCCATCTTCCCTACCTAAATCACACTCATAGATTGTAAATAACTTCCACATTTGGTTACTTTAAAATAGAAAAAAAAATTTAAGGGCACTTGCCAAGTAGAGAATCCTTGAATTCCGTAATTCCCATTCTCACACTCCTAGTCTTCTACAATTGTTTTACTAACACCTTCATTCCACAGCCATTTTTCTTAGTTCTTTCCCCCCTTCCTGAGTTTTTCCAAAGCAGTCAATTTTGTTTTCACAGAAAAAAAACAACTATATCCTTTTTATAATCTTGTCAATAGTTTATGTTCATATTTAACTGATTTTACATAAATAAGCAGGCAAACAATAAGCTCTTGGTAAATATAACCCCACTGATAGAAGCAGAACAGTAGCAGCATACTTAAGGTAGCCTTGGTTCAGAGAGCCAAAGGAATCTATTAGTGTGTTATATAAAAAGAATGTAGAGCATCATTAATTTGCTGAGTTAGTTAAATGCAGGTTGGTTAGGGAAGCTTCTATTATATATCCATATAACAAAATATACTGTCATGATGCCACCTCTTTAGGAAAATCTTCCTAGATGCCCCAAACCAGGTCAGGTAGTCTTTATAATATGACCTAAATTAGAGGTTGAATTATTATCAATGCACAGAAATGAGAATTCTAAAGCAGGGTGTCTCAACTTTGGCACTATTGACATTCTGGGCCAGATAACACTTTAATGTGGGGGCTGTCCTGTCCATTGTAGGATGTTTAACAGCATCCCTGGGCTCTACCCACTAAATGTACCATCGTCCCCACCCTACCACCAACCTGAGTTGTAACAATCTAAAATGTTTCCAAGTATCCCCAAGGTTGCAAAATCACTCCCTTTTCACCCCATAAAGAACCACTGCTCTAGAGGTATCCAGAAAGTAATTGGATAAGCATTCTTTTCTAATCTACGGCGCTCCCTGCTAAAAAAAAAAAAAAAAAAGAAAAAGAAGAAAAAAAAAGAAAAAGTACTAAATTTAGTATTTCACAGGATGCAATGTAACCTCTATTTATTTCATTGTTATATTTATAATAGCCTTAGATATTGAACACTTTAACTGCAAAGTTTTTTCAATGATTCCCCAGGGTATTACTTGACTCTTTCATCTTAAAATGTGCTAATGTTAACCACTTGATTTATCACGAAAGTGATAATGAAGTCACAAAGAGTTTTCAAAGTAATTATGTAAAATCCTTTTGGGTAAGGAACTTTCTTAATACTAACAGATTATATTATGCTCTTACACACTTGGCAAAACATAGGTGGCTGATGATACCACACAATAAGTATACCTGTACCCTTTGCACTTATTTGCCACAGAATGGCTAAGAAAAATAATGTTCTTTTGAATGTTTATATACACACACAGACATCTTTGTTCAGTGTTTAATATATTTGGCTAAATTTCTTAAAGCAGAATTATTGGATTAAAGGATGTGGACATTTAAAATTTTGATCTGTATCATCAAACTCCACAGAAAGACTATGACCATTTTTATGCCCACAATTGTATAAGTGGATTAAAGACCTAAATGTAAAAAGGGAAGAGACAGAGTTTATAGAGAATATTCTCATGTTCTTGGGGGGAGAAAAGTACTAACCATAAAGAAAAGGACCAATAAATCTGACTACATTAAAACTCAGAACCTCTGTTCATAAAAATAAAAAAGCTGTCGCAGAGTTTGAAAAGATATCGGCCAGCCACACATATACACACGTGCGTGCATGTGCACACTTGTATATTTTCATTTCCAACAAACATTAATCATTGAAAACAGGTCATGCAGTCCAAAAGAAAAATGGACAAAAGAATTATACACAATCACTTCACAAAACACAAAATACAAATAGCCAACAATCACATGTAGAGTTGCTAAACTTCATTAGTAATTCAAACACAATGGGAAACTACTGCACGACTACCAGGTTAGCACTCATACAATATCCAAGTTTGGCATTACCTAGTAATGTGGAAAAGCAACACACCCTGTGAGTAACAATTCTGCTCCTATTTATACACCTAGAAATGCATGCTTAAATATAATAACATACACGCACAAGTATACTATAGCATTATTATTTGTCATGATAAAAAACTGGAAATGTTCTGGTGTCTATCAATGGTAGAATGAAAAAACACATTGTGATACACTCAAATAATGGCATCTGTAGAAATGAAGATGAACAAATTATCCTTACAGACAATATTAATGAATGTTATGAACATGACTGAGTGAAGAAAGCAAAAAACCACTTTTTTCGTACAAAAAGTTACCTACATTTTATTCCATTTATATACATCTCAAAAACTGGCAAATATAAATTACACTATTTAGGGATGTAAGTGGTAACACCATAAAGAAAAGCAAGGAAATAATTACTATAAAGACCAGAAGAGTAGCTACCTCCGGGGTAGGAAGGGAGTTGTAACTGAGCAGTGATATTTACGTGGCTTCTTTCTATATTTTGATCTGATGATTACATAGGTATTCATTACATAACTATTTGTTACAGTGTACCTGTAAATTTACATAATTTTCTGTGTATGTTACATTCCACAACTTAAAAGTTTATAAAAAGATTTATATGATGTAATATGCAATAATACAGGTGGAAGCAAAAAAATCTTGCACATTCGTATCTATTTATAAATGCTTATAACACATGTGGAACAATATACAAATAAAAAAATGATTGCCTCTGTGGAGGGAGTATAATAGCAGGAGTACAAGTAAGAGAAAGAGACCAATTCATCACTACAAACTCTCTTAATATTTTTTGAATTTCGTATCATGGTTATGAATTATTTGTTCATAAAATTAAAAAAAAGAAAACAAAAAGGCAAATAATCACAAGCTAAAAATACCTAACACTTTCATACTTTATTTTGGAAAGAGAAAGTGGAACTGATTTTAAAAAAGAAACACTAAGATTATAGGCAGAGATTATTAGAGTGGTTTTCAATTATATGCTATGTATAAGAAATCCACTTTAAATACTGAAACATAGATGGGTTCAAAGAAAAGGGTAGGAAAATGTATAACATTCAAGTATTAGCCCTAAGAAAATTCCAGTGGCTGTATTAATATCAGACAAAAATAGACTAAAGAATCAAAAGTATCATCAGGGACAGAGAACACCACTTCACAATGATAAAGAAGCCAAACTGTATCAAGAATATATAATCTTAATGTGTATGCACCTAATAACCACACAAAAATACCTGAAGCTAAACCTGAAAGAACTGAAAAGAGAAGCAGACAATCCTGAACTACAGGTAGAAATTTCACTATTCTTCTTTTAGTAATTAATAGAACAAGGAGACGTAAAAAAGGATTTAAAAGACTTGAATGATACAAGCACCCTGACCGAAATGGAACACTCCATCAGACAATAACAGAATACATTCATCCAAAGTAAACGTAGAACATTCAACAAGAGAACCATAAAACAAGTCTAAATAAATTTAAAGGAATGATAGCATACAAAGTATGTTCTTTTATCACAACCAAATTCAATTAGAAATCAGTTAACAGAAAGATATCTAAAAAATTTCCTAACACTTGGAAATTAAACAACACAATTCTAAATAATCCATGTATCAAAGCAGCAATCACAAGGGTATATTTTGAATTGAATATATTTGTGGGATGAAGCTATAGCAGTCATTGGAGGGAAACTTATAGGTTTAAAAGTGATGAAAAAGGTACAGAACAATATGCAGAATATGCCTACTCCACACTGAATGTAAGGGCAGAGTCTGTAATCTATTTTGGTCACTGCTTTATCCTGCCTAGAATAGCGCCAGGTACACAGTAGCCACTCAGTATTTGTTAAATGAATGAGTATGCCAAGGGGTGGAAATATATATATACATGTATGTACTAGACTAAAACACTTCAAGAAGCATATAACAGAAACTGGTAACAGATTATGCTGTGGGATTAGGAGTAGGTCCTGAGAGGTAGGGTAAAGACAGGGAAAGAAAGTTCGTAATAACTATATATTATTACTAACACATAGCCAAAAAATGACAATAAAGTTTTACATGTATAATCACAAATATCTGTCAGAGCAGCTCCTATTTAACTATTATTTTGCTTCATTACCACCTTCCATGCAAGAAGAATAAGAATCATGGTGATAAACACCACTTATTAGGTACCTATCATGTGTTTGCTACTGTCCTGCATGACTATTTCCTTCCTCTTCTCTCACCTTCCAGCATATACTTCTCAGATTTTTTAGTGTTGTGGACTTCTGGAGATATAATTTAGCACAGGAGATAATTTCCTCTATATATTCTTCTAAAGTCTGAAAAACTTTTATTAGTTTAAAAGTTTTTCTGCCACTAGATGGCACTCTCACTTAATAGACAAAAGACTGACATAGTCAAATTGGCCCTTTTCCTCAAACTGCAGAAACTGTCCAATAAGCAAGTCTATTTAAGGAAAAAGTAAATCATCTCAAGATCTTTCCAAAGGCACATGTGGGCCTTATTCCAGACCTACAGAATCAGTTTCCAAAAATAAGAGTAAAGGATGCATGTATAATTCTAAAACAATATTCCCAATCCCTACAATTGTTGAAAAAATTCATTAATTATAACCAGATATACTGCTATTAAAAGTACAACTAAAGTATTAGCTAGCACTTTTATTAAAGAGAAATATATTACAGTATACTAATATATATAACAACAGTGTGTGCTATGGTCTAAATGTGTTTCCCAAAATTCATTTTGAGACTTGATCACAAATGTGACAGTATTTAGAGGTAGGACCCTTAGGAGATGATTAAGTCATGAGAGTGGAGCCCTCATGGATGGAATTAGGGCCCCTAACAAAGAATTTGAGGAAATGGGTTTATTCCCTTCTGTCCTTCTGCCATGTGAGAACACAGCAATAAGGCACCATCCTGGAAGCAGAGATCAGCTCGACAGACACCGAACCTGCTGCAACCTCGATCTTGGACTTGTAGCCTATACAACTGTTGAGAGATAAATTTGTTGTTTATAAATTACCCAGTCTCAGGTATTTTGTTATAACAGCACAAATAGAGCTACTGACCCTCTACAATAAGTACGTTAGGAAAAAAAGAAACAGAACATCTTGTTAGCTGCATCAGTAAGCTGGCTTTAACCTTGAGAGCATTTGCTAAACTTAGTAAACAAACATGGGGAAAAAGGAGAGCCCAAGTGAAGAATATAAGAGGAAATTGTTCCAAATAACAGAGCAGGGATAACCAAATTTAAATTTAAATTTAAAAGTGATCCTGCAACATACTCTTTGGTAAGACTATGGAAAAACAGGTATTCTTATACTACTGCTGGTAAGAAACCCAAACGGTACAATCACGGTATTGAGGAGAATTTGGCAATAACTAGTAATGTTGTCTATGCATTAACCCTTTGATACATCAGTCTCACCTCTAGGAATATTAAATGAAATGATATATATACAAGAATATTCAATATAATATTATTTGTAATAGCAAAAGAAGAGATAAAATTCAAATGAGTGTTAATTATATACATTGTAATTATCTATCCAATGGCCTATTCCACAGGCATAAAAAGGAATAAGGAATATCTCTA
Source organism: Daubentonia madagascariensis (assembly GCA_023783475.1). Classification (NCBI taxonomy): domain Eukaryota; kingdom Metazoa; phylum Chordata; class Mammalia; order Primates; family Daubentoniidae; genus Daubentonia; species Daubentonia madagascariensis. The sequence continues at coordinate 20,285,303 of JAKFHU010001990.1, forward strand.
TAGATTGATAGAGTGATTTCCAAAATATAATTTTAAATTGAAAAAAATCAAAGTATAGAACAATATACAGAATATGCTAACTTTTGCATAAGGGTGAAAATATGAAAATATACATGTCTAATATTTTCAAAATAAACCAAAAGCTAAAAAGAAAATGATTATCAATTAAAGGAAAGAAAAGGCGAAGGAATAGAATCACGTAATTTTGTGCATAATTAAAACAGAAAATCAAACATGGGGAAAAGAAGTAACCCTCCCCCAAATTGGGGGGAAAAAAAACTGAAATAAATCTGGCTGAATGTCAACTTGGTAACACCATAAGAGAAAATAATGACTTCAAGTGACTTTAAAAACACAGTATGAACACATTTTTCATAAGATGTACTCTACAACAGAAGAAAATATAAAGAAATTTTAAACTGCATTTGGAACTCTTACCATTTAGTAAAGTTGGTATAAAATTTTTGAAACTATTATAGGTGGATTATATGATAAAGCAAATAATCAATTGTGATTATCTTAGGAACTAAGATTTTCTGCATAGAAGAGATACAAGTATAAAATTAAAGACTTTAAGAAAAAATTCCATAATCTTAAATTGGAAATATCAGTATAAATTTGTGATGTTTTTATATTAAGAAAATTAGTTATATCTGTCCACTAGTATGGGAGTTCCTCAAAAAACTAAAAATAAGATTACCATATAATCCAGCAATCTCACTACTGGGTATATAACTAAAGGAAAGGAAATGAGTACGTTGAAGAAATATCTGTACTCCCATGTTTATTGCAGCATTTTTCACAATAGCCAAAATATGGAACCAACCTAAGTGTCCATCAACAGATGGATAAAGAAAACGTGGCATATGCACACAATGGAATACTATATAGCCATACAAAATCCTGTCATTTGCAGCAACACGGATGAGCTTGGAGGACATTATTTTAAGTGAAATAAACCAAGCACAGAAAGACAAATTGGAAGCTAAAAACAGTGACCTCATAGAAGTAGAGTAGAACAGTGGTTCCTAGAGGTGGAAAAGGGTAGCAAGGAGGGGGAAATAGCCAAACGCTATTTCGTACTGGGTACAAAAGTACAGCTAGATAGGAGGAATAAGTTATGTTCTATGGTGCTACAGGGTGACTCTAATTAACAACAATTTATGATGTATTTTCAAATAGCTAGAAGAGCAGATTTTTAATATTCCCAACACAAAGAAAATGAATGTTTAAAGTGATAGATATGCTAATTACCCTGATTTGACCATTATATACTGTATATACGTACTGAAATATCACACTGTATTCCATAAATATGTACAATTATGTGTCAATTAAAAATAATATCATCACATATATCTAGGTAGAAAAAATAATAATAGATAAAATTGGTGGCTTTGAACAATCATTTGGGTCAGGCAGGTGGAGGTGAAACTAGTTACATATACACAAAGTGGTCTTGAAAATCTTCTGTTAACTTCTGGTATTATATACACAGCAACAAAAATAAAACTAGCTAAAATGCATCAGTGACTTGGAAGAAAATCTCGTAGTGAGGAGTATTCTCTGAAATAATGCTGCATGACCGATGCTACTGATGAGGCAAAATGATATTGAGTAGAAAAACATGGAAGATTCTGAATATAGGGACAAGAATATCTTAACTGATTTATTTTACTTATATTTTTCTTTTAGGTATGTACACAGTATAATGATAATCTATGTTTAAATAAGTCTAACAGATAAAATATTATGTCATAGTTTAACTGGTATCTTTTTAAAGTGGTGCATCTTGCAATTGATGACACCTTAGATTCAATGAATATTAAGTTTTCTTAATACATAAGTTCTTCTGAGAGGTCTTACCCACTTTTTGCTATATTTATAAGGGATCTTTCTGATATCTTAAAAATTTCTTTTTGATTGTTGCTTATATATAGAAGTAAAATTTTGAATGCTGAGTTTATACTCAGCAACTTTGCCAAACTTTCCTCATTTTATCCTATGCCTCTCATAACCTGTCCTTCTTATTTTATCTGCTTATATCTCCCTGTGCTGAATTCAGAATAATATTCTCATAGTTATGTTCCAGTTCACAAATCTTTTCTTCACCTACGTCTAAGCTGCTAATGTTTGAATGTGAATTGTCTTTTGATCCCAACAAGTACATTTTTTATTTCTTCAAATTGCTTTTCAAAGAACCCATGTTTTCATTTCTAATACTCTCTTAAAGATTCTTCTTTGTGAGGTATCCTTTAATTCTTTAAACATATCATCTGTAGTTGTTCTATGTTTTCTATTCTGACTATTCTAATATCTGTAATAGCTGGGGGGTCTAATAACCAATATAGGTTGTTTCTGATGGTTGTCACAGTGATTCACTTTCTCATGTGTTTGGTGGTCTTTGTGAGCTCATTCCTTGGTATTAATGAAAAGAAATACTATGGATCTAAATTGGGAGACTGGAGAAATTTTCTCCCAGAAAGGATTTGTTTCTGCTTCAGACAGTAGCCACCATCCTAGATGTGCTGTTATGGAGCTTCTCCTAATAGGCATCCCTACCACTATAGCCTGGCCTACCTGTCAGGCTCTGCCTGTTAACAGGTTGTCCCCAGATGACAAGGTTGTTGTTTTTGCTTTGTTCTGGAAAAAGATTCTCAGAGATTTTCCTAATGCTTGTGAGACCAATACCATCTAAAAAAAAAAATGTAAAATGTATGTTCTTTAAGGCTTATGGTTCTGCAGTGAAAGGGTCCCTTACAACATCTAGTCACCCTTAATGCTGTAAGCAGAAGTACCAATGCCTTTTTTAAAAATGGCGGATTAATTCTAAAATATGACAGTTGGGCTTTTCTCTACTGATAACAGCATAAAGGATATATCAGAAAAAAGAACAATACTTAGAACTATTTTGTAAAATCACTTGAATGTAAGATACAGCTAACTCAGTACTTAGAGAGAAATATTAGCCTCAAATGCAAATATTAAAAAAGAAAAGCTTAACATAATGATCTAACTTTCTACCTCAAGAAGCTAGAAAAGGAGAGCAAATCAAACTCTAAAAGAGTAGAAGGAAATAAAGATAAAATCAGAAATCAATACCGTAAAAAACAAATGTATGACAGAGAAAAATCAACAAAGCCAAAATCTCGGTTCTTTGAAAAGATTAACAAGTGACAAACCCTTAGCAAAACTGATTAAGATAAATCACATATAATTTCCTTATTACAGGAACTATATTAAGCCCCAGTCTACTTCCTGTCACTTACTTTAATAGGATAGAATAACAAAAGTAAGCCTGAAGACTCAATTCCTGAAAGGTCAGTTATGTTTCTAACCTTAAATTGCATATCCCAAACAAATATTCTAGTATTAAAAAGGGATACAGTGAAAATGGAACAATGTATTATTATTGGAAACTTTACTCATATAGTTAATCTACTGATAAAATGATGACTTCAGAGTTCTGCCATCTAAATGTTGCCAATTTCGAGAATCTATTAAAGAAAATATAACATATGAAAGATCTACACTCAAAGGGAATAAAAATCAAGAGGACAATTATCTTAATCAAGCCTTTTAAGGTACTTTAAAAAACCATGTAAGTCATGGCTTCTTAAACTTGTCCTTAAAGTACCTCTAATGGCAAAAGGGAATGAATTAGAACTCCTAAGGAATTAGGGAGTATCTTACTAAAAGCAATCCTGTGAAGGTTCAAAAAGATATGAAGGCTAATATCTTATCTTAAAAATTTGTGAGAATTTTACATTCCACTCTAAAAGTATTACTAATGTCTTTTGCCTCCCAAATCTTTACATCATATGTAATTTGTTGTTTCTCAAACACATGTTTAGGGATTCTCTAAATCCAGGTTGGGAATCATAGGAGCAAGTTTTATTACAAATTGATAGAGTTTTTATGCTTAGTGAAGGCTTGTGAATCAAATATTTGACCATGGATAATCTTATGCAGAACCACTTTATACTAATTATCCTAATAATTATGACTGAGCCAATTTAGTTTACGTATGTAAACTGTTAACAAATGCTTACCTGCCTACAAATGCAAGCTGTAAATTTTAGCTTACTTTTATCCCTAGGGAGAAGTAAATGATATTACTGACAAAATATTTATAAACTGTTATACAGTTTTAGAGTTTGAAATAAAAATTAATGAATATTTCATGTTCTCTGAGGACTTAATTAAAAAATTTTTGTAAGGGCAGTTGATTCATGTTCCTAAGTTACTTATCCTTTTTATCTTCATAATTACAATAATTTATAACTTACTGAACAAAATGATTTTTTAAAAGAGCAATTCAAACAGGACTTAAAAAACAACTAAAATATCATATGTCAAAGGGAATTACTGAGGGCCAAAAGGCAAATAAATCTAATCTGATCAATCACACATAATGCACTAAAACTCTTGGTAAAGACAACTTCCAGAAATTTGAAGGAAGACATATAAAATACCTAAAATATTATATTTCAAAACCAAAAATTTACCCATAACACATAATTCTTTCAATATAAACAACTTTCTGTAAAGTACTAAATATTTTCATTTAGATTTGGTTTCAAGCATAGAAGAAAAAAATAGAGTACATTTACCTAAGATACATTTTACTATACCTTTTACTGTACCTACAACCTATAAAACAGCCTGAGGTCCATTTTAAGGACTTCTCTAAGGGTTAAATTTTTCCTATGGATACCAAGATCCTGCTATAACAAAACATTCTCCTTGCTAGAGCAAGAAATAAAACAGATTCAAAGTGTGATCTGAATTCTAATTAAAACAAACATTAAGATTAAATAAAGAGGAGGCTTGAGAGTAGTTAAAAGCACAGGTAAGAACAAAGGTAAAGATTATAAAACTGAAATAATTATACATAAGGGGCCTATTCTTAATTATTTTTATTCTCTTTGCTTTCATTCTATTTTTAATTCAAATGTCAGCATATCTACAAAAAAATACTCCCATGAACCACATCTTTCTTTTGTTGTTCAACTACTATAAATATCTCCCTGTTATTATTTATGGTACTCAAAAATAGTACCAGGAAATATGTATTTTATATTTTATATAATATTATTAGGTATTGTCAGTATTGCCTAACAATTGTTTACACGGCAGCAAACTGAGAATTATGCTTAAAATATACATATAATACATTTTATAACAATTCAGGTCATGTTAAGCAAAATACTAAGAATATCCCAAACCCCAATAACTCATATATAATCAGCTAATTTTCTACTTCTTTGTACAAATTATAGGCAGAGCCAACTAGGAAATGCTAGACATGAAAACAGAGGGTAAAGAGCTATAAAAGCAAGGCAGAAGCCCCAAGAATGTTCTCCTCCCCAAGAATTAATATTCTTTACTTCATGTACATTATCATTTTCAACTTTTATTTACTGATTTACCTAGTCTAGCAGCTCATTCACTAGTTACAGAGTACTTAAAAGTCTGTATAACTTTCAAAACTGAATAGCTAATTACTGAGATCTTATGTGCCAGAAACTGTTCTAAGAAATGTATATGTATTAACTCATTTAATCCTCACAAAAACGTTATGAAGAAGGTAATATTGTTATCTTCATTTTATAGAGAAGGAAACTGAGGCACAGAGAGGTTAAGTAACATGCCGCAGGTAACAAACCTAATAAGTGGCAAAACAGGGCCAAGAATCCAGGTGGTCTGACTTCGGGGCAACATTCTTAACCCTGTCATATACTACCTCCCTGCCTTCATGGGCCTACAGAAAATCATAACTAAGATCAAGTCTGTGGCCAGTGAATTTCTGTCAGGAAAAGTTCTCTTCTGATGCACATTCCCTCATCATTTACTAATGCTAAGCCTTGTGACAGAATCTGGCGATACCAAGTGAATCATGGTTCCCAATCTCAAGAATGTAAAGAGGTTAATAATAATTAACTAAAATGCAATGTGGAAAGCTGTAATAGAAGCTTAAAATAAAGTGCAAAGGGTACTCAGGGCAAAGAGAGATTATGTATTAAGGGCAGAAAAGGTAAGCTTCATAGACGAGATCACGTCTGAGATGAGTCCTAACTACTAGGAGGTTTGCCAGGCACAGAAAGTAAAACACTTCAAGAGATAAGGCCATTTGCTAACCCATATTTTGCTCTATCATCAGTAACTTACACTAAGGAGCAAACTATTTCTGCCAAAAATACACTAAAAACAAATTAACTATGAAAGGGGGAATAAAAGGCATTAAAATAACAGTAATCTTTGTCATCAGAAAAACCCCAATTTTTACAGTTAATTTTACATAAGTTTCATTATTGATTGATTGTTGAAAATAGAAGAACTCCTGCACTGAAAATATATCTTTTTCTCTAATGGAGCAACAGAAGAATAAAATGCAAGGAAAAAATGGCAAGAGGTATAGAAGTAGGTCTTATATTTCTTTATCTTGAACCACTGGACATATGAGATTATTTTAGAAAATATTTTAGTAAACAAAATATATAATAAACATACACAATTCTATCCTGTTTAAAAATTTCAGAATAATATATTTAAAAGAGGAAAAATATATAAGCATTTCTATCATTTAGGGCAGAAAACGGATCAGGAAAGGCCACCCACCCTCATGGCAGGTGGCTGAAATGGCATGACTTCACTGCCAGACCAAACTAAAAACATGTCAACATCCAACGGCTTAAAAGGTAACCAATGAAAGGTTTCGTGGCCAGTTTCTTGGAATGTCGATAAGCCAAACCAAAAGCCGTATTTTCTAAGTGATAAAGGCTATAAAATCGTGAAAATCTATTTACAACAATAAAGAGTACCAAATATGAATAAACAGTACTCTATCAATGTGAGTGTAGGTATACTGTGCATGCACTTGCACATACAGATACACCTGTTCTGGTAAAGATTGGATGAAAAAACTAATTCTTAAATTTCAAGGACAAATCCAAGAATATTTGAGTAAAGAAAAAATTTTAGGCCCCTTTTGTAAAAAGCAAGGCTAGATAGAAAAATTACAAGGGACTTTAAATAATTTGAATGTATATTATGGGTAATCATGACAATGAAACATACAGTTCACCTAATGTATAATTTTGTTAATGGTCCTGATGACAGAAAATATAGGTGCAAACAAGAATCATTTCTGGCAATTGTGTCATACATTATCAGCATTTTGTCTATGAACTTGTAAAGTCATGCTGAAAACAGATGGAACACAGCAACACCAAATGAGAGTCAATTTGGCTTGCTGGGTCAGAATTATGGATGTTATTTTGAGCAGTTTTATTAGTCAATCACAAATAAGAAGTCATAAAGAACAGCCCTCAGAACAAGAACTTCTATTGGCAGAGTAAAATGTAAAAATGAGAACACATATACAAAGGCATAAATATTAATGTCTTCCAAGGATTAAACTTATATTTAACTGATAACAATTTTGTCAAACAGACAAAATGAAAATGTACAGCATGAAGACTAATGTTAGTGATGTACTGTATACTGAAAATCTGCTAAGAGTAGATTGTAGGTGCTCTCACTATGAAGGTAACTATGTGAGATGATGGACATGTTAATTTGTTTAACACCAGTAATCATTTTTCTGTGTATATCAAAATATCGTGTCGTACACCTTAAATATGTACAAAAAGAGAAATTCTCTTAAAATAAATAAAAAGAAAAATGAAAATGTAAAATTAAAAGAAAGCCTAAATCTGGAAATTCATTAATCCAAAAGGCAAGTGATAGTTTATTAAACAACATGCTAACAGCAATGATTTAGCTTTTAAAATTACATTCCTATCTAGGACAATCTTCCAAAATAAAGGCAAAATTCATGAACAGCTACAAACAAAAAACATATTTAGGTTAAGCCATGGAATAGTTAGTGGACCATAGCAGAAGAACACAGATGTGTATCTCTGCAGTATATGATGTCTACACTGCTATACTGGATTACAAGTCCATTAAACATCTGTGCCAACTTCTGGAGGGTATATTCCATTTCTGTCTTTCCTTGTTGAAAATACTTACAAAGAGAGATAAAAATGTATGCTTAAAAGTGGTTCATTCTAGATTTTTGCATCCTTACGATGCTGTATATATATAAAAAAAATTAAAGACAGAGGATTCTATGAAATATATTTTAAATTTTAAAAGGTGGTTCATGAAAAATGTGGCTACAGATTTAAAATAGTCAGTTATTTACCACTTGCCCACTGTTTCAGCCAGACTAGGAGCGTCTGAAAAATGGTGAATAAATTTTAGAAAGCATTATCTACCCTTTGTTCAATTATGAAATTAGTATTTTCCAGCCTCTCAGGTCAGAAACCCTAATGGAAGGACAAAGTTAGAAGGGGACTTATAGGATTTAGAAGATACCATGATTTATATTTTCAATCCACAAAGATGCTCAAAATATTTTAGCACAAGCCTTCTTAAAGCCTTAAATGTATAAACTTCATTAGAAAAATAAAGCCATCCAGAGTTTACTGCTATAGAATAACTGCCATAAATTATAGTGTCCAATGCCCCACCTAGAGCATTTAATACAATCACTAGATTTCAACTCCACTTAATGCTTACAAGGAAAGGCAGAGAGTAAGACAATGCAAATGCTTAAGTTACACCTTTGTGGCAAGGAAGAAGGAAAGTTCCTAGTTATCACCTCCTGGACACACTGATTCATTTTCCTTAGTTCAGGGCTTCTAAGCACCTTAGCTTCCAAACAACTGGCTCCTTTCATCGTAGGCTCCAGTGACTCAGTATTGTTTGTATTACAATGTTTCCTGATAAAGGCAGAGATCATACCTGACCAACACTCCAAAGTGAAAGGTGCCCTTTATTTCAGCTAGTTTTAAGTAGGAAAAGAGAAACCACAGACTATTTAAAATAGAGGAAAATTAATGTAGAAAGTTGGTTATACAAAGGATTAAAGATATAAGAAGTCACCACGAGAAGAGTGAGACAACCAGTAATACCCGGAAGTAACTACCACTCCAAGGCTACAGAGACAAAGGAAAGAGGAATCGCTAAAAGGGTCACACAGTGGATGCTGGAACTATGGCAGGCCTGTCCAGTGGGAATTGGAGCCACAAAAGAAACAGCTTTTGCCAGCAACACACTAAAGTGAGAAGGGAAGAAATGCTCTGGCCTCTCCCTTCCTTAAATCTCCCATTAGTGTTTCCCATTGGGTTCCCCAAACCCAGTGGAAGTCAGCCTACAGGGAAAGGCAGCCTGCAAAGTTAGCCCTCCTTCAGTATAGAAGAAAGCAGAAGGGTACAAAATGGATCTGAGGGCGAACAAACCCAAGAACAGCACAACTTCCAATACAGTTCACATAAAGACAATCTCATAAATTCCTCAATCCACCTAATTTCTCATTTATTACACCAGCTGGCTCTAAGACTTCAATTGCATATTGATACTTCTAGATCATCTTTCAGATTTTGAAATAAAACTCCTAAAACATCAATATCCAGAAATCTAATTCTGCTAGGCAGGACAAGAACTACCCAACTAGTTATTATAATCAGATATGTCATAACGTTCAACTGAGGTAACGGGAAGTTTGGTTGTCTGTCTTTTAGTTTGCCTATCAAGTCTAATTTGGAGTAATTTAAAAGATGCATTTTCCAAGAAAAATAAAATACTCCCTAGATAAATGAAGATCATGTCAACCAACACTTAGCATAAACTACTTAAAACTGTTGCCAAGTAGATGCCTCAAATGTGCTTTCTCCAAAGCATCTTTTCATAGTCTTTAAAGACATGTTGAGTTTTTAATTATAGATGACTGAATTCATATGTACTTATTAAATTCCTAGGAGAAATCAGAGTGCTGACTGAAATTCTTTGGTATGAGAAGAATATTGGATATTGTGATTAAGAATTGTTAAAAGCCAACCTTAGCATTAAAAAAAAAAAATCAATACACTGTTTCACATACAAAAGAGTAACTGCCAAAAATAGTGACTGCTATCAGCTCTGGATTGGAACTCACTACACTACAACATTAAATCCGAACATTTCAACAGCTCCCTGAAACTTCTATTTTGCTACAATTGTTAGTGTGTTTATTCAAAATTTATAGAAAATTATAAAGCAAAACTTATTGTTTTTCAAAATTTCTTGATAAATCCATTTAATGAAAATATATCTATCAAGTAGAACTTTTTAAAAAAAATCTTAAACTCTTTCCAAATGGTTAAAAAACTTTGTCTATTAGAAATATTATCTAATTTTCATCAAACTGACATTAATACATCAAATCTGTTGTGAAATACCATTAATTTTACTTTACATACATTTTTAAATAAATATTCTGCCTTGACTCAAGATTTCAACAACAAACTATAAAGCTATGTAACATGCTTTAATTTTATTATCTTAATAATAGCAATAAATTCTATTTTTATGTGATAAAGGACATTTATCACATGGCTCAAAAGATGAGAAAGATAGAACATTCAGTATGGTTAACAGTGGCAACGTCATGTTAACTTTGATGAAACAGTCCTAGTAAGTCCTTATTTGTCCCTGGAGGCCTTCAGACAAACATTTAGGTCTCTACAAATTTAGAAAGCAGAAAAATAATAATTATCTAATATGATATTAAAGATAAAAAAGATAATTTATCTTTCTTAAAAGAGTATGAATAGCCAATAAATAAGTGTCATTTCAGAATAAACTACCATAAAATGATTGTAGCTATTTTTAAAATAATGTCACCATACTGTCATTTATCAAATAGAATTAAAAACAGAAAAACTGCTACCTTATTCATTACTTTAATATTTTTTTTTTCATTTTAGCAATGAAAGTAGTTTTTTCTGTAAACACTCACCATCCACTCAGATACAATAACATCCACTTTTTCCACAGGAAGATGAACTTCTTCTATCTTTCCTTTAATTAGTACAATAGTATCTTCAAGTTTATTTAGTCTGAAAGTCATCATAATGAATTAGATTAGTATGTTAAACAGATTCTCAAAGCTAGTCAAATTATATAATTTTTTTTGCCAACTATTCATATTGTTTTGTGGAACACAGAAGTATTTTCAAAGTTTGTTTATCCCCAGGGCATAAAATTATTTTATGGTCACTCTATGAGTGCCTAAGAATGTTCCTGATTAATATGGCAATACACTGAACCAATACTTAAAACTTCAGCCTGAAAAGAAATCTGAATTTTATCAGTAATATGTGTCAATAAAGTGACCGTGTCTTTAAAAAAAAAGGAGGGGGGGTGAGGAGACACAGACGAGACACACAGACAACAAAAGTATGGTTTAAAGGGAAGCAGTGTGTCATAGGAGTGAGAGAATTTGAAGCCAGAAGCCCTTACTTTAAGTAAGTGCTAGAGGCCAGAAGCCTCTAGCACTTGTCAGCTATGTGATCGTCACCAACTTTTTTAGTAATTTTGCTGAGCCTGTGTGCTCATGTGTAAAAGACAACGATAATACCTGCCCTACTCACTTCACAGGCTATTGTAAGGATCAAATATTTGTGAAAGCTGTATATACATCTCAAGCAATATATAACGGTTAATGACATTATCATCAGTAACAAAATAGTATATGTTACACAAAACTTGAAATCCTACCCCAATAAAAAATTATTTAACCTTGACCAATGTATTCATTAGATTTTTTTATACAGTTATATCTATATAATCATAAGATAAGCACACATTTTCAACTTCCCCTTCTTCTGCAACTTGAAACAACAGAGTTAAAGAGAGAATTTTAGAAAAGTGAAAGCAAGCTGCTGATGAAGTTTATATCTAATTAGATTAATAAATTCTCAATCCTCAGAGAATGTATTTAAATTAAGTACAGAGGATTTTTTCTGCATTAAAGGAGAAATCCCCCCCTCCAACTTCATCAAGGTATTATTTACATACAATTGAATGCATTCATTTTAAGGGTACACTCTGCTGAATTTTGAAAAACATAGATACTTGGGTGACCAACAACATTATCAATATATAGACATTTCCATTTCCCCCAAAAGATTCATCAGTACCCATTCCCAGAAAATCCTCCCATACACACGTAACTACTGATTTTCTTTCTTTCACTATATATTAGATTTGTATTTTGTAGAGTTTCATACTAACAGAATCATATTTTAAATGTACCCTTTTGTGCCTGGTATCATTCGATAAGCATGATACTTTTTAGATTCGTGCATTATGTGTGTGTATGTGTATCAGTAGTTCCTTCCTTGTTATTACTGAGTAGTATTCCACTGCATGATAAACCACAATTTTGTTTATCCACTCACCTGTGGATGGAATTCTGGATTGTTTCTAGCTTTGGGCTATAATGAATAAAATAAACATTTGTGTATAAGCAGAATTGCTGCTCGATCAAATGGTAGTGTATATCTACTTTTTTTTAAGAAACTGCCAATTCGTTTTACAAAGTGAATACACAATTTTATATTCCTGCCAGTAATGTATGTGCATTCCTGTTGCTTCACATCCTTGTCAATGCTTAGTGTTGTTGATTTTCAAAATTTTAATTGTGTAGCAAGATTTCATTGTGGTTCATAAATTGCATTTTCCTAATGATCAAGCATTTTTTATGTGCTTTTTGGCCATATTCCCATATCTTTTGCCCATTTAAAAAAATGAGCTCAGTGTATTATTATTGAATTGAAAGAGTTCTCCACATATTCTGAATAAAAACCCTGTCGGATTTATGTACAGTGAATATTTGTTACCACATAACGGCTTGGTTTTTTCACTTTTTTAATGGTGTGTTTTAAAGAACTAAAGTTTTAATTTTGATGAAGACCAATTTATCACTCTTTTCTTTTACATTTCATGCTTTCGGCGACGTACCTAAGAAATCTTTGCCTACATCAAATAGTTTCACCTATCTTTTCTTCTGAAATATTTTAGTTTCTATTTTAATTTTTCTATATGGTATCATGTTCATTTTTTCCTCCATGTCAGTATCTATGGACATGGTGTTGGAAAAACTTTGTTGAAAAGATTATCACTAGTGAGAGTTTCAACTTTGTTGGGAAAACTATCACTAACCTATGGAATTACTTTGGCAACTTTGTCAAAAACAACTATATCTGTGTGGGTTTATTTCTGGATTTTCAATTCTGCCCCCAGGATTTAGACGTGCATCCTTAGGCCAATACACTATCTTGATTACTATAGTTTTAAATTAAGTCATGAAATCTGGTAGTATACACCTTTCAAACTTATTCTCCTTTTTAAAAATCCTTTTGCTTTTTTTGAATCAGCTCCTGGTGTTTTACACTTTCCAGCGTTCATGTCTTACCCATATTTCATAAAATTTATCCCTAATATTTGATGGTTTTGCATGTATTATAAATGTTATATATTTTTAATTGAATTTTAAAATTCATAATTGTACATATTTATGGGCTATAATACGTTTCAATGCATGTATATAATGGTATATATTTTTAAGCTTCAATTTCTAGTTGTTTGTGGCTACTTATAGAAATATAATTGATTTGCATATTTTGACCTTGAAGCCCATGACCGGGATCAAGGTTTTAATTTTAGCTGTTTTAATGGCTATTTTATAGATTCCTTAGGATTTTAAATGTACACGATGACATCATCTAGGAGTTACGACAGTTTTACTTCTTCTTCAAATCTGTTTATCTTTTATTTCCTTTCTCTGGTTTGTTGAACTTGTTAGATTCGCCGGCACAATATTAAATAGAAGTGGTGAGAGTAAATGTCCTGGTTTTGTTCCTAATTTTAGGGGGAAAGCATTCACCAGTTATTATCAAATATGACACTACTTGCAGGTTTTTATAGGTGTTCTTCATCAGAAGAGAAAGTTTCCTTCTTTCCTAGTTTGCTGAGAGTTTTATTTATGAATGAGTTTTCAATTTTGACAAATAGTTGATTATATGGTTTTCCTTTTTTATTCTGTCAATATGGTGAATTATGTTGATTTTTTGAATGTTAAGCCTGTCTTGCCTTCCTAAGATAAACCCCACTTAGTCACAGTTTATCATCTTTTTTACATATTGTTGGATTCAAGTTACCTGTGTTTTGTTAATGTTTCCACCCATGTTCATGAGGGCCACTGGTCTGTAGTTTACTTTTTCTGGAATATCTTTGTTTGGTTTTAGTATCACTGGCCTTTTAAAGTGTGTTGGAAAGGGTTCTGTTCTGTTTAGTACTTTCTTTAAAAGGAATATTATTTTTTCATTAAATGAAAAGAGCTTAATTTGTGGAAAGTTTATATTTACCAACTCGTTTTCTTTACTAGATCTAGGTGGTCAGATTTTTTAGTTCTTCCTGAATCAGTTTTGATAACTTCTACTTTTCAGGGTATTTTTCCATTTCACCTAAATTGTCAATATTAATTAGCATAAGTGTGTTCATAATATTCCCTTATTATCCTTTTTGTCTGTATGGTCTGCAGTGATGTCCCCTTTCACTTCTAATACTGATGATTTCTATCTTCTTTTTTCTTCTTAATAAGTCTATTTAGAGGTTTATCAATTTTATTATTTTTTTAAAAGAAACAACTGTGTTTTCATTAATTTTCTCTATTGTTTTTGTTTCACTGATTTCTGTTATTACCTTTATTTCCTTTCTTCTATTAATACCTACTTGGGCATATTTTGCTTTTCTTTCTCTAGCATCTTAAGATGAAAGCGTAGATCACAGATTTTAAATCTTTGTTCTTTTCTAATGTAATCATTTAAAACTTTTAATTTCCTTCTAAGTACAGCTTTTGCTGCATGGCACAAATTTTGATACACTGTGCATTTGTTTTAATTCAGTTCAAAATATTTTCTAAATTTGTTTGCCTTGTGATTTCTTCTTTGACCCATAGACTATTTAGAAGTGTTCTGTTTAATTGCCAATTATTTGAGGATATACTAGATATCTTTCTATGATTGATTTATAATCTAATTTAAGTGTGGCCCTCAAGCTTAGTATGGAAGATTTAAATCCTTGTAAATTTATTGAGATTTCTGTCATTGCCCTACATATAATCTATCTTGTTGAATGTTCTATGTGCACTTAAAAAGAACATGATTCTGATGTCTTTCGGTGGAGTGTCATATAAAAGTCAATTTGGTCAAGCTCTTGGTGTGTTTAGGTGTTCTATACTCCTATTCAGTTTATATCTACTTGTTCTATCAGTTATTGAGGGAAGAGTATTGATATTTCCTGCCATGATTATAAACTTACTTATTTCCCCTTTCATTTCTGACAGTTTTTGCTTCATGTATTTTGAAGGTTTTAATAGATAAATATAGGTTTGCTATTATATATTCTTGGTTATTTGATACCTTTATGAAATATTCTTTATTCCCAATAGTTTTTATAGTTTCCTTTGAATGATATTAATATAGTCACTCTAACCTTTTTTAATAATCCATGTTTCCATGACATATTTTCCCCCTTTTACTTTTCACCTATGGTGTTTTTATAATTAAATTGGATTTCTTGAATAAAGAGAGTAGTTAGGTCTTACTTTTTATCCAGTCTGAAAACCCTGTCTTTTAACTGGGTGTTTAGATCAGGAATTGAAAAGTTATGGCCCACTAACCCATAACCCGTTTTTTTTTATAGCCACAAGCTAAAGAGTTAAGAAAGAAGCAGCAAAAGCAGCAGCAGCAACAGTGACAGAGACTGCAGGTGACCCTCAAAACTGAAAATATTTACTATCCAACCATTTACAGAAAAAGTTTGCCAACCCTTGCTTTGGACCACTATAGAGGCACAGCTAAGAGGAAAAAAAGAATGCAGTGGGAAGATCTGATATAGAATTAAATGGGTTCCCAGAAGGAGAGAAGAAATAAAAGGGACAGAGCAAATAATTTAATGAGATAAAGGAAGAGAATTTTCCAGAACTGGTGAAAAGCTTTGAACTACAGACAAAAGTAATCCAATGAATCTCAAGACTGAATTAAAAAAAAAGCAACTATACATTACAGTAAAAGTTCAGAAAATCAAAGACATAAAATCTTTAAGAAAGACAGACTACCTTCAATGGAATAACAGTTGTTCTGACAGGTGACTTCTCAATAGCAACAATGAAAGCCGTAATAAGGTAGCATGACTTTATCAATGAACTAGAACAGGAGTGGGCAAACTTTTTCTTAAATTGCCAAATTATAAATATTTTAGACTTGCAGGACACTTGGTCTCTGCGGCAACCATTCAACTTTTATTGTTGTGTGAAAGCAGCAATAGACAATATGTAAACAAAAAGACATTGCTGTGTCCCAACTTTATTTACAAAAACAGGTGTCTGGCCCAGAGGCTGAGGTTTACTGATTCCTATACTAGAACAATATCACTGCTAACTTAGAATTCTATATGCAGAAAAAGATACCTCTAAGAATACAAGCAAAATATATTTTCAGACCAACAAACACCATTTTGCTTGGTTACAGCCATAGATGTACAATGAAGGAAATGTTAAATAATTAGTTCAGGAAGAAGGAAAATGACCGTAGATGGTCAGGGAACTAGGAAGGAATGAGAAAAGAGAACGGATATATGTGGGTGAGTGAATATGTAAGATCAGATTGTCAATTCTAACTCCCATGAACCAGAGATCCTACCCTGTATATGTAATTTTAAATATACAGACAATCAAGTGGTCCAGATTAAGAGATTTGGGACATTAAAGGCAGCTGCTTTGGTCTTTCTTCCATATATCAGACACACGCTCTCTGGCCCACAGTAGATGAGGTATTCAAGTGAGGTACATGGGTTATTAATTCACATAGTAAGGAGCCCCCCACCCCATGTGCCAGATAACTACCTACTTTTTTGGAGTCTCTTGATTGCTTGTACCTTTGAAATTATCAACAAAGCTTAATACTGCATAATCTCTCTGGGTAAAATTGGGTAATTAGATCACATGAGTGCCTTGAAAATGTGAGCTCAGAATGATTCTGTGAGCAGGACTCTTTTGCAGACCCATGATTCACAAAGGCTAAGGCACTTTTTTAGCCAGAAAAGGACGGGATTAAAAAATAGGATGAGAATCTAATCCTAGGATGTTTGCTTTACCCATCCTTGGTACCAAATGGCAAGACTCAGAGAAACTGGCCAGTGGACTGATAGGGAACAGTAGGCAGAGGGGAAGACAGTGAAAAATCCCATTCTCTGGCTGTTACTAGTGTTTCTAATAAACGTCCTTTCAAAGAGGGAATAATGGCAAGAGAAAAAGCCGTAAGAACAGTTTTTCCTCTCACTGAAAAGCCTTTTTATGGCTACCTGGAAAGATGAAGTATTCACTGGGAAAGTAATGAACTTAAAGCTATGAGTTACTACAAAGACAATACAGTTAGCTAGAGGACAAGTTTAAAGGACTACTAAGTTCTGAAAGTATTTGGGGAAAGAGACAGGACATTATTTTACAGAGAAATGCCAGAAAAGCCTGGTGAATCACTGCTAACATAAATTCTCAGAACAATCAGGGGGATATATCACTTATGTTACATACTACTGAGTAGAAGGGATAACTTGAGTTGCTGATGGATCCCCAAAGTGGCTGTGAATAGATTCTTTCAGGTGTTATGACAACTAATCTGCTATAGTGAGTAAAAGCACAGTTGCAGTATACCTATCCCAACAGGGATAAGTAACTACCATACCCACTTCCTCACCTAAAAATGAAATAGTCCTTCTGAAGCAGCAGGCATGCTAGGAGTACAAGTAAACTTAGACTGCCTTTAGGATAACAATATAATTTAATGCTACAGACACAAGAAGTTGATATATGTGGAAGTTAGTGACTCCCCATTCTTGAGCACTTTATGTAATCTTGCTATTAGGAAGCCAAGAGAATATTCAGGAGGCAGTGTCCCATTGACTGGCTCAGTTACCAAGCATGGGGCTTTACACTGTTTTTGAAACAAAAAAAAAGGGGGGTCAGCTGTGGTGGCTCACGCCTGTAACCCTAGCACTTTAGGAGGCCGAGGCAGGAGAATCACTTGAGGCCTAGAGTTCGAGACCAGCCTGGGCAAAAGCAAGACCCTGTCTCTATAAAAAAAAAAAAAAAATCAGCTGGGTGTGGTGGTGCACACCTGTAGTCCCAACTACTCAGGAGGCTGAGGCAGGAGGATCACTTGAGCCCAGGAGTCTGAGGTTGCAGTGAGCTATGATGACACCATTGTACTCCAGCCTGGGCAACAGAGAGCTTGTCTCAGGGGGAAAAAAAAAAAAAAAAAAAGGGGAATCAATGGGAAGAAAGAAAATATAGGGTGAGAAAACAATTACCAGCTCACTGAGAGGGTCTTCTATGAAGGAATTATCAATAAGCTTGTAGAGGACGGTTCAAATCCTGGTGGTCATTAGGGTTTCCACAGGCTTATTCTTTGCATAAACGATTGCAGCAACAACAAAATGAAAGATATGTGAGAAATACATAGCAAGGAGATATTAATCAAGGTCAGAAGGTAGACTGAAGAGGAAGAAATTAAAACAGCTGACCCATGATGCATGGAGGACATTTACTGGGGGACATTCATCCCCAGGATGAATTTTCCATTTAAAGTGACTTAATGTCCTTGTATTGTCTGGGAGGAGATTAAAAATATTAATAAACTTTGATATATTTTAATTTTCAATGTCTAAGTGTTTTGTATTCTTTATAGAAATACAATTGATTTTTGTACATTAATTATATATTCACCTTGCTTTTATTACTGTAGTAACTTACTTATAGTTTCTTTCTAATGTCTGTATTCATAAACATACATAAACATCATAAAAAGTTTTGTTTCTTCATTTCTAATTCTTACACCTTTCTTTTTATGACCTTGATGCACTGGCAAGGATCTCCTTTATAGTGTTGGATAGACGAGGTGATGGGAGGTATACTTGTCCTGTTCCTGACCTTAAAGAAATGCTTTCAATGCTTCATCAAGATGTTGGCTGAAGGTTTTGTTTTCAACATATCATGTTAGGACATTACTTTCTAGCTCTAGTTTGCTAAGAGTTAAATACATAAATATATCAAATGGATATTGAATTTTATCAAACTTTTTTCCTGCATATCTTGAGATGATCTCAATAGATTTTCTGATTTATTTTCTCATATATAACCAACTCTGCATTCCTGGGATAAACTTTACCTTCCAATATATTGTTCAATTAGTTTTCTAATATTTTCATTAGGATTCTTGCATATGTTCATAAATGAGTGACCTGTGATTTTCTTTTGGTATAAAGGTTATACTGGCCTCACGTACTGATACTTGATTCTTGACAAAAATGACAATATAAGTAGAAAGAAAAGAATGATCTTTACAGTAAGTGGGACCAGGAAAACTGGGTCATCTAAATAGAATACAAAAAAAAGAAAAAAGAACAAAACGGGCCCACTACTTCATACCATATACAAAAATCAATGCCCAGTGGATTACAGACCTAAATGTACAAAGCACAATCATAAAGCATTTACAAGAGAATATACACTCCATAACCTCAAGGAAGGTAAAGATTTCTTACTCAACTCACAAATAGTAGCAAGTATAACTAAGAATGCTGCTACATGAAAATTGAGAATTTCAGTTCATCAAAAGACATTATGAAGAGAATGAAAAGTCAAGCAAGAATGAGAGAAGACTTTTGCATTACATAAAGCCTATAAACAGCTCAAATCTAAAATATATATAGATTGCCTACAAATACATAAGAAAAAGACACAACTCAAAAGCAACCTGAGCAAAACATGTAAACAGATACTGCCCAGAAAAAGGAATCCAAATGGCCAATAATCACACGAAAACGCGCTCAGTCTTCTTAGCAATCACAGAAACAAAAATTAAAATCACAATGAGAGCTGGACACAGTGGCTCAAGCCTATAATTCCAGAGAGTCGGCAGGCTGAGGTGGGAGGATTGCCTAAGCCCAAGAGTTCAAGACCAGCCTGGGCAGCATAGTGAGACCCCCATCTCTTAATGAAAAAAATTAGTCAGGCATGGTGGCGTGCATCTGTAGTCCCAGCTACTCAGGAGGGTGAGGCAGGAGGATTACTTGAGCCCACGAGTTCCAGGCTACAGTGAGCTATGATCATGCCACTGCACTCCAGCCTGGGCAACAGAGCAATACCTCATCTCTAAAAAAAATAAAAATAAAAATAAATTGCAACACTGCTACACAACTGATTGGAAAAAATTCTAAAAGGTGGACAATACCAACCAGAACTGTTATATATTATTGGTGTAAGTATAAATTGGCATAACCACTTTGCAAAATAGCCTGGCAATAGCCAGGAAATTCGAAGAGATGTATATCCTAAAGAATGCAAATCTACTTGGAAGCATATTCCCCACAGATGTGTGCACCAGGGCACATGTACAAAATAACAGAAATTTTTATAATAGCCCATCTGATGGAGAAAGAGCAGTGGATGTGGCCAGGATTCTTAAGTGGTGGTAATGTTCTATCTCTTGCCCTGGATGATAGTTAGTACATGTTTAATTTCATTTGTTACTTATGCATACTTACTAAATATGCTTATTTATGTTTTATGTACTTATTTTGTATATATGTTGTACTTCATATAAAAAGTTAAAAAAATGCTTATATTTGGGTTTTTACAAAGGGGTATTTAATAAAATTCTTTCTGATGAAATAACTATAGTCACTTGCTATTTACAGAAATACTTATTAAGGCTATAAAATAATTACAAACACTTCAAAGAAAACAAAAGCTTTTCTCTTCTCTCTTAAAAGAAAAATGTTCCCATTGCCTAGAAATATCTTCAATATGGTTATACTGAAGCAAGATCTATGTTCTGTAAGAGGCCATCTGCTGAGGCTGTTTATTGTCTGCTACAAGTCATAATCCTATTTGCATCAGTAATTACTTGTCGTTCAAATATGAATATAACAGGAGAGATTATGATTTCAGGGAATACACAGGAAAAAAGACAAAGCCCTATAATTCCCAGTAATTTTGTATTAAAACAGCTCAATACAGACATCGTCCACATAGATAACCTCTTTTATGAGACTGTTAATCTTAATCACCACCTGATTTTCCATTCATGAAAAAAACTACAGATTTTAGTTTTCTCAAGTGGCTTCTCATTAAACCTTACTTTAGCATAAACCAAATAAATCTTATCTTTGGAAACACCTGCTGAAAAAATAGCATGGTTTTAATGTAAAGAAATATGACATTGTAATAAAAAGGGTATTTTAAATATTCTCTTAACCCAATAAACACTGAATTATCAACTTTTTCTGAGTGGAAATTTTGTTAGAACAACACATACTTTCCTATCTAATTTCCTATCTTAAAAGTAGCAATTTAACTTTTATTTTATGATACAGGGACACCATCATGATTAATTACCGTGTACTGGGCATGCCGAGATAAAAGACACAGTCTTTTATGGCCTAAGAAAGAACAGTAAACACCATAGGGCACTACATGAGCTCATATGATGAATCCTTATCTAAGTAGGTGATATCTGAGCTTAGCCAGGAAAAGACAGAGCACCCACAAAGATGTATATAGGTATGGGAGTAGGGGAGGGTCACGTGTGTGAGCACAATTGCCTGTGTGTGTATGTGTGTGAGAAAGAGAGCGAGAAAGGAGGAGAGAGAAATGGCAAACTTAAAGAACTATAAATAGTGTTGTGTGACTAGAGCAACAAGAGGTAGCATACAGTGAGGTATGCAATAACTTGGGAGGTATTTAGAGGTGATGCTAAAGAGTCTAGATTTTACTTAAAGGCAATAAAGAGTCATTTCAGGATCTTTAGAATAAGGAACATGGGATCAAATTTTTAACCTACTTTTGCCCAGTGTGATTTAGATTAAAAAAAAATGGTCCATGTTCTAAGGAAGAACATGGGCTAGTGGGGAGATAGACAAGTAAACAGCATTAAGCACCATGGGGGAGTTCATACACTGAACACTTAATCAAGTAGCATTTAAAGTTGGTGATAAAATAATTCTAAAGTTCGTATTTTTTTTGAAAAGCCTATGGGAGAGAGGGAAAGAATACCCTAATAGATATAAAACAGATACAAGGTGTAATATTACTTTGCTTTCAGTTCAATGTCATCCAAATATACCTATTTATTTCTCTTCTGCTCCCTAAACACAGTGAAATGACAATAAAATAATACAAAATGCAATAAATTGATAAATACATGGAGATTTTAGAAAGGGATATTGAAGAACCAAAGATCCTGATAATTCAGTGAGAGAAAAAAAGGGAATGAAATCATCTTGGTAAACCTGTGAAGAAGGACCAGTGCTCAGTGCACACATCAGAGCAGATTACCGTGGAGGTAGGAGTCATCCTTCAACCCCCGGAGTCAGGAGGTAGACAAAGTGGGCACGACAAAGCGACTAAAAAATTATTGGAATAACTATGCCCTGACCAGGTCTCCCTTATCTCCCCTCAGAGAGAAAACCCGTATCAGTTACCTTTATTAAAGAATCTAGTCCTCCATTCATAAATATAAACAAAAAGCAAAGATCCTTAACCGTCTGAAGCAGGGGGCCAGATTTACACATGTCGCATGAAAAATAATACTACCAGGCAGGTACAGGGCCCAGACTTGGAACCACAACAAGGTTATTCCATGAGCTGCCCTCTCCCAAATGTATCATTTGTATTTACAGGTGTGTAGCTGTAGAATTACTAATTAACACTGAGGACATTTACTGTTGGAAATTAGCAGTAACTTAGCTTCCAATAGAGTGAAAAAACTAATCAAAAGAATCATCTGGATTCAAGCAGAGATAATGGGTTTTCAGGTTTTGGTGATAATTTACCTGGCTTTGAACATATGATGTCCTGGGTCTTGAAAATTGATTGATTAATCCATTCCTTCATTGAGTAAGAATTTACACTGAATGCCTACTATATGCCAGGTACCCTTCCAGGTGGTTGGGACACATTAGTGAATGAAAAGAGAAAAATCCCTGCTTAACCTTAGGGAGCCAATATTCTAGTAAAGCTTACTTTCTACGGATTTCATCTCCTGTGACCTAAGGCTTTTATAACTGGCAAGAAACATACTAAAACATTGATAGTGACCTCTGATAGCAGAATCATAGGTAATTTTTAGTTTCTTCTTTATCTTCTGTCTTCCCAACACAAAAACATCTTTTTTTTCTCCTTTGTTCCTTTTTTATTTAAACGGGAGGAGAAGTGGGCGGAGAAACCAGTCTGGCTGCACTACAGAGAATGGATGACAGAGAGTGGTGGGAGACAATGACAAAGTACAAACACTGGGCCAGTTAAGTGCAGATTCATTAATTCCGGCAAAGGATATCAGAATGTAAATGAAGGCATGAGAAAAATCAAGAATAGAAGAGGGACAAATTTGAGAAACGTTAAGGATACTCAATTAACAGGACTCTGTCTCCAACAGGTACATTGGTTAAAGGAGAAAGAAAGGTCAAGTATGAATCCCAGGTTTGTAATTTGGATCTGATGAGAAAAGAGCTAACACAGCAGGTCTGTTCTATTATCTCTATAGCCATGGCAATGATTCTGGATCAAATTCTAAGAACAGAACTCCTAGAACATTCACATAGTTACTGGGTAATGACGTTATTCTATTTACCTGAAGCAGTAGGTCAAGATAAGCCAGGTTGACAGCATGTTTACAGTAAACATGGAGATTCATAATGCATACCCGTTAACCTGATCTGGGTGTGTACCATGGCTGGTACATGGCAAGTATATGCCTACACAACCAACTCTCTTTGAGAACTATAGACTCTAAGACTGAAGCAAATTTCCATGGGTACAGATATCTCACATGTGTCTCTGAGGTTCAAAGCTGGGAAGAACTATGACTCTTACATGACTCTTGTGGAGAAAGAGGGATGACATGAAGTCTGCATGTGACCTCTTCATCTATGGATATCTTTTTTCTTCTGTTCCTGCACTGTACCCTTTGCTGTAATAAATCTTAGCCATGAGTACAGCCATGAGTTGTGTGAGCTCTTCCAGAAAACCACCGAACTAGGGGGTGGTCATGGGACCCCAGCCCTCAAGGCAGAACCATTGAGCAAAGAGGAAATTAAGGGGTCTTTGGAGTATAGTAGGGGAGGAAATAAATTTAGTTTCCTTGTAATGTATCTTGATGACCTTCCTCAGAATTCTATGGCTTTTCAGCAGCAAAATATTTATTTTGCCTTCTTAGCTTCATCAGTAGTTCAAAATTCTTTTAGCTTTAACTCCCACTTCTGTTATTTCTATTAAATTTAGAAACAATATATGAAGTACCCCTTATTGCAAGAATTTCTGCTGGTATATTTTATAATCCTGTTCCAAATCTTATATATATTACTACCATGTTTAAAATCATTATCTTAAGATACTTTAGTTCTACTCAAAACCTTTACTAACCATTTACCATGTATCAGACACATGGCTAGGTGTTAGGGATAAAAAGATAAGGCTCCTGTCCTAGAGTCTAGAGAAGGACAATGTAAATTAACAAATCAAAATATTCTCTAGGCTTTTCTTAATATTTCCTTTCTAATGGTATTCCAGACACAGGCAATATAAAAGATTGCATCTTTAATGTCATACTGAGATTGAAAGTACTGTACTGTGGCCATATGATGGATCAACCTTCTCATGAAAACTTCTCTGCAATAACATCCAAAAGTCTGCCTAATGAGCTATTCCATGCTGAGTCAATGAGAAACCAGAGGCAGCCAGAGTAATGGTAAAAATATTACCAGAATCTACTTCTGCTTCCTGAGGGTAAACAGTATACAACTGCCTGGCAACTGAATAGCGTTGCTATCCTTAGGTAAGTTTATGTTTCTGAAATGATAATTTACTATAGAGTTCAAAGTATAATAGCAAAAATGAGAAACAATTTCTCATTCCCTTCCATATATCACTTTGAGTTCTATTTGCCCCGACTAATATTACATCTTAGAAAAATCTATATTCTTTATTCATGTCTGCAACCTCAGAACAGCCAGCCTAATCTTCTTAAACCCTAATATACTATCAGTTTACATTAACAACCAAAACTTATCCCATTCTAAACTTGGCTCTTTAAAAATGTCAAATCCTATTTTTTTAAATAAAGAGATAAAAATTATTTTGAACACAATTCAAGTACTATTAAGTTGCATATATTTAAAAAAATAATGGATCATATATTTTAAAAATATTCATCTTTTAGAATTTAAAGTATCTTTCTTAGATGTAAGCTTGCGCAGTTAAACATAAATTCTGCTGTAGCTAGACTTCTGACAGAGAAAGAGGCCTCAGAAAACCTAAAGCCAACTTAGAGTCCGCCAACCAGAAGAACTGTTTTCACTGACTGATGATAGTTATAAAAAGCTCCAATATGCAAGAATAGACAGGTATAAGAGAAGTTGAGAGTAGAGTTCAAGAGAGGCAAGTGAGTACAGAATAAGACTGAGTAAAGCTTTAAGTTTTAAGGTATAAGACAACAGAGATTATGAAATAGAAAGAATACAAAAAAAGGGAGTCATATTTTGATAGGTTAGCTGCAATAAGTGATCGTTTTAGAAAAATCACCACCCAAATGTGAAGTATTATATGAGGCACTGATGCCAAGCCAAACATACCACCACTATTAATAATTAACGTAAGTATAATTATTAACATTTAGCAAGCAATCACATGCCAGCCACTTTGCAAAGCACCATAAATGGAAAGTGGATTCAATTCTTATGACAATCTTATGAGACAGATACTATCAACCTCATTTTATAAACGAAGAAACCAACTCTTAAAGAAGTAGTTTGCCCATTATTATAAAGCTAATTGCGGAAGAACCAAAATTAGACCTCAAGTCATATGATTCTAGATGCTGAGATGAGTATGCTATGCTACCTTCTCAACTGGTTAGATAGTGAGTCAGTAAATTGTGGTGATATTAACAATAAACTGCTGCACACTCTTTTAGAGGTACATTCACAAACAGAGGAAGAAAAGTTATTTTACTCCACTGTATAAATTTCAAATAGAAGACAAAGAGATGCACATGAACGCTATGAAAACAGCTATCTTTTCATTAAAAAAAAAAGGCAAAGGAGAACATTTCTGAAGCAACAGTACAATGCTGGGTTATCCAAAACAGAAAGGTCAGCTTTTCAAACTCTCTATAGGTGCTAAGTAAAGAAAACTATTGAGTTCAACCTATACATACCCTGTAAGTAGTTAAGTGGAGATACAGAATAGCAAATTGGCTATGAGGATCTACTACGGAGTCAGGCTGCCTGGGATATAATTCTGGCTCCACTACTAATAAGTAGTTGCTTAATCTGTCTCAATTCTTTTTTTTAAGAGGTAGTGTCCCCCTATGTTGTCCAGGCCAAGTGCAGTGGCTATTTACAGGTGCGATTTTAGTACATTACAGCCTCAAACTCATTGGTCTCAAGCAATCCTCCTGCCTCACCTCCCAAGCAGCTGGGACTACAGGTGCACATTACCATGCCCAGCCTCTTAATCTCTATAATAAGGATAGTAATCTACTGTAATTGTGCCTACATCAAAGGAAATTCAATAGAAAGTACTAAATTAATGTTAGCAATTTGTATTATCAAATTGGAGTACCTAAAGATTGAGTGCTAAGTTGTTTTTAACAAATGTTCTCATGCAGCAACACTCAAATGTATTATGACACATTTACTGATATAATGTAAAAGATTTACTTTTAAATATTCCAACAAAAGCAAAACAAAGCAAAACAAAAAGAGAAAAACGTGGAGGGAAACAGATCAAACAAGATAGCAAAATGTTGATAAAGGGTGAAACTGGGAGACAGGTACATGAGGATCCATATCATTCTCTCTACTGTCATGTATTGTAAAAAATTTCAAAAATAAATTCTTTTAAAGAATTCTCAGGAATAACTTTGATATTTCAAAGCAAATGGGGGCGGTCAGACTATGTAACTGTTCAACAATTTTGTGAACAAATTTTTACAAAAAATTCGTATTTTAGCAAAATCTTTCTGGTGAACAATTGTTTCCCTCTGCTTTGATCACCATGACTCTGATAATGACTGGCAAAAATAATGTCTACAATGAACTTTAAACATGGCCATCTAACATAAGACAGAGCCGTACACAAAAATCACTGTACCTTGATAATAACAACTATAATCTTCGAAAGTCTCCATCTGAAAAGAAAACTAGGAATTGAGTGACAAGGTATTCAACAAGCAACTAGATGTACAAGCCTGGTCATTAGTACTAAAAACTGAGATAATGAATCTCCTTCTTTAGCCTTTTAAGTACATCCATTTGTTTGGTTTCTACACTGTATAAAGGGATGAGAGGAACACACTGGGGCATTATAAGTGATTAGAAAAACAAGTCTTATATGGATACAATTTGTTTTGTTAGGTAAAATCCATTGCCACAAAGTCACAATACACGGCTGATTCCTCTGAATCAACAGTAAAGCTGTTATATGATAAAACTTTTCCTCACTAAACTTCTAGGTATATACTCTCATGTGCAATGTCTTAAAATTATAAATATATGCTATTATCTTTTGCAAAAGTTTATTTATAATAAAGACATATTCTATACAAAATGTTCACTTAGCTTAACTTTTTATCAAATACAAACTTAAATTTTATTCACTTTGTTACATTCGCCATGCTCAGTAGTCATCTGCGTTACAAATGCAACTTCTCTGACAACTAATGTTACAGAAAGAAAATAATTATTTGCAGTAGTGAACCTGATTTTGATTTCTTCACTGTACTTATCTATGCCTCATTACTACAACTACTTACTAGCTGATACTCAAGCAAAGATTCCAGAAATACTTTGTACATAGCAGGGAATTTCATAAAAATGACACTTTACAAAATTGAAAGGATAAACACTGGTAAGAATGAAAGGATATTTTTTGACACAGCAAAGAACAATCTGAAATATCTGCTTCATACCTCACCACTACATTGAAATTAGTGTTCAAAAGTCAAATTTGATTGAAAAATTATCAAACTTCCTGTCCAAAAATACACACAGAAAAGTTTGAAGACAAGTGCTTTGGCTCAATAGTGACTAGAGGCAGAGGATCCCTGTCCAAATAAGTCACACATCTCTATTCCACCCTAAAAGTACATCAGAGCTAAAGTTTTAGGTCCTAGGTATTTCGTACCCTAATAATTTTAATGAAATGCTATTATGCTAGATTGCTGGGTTTTAAACCTCATCATCACTGTGAAAATACCTTTAGTTATGTGCTCACTTAGCTAAAATAATTTTAAGTCCCATCAGAAACATGTTTGTGTAGAATCCTGTAAATACTGCTAAAGTGTCATTCTCTGTAGCTGTGGATTTATAAGAGAAAGAGCTAATTATGAGATGGGAGAAGCAATTTATTGTCTTTGAGTACATGGGAAAGCATTCATTTATGACTGTAGTTGCCATTTGCTGAATCAAGGACATACATTTTTTCACATTTCTGCTTCTGCCCAATGGTGCAGAAGCAAGATGCTATTTTAAAGGAAATCACACTAATAAACACAAACTGACATCCATCCCTTATTAAATACATGTAGGTAGCTTTCTTGGAGAGTTGAAAAGCCCAATAAATAATTAAATCCCTAACTATTCTGGGCTCTGTACCAGTCGTAAATATACCTTAGAAAGTCTTCTCTCTAATAAAAATATTTAGGATTATGTGGGGAGAAAAAAATTATTCTTAAATCTGGACAGAATTACTGTGATTATCTTTAAATAGAATCTTAAAATATTTTCAAGAATTTTAGCACAGGTATTAAATTATAAGATTTACAAAGACTGGCTGGACCAATTAGTTTGACAAAACATTACAAAATATACATTTTCTAAGCAATTAGTTTTACTGGGAGCTTATCAATACATCACAAACATGCTTAATTCCACTGTTATGTACCTCCAGAACTATAAACCTAGATCAAAAGTAGTGTAACATGATAAAGTGTTTAGAAGACCACAAAGAAACAAGGACTGGGAATTAATTTCTCTCTATCAGTAATTTCCATCAGAAACATTTTCCTCATTATTTTAAGTAATCGAAAATTAAAAGTGTGTATCGGAAATATTTTAAATGTTTTTCTACTACAGCACTGAATTTTATACCCAATGAATTTGAATGTAATCATTGTATAAATACGTTTCTACAAAGTCAATGGAATCAGGGCTTCTGTGAAATAACATAAAACAAATAAAACAAAATGTGTATCACAATCCTTTTCCATTTCTTCCACAGAGTAAGAAATGAAAATGAGAGCACATCTAGTCCCATTTTGTAAAAATAAAAAATGACAAATTCATAAATACTTTATAAGACTAAAACTTATAATAGAAATATTTTATCATAATCCTACTATCAACAACAAATTTTTGAAAATTCTTCTAAATCTCTTCTTTGGGATACTAGTTTTCACATTTGTTTGCATGGCAATGCACAAGCAATTTAGGGTACCCTCCATGGAACCCCCAAAATAATGATGAAATTCTTAATGTTATCACAAAACTAGAAAACTTAAATAAATTATAGAATTGCATATAGATATACATAAATATATACCCAATTCTGGAACATATATATATTTCCATACATTATATACACACACACACATTTTCCGATATAAAAATCACAACAACAAACCACTACCTATGAAAAAACTTAACAAGATCAATGTAATTTTTCCATTAACATTAATTTGGTACTTGTTAATAATAACCATAGCTAACATCTAAATATTTATATGTGCCAGGCTATATGCCAAAGTGATGTGCATGTATATCTTACTTATAACTTATTTATCTTATGTATAACCACATGAAGTTGTCGTTAGTATTTTCATTTGACAGTGAAACAACTGAAGTTTCTAACAGGTTATATGTAATTTAATCCAAGTTCAAAGTACTGGTTAAGTGGTAGAGTGAGGATTCCAACCCAAGCCTCACTCAAACCTGTGCTTTTAACCACAGCACTATTCTTCTACATTACAGAATAAAATCTAAAACATTTAAACATTTTACATAATCATAATCAAATGTTTGTACTAATCAGAAAAGATCAACATTAATCAATTTTAAGAGTGAAATATAAGTGTAATTGGAAGGAGCACTTAAAAATTGCTATGAGAAGTCTCTTATTAATTACTTATTCTGGAAATTACTCCTAAGTTCCAAATGTAAGGTGCTTTTGTTATGCACATAGCTAAAGAACTCTAGCTGTATAACCTGTATTTCAAATAAAGGCCTTCTTACTAGGATGTCAGCCAAATGTAAAAATTAGTCATTGACTGATTAACCTAGCTAACTTAACTATTCAAAAGAGAGGAGATATTTTTATAGAGTAAAATTAAGTTTTAGAGGATAAACTAAATCCACTATGCCTTATTTTTAGTCATTCTAGAATTTACTTAATTTGAAGAAGGTACAAGGGCTAGTGTTGTCACAAAATAAAAAGACACATGGCTCTCAGTCTTTAGTATAACTGCTATTTGCTAAAGAAAACATTACTGATATAAATATTTAGTTCTATAGAGAGTCCTCTGTCAATACTACCCTTTGTACCAATGATTTTTAATTTTATATTATTAGAATTAGCATATTTACAGCCATAATTGGAAAGCCAGAAAAGTATATTAAAATAATTCTCATCAATGAGAACTATGAAAAGATTATTCAGCACCACAGCTCAAACATGTCTAGTTCAATTCAATTTAAAATCTTTTTATTCTGGAATAAATTTTTACTAAAAGACAAATGGTCTTTAGTCTGCATTAGATAGTCACTAAAGACCAGAAAACCTGTTAATCATCAAACTTTAAAATACTCTTAAATGAAGCCTTAAGATGCATCTACCTTATGATATCCATTGCCTGGTAAAGTATTTCGGATTGATCAACTCCGAGAACCTTCTTTGCCCCAGCTTTAGCAGCAAACATAGAGAGAATTCCAGTTCCACACCCAACATCCAAAACTACCTGGTGTAATTAAAAAAAACAGATGTTATAAAAAAAAAATCTTATTTTAAATTCTATTTCTATATTATGGTGTTTCTGGCTAGGAAAAGATCACAATATAAATTTTAAACTTTACTGATCAAATATGATAAATTCTATCTGAGGAAACTGAAGATATTATTACTATGGGTTGTTTTAAATTGATAATAGTATAGTTGGCCATAGTCTATGCAGCTAGGCCCAAGAATACTAAATTTAAGAGATTTATATAAAACAAGCAATTTTAACTTCCCTATTGTACATACATTCTAATTTAGGCTCAATAATTCTAAATTTCAACAGAAATAAACTTCTTCAAGTTGGAATGGCAGAAATTAACTTAAACAGGATAGCATGATCCAGTACAAGTGAAAAATGGTTATAAAGGAATCAAGGACGTAGAACATCATCATATTCCCTCCATCCCAAATATCAAATATTCGACTCATTTTAACAAGTACAATAAAAACAAGTTAGCTCCCCAAAATTCAGTAATTTAAGAATTTAAGTTGCAAAAATGATAATACTTGGTAAAAGAAAGTATTCAGAAGAACCAAAGTTTAAGATGATATTGGGAGCAGCAGTTTCTAAATCAAGAATTTCATATGGTTTTCCTCAGAATGGTACAGTAAAACCCACTGTGTTCACAGCAAAAACAAAAACAAGTCCTCAAGGAAACACAAGAAGCAAAATACTTGTAGCTACACTACTCTGTGAAATTACTGAAAACTTGTAGAACTTTAAATCTTTCATTATCAATGGCCTAAAATCCTACATACTTGTCCCAAAATATAAAATTATTTCAGTGCCCTCATGAGCATTACTAAGTGCCAGGCATTGATCTCAGTGATGGGGTACAAGAAACAAGACCAAGTCCCTGTCCTAGGGGTGCATACAATCTTGTGGGGGAGACAGACAATGAATAAACAGAATATAAAATAATGTCAGGTAGTAGTGTTATGAAGACAAATTAAGCAGAGTAAAGGCTAGAGTAAGGAAGAAGGGATATGCCCTTTTAGAATTTTAGATAATCTGCGAATACTTCTGATACATATGAGCAGAGAACTGAATGAAGTAAAGAAGTATATCATGCAAAGATCTGGGGGAAGTGCATTTCAGTTATGAAGGATACTAAATGCAAGGCACAAGGCTCCTAACAAAGCAAGATGGCCAGTGTGGCTGAGCTGGGTGAGAAAGAGGTCACTTGGAGGTGAGGTCAGGGTTAGGCAGGAACCAGATCACACAGAGCCTTGGATTTTATTCTGAGTAATGGCAAACTACTGTAAGAAAAATAAAACTAGAATTAAGAATTATACTGTTTGCCAATTATTTTATTTTCTCACCAGGCAATATATTCATATAGTTGAAACATCAAAAGGTAAATTTCTTATTTATCCTTCAAGAAAATCTTTATGCGTATTACAATTCAATACATGTATTCTTTCCCCATTTTATACAAATGGTAGCATATTGTACCCACTGTACTACACATTGTTTTTTTAACTAAACAATATAACTTAGAGATCTTTCCATATCAATTTATAGAGTTCCTTTCTCTTATGTAGCTGTATATGATTCCTTATTATGGCTGTACCAAAATTTAGTGCTCCAGTTCTCTATTGATGAACATTTAGGTAGTTCCTGAAATTTTACTATGACAATAAATGCTATAAATTAACTTGTATCTAACCCCATGAGACGCCAACAAACAACGTGTAAGTACCAATTTCTTCACAGGGGAGACTAGGCTATGCAACACATAATCAAACTTTTGGATGTCTGCCCCTCTGGCAATCACAAAATAATGACACGCTGGTCTAGTTTTAATATGCATTTCTCTTACCATGAGATTTAGCATCATTCCATATGTTATAGAGCTATCTGTAATTTTATGTCAACTATATACTTATATCCTTTCTCCATTTTTCCATTCAGTTGCTAGTCCTTATCAATCTAATCAAGACTTAGGTTATTTGTAAGTTAAGGAGATTAGCCCTCTGGAATATGACTTGCAATGTTTCCTCTCACATATATTTTTTGTCTTTTGATTCTGCTTACAGTGCTTTTTGCTGTGCAGAACTTCTTTACCTACAGTTAAATTTATTAATCTTTTCTTCTATGGCTTCTGGATTTTGATCATAATTGGATAGGCTTTCCTCAGAGTCTATCCCATTTCATTTCATCTCATCCTAATGTATTCTTTCCTAGGACATTTATGGTTCCATTAATATGGCTTGCTTTTCAATCATGGTATACATTCAAAGGCATGGTTCCAACTTTGCTTTTTTTCAGATTGCTAACCAATTGTCCCAACATCAGTTATTAAATAGTTTGTTTCCTCCACTGATGTGATATGTGACCTTTAACATTCACTAAAATGTCTGTGCATATTTGGGTCTATTTATGGATTTCAATTCTGTTTTGTTAATCTATATATTCATGTGCCAGGATTTATTTTAGTCATAGAAGCTTTACAGAATGTTTTAATATCTAGTAAGGCTGGTCCTCGCTACAAATAATTTTCCACAGTGTTTCTAGGTAATTTTCTATGTTTATTTTTCCACATGAAAAAGAATCAGCTTGTCTGGGTTTAAAAAAAAAAAAAGTCTTAGCATTTTTATGGAAACTGAGCTAAAATTAATTTAAGGAAAATGGACAATTTTGAGTTTTCCCATTTAAGAATCTGGTATGACTTTGAATTTGTTTAAATCATCTTTCATGTCCTTTAGTTGCTTAAATCTTTTTACTTGTAAATCTTGTACGTTACTAGTTGTTTGTTCCTGCATATTTTTTCTTCTGTATTATTTACTATTATAAGCGGAATTTTTCCTTCCCTTGTATCTTGAAAATATAATTAGCATTGACTCCAGAATAGAGAAAATCTCAACAGCCTGATTTCCACTGAAGAAACAGTTGTCGAAAGGCTACTGCTTTGTGCTGCCTATCCTCCACCTAGATGGTTTCACAGTAGGAATCTGACTGTTCTTGCACATGTAGCCTGTCTGAGAAGTCAGTATATTTTAACATAATTACTTGTAAAAACATTAAGAATTTTCTTTTATGATGCAATCCACTCACTGCAAACAAAAAAAATTTTTTTCAATTCCAAATATACTAATGAAAACAGCAAGAAAACAGTAAAATATATGGTATACACGTATATAATATGGGTTATAGCACATCAGCTTGAAATACTGTATGGCAGAAAATGATAATAAAATAGAAAAATATATACAACACAATCATATGTGGTAAGTCCCCAGAAACTCTAACTGAAATAAAATATTTACAAAATTAAAAAATTAAAAACAAAAGGTCAGTGTGCAATCTGGAAGTTTAATAACACAGTACTTTGGTGATGGTGTTTAGGAAGATCAGAACTCAAGCACTGTGTATGGAAAGACCGGCTGGCAGCACCACTGGTGACACCATACAGGGTATACCCTTTTTGACCCAGGGAGTTCACTGATAATTTATCTTATAATTGTACTCTTTTATATATATATATTTTTATATATATATATAAAAAAGATTTTTAATATCTTATATTTTTATATGAAGCATTGTTCCTAATATAAAAAATTGAAACAATTTATAAACATTCTTATATTGTATATATGAACCACTAAAAGAATGTTAATGAAAAGATATTCAATATCACTAATCATTAGGGAAATGCAAATCAAAACTATAATGAAATATCATCTCACACCAATTAGGATGGCTACTATCAAAAAAACAAAGTAATAAGTGTTGGCAAGGATGTAGAGAAATTGGAATCCTTGGGTACTGTTGGTGGGAATGTAAAAAGGTACATCCACTGTGAAAAACACTATGGCAGCTCTTCAAGAAATTAAAAATGGAATTACCATATGACCCAGCAATTCCATTTCTGGATATACCCAAAAGAATTAAATGCAGGGTCTCGGAGAGATATTTGTACATCTATGTTAATAGCAGCAAAATTCATACTAGCTAAAATGTGGAAGTAACCTAAGTGCCTATAGACAGATGAATGGATAAGCAAAATGTGGTACATAAATACAATGGAATATTATTCAGCCTTAAAAATGAATGAAATTCTGACATTTGCTACAACATGGATGAACCTTGAGGACATTATGCTAAGTGCAGTAAGCCAGTCACAAAAAGACAAATACAGTCAGCCTTCCACATCCCTGGGTTCCACATCCGTGGATTCAACAAATTGCAGATCGAAAATATTCAGAAAAAAGAAATTGCACCTATAGAGAACATGTACAGACTTATTTTTCTTGTCATTATTCCCTAAACAATATAGTATAACAACTACTCATATAGAATTTACATTGTATTAGGTATATAAGTAATCTAGAGATGATTTAAAGTATATGGGAGGATGCGCACAGGACATATGCAAATACTACATCATTTTACATAAGGGACTTGAGCATCCACGGATTTTGGTATCCACAGGAGGTCTCAGAACCAATCCCCCCAGATACTGAGGGATGACTATACTGTATGATTCCACTTATCTGAGGTACTTAGAGTAGTGAAAATCAGAGACAGAAAGTAGAATAGTGATTGCCAGGGGGAAGTGGGGATTGGGGAATTATGGTTTAACAGGTGTAGTTTCAGTTTTACAAGATGAAAAGAGCTCTAGAGATAGAAGGTGGTGATGGCTGCAAGACATTAGGAACCACTGATCTGTACACTTAAAAATGGTTAAGATGGAAAATTTTATGTTACGTGTATTTCACCACAATAAAAAAAAATGGAAAAAAAAGAATAAGGAATGTTCTCCAAGAAAAATTGCTGAGTGAAGGTTAAGTACAAAAGAATATGTACAGTATACTCCAATTAGAGTATTTTTTTGATAAGACTATACATATATACAATGTATATACATATGCATATATGCGGGTATATATATAGGTATATACATATGCATATTTATGTAATCAATATTTAATCCTCATTTTGCAAATAAGCAAACTTCAGAGAGGGAAAGAAACAGGTCCATCCAGGGTCATACAGATGGTAAATTTTACAGCCAGCATTCAAACATAGGTCAATCTGCTTCTAAAGCCTATATTTTAATCATATTTTTAATTGTATGTTAATTATTTATTACATCTAGCTCAGAATTAGGTGGATCAGGCAGATAAACTAAAACTTGATAGAATCAAAAAAAGAGGTAGAAGTAGAATAAGCTAACATTTTATAAAATAATGAAAGAATTTGATTCCCTTTTAAAAAAAAAAAAAAGTAAATTAATTGTAACTGTAGATAATAACCAGAAGCATAGAGAAGGCACCTAACTGGGAATTTCTTCAATGAACTACAAATAGAACTTAATTATGAGTGGGTGATAATACGATTAAATACCACCCAAAGTTAAATTAATCTGAGAAACCATATGGCCTCCACAGGAGCTTTGTCAATTGAAACAATATTAAGAACAGGAAAGAAGGAAGAGGCAGGGAAGGAGGGACGTAGGGAGAAGGGAAGGAAAACATTTTTAATCACAATCACTCTTTTGAAAAATAAATTTCTATTATGTACTACATAATGTGATACAGAAGCTAGTATGTGATATGAACTTTATCTATCCCATGGAAATAAAAGCAAACAGAAAAAAATGGTCATAAAATTTAGAAAAATTATGTTATTTCACACATTTTTAAAAGAATTATATTTAAATAATTTCATGGTCATATCCAGTCATGACACAAAGAATATGACATATATATGAAAAACAGTGTGAATTAACATGTAATTAATGGATCTCACCCTAATTACTTACTCATTCTATATTAATGTTCAAAGTGGAGTGGCACAGAGTTAAGGGCACTAGACTTAGAGTACAAAGCCTCAGATTTTTATTTTTAGTTGAATGTTTGGTGGCAAGTCAATTATCCTCTTGATTTGAAGTTTCTTTTCTTTTTTTCTGAGACAGAGTCTTGCTCTGTCGCCCCAGATAGAGTACAGTGGCATTGTCATAGCTCACTGCAACCTCCAACTCCTGGACTCAAGTCCTACCTTAGCCTCCTGAGTAGCTGGGACTACAGGCCCAAGCCACCATGCCTGGCTAATTTTTCTCTTTTTTTTTTTAGTAGAGACAGGGTCTCACTCTTGCTCAGGGTGGTCTTGAACTCCTGACCTTAAGTGATCCCCCCACCTCAGCCTCCCAGAGTGCTAGGATTACAGGTGTGATCCATCACGCCCAGCTTAAGTTTCTTAATGTGTAAAATGGAGGTAAATAATTGCTCTGCTTAGGTATATAGGGACAATGAGACATGTTTGAAAGTAATCTATAAATTATCAAATGCTATCTAAATATATGGTATTATATTTTCTAACAGTGTAAAGTATCCCAAATCATTTGAAAATATGAAAGTTCTAGATTATTTAAAATTGTTATGCTGAATGTGCTTTAAGAAGTTAAAAATTGACCTGTATAATATTTTACATTATAGTATATTTTTGAGAAACCATAAATGCCAAGCAAAACTCATTATACATTGATAAAGTTAAAGGCAAAGTTCCAAGGAAAAATACTAATTCATTAATAAGCCCTTTTTTGAATCTGGCAGATTCAATCTCTTGGTAAGAGAAGTTAAACATAACAAAATTATTACATATTAAGTATTTTCCCTGGTCATACTTTGTCTGAAAATGTATAAAATACACAAAATTTTTATAATGCTGTACAATTAAAAAACTAGAAGCAAAAAATGATGCTGTATAGGTCTGTGTACTCAGTAAGAATTGTTCCATGTATACAAAAATATTCACAAATACTTAATTTCTTGATGATTAATCTTATGATCATGTAAATATTTGAGCCTTTTCAGTATTTTCTTACCTATTATAAGACAAAAGTCTATTCAGAAGCATACTGAAATAGAAGCTTCTAACTTTCTTAACAAATTCCTATGGTATTCATATCATAAAGTATTAAGAGAAGATGGCTCAAAGAAAGACAATGATGATACTTTTATAACAAAAATCACAGAATTTTAGAAGTAGAAGGGACTGAAAAAAATACTTTACAGGTAAAACCCAAAGAGATTCACCACTTGCCCCAAATCATATCGCTGGTTCCTCACTAACCAGGATTAGTGATTCCCATGCTTAATTTCCATACAACATATTAAGGAAAAAATAAAATAAAAATCTGTGCATAATCTAACTGGAAATATAAAGCAACATTATTAACAGTAACATAATTTGCTTCATTGGAAACAGTGTTTTTTTTAAACAAACATATTAAACAAATTATTTCCAGCACTTGAGTGCAAATATAAAAACTATGAAAAAATTCTTAAGTCTCTACTGCAATAACATATAAAAAGCATACAAAAAAATCTAAATACAAAGCACTGATAGCTAAGATTTTGAAAATGAAGTAATTTATTTGTCTATGGTGGGAATCAGCAAAAACAAACATACACACCATTATAAACCTTTCATGATAAGCAATGCTTTGGCCAAAAGATATCAGAGCACCATATAAATTTCAGCACATTTCTGTCCAATTCAGATAACTCACAAGCGAAACACTGCTCTCAGGAAAGAGGTATAGAAGATTAAAAGCCATTCAAGATTATATTCCAAACAATATAAAAATCAGGAAAAGGGATTTTCAAAACATAAAGGTTGATACTACTGCAATATCATGTAAAGCCCACTAAATAACCTCAGAGAAGTACCTTTTAAAACGGAGGTGAAAGGGGAATTTTAAAACCTGCTGAGTTATTAATACACATGTTCTTAAAGTGAAAACAGTGTGGAAAAAGTCCCAAGCAAAGGTATATAAACAGCAGAGGTCATAACAATCTTTACTAAATTAGTGGACTAATTTCCAATAAGGAGGAACAAACAGAAAAACCTGAACTTTTAAGTAACCATGCCAATGTAGACAGGAAGGAAAAGAGGGAGTGAAGAAGAAAAAATGAAAAAAATTTGTAAGTAAAGGGAGGCAAATCAATCGACACAAATTTCAAACATGCATTCATGCGTGTACACACACACACACAGGGTAGGCAATCATTTTTTAAATAACCTGAGGCAATATTAAATATAAAATATTAAGTATTAAAATATAAAATATCTCATAAAGGGGAAATTAATACATTAAAAGAAAGCATATAAAATAAATTCCACCATACAATATTTAACCCTATTCATTAATAAATTATTCTCCTTAAAATTATTAATTTTTAACTACTCAACACAAACTAGAGTAATAATTAAAAGTATGCTTTGATATGGGCTTATCTGATACATGTGAAATTCACAGGTATAACTGTAAATCAAAAATACGGTTTAAGCAAAATTATCTGAATAAGCGAAGTTTAAGCTGTGTCACTGTAATTAATGACTTTCAATTTTTAAAAAAAGTACAGTTAATGACAGCAACAATCAGCATTTGTTATCAGTATGCTGCACCACAGAAAAGCATCATAAAAGTCTTCCATGAAATAAAGCCAGAATACATTAAATCAACTGCTATCACAATGATGACCCTAGAGAGGATTTCTACTGTCCCGAAACAACAAGAAATGTACAATTCTATAACCTATGCTACTCACCTTATCTTTAAAGATATGCGGATTTTGGTATATAAAATCTCGGTAGCTTTCTGTTCGTACTTTGTCCTAGGGTGGAGAGAGGAAAATATCGTGTTTATAGGACAGTCCGAACAAATAAATTTTTTTTAGAGAGATATTTGCTATTTTATCACACATTGTTAGTTTCCACAGCTACTTTTCTGCCTGGAAAACCAAGTTTATTTTTTTTTTCCCCTAAAAGAAAACAAAAATGAATAGAAATAGCAACAACAAAGAAAACATTTAGGAACATCACTGAAAGTCAAATAAGGTCTAATTTCTTAAAAATGTATACATTTTCCTCTTTATATCCATTACCAACATAAGACTTCAAGTGATAATTAAAGCTAACAGAAGATGAACATGATGTTTTCTCCTTTAAATAGGGCCTGGAATCTAGAGCCTGACTCCCTGTACCAGAGCTACTTTAAAACAAGGAAGAGGAAAAAAAATAGATAAATGTAAAAATTGCAGTTACATATGAAAAATGAAGCTAAACTGAGCGTTTTCTAAGAAAGTCAATGATCAGCACCTATCTGATTTATAATTCTGCTTTGTTTCTAGAAATTTCTGTAGTAGGAAATGATGCTTAAAAGCCTGCAAACCTAAAAGTAAATCATTTGAGCCCTGCAGCCCACATTATGAGACTCCTGCACTCTGGAGTCTCACATGACCTGTGACCAAGGCAGGCATTCAACTCTAACATTTATGTTGGTTCATAAATAAAGCTGATTCCCTAAGTTGAGACACACACTGACTGCAAATTAAGCAGTTATGGGCTCTGTTGCCAAGTAAGTAAAATATGATTATGATAAAAATAAATATCACAGAATAAGAATCCTTGTTTTGGGTTTCACACTAGGTAAAAAGAAAACAGCTACACCAAATGCTACAATATCAAAATGTTATACAAACCATACTCCCCAAAACATTTTATACCAATATTGGGATTTTTTTAAAAAGCCTACAAAGGTGATCTTATATTAAAAGGCAAGTCATTTTATTTAATTACTAGACCTACAAAGGGAAATATCCATAACTAATTCCATGTTTTCTGGTTATTATTTCTAATTGCTTTACAAAAAATTTTAAAAATCAGGTTTATTAAATCTTCCCCTGAAAATTATTTTAAGAATTACTAAGATAGATAAATAAATCTTGATATCCTATCTAATTTTAAAACTGTCTTTTGAAAAAATCATACTATTTCATACATTTTTACCTTTTATACTCTTCTTACACTATAACCAGAGATTTTTTGCTGAAACAACAAACCTCTAAAGGGTGAACATCAGTCAGGAATGCAGTCCCTTAGAAAGCTTTCACCAATCATACTGCCTCACCACTGCTTCAACTTAAATCAATAGAATCCCAACTGCTGTCCAAACTCCATGCACTACTGCTCGAGTGAACTACAATCGTTCATTCTGGCTTTTTCTACATATTCATCTGTTTTTGTTCATATGCTCACTCTGATGTAATGAAATTCAAAGTATACCAAACATAGTCCCTTGTATCTAAGCAGAGCTTCAATTTAGTAACTGAATTTTTGAAAGAAAAATCAAGTGAGCATGAGAATGCAAGCAAATAGAAGACTTACCTTCATAACCATTTCTAA
This sequence comes from Daubentonia madagascariensis, assembly GCA_023783475.1. Lineage (NCBI taxonomy): Eukaryota > Metazoa > Chordata > Mammalia > Primates > Daubentoniidae > Daubentonia > Daubentonia madagascariensis. The sequence continues at coordinate 20,326,501 of JAKFHU010001990.1, forward strand.
AAATTTATTCTAACAAAGGCTAACACTTCAATACAAAACAACAAGGTAATAAACAAAAATTTAAAAAATTATCTTTTGTACCAACCTATTAAAACTAAGAAACACATAAGAACAAAATTGCAGCTCCAATAACCAGGGGCAAGATAATATTTTAAGACTAATAAAGTGGCATGGAATTATTCCTACAAATATATAAAAAATATTTAAGAATGATAGTAAAGACGAGAAAAGTTACATACTATAAATTTTACTTATACAAATAACAATATGTTTTTAATTTACAGGCTCGTGAAGGAGGACAGAAAGCATGAGTCGGCTACAGATATATAATGAGGAGAATGCAGTAAAGAAAAATTACTAAAATTTCAATTTATTAAATGGTACTATGATTTGTGATATATGCACAGCAGGGTGAGTAATGTTTCTCTTGAAAATAAAAAGACAGTGACGCATTTCAGATTTATAATACTAATCAACAATCTGACTCATCTTCAAAAAGAGAAAGTGGCAAGGAATTTTGAAAGTTCATGTAATCTATTCCTCTATCAATTATACCTCTGGAATTCAAAAAAGGTATCTTCATCTTAACTCCAGAAATAAGATCACAAACTACTTTTATTTAAAAATACAATCAAAACATACCAAAACAATGCCACTAAAATATAGGAAACTAAGCAACAAAAAATCCAAACTATACTGTATAAAAGGTAGACCAATTCCAAGCATTAAAATAAGTCCTAAAAATATGGTTTCTAAGTTATTTATAAAAATTAGGTAAGATTCTGGTAGTAGCATACCTTAAACAGTTTATGTGTGCTAAGAATTGTTCTGACAAGAAACAAGAAATAAAGCTCAAGGCATGCTTTCACAATCATCCACAGCAAATAGCAAAATACAAAATAAATAATTAGTTCTTTTGGAATCAAATATATCTATATTTCCTATAAATACTTAAGCAAGTCATCTTCAAGAGGAGGAAATTACATTGCACAACTAAGGGAAACTAAGGCACAGAGAATGATATTAATAAGGATACTTAAGTGATTCTCTAAAAGGGAAAAGATGGCACTGGAAACTTTGAACTGGAACTTCCTGAATCTATATGTACATCAAAAGGAGTTAAAGATATACGATCACGTGTGAAATCCTCTAATTACTGACAAATAGCTACAAGTGTCCAGGACAGAGATTTGTAAATGTTAGGCATTCAAACTGAATTTCTCTGATGATTGTACTGACAACACTCGTATTTATTGGGAGTCTCAGTGACCTTTAACCTGTCAGAAAAGTCCAACACAATTTCTATACCAAGGGTGTTAAAGATTCATAGCATTTAAATTGATGGGGTGATTTAAAATGACAAACATGAACTAATATTAACTCCTTTGAAGAAAATATTCTAGATATAATAATAAAACTAGTTTTAACAAAGAAAATGAAGTCAATTTCTTTTAAACAAATTCACTCGGGACTTAAATAATTTATTACTTTTAAGAAGGTATCTGTTATCTATAATGCTATGCCATTACCCAAGTGACAACAAAAAGCACAACCAACTGTAACATGTCATTGTAATGACATGACACTGCTTTAAAAGACCCCACATAAGTACAATTATTATCAATCAGCAAACTTCCCCTCTGTGATCCTGCAAAACTGACTCAACAAAATATATACATGTTATTAAATATCCCTGGTTAATTTAAATGCATATGTTTCAGGGAAACCTAGTCTTAGGGCTTCTATAAAATATAACAATCTTTGGTGGAAGGATTTAGGAAGGAATTTTTTGTTCACTGGTTTTAAGAAAAGGTAATGGTGGCATCTAAAATTCACAGATAAGCATCTAAAATTCTCAATTTTTACATTCCAACATTTATTTTACTCCAGATATTTTTAGTTTCACTGAATTAAAAATTACATCGTCTATTTTTCATGACAATACTTGATAAAATACATAATTACCAGGTACAGATAGAAATCAACCTCTATTTTATATGGACATTACCATTATAAAAATTAAAACCAGACAGATTTAAATATAGTCACATGTCACTTAACGACAGGGACACCTTCTAAGAAATGTCAGGTGATTTTGTCATTGTGTGAACATTATAGAGTATACTTACACAAACCTAGATAGTACAGCCTACTACACACCTAGACTATATGGTATAAGCCTATTGCTCCCAGGCTACAAACCTATACGGCATGTTACTGTACTAAATACTGTAGGCAACTGTAACACAATGGTAAAAATTTGTGTATCTAAACACACCTAAACATAGAAAAGGTACAATAAAAATATGGTATTATAACCTTGTGGGACCACTGTTGTATATGCAGCCCATAGTTGACCAAAACATTATGTAGTGTACAACTATACCTAATTTGACCAATCTAGGAAATACTCCTATATAGCAATGATTTCAAATGTGAAAAAGTTATGCCATAACAATTGTGAGAATTATGATTAAACTTTATATCAAAGAATTATTATCTGCCCAAACAAAAGTCAGTATTGCTATTTAAAACACCAAAATTCATGATTTCTTTTGTACATTTAAAGGTAAATGTATAATTTTATCGATTTAATCATTCCTGTTTAATAGTTGTTCTTGAGAAGACTAAAGTTGTCAGCAGTTGATTTTTCCAATATTCTAAACAAAAAGTGATTTCATAATAAATATTAATGATCTTGAATAGAATTTACAATGACTTTGATGCCTCTATAATCTTTTCAACTCAATATGAACTATCAAGCACCAAAGTTGAGAAAGCAGTTCTCCCCACTCCCCCAAAAAACCAGTTCTCCTACAGTATATGTATTAAGAAAGAACTGTTTTATTCTATTTTTCATTTAGCATGGATTTGGCACATTTGTGCTCTTTTCTAACCTTTAGCATTTCTTCATGTATCCCATAATGCCCATATGAGCTGAAATAAACACCATCCTCATCCTCCTGGAGGTCTGCAATGGCACTAGTAGATGACGAGCAGGTTCTGACATCTGCGTTCATCACAAAATCTTGAGCAAATTGTCTGTAATCAATTTGAAATACACCCTTGAGACAGGTTTATTGGACCATGAAAAAAGGGAAGGCTGGAGGTTGAGAAAGAAGAAAAGGGAGGGAGTGGAGTGTGATGAGCCTTTTAAATCACATTCTATCTTGAACAACTGAAAGCTCCCCCTGCTGGATCTTAAGAAATGGCATATTCAAACCCAATTTTAAGCACTCCTGCAAACCACAAAAGCAATAACAACTACAGATTACAGTTCTTTATATCTTTCAACTGAACAAAATAAGCACAATACCTTTATTACTAAACTTTTTTATATTGTTCTAAAATCTTTTTTTTTGGAGCTAAATCAATGCAGTATATTTCAATTCTATTAATGTTCTTTAAAACCATACTATCTTTTGGGAGGGTTAAATAAGGAGAAAGTAGACCCAAATAGGTATTTATTTACATACACCAACACTACCCACTCCAGCTCAAAAACTCAGCTCCCTCTCATGACACATTAAGAATTCATAAGGTATGCAAACGGGAGAAGTGCAAAGGGACAGAGTTGGTGTTGTTTACTAGGTTACCTAACGTAAAAATTCAGAAACAGGAAAGAGGAACTAAAATTGGCTCTACTATCTTTCCTCCTGGACATGCTGGCAAACCATCAAATGGGTACTCAGGCAATAGCAATCAGCTTACAAATCCAACAGGTAAAGCTCTGAGGTATACTTGTTAGAAATGCAGACTCTCAGGCCCTACTCAGATCTCCTGAATCAGAATCTACATTTTAACAAGATCCGCAGGTGATTTGTACACACATTAAAAAGTATTATAGGAGAAGAATGCTAATTTACTCACTGGACAAAAATGTGTCCCCATGTATCCGGTTTTCTGGTTCAATACTACACCATAATTACATTTTGATTCTTTAAAAATAAAAATTTCAACCCTGTATTTTCTTCAAACCTAAAAAATATTAAACCCTCTGCTTTAAAAACCTAAGATAGAAAAAGTAAAATGGAGAAATCAACTGGAAATAGGAAAATTGAAAGGAAGGCAATATGAAAGAACAAAAACATTCAAGAGGACAACACTTGTCAGAACAATTACCATTTGTACAAAAGTAATTATGAAGAAGTATAATAGGTAAAACCATAAAATTTATATTAATCAACTATCCACAATACATAAAAATGCTATGTATCTCTAATACTACTAAAATAAAATATCTATGTTGTACTTTCCAGTATCTGAAATGTTCTAATGTAGCCTACCTTGCTATTAGCTATATTATTTTGGGGACCTAAACAATCAATTTTCTATAAGATTAATAAATTACCTCATTCTTTGCAGATCCTCACGTGCTCTAGCTAATGCAGCTTCAGCAGACAGTGCCCTGGCTTCCATATGTTTTAATTTTTCAACAACAGATGTATTTTCACTGAGTCCATTGGGGTATGAGAATGGTACTGACACCGGATCATAAAGATCTTCTACATCTAAAGAAATAAAATGGACATTATCATTAGGCTATCTTATAACAATAAAGCAAATATAAATATATTAGGACTAAATATATCCTAAGTGCCTATTATGTGGCCAATTGAGAAAAATTAGTAAAAGTACTTTTAATTAAATATTTATCATCCAAACTGTTTCAATTTGAATTCAGAAAATGCTGTTAGTCTAAGCTTTTCAGTAGTTGGCTAAATTGAACACATATGTATTAATTATACTGAACCAAACGCAGGGAAAAAAAGTAGAAGGAAAAAACCTAATGTTTACTATTACCAGGTATCTTTCAAGTACATGTATTACATCTCATTTCATCCCCAAAACAAACCTAAGATGTAAATATTTATCCCTATTTTAGGCATGGAAAAATAAATTTCAGAGAAATTAAGTGACTAGCATAAAATCATATAGCTATGTATGGAGGAGCTAAGATTCAAACCTACACCTGCCCTCCTAGCCCATTCTCACCACTATACAAAGCTACCTCTCAGCCTGTGTCCTTACTATAGAATAGCAGGTATTACATTTAGGTATTCCTTAAAGGAAACCCTGCCATTTGTGACAACATGGATGAACCTAGAGGACATTATGCTAAGTGAAATAAGCCAGACACAAAAAGACAAATACTACGTGATCCCAATTATATGGGGAATCTAAAAACACTCACAAGCACAGTAGAATGGTGGTTGCCAGGGGCTGAGGGTTGGGGGAAGTGGGGAGATACTGGTCAAAACTTAAACTTACAGATTTGAAAAGAAGAAAGGATTCAGAAACATTAAGATTCATAACTACAATTTGCCAAAACAGTCTAATTCAAAGTCCTAAACTATAGTCAGAAAGAAGAATTTCCATATCTACATTCTGTCTCAGGATGTTCAAATCACCTGGATAATTCATTTAAGCAGATGAGAACTACCACAAAATGTGGTCAATTTTTTAGGAAAATATAACAGCTATAAATGTGTACAAACCTCACAAAAGAGCTCCAAAATACATGAAGCAATTAAGGTCAAAAACAGACAATCCTTCAATCACAGTCAGATTTAAATGCACCCCTCTCAACAATTTAAAGAACTAGATTAAAAAAAAATCCAAAAAGACATATAAGAACTAAACAAAATTATTCAGCACCTTGACCTACTTAGCATTTATAGAATACTGCGCCCAATAACTGGAGAACATACATTCTTTTCAAATGCGAACAGTATGTTCACCAAGAAAGACTATGTGCCAGGCCTTAAAAACAAGTCTCAAGAAATTTAAAAGGGTTGAAACTACAGAGTATGACTATTGACCACAATGGAATCAAATTAGAAATCAACTAATAATGAGATGTTTAGAAAAAACCCAAATATTTACAACTTGAACACATTCTTCTATAAGCCATGAGTCAAAAAAATGTTAGAAGAAAAATTTATGGGATACAGAAAAAGCAGTGCTAAGAGAGCAACTTGTATCTTTAAATGTTTATACTATAAAAAGGTCCAAAACCAAATACCTAAGATTCAATTTTAAGAAGCTAGAAAAACAAGAGCCAAATAAACATAAATTAAGTAGAGGAAAAAAAAAAAGCAGAAATCAATGAAGTAAAAAAAAAAAATAGATTAACAGTTAAAAGTTGGTTCACTGAAAAAACAAAAATTGATAAACTAGTTAAGAAAGCAAAAGAGAGAAGACAAATTACTAAGATCACCAATGAATGAGGTGTTATCACTAAATATAAAGATGACAAAACAGAATATTAATATATTTATTAATAAATTCATATTCAATACATTCAACAATTGAGTATTTTTATAGAATAAATTTTTATTAAAAATTTAAAAAACCCAATACATTCGACAAATTGGATGAAATGAAAAAATTCCCTGAAAAATACAATTTACAAAAACTGACACAACACAAAAAAGAAAATCTTAAAATCCCACTAGGAAGGAAACAATGTGTCACAACTGCCCACAAATTAAAGTCCAGGCCCAAACGGTTTCAATGATGAATTCTACAAACATTTAATTAAGAAATAACACCAATCTTAAACTCTTTCAGGAAACAGATGAAAAGCAAATATTTCCCATTTTATGAGGCCAGCCATAATTCTAATACCAAAACCTAAGAAAGAGTTTATATGAAAAAAAATTACAGACTAACAGCCTTCATGAATCTAACAATACATAAAAAGGATACTACACTAGGACCAAGTAGAATTTACCCTAGGAATGCAAAAAGGTAAAAAGAAAAAAAAAAAGATTAAAAAGGAAGAAGTAAAAGTGTCTCTATTTGAAGATGACATGATCTTAAAGAAAATAGAAAGGAATTTACAAAACTACTAGAACTAAAGAATAAAAGGTAAACATATAAAAATGAATACAATTTATCTACTAGGAGCAACCAATTGGAAAATAAAATTTAATTCAATGTTGTTAAAATTTCAATTCTCCACAAATTGATCTATAGATTAAATGCAATCCCAATCATAATCCAAGCAGACTATTTTGCAGAAATTTACAATTCTAAAATGTACATAAAAATTCTTAAGACCTAAATTTTCAACTGGGTTTTATTTTTATTAAATTGATTGAGAAGAATTCTTAAGTATAATGATGAATTATAAATACTAATAATGCATAATAATCCCTTGCCAAATATTCATATTGCAAAACCTTCTTAGAGTTGTGGCTTGTGTTTTCACTCTACGGAATTTTTTTTTTTTTTGGAGACACGGCCTTGCTCTGTCACCCCGGGTAGTATGCAGTGGCCATCATCATAGCTCACTGCAACCGCAGACTCCTGGGCTCAACTGAGCCTCCTGCCTCAGCCTCCTGAATAGTTGGGATTACAGGTGCATGCCACCACACCCAGCTGAATTTTCTATTTTTTTGTAGAGACAGGGTCTTGCTACATTGATTAGGCTGGTCTTGAACTCTTGGCCTCAAGCGATCCTCCTGCCTCAGCCTCCCAAAGTGCTAGGGTTACAGGTGTGAGCTACCATGCCTGACCTATGGTATCTTTTGATACACAAAAATTCTTAATTTTTACTGTAGTTGAATGTATCAGTATTTTTCTTTATAGGATGTGTTTAAATTATCTTAATAGTTCCCTATCCAAAGATTAGAAAGGTATTCTATACTATTTTATTATCTTTCGTTTCATAATTAGTAAATAAAGAGACATTTTTAAGTATCTATTTTTGCTATTATGGTGCTAAAGTTCATTTTCTATTTTTTGCTGGTATAGAGAAATGCAATTGATTTTGTATCCAGCAACTTTGCTAAATTCTTATTAATCCTAACAGTTTATTTGCAGATTCTTTTGCATTTTCTATGTAGACAATCACATCATCTGCAAAAAATGTCAGTTGTTTCTTTTTTGATCCTTATATATGCTTCATTCAACTTTTCTTGCCTTAATAGCATTGTCTAGAACTTCCTTCCACTATTTCTTCATTTGAATAACTCCTACTCAATCTTTCATACTCTGTTCATCTCCTCTGGGAAGCCTTCCTAAACCCTCCAGACTACATTAGGAATCCCTCCCTTCATATTGTCCCATAGAACCCTCTGTTCAAACATCATTACAAAATATTTTTAAAAGTTTTTGTTTTCAACTAATTTTAGATTTAAATAAAAATTGCAAAAGTAGCATAGTGAGTATACTCATTTATTTCTTCCACTAACATTAATCAACATCTTACAAAACCCTACAGCAGGAAATTAATATTGTTGTAATGTTAACTAAACAACAGACTTCTCTCAAATTTCACGTTTTTACATTAGTGCCCTTTTTCTGTTCCAAGACCCTATCCAGACTCATGCATTGTATCTAGTTATTTCTCTTTAGTCTCCTCCAATCTGTAACAGCTCCTCTGTCTTTCCTTGTTTTTCATGAGCTTGACATTTTTGAAGAGTACTGATGAGAGAGTGATTTTGTAGAATGTCCCTCAAACCTGACGTTTTTTCACGATTGGCATGAAGTTACACATTTCTGGCAAGAAAACCAGAGAAATGATGCGTCTTTCTCAGTGCATCATGCCAAAGGGTTCATGGTGTCAATCTGCCTTATCACTAGTGATATTAACCTTCACCACTTGCTTGCAGTAGTGTCTTCTGGCTATCTCCACTAAAAAGTTACCAACTCCTGTGTAGTTTATAAATTTCTTGGGGAAAAGACTTTGAACTATTCAAGTCTTGTTTTACCTTACATTTTTGCCCACTAATCTTAGCATCCATTGCTGGATCTTTTCTGTAAGTAATTACTGTGGTGTTTGTCTAAGGTCAAGCTGCTCCTTTTCCACTTATTTATTAATATTTGGGTGATTATTAATGTCAGGATGGACTCATGGACATTTTATCCTATGGGTAAAAATCTAATACTATTATTACTTTCTATGTTGCTCAAATCATTCTACTTTGGCCATTAGGAGCTCCTTCAGGTTGGCTCCTGTGCTCTTTCTTAAGTACTTCCTCATTTTCTGGCACAAGATTTCCCAGACTCATCTTGTATTTTCCCTGCCCCATCGCTGGAATCAATTATGTCTCTACAGAGCTTTGGTTCTTTTTATTGGAGAATGGTGTTAGAAATCAGGATCTGGCCATTAGGTACGCTCACTGCTACCAGGGTTTTTCTAGGGCCTCTCAGCAGGCAGAGCTAAGAAATGTATGTGTATATACCAACCCATACATGCACACACATCTATATTTCTGTACCTATCAATAAATACATATATCTGAGTTTATACTGATATCTCTGATTCCAATCTATCACCACAGGATTCATTTCACTCTTTCCTATTTCCTTATTTGAAACCTCTTTCTCCAGCAATGAGAAACGTGGCTCTTATTATCCACAATGTACTTATTTACTTGTTCAATTCTAGTACACATAAAAGGTGATGTCAGAATTGTCAATCCATACCCCACAAGAAACACCTTTACTGACTAGATTACAGCATTCATGTAGATCGTTCTATCTTTAGCCTCACCACAACGTCCAGTCTAGACTCGAGTTACTTTAGTTATCTCCTCCAGCCCCTTCAGTGTGGTTGTTATTCATTTGTAATACAGTAAAGTTCATTTGTTAGTGTTTGTATTTCATTTTGTGTCGTCACCCTCCTTCTGCACTGGCCCCCCCACTGCCATATCTTGGTTTTTTTCAATTGTTGATTTTTTGATATGAAGGCTATGAGAAACATTACTATAATCCTAAGAGTCAGAGCTAAACAAAAAGATATACTCAGAGAAGTGCACTTCCTTGTTATCCTGTTACCACGTTCTCGTTGCACCCTTCTTTCCATCCCTTTCCCACTAACCCCTGTAAGTAACCAATCTCTTCAGTTTCAGATTTATCCTTCCTGTATTCCTTTTGCACAAATGAGCAACACGTGCATTTTCTCAAATCCCTTTCTTTCTTACATGAAGAGCAACATGCTACAGATATTCTTCTCAGCTTTGCTTTTTTTCACTTAACAGTATGTCTTAGATATCACTCTGTATCAGTTCAGAGATCTCTTCTTTAATAGGTGCATATGACTCCAGTGTGGATATACCACAGTGAAGTGGACCACTCTCCTATGTATAGACACCTAGGTTGTTTCCAATATTCTGAAATTACAATGCTGCAATGACTAACCTCGTGTATATGTATTTTCAGAATGTAGGTGTATCTTCAAGATAGATTCTTATGAGTAAGACTGCTGTGTTAAAAAGTGCATACATAGTTTTGTTAAGTACTGCCAAGTTTGCATTCTACTAGCAACATAGCAGAGTGCCTATCTATCCACAGCCTTACTAAGTTATCATTTTCAAAAGTTTTTGCCAGTCTGATAGGCAAGAAACGGCATCTCAGTGTTGTTTTAAGTCATGTCTCTGAGTGAGTATGAACACTTTTGCATATGTTTCAGGACTATTTTTATACTTTTGGTGAATTGTCTGATTATGTATTTTTTCCCCATTGTTCTACCAAGCGTTTGGTTCTTTGTCCCTAAATTTTTAAAAGTTCTTTATGATATAAAGGATATTAACTCTTTGTGGAATATGTTCCAAATATTAGATATACTTTTTAAAAAAATTAACTAAACTTGATCTTATTTATTCAGATTTCCCTAGTTTTTCTCTAATGTCCCTTTTCCATTCCAAGATCTCATCCAGGATACCAAAATACATTTAGTTGTCATGTCTCCTCAAACCCCTCTGGGTCTGTAGCAATTTTTCAGGCTTTCCTTAGTTTTGAAAGTTATGAGGAGTAATGGTTGGGTAGCGTGTAGAATGGCTCTCAATTTGTGAATTTCTGGGTTTTTTCCCCCCATAATTAGACTTGGGTTATTGAGTTTTGGGTGGAGACCACAGAGGTAAAGTGCCATCCTCATCACATTATATCAAGGGCATATACCATCAATGTGAATTATCACTGATGATGTTAACCTTGATCACTTCGCTAAAATAGTTTGCCAGATTTCTCCACCATAAAGTTACCTTTCCTCTTAATACTGTACATTCCATTCATTGCCTATTTTCTTAGTCCTCTCCTTTACTAACTTAGTCATCTTTATATTCTCAAAGCCAAATACTTAGCAGATGCTTGATAAATATTTATTGAAAGAAAGTGGAGATGAAATGGTCAGTAATCAAGCCTGAAGGAGAATGACAACTTTCTCTTCCATCTCTCTCCACCAATGGCCACAAACTTTATGGAGTTCATTTGCTGGCCACTATGGATAAAGATCAGTATTGAACCCTTGACTCTAAAAAGGTATATAAATTTAATTTCTTTTCGCCTTAATTTTGATTTGTAAAACAGTGATAATGATAAGGTAACTTTACGGTGGAGAACTCATTATCTGTCACTGATCTGAGTCATCTCTTCCTCTTCTGAACTGTACCTACCACCTTTTCTACTTCTCATGAAACTTATCATATTCTACCTTATATTAAAATACAGGATAGACATTTAAAAAAAACACATCTACTATTATTAGACTTGGAGGCTCCCTATGGAAAGGATTTTGACATTCAATTCTTCATATTTCTAAAGCACTTAACATACTACTTTCACCCTGTGAGCATTTAATAGATGATTTTGAATTTAGGAAGCTACAAAGAACACCTACTGGGCACTTTGTCATTTATCAAAGGGATTACTTTGGTCATTCTGAAAAGAGAGATCAAAGAGAAGTTGTAAAAAGGGGTAAGAATCAAGCTGAGAATCACCAAATTTTAGAGCTAGAAAGAATTTCAGAAATCTGGCCCTAATTCCTCATTTTACAGATGAAAAGACTTAAAACTAGAAAGCTCAAGAACTTTTCCAAGGTAACACAGTTCTTAAATATCACATTAAGGTTTTTACTACCATATCACACTGCCACACAACTCAATGATGGTACTTCTTAAGGAAATGAGTGGTAATAATCAAAGAAATCCTCAAATACACACTGTCAAACTATTATCTGTCAAGTGTCTATTTAGAATGGTCTTACTGATCTGAAGACAGCAAACCCTCTATCTCACCTGGGTGCCATAAGAAGCATGAAACAAAGTATAAATAAGAAGAGAAGATATAACTTCACTCCTACTGATCAAATGTATAAAGCAACTATAAGAGACCAACAGAATTTTCATAAGACTCCAGTTCAATAAGGAATGAACCAAAGCACAGAGCAAGTAACTAAAGAAGAAAGCTACAGCCAAGAAATGACAGTGATCCTGCCACAAGGGAAGCTTAAGAGTTAGTATATGAAGGTAAGCCCACAAAAATTTGAGTGGAATCTGTTCTGCATCAAAACTAAATCTCAGGAAATTAGATGTTTTAAGAAAAGTAATCACCTGATCTGAATATATGAGATAAAAGCAAGTATTATTAAATCCACTTTAAAATTTTTTTTAAAAAATCAGTGTCTAACAACTAAAAATTACTCTCTCAAGTCTCCTTATGTTTCAAAAACATCCTGTACAAAATGTTCAAATAAGCTCATACTTCTAAATTCCTCTCTGGTAGTGTTAGTGCGACTGTGAGTTTTAAGTGACTTACCTTTCCTACTGAAACCAACTACTTGATGAGGTCTTTAGAGAATTTAAAAGATGATATATTTTCCTAAAAGAGTTTACCTCCATTTTGCCCTAAGAAATGGGCCTAAGTTACTTAAAGCAGATAAAGTATGTTCATCTTACCAAATTGAAGTAAAAGGTCATCTTCTAATACTGGTTTCAAATACTCTTCTTTCTCCCAAGGCACTGGGTTATAAATGGAATTCATATACTCCACTGTAGGATTCTGGATATAAAATTAATTGCATTTTTTTTTCATTGCATATAACCACAAAATCTTGCTAATAAAAACTAGGGAAATTAAACAAAAAAATACATCATGTCTGCATTATATAAAACCAGTATGTTTCTATTTAAGAAGTCTGTATTTACCTGTCATGTCATTAACTTGACTGGGTCAATGGTTTCAATGCAAAGTTTTATATTGTTTGGATTTGGAGAAACTGACAATGTAAACATTCATTTAAATAGAACCAAAAGAAGTATTTGAAAAAAATAGAAAAAAGAGCAAAGTACTTGAAATCACACTAGAAATTATTTCTGATTTTACAGAAGTATTGTCTATCATTATTTCCCTTTATCTAACACTGAATTACCTTTTCACATAACACTGATTAATCTCTTAGATGCAGTTAAAAATGATACTTTTGGTGCTTTACGTTGTACTAGTTCCTAACGTCCATGATTCCCCAATATGATGAGTACCAAATTTAAAACAGGAACTAGCTTTAAATTTGTAACAGTTCCTTGTTCCTTGTATTCTTTTAAATAATCAGTGCACTGACAATCACGGTGGCATTTCTTTAATTTCTAAACAAATTGTAATTAAACTGTCAACTTACCTTAAGTCTAATAAAATTTATTAGCTTAATGTATCCATAAAACTCAAGTCCTAAAGGGGGGAAAAAAAAGATAATTCACCTATTTTAACATAATGTGAGTTTTGTTTAATTGACCTGTTCTATAAAGGCTTCTCCAGTTAAGACAATATTTCTGAGCTCTAAACTACTACTTATAATATTTTGAAGTTTTTATTAAAAATAAGAAACAGTAATGTTGATACTTCTGAGTATTTTATTTGAGAAACAGCCATAGATAACAAATTTTTAAGTGTTTTCCTTGTATTTTTCAAAAAATGGGAAATTCTTAGAATTCTACTAATTTGTCAGAACAATATGAATCTGGAAAATTAGGTCCTAGATTTTACCAAGTATTTGGCAGTTGACAGTAAAGCTGAAAGTTTCTACATCCCTAATTTTCACGATGCCTACCAAATTATAATTTTGCCAGGACATGAAGTACACTAGCTTTTACATGATGTTAAATGATGCAAATTAAAAAACAATGAGGCTTGTTATCTGGTTCTCATATCTTTCCAGAAATGAAGCAGCATTTAAAATAAAGGAAAGCAATAACATATCCAACCAATTGGTTATTATTTGTCATGAGAATATTATTATGAAGAAGCTTTAATAGCATATAAAACCCCATATTGGTAAGTGAAAAAAAATACAAAATTATATGTGAAGTATGATTCCAATTTAGTTTAAAAATGCAATATTAGAAACATAAGAAAAAAAATGAGGCTGTCATTCACGTGTCTTACAAAAGTAGTTGCACTTGAGTATTTATAAACATGTTTATGATTTATCACGTTTATGTGAGACCGAAAAATCTGTCTAGTATTTGCTATTCTTTAACAATGTTCTTTCTAGTCATTAATAAGTACAGGAACCAAAAAAACCATTTCGTATTTAGTTAATTTTAGTGGAATAGTGTAGTTCTGTATCCATTTAAAATGGAAAGCTTTTTATTGTTAGGGATGTTTAAATGCAAGTTGTATTAGAAACATCACCTGAATATTTTGCACATTATCTTAACTTCATGCTCTTTCTATACTTTCCACCAAACTTCTTAACAAAACTCAATCATGTAGGCCTTGAAGTTCATGCTATGCTTTGACCTGATTAAGTTGTCTATTTTCAAATAAGCTGCCTCCTTTTCCAAAGTCCACCTCTACCCTTGGTCTCCCTAATTCTAGTAAGACAAAAATGCGATCACATGCCAAGTCTTTTTTTTCTGTTTAGTTGTAAAGCCAATATAAACTTAAATACAGTGAATACTGTCTAGAAGAGTGACTTATTAATCTTTCCACAAAGACTGCAAATCTTGTCAAAAAAAGTTCATTTCCGTAAGATAAGTTGTTGTTATATGCTTCATTTTACTAGACTTACATAGTAAAAGAAGGGTCTGGAAAACTATAAAATTTGAACTTAAATTTCATAACTTAAATTGTCTTTATTCTAAAAATTACTCACCGTGTTTCTGAACCATGCTATCAATATTAAATTGATGCTCAGACTTACAGTGTGAAAATGTTTCTTCGGCAGATGTGAATAACCTAAAAAAGCAAGCAATAGCTTCATGGAATAGTCCCCCAAGAAGTCTAAATATTGATTTCCTGTTAAATATACATCTTTTTTCTTCACTCTGGTTTCTATTTTATTTCCAATTAAGAAAAAACACACGTGTGGATGAAAGGAATGGATCCCAGCATTACTACAGGAAATTATTATTTCTGAGCCCCATTTTACACCTAAAACAAATTACTATTTAAATGTCAAAGTTAATTTATTTGCCAAATAATAGCACTGAATTTATCAAAAGGCTTTTATGAAAGAGTTCCCTTTGATAAATTGTTTCTCTCAAGTCATGAAAAGAAAGACTTGAGAGTCTTTCTCCTCTAAGTGTCAACTCTGCTTTCAGAGGCTTTGAACTGGCACAGCTCAAACTGCTTTTAGGAAAAAAGCATAAAATGTAATTTTACACTTGGCACATTCCCAAAGTTCCATATCTCGAAAGTGATCTTGTATACAGTATTCCAAAGTACTTGCATTATAGACACTGTGAGGATCGAGCTTTTTTATGTGACCTGCAAAACTGAAGGACACATAAGACAGAATACACAGCAGAGAAGCTGCATACCTCGTCTATATTCCTAGCACATCTGCAGCATTAGTTTTCAACAAATGTTTACTGAAATAGGTTATTTGCAGTATTTACAGAGCCTATCACAGGCACTGCACCCCTCATGTTCAATAAATATTATTTTATGACAACTACAGTATATGCAGACATTCCACCTACCCAATGAAGTGACACATGAGAATACTAATATTCCACCAATCAGCACCATGCCCAGACACAGGAACACCAGAAAACGTTTAACACATTAACTGTCTTGTGAGTTGTATTTAACTCATGCTAGTTTTGAGCCCAGGGCCTCCTGAAGCATATGTAATTCACACGTCTCTTCACCTTGGGAGCCCCGTGAACTATTTTTCAAGTTACAAGTAACCCATGCACAGAACACAATAAAAAATAACAAATCTTTCATTAAATTAGAAAGGATCGTTTTGCTTTTGAAGTTTTTAATTCTATCTTCGTAATAAAACACCGTGGCCCCAAAGAAAAAAATTTTTTTTCTAGTGTGGCAGTCAATGTGTTACAGTAATACTGGCCAGTGCCAACCAGGCCTCTTTCATGCCCACTTGCCCAAAACAGCAGCCAAAGTCAAAGCTGCTTGAGACTAAGAGGCAGAATTTTAAGTAGAAAGAATGTGAGTTTGGGAATAGGACAAACCACAGCTTTGTGATCTTGAGCAAGTTATTGATATTGTAGTCTCTTTTTCCCTAAGTGAAAAAGGTATCAATACCTTCCTCTTCAGTAGGTGGGGAGCCCCTACTTAAGGAAAGGTGAACTAAGAGACTAAATGGCTCAAATAGAAACGTTTACACCTGAAAAGCTTCCTACTGGTCAAATGATAGAATGGTAAATTTGGAAGGGTCCAAAGGGTCGGGATTAATTATCTAGCTCAGTTCAGTGTGGCTCCCAAACTTGTTACTCTTTACAATCACCTCAGCTAGTGTCTTTATAGAAACAGAAGCTTCCTAGACCCCATCCCTGATTTAGGAGGACTAAGCTGTAGAGTTCAGCATCTGTATATATTTTTAAGTGTCTCAGGTGATAAGCGTGCACAACGAGATTTGGAAACCAGATTCAATCCAAGACCATCTCATTTCACACAAGGGGAAACTGAGGCCCGTCGAAAAACAATAGTAGAATCTAGCTTCCAGTTCATGGCTCCTCCCTCTATACCACCGTGAGTCTTCCTTTTCAACAAGCCCTCGCCCCAAACTAGTGGTGCGAGAAATCAAGGACAGGCCACTCTGGTTCCACTCCTGACCAGTCGCTCCTGGGCAGACCACACGGACCCCACGCGGCCCGGGCGCCCTAGGGCTGGGGCCAGGCGCTGAGGCGGACGAACCTGTTACAGAACAGGCAGGGGGTCTGCCGCTTGTCGTGGGGGAGATCAGCATCGTCCTCGTCCTCCCAGGCGGCCTCGTCACCGCTGTCCGACAGTTCCGGCAGGTCCTCCTCATCCTCCACAGCGCCCCGGCCGCCTAACACACGCACAACAATCAGACCTGCCTCGGACACCCGCGCGACGCGGGACGGGAGGATGGGGCGCGAGCTTCCCCCGGTGAGCGCTGCTCCCGCCCGCCCGTCCGCGGCCCTCACCCGGCTCCTCCTCCATCCTCCCTGCAAGGCCCCACCGCCCGGGCCGCGTCCCGGGAGGGTCCTTCACCGGCCCGCGGCGGCGCGGCCTGGGGCTGGGGGAGCCCGGTGCGGAGGGACCAGGGTACCCACCGGTAGCGCCCGACGCCAGCGAGCACATGGCCGCGGTGCCCCGGGAGCCCGGCGTGTCTGGGGGCGGGGACCGGGCTTGGCAGCACGCGCGCGCGCGCGCGATCGCCGCCGAGCTCTCCGGGTCGGGACGCCGGGAGCGAGCGTCAGCGCGAGCCCGCCAAGGGGCCCGGGCTCGGGGAACTTCGCGGGCGCCTGGAAATGCGGGGGCGCTGGCGAGCGCTTCCGGCCTCGAGGCGCCGTGCGGGTCACGTGAGGCGGGTAGGCGGGCCGAAGGCCGGGGCCCGCCTCCTCCCGCTGCAGGGCTGGCGCAGCGCGCGGGGGAAGTTCCGTACCGAGGGCTGGGCGTCGCAGGCCGGCGGGGGACTTTCGTCTCGTCCTCGGGCTGCGGGAGGTCCAGGCCGGCGGCCCTGAGCCCCGAGGCGGAGAGACGCCGCACCGGCTCTGCTCTCGGCATCGTGTGCTGTGTGCGTCCCTTTTCCCAAGGAGGGGCGACCAGCCCGCCCCCGCGGCGCCCTCTGGTGGCGGAGGCGGCCGAACACAGGCGAGGGCCAGACGGCCCGACTGGGGTGCCCGGGCTGCCAGGTCCTGGCGGTCCTCACTGGGTGCAGCTGGAGAGAGGGAACTAAGTGCATGAGCCAGGGTGGGTGAGCTGCAGAGACCAGATAGGGGGCCAGACCCCCACAGAGGATTTTAATCTTTAAAGTGGTTAAGCGAGAGCGTGGACTCTAGAGCCAGCCTACTGGGCTTGAATCCTAGTTATGTCACTTTGTAACTGTACGATCTTGAGGAAGTTACCTGACCTACTCCTGTCTCAATTTCCTCAACTACAAAACGAGAATAATGACTGCACTGACCTCAGGGCTACAATAAGGATAAAATGAGTTAATACATGTAAAGGGCTTACACCTAAGTGTTAACTTTATCCTAAACAATGGGAAACAGTTGAACTCTTTGGTTTAAGCAAGGGAGTGATGCTGTCAGATGTGTTTAGAAAGTAACATTCTGGCTGCTGTGTGGGTAAGAATACAAATCTTCTCTTGCCCCATGCCACTTCTTTTCTTCCTTTCCTGAAATCTATTCAAACCATAGAATTCTTTCTTAGGTGGGAGTGGGCAGCAGTCATTTCAGAGGTAGTTTCCGGAGCTCTAGTCCACAGGCTCGCACTGTGCTTGGCACATGTTTATCTAATTGACTACCATGGCTTTCCTGCTTAATCCTACCTAACTTTCCAACTCAACCCTCCACCCTGGATCCCGCCCTCAGGCCTATTCATTTACTGCTAGTCATCCAATGCTCTACAAATGGGCAGGTCTTCCTTTTGGTCTCACCCAGAAAGGCTTTCCCCAGACCACCACTTCTAAAATAGGTTCCACTGGTATTCCAGGAGCAGTACCCTGTTAGTGTCTTTCATAGCACCTACCATTTGCTTACTTGATTTTTTTCTGTATTTCTTGGTTTTACCCCACAACACTGCACCATAAAGGTAAGTAAGGGCCGTGTCTCTTTACCTTTTTTTTTTTTTTTTAAGAGACAGGGTGTATTACTGTGTTTCCCAGGCTGGTTTCAAACTCCTGGGCTTAAAGGATCCTTCTACCTCATCCTCCAGAGTAGGTGGGACTACAGGTGTGCACCATGGCACCCACCTTCTTTACATGCATTTCTCTGGCACATAATACATGGCCTGGCACATAGTAGCTACTCAGTACATTTACTGAATGAAATTGATGCCTTGTATTACTGCTGAACTCTTCGGAATGTATTCTTCTCCCTTAACTGTAAACTCCTAGAGGACAGAACCCATCAAATATTAGTGTTGAAGCCCCCTCATATCCTAACATGTTGCCAGAACATCTGCTGGCTCACTTGAGTTATACTTCTTGTTCACTGATGTGCCCAGTGGCACACAGGAGGCACTCAATATGCATCTGGTGAAAGAATTAATGAATTCAAGGCTTTTCATTACCTGGTTCCATCCATCTCACTCCCTTCATCCTTCCAACATAAACTTTCTGTATAACATTTGAAGGGAAACTTGCTGAATCCCTTACTAACACCCAATCATTCAATGCTGACAATCAAAGAAGTAACTAACCTCCAGTCTGGAGGGGTGATTGGGCCAGACTCTTGTCCCCTGAAGTTGATACCTTGTTACAATGCATGGCTCAGGAGGGGGCTGCTTTTCTCTCTCCTCCAAAGATGAACACAGACCCTTCCCCATCATCCCACTTCACTGCCGAGGCCACGACAGAATGCTGAATAAGACCTGCCTGAAGGTTTGTGGGGAAGAAAATAATATAGAGAGAATAACTTCAAACTGGCCACTAGGTTGGGCTGCTTTCAGAGCCCACAGGCCTCAGCATGTCCTCATGGGGTAGCCCCCCAAGGATTCCCTCAGTTCTTGGAGCCCCTGCTTTTTATCACTGAAAACACACAGGCTCTTCAAAGACCAGCCCCAAGGGAACCCTACCTGGCAAAAGGAAGATACTCCCTCTCCTCCCTATGGCTCACATTTCAAGATCCCACCCTGCCCTAAAATATGCCCTTTTCTGGGTAACATTGGGAATGTCCACTCCCTTCTAAGGCTATGAACCCTCAATTAAATGACTTTTATCCTCCAGTGTACACTGGAGCTTGAAATATACGTGGCATACTGTAGACCTTGTAAAAATTTACTTAATCACTCAAATCACTTTGCTTCCTCCAGCACAGATGTTAAGACAAGTTTCACCATCCTTTGTTCCACGATGGAAATGAGCACCGTGTGCTCCTCCTGGCTTTGGCCCTTACTGCTGCATCTTCCTTTCCTTTGCCATAGTTTTTAAAGTGCAGCACCTTAGGCCTTTAAAGTGTAGTGTCATCAAGTTTTGATGGCTATGTGCACATTTTGTGGTTAATCATTATAAGGATCCTAGACCAAAGGAGAAATCCAAATATTTCAATTGTATTCATCCACAACATGTACTAACAATTAACTGGAACTACCTGGAAATATATAGCATACAGGGTGCTCTTGGAGAGTGGTTCAAAAATACAAGCTATGCGATCAGGCTGACGTGAGTTAGAATCCTGACTCTACCATTTTTTAGCTGCAGGTCTTCAGCTTTGGACCCTTGGGCAAGGCACTTAACCACAGTGAGCCTCAGTTTCCCCATCTAAGATATGAAGATGATGATAAGTATCACTCTGTAAGGATGGTTTGGAGGGTTAAAGCGCAGATAACACGTGAAGATTGGCACTTAGTAAGCACTTCATAAATATTAGCTGCTATTATATCACCCAATGGCCCAAATGCTGCATATCACCACTAATACATGGGCCTTTTTGAATAATCTGAGAGGTACCTAGGATTTGTCCATTTATTTTTATTCCTTTATTTGATTCTCCCCATAAATTACATAAGCTTAGTTATATAACTTTTATTATATATTCTAAAGAAGTAGTAAAGGCATAATGTTCACTTGCACAATTACATGTAGTTAATTAGCACCTGCATAACTCAGATATGAATGTCAACAATTTCAGAACAGAGCTCATTTGCACGGTACATAAGGTTTTCACTGCTGCTGTGACTCTGCAGACAAGCATTTCAAAGCTGGCCTCCCAATTAGTGGCATCAGAACCACCAGGGCAAGTTTAAACAAAAGAAAACTACAGATTCCTCTGCCCATACCCTAACAATTCTGACTCAGAAGGTTTGAGATAGGGCCTACGAATCTTTATTTCTCAAAAGCTCCCTGGGTGATCGATGTGTAACCAGGCTCTGAACCACTGATGCAGAGCACAGTCATTACTTGATTGGATCTGAGTGGCTGAGAAGAGTGAAACAACAAAGTTAAAGTATGCTGAGTTTTTTTAGACCCTGAGATTGCCAATTTGGTGATGGGTGTTAAGGTTTACAATAAAAGCAGTTCCCCAGTGTGGTCATGGCTTGCGAGGGCCGTCAGCCTTCCCCAGGTCGTGGATGGCCTTGTTATCCAGAAGTTCCACTTTCTTGTTGCTTGGCCTCATGGCATTGTTCAGCATCGCTTTAACCACAGACTCCAAAGGCACAGAATACCCTCTGGCCCAAGATTCTGGTAAGGAGCCAAAGAACTTTCTAACCATCCATTCACCTGGGCGAAATTCTTGTCTATCACATAACAGAACTCTAAAGAGAAAAAGAAAAGCAGAGGAAGAGATGGTAAACTGCATTCAAACCACAGCGGGCATCATACACTGAATCATGTCCCTTCAAAATTCATATGTTGAAGCCCTAACCCCAAATGTGTCTGTATTTGGAGATAAGGCCTTTATGGAGGTAATTAAGGTTAAATGAGGTCTTAAGCATGGGATAGGACTAATCCAATAGAACTGGTATCCTTATAAGAGGAAAAGACATCAGAGATCTCTCTCTCTGCACACATACAGAAGAGAGGCCGTGTGCCAGTCGGAAAGAGAGACCTCACCAGACACCAACCCTGAGGGTACCTTGATCTTGGACTTCCAACCTCCAGACTGTGAGAAAACAAGTATCTGTTGTTTAAGCCACCCAGTCTGTGGTATTCTGTTACGGCAGCCTGAGCAGACTAATATAGTGGGTATAAGGTTTTATTTGGTACATAAAGACAGTTTAAAAAAAGAAGGCAGCAAATGCTACCCAGGAAGTTCTAGACTATTCTGAAGCTGGCACTATCACTTCTTTCTAAGCCAAAAGGTATGTGCATCAGAGAAGCAATCCACCTCCAGCCAACTTTTTTCATGCCTTAGGTATCTTAGCTGTCAGCCTCTCCAAACAAAAAACTAGCTTCTAGGCACTTCCAATAGTGGTGTACTTCAGGCAGTGTGAATACTCTACTTACGCAGGCCTAAATATTGAATAACGATCAAATTTTAATTCTTCAACCCTGGCTTCCACTTCTCCCTGTTAAGAAAAAAAAACCATATTTTTAGTATTTAATCAAGACTAACCCACTTACATAAAAGCTTAAGAGAGAATAATTTGCAGTTTTGAAGATAATCTGCTTTTGCAAGTCTCAATACTCCCTAATATCCTTATCCAGAATTTTAGATTCCAAATCTGGGAAGTTAAGGAAGAGGTCATTTAATCCTGATATGTAGTAGAGAGTTAAAAAAGACCCACAGAATAAGTGAATGGCTGCACAGTCAGTTCTCTTACTTTGTTGATATTAAAACAAATCCAGAGAGGGTAATTGATAAGTTAGTTCACCCATAAAAGAATATCCTCCCTTTATTCCAGAATTAATGTTGCAGGCTAGCCAGACATTGAACTTTTTTTAGTTTCCAGTGGGTCAGAAAACCCACAGACCCAATATATTACTCATTTCTTAACAAACCCCACAAAATTTCAAGACAGTGAGATTACATCTAGATGGTGCTTTAAATTAAGCTTGTTAAACAAGCTATGGCAGGCATCTCTGGAAACAAATGCCAGAGGAGCTCAAGCCACAGGCACCTCCAAAAGCCTTGTGAACTAACAGTCTCACGCGGCACGTGTCCCTCCTCCTCCTCGGCCTGTTTGTACCACTCACTTGGCACTTAACTTGTCACACCCTAGAATCTTAGATAGCTATTTTTAAACATCTTTTTCTTTTTTTTTAATTGTTAGTTTTTAGTACATATACAGAGTTGTATAACTTTCACCACAATCTAAGTTTAAAACATTTCATCACCCCGAAAAGAAATCCTATACCACTAGCAGTCACTCTCCATAACCTCTTCCCTGCGCCCTAGTGAACCACTAATCTATTTCTGTCTCTATAGATTTACCTATTCTGGACATTTCATATAAATGGAATCATACAATTTGTGGCCTTTTGTGACTGGCCCCTCTCACTTAGGATAATATTTTCAAGGTTCACCCATATTGTTCCTTTTTATAGCTGAATAATATTCCATTGTATGGACATACCATATTTTATTCATCCATTCATTAACTGATGGACATCTGGGTTGTTTCTACTATAGCTATTATAAATAATGCTGCTGTGAACATTCATACACAAATGTGGACATATGTTTCTTAGCTTTTTACAAAGATGTATATTTTTCTCTATTAGCAGTGTGCATAAAAGAGTTAGCATAGCAGGCTGAGACTGCTATCCTTAGAAAGGCCTGCTTACAAGGTTGGCTCTTGGCTTGTGCCTGGGAACTTGGATTTTGGGAGTATACCTGCCATTCTCTAACTGATAAGGGTAGTTTACTGTGCCTAAACTATTTGTACAAACAATGCAGTTTATACTGAACACCTGCTTTTCTTCTGGAGGTCTGCAGTTTTTCTAGGTTGAGGGTGCCTAAGTGACTGACTCCTATAAAAACCCTGGACTCCTAGGCTCAGGTGAGCTTCTCTGGTAGACAACATTCATTGCAGGAGAAATAAAGCACATTTTGTACAAACTGCACTGGGTACCTCTTAGAAGCTTGTACCTAGTTTTATCCAGACTTCATGTACCTTTTCCCTTTGCTGATTTTCCTTTATATCTTTTTACTGTCATAAATCATAGCTGTGAATATGATTATATGCTGAGTCCTGTGAAAGCAGCAGGGGTGAGGAACCTGTGGCCTTCTAGGTCCTTAAGTGTGGCCTTTTGACTGAATCCAAATTTTACAAGACAAAGCCTTTTATTAAAAGGGATGCTGCAGAGAAAGATGAAGCTTTTCTTGCCCCTTTGGTGCTTAAAAAAGAAGAATCTTGAAATCAGAAGGCTGCAGGTTCCCCACCCCCCAATAATAAAATATCACATACTCCGGAAAGTGTACCTTCCCCCTGGTCAGATGAGAAAATCAAAGCTCACAGACACTGAGAACAGAGAACAGGAGGCCTGTCCAGTGCTCCGGGCTCCACACCTGGCTCCTCCCACAGCCCCAGCAGAATGCCCACAAAGTATGTGGCTGATCCAGGCCCCAGAGCTGGCCCATAATGCATGCAGTTTGACGTTTCATTGAGTAAAATAAACATTCCTAAAGAACAGTTTCTAAAACTGGTTGGGAGAGAGGAGTTCACACACAAGGAGGCTGAGAACATAAGAAATAAAAACTAGGAATGTTATACACAGTAGTTGAAGGATTATTCAGGAAAGATCATCTTTCATTCTGGGATGGACCATTTGGTTGTCATTTCTTTCCTTTTAATTAATCTAATTCATAATCCCATGCTGCATGTAATACAGGTCAACTTTGGTGAATGTAGAGGTCTCTCCATTTTATTGGCCTTACTAATATTTGCTGAGGCACTGTGCCAGGTCCTTCCAGATATATTAGTGACAAAGGCTATTCATTACATAATGGCTAGTAGTGCAGACCCTGGAATCAGACTGCCTGTGTTCAAGTCCCAACCCTGCCCCTTAGTTAAAGCTGGTGATCTTACTCTCATGGTACCTCGGTTTCCACACAAATAGAGATAAAAGCCCTCAGAACAATACCTGGCTCAATTAATGTTAGCTATTATTGTTTTTTAATCTGGATGAATCATTATTATAATCCAGTGAGTATGTGGTAGTGCCTTTATCTTTAAAGATAAGGAAATACTTTATATGCATTTTCTTTCCTAAAAGGTATAAATGTTTAATCTTACCAATGAGAGCAAAAGTCCTGTTTGATAACCTTTTTCAGAACCCACATGTGTATTTTGAAAAACAGACTTCTCTTCCTTTTAAGAATTGTTCTAAACTCTAACAATTAAACTGAAACTTTTCCATTCTTGATTTAACTTCGCTGGTGGCTCACTGATCTTCACCTGGCTCAAAATACTATTTTAGGCTAGGTGAGAGATGGCTCAGCTGTAAGCCATATCACAAGCTGATCATGAGCAAATAAAATGATAAAGATGTTTACTAAAATTTTATATCTCATTTTAAAAAATAACATAGTGTTCAGAGTGTGAAAAGTAGTAGTCCCACTACAATTCCAGTATAACATCACTGTAAAGTCCACCCTTAGCAAAGTGACCAGGGTGAAAAAGGGCCTAGACATAGGTACCAATAAAGAATGGTACAGGAAATTAAAAGTGTTATGGCTGGGAAAAATACAATTAAGGCAGCCACAATCTCCAAATATCTTAAAGACTACAATGCAAAAGAAGACTGGACTTGATTTTGTTATTTTAAAAGGCAGAACTGATAATAATCAGCATTTACATAGCAATAAATTTCACCTCAAACTGAGAACTTTTTAGCAAGTGGATCTGACAAAAACTAGAAAGAGTTGTCTAATGAGATGATAAACTCCCCAGCGCTGGAGGTATTTAAGCAAAAGCTAGAAGAACATCTGTAAAAGGATTTCACATTGAAAAAGTCTTTGGCCGAATGATCTCTAAGTCCCAGCGTCCCAGACCGTGGCACTTGGGTGCATCCAGGAGGCACAGAGACAAAGCCATGGCCTATCTTCCTGCAGCATCAATTTAACTCAAAGGTAAGAATATAGAAACTTTTTTTATTAAAGTAAACAAGGATATGTATAGTACTGAAGATAGCGAAATGTGTATACATTTTTAAAAGATAAAACACAAGACTTTTAAGAGAAGTTGAGCTTGTAACTAGCAGACTGCTTCATACTAGATGTCCCCAAATCTCCAGAGAAACAAAAGTTCCTTTCTCTCCGACATTAGGGAAACTGAGAGAAAAGTTTGAGAATCATTGCCTCCAAGTCTTTTCCAATACTAACCTGCCATGCTGACATGCAAGGCCAGAGGGGCCACATCTCATTCCATTGATTGCTGGACAGTGAATGGTGGGGGGAAGACACTGGAAATTATCTTTCAACTCACTCCTGTTTACTAAATATATTCCTGCAAAAACAGTCCCCGTGGCCACAAAAGACCCATAATATAATGCATTTAATGTCTTTTTGTATTACATAGTATTTTGTATTATTTAGCACTGCCATTAGCCAAGGTTCTCCAAAGTATATGAAAGATAGAAACATGCACAAACCTTAACTTGTAGATATAAAAAATTGCTTGACTTATCAGCTCCTTTAGAGGACAGCAAGTTGAAATGTTTACACCCTCCAGCTTTTGCCAGCTCTGCAGACTTCAGCACATAATCTCGGTCAACCCGAACAAATCCCTCCTGAGGGGGAAAAGGATATGAGTTATTTCCAAAAAACTACAAGTTTATCTTAAAGATCACTACTTGGCTTGAGTAGCAGGCTAGGAGGCCTAGGGGAATGGGGATCTAAATAAAACGCATCCAAGCAATACAGGAAAGTCAGGCTTAGACCCTGGGAAAGGCTCCAGATATCGTCCTCCAGATAGACACAGCAGCTTTAGCACCAAGGCCAGACTGCAGTGAAAAAACAAGGACCATGACATTAAGCACAGACACCAAACAAATCCGCAAGGAGCAAAAGGACGATAAGGCTGGGAAACTACTTTTAGTCACACATTTCTTTGTCTTTTAATAACTTTGCAACCTTACAACCCTCTCTCTGTTTTCTCTTTTTTTCTGTGCCAACTCTACCATGGTAGGGTCTCAAAGCATGGTTGAGGACACTCCCCAGACACTAAGAGGGCAATGTCTATTTAATTTCCAATTGCAGTGTATGCTTTACAATATACCTTACATATTAGTAAGGAATGGATCCTCAAATTTTTTTACTGATGGGTGTATAATCAAAACTGTTTGGAGACACCTGGTCTAGACTCAGTTCAGTGAGGGCAGTGGCTAGGTCTTTATTCTTAACTCATATCTCAGCATCAGCACATAGTGGGTGCTCCGAAAGTATCTGAATGAATGAATCAAAGTCCAGTGGAAGCAGAGAAAAGGCAAATCCAGTCATAAAAAAACAGAACTAAGTGGCAAAAAAAGCAGGAGGGAAGAGGATGATGCAAATATCAGAATACAGATGCATTTCCAGGGCCTATATGAAAGACATGCACCTTCACCCAGAAAAGGGAATTCCATGTTGTAATAGCCCCTTGGGACCACCATAAATTCTGGTCTCCACAAATTCAAGACAGCTGAAGAGAAGTCTAAAGTCTTTTGAAGCTAAACTTCATAGGTAGTCACAATTTCAGAATGAGGTCTTACAGCAGTGGGAATTCCAAATCTGAAGATGGGATTACTGCCCCAGTGATTTTTTTTTTTTAAATAAAAATTTGCTCTGCAGAAGTTATTGAATCTACATGTTCTATTTGATAGGGTAATGTTTATTTTTTATAGAATGTTAGAAGGGAAGTTAGGAAATATCACATCCAATTCCCACATTATGTAGGTAGGAAGCAAAGTCCAGTGGTCAGGTGAACTACCCACTAGGAAGTAAGAGAGCGGAGAGCAGAATGTAGATTCTTGACTCCCTGAGCAGTGCCCTTCCACTGTTCCCATGTTCCTTTTTATCCCACAGTGTTCCTAGCTGATGAAAATGATCCGTATTTGTGGCTGGCAGAATAATGGCCCCACAAAGATGTCCATGTCCTAATCCCTGTACCTGTGAATATGTTGGGTTACATGGCAAGGGGAAATTCCATGGCAGATGAAATTAAGGGTGCCAATCAGCTGTCCTTAAAATAGGGAGATTAGTCTGGATTATCCAGGTGGGCCCAGTGTAATCACAAGGGTCCTTAAAATTAGAAGAGGGAAGCAGAAGAGGATGTTACAGTGATGCAAGTGAAAAGGGCTCAACCCTCACATTGCTGGCCTTGAAGATGGGAAGGGGACCCCATGCCAAGGAACGGGGGTGGCCACTAGAAGCTGGAAAAAGTGAGGATATGGATTCTCCCCCTCCACCCCCCAGAAGGGAACACAGCCCTGTCAACACCTTGATTTCATCTCCGTGAAACCCGTGTCAGAATTCTAACCTGTAGAACTGTAAGGCAATGAATTTGTGTTGTTTTAAGCCACTGTTTGAGGTAATTGGTTAGAGCAGCAATAGGAAACTAACACAGAATTCAATTTTAAAACAACAGGCCCAAACAGATTTTTTAAACTTTGCATTGCAGTATATCATAAAAGAAAAGTAAACATATTGTAAGTATAAAGCTCGATAAATTTTCATAAACTGAAGATCCTCTGCATCCTTGACCAGTTCCCTGATCAAGAAATAGAACATTACCATTACCCTAAAAGCCCCCCTCATCCTCCTTGCTCATCACTCACAAGCCCATTTTTGACTACATCCACTACCTGCAGGGCAGTGTTATTTTTCTGCCTCACTCTAGACCTTAGTGTTTTCTGCCTTACTTTTTCTACCTTAATTTATAGGTAATATAAACTTATCTCTTTATTCATGGGTCATCACCCTTTCCTTTTGGGCGGATACATTGACACTCAATCCTAAACAACAGACTTGTCAACCTGTCCTGCATACTGATTCAAATTCATGTTGTTGCTTTTTAAAATAAGTGTAAAGCAAACCAAGTTTAATACTCAGCATTAAAATACAGACAGAGGTGATTATTCTCAGAGCTCAGAGATTGAGCTCTTAAAATTGAGATTTTAGATGTGGTGAAAGTGTGCCAAGAAAAACCACCCAGAACTATGTAGGCAATTCTAAAACACTGAATTTCTCTTCCATATCTATTTCTTCCCCTCATTCCGATTCACCAGAACTCTGATTTTAATAACAGGTTCGTTATTCACAATTAAATTACACTGTTGACTAGTGAAATAAATTCAGTTTTGTTGTTGTTGTTCTAGCACAATTGCTTGGAAGGATTATTATAGTTGTCTCTGCTTTTTCTTTCATCGGCTTCTTTAAAAATAAGGGAAAGATTCAACCAATCATAAGTCTCTAGACCGACGCTGTCCCTCTCACTTAATCCAGAGCCAGTAAAGGGATAATTTGATTAAACTGAGACCCTAATTTATTTGGCTTTAGTTCTGGATCAACCTCTACTTAATAGAGTGCTGTCGTCTCCAATTGTTTGATGAAAATTAAAGTGACATAAATACCATGGGACTTTTTCAATCTGATTAGTCAGTGAAGGCACATCAATACCACCCCAGCCATCAGACTCTGGCGTCCTTCCTTTCACCCGACTGGCTAACAACTGACAACGGCTCCTTGAAGGACGAGCACCCTCGCTGTTGCAGAGACCCCCACACTCAGCCCATCATCCCTGCTCAATGGGCCCTGTTGACAAGGTGCCCATACCTTTCTCCATCGCTGTTCTCTGGACAAAGCTAAATATTGTTTTATTAGCAATCAATGGCTGTTAATCCAAAATGATTTCACAAATCCTCTGAGCCCTCAAGCTGATTATAAATACGCGTTTTTTGAAGCCCACTACATTTTGAATTTCACTTCCGTCACCCTGATGGCGTGGCCTCTTAACTGGTGAATGAAATCCAAAAGCAAAAGGGTCAACAGCTTTCAAGGACTTAGAAATCAAACTTAAGCGTGGGTCCTGGTGACTGACTAGGAGATATCAACACACCAATTTTCTCTGGAGCAAGGAAGATTCTATTCACAGACGGAAGGAGCCATCTTTTAAAACTTATTCATACCCTTTCTTCTTCTCCAAAGCTCAAATTAAAGAACAACAGAAAAACTAACAAGCTATTCCAGAAACACAATTTTTAGAAAAACTGTACTTAGTTTCCCTAGCCATATGACAAGAGAAAAGACAGACATCTCTTATGATCGTATTAAGTCCATCATGTTTTTGTCTCTTTATGATTCCTTAGCCAATGTATCCTACTCTAAGCTAGGAATCAGAGTTCCTTCTAGAAAAAGGGATTATGTTCCCATTATAAATTTTCTTTCCCAGCACCCACTTGAAAGAATAAACACAGTGTACTATGATTCAGTAGAGATATCCTTAAAGGCTCCACAAACATCATAGGAAATAAATTCTCCAATTACTCTTTTTAAGTCTTATTAAAATCCAAAGCTACTAAGGATTTCTTCTACTCTTCTTTACCAATGCCTGAAAACTAGGACCACCACCCTAGCTTAAGAACAACTCATCCTACCAAGGTACAGTATTTCAGTGCTAACTGATAGGACAAGTGAGCACGCTGGAATAACTCAAGGTCGTGGGGTCCTTTTCCAAGAACAGAGGATCTATCATTCTGTAAATGGCCCCACTTACTTCTACTTCTGCTTTAGGTTTTTTCTCTTTCACTCCCTTTTCAACCTGACCCTATAAATTAACCCAGAAAACAGATGCTGACAACCAACCTCACAGACACCTTGAGCTCAGACTTCTAACCTCTAGAACTGTGACACAATAAATTTCTATCGTTTAAGCCACCCAGGTTATGGTACTTTGTTATGGCAGTGCTAGCAAACTAATATGCTAAAGATCAAAGGGAAATAAGCTGGCTACTCAGACGACCTCAACACTGAGACAGAATTTCTCCAAGTTTCTCTACTGGAAACCCAGATTGCTAAGGCAAAATATAGGGTGTTTCAGTTATAAAACAGCTACTGAATGACACCAGGCTTGTCACCAGCTTTGCAGTATCCATCTGATGAACCACCCAATATACTCTTCTACAAACAGAGCTGCTGACCCAGAACACAGATGGAAAAAGCTTGGAAATCCACAACCCTCCTTGAAACAACCATTGTTTCCTAGCCACTTGCAAACCATCACCTCTTTTAAACTGCTAACGTTATCACAACCTCCAAATTTTATATTTTACGTAATCCAAATTAGTTTAGAAAACAAACAAAAGACTCTTTTTCTGGTGGACATGTCAGCTTACTTTCTGCCACAAACCTCTTAAACCATTTAAGTCCTAACTCATTTCTAAGACTATTAGGCTTGCTCGTCTTCCCTTGCTTACCAATTAATTTCATTTATCTTTTTCAAACTGATTTTAAAGGACAACAAAAGGTATTGAGTAGACCGAGGTGGAGAACCAACCTCATTTAAAAAAAATATTCTGGATAGTGAAGACACCCAATTCCTCTGGTTAAAATTGCATTACACAATTTGAATGCAACAAAGCAATTCAGACCTTTTCCTGGAACATCCTATAATGAGATTTGCCTTATGTCATGAAAATCAACTGCTCTATGCCTAATGCAGTGTTTTGTTTTGCTGAGTCACCACCAAAACCAGGTTGGCCCTTGAGACAGCGAAACCTGCAGTGTCCTGGAGTGAAAGTTTTTCAATGCTTTTGGAGGACACACCACTTCTGACTACCCCTGGGACAGAAAAGACTGTACCAGCTGCTGAACAGGAACACGACCCTTTCCAGGAGAGATAATGTGCCAATTCCTGGGAAAGTCAAACGTCTCTGTAATCCACAGTTCCCAGCACAGAGCTCAAAACCAAGCTGTGTTCCAGGGTGAATATGCAGAACTGCAGAAGATGTGGAAATATATCTCAACTGAAAGCATAAATAGAATTATTCTTTGGATAATCAGAAGGCCCAGAGAAATTCATCTGAGCCTAACTACTTGATTGGTATAAACCAATACTTCCTAACCATATGCTCCCCTAATGATTCAGATGCATGGATCTGCTTTATAAACCTACAACAAGTCCCCATGGCAGACTCATGTTCCCATATATTTAATAGACATGTTCAGCTCCAGAAAGTAAATTCTGCCAGAGGGAAAAACTATAGTCAAGGTGTAAATTAAGACATACCTGTATTAATATTTGCCAAGAATCTATGTGGTAAACTATGACTTCTGGACAGGGGCCAACTCAATTTAGAACACCATTGAAAAGAAAATGTGTGTTAAAACAGTTTTGCGTCAGTGAAGGCTGAATCATTACCGGGGTTGAATCATCGCTGAAGGCTGACTCATCACTGGAGGCTGGCTGAATCGTGCCTCTGTGTTCTGATGTTCTATCCCAGAAGTTTAAAGCTTAGCATGAAAATAAGTTGAGGCACATCACTCAAGTGAGAGAGAGTGCTTCAAGTTTAAAACATTTATTAAGGAGAAAAAAAAAGCTTACTGATAACAGCATGAGTCAATTTCTTTTACTCAGACATCATAGTTTGCCTTAGTCAGGGCAAGTTAGTCATAGTAATATTTGCGAGAGGCAAGATCATATAAATATTTACGATGTCTCCAGCACTTAGGCCTGAACTCATGGATTACTCTGAAAGAAAGATAAACTTACCGGTACTATTCAAAGTATTGCAAAGCCTAGGGCGGCATATGGAATCTTAAACAATAACAACTTATTTACATTTAAGCACTGCAACAAGCACAAAGAAAAAGAGTGAGCAAGAAAGGATTTCTTGACGTTACTGGACAGCAAAAAGGGAAAAGGGTATATTCCTTCCTTACCGCCCCGGCTTTATTTCTGGTGGTACCCAGGCAACAGAATCCAACATCGTGACCTTGAAAGGCAGAAGCGTAGTCATCCAACTTTTCAAAGTCCACAACTTCTTGATTCTAGACAAGGGCACAGGTGTATATAACTTCATGTTATTTAAAAACCACACCAAAAAAACCCTTTAGATTTAAAGACTAAATTACAGAATATTACTGAAAGGACTGCTCACTTAACATCAAAATTTGCAAATTCATTTTCTCCCACCAATAAGCAATGAATCTGAATTGAAAATCAACAATGCACATATACGTATGTCCACAGTATCAACTGGACTAGGGTGATCCAGATTTCTAAAGTCAGGTTTGATTATAATTTCTCTCCAGAAAAATAAAAGACCTACCTAGAGTTCACCACAAAGGAGACCACTGAGGTATAACGTAGGGGCAGGGGATGGTGTTTGGCATCTCAAAGACCTAGGTTCAGATCTTGTGCCTGCTACTTACTAGGCATGTTAACTGTGGCCAAGTTATTGATCATATGCCTCAGTTTTTTTCAGCTGTAAAATGTGGGTGATAATCTTTCCTTTAGTCCAATCTGTAAACCATTGGCATTAGAATTAGCCAGGAGGTGCTTGATAAAAAGGCATATTCCTGGGTCCCACCTGACTACTTCTGAATCTGAACTTTTAACAAGGACCCACAGTCATCCTTATGCATGTTGAAATTTAAGAACATCCATCTAACCTTAAAAGTTTACTGTAAAACTTAAAAGAGAAAGCTTAAGGCTGGATGTGGGGGCTCACACCTGTAATCCTTACACTTCAGGAGGTGGAGGCAGGAGGATCACTTGAGGCCAGGAACTCGAGATCAGCCTGAGCAACACAACAAGACCCTATTTCTACAAAAAATAGAAAAATTAGCTAATCGTGGTGGTGTGCACCTGTAGTCCCAACTACTTGGGAGGTGAGGCAGGAGGATCGCTTGAGCCAAGGCATTTGAGCTGCAATGAGCTATGATGATATGCCACTATGATGACATGCCACTGCACTCTACCTGGGGCAACAGAGTGAGACCTTGTCTCAAAAAAAAAAAAATAATAATAATAATAATAAATAAAGAGAAAGGTTGAGAAGCTCCCATCATCCAGGAGTTCAATAAAATGTTGGTTTCCTTCCATTGACTCTTTCAAAAGAATTTTTCTGGCACTGCACACAACATTGAAGAAAAAGAGGTTTTCACAAAGTGCCTGGTCAAAAGATTTGCCACCAAAACTCAACTCACCAAACACAGATCTCAAATTCAGTTTCTAATTACCATGTGTCTCTGACACGGCACATGAAACTAGACTATGAAGACCACATATTACCTGCCTAAGCCTGCAAAGATGTCTGTTTTAAACAGGCAAGTCCTGATGGACCAAAGACATTCACAAAATGACTTGAACACAGACCTGAGGGAATCAAGAACATTTTCAAGACCACTTGTTATTTGGAACGTTCCTCTTATGAAACCTGTAGGGCCAAATTCTGTAGTTGTGGTGTCTCAGGATCACACTGTATTGTTCACGGTCTAAATGGAGAACAGAATCTCTGGGAAGCTCAGACTTCAGATATTTAGGGCAAATATTTAGGAGGTTATCACCAGATCACCTGACTTTGATCATTCACTTAATGATAATGTAACTTACAGGGAAGGGAGTATTCCACTTACAGACAAGCCTGGGACGTCAGGCAAGAAAAATTCTTTTAAGTGAATAACCCCACCTTTCACTGACAAAGACATTTCCCACTCTGCCATGCATTTTCAGATTCACTGACAACTTCAGTGTGAAGTGCACAGGAAGACAAAATAAGCAGTGATTGAGAAAATTGCCAAGGTCACAGGACCATCTCTAGAAACCAGGTTGTGTGACCCTGAAAACAGCGCTCTTCTCTATGTCTCACCAGCCCCCATCACAACCTAGGCCCAGCTTTACAGGGTTCCAGATGGAGAGAAGGGCTTTGCTCAAGGCCACACAGTGACAGGGAAGCCGACCTGGGCATACAAACTAGGAGTCGGGTTTCCGGGAGGGGCTCTCACAGACCAATCATGCCCAAATTTTGACGCCTCTCCCTGCCTCCATCGCTGGTAGGGAAGCGTTCAGCCGTTAGGCATGAAATTTGTTCCCCTCGCAGAATCACTGTGGCTACATTTGAGTCCCAGCTCAAATACCCACCACATTTTTATAAGCCTCCTCGTCGAAGGTGAGTTTCCTCCGGCCAATGAGCGTGACTTTGGAAAACAAGCTCTGTTCCAGGATTTCTTTTAAGAGCACTCTGCCGGTTTCTCCGCTGGCGCCCAGAATAAAGACGGACTTATTCTGCATCCTAAAGTCTTCCCGAAGCTTCGGCAGCGCCTCTATCTCGTCCATGCTGGAAAAATAACATCAGCAAGGCGCTGGTGTTAGGATGTTAAGGGACTGTGCGTCCTTACCCCGGAGACCGGAGCTGCTTATCTGTTTGGGAGGAAGCTGTTGTTATTCTCCACAGTTAACAGGGGAAAGTGCTGAGTCACCTGCGGTCACGGCGCCTTGGCCGTCCCCCGCACCTGAGCTAACAGCCACTTCCGAAGGGGCCCGAGCTGGAGGGTGCGCCCAGGTGCCACGAACTGATGGCACCACCACTGGGCCTCTTTCCCCACCGCACGCCCGGCCACAGCAGGAGTGCGGGCCCAGCTCGGTCCTCTACCCGGAGGGGTTACCTGGGGCCAGCCCCCGGCCCCGCGTCTTCACGCCGCAGCAGGAGCAGGGCAGCCACCAGCGCAGCCGCCGCCGCGCTCAGCACCGCTGGCCCCGGCATCGGAGCATCCCTCCTGCCCTGCGGCTGCCCCTCCCGGAGCCTGCCAGCGGGGGCCCGAAATGGAGAAGCCCGCGCCTACCCAGCTTGGTCTTCCGGGTGACTTCTCCGCGGCGCTGCCGGGCCCCGCCCACAGGGGCGGGACGTGGGATGGGCACGCGGGACCGGCCCGGGCGCTGGGAAGTCGCCCCGAGGGCACGGGCGCGGCGTGTAGACCTCTTCCTAAATGTCCGGAATCTGCGGGGCCCTCTCCCCTGCGCTCTTCCTCATCACGTGGGCCCAGCTCACCCAGGCCCAGACAATAGACATCCAGACTTGACCTTTGCTGGTCCCCCAAACTAATTTCAATTGTGTATTAAACATCTTCATCTCCAATTCACCACGCCGAAAACTTAACCCTCCCCACCCATCCACCCCAAAAAGGAATGAAACTAACC
Source organism: Daubentonia madagascariensis (assembly GCA_023783475.1). Classification (NCBI taxonomy): domain Eukaryota; kingdom Metazoa; phylum Chordata; class Mammalia; order Primates; family Daubentoniidae; genus Daubentonia; species Daubentonia madagascariensis. The sequence continues at coordinate 20,362,225 of JAKFHU010001990.1, forward strand.
TATTCCTTGCCTCTCTTAGGTGTCAGTGGCTCTATACACACACAGTCACACACACGCACGCCTCCCCCTTCCCTCTCAAGTCAGAAATTGGGCGTCTCCTTTGGCTCCTTTCTCCTAGCCCTTCCACATTCCAAGTTAATCACTAAGTCCTGTCATCCCATCTGCCTTCCAAATATGTCCCTCATGTAATTCAAGCTCTCAACTTATCTCACCAGTATAACTGGTCCCCTGCCCAGGTCTCGGCCCACTTTGGTCTTCCGAGAGACATGGTTGAGACTGAGAGACTTTCCACACCTGATTCTTCGGTCCAGGCTCCACAGCCCAGATCAGTGGTTTGGATCATAACTGTCTACACTGGGCCTATCCTGGACTGGGAAGTCCTGGACAGGGGTTAGAATGACAAGCAGGAATCTGAACAATAGATTATGTTGGGAATATTGGTTGTCTTGGAGCCCCACCTCCCAATCTAGACGCCAAATGAAACATTCTCTCTCCCATGTCCTCGGGAGTTAGTATGTGCAGGCTTGACGTAGGCTCAGCCAAGCAGACGCTCCCACACAGGTTTTTGACTTTTGGAGGATTAAGGAAAAGGTGTAGCAAAAGCCTGAGATACACCAGCTGGGTGGGGCAAGGGCATAGGATGGTGGTATGAAGTTTTGCTAATTTGTTTCTGAATCACGAAGTTTTAGTGATTGTCTTGCTCATAAAACATCTTAGCCTGTATGTTATCATCTGTAGCCAATGACTGTAACCTCCGTGTTGTACCCTTCAAAGAAAAAAGACAAGTCAGATATGAGGAGTCCCTCCCCTTCTCCTTAACTTAAGTTATAAAAGCATTCCAACTTGTAACAACAGACTTTGGAACATGCCCAACTTTGTTGGTGTGTCTTCTTGGTCTGTCCTCAAATTTGGCTTTCAGTAAACTTTCACCGAATTATTTCTGCCTCAACAGCCTTAATTTCAGTCGACACTGTGGATATATGTTTTCATTACTTTTGGACATATGTTGTGGGTTTTTTTTTTGCTTTTGATTATTATTTTAAAGGCCTTTTTAAAGAGCAGTTTTAGGTTTACAGCAAAATTGAGAGGAAGGTGCAGAGATTTCCCACACATGCACAATCTCCCCTATTATCAACATCCCCCACCAGAGTGGTACATTTATTACAATTGACAAGTTTATACTGACACATTATTACCATCCAAAGTCCATAGTTTACATTAGGGTTGTATACTTTATGTTGTACATTTTATGGGTTTGGACAAATGTCAAATATATAGTGACATATATCCACCATTATAATATTATACAAAGTATTTTCACTGCCTTAAAGGTCCTCTGTGCTCTGCCTATTCATCTCTCCCTTTCCCCAACCCCTGACAACCACTGATCTTTTTACTGTCTCCATAGTTTTGCCTTTTCCAGAATGTCTCTCGACGCATGTTTTCGTTACTCTTAGGTAGATACCTAGGAAAGGAATGACCAAAGAGTTCTCTAAGGTAGATGTACCATTTTATACTCCCACCCACTTGATATCATCAATCTTTTTAATTTTAGCCATTCAAGGTCAAACAGCTCTTCATCTTTCTTTTAGCAACATGACCCTGAGTTTATTAGAACATGCGGCTGCCCGTTTAGATTTTACACTTGTAAGCCGGCGTAACCATGTGACAATGATTTAGTGGACGAGATGCAAGTAGAGGTAATATGTGCAAATTTGAATCACACTTTTATAAGGAAGCTACCTGCTTTCCCTTCACTTTCCCTTTCCTCATTTCCTTAACCAGAATGTGAATGTGGTACTGGTGAACCAGCTCTGACCATGAGGAGAAAAACACCCTAGAGGACAGCAGAGCAAGAATTTGGAACCTGAGTCCCTGGACAACTTCATAGAACAGGGCCATGTACCCAGCCTGGACTGCCTGCCCACCTTTGGGCAGCGGGAGAAAAATAAACTTCTGTCATGCTGGAGCCACTGTAATTTTGTTACAGCAGCTTAGCCAGCATTTTGCCTAACACAAGATCCTTTTAGTCAATCTTGCCAATGGATATTTACTGATTATCTTATGTGAGCTAGATACCATGCTAGGCACTATGGATTTTTCTGAAATGAATCAGATACCAAACTCACTCTTGCCTGGGAAGGTAAGTCATGAATACTTGAGAAGCTAAATAAAGTATAAGTTAAACAACATTATAAAACGTTCCCCAAACCTTCATAGGGTAGCACATGTTAAATGCCAAATGAGTGTACAGAAAGGAAAAGGAAATTCAGAGAAAGACAGGTCTACGGCCTTCCCTCTCTGACAGGTGGCACCTTTTCATCAAGGTGATGAGATAATGTGACATGACCTAGGCTACTAGGGCAACGGGGTAACAAAAAGTCAGGGCAAAGGGGAAGGGAAAAGCATAGGGAGGAAGGGAAAGGGAGCGTAAACAAACTCAGGTAGCAAGGAAAGATCCTCGGCCAAAGACCTGCCTACAAGTCCAGGTTTCCCATTACCTCTGACAATGTGTCCTCATGTATCCATTTTCCTATCTGTAAAATGGGAACTGTTTTATTACATTCACTTTGTTCCAAGAAACAGAGACTTACTCATATTAACTTGAGTAAAGATATAGAATATTGTAAGGATACACATAATGTGTAAAAGAGACAGAATCTCAGAGAAATCTGAAAACAAGATCTGCTGTAGGATGGGGCCTTATGGAGACTGGAATTTTATTTAGGTCAAATTTAGAGTCGTCAGAATCAAGGATCCACGAGTCTTCACCTTGTAGCTATATTTTTAGTTACATCTTAATGAAGACTCTTTCTGTTTCAAGTGATTGAAACCCCAACTCAAAATGTCTTGAGAAATAAAAGGAAATATACTGGCTCATGTAACTGAAGAATTAGTGTGTGGTGTAGCCGTGGATGGTGTGATGACCAGAGTCAAGGGGCCAGCCAAGGGGACCAGGACCCAGTCCCTCTTCCTCCCTTGGCTCTGCTTTTCTTCATGTCAGTCTTACTCGCGGACCCCACAGGATGACCCAGAGGCCATGAGCAGCTCCAGCCCTTCACCCTCTGTTTCAGTCCGGATCAAACATAGGAAAGATACAGCACTCAAAGTGGGTAATCTGAGGAAAGTATGAGAAATGGAGAGGAGATGGGCTACCAGACCGTGGACGGAATGGGCTGTCTCATAGACGCCGGGATCTTCAGTAGGGGAACGCAGGCAGCTTGCAGCAACCCCACACAGGACTCAGGGGAGTAACACCCCAGCCTCACTCTTCCCCCTCCCTCTGACCTGCTGGTACTCCTCCCTGGCAGAATTCAACTGGAAGCCAGAGGGAACTTATACTGTGCGGACCAGTTTTCTTCAGGGCGTCGAGTAGGGTGGAGAAATGAGGAGAAGGGCTTATTCAAGATACCACGTGCATCCTCCCAGATTCAAGCCCAGCAGAAAAGAGCACAATTGCACGCAAAAGTCCCCAGCTGTATCTCCTCAGTTCCGATTGTGTCTCCTGTCACCGTGGCCCAGGGAATGAAGCTGGGTGGGGCTAACTCCTCCCGAATGTCTGAGAGTAGGGGAGGATGTAATGCCCCCAAGGAAAGTAGAAGTCACTATTATAGGAAGAAAGGAGAATGGATGTCAAACACCATCTAAAGTGACCATACTGCTTCCCCATTTATTATCCCATTTATTCGTAAATATGAACGCAGGATAATTTTTTGCAAAGGAGAGCTATAAATAAATGTAGCATGATTAAGATTTCTGGTTGGGCACAGACGTTGGATTTGGTAGAGGTAGGTGTCTGGAAGAAAATATTGTAATTTTCCCTGGTCACAGAACAAATACAACCATGAACTGCATTCAACAATTTAGGTAGGTGATTTAGTGTATCTATCATGTGCTTGACAGTAATTTTTGCCCTTTTGAAAGTTGTGGGGGCAGAGAGTCACTTGCACATGTGCCCACATGTTTCTTGCCTCCATGCTAATTGTTTTTATTTGATAAATGGGGAGACTGAGTCACATATCTATTAAATATATGATCTAAGATCTTAGAGTTAAACTTTGGTGCCAGGACAAGAACCTGAATATCCAGATCAACGACAAGATCATGAGTGATATGCAACCTCATGAGAGAACCTGAAAAAAAAAAATCCTGAGTGATGTCTGTGCAATTCTAGAATCTTTTTCAGGAAAGCATAATTCTTGGTTTTAGCAGATTGTGCTATGTTTGTTATATTCTTCCAGCTTCCTAGCACTCCTGAGTGTGTCCTCTCGCTGATCTATTCTGAAGGAATAACCTGTGCAATAGCCCCCCTGTGGTGGGCAGGAGTAGGGCTGGTTTTGAGAGGCTGAAAAATCAACATGCCTGAAATGGAGGGATGGAAGCTTTAGCAGGGGAGGCGGAGGGGAGACTTGAGAGGCAAGTAGGGACCCGTCTGTGCAGGACATCATGAGATACATTATCATTTATAATTATTATTTAATTTTAGTTTTTTTTAATTTGGTAAACTTGATTGCACTGTATTTATTTTTTATGGTTTTCTTCCATATAAGATAGTGGCATATTACCTTAATTACTATTAATCCATTTATTAGCACTTGTTGCTAGTAATGCATTTAATAATGTTTATAGAAGTGAGGAAATTTTCAAAAAATATTAAATACAGGTGAGTGTATAGTGAACATGGGATATGACAAATTCATGAAGGTAGTATCCACAGGGGTCAAGCTTGGGAAACACCAGTATGCTGGGCATTTTTCATTTGCCCCTCCAGATCTACTCTCCACCCTCTGTGTCCTTTTCTCTGACCCCCATTGGTGACCTCTAAGGCTGCATCTCCCAGTCTACCTTGTCCTCTGGCTTCTGGTTGGATCAGGCCAATAGGAGTCACCAGCAGGAAATTGAAGTGGGGGGTGGGGGAATTGAGGGGGGGAGTGTGAGGTTAGGGTCTTTATTCCCCCAAATTCCCCCCCCACACACCGAGGGTTGCTATACCTCAACCAAAGGGCACAACTCCTGTCTGAGCCTCCTTTACACCTTATGTCCTCTTCCCAGGTCCCAGCAACCACCTCCTCACCCCGCCCCTTCAGACCTAGGAGTGGTAACGGTTCCCTGCTGTTGCCAGCACTGGGATACCACCATCCCTTGTGGGGTTTTCTTTAACCTTCCCACTCCCTTGTAAATCATCTTTTACTAAATTCCCCTCAGTTACCCCATTTGAACATGCTCTCTGTTTCCTGCCTGGACCCCAACTGATACTCCTGATGTGGTGGAAAGCATGAACTTTGAAGTCAGACAGAAGTAGATTTGAATCTTGGCCAGTCACTTAATAGCTGTGTGCTGTGTGACCTTGGGCAAGTCCCAGTAAGTAAGTACAGTATTCCTCAAACTAGGAAGACTCTACTCTGTGAGGTCAGTCACCATGTCTCTCTCACTGCTATATAGACCCAGCTCTGGGGGAGTGTTTGGTGATTAGTAGGTGCTCAAGAAAAATACATGGATGGATTTCTCCATACTTTATACATGAGACCTAGAAGGACAGTATGAGCTCAACTAGTCAAACACATTTTACAGATGCTGCCCACGGATGTGGTGTGACTTGTGCAAGTAGTGGGTGTCAGACATGCTCTTTAATGGAGGCAACAAACAGAAGGGTTGAGGTCAGTAAAAAAAAAAAAAAAGAGAGAGAGAGAGAGAGAGAGAATGTGGCAAGGAACACACTGGCAAAGGGTGCCTGCCTTGGAGATCTCATCTCCTCCCCCAGTATCACCCCACCTCAAAAGACAGTTCCCTTCTGAGGGGGATTTCTGTTGAGAGAGCATGTCTTCTTTCTGATAAAGAGGAAGCAACATGAAGGAAGGCATGCAAAGAGATCTAAGGGTCCCCGGGAGGGGACAATGAAGGAGAGACCAGATGGGCAGAGGGTTTCAGCAAGACTAGGGCTGGATTAGCAGGGAAGCCACAGATGTTGTGAGACCTGAAAATCAAAAAGAGATGATGAGACAGTGCATGAGTTTCCTAGGACTGCTGTAACAAATGGCCACAAACTGGAAGGCTTACAACAACAGAAATGGACTCTCTCAGCAGTCTGAAATCAACGTGTCAGGGCCATGTTGCCTCTGGAGGCTCTAGGCAGAATCCTTCCTTGCCTCTTCCAGCTTCTGGTGGCTCCAGGCATTCCTTGGGTTGTGGCTGCAAAACTCCAATCTCTGCCTCTATCTTCACGTGGCCTTCTCCTCTGTGTGTCTGTGTCTTCTTTCTTCTGTCTCTTATAAGGACACTTGTCATTGGATTTAGGGCCTGACCAGATAATCCAGGATGACCACATCTGGAGATCTTTAACTTAATTATATCTACAAAGATCCTTTTTCCAAATAAGGTCATATTCAAAGCTTCCAGGGGTTAGGATGTAGGTTGGGGGCCACCATTCAACCCACTACAGATGGTAAACAGGACAAATCTTGGTCAGATTTTAAGCAAAAGAGTTTCTTGACAAACTCTACACTTAATGGATAAAGATTAAGCTGAAAGTAGTGTGCAGAGAAGAGAAAGACAGGTGAGGGCTTCTGGTGGAAGCTCTAGCCATCGTAACCCATGGGATGTGGGTATGTTAAAGCAGCCACTGTAGGAAACAGGAAGAGTAATGCGTATCAAAGACCTTATTTTTGAAAAAATCAACCTTGTTTATTTGAGTTCTTTGCAGCAACATGGTAAGAGCACAAGTTTTCAAGTTATATGACCCAGGCATAAGCTCCAGCTTGGACATTGACTAGCTGTGTATAGTTGGTTAAGTCTTTAGTTTTAGTCTCCTCATCTATAAATCAAGGATAATAGCAAAATCTGCTTACTGCGTGGGGTTATAGCAAAGTTCAAATTAGATATTACATGACACATGGCAGTGTACCACATGGCCACAGGGCAGCAATTCACAATTCTGGCTACACGTGGGCTACTCTTGAAGCTTTAGAAAAATTAAGATGTCTGGGCTTGCCCTAGACCTACTGAATCAGGATCAGCAGTTTTTAAAGCTCCTCAAGTTATTCTGCTGTCCAGTTAAAGGAGAAATTCACTACGGATGGACATTATAGGATATAAATAAAAAGAACAAACATAATCTTCACCTTAGAAAGATCATATAGTGGCCTGAATGAACCAAACTGAGCTTCAATTCTTCTCATTTTTATGCAACACTTACATGGCACTTAATATATGCCAAGTACTGTTAAGCATTTTATACATATTCACTCATTTAATACTCACAACATCCTTATGAAGCAGGAATTATTATTATTATTACAGATAGCAAGCCGGGACACAGAGAGATTAAGCAGCTCACCGCAAGTCACCCGGTTAGGAAGTAGAGCCAGTATTTGAACTGCAGTCCTCTGGCCTGAACAACTGCACCAAACAGATTCTCTCAAAGCTGTAGTGTCTCTCGAGGCACATAAGCTCTCTAAACCTCAGGTTTCTTACCTGTATAACATAGGGATTATAACATTCCTTACTTGGCAGGGGACTTGTGAAAATTAAGTGAGACACGGTGTATAAAAACTCCCAGCAATGTGTTTAGTACATACTAAGCTCTAAAAGAAAGTCAGCCATTATTATTAATAATTTTAATATTATTATTAATTATTCAGTTTCATGGAAATATAATGCAGATTCCAGCTTATGTCTAACTAAGAATTTGAAATAGCTGGGCCTGTTCATTCAGCTGCTGGGACAGGTCACCCAAAGTCTACTTGCCAGGGTCTGGGGAGCTTTTTAGGAGATAACACATCCAAAGAAAGATCCAGGCATGACAAGTTTCACCAAATAAGAAAGCCATCAGAAAGGAGGGTGATTCAAAGACAACGTGGGATCTGTTACTTGCATGACCTGAGCCTCTGTCAGTTTCCCATGATCACATGTTCTATGGTGCCCACAGCAAACTTGAAAATCTAAAAGGCCTGTTTCATTAAGGAACGAACAAAAAGCTCCGCAAGACATTGAAGAACAAGTAGCACTGCTTGGAGGACCCCTTTAAATAAAGGAAAAGTAGAAGGAGAACAGGTATACTTTCTTCTCTCAAAGAGAATTTCCTGCAGTTCTAACTCCTCAAGGAGCCTTGGCCTCAGAAAGAGAGAGTGTGCAAGCATGCAAGGAGAGCAGTCTTACCAAATAGCACACGTCAGAAAGGGGGACATACTTCCAACACACACATAAATGCATTTCACAGGTTGTGTGAGTTTCGAAGAGTAGGAGCTGAATAAATTCAAACAGGTAAGGTAAATTACAGCCTAGTGAAGACTAGGGAAACCCAGGTTACAGAATACTTCAAAATTTCTGGCATAAGCACTGATTAGAGTAACATGTAGAGAGGAAAAACAAGTTTAGTCTATAAAGGGGTGTGTGTGTGCGCGCGCGTGTGCTCGTATGCAATGTAGAAAATAAATCCAGATTCAGTTTAAGTTCCCCACGCCTGGGAGCATCAGCGTTCTTGATTAGTTGTGGCCATAAAGCACTAGAGGGCGCCAGAGAAAGTAGAAATGTTTTATTTTTCCAGCAACCACTTGGTGTTGGAGAATCCCCTTTGATCTTTGTTTACAAGGACATTTACTATCAGTTCTCTTGATTTTCAAAAATGGAATGATTATGAGTATAAGTTTATCAGCTAATACTTTCAGTGGGGGTGGGGTACTTCAAAAGTGAAAAAGCTAAAATAAGTAAGCAATTTTGGAGACTGCAGAAGGTAAAGGAAGTTGCTAGTGATGAATTAATTCATTTGTCAAATATTTATTAGTTGTGTGCCTGGTAGTGTGTTAGATGCTGTGGGTAAAAAGATAAATGAACCCACAATTTTCCACTGCAGCCATTAGTAACATCAGAAGTTAAAATTTTCATAATACTTTCTTTTTTCCTATCTGAAACTCTATCCTCCTTAGCTATTCACCCATTAATATCTTCAGAGGAGGTATGTGCAATAGTTAAGCACAATGGCTTTGGAGTAAGACAGCTGGGTTCAATTCTCAGTTTGGTCACTTTTTAGCTATTAACCTCCTTGTGCCCTAGTTTCCTTATCTGTAAAATGGAATGATAATAGTACCTACTTCATTGGGTGTTGTGAAGATTAAGTGAGACAATCCATGTAAAGTGCTTGGAATCATGTCATATTTAAGAGCTCAGTCTCTAGTAATGTTTATTTAGATACTACCCATCCTTGGGAGTCCAAATGCAATCATAGATTCAGACAACCACAGAGGTGAGCTGGAAAGGAAATCATATTTAATCTAACTCCCTCATCTTATAAATGAGAAAATGAAGTTCTGCTACTTGCTAGCTGTGTAAGTTGGAGAGGTTCTTAACATTTCAGTGCCTGTAAAAGGGAATAATGAATATACCTCTTGAAGCTGTTGAGAGAATTAAATGAGGCAATATGCATGAAGCTCTCAATATCACACAAAGTCGGTGTCCAGTTCTTCTATATTATAGTATGGTAAAAAAAAAATACTTTAACAAACTATAAACCCTAGGCTTTTGGGAAAAGACGGCCAGATAGTTTCAGATTTTATAATCATCCTTCTCACCAAATCAAACAAATGATACCTAGAAAGACTAAGTCAGCAGTAGTCATATGAAGGAAGGGATGCCCTCTTGTACCTCAAACTTCAAAGTGGCAGCTGGAGACTAAAGAGCCTGGAAATGAACACATAGCTTGGACTCCTCCCTACCAACGAGGAGGAAAGGAGACCAGAGATTGTGTGGTGGAAAGCCAGGAGGAAAAGATGTGAAATATCCCTTGAAGCTCAAAGTCCCTCTCAGCAATGATAGAAGAAGAAGAGCTAAGCTAAGAAACACACATTTTTCCCCAGTTGGAAAGAAAGTTGGGGAGAGTTGTTGAGGGATGGATGCCCATATCCAATCATCTCAGATTGGGAGCAGAAGCTTGAGTGGGTATGGGTGAACATCCCACTAGAAAGCAAACTCTATGAAGACAGGGGTTATATCTGTTTGGTTCACTGCTGTATTCCTGCCACCCAGATTAGTGCCTGGCACTTAGTAGATGCTCAATAAATATTGAGTAAATATAGGTCATTAAATATGAAATGTCTGATTTTGAATCAAAAGTGTAGTTTATTATATCTCAAACAAGAAGCAGTACAATTAATCAAAGTATGCACCTAAACTATCAACACAGTTTTGCCATCTTAACAGTAGCTTGCTTATACCAGCAGCGAAGAAGCCTGGAGAGCAAGTGGTGATGAAATCATGAAAGGCGTTTTCCACACCTTGTTGAGAATTGAATATTTTTCCTTGCAAGAAGTGGTCCAAAGCCTGGAAGAAGTGGTAGTCAGTTGGTGCAAGGTCTGGTGAATATGGTGAATGACAGAGAGTTTCCAAGTCCAGCTTCTGTAGTTTGAGTAGTGTGGTTTTTTCAACATGTGGTCTTGCACGAGGATTGGTCTGCCTCTATTCACCAATCTCAGCTGCTTAATCGCAAGCATCCTCATCATTTCCTCCAATTGGTTGCAGTAGACACCTGCTGTAATTGATTGACCAGGTTTCATGAAGCTGTAGTGGATAATGCCAGCACAGGACCACCAAACTGACATCATTAGCTTTTTTTGGTGAATATTCGGTTTTGGACATGTAACAATACAGTGTAGAAATGGTTCACCTTTATGTCATGATAGCAAAGAACGGCAAGCTTCGAGATGATTTCTCTTCTGGTGCTCATTTAATTTACGCGGCACCCATCTATCCAGCTTGCCCATTTGTTTCAAACGGTCTAATATTGTTGGAATAATAATGTCAAACCTTGCTGCTAATTCATTCATAGGTTGAGATGGATTTGCTTCCACTACAGCTTTCAGCTCATCATTATCCACCTTGGTCTCAGGTCATCCACATGGCTCTTTTTCAAGATAGAAATCACTAGAATGGAACTTCTTAAACCATTGACATACTGTGCATTCATTAGCCACATCCTTCCCAAACACTTTGTTGATTTTTCTAGCTGTCTGCGCTGCATTGTTTCCACGACGGAACTCATATTTAAAAATAACACGAATTTTTGACTTACCCATGCTTTCACAAAAATTGCTCTAAAAAAACAATCTGAAAGATAATCACAAGCCAAACATGTATTTGAAAGACTGAGGATGCACCTTCACAATAAAACAAAAAAACAAGAAGTGTCAAAGTGAAATGTCAGAGATATCAACTGTCAAACTTAGTACTTAAGGAAATTGAACATTCCATACTTAATAACCCAATATATTGAAACATTCCATATAGCAAAGTACAAACATATCCTTGGAGCTTGGGGAATAGCAAAACAAGAAATTTCTATGAAATCATAAGTATTTTCTTCAAAATTCATGCAAATTTTATGCTCCATGATCTATTAGTATTGATTTTGACATAAATTAGTGACAGCAGTTGTAATAGACAGCTGTTGTTTTTTACTTCTCAGCATCTGTTAACACTCGTTCTTCAACACACCCCTCCCCAACAGGTGCCTCTAGCATGAATTCCACCTTCAGCTCCAAGGGTGGGCACGTGATTCACTTCTAGTCAATCTGAATGTTTCCTCCTGCTGACCACAGTGACTGTTTTAGGGTTAGGCATATTACTCAATCAGAGCTCATGAGATATAATTTCTGCATTTGGCTGTGACTATTGAAAAGAGAGATGCACTGTCCTTCCCACTGGACCTGGAGCTGTGAGGATATTTGTCTATGTAGGGGAAGAAAAACATCTCCTTTTATCCTTCTAAGTTCTCAGTTGAGGCCCCTGTAACAAATGACAGACTAACAAGAGAAAATCATACAAACTTATTTAATAAAAGTTTTATGTGACATAGGATCCTGACGATCCTGAAAGTCATAGGAAATGAAGACATAAAAAAGTGGATAAACCTGAGTGTTTTTATGCTAGGTTTGATGAAGTGTGTCAAGTCATGGAAAAATGTGATAGAACAGAGAGTGTGAGCTAAGGGTAATAAACTGAGGGAATCTTATTGTTCAGATTCCTTTCAATGTCCCTCTGCCTTCAGAGATAAGAATGTTCCTTTCCTACAGGTACAGGGAGGGCACCTCTCACCTGAGGGTCTTATGAGCTCCTTCAGGAAGGAAGGGTGGGGGAAGGTCAGATAGTCCTTCCTGCCAGTTCACAATTTCCTTCAACTTAAAATATTTAATATGCCAAGGTGCCATATTTTGGGATATCATGTTCTTAACCCCACCATTCTCCCATTTGAAGCTTCCCCCAAGAAGTTTTACAGTCCAGATACTGAGTTGGTAGATTGTGCCATAATACACTGAACTAGTCTCTCAGTCCTGGTAATAGGTCAGTCCAGTTAAACAATTGTTTTTCACTTCAGGAGGAGGTGCAAAATGTGGGAGTAGGTGCCCATCTAAGTTAGGCCTTTATGTGGTGTGAGCAATCAGGTATTTAATAAGAGCTATTTCTATGGAAGCAAAAGAAAAGCAAAGAGTAATAGTTGGAGCAAATTATAAACCTAGTTTTTGGGTCCAGTGGGCAGTTAGTTGAAAAGATTTCTAGATTTGAGCTTGAAGCATCTTTAGACATAGGAATGAGGACAAGCAGTGGCAATTTGGTGGATTTTCCTAGTTTGCAGTTTGGATGTCTTTGGTGATATCACCGGGTGTTCCAGTGAACTTTCTGAGTGGCCCACACAGCAACAGGCACAAAGGTTGCCCACACGTTATCTGTTGTGATGATTTCCCTGAAATTTGTATCAAATTGTACAGCTTCAGCTCATTGGGCTTCTTTAGATAGTTCCGATAAGAATCTGAGCAGTCAGATTTTAGTTCTTAGTGGTGCCAAGTCAAGAGGGTGAGAGAAAAATTGGAAATGTTAATTTGGAGAGCTGTAGATATTGGAGGAAACGAGAAGATTTAGGATCCAGTCCAGTTTATAGGCAGATAAGAAAACCTTACAGACAATGAACAGGACTAAAATTGAATTCCCACAAAGGTGTGCTGTAGTTTTCCATTGAAACATAATTTTTCTCTCTACAATCACCTCCATTTCTATCAAAGATAATCAAAGTAAGACTAATTTGTTTGCAAAATAAGTCTAGTATCACTAAACTTGGCCTGATTATTTACATCGCTGTAGTAACAATAGTGATAGTCCACATAGGTCCCTTTTTTTTTTTTAGTTAGCTTTATTGGAACTTTTCATAAGCAATCTCAGATTAGACCTTTAAAAGCCTCTCAAGGCAAGGAAGTCAAGCCAGGGACTCACCATCAGATTTTGCTGCAATACCTATAGATTTTGATGAATTCCTCTCTTCTGGAGGTTCCCCAAATATTCTGAGGTTCCTGGGCCTGCCAAAAAGTGATCTTCCTTACTCACTTTACTTTGTAAGCCAGGTAGCAGGCTATTTTATTTTTCTCTAAGAGTGCTTTATAAGAAATAGCTCCATAAAATCAACTTTAGCTCTTTAAAACCAGACATTTCAGTCAAAGCCTTGGTAATATAACCAATGTTTCCAATTATGTCCTGTTACAAGGAGAAAAGATTCCTATTGAATTTATGCAAACAACCATCTTGTCATGGAAATATGAGTACTCACTAATAATTTCCAAATTTTGAAGGGATCAGGTAGGGAAAAAAAAGTAAATGTTTCATTTTGGTTTACAAAGGCATACTTTACCAAATAACTGTAAGCTATAGACAGCTTAAGAGAAAAGAGAGAAGGGTTTCTTAAGTCTGGAAAATAAAGCATTAAAGAACCAGCAATGTTCCAAAACAAAAACCATAATTATCCTTTATCAATCCATTCAGTCCCACGTAATAATTCTTGTTCGTCTTTTCTTGGGTTAGCAGTTTTATGAACCCATCAGTTTCTTTTATTAGAGTTCTGGAAATTCTTACCCAGTCCAATGGTACAATCTTAAAGTTATCAGAAATCTGTATTCCCGAGTACTTGTCAGAATCTTTTCCATTAATCTCTTTAAAAATGAAGCAATTTTGCCTAGAGATGATTGTAAAAACTTTCAGGAAAGCATCAGAGTAAACAATAATTATGTGTGAATGACAAAAGACGAAAAAGTAACCATGGTCAAAGATCTGGTGAGAGTTTGTTAGGATATAATTGACAAAGAAATTTGGTTATTTCTGTGGCATACCACAATTTAAGATAATAATTGGAATTATGACTAATAATGTTGTGGCAGACATATGAAAAATAAGGGTACTGACAAATTTCTATAAACTTTATACAGTTTCTGAAACATTTACAGTAGTAAGATATACCCATATAAATATAATATATAGAAGGTTTAGCATCACTTCTTATCTGACAATGCTTCCCATGTTCTTTAACATATCAAATAAATATAATTAGTTTAACATCTCTCTTTTACAAGGTGAGAAAATAAATCCTTTGATGTTTACCAGGGGCACTTTGGGAAATCTTAGTCCTAAAACTTCATTTAGAATTTGATTTGGCGAAATTTATCAAAAATGTCAAAAGGTTTGAACACTTGATTAAATAGGACCATAGATCACTATAAGACAATAGTTATCTATTAACTAAAGTGACAATAAAAGATTTTAAAGACAAATACAAAAAGTTACATAGTTGTGAACAAACAGCTATTTTAACATTGAGAAGACTCAGCTTTAAGTAATCAAAGACATGATAAGGACAAAATGAAGCACAGGAAATTATTCTGATAAGACACAAATTTTTGTTTCCTAGGCAGATTACTTCAAAGATAAAGAAAAGCCTTTTTACAATTTCCTATTAAAAGCAGACCAATAATCCAAGAAAGTGTTGTCATTCTAGTTTTGCATGAGTACACTTATGATATTAAAGTTTGTTTTAAGAAAACTTATAAATATAATAAATCTTTTCAATCTTAGCAGCTTGACCACATATAAAATTCCTTTTCTACAAAACTACCATTGTTTTGGTAATATCCATTAAGTTTTTGTCTTTCTCATTCTGAAACAACCAGTCATTCTACTTTAGGACAAAATTACTCTCTTTTTCCCTTAACAAACCACATGCTTCATAACTTTTCTTATTCAAAACCACATCTAACTTTTAAAAAAATCATTATGGGTACATAATAGTTGCATATCTTTATAGGGTACATGTGATGTTTTGATACAGGCATACAGTGTGAATTAATCAAATCAGGGTAATTGGGGTAGCCCTCACCTCAGGCATTTATCATTTCTTTGTGTTAGAAACATTCCAATTGCACTCTTTTAGTTATTTTTAATATATTGCAGAAACAAAGTACCTAAAAAGTTAAACATATGGCTTTTTTTTTAACTGTTGTACTTGACATACATTATCAAGCAATTCATTTTCCTTGTACATTTTGTTCTTATTAGGCTAGATTCATAGTTTTATAACCTTAAATATCTAGTAAAGATAACATAAGCTTGTTTAACTAGTACACCTAGGTAGATAAAAAGTTGTACGTCTGCATTCTATTTAATGCTGACAACCCCAAAGTCATATTCTTTTTTTTTTTCAACTAAACCAACGATATTCTTATTTACCAAAGATTACCCAAGTCACATGAACTTGAAAATTGTTTGGGTGAGTTCTTATTTTTCTGAGTGAATACTTAATTCATGTGAGTAGTTTTTTCAAAAAGCCAATTAAATAGTGCTCTTCTACAAATTAATTTTGGAAATACCATCCAGAGGTAGAAAAATATCACATGTATATAACATACATGCATAGACATATACACACATATAGATGTAAACAGATCTTATAGCTTCCATTCTAAATCTTAGCCATGAGTTAGGTATAAATACAGAAACACAAAATTTACTAATTTACATGAGGGTGTATTCTCATTTTTTGCGTTATTCTATTTTTTTATCTAAATTATATTTTTGGCAGATGGAACAAGTTAAGGTTACCTACTCAATGATGGCTAAAATGTTTTTTACCAATATTTATGGAGAAGGCTTTTAAGATTCTCATTTGTCCTGATATGTAATCTTATGGATGCTGTAAACTGCATTCTAGGCAAGTGACTGAGGAGACATCTAGTGGCTATCTGGATGTTTTCAAAGCCCATCTGTATGGATAAAATATTAAGACTATTTTCAATTTGACTTTTGCCTTTTCAGCCTGAGGAATTTGCTTTTGGAGGATCCTGGGTCTCTTGAGATCAGTGGGTCCTAAAGTTCAAGTGACTGAGGGGCTGGAATAGAGAGAGGTCTGGTAGGGGTAGACAGAAGATGCAGCAGGTAGGAGGTTGATGGGGGTCATATTAAAGGATTCAGGGAGCTGAAGGGAAGGTGGCAAAAGGAGAATGGAGGCACAGTAGCAACAGGAAAGAAGAAGTCTTAGAGAGGCCAGTTTAGGGCAATCTTAAGTTTCCCCAAGAAGCCAATTTGGAAGTTCCAAATTATCTTCCACAAAATTGCCTACAAGGAGGTAGATGGAGTTGGAAGGGCATGTAGTCAGGAAGGGTTTCAGAAGGGGGTTTCAGTTGACTGAGAAGTTCCGATGGTAGGAGCAGGATTAAATAGAACACAGAGGCCTTAAAAAATTGGTCCTATCAAGCTCTGAATATCAGCTTCCAGTTAGGCCAACTGCTGACCATAGATCTCCTTTAAAAAAAAATCCGTTCAAATATGTTATTATTAGGTTTTATCTGGAACAAACAGTAAATATTCCTGGCAATATTACACTCTTTTTAAAAAAAAAAAACAACTTTTTTTTGGAAACCAAAGGTACCTATTTCAATTGACTCAAAACAAAGACCAAGAAGACTTTTATGACTTAAAACCAATAAGACTTTTATAGCTTAACCATGGCACAAGAGCCATCCTCAAATAAGATGCAAAAGACGCAGTCTTCCAAGATCCAGACCACTCCCAAAGACAGCCAAAAGAAAGGAAGACTTAGTCCTCCTTGAGAGTCAGCAATGGTCAGTAGGACGTTACCTGTGAATGGGGTGCAACCCATCTTTCCATCTAGCCGTATTCTTGGGGCCCCCAACCTGATGGTTGACTGCCAGCACATGCGTGCCCTGGCAGGCAGAAAGCCATGTTAACCTCTCAGGATGCAAAATGAGGTAAACAGGAAAGCAATAACTGTCCCTGGTTGGAAAAGACCAATAACCAAGGAGTACCCAAAAACCAAGTTAACCAAATTCATAAGGGTCACAATCCAAAGAACTAATTTTTACAGATGTTTTTCTTCTGCTGATACGAATTTGGAAAAAAAGGAACAAGGAGAAATTTTTTTTTTTTTAAACTTATGATTTTATTTATTTATTTTTTTTATAATTTATTTTTTTAATTTCAGAATATCATGGGGGTACAACACTTTGGCCATACACATTGCCCCTGTTCTGCCCGTGTCAGAGCCACAATCGTGGTCGTCTCCCAAACTGTGCTCCCCACATCCATTCAGTGAGAGTTTTCCCCATCCCTTCCACCCCCCTCCCGCCCGCCCGCCCTCTGATGAATGTTATTGCCCTGTGTGATGTAAGTGTTGATCAGTTAGTACCAGTTTGATGGTGAGTACCAGTGGTGCTTGTTTTTCCAATCCTGTGACACTTCGCTTCGAAGAATGGGTTCTAGCTCCGACCAGGATAATACCAGATGTGTTAATTCACTATTGTTCCTTATTGCTGAGTAATACTCCATGGTATACATATACCACATTTTATTGATCCACTCGTGTATTGATGGGCACCTGGGTTGTTTCCACAACTTTGCAATTGTGAATTGTGCTGCTATGAACATTCGAGAGCAGATGTCTTTATTATAAAATGTCTTTTTTTCTTTTGGATAAATACCCAGTAGTGGGATTGCTGGGTCAAATGGTAATTCTACTTTTAATTCTTTGAGGTATCTCCATATTCTTTTCCATAGAGGTCGTACTAATTTGCAGTCCCACCAGCAGTGTATGAGTGTTCCTACCTGTCCACATCCCCGCCAACATTTGTTATTTGGGGATTTGTTGATATGAGCCAATCTCACTGGAGTTAAGTGATATCTCATTGTGGTTTTGATTTGCATTTCCCTGATGATTAGAGAAGTTGAGCAGTTTTTTATATGTTTGCTGGCCATCATTCTGTCTTCTTTGGAAAAGTTTTTGTTCATGTCCTTTGCCCATTTTTTAATAGGGTTGTTTGATTTTTTCTTGTTGATTTTCCTAAGTTCTGTATAGATTCTGGTTATAAGCCCTTTATCAGAGGTGTAGCATGCAAATATTTTCTCCCATTCTGTAGGTTGTCTGTTCACTCTAGTGATAGTTTCCTTGGCTGTGCAGAAGCTTTTCAATTTGATCAGGTCCCATGTATTTATTTTTGTTGCTGCTGTGATTGCTTTGGGGGTCTTCTTCATAAATTCTTTGCCTAGGCCAATGTCCATAAGAGTTTTTCCAACATTTTCTTCGAGAATTCTTATGGTTTCATGTCTTAGGTTTAGATCTGTTATCCATTGTGAATTGATTTTTGTGAGAGGTGAGAGGTGTGGGTCCACTTTCAGTCTTCTACATATGGCCATCCAATTTTCCCAGCACCATTTGTTGAATAGGGAATCTTTTCCCCAGTGTACGTTTTTCTGGAATTTGTCAAAGATCAGGTGACTGTATGAGGTTGGTTTTATATTTGGGTTCTCAGTCCTGTTCCATTGGTCTACGTGTCTGTTCTTGTGCCAATACCATGCAGTTTTGGTTACTATAGCCTTGTAGTATAGTTTGAAGTCTGGTAGACAGATGCCTCCCAATTTGTTCTTTTTGCTTAAGATTGCTTTGGCTAGACGGGGTCTTCTCTGGTTCCACACGAAGCGTAGAATTATTTTTTCTAGATCGGCAAAAAATGATGTTGGTATTTTGATAGGGATTGCATTGATTCTGTAAATTAATTTAGGTAGCAAAGCCATTTTTACTATGTTGACTCTGCCTATCCAAGAGCATGGTAAGGTTTTCCATCTATTTACATCCTCTGCAATTTCCTTTCTCAGTGTTTCATAATTCTCTCTATATAGGTCTTTGATCTCAACAAGGAGAAATTTTTACCCTCCTTTCTCAACTGGGGACTACAAATGAAGATCCAGGAAAGCCGACTTTGGAAGGTCATGCTTACGTTTCTCCAGTTTTTGTCAGTTTCTCGGGACGCCATCTACAGGATTAGGAGTGAGTAAGGTATCCAGCTGTCCCTTTGTGGTCCCAGAAACTGTGAAGTAAAAATATCTTTTCCTTCTAGCCTTCTGAGTTCTCAGCTGAGGCCTCTGTAACAAGAGACAGATTAACAAGACACATGTATACAGACTTATTTAATGTAAATTTTATGTGACATGGGAGCTTTCATAAGGAAATGCAGGCCAGAAGAAGTGGTTAAACCTGAGCATTTTAATGCTAGGTTTGAAAAGTCATGGAAAGTCATGGAAAGTTTGGAAAGTTGTAGAAGAATGTGATAGGACAAAGGGTATGAGTTAAGGGTAGCAAGACCTGTTCATTCATATATTTTTGGTGTCGCTCCATCTTTGGAGATATGGACGTTCCTTTCCTCCAGGTATAGCGAGGGTCCCTCTCACCTGAGGGTCTATGACCTGCTTCAGGGGAGAAGGGCAAGGGAAAGTCAGAGAGTCCTTCCTGCTGTTTCCCAAATTCCTTCAGCTTAAAATATTTAATATGCCAAGGTGCTATAATTTGGGGTAGTGTGTCCTGAACCCCATTATCTAATGTAAGCCATCATGCTACATTGGGAACAGGATCTGTCCAGGAGAAAAGTCAGAGTAAAAGTAGAGCAGGATCCACCAACAGAGAGAGAAATGGGCTCCTAAGGCATTGTTTGATATAATTATGCAGGCCAATAAATTCTTTTTTTTTTGTTTCAGTAGTTCGTAACAGAAAGAATCATAATTGATACAGTAGCTCTATTTATTAATTTCTTACTCTGTGTCAGTTACTGTGCTAAGTGCTTTCCATTGTTTTATCTGTTCTTTCTTTTAACTCCTCATGATAGCTCTGTGAAGTAGAGGTGATTTAGGTACTAATATTATTGGGGAACAGAGCATAAAAACTGTTCAATAACTCATCTAAGATCACACAACTTGTAAATGGAAGAATCAGGATTTGAATCCAGTTTTAGTCTTTTATTATAAAACTGATATTCCCAGAAGCAACACAACTACCCCCAATATAACACGTTTAAAAAATATGACCTCAGGCCAGGTGTAGTGGCATGTGCCTGTAGTCTTAGCTACTAGGGAGGCTGATGCAGGAGGATTGTTTGAGCCCAGGAGTTTGAGGTTGTAGTGAGCTATGATGATGCCACTGCACTCTAGCCTGGGTGACAGAGCAAGACCCCGTCTCAAAAAAAAAAAAAAAAAAAATGACCCCAGTTGGTTGTGACTTTAGGTAACAGTGGTGCGTTTCCATACCACTCAAACCTTCACTGACCTCCCCTTTCCCTGAGTATTGGTCAAGGTCACTATAGTCAGAGCTACCAAATTTATCCTTCAATTGCATATTGTGCTATATTATTTACTAACTGCCTTACTAGAATGAACATTCTATGAAGGCAGGGACTTTGTTTTGCTCACTGTTAGATCCCCAACACCTAGAATGGTGCCTGACCAGCATAGGCATTAAATAATATTTGTTGAATTACTGAATGAAAAAATGTGGGTTAGCTTTCCATGACTACATTGGACAACTTGGAGAGCAGGAGAATGCTTAAGAACATTATACATTTGATAACATTGGTCAAAAATCCTTTTTGCTTTATCTTCCACATCTTTACATAGTAGAGACTAAATGCGTGCACGTACACACACACCTTGACTGAGGAATATATCAACTCCACTCTTGAAATGAGCTTGTTTCTCTCAGGTTCCACAGCAGGATCTGTGAGCATCTGCTTAGTGAAACTGAGTGTGAATATTCCCAAACTCTGTTCTAGGTGCCTTCCCTGAGGGCAAGGCAGGGTCAACATGCTGTTATGGTGGAATTGGCCCCAGCATAGGAGCCTAAAAGATCTGGGGTCTCGTCCAAGCTCTGCCACTTACCAGCTCTGTGGTCTTAAGCAAATCCTTTTGCATCATTGTACCTCCATTTCCTCAGGTGTAAAATAAAAATAATAATTCAGACTAGTTGATCTCCCAGTTTTTTGTGAGGATCAAATTATATGGTTATGAAAAGACTGAAAAACCAAGCATGATATATAAAGGAAGGTATAAATTGGATTCATACCATTCTGGATAAAAGAGGTTAAAAATCTCATTTTGATGACTGAATTCCTTATATTGATTGGCTATGTGTGTGGCATAGGATTTGTCTGAATGCAAATTGGAAACAATTTAACCGAGTATGACTTGAAGCATAGTTGAGTGATCGTTTATGGGACAATTTGCACATACAGTTTTGGAAACTAATTTCTTGTTCAGATAAAAATTGGTTTACTTTAGTGAGGGAGTCTTTTTACAACTTTTAGCATTTTATCATTTTAAAGAATTTCTCCGATTTTTTTTTCTTTTTCCTGTTTGAGTCATTTTAAGGACACCTTTGAGTTAGGGTTTTTATCAGTTTGGCTGTTTGTCAAATGTGGTTCCTCTCAGGAGATCTTATTAACAGTGGTTATTTATAACTGGGAATTCATAATTGAATGATCATAAAACTAGATTACCAGAACGCAGTCAACTTCTCAGCTTGATAAATACTGCAGTTTCCCTTTCAAACATTTGAGCTCTTGGAAACTGGCTGCTTTTGGGTCTTTTTACCACTTTTATACAAGTTACTGTTAAGAGAGAGCAATGAAGGGGAGAAAATCTCAAGTGCAGGGGAGGAAGCGTTCAGGATTCCAGAGTGGACAAAGACACTATTATCTGCTAAGAGCCTTCTAAAACCTCCATTTAAATTTAAAACTAGCGGGCAAGCTCAACTGTTGAAGTGGAAGAGGAAAGATTGGGTGGGAGGTAGGCTGTGAGGGCATTTAAGCCAAGCCTTGATGCTGTAAACTCGGTAGAAAGCACAAGGGGGCAGTGCAGTGCTAAATATCTCAGCACCGACTGCTTGAACTCTTACACGTTGACTTGCACCTAAACGGAACGTTAAAATTCAGAGCTTTGGGATAAGGATTGTAGATAGCATCTATTTATGAGGCTGTCGACAAAATACTTGCAAGTGGGGGTTTTCAGTGCTTTTATTATGAAAAATTGAAATATACACAAGAGTAGCAAGAATTGTGTGTTGCATTCCCGCACCCATCCCCCAAAGTAATTAACAAGAGTTCGCCACCTGTGCTTTATCTCTCCTTTCTTCCTAACTTTTTTTCTGAAGTATTTTAAAGCAGATCCCAGACATCATTTTATTTCGTCCCTACTTACTTCAGTTTGCATCCCTGGAAACTATGGAGATTTTTTTTTTAACATAAATATAGGTCATTATCACTCAATAAAATTCCTTGTTATTATTTAATATCTAATTCATATTCCAATAATTCCAGTTGTCTCAAAAATATCATTTTGTAGTTTTGTTTGAATCAGTAACCAAACAAGGTCTATAAGTTGTATTCGGTTGTTCTATTTCTCAAGTGTCTTTTGATCTAGATAGAATAGTCCCCCCTCCCCTCGTCCTCATAGCTTTTTATGATGCCACTGACATGTTGAAGAAAGATCCAAATTCTGGATTTGCCTGTTTGATTCCTCATGATGACTACAAGTAACTTTGTATATATTTTTTAAAGCAAGAGTAAATAAATGTTGTATTCTTAATGGACTGTTTAGGATTATTAGAGTATTTGGATTGCAGATCTTGGTTTTATGCCGTGTTGCTCTCAAGCTAAAGAGCACAAGCTATGAAGGCAAATAGATCCATATTTAAATCCCAGCTTGGCTACTTACTAGCTGGGTATCCATCAGTCTGAGTCCCAATTTCTTTATTTGTAAAACAGATGTCTTAGGACACAGGATTCTTAGGAGGATTAAAAGAGACAATTTATGGTAAGCCCTTGGGACATAGTAGCTACAACATAATTGATAATTATTAATATTATTATCACCAAAATTTATTTTCACAATACTTACCATTTCTGAACAAGACATTATACATTCTGATGACAATAGCAGACAGTTCATTTTCATCTTCATCGTGGGTGAAAAGTATAACTAGTTTAGCCCTGCCATGTTCATTCTCCAGCTGAAAAATTATTTAATGATTATGGAAATTAATGTAACTCATTCAAATATAGAAATTAGGGTTCTTGCAGAGCCATAGCAGATGAAAATGTTATGTGTTAAGATGATATTTTTCAAATGTTTATGAATAGAAACCAGCAAGCCAAGAATTCATAAACCCACTTTTCTTGTCAAATCCCCGTACCAGATCCAATATCAACAGCAATGACAGTAATGATAGTCTTTATTTTTTCCAACTGACAAGACTGCCAAGCCTTAATTGATGAAAAAATTCACATGGGAATCCAACAGTCATCCTGCCATAATATCAATCATAATATATCGCAGGGCTGTGGATGAAGCGCTCAGCAAATAAATATTGACTGGTGAGAGTTTAAAGGAAAGAACACCAAGTACTGCAGGGAGCCACTGAAGCTCCCTGGTCCACAGGGATTATTGCATGAGAATCTAACATTTAATAGAGGTAGCAGTGTTCCGCAGGTTCAGAAAAAATTCTACCACCACTTTTGGCATGGACCAAAACAGTCTGAAACAAGAATTCATTTGGAATTGAAAGTGGAAAAACTCAACTCTATTCCCAAATTGTATAGAAACAGAAAGAAGAGAGTGGAGTTAGCTGCTAATATTTTGTTTCTTTTGTTGACCTGAAATAGTCTATCTATATACATTTTAAAAATCTTACTTTTAAATCAAAATATAGCATTCTGCCTCATATCACTTTTGGTACTAATCCAGCTATATGTAAATGAGTGAAATGAAATGAAACGAAAGATACTAATTAAATTTTTAAATAACATGGCATGTTAAGTAATTAAGTATGCTTATTAAGAAAAAATCCAATACACAAGCATTTATTTGAAGGTAATGTAATTTGGCAATAGTTTTGTTGTGTTGATACAACAAAAAAATAACTCCCATATATCCATGTTACATTGGAGATGATTCACCATTTTCCACAGTAACTTTGAAAGTATCTTTAATTAGCTCTGCTTATAACAAAATCATCAGTTCTTTAATGTGCTACAAAAATGGATATCAAAATTACTATCTTAAATATATTGTGCTTTTGTAGTGAAGTTCATGCTGCAAGTATTGGGATGCAAGGAATATATATAAAGGACTATAAAACAAAAGACAAAAATATGTTCTTTGTAGGAAAACTTGATTAGTTTTTACTTTTCTAACTAGTGATTTAAATCGAACCTACTGCAATCCAAGGAGAAGAATGGTTATCAACTGGACAATTGTGGTCAGTGGCCACATGAATGACTTCATCTGTAAACCAAATTCCTCAGTTTAAAATTGGATGGCCCTTTCCCTTGAAATTCCTTGGAAGAGATTACACCCTTCCAACAGGGCCAACATGAAGTCATTTTGTTGGTATTACTCTCTTTCCCAGGGCAAGATAAACTGCCAGAGAACATTAGTCCCTCTGTGGTCATGGTCCAAAATTGGACCTAATTGTCAGTAAAACATGCTAATTGTCAGAAGCAGATGCTTTAAGATAGGTAAGTCATTTTTGACAATGTAATCAAAATTCTTAAGGTGATTATGTACTCTTAAATTATGGATTTCAGAATTCCAGAATTTAAGAGTTGGAGGAGACTTTAAGTCATTTAGCTCTTCCTCTAGCATCTTTTCAGATTAAGCTGGAGGCTCTTCTGACCTTGTAAAACTCCCTAAGGATGAAGACTCTATTCTTATCTTGTTAATTGATTTCAAGAGCTTACTAACGCAGACGTTAAAGTCCTTTCCTAGAACCCAAAGTGAATCTGCTATTTTTGTAGTAGTCTCCATAAATTTCCAAATGTATACACCATGCTGTTGTAGAAAAAGCACTGAATTTGGAATCAAAAGACCTGGATTTGACACTTCCTATTTGACCTTTGTCAATTCCTTTACCTTTTCTGGAGTTCAGTTTCCTTATCTGTAAAGTAAAACTAATAATTCTTACCTATCATCTCAAAGGAGGTTCTGAGAATCAAATGAGTAAAGATATGTGAGAACATACAATAATTACAAAATTGCCGACTTTCATCTTAAGCCTCATGATATTTAAGAAGTGTAGAAAGAAAGAAAGATGTAGGGTTTGGGTCTTAAATAATCGTTACTAGGGATTTTGGTTATGATTGTTTTCAGTCTACATTAGACAAACCACTCACTGAGAGATCTGATACTTAAGCCTAAAGTCTACAAAATTTCAACATCCACCCATTGCTCTTAGAGTCTTTGTAAGCATTTTGTGAACTCTAAGTCATTATACAAATTAAGCTGTTAGAAAAATGATTAGTGCTATTGTACTAAGAGCCAATGAACCACCTGTTTCAGAAAAGCCTGAGGCTATATTGTCTAATAAGGGCTGGGCTGAGTGTTTTTTTCTTGGAACCTATAAGGCATATTCTTTATGAATAAATACAGTTTCCAAGGAACTTGACTATCCAGAGAATCACCTGATCCTAACCTGGTAGTAAGCATCCTAAACTCAAAGGACCACATTGAAAAGCAAATTTGCAAGGATATTATCTGCCATTTGTATGGTACATTTCTCTAAGCTCTTCCATATGTTACAAATAAATATGTAATATGACTCTCATTATTGGAATAATCTCAGTAATTTGAGAGGTGGCAACAAAAAGTAAGGAAGTAAATGTCATAAGTTCAAACACTTAATATCTTAAGGCAAAAACTGTAAGGTAGATTAAATACACAGATATATAAAGGTGTGTTCTCCAAACTGAGATGTGATCCATCAGAATATAAAGCTGTGCCATTTATACAATGGAGTGGAGATTTGTGCCTACTCAGCATTTGTTTCCTTTTTCTCATTCCTAACTTTCCTTTGAATAAACATCACTCCTTGTCTAGCATCCATATACTTTGGGTGATATTGACATCATACTTTGTCCTGGGGTGGGCCCTGATCGCTCTAAGCCAATCTGGATAATCCTGACCTCTTTGACATCATTCAGGAGTGGTCCAAGTACAGTGAAACTTAGACCTTTGTTTGGTGGATATGGAAAGCATCTTTCTTCCCAGAAAGTGAAGGAGAATGCCCAGTGTACTGCTGGCAGCCATCTTGAGATTATGAATGAAGCCAACCTGATGATAGTGTTTATCACCCACACAGAATACCAGGGCAGATGTGTGTGGAGAGAAGAAGCGGCACCTGATACATCTCAGGGCTTTTCAGTTAGGAAAGCCAATACATTCTTTGTATGGTTAAGCTACTTTGAAATGGATTTTCTGTTACTTGCAACATAAATCATCCTAAATGATACATTTAATATCATTTTTAACATTATTCTTTAATATACAAAGAACTTTGACATCATATATTGTGTAATTGACACTCACAATGACTCTGTGGAGTGGGTTTTGCTGTTATTCCCATTTTACAGAAGAGGAAGGAGTCTCAGAGATTTACGACGTGCCTAAAGTCCATACCGGGTAAGCATTAGAGCCAGAAATGGAATCAGGTGTTCTAGTCTAGAAGCAATTGCCTTCTACTCTACCATGTCATGTTGAAAGGCAAAATTAAGGGCAGATGTTTGAGCTTTTATAAACTAGGAAACATATAAAACTTTTAAAGTATTAATATTATTAAAAAATGTTAGGAACATATTACAAAATTTAAAATTTCAATCTTTAGTTGGCAGCAGTGGTTGGATTACTTAATTTCTTAATCTTTTGCCATATAGGCCCTGACCTGTGGTCTGAGTATGTCTTAACTTTGATTGAGTGTATTGTAGTTCTAGCTTTGTGCTGTATAAAGCAGCAATGTTGATCTCAAATTATGTGAAAGTTGGGATTATAAACATATCATGGTTAGTGCTACCAGCTCTGATGTTAACAGCGTCCAGTGGAAATTTTTGAATTGCTGCCAATTTCAAAACAGTATTCTTTGAAGGCAAGATGAGATGCTATATTAACCTGTTCTGTTTTTTTTCTTATTTTTTGAGACAGGGTCTCACTCTGTCACCCAGGCTGAAGTGCAGTAGCGTCATCATAGCTCACTGTAATCTCAAACTTCTGGGCTCAAGCGATCCTCGTGCCTCAGCCTCCCGAGTGGCTGGGATTACAGGCACACACCACCATACCCAACTAATTTTTAAATTTGTTGTAGGGTCTTGCTATGTTTACCAGGCTGGTCTTAAACTCCTGGCTTCAAGCAATCCTCTTACCTTGGCCTCCCAAAGTGCTAGGATTACAGGCATGAGCCACCGCACCTGGCCTGATGTTTGTTTGTTAGCGTTTCACTAAAGAGCCCATTCTCCAACATCATGGGTTTAGAGTCTCATTGTATTAGAAAGGCACAATCGATATTCGTTCATTCATTTGGCAAAACTTTATTGAGCACAAACTATGTGTCAGGAACTACTAGAACCCAGAGTTATTCATATGAATAAACCATAGTTTATTCTACCCTTAGGTTTACCTGTCCTTTTGTTTTAATTAAGTCAGCCAATAATTAGCTATTATTGATTGAGCACCTTCTAGGGAATGTGAAGATGTGATCTTGGTCTTTGAGGAGCTCATGGTAGAGTGGAGGAAAAAAAATACTGAAACATTAAGCTATTCAAGAACAATTAAATTATACATCTGTGACACTGAATCTGTTTATACTTGGTAGCCACATAAGGAATATCAGGGTGGGCTCAGTTTTCAGAAAAGGCTTCAGGAAGGTAGTGGAACATAAATCCAGTAAAAATAGGGGCAAGTATCTTATTTTCCTTAATGGAGGGTCACTATGCCATGACAAGACCTACCTCCACAGATCTGGCTCTAAATTATGCTTGTTTCAGGCAAAGATCCTAGCTTTTTCAGCTGGTGTCATCAACTGTAAAATAGGAATAAAACTAAAACTTTCTTCATGGGGGGGTTGTGATAATCTAATCATATGATGTATAAAACAAAAGCACTGTCATATCAGTTATCAGCTTTCAATTGTATGTAACAGACAAGCAATTTTAATTTTGGCCTAAATAATACAAGGAATGTATTCTCTTTCTTAAATCCATAGGTGGATCAGTCTTTAGGCATGGCTTGATTAGAGCTCTCTACCTCTGTTTCTCTATGAATTTCTCTAGTTTTTTCTTTCTTTGTGTAATGGCTTTATCCTCAGGCTGGTTTCCAGTGTTTTTCAAAGTATGGTTCTGAGACCACCCTCACCAGAATCTCCTATTAAACCAGAATCTTGGGGTATGCAGGTGGGGAGCAGGTGCCCAGGAATCTTATGGTTTAAGAATATTCTAGGTGACTCTTAGGCCCACTAAAGATTGGGAACCAGTGGATAGACCCGAAAGAAGAAGAGGCTGAGAGGACGTACTTTATTCCAGGTTTTCCAATCACAATGGAATGATTACAGGGCATTAGCTAACTACTCGGTAAAGCACGAGTCCCTTCGTTCTTATTCCAGAGGCACTTGGAGAGAAATTCAGGTCTGAGTATCTATAAACATGTTCAGCTTAAGTCCCTTTTCCCTGCATCCTTCTTTTGAGACATTTGACACATACACCACGGTGTTCACAGGGAAATCTGTAGGGGGAGAGGCAGATGGAGAGTGGACTTGCACAGAGTACCATCAGGATTTTTTATTGCAGCAACAAAAATGGACTCTGGCTATATTAGGGGGAAAATGAGTTTATTAGATAAATATTAGGTGCTCACAGAATTGACAGGAGGCCAAGGAACAAGGTTTGTAGACAGTGAAGGAAGGATGAAAGATCTGGAAGTTTAGGTAGCAGGAACCACACTGCACAGGAGTGGCTATACCCACGTCCAGTCTCTGATCCCAAGTCACTCTGCAGTGGAGATGACTTCCAACTCTCCAGAATCCTTGCACTACTTTCTCATGATTTAAAGTCCTGGGAGAAGATGTCCGATTGACCAAAGGTAAGTTACATGTCTGTTCCCTGTATGCCCATGGGATGGAAAGTGCAGGATCTGGCACTTTTGGCTTCTTGGGTGAGAGCTAGCTGTTACCTCCCACCAAGACTGCACACAAAAGGGGAGTATCCAGAATGGAAATAAGAAGTGGGACTAGTTGCTGGATAGCCAGATAATGGCAAATGCCCACTATAGGGAGTTCTGCACTAAAGCATCTTCCAAGGAAAACTGAGCCAGCCATCTGGAAAATACTTCTCTGGGTCTGAAAGTTAGCATGACATATGCAACTGAACAACACCACTGATGTCTACCAAGAAGAACATAAATAAAGTTCCCAATTCTCATTTGTCTCATTTATGACACGCAGGGTCTCTGTTGAGCAGGCAAAAACCTCTGCAGTTCATGGAAAGATCCCATAGGTAGGGATTTTGTACTTCCCTAGAGAGTTTATCTGTGGGAT
The DNA here is from genome assembly GCA_023783475.1 of Daubentonia madagascariensis. Classification (NCBI taxonomy): domain Eukaryota; kingdom Metazoa; phylum Chordata; class Mammalia; order Primates; family Daubentoniidae; genus Daubentonia; species Daubentonia madagascariensis. The sequence continues at coordinate 20,391,713 of JAKFHU010001990.1, forward strand.
TCACATTTATTTCCACTGAGACTTAGCATCAGAACTTCAGAGTTTTCATAAATCCTAGAAACTCCAAACTGTAAAAATCATTAGAAATCAAAGACAATGGTTTTAAAATGTTTTAGCCTCAGGCGCCCTTCTTCAAAGCCTGATCTATAAAGCAGATAAAAGTATCACTGCTCTGGTTGAAGTGAGATACAGTCCTGAGCCACTTTTTTCAGCCTCCCCAAACTTCATCCACACCCCCCTTTGCCCCAAGACAAGCCCCTTGAGGCACTTGTGCAATACTGTGTTAGTCATCTGCTACTGCAATACAGCGGTGCAATAAATCAACCCCCAAACTCAGCTGACCTCCAAAAGGTCATTGCCATTTTTCTTCATGCATTACTTCTAAGAGGCATTGGTACCATAGATCCAACAAGATAGGTTATAGGGCCAGGGTCTGTGAACTATAGAGTGCTGTACAAATGCTGGGGATTTCTATTATTATCAATGTCATTATGGAGCAGAGATGAGGGACTTAAAATATGATCTCTGCTTCAGGTTCCAGGAGGATGGAGCCTTGTGTGATGAAGAACTTGAAAACTATTTTGTGGTCATTTGATCATTTACTATATCCCCAGGCACTATGGTAGGTGCTGAGGATACAGCAGTGAACAAGATGGACACAATCGGTGTCCTCATGGAACTTACAACCCAGAGGACTGAGGGCACAGGGGCATGTGGTGATTATAATTTCTTAGAGTCAATCTTTACTGAATGTTCTTCCTGTGGCAGCCCAGGCCATGTTCTAGGGATACAAGGATTAAAAAAAAAAAACAAACAAATAATAACAAACAACCATCCTTGCTTGGAGGGTACTTACAGACACATGAACAAGTGTTGGGCCTCAGAAAACTATATCCCCAAATGAAGTTCTCAGAAGCAGCTCTCTCTAACCTCTTCCTGCCCTCCTGTCTCTGGCCCCTCATTCTCCCCTGAGCCTAGCTATAGAAACCAGAATCCCTCTTCCCCAAGGTGGGTCATAGAAACCAGAACCTTTTTTTCCCCCCAAAGCGAGCCATAAAACTTAAAAATATTACCCTAACTTTCCTTCCACCTTTCTGTGTAAACACTGGCCATAAAGAAATTATCTGACCTGCTTGGTTTGATTGTAGGTCATAAGACCCCATTCCAGAGGGAGTCCTAACCCATACCAAGAAGGGAGGACTGCTTCACAGAGAGGACAAGAAAAATCTAAACAGATAGTCCTTGCTGGCTTTCCCCACTCAAGCTATTAGCATTAAATCATACCCTTTTTGTCCAATCAGATTTCTACATCACTGTCCATACTTTGTTGAACATAAGCATAAAAATGGTCAGTTTCCCCTGTATCTTTGAGTCCTCACTCTGAAGGCTTCCGTGTCACATAAAACTATGATCAAGTAAAGATGTATGTCTTTTCTCCTATTAATCTGCCTTTTGTCAGTGATTTTCAGTGAACTTTCAGAGGGTGATGGGTTTTCCCCTAGTCCCTACACAAGCAACTAGAATGACTTGTTAAAATTGCTACTATCCAAGATATCAATAATTTTTTGCACTTGTAGAGCTACAGGGCACAGATAAGGCTGTCATTACTTTTAACTAGGGGGAAGAGGAGTCAGAGAAAGCCACAAGAAACACTGACATGGGCTGAGCTTGGAAGAATAGGGTGGAGTTCATCAGATGGATCGGTAAATGTTGGGTTAAGATTTTATCCTTATAGTTGACACTAGACCATTCAAAACACACAGCGTCAGGAAACACTCTGTGAAACAGTGTCACAGAAACAACTGTAGCAAAGTGGCTTCAGGCTTAATTTCACTCATTCACAGGCACAGTTATTTTAAAAATTAGTTTTCCTCCTGATTTTGTTAAAATGTCCCCAGTAAGACCTTGTCATTAATAACATACCAGTCTGGGTATCAGGTGTTTGGGGTTTGTAGGGTGGTGCCTGGTTAGTACACAGAATTTTTCCATTTATTTCCTATTTTAACTTTATCTCTTCTAGACATTGCTTACTAACCTGAACAAAGAGAAAGTGAAAAGAGAAAGAAAGAGAGAGAAAAAAAGGAGGAGGAGGAAGAGAAAAAGAAGAAAAAAAAGGAAGGAAGGAAGGAAGTAGAGAGATTGATCTTGGGGTCACATTCATTTGGAGATCAGAATCCAGTGCAAAAGAGACACCAGTTCTAAAAAGAAACAGCAACGTCTGACACTAAACAAAGTATGAGACAAGCATGTTAAAAGAGTCAAAAGAATAACAACCAAAACAAGCGGCTGAAAAAACCCAAGAGAAATAAGTCAGAAAAGAAAGGTGATGGAGCTACACCCAGCAGAGATGACCGGATTCCAAAAACAGACAGAGGGGCGAGGCTGTTGTTCTACTTACTAGGAAAAAGGGGAAAAAGGATGTAAAATTTTACCCCCTTGCACAAACAAAAACAAGAATTGCTTCAGCAGAGGGGAAGTCATTAAAATTGGCAGTTTGTAGAAAAAGCAAATTAAAATTTCATATCCTGTGCGAAGTGAGTGGGCTGAAAACTGTCTCCCCAAAGCCAGATGGAATTGTGCTCCGAGGGTTGCTGGCTTTAAGGGATACCAGAGTAGTTTCCTGTCCTTCTATTGAGCCTTTGGCCCAGAGAAATTTCCCACTTTGATGGTGATTCTGTTTGTCACTAGCTAGGGTTCCACAAAAAAATCCCTTCAGCTCTTTTGCAAGAGAACAGTTGTAATAAGCTCCTGGGGAAGATGACAAAGCCACCCTATTTCTGATGGCTATGGCTGAGTCCTAGAAAGTTCCATTCCTTGAAAATATCTGAATCCCAGGCAGCTGCACATGACTTGATTTTCAAATAGAATCCCGGGACCGTCACTTCCCCAGGGATTTGCCCTTTAAGCCGCAGAGCGACAGGCATCAAATGATACCCACCCTCCGCCACCAGGGAGCCCAGGGAGAATTTTTACGTTTCACAGCTGAACCAAACTTCACAATGTACCAGGGAAGAATTGGTAAAAGGTTGAGCTAGAGCGACTGGTTTTCAAATTGGAATACTAATGATGACCTTTAATGAAGCTTGACAGTACAATCTGTTTCTCATTGTTGCTTAAGTGCCGGCTCCCAAGCACACCCTAGCTTTCAAGGCAGGGACAGACTGGGATAAATGGGCCCTGCTGGTGAGCAGGCCTGAGCACAGCTGATCTTTCAGCCAGGATTAAATTAATTAAAGTGATTCTCTCGGCCAAAGAATTAGTCTTTTTATCTGTCATTATTGTATTGTTTATTAATCTCTACTGGAGGCTAATTGGTATCTGAGCTTTTGGGGGCGAGGGATCTTGGAGTGATAGGGATGAAATTGTCCTCATTTGCAATGGGGAGAAGAGGAAGGGTTGTCTTAGTTCTAGATGTGAAATGAGCTTGTTAATTTAAGACCTTCATCAAAAGACTACAACAGCCCAAGGCAACAACGGTAAGGCAAAATGGACGTACATGGAGAAAGATTTAGTTGTGTTGGCTTGCTCCAGATTATCAGTCAATGGAATAGTCACTCAGAAACCTACTACATGCAGAGCACTGCACCAGGGAACTAGAGGAACCCATTCATATGCCATAGTTCCTCCAATCGGGGACACTCTAGTTAAAGAGATGCCCAAATTCCATGCTCCAGAGGAATCTTGAAAAAACTTGAATACTCATCTAGTTCAAACTCTCATTTTAACAGATAACAAAGAAAATGTAATCAGTGGGTATTTCTTAGGGTGGAAGAAAGGTGCCAAGCCAGGCTTGGAGCACCATGATGAGTCCAAAGGAAATAAGGTCTCTCTTCTACTCTGCTTTCAATTCTACTCTCAAGGCTGTGACAAACTTGGAAGGATAATCCATGGAGGGGACCTGGCGGTTGGGCAGATATGGGCAGGGTACAAACCCAAGGCATCTTGAAACAACATAGCCAGGAAAAGAGAGAACCAAAATTCTGTTTGGATTAGTCAAGGCTTTTTAGGTTGTAAATGACAGAAACCCCATTGTCCTTGCCTTCATGGTCATTCCAGGGAGGGGCATTCTGGGGAGTTCCTATTCTGAAGGCCTTGCTGCTTTAGCAGTTCTCTGGGGATTGCAAAAGAAAGTGATCAATTACAAGATGTTGTTTTGTAAGCTTGGAGTATCTCTGCCAACACCAACTCTTAAGACCTCAAGTAGGCTGCTAAACTGTTAGTACTCTGTCAGTGACAGCGGGCTAATGTCCCAAACCAGAAATCTTGGTTCATGATTCTTGAAGGTAGACTCCAGGCTTGTGGTTTCTGTCTCTTAGCAACAGTCTTGCCACTCGAACGTTTTCCCACTCCAGTCATCAGGTGCCACCTTAGCCTTTGCTGAGGAAAGCAACAGCCTGACATGTGAAACACAGCTGATATTTCTCTTGCCTGCAGGCTGCATCCCAATGGATGGCTGCGTACAATAGAGTCAGATAGGGAGTATACAGCAATAGGTGTTTGGAAGTAATAAAGAAGGCCAGGCTTCCCCAGTTCCATGATTATACCCAGATCCTAAAAGGATTTTCTGCTCTGTATATCCATCTCCTTCTTTTGTTGGCACTATCTATAGGGTGGGGTAAAGGATTCAGTTTTCTCAACTCAGGCAACATACAACCATCTTGAACCACTGACTACAGTAGAAAGTGGGTCTCAGCAATTCCCCTTTGCTGCTGGTGCTCGCCTGGAGTATGTGGGAGACTCACAAGGGCTCAGCTTTGTGGTGGCCACCTCCACTATGCCTGTCTCAGGGGAGCATGCCCCTTGTGAAAGCTGTCAGAATCAAAATGGACTCACTAATGTTAAGAAAAGCCTGACAAATAGAGCCAGGGAAGGCCGTGAAGAGAGGGTTCTCATGCTTGTATGCCTGATAATGAAAAAGACTCTACAAAAACCACAACTTTGCACAAAGACCATGGCAAACTTACACAGCCTTGCACAAAAGTACTTCTGCAAGGGCATCTGCCCAGCAACTGCCTGTCCAACCCTGGACTGATGTCATCCTTGTTATTGATCTTTGTAGCCAAGGATAATTATTTCCAAACAATTATGTAATCCTCCTCATTTTTTCCTTTAAAAACCTTTGTCTTCCTCTACTTCCCTAAATATGCACAGTTTACTATGGCATGCATATTCCCATTGCAATGCTCTATTCCCCAAAAATATCTTTTCTTTTAGAGAACCTCTCTCTGTTGTTTAGGTTGACACCCTTCATTGCTGGACCTCATCTGGTGTAGAGTCGGTAGAATCCCAAGGGCTTTGCCCAACGGGTCACTTTCAGTGCTGCTGCTGCCACTGGTGGGGAGGGGAGGCCTGCTGTTTCCTTGCTGGCTTTTGCCAGGGAAAGTCAAAAGACCTCTGTCTCGCAGGGTTCCCCACTCCAAGTCCCCTGGCTAAAGAGTGTGGGCTTTTCTCAAAGCCTTTTTCTGTCCATACCTACTTGTAATTCTAGATTTCAGGCTGCTCTGGAGCCCAAGACAGGATATGTAGGAAGGGGAAAAAAGCAATTCAGGAAATTCATTGCTGGCTTGTCCCTCAAGCACAGGGTTCCTCATCTAGCACACCTTCCAGAATCCTCTGAGAGTTTCTTTATGCATTTTGTCTAAGGTTTTAGTTATAGTCAGTGGTGGCAACATTTCTATTGTTGCAGTACTGGTCTAGATAGTTTCAGCCAAATAACATCTGCATTATCTATATTATTTTGCTTGTGAAAACAAAGCATAAAGCCTAGGTCAAATTTTACACAATATCTACTTATTAAATTAAATACATACCATTACCCACGACAGGCATATACACAATCCAGGAAGTGCATTCAAGCAAAGGAAGATCAATGCTTTCAAACAATCAAATTGCTTTCTAGGCTAGCAGGTTATCTACTTAAGTCAGTTTTCACTCTCAAAAGAGACCAGAAATTATAACTGTGAAACTTCTCAAGAATTCAGAGCCCAAGATGTAGTACCACCTGAAATGAGAAATTCTTCTTTATTTTCATTCTCCCTGTGTATTTTTTCCACTGGACCAAAGAGGAGGGATACTAAGCAAACTCATTGTTGACTATAGAAGGCATATCCTAGCAGTACAATGTCCTGCTGTACAATCCTAGCAGTACAATGCATAATGTCCTTCTTCTCAGAGGACATAGGATGGAGCCTTTGATGTCTTGATGAAACTGTTAAAGAAGCTGATGTAGTTCTCACTTTCTTAGCATTTTTACTAAAGTGTCATAAGTCCAGGCCTGCTGACAGTGATTGGCTAAAGAGAAACACACAGAGAAAAAAAATCTCAAAATTGTGTTCTATATGGTCCCAAATGTTATTTCATAGCTAGTGATATTGGTTACTGAAGAAGTGATCCAACCACAAATACCAACAGCACAACAAACACAAAAATTCTCAAAAATTGAAGCTACAATGTCTTTAGCCTTATATTAAGAGGAACATATAACTAGAAAATTTAAAACAGTAAATCCAGTTGCTATATAATTCTATTCCCATAGGCTACTGGAGTTCTTATACTCTGCTAACCCACTCCTACATTATCTTGTTACAATTTCTTTATCATTCACACAAATATGTTCTCTCTCACACACATACACACACACACACAGCTCCTTTAGAAAAACTTGACCATTATGTTTCTCTTTCTGAATTATTCTGACTCTTTGCACTTGAGACTTATAGCTCCTTGAGTCGCAATATGCCTGAAACAAAAGAGGAGATCAGAGGAAAAACATGAGTGGATTTTCTTAGAAAATTGCATGCCTCCATCCCAGGGCTGTTGTGAGGATCAAAGTGAGAAGGTACGTGACACCGCTTTGAAAACTCTGAAGGCCTACACATGTGTAAGGGATCTTTACTGTCGTCATACCAAAAACAAAACACTACCTCCTCTTCCCAAAACAAGTCCCTCAAATACAAAATTAATGGCAAGGCAGGGCTTGTGTTTCCAGCCTTCTTTTTATTGTCAGACTTCAGACATTTTGTGGGTTTTGTTGTTGTTCTTACTATTTGTTTCAGTGGGGTTGCATAAGAAAGGCTTGCACAAGCTCATGAATACTGTGCAATAAGATTCATCTATGAAATTGATCCAACAGATGACAGATTTTTTTCAGGGAGATTTGCATTTGTCGTTGCAATAATTGATTCATGCTCAACACATGAGTAAATTTCACAAAGAAGCCTTTGTGTTGTGTTTGGGATTAAGAGTCTTTCTTTCTGTCAAAGCAAGGCAAATTCTGCTTGTGATCAGTTCCTTTCTGAGGCACCAAAAAAAAGTGAGCTGGTAAAAATATGCCAAGGTAATCCTTTGGATGTGCTGACCTCATTGCCATGTGGCCTGAGTAAAGTCATAAAACTTTTCTGGACCTCAGTTTTCCCAGCTACAAAATGGGGAGGATGGACTAGAACTTTGTGATCCCTTCACATACTCATATTTTATGATTCTATGATTCTTATCTTCTGAGGTGCTCAAAAGATTAAATGTGGCGCACTTAGGCCTTTATAGTGGATAAAGTTTATTGTTCCAGAAGGAAATGTGAGACTTCATTCTACCTTCATTATAATTGAACATATGTACATCTCGCTTTATAGTTAACAGAGTGTTTTCAAATGTATCATTTCATTTGATCCCTACCATAATCCTTCAAAGGAGTGATTTTAATTTTATTTTATAGATGATGGAATTAGAACTCAGAGTCAGTGGTTAAGTATCTCTTCCAAAATTCTACATTTAATAAATGGTGAGTCCAGGTCTCAAAATGTAGGTTTGGAGTAGTATAATTTCTACTACTCCATGATGCCTGACAACTTACTATAGGAGAAGATTTTTACTCCCTTTTAATGGATTGCAAACATGGGCATTGAAAATTATGCTGGTGGCCCATATATTCTCTCATGAGACAATGTAAGAAACTGGTTGGGCAAGAAGGTTTTGGATTTTATTGGGCCTATTGCATAACCATTGTGAAGCCAAAAGTCCCACAAAAAACTAAATGCTATATCTTAACATTCATTCATTCATGAATTCAGTACATATTCTTCAAGTACCTACTATTGCTAGGCATGGTGTTAGGGGACACAACATTGAATAAAGCGAAGTCCCTGCTCTCATAAAATGTATACCATAGCAGGAAAAACAGACAAATGGCAATTGTCATGACTATTCTGCTAGGAAATGTTTCAGGTGCTATAGGAGCATAGAGAAGAAGCACATGAGTAGCCGGGGCAGGCAGAAAAGGCTTCCCACAGGTTGTGGTGTCTGAACTGGAGGACTGGAGGAAGAGAGGGAGATTGCTGGTAATGTACAAGGAGAGTGTGATGGTCCACGTAGAAGGAAGGGCACGTGCCAAGGCCATCTTGCTTTTATAATAGTTTTGTGAACTTATTGCCTCTTTTAAAAATATGTTTCTAAAAAGTTTAAAGCACAAAAATCATATGAGTGTTGAAATAATACAATGGTGTATAAAGGATACGTTAATATTCCCTTTGTCTCCACCTTTCATTCCACTTCTACCCAAGCAATATGGAACCTTTTGTGTAGCATTCTCCTCTTCCTCCCTATTGTACTGTTACGACGTGGCTAATTTGTCTTGAAATGCTTGGACCCAGACAGTGTGTGTTCGTTGGTTTAAGTCATGCCCCAAGTTGCCCTAATCTAGATGTGGCTACTATAACTGCTTCAACAATCTTCATCTTTTTTAAACACAAGGACACTTTGCTGATTAGTATAGTGAATATCAGAAGTGGGTTTTCACATGTGAAATTAGTAGCTTATTAGCTTGATAGATGTTTACAAATGGGCTCTCACTGGTGAAATTGGTGGTATACAATTATATAGGGCTTACTTGAACTCTTCTAGAGACACTCTACCTCCTTGCATGGATAGGGTTTAAGACTCTAGTAAGGTCTGCCTCTGCATTATTGTCACATCTGGCTCAAGGGAATCTGTCATGCAAGATGGTGAGTAAAGCAACAAAAAGGACAGAGTTGGACTTAATTGAGCTTCCAGAACTAGTGGTGTGACGTGTTTTTGCTTGCTTGCTAATAAGTGTTCATATATGCAGCAGAATTGACTCTGAAACTTGCTTTTATTACAGCCTGGTAGTGATATTGTAGGGAATAGCTAGCTTTACCTAACTCAAACTTTGTAAAAGGTTAACATTATTTACCAATATGACCCTAAGAATAGTGCATGACAAAATTGGCTTAGATAAGTTCACAGTGTATACAGACACACACACACACACACACGTGTTTTAAAAAGATATATCAAAGTCATTCCTCTATTATTTTTCACTTAATAAATATATCATGGTCCATCTGGGTTAAGAGATAAAGATATAACTTAGTTTGTTTAGAAGCTAAATAATATTCTACAGAGTAGATACACTCATTCATTTTACCATTTACCATACCACTATTAATTAATACTTCCAGTTTTATTTCTTTTTTATGACTATAAACATCATTCTAATAAGCATCTTTGAACTTAGAACCTTATTTGTTGATGTTTTTATATCTGTGAAATGCATTTTTTAAAAAGTAGGCTTGCTAGGCCAAATGGAAGTTTAATGCATTTAAAATCAAATATGTTTTAATATATTTTGCCAGATTACTTTCCAAAAATGTTGAAGTAATTGACAAATTCCCACTTCCCCTCAATCTACGGGAATGGTGATTTTCTAGCATCCTCTCCAATTCACAAGGGTATTGGTCTTTTTATATTTGGCCAATTTGATGGGATAAAATGGTACTGCATTATTACTATGTTTGACTCCCTGACTACTGAGGTTAAGCCTCTTTTAGAACTTTTGGATTTCCTCTTATGTGAATTTCCTGTTTATATTATTTGCCCAATTCTATAATTTGCTTTTTAAAATTTGTAGGAGCACTTAGCATACTAGAAATATTAAGTTTTTGTTTGCCATATATTTCATATTCTTTCCTAGGCTACCATTTGCTTTTGATTTTGTTGCAGTAAATGTTGCCATATTAAAAAATATCTCTTTTCCTTCATGGCTTCTAGCTTTCCTGTCTTGATTAAGAAGGTCTCTCACATAACATGTTTCTACAAATATTTTTCTAAACTTTTAATTTTATTTTTATATTTTATTTTAAAAACCTTGAAATATTTAATTCACCTGTAATTTTTACACAGGATGTGAGTTAGGGAGTCTTTTTCCTCCAGGTGGATAGCCAGTACCATTAATGAGCCATCTATTTTTATTGAATTATAATGCCACATCTCATATTTTAAGTTCTCAAATGCACTAGATCTTTAGATTTTCTATTTAGTGCCAATACTTTATTTTTCTATGTTATGCCAATCCTATACTGTGAGAACAGTAGACTTTGTGACAAGTCTTACTTTCCTTGGTTTGTTGTTTATTAATAACAAATGAATTAACCAAGTAAAAATCAAATTATTTAAATTAAAAAGCTTATTATTCAAATGAAAGAACAAAGGGAAATAAGCAATAAATCAGTTTTACCTAACTGAGTGATTTTGGCAATGTCCTTTACTTTCTTCAACTTCAGTTTCCTCATCTGTAAACCGGGCATTGATAATCACCACCTACTCCACAGGTTTGCTGTGAGGAGCTGAGGAAATTGGACATGGAAAGCAGTTCATAAATCTAAAGGGTGTTACAAATGTCTGTTATTATTATTCACATATGTTGTACTATGTGAGACACCTCTTTCTTTATGGAATATATTTGAATATGTAAACATGATGACATAAAAAGTCATGAGCTCGCTCTTGTTTCTCTCCACTTGGAACAGAGGAATGGTCTAGAAGGCATTACAATCACATGGCTTTCAAAGCCCTGGCCAGTTAATTGGGAGGAACTATAGAAAACAAATGGCAGTGATGAACAATATAGCGTGGAAAAGCTGCCTCCCCAAATCCCCAGGTTAAACAGACTTAAGCATCCCGTGTTGTGGGCCTCGCCTGGAGAGGATTCTAAGAGGATCACTTCCCCACGGCAGGCTGTGTAAAGGGTGAAAGGTTAACAGGCCAATCCCAGGACAAGGTGTTGGCCCAAATTAAGTATTTAGAACATTTGCTGAAGGACTTAGTCAGCTGAGTTCTTTATTTCCAACAGCAAAAGTATTTAGGCAACCAAAAAAGGCTTTTGTGTGAAGAATTTGAGAAATCTAGTTGGGTCCTCTCTTCTCCAAGGGAACCAAAAAAGTTAAAAAATTTCCCCCCTATTTCAAGGAAACAATTACAGATTAAAAAAAAATTGAAACTTATTTTGTGTTCTAAGAACCAATAGTATATTGCAAGACTCCCTATTCAATAACTTTCATTTGGAATTACTCTTCCACAGACCAGCCAGAACCACTAAGAAGTACATATGGTTACCTGGTTATCTGGCATCTAAATAATTCTAAAATATTTTTTTTTTCAAGGGAAATGAGTTCTCTAGTGAAATGTAGGTTTGGGGCAAGGCAAGAAGAAGAAGACAATTTTAGAGTTTGAGGAAAGAAGTTCCTGCCCCCACACACTCCAAGACCAGAAAAATTTTCTTTTGTCAAGTTGCAAATCACTCAAGCACTGGCTTTTGGCTATGCTGTTATCCAAAGGTGGAATTCTATAGCAATTAGATAGCAGACCTGGAAAATGGCATTTTGAAGGGAGAGAAAAGTATTTCTTTAGGTATTTATACAACATACTCCAAAAAGACCTCTGGTATATTTCATCTAGTGCCAGAACTCTCATACCGTCTTTCTGAATTCTGCAGATGTTGGCATAGATAGAATACAAAGGATCACATCAGCAAATCCATATGAAACTGATGCCAATCAATCAAATAAGAATTTACCTTCATTTTGCAATGACAGGCAAGAAAATTTCAAAAACCAAAGTCATTGTACAAGAAACTAACTCTAAAGCCTATAAACTACTAAATTTAGAAAATTAGGTGTATGGATGCAGTTAAAAGGTAAATTTTTTGGCAGGGGGAGCATGGCAATTATTCATTTACAGAGGAATTGCAAATATAGCAAGATGACTTAATGGATTTAAATCATATGGTACACAGAACAAAAATGTGAGTCGCATATGCACCTCTGCATAAGATAAAATAAAATGCCACAAAAACAAGGACAAGCCTGAAACCCCAATTCTTAGCTCCATGAAATCCCTCTCATCTCAGGCCTCTTGTGACCAATGCATTAAAAAGATGGCCAGCCGAGGTTTAAGCACTATCTGTAGAAGCTGGAACAAAGCCATCTCTCTTGGAAAGTCATCTCAGATGACCGCACAGCCCTGGGCCAGGCTAGCTACTCCTCTCGGCAGATGTATCTTTCCGACAATCACTTTCCCCCAAATATCCTGCTGCTTCCTTGCTAGCCTGTGAGCGCCTGTTGACTGCAGCAAGGGCTTTTTGTCTTTGTTGCCTTATACCTTGCCAAGGACCCAGGATGTAGTAGAAATTTGATTACATTTTGTCAAATAAAGTAAGCAAGGGTGGGAAGGGAGAAAAACCCAGGAGGAGGCTCTTATTAGTCCTGAGCTCTTCAGGAGTTTAGGGAAAGGGCAGGTGCAGGAGTTACATTTATTCGACAAATATTTATTAAATATCTATGACCTGCCAGACATTGTGCTGGTGCTGGGAATAAAAACAAGTAAGATCCAGTTCCTGCCTTCAGGCAGTTTACAATTTACTAGAATATTGTAAAGCCAATACAATTTATAGCAATGGAGATGCTGAAACAACATGGGGAAAATACAATGCAAATAGGAAGGGTTTTTTGTTTTGTTTTGTTTTGTTTTTGCCAGAGAAAGCTGATTTGACTCCTTTCTTGGTTATTTACAAGCTGGGTTACCTTGATAATCAATTAATATTAGACGCTGTGCCCATTTTATTAGGTAATTATAAGAATTAATAAGATAAAGTACGAGGGCTGTCTGGAAAGTATCCAGCCATGTAACCATTCTTGTTATAGTGAAACAATGGCTGGATACTTTCCGGACCGTCCTTGACAACAACTGGCAGTCTCTGGCACTCAGTGGGAACTCAGTTGTGTCCATTTTTCTCCAGCCTTAATAAAAAGTACGGATATTGGCCGAGCACAGTGGCTCATGCTTGTAATCCTAGCACTCTGGGAGGCCGAGGTGGGAGGATCGCTTGAGTTTAGGAGTTGGAGAACAGCCTGAGTAAGCGCGAGACGCCCTTTCCACTAAAAATAGAAACATTAGCCAGGTGTTGTGGCGCGCTCCTGTATTCTCAGCTACTTGGGAGGCTGAGGCAAGAGGATCGCTTGAGCCCAGGAGTTGGAGGTTGCAGTGAGCTAAGATGACGCCACTGCACTCTACCCAGGGCGACAGAGCGAGACTGTCTCAAAAAAAAGAAAAAAAAAAATTAAGGATAGACTATGAAATGATTTCTATGCTATAATGACAGCTATGTAATAATTATGTTTGCCTGTGGGTCAAGACTGAAAAAAGATCATAACAAAATAATAAAAACTGTGGGGGAGGATTAGAGGTGATTTTTTTTCCTTTCCTTTTTTTCTTGCTGTTTTTTTATTTCACAATATTCCTTGGGAAATAAACAAGAGTTAGAATTTTTAAAGTCTAACATCACAAGATGGTCCCCAGGAGGATAAGAGATCTCTCTACGATAACAGGCATGTTGATTTGCTATTATATTTTCCGGAAGAGATAGTTTTTAGAAAATCGGGTCATAACATATAATGGCCTCTCTTCACTAAAAGAAAGTGAGAGAAATCTAAAAATTAGAAAGATCTAAAATTCTCTAAGTCTAATTTTGCTTGTTACACAAACCCTCCTTCTTTTCTGTTTGTGTCAAAGATCACTTGATTTCAAAGGCCCTCAGGTCAAAGAGGACCTCACAGAGGCTCTGATAAGTTCCCAGGTTTGCCCAGTCAAGAGAGTACACCCTCCGGTAAGGTCCTCACCACCTTCTCCAGTGTTCTCAAGTTTACACCCTCATAAGGAGTAGGAAGGTAACATAAAAGTGGGTATCAGGGAGTGTAAGACTGGGAAGTGGTGGGACTTGGAACACAGTGCCAGCTAAATAAAACTGGACTTGGGCTCTGACTCATCAGCCGTTGGTTCCAAGATAAATATGGTACAGACCCCAGCAGCCAGAATGACCATTCTAAACTGCAGGTCAGATCAGATCATGGCCCTGCTTAAATACTTCCTGTGCCTTCCAAATGCCCACTGAATGAATACAAACTCTCAGGCAGGCAAAGCAGGCAAGAAGTCCACAGCTGCACATGCTGTCACTTCCCTTTCTCCCCTTCTGCCCCATAGGACCCCAAGTCCAGCCAAGCTGACCCTCTTGGGGTAACCCAAGCACATGGCCTCTTGGCTTTACACACCCTGTTTGGCCTCCCCTTCTCATCATCTTCATCAAGGAAACTCTTACTCATTCTTCAAGACAAAGAATAATGTTCTATTAGATCAGTGCTTCTCAAACTTTTTGGTTTCAGGACCCCTGCACACTTAATTATCGAGAACTCCAAAGGATTTTGTTTATGAGGATCATATCTCTTGATATAATATTTGCAGTATTAAGAAAACTGGAGCTTTAAAAATATTTAATTCATTACAAATAACATAAATGTACTATATTAAGATAAATACCATATTTTTACAAAAATAACTGTTTTCCAAAAGAATACATATTTGGTAAGAAGAATGGCATTGTTTTATATTTTAAATCCCTTTAGTGTCTGACTTAGTATTAATAGAATAAAACTAGATTATTATATTTGCCTCTGCAGTCAGTCTGTTGAGACATGTTGTTTTGGACGAAGTATATGAAGAAAATTGTCCTCACAGATAGGTAGTTGGGAGAAAAAAGTGTTTTAATAACCATTTCAGATAACTGGATTTTATTCTTTGCCACTACACCCAAACTCTTGACAAGTGGTTATTTCTTAAAGATTAGTTGCAATGTGTAATTTAAAACGAGTTCAATGGAATTTTTATTTTCTGTCATGTTAAAATCTGTTGATCTATCTGGCACTGTGAATGGATCTTTCACATGTGCCTGATTTTGTACCATCATGCACAGGTCATATAGAAAATATTGGTTCACTAAGATACACAGATCTCCCAAATGTTGACACATTTCATTATACAATATCAAAACACCACTTTTGTTAATACCACCACTGATCTCACCAAAAAAGTCTTAATATTGGAAGATGTCAAGCTCATGATGGGGAATATACTTTTCTAAAATTTTAATTTTGCTTGAAATCTCAAATTCTATCATTGGCAACAAATATTCTCAGTTGTTTTCCTTGACAGGCCTACCTCATTCATTTGCAAGAAAATATCTGTTCAATACCCAAGTCAGAGTAAACAGAGTTTTTCTATCAGTTGCTCTTTCAAATAAAAATGGGCGTTTCATGAAAAAGCAGCTAGTTCAGTTCAGAACTTGAACAACCCCACAGTGCTTTACCTTGAGGTAATAATTATCACGTTTGAAGAAGTGTTTTATTTGTACTTCTCAGGTCATCACACAGAATATCAAAAAGATTAATTCAAGAGTCAAGATTTAATAAAATTAATAGTTTTTACTGCTTCATCAAGGAAATTCCTAAGAGAATCTGGAATTTTTAATTGCCCTGAAAGTGTGTGGTAGTAAAGAACACAAGGATTGTACTAGGAGTGCCAGGTCTTGATTTGTGCTAAGGCTCCAGTTTTATCATCAATGCAAATGTCAACAGAGTGAAAAAAGGTAAATAGCATCTTCATATAATGTGAAAATAATGTTAACTCCACAGATCCCCTTTGAGAACTACTGCCCCGGACTATAAGTAGCATGAAAGCAAGGCCTATGTCCAGTGGCATGCTAGAGCCAGCTCATTCTGGCTTGCAAGAGCTCGTTGTTAATGTTTCAGAGATTTTTGCAAGGCTGTTGGTGTCACATTGGCTATTTGACATCAGCCATGGTAGGAGTGTTCATGCCACAGAAATCAGCAGACCTTACAAATCAGGGTTTGTTTTTTTTTTTTTCTTCTGGAGAGCTGATGGTTCAACATTTACCAACATCCCACTGTCCATGTCTTTACTTCTTTGTGAATTGGCATCTTCCATTGAACATAAAGGTATTTAACAAATATCTGTTAAATAAACAAGAGAAAATGAATAAATCAATCTATTGATGCTTCCTCCTCCAGGAAGGTTTCCCAGGCTCTTCAGTGGTCAATCTCTTCTTCTTTGTGTTCCCACTATTTGACATGCTAACACTGATTATATTGAGTTGTAATTATTTTACAAGTCAGTTTTCCCCACCAGTGTGAGAACATCTCAAAAGACTATTTCTTGTAGACTGACAAGACAGCAAAATAGCTTAGCACGGATTCTTTGGTGCTAAATTGCCTGAGTTCTAATCCAAATTTTGCAACTTGCTAGCTATATCACCTGGGGCAATTGATTTCTCCTTTATGGGCTTTATGATCAGAGTAGAGATCACATTAGCTCTTCCAGGGATTTTTGGTAGAATTAAACAGGTTAACACATGTCTATCACTGAGAACAGTAAATGCTCAATAAACCTTTACTTCTAGCTCAAGCATTTCTTCATCTATACTCTCTTCCAAGCATCTGTATATAGTAGGGGTTCATGAACTATTTTGTGAATCAATTCCATATTTCAAGTCTTGTACTAGTTGCTCTTGGAGATAAGAGGATAAATCAAGCCTGGGATTCTTTTTTTTTTTTTTGAGACAGAGTCTTGCTCTGTCGCCCAGGCTAGGGTGCCATGGCATCAGCCTAGCTCGCAGCAACCTCAAACTCCTGGGCTCAAGCAATCCTCCTGCCTCAGCCTCCTGAGTAGCTGGGACTACAGGTGCATGCCACCACGCCCAGCTAATTTTTTTTTTTTCTATTTTTTTCAGTAGAGATGGGGTCTCCCTCTTGCTCAGGGCTCAGGCTGGTCTTGAACTCCTGAGCTTAAGCAATCCTCCTGCCTCTGCCTGCCAGAGTGCTAGGATTACAGATGTGAGCCACCGCACCTGGCCTAAGCCTGGGATTGTAACGTCAATATATTTTATAGACAGACACAGATATAAATAATAATGGGAAAGAAAGAAAGAAAGTAGAAAGTTCCGCAATCTGGTAAGGCTGAAATAATGAAGGCTGTATGTCAAGAAGGTGAGGATAATGGAAAAGAAAATGAAAACAATCAATTGGCCAGTATGAGGAAATAGTGAAGCACAATAACTTTCAGAAAAATTAGTTATTAGTAATACTTGGTCAATGTTTCTGCTATGTCATCTGAGGGAGAAAGGAAAGGTGATCCTGTTCTGGTTACTAGAATAAGGAATTCTATTGTGATGTAGTTATAATTTATTATATTTTACCTAAGTCTGGATGAAATATCCCCCAAGATACTCGCAGGATATCAGGCATTTACCTCTTTGCATCTTGGTTTCTCCATTTGTAAAACGAGAATCATGATAGTACCTGCTTTAGAGGTTTTTGTGTGCTAAATAGCATAGTGTTTGCAAAGCACGGCACATAGGAAATATTTTGTAAATATTAGCTATTGTTATTGTGTGTTCAAATTACTATCTATGCTTACCTTCTAACTTCTGATTACTATTTTGCTTTTTCACGGACCTTGATGACTAGGAAGAAGTTAACCTGTACTGATTACCAGTATCCTAGTCATTGGAAAATTCTTTTGGTAGAAGGTTATAATTTGGTTTTGGTGAAATGTTCCTCTAGTGCTTTATTGCCTCGGGGTTAACTGATCATTCAGTTCCATAACTCTTTTTCTGAAACCCTTAGGCTGGATATGTTTTAGGATTCAGATTTTTTAAACATGTTTGAGAATGATAATATCAAACATATACCATACATTAGATCAAACCCTCAGCAGTGTCTATAACAGCACCTCAAAATCAGACATATTAATAATATTTTTGCAACAAAATACATAAATACTTACACTTAATGGGATAAAAGGTTATAAGTAGCCTCATGTCAGTGCACGGTGGGTTTTGCTGCTAAATAAGTTATGAAAAAAACTCTTTGTTGGTTTTCTGAGCTTTGGGGATTTCAGAATTGCAGAGAAGGGGTGTGGACTCATACTGGGCTTTAAGCTGGTGGAGCTGGGGGTCTGACCCTGCTTGGTTAGTGATCTCTCCAAGGAAATTGCCCAGCTGAAGCCAGCCAGGCTTTCTCTGAGCTCTCTCTTCAGTGGCACATTCCACAGATAGGCTATACAGGGTCCCTCCTCTGCAGGTGGGAAACCAAGGAATTGCCTCTGGCCACAAAAACAAAACCAAACCAAAAAACCACCAAGATGAGGGGCTAGGTGCCACTTCCAGATAAGTGTTTGCCTCTCAGAGTCGACTGAGTGGTGACTAGTGTTGACTAAAATGTCTGCTCACAGTCTGCAGCAGTTTCTCAGGCCCTTCCCCCTGTGGGGAGAGAAAGCAAGCCCCTACTGTGAGGCTGCTCTGTGTTGCTGTGTATGCCTAAACACCCAATGGCTGGATTTATTAACTTCATATCTTTTAGCAAGGAGCTCATGTCAGACCTACCACAGGCCTAAAGATGGCTCCCGCTGGCCTCCAGTGTGAGGACAAACGTCCAGGCTAAGAGTGCAAGCACGGCATGAATAGACCTAAATTAGGCAGGGCCTAATAACCCGTTCACTAACACCTGTATTAGTCCTCCATCGCTAGGGATGAACTGCTGTCCGACAAGCCGTAATCCCATAAGCTTTTCATTTGCATATCCCTCATTAGCTGATTAAAACTTGAAGAAGGCAGGTTTCTGCAGCTGGTGGGCCCATTCCTTCACACTGCCTGCCTGGGTGGCTTTGGTAATGAAGTCATGTGGGTGGATGTGAGGTTTATATGTATGGAAGGGATTAAGAGTATTAGAATTTGTGTGAGCTGATGTTGCCATATTCTCTCCACTGGAGCCCAGTAATTGGATGGGAGGAGAAATGGCCGACCCATTAGTTTTGTCTGTTTACTCAGGAGCAGGGTGCTAGAGATTCAATTTTGCTTTCTTTGGCTCCCTTGCCTTTGTGAGGCAGGCCTGCTTTGTCTCCTCTGGCTCTGAGCACCTCCAAACACCAGCCCCGCTAAGGCGATTCAGCCACAAAGAAGAGACGTTGGTGACTAGGGGCCTGGGGAGGAGAAAATGCAGCCCCGACTCAAGTGCTACTTGAAGGCAACCCCATCCCGCCTAGTCCAGTCCTGGGATAGAGAGCAAGAAATAATTGAAATTTACAAACACTTCTGGGGCGCTTTTTTTTTTTTGATTATTTTATTAGTTCTCCACATTTGGGATTAACAATCCTCAGCATCAAACGCACTGCAGGCTCCTTATTTGGGAAATGAATGGTTAGACATTTCAGAGACTTAACAAAGCAATTGTTGTATTTGCCGGGCTTGCATAATTTTAATAGACAAAAAATAACACAAAGAAAAAATCCATTTCCTGTACTGTTTGTACAGCTGGAGACAGAGCTCCTTGTGCCTGATGATGTAAGAGATGCTCCATTGTCTCGCCCCGCACCCCAACAATGCGGTCCCACTAATGTTGTTAACAAAACCAGACTGGGCAATTCTGAAAACTTTGAAGCTGAACATTGTCTCCAAAGTGTATGGGGCACCACAGACAGGACGATGTTTATTCATCAGTAGGGCTGGGGTTTGCAAAGAGATGAGGACTCATACCAGCAAAGAGTGAAAGCAAATGTGGCATGAGCTTGAAGCCAGAGAATCTAGGGGGAAAATGTGGATTTGGGAATTTTATTTTTCTTCCATAAAAATATTAAAGAAGCATAGGAGCATAGGAGACAATTTCAGCTCACTTAGATTCTGTAAAGGTTTATTTTATATTTTCAGTTTGTTTTATTAAAAGCCACATTTCCCCCACCCTCAAAAAATTCTGATGTGAAACTGCAAGTAGTTTTATCACTTGCTAAAACATTCCCTTTTAATTTGGTTTATGTTTTTAAATGTCTTTAGTGAAGGAACAAAGTAAAACATCCACCTAATACAACTCTGGGTTTCTGAGTTAGGTCATTTGCAGGGTTTTTAGTGAAATCATTTAGCAAGATTAAAGAACTCAGATGAGAGCTCCACAGGTCATGGAAAGAGAAACAGCAATACGGGTCATCGTAAAAGGTTTCCTCCAGTCAAATCAGAATGAAATCTTTAAAAACAAAACAAACAAAAACAAGCAAGCAAGCAAAACAAAAACCAAAAACAGACAAAAATAAATTTTAAAAAACACTACACAATAACCATGATATGGGCACATTTATGTGTGTTTTTCCAATCACTAAAACAAAACTTTTCCATTTCTATCTCCCCTGACTTTATTATTATAATTATTTTTTTCTGCTCCTGTTAACATTGTTAGCAAAAACAACTGAATTCCCTGTGCTTAATGCTCAATTCAGCTAACATTTTTGAGCTCTTACTCTTTGCTGTGCTTCACTTGGGGTTAGAAAGAGACCCGTTTAACAAAGCATGTGAGATTTCAACCACAGTTCAGCATTACTAGTGGGCATTAAAGGAAATCTGGTTAGAAAGGTAGTGAGGAAAAGAGACTAGGAGAAAGTTCTGTCCTGGCTCATGTAACGATTCTTGGAGGTAGAGATTCATGGAATCTCAAGAACAGAATGAACCTTAAAGGTCCTCAAATCCATCCATGCAACCAACACTCTAAATCCCCTCTTGGCAAAAAATTCAATACACCTACATATCTGTTCCAAGCATTTGTGACCTACCACATTCTTAAATGTTTGTGATCCTGATCTACAAGCTGATCTTCCAGCCACTTTGCATTCCTGTCAAGCTTATCTTTGCATAATATGTTTTCACGAGGAAGGAATCTCACATTTTTTTGAGCACCTACTTCCCATGTAGCAGATGCTAAACACACAGTATCCTGTGAATTAAGAATAATTATTCTCACTTATAGCTAATGAAATGGAGGCTCAAGGGGGCTAAGCAGCCTGTGCAAGAACACACAGCCCCTATGCAGATGACCCCTCCACTCTGATCTCTTACTATGTAACAAGCTGCTCTAAACTTTGTGGTTTAAGACAACAACCATTTTATTATTTTTCATGATTCTGTGGTTTGGCCAAGGAGTGATGCTGTTCTGGGCTGGCTTAGCTAAGGCTGGGTATTCTGGGATGGCCTCACTCACAAGTCTGGGCCTCAGCTGGGATGGCTAGGACAGCTGTCTTCATATCGTCCCAAGGAGGCTAATGCAGACTTGCTCCTATGGTGGCAGCCTCTCAAGAGAGTAAGAGTAGAAGCTGCAAGTCCTTTGGAGGTCTAGGTTTAGAACTCATAGTCACTTCCCTCATGTTCTATTGATCAAGGCAAGTCACCAGGCCAGCCCAGGCTCAATGGGTGAGAAAACAGATTCTGCCTCTTGATGGGAAGAGCGGCAAAAATTTTTTGGCCATTTGCAACTGAACACATGATTTGTGGTCTATACTTTTTACTCTAAAGCCAGATGGTTTAGGTTCAAATCCTGGCTTTGCTAGTTGTTAGCTGTGATGCTTTGGGAAAATTAATAAACCCCTTCTTGCCTCTGTTTCCTCATCTATAAAATGAAGATAATAACAGTACCCTTCTCAAAGGGTGGCTATGAGGATTAAGTAAGTGGATATATAAAAAGCATTTAGAATACTGCCTGGCACACAGTCTGCATAATGTGTTAGTTATTATTACTGTTATAAACTCATATGTTGTATTGACTACCTTGATATTTACTAATCTTTAGTGTGTGCTAAGACCTGGAGACATAAAACAAAAGAGTTAGGTGGGAAAGATTTAATATTACTTTACCACCTATTCATGTAGGCACCATGCTGGGTGCTTCAATAGAGTATTTCTTTAAGCTCTTAGAAGAATCCAGTAGGGTAGGTGTTCTTCTCCCTGGTTACAAGGTAAACTAAAGTGAATAAGACATGATCCCTTTTCCCAAAAGCTTACACTAGAGTGTGAAAAACATTACAAAAAATAACAGCTGTTTGGTTATCTCACGACACATTCATGTGTGTTGTTAGCTCCCTGGAGCTCCACATGTTCCTGTCATCCCCATGAAGCAGCTGAAGATGCTGAGGTACAGAGCAGTGAAGCATCAGGAGGTCACACAGCTAGCACGGACAAGAGCCCAGACTAGGAATCATGTCTTTGTGCTCCACTGTAGGCTTATCCATCATGCCCCAATGTCTCTCTTATTTAAATCAGCATTTGTCACATAAGGAGAAAAAAGATCCCCAGAAATTGCTAAAGAAAACTTGATCAGGTGAAGGCAGACCAGCCAAATGAAGCACCAGATGGCTGCCCCTGGTGCACTGCACACCTTGTCATAACACTTCCAGTTGTTTGCTGCAATAATTTTGGATGTGGTGTGCCTGTTATGCTGATACAGCAACACTAATGTACCATTGCCTTCTTGGGACTAGAGCTATAGCCCAGTTCATAAAAGGAAATAATCCCATAGCCAGCTTGATGAGTAATCAGCTCACAGATGCAAAGCATTAATCAAAGACTAGGGTGGTCTTGACTACTGGAACCACTTTAGAAAAACGGGGGCTCCCCTACTTAATTTAAGATTGTCACACCTGCCAGTCAAGGTGATACCTGCACATGTGGGCTCCTTGTGTACAGTGGAGGGGACCTGATATCAGCAATCAGAAAGAACAGGGCTTGGAGCCCGACAGATCTGAATTTTTTGATCCTGGTGGTGCTGCTCTCTCAGGCAAGTCCTTCACTCTGTGAATGTTGTTTCCTCATTAGTAATAAGAGCACCTTCCTTATATGACTCTTAGGAGGACTGTGTGAGATTCTGCACATAAAGTGTTGAGCACAGTGGCCGGCACAGGGTAAGCCCTTCATACTGGTGAAGGATGAATTGACAGTATCAGAGTGAGGAACAGAGGCATGCCCAAACCCTGCCCTGCAATCATCCCTCCTTTTGAGGGAGCTAAACACATGAGGAACAATAGCAGAATGGAAATCCTAGTACCATTTTTGGCATTTAGCTGCTTAAACCCTTGTCCTAAGTTCTGGAAGAGCTATTGGGGGAGCACACGACTTCAGCTTGAGGACCAAGCAGGGCTTTCACATTTGTTTCCCAAATCTAAATCTTAGAATTGCCTACTCTCTGGTAGGTTTATGAGGGAAACCAGTCAAAGAAAAGAGGAGGGACAAGTTGGCAAGTTGGCCAGATTTGGAGAAAGAGATGGGGGGGTGGGGGGGAGAGAGAGAGAGAGAGAGAGAGAGGAGAAGGAGGACGAGGTGGGGAGGAAGAAGAGATTGCTGGGCCAGGCCCCGTCTAGGTTTGCTCAACACACGGGGGTAGGAAGAAATGGTAGGGGCTTTTTAACACAGTGGCCCTGCCTATTGGTAACCATGACTCACTCAATGTTTTGGATTCTCATCTTACAGGTTAGCAATTCTTCTTCCCTTGACAGGGGTCATGGACAAAGGTCAGTGGATGTAGGCTCGGCGTTGGGAGACAAGGCTGGAGATACACCTCCCCTACTGCACTCAATATACCATAATTGTTGTTGTCATATGTCTGTGCTTCAGTGTCCCCACTGTTAGTGACACGGAAATTGAATAATGAGGACTAAGGTTCTTTTTGCTCTGAATTAATGAAAGTATTATCCCAGGAAAACTGTAGGTAAATAAAAACCTATGAATAAAAATTCATTGTTTTCTAATAACACATTGAGAGATAGTGTGGCATAAAAATAGAGGACAAAGACAGAGAGTCATAGCTGGGCAAATTATTCAACCCCTCCGAGTCTTAGTTTCCCCATTCGTAAATAAGAACTAATGATAACTATCTCCCAAATTTGGGAGAATTAGTGAGCTAATGGAGAATAAAGCCTTGTATGTGGTCAAGGTTCAAGAAATGGTAGTTTATTATTATTACTGAATATATAAGATTTTTTCATTAATTCTGATCTTTATTGTGCTATTCAATGTCCTCCTATTTTTTCAGCTTTAAGTTTCACTCCTTAACCACCACCTCCCACCTCGCCCCAAACCCCACAGTGCCATGTCCAGGAGGAACACTAATGGAAGCATCAGCAGATTTGGATTTAGGAAGGTCTAGAATTAAACCCAGGCTCTACAGATTTCTAGTTTTGTGACCCATGACAAATCACTTATGTTCTCTGAACTGCCTTCTCATCTAGACACTAATTCTGTGGCAAAATTTCTAATTGTTGACTCCAGTACCCATTCTCTCTGTCTCTCTTTTTTTTAATAAGTCTGGGCATATTGCTGGCCTGGCTAAAAGACTACATTTCCCAGCTTCCCAGTTATGGCCACATGACTAAGTTTTGGCCAATGAGACACAATTGGGAGTGTTTCATGACCCTTCTTTAATTCCTTCCTAATTCTAGGAACAAAGGTATGATGGCTGGAGTTCACAAAACTTCTTGGTCCCTAAGGATGATTGAACAGGGTATTAGAATAAGCCTAAAACCCTGAGTTAGTGGGGCCCCCATTCCAGCCCTGTCATGACTACCTCTGAACATATCTTACAAATGATTAAAAATATTCAACCTTGTTTAAACTCATCTTATTTTGAGCTGTCACATAAAACCAACCTTAAAAATGATGATAAATGATCTTAGCATATTGTAGGCACTCAGTAATTTTAGGTTCTTTCCTTCTTCTTCCCATCAAATCCATTCTTCCTGCTCTAGTCAAAGAAACTTTCTTAAATTTGAATATTAAACAACACATTCCACAGATGTGCTCATGTTATCCCCATTTCAAAGTCATTGATGGGGTTCTGATGAGGGTCAACTGAAATAATCCTGTAAGAGTACCCCACACATTAGACAGCTCTATCTAAATAGGAGACATGGGGGCCTTTCCCACCACGGCCACACCTCCTCTGACCAGCGTCATCTGCCTCTCTTCTCCTGCCCATCCCAACTCCTCCTGCATGCACTTTATTTTCCAGCTGCACCATACACAACACCTCACATACACGTCTCAGACTTTTCTACTGATGGTAGAGAAGAATAAGCACAAACCCCACGAGTATCTGGGGACAGAGCCTGAAGCAGCCTTATGGAAAAGCCCAAAATTTCTTGGAAGTATTCGGTTTTATCTCAAAAAATCAACTTGAATTTTTATTCTCCTCCACTATATCTTCTTGTTTATATGAATAAAACTCAACTGGTTAAATTACTCAGCCTTGAGTAGCCTGTGGCTTTGAGGACTCCCCAGATCCAGGTCTGGGAAAGAAGGCCGAATTTGTCACACCTCTGTGTTTTTCTATGCTGTTTCTTCTGCCAGAAATGTCTTTCCTGGAACTTTCTCCTTTCTAGTCTCCTCTGTAAAAATGTTCTTGACGCCTTCAAACAGCCTTGCTTATTCTCTAGCATGTTGTGTGTCCCTCCACTATAGTACTTGAGAGATTATATCCAAACTGTTTTTAGGTGAGGAGGTGTTACCATGGGATGGGCTCTTTCATTAATCTGCAATAAATTAGTCTTCCAGAAAAATTACTGCAATTTGGTACCATCACTGCTAATAAAACCACCCTACCCCCATCTCCCTTAGGGTCTAGCACTGTGCATATTCCATAATATTAATAGATGCTCATTAAAGATTAGATGGAATGAATAAATGAATGAACATCCACAAATCAATGTCCCTCATCACATCAAAAGAAAGAGGCAGTTTTGTGGACCGTAGACCTCAGATTTCAACCACATGCAATGCCTAGTTTGGCCTAGGGCAATGCCAGTGGTGACTTCCTCTGTGTATGTAGCTAACTATACTTCTAAGGGCCCTGGACCCTTCTCCATGTACAATGGAAAGATAAAGGCAACCACCTCCAACTCAAGTCAGCCCAGCCAGGAAAATCCACAGCCAAGGTCCCAGTGGTCTCCGAAATGTCAATACTGTGAAGGTTGACGCTAAGCCGCGCACACCCCCACATTATCAAATACCCCTTTGCTTCATGTTTTGTCTGGTCTGTCAGCACCATTTACTGCTGAGCAGGTCCCTTATCTTTATTGATCACTTAATTTATCTTTTCTTAACTTCCCTTGCACCGTCTGGTGCCGTGTGTCCGTCTGTTGAGGCTGTCATGACTGGTTTGCTCTTGAAATAATAGGGGCAGCAGGTGGTGTGACTAAGTCGACCCTGTGCAGAATGGGGGACCATGCCCAGTCCCTGTCTCAACCTGCCAGTGTGTCTACACCCTCCCAGCTGTTCCACATTAAAGCAGTCAACTGCGACTTCACAGTCCGAGTTTTACACAACTGTTTTACAAACCGGGAGGAAGGTCTTTTGTCACAAATCCTTTGTCAGGCAGTAGAATGGGGGGAGAGAAAGCCAGGTCTGAGACTTGGTGCATTTTAATGAATATGCAGATAGACACACATCCCTTTGCCTTGGTAAAGGGGGTGTGGATCAGGGGTGGGGGACTGGCTGGGAGGAGAGAGAGCAGGCTGACTCCTTGCTCTTGAGACAATTTGGTATGAGGAGCAACCGCTCTTTCAACACTAGTTTCTGCTTCAGACAGACCCTAGACTCCATGAAAGCCTTCATTCCTCTTGTAAAGCAAAAATAAGTGCACTTAGTTACA
Source organism: Daubentonia madagascariensis (assembly GCA_023783475.1). Classification (NCBI taxonomy): domain Eukaryota; kingdom Metazoa; phylum Chordata; class Mammalia; order Primates; family Daubentoniidae; genus Daubentonia; species Daubentonia madagascariensis. Next base: position 20,418,361 of record JAKFHU010001990.1, read on the forward strand.
GCCCTATGTCCTAGGGTCAGTACTCCAGGGGCTGGTGTTATGCAATTGGGAAAATCACAAGAAAATTATGCCTCTGGGACTCAAAAGCCAAGTGCCTTTATGATTTGAGGCTTGTAATCACATGTGAGAAGAGATGAGACAAAGTGAGCGCAAAGAGCACAGTTTTAAATCAGACAGACCTAGACTCCAAAGTTAAGTAACTTTGGCATAGCTCACTATTAATAATATATTGAAATTCCTGTTTCTTAAAAGAGAAATCTTTGATATGACAACTATCTCTATTAACTAGCAGTTAATTAATCAAAACCTTTCAATAATTAAAATCCGCGTCTCTCCCTAACAAACGCACACATACACACACCCCTACGCTTTGGTTATAGGCTAAAGGACAAGGAGAAAATGGTTTAGATTGAACAGTGAGGAAAGAGTACATTAGAGTGGGAGTCAGAAAACCTTCCACGTTCTAACACTAGCCGGCTGGTTGAGTTTAGGTGTATCGCTTAAGCACTGTGAGCCTTAGTTAGGAAATTGTAGCAAACGTACTTTATTTCCAAGGTATGTGAGTTGGGGAAGGTAATGGTAATGGTGGTGGTAGTGGGGAGAACAAGGACAGTGGAGATGTTGTCTCTTTTTCTCCTTATTCATATAGGTCCCTGGTGTGGGAATTCCTACTTTCTTTTTGGCATTAAAAAGGAACCTTTACTTAGCTCTTCCTCACCTTGACTCTTCCCTGAGGTGGGAGATGGCTAAAGCCTGATCTCTTGGATCCACTTTTCTCTTTAACACATCATGTGGGGTGTTAAAGATTACAGTTTCCTGTTCTTCTCTCCTTCTGGTTGGCTGGCCAAGAGGTCAAAGAGACAATATTCTCTCTCCAGCCTTCACCTCTTCACCTATGTTGTGAACAAACCTGGGTGAGAATTCAGGTCCCTCTTGTAAAGCTGAGATAATAAAAATGTGATCTGCTGACCAAAGTGTTTATTACAGATACAAGACAAGTAATGCAGACACTGTCATTAAGCATTCAGATTCTTTCAATCTAACCCAGACTAGATAAATTAATGAGCATGAAGCAAGCCTATTTTCACATTAAAAACTTGTGATGTAGCTTAGAGGAAAATATATAGCATCATATGTTTATATTGAAAAACAAGTAAGACAAGTAAGTCCTTTAGTGAATAAGATTCCACCTTAAGAAACTAAAAAAAAACAGAAAGAAAGAAAAGAAAATCAAAACCAAATTACAACCAAAGAAAGCAAAGAGAAGGAAATAATAAAGATATAAGCAGAAATGAATAAAATTTAAAATAGAAAATAAGAGAAAATCATTTGAAGTTGAAAGTTGTTTCTTTGAAGAAATCAATAAAACTGATAAACTTCTAGACAGGCTGATCAAGAAAAAAAAAAAAAGAGAGAGAAGACACAAATTACCAATATCAGGAATGAAAGAGAGGCCATCAGTATAGATCCTATAGACATTAAAAGATAATAAAGTAATACTGTGAACATTTTTATGACAATGAATTTGATAGCTTAGGTAGATGTACAGATTCCTTGAATGACAAAAACTAGTCAAGAAGAAATATAATCTGAATTGCCCTTTATTTGTTAAAGCAATTCAATTCATTCCTAGAAATTTCCTCACAAAGAACACTTCAGGCCCAGATGAGTTCACTGGTGAATTCTAACAGACAGTTAAAGAAGAAATAATGCCAATTCTAAATAAACTCTTCCAGAAAATAGAAGAGGAGGAAACATCTCCTAAATCATTATATGAGGCCAGCATTACCTTGACAGCAAAACCAGAGAAAGGCATTACAGGAAAAGAAAACAGCAGCCTAATATCCCTCATGAATACTAACATAAAAATCTTTAACAAATTTTTTTATCAAATTGAATTCATCAATATATAAATGATCACATATCATGACCAAATATTAATAGTTTATCCTAGAAAGGCAAAGTCAAGTCAACACTTGAAAATCAATCAATATAAACAATCATGTAAACAGACCAAAAAGAAAAATCCTATGATCATCTCAACAGATGCAAAAAAAAAAAAAAGTCTGACAAACTCCAACATCTATTGATGTAAAATTTTCAGCAAGCTAGGAATAGAAGGGAATTTCCTTATAAAGAGCATCTGTGAAAAACCTATACTGAAATCTTACTTTGTGGTAAAATGAATGCTTTCCCCCTTAAAATCAAGAGGAAGGCAAGGATGTTTGCTCTCACTACTCTTATTCAACACTGTACTGAAGAGTATAGCCAATGTAATAGGGCAAGAAAAAAAAAAGGCATACAGTTGGAAAGGAAGAAATAAAACTCTCTTTAGTTGAAGATAACATAATCACCTATGTAGAAAATCCCAAAGAATCTATAAAGAATGCTACTTGAAGTAATAAGTGACTTTAGCACTGTTTCAGGATACAAGATCAATATGCCAAAATCAATTATACTTCCGTATACTAGCAATGAACAATCAGAAATCTAAAAAAAAATTTTAAATGTTATTTACAACAGCTTCCAAAACCTTGAAATGCACAGGAAGAAATCTAAATATGTGCAAGATTTGTATGATGAAAATTACAAAACACTGATGAGAGAAATTAAAGAGTATTTAAATAAATAGAAAGATATACCATATTAATGGATTATAAGACTTAATATTGGGAAGATGGCAATTCTGCTCAAATTGATCTATAGATTTAAATCAGTTCCAATCAAAATTCCAGCAGGATATTTTGTAGAAATTGAAAGCTTATTCTAAAATATATATGGAAAATCAAAGACCTAAAATAGCCAAAACAACTTTGGAAAAGAAGAACACCAACTGATTGCAAGGCTTACTAATAATGCTACACTAATAAATTCAGTGTGGAATTAGAATAAAGATAGACATATAGATCAATGGAACAAAACATAGGGTCCAGAAATATACCCACAGACATATACTCAATTGATTTTTGACAAAGGAAGGTGTCAAGGTAATTTAATGGATAAAGTGTAATCTTTTCAGCAAGTGGCACTACAAAAGTTGAACATACATATGCAAAAAAAAAAAAAGAGAGAAAAAAAAGAAAGGAAAAATAAAGAATTACAGCTCTTATTCACAATATATACAAAAGTTAACACATATTGGGTCATAGACCTAAATGTAAAGCCTAAAACTATAAAGCTCCTAGAATAAAACATTAGAGAAAATCTTTGTGATCTCAGAGTAGGCAAATATTTCTTAGATAAAACACAAAAAGCTTGAACCATAAAAGACAAAACTTGATAAATTGAACTTAAACACAATTTAAAGTTTCTGCTCATTAAAAGACATGATTGAGAAAACAAAAAGTCAGACCATAGACAGGGAGAAAATATTTGCAAACAAAACATTTGATAAAGGACTTGTATTCAGAATGTATAAAGAAGTCTTACAAGTCAATAATAAGGAAGAAAAATTTTAATAAGCAAAATATTTAAATATACACATTATCAAAGAAGAGATTTGGATGGCCGTAAGCACTTACCAACATGCTAATATCTTTCGTTATTAGGGAAATACAAATTAAAACTGCAATGAGATTACTACACACTTACTAGAATGGCTAAAAGAAAAATGAAAGCAAAAGGAATAATTCCAAGTACTAGTGAGGATGTGGAGCAATTGGAACTCTTATACAGCGTTGGTGAAAATGTACAATAGTACAATCATTTTAGAAAACAGTTTTACAATTTCTTATAAAGTTGAAAATATACTTACTCTATGACCTAGTAGTTCTACTCCTAGATATTTACCAAAGAAAAATGAATACATATGTATGCACAAAACCCGTACATAAATATTTATAATGACTTTATTCACAATCACCCAAAACTGAAAGTAACCCAAATGTCCTTTAACTGGTGAATAGATAAATGAATTTTGCTACATCCATACAATGGAATACCAGTCGATAATGAAAAGTCATAAACTACTGATATATGTAACAACATGATAGATTCTCAAAAGCATTATACTAAGTCAAAGAAGTCAGACAAAAAAGATTGTGGAACCAAATCGTGTGGTTCCATTTATATGACATTACAAAAAAGACAAAACTATAGGGAGAGGATCAGGGTTACCAATGGCTAGCACGACAGAACTTTTGGGGGGATAATTGCACTATTTATGCACTGGGGCAAAGAAGCCCTATTCAATAAATGGTGCTGGGAAAATTGGATAGCCACATGCAGAAGAATGAAACAGGACCTCTATCTCTCACCACTTATAAAAATTAATTCAAGATGGATAAAAGACTTAAATGTAAGCCATGAAATCATAAAAATTCTAGAAGAAAATCTAGGAAAAACTCTTCTAGACATTGGCCTAGGCAAAGAATTTATGACTAAGACCTCAAAGGCAATTATAGCAACAACAAAAATAAATAAATGTGACTTGATTAAATTAAAAACCTTCTGCATAGCAAAGGAAATAATCAACAGAGCAAATAGACAACCTACAGAATAGGAGAAAATATTTGCAAACTATACATCTGATAAAGGGCTAGTATACAGAATCTACAAAGAACTCAAACAAACCAGCAATAAAAAAACAAACAACCCCATTAAAAAGTGGGCAAAAGACATGACCAGAAGCTTTCCAAAAGAAGATAGATACCTGATTTTTAAAAAATGTTATGGCTGATGCCTCCTATAAAAGCCTTGGAACAAAACCAATATACAGGTGAGTTAAATCTACCTATTAAGCAACAGATATGCTGTTATGCATTTAAAATGTTAGGCAATAGAAAAAGATAAAGCGTTTCCTAGTGTTACAACATGAAAATAGCCCAAAACTGATAACATACCATAACAATGATAGCAATTAAACTCCAGAATTATGATTATAAATATAAATATATCAAATGAAATATTAGCAAACTTATTTGAGCAATATTTTAAAGAATCACATATCATAGCCAAATAGGGTTTATTCCAGAATTTCAAAAATGCTTCAACACAATGTTATCTATTAACATTTATTCCTGATTTTAAAACACCTCAATAAATAAAAAAGTAACAATGTAACTTAATATGTAACTAAAATGTGACATTATGAAGAATTATCTGAAATTATCAGCCAAAATCTTTCTAAATAATGAAACACCAAAGAAATGAGATATAAAAATCAGGAAAGTAGAGACAAACTTATAATTATTTAAAGATTATATAATTGTCTATTTGGAAAACCCAAGAAAATAAGTTCAAATACTATTGGAACTAATTATTCTATAATATTTAATTTTCTAGTTTTTAATAATAGGTTATTAAGTATGAAATGTCTGATTTCCTTAAGTACTAAATTTGACAGTTGATGTCTCTGACATTTCACTTTGACACTTCTTGTTTTATGTTTATTGTGAAAATACATCTTCAGTCTTTCAAATGAATGTTTTGGCTTATGATTATATTTCAAATTTTTTTTAGAGTAATTTTTGTGAAACCATGGATAAGTCAAAAATTTGTGTTATTTTCGAATATGAGTTCCATCGTGGAACCAATGCAGCACAGACAGCTCAAAATATCAACGAAGTGCCTGGGAAGGATGTGGCTAATGAAGACACAGTGTGTCCATGGTTCGAGACGTTCTGTTCTGTTGATTTTAATCTTGAAAATGATCCACGTGGGTGACCTGAGACCAAGGTAGATAATGATAAGCTGAAAGCTGTAGTGGAAGCGAATCCATCTCAACCTATGCGTGAAAGAGTAGCAAGGTTTGACGTGACTATTCCAACAACACTGGACCATTTGAAACAAATTGGCAAGGTACAGAAGCTGGATAGATGGGTTCCATATGAATTAAACAAGCGTCAGAAAAGAAATTGTCTCAAAGCTTGCCTTTCTTTGTTGTCACGACATAAAGGCAAACCATTTCTACATCATATTGTCACCTGTGATGAAAAATGGATTCTTTTTGACAATCGCAAGTGTTCAGCACAATGGTTGGATAATGATGACGTGCTGATGAACAGTCCAAAACCCAGTATTCATCAAAAAAAGCTAATGGTGTCTGTTTGGTGGTCTGGCGCTGGTATTATCCACTACAGCTTCATGAAACTTGGTCAATTGATTACAGCATATGTTTACTGTAACCAACTGGACAAAATGATGAGGATGCTTGCAATTAAGCAGCTGAGATTGGTCAATAGAGACAGGCCAACCCTCTTGCAAGACAATGCTTGACCACATGTCGCACAAACAATACTGCTTAAACTACAGAAGCTGGACTTGGAAACTCTCTGCCATCCCCTGTGTTCACCAGACCTTGCACCAACTGACTACCACTTCTTCCAGGCTTTGGACCATTTCTTGCAAGGAAAAATATTCGGTTCTCAACAAGCTGTGGAAAACGCCTTTTGCAATTTCATGGCCACTCGCTCTCCAGGTATCTTTGCTGCTGGCATAAACAAGCTACCGTTAAGATGGCAAAACTGTGTTGATAGTTTAGGCGCATACTTTGATTTATTGTACTGCTTCTTGTCTGAGATATAATGAATGACACTTTTGATTCGAAATTGGATATTTCATATTTAATGACCTAATAAAAATCTATGAATAAAATGCCATAGAACAATAGCATCAGTTGGAAAATATAATGAAAAAACAGGTGCTGCAGTAATGATAAGAACAACAACATAATTCTTTGGACAACTTAAAACATGCAGGATCTGTTAAAATAACTATAAAACTCTACTGAAGAACATAAATGAAAACTTGAATAAATGGTAAGACCTAGCTTGTCCCTCAATGATAAAGCTGATTATTATAAAAAGGTAAATTCTTATCAGATGAATCTATAAATATAATAAAATTTCAATAAAAATTCCAATTCGTGTTTTAAACTTAAATATGATTTTAAGCATATCCAGAATATGAAGGTCTGAGAACAGCCTAGAACATCTTGAAAAAGTATTGTAATGGGTGTGACAGGCATAGTGCTTATTAAGCCAGATATCAGAACATATGATAAAACTATAGTAGTTAAAAGAGTACAGCACTCTGTGCTTTCATTTTCAGATACAACAGGAAATTTTGTGGGACAAAATTGAAAGTTAAAAAACATACCTAATCTATAATGAATTTATATGTGACAAAGGTGACATTTCAAAAGAGTGAGGAAAAGGTTAATCAATGGAGCTGGGACAAATGGTTCATCATTTGGGGGGAAAAGTTAAATCTCTTTTGATATATCAAAATAAATTCCAAATGCATTAAATATTTAAATATAAAAAGGTAAATATTTAAGTAATCATAGAGAGGAAAATGACTTCATAAGTATAATTCCTGACACAGGTTTATAAGAAAAGGTTGACAGATTAAAATACACAAACTTAAAATTTTGATGAGAATAAAATTATAAACATCATCAAAAGAGGCAAATGACAGGAGAAACACATTTGTAACATGACATATCACTATAAGAAAAAAAAGTTTTTACAAATTAATAGATGAACAGTTAGGTAAAAATATAGGCCAAGGACATAAATAAGGAATTCCAGTACACATAAAAATATTCAACTTTACTTACTATTAAGCAAATAAATGCAACTTAAAATGAGATAGAAATTTTTATTCATTAGATTTTTAAAATTTTAAAGATATTACCCCCGTGTTCATCTTTGTTATGTTGTTGGTAGATATGAATTTATGTAGCTTTACCAGGAAACAATTTGGTAATACTTACCAAGACTTGAAAAATATTTATGACTTTTGAGCCAGCAATTTCCTTGCAAGGAATCTGTCTTAAAGAAAACATTGCTTAAGTGTACAGCAATTTATCTACTGGATGTGCAATAAAGGATTGTTTATAATTATGGAAATTTGGAAAGAACTAAAATGTCTTATTATGGGAAATTAGTTTTAGAAATTTATGAATGTTCCTACAATTGTACAATTGTATATTCTGCAACCATTAAAATGGTGCTGTAGAAGACTATTTAATAGCAGGGGAAGATGTTTAGGTAAAAAGGCAGGTGTGGTATGATCCTATTTTGGTAAATTAACAAAAAAATACTTATAAAGAAAAAAAGAGTAGAAGTATACAGATCAAAATGTCAATAGTGATTTTTCTTTTTTAATCTGTATTATCTAAATTTTCTATAGTGAAGATTTTCATTTCAAAATGATCCAGTTGGTTTTATATTGTTTATCTTGTCTGTGTCATTCTTATGTTGCAGAGTAACTGTAATGGTAATTATCTTCATGCATATGTGATTATGTATGTCACGTTTGGGCCATGTTCTTATCATATTGTATTCTAATTATCTGATTAAATAGACATGATGTTTCCAGTAGACATCATGTCCTTCAGACTTACTCACCTTCAATATGTAATATAATGCCCAACATACGTGGCCAGTAAATATTTAAGGTGGGCAAAAAATTTGAACTGATATTTCACCAAAGAAGAGATTCTGGTGACAAACATATCAATATACTCAACTTTATTAGTTATTAGAGAAATATATATTAAAGCTACAATGATATACCACTTCACACCTATTAAAATGACTAAAAACATTTTTAAATGACAATACCAAGTATTGGTGAGCAGTGAACTCTTGCACATTGATGGTGAGAATACAAACTAGTACAGCTACTTTGGAAAACATTGGCAGTTTCTTACGGAGTTAAATGTATGACTATCATAAGGCTCAGTAACCCCAGGAATTTACTTGACAGATATGAAAACATATGTCCACTCAAAAGCCTGTATGTAAATGTTTACAGCAGCTTTATCCATAATTACCCAAATGTAGAAACACCCCAAATGTCCTTTCACTGGTGAATGGATAAACAAATTGTATTATATCCCATACAAATGGAATACTACTCAGCAATGAAAAGTAATAAATTATGGATACATGCAACAACATGGCCGAACCTCAAAAGCATTATGTTAAATGAAAGAAGCCAGACATAAATGGCTACATAGTACATGGTTCCATTGATATGTCATTTTGGGAAAGAACAGACATAGTATCAGAAATCAGCTCAGTGGTTGGGAAAGGCTGGGAGTAGTGAGAAGGGTTTAATTATAAGAGGGCATAAAGGAACTTTCTGGGATGATGAAATATCCTAGATCTTGATTGGTTACATGACTTTACACATTTGTGCTTATCAAACTGTATATCTAAAAGTGGTGGATTTTGCTTAATGTAAGTTATACCTCAATAAATCTGACTTATAAAAATAATACTGATATATACAATGTTCACTCAAAGCATGCAATTGGTGTCAAATGTGGGGAATTGCTATTTTACTCATAATTTTTTATTTTTTTCTGATTTAGGGGTGGCAAAAAGTTATGAGTGTAATAGCAATTCTATATATTAATTGCCTATATGCACACTTTTAATGAACTATATTTACGGTTTTATAATTCTTTTCTTTTACCTATGTTGTTTTATTATATTAATTAAAACATAATTTTTATATCTGTTGAATTTAATAAACATTAGCAATTATGTTTTATATGTCTTTGCTTTCTTCATTTCATTAGTCTAGTAATTCATTCTTCTTACATTTGACAAATTTATAGATGTACTATGGATTGGGAATTAAAAAAACCTGGTCCTTCAGCATAGATAGTTCTAGAAGCACTATCCTAGAGACAAGTCTAGAGGGGTGTGTGTGTGTGTGTGTGTGTGTGTGTGTTTTAGTTGTTTCCCTTGCAACTGGATTGGGTCCATCCTGCAGACCCAACCTCTTCTTTACAAAGTAACAACTCTAGAAATTCCACTGGGTCTTAAATATAAGATAAATTCTCCAATATAGCTCTACTGGCAATCTGCGACTAATTCTCAACTTTTTCTAAAATTGAAGGGGAAAGGGTGTGATTGGCCACATTAAACCTCAACATGAAGTTTCTTCCAGTTTTAAAGTCCTAAGATTCTGTCGGGGGGGTTATTAACAAACAAACAATGCTCAGGGTGGTTGCCAGGGTCAACACACAGAGAAGTCTCCTTACCCTAATCCTTTTCACCAATCCTGGACATTTCTCCTTAACCTAGCAAATAGTTACAGATACCTGCTCTCTGTAAGGCCCCTGGCTCAGCACTATAATAGGGAAGAGAACAAGGTAGAGTTTGTGCCCTAAAAGGATTTATAGTTTATCTTATAGTAAGACTTGCTCGTTAAAATGATGATCCCAAAGCCAGTGAGATCCATAACTATCAAGAAACATTCAATTGTGTTTTCTTCCTTACATAATAAAGCAGTGCCAGAAATGCTAGAAAGATTTTATACCTACAATAGTCAAAATAGATAGCTTTTTCCTTAAATTTCAGCAAACTAAGCATTTATTTTACCCAAAACCCAAATTCTTCAAGGTTTTTATTTCTACTAGTTAAGGTTTTCACTGCCCATTTGGAACTGTTATCTAAGAAGGATAGAGCTTCTATTCCTAAAGGGCCTGACCACTGTCTGCAAAAACAGCCGCAGTCGATTAGATAATTATCTTGATTCTGATACACCTTTGTTCGCTCCATTGTCTTAGCTTTTTTGCTTACAATTTTATATAGTTACTTACTTATTTAGAGATTTTTCAGTTAAGATAATAAACATAACATTAATTTCCTCTGGTTTGTTGATATTTTCAAATAGTGGAATGCAAGGTTTATACAGAGAGATCTAATTTCCAGGTTTTTCTTCTGCTAAAAGAAGAACCTGGACCTTAAGAGAGAATGATTTAAACGCTTTTCATTTTGAAACTAATAGTTTAAAACCCAGCCATCTATAAAGAACTTCCTTCTAGAATTTTTTTTTTCAGGAAAAGGTCTTACTTTCCTCATAAACCCATGCACTTACATTTATCATAAAATGGGACATATGCAATTTATCATATTTCCCTTTTTGGTTTAAGCCAAACACTTCGTCTCTGGTTCACAATTACTTAACCCTTCTTCTTTATAATTTTGACTTCTCACTCTGTCTTGCAAATTTATGTAAGCTGCCTCAGAACTTATGTGGAAGTAAATAAGTATTATAGCACTCAAAAGTAAACTGATCAAATGAATAATGACAGTTTAAGAAGTTCTATTAGGTCCTTTCTCTCCTCACTACTATTTTATTTAATTACTTAGATCTAGAGGTATTTCAAGAAACCAGATTTTTTTTTTAAGGAAACCCATGTAATGATACAATCTGGTAAAAGTATTTATTAAGCTAAAACTAGATATTGTTTATACTTTTCCTCCTAATGAAATCAGAAACAACTTAATGGGTTTCTGGAAAAGATAATTTTTAAAAACAAAACCAAAAATTTTTTACAAGCAACTAAAAGCAGGTAGTGGGTAATAGTATTCCCCAAGAAAGTATTAGTATAAAAATTTGAAATTAGTCTTTAGGAATAAAAATTTAAAACAATATGCAAGATATTTAGACAACATAAATAACAAGCAACATGTTTTCTTCAAGATAGCACCAAACATTTTAACTTATAACCAAAATATGGGGCTCAGGTTTACCCCTGAATACAAGCCTCGTCAAGAATGATCCTATTTCAAACATCTTTATACTCTTGTATCAATAATAAAACAACGTGAGCAAGCAACTGCAATACCTGCCATCACGTTTGAAGAGCTGGACCTTTTCTAAACACCTTCAGTTAAAGGTTCTCCAGTTGGTGTTATTTACTGTGGTCAGATGATCAAATAGCAGGGTCTCTCACCTCAGGGACCCAGGGTGTAAATTAGAGAGAAGGCACAAGTGAACTGAGATTAGTGGTCTTGTTTGAGACCCTGGTGGACATTTGTCTACCTCACAAAAGCCTCTGTACAATTGGGTACAATTTGTCACAACTGACAGCTTCTACTCTAAAGAGGCCCAGATCTGGAGTGGCACAGATGTTATAGTTTTTATCCTTCCTTAGTTTGGACCAGAGAGACAAAATTCACCCGGCCGAGTTAATAATTCCAAGCAATCTGCCCAACCCAAAATATGAACTTTTTTCTATTTTGTCGTATTTCTCTGATTTTATTCTAGATCCGTTTCCTTAGCATGAGAAAAGCAGTCCCCCAGCCATTGTCAGACCCAACCAACAGGAGACCTACAGGCCTACAATCATTTTATAAACTCTTAGGAGGGTTGTAAAAAATGTAAGCTGAGAGAACACCCCCACAGAAGCCTCTGAGCTTCCGGAAGGCAGAGCCCAGCCTAATCTATTGCTGCATTCCCCCACAGCGCCCAAGTCAGTTCCTACTGCAATAGTCCCCCATAAATGTAACATAGTATCAACAGAGAAGCTTGACATGTTGCCTGAAATGCCAATGGACTCATTTAACTCAAGTCTCCCTAACACTAGTTTCAAAGAATGCCCAATTTGTAATCAAACGTCAACTACAGAGCCATAAGAAGGCAAAATTGCAATTGCTTCTGGTGGCAAAAGTAAGCAAACTCCTGGTTGTTTGTTTGTTCCCAGAAAGATGACTGAGAAAAACAAAAATTGTTGTGTAGTCACCTTGCAGTGAGTACAGTTTTCATATAATTGTCTTAAGAGTAATTGAATCTGTCCTTTAACAACTCACAAATTATCTCCTGACAACTTGAAATAATAGACCTTTTTGTTAAAAGGAGAAAGCTTGTGGAGACCAAAGGTTAAACAGGTCTTTTCATCATGATAAATCACTGGTTAATGAGGTCACTATTGTTGGGTATTATGACCATTCCCTTTAATGCCATTACCTCCTGGTTGTAAAGCTGACACTAGTGACGATCTACATTCTTTGAACTTTTCCACAATATTGACTGGCTTCTCTGAGCAGATGTTCCTTGGATCCAATTGCAATAGGGACTACAATTCTTAGTCATGGAAAGAGCTTCAAGAAAGCTTATGGAATCCAGACGGTCTTGACATTTGCAGAGAGGCAGGAAGAGGTAGCAGAAAAGTCAAGAACACAAGCTTTAATTCTGTGATAACAATATCAATTTGCTGTGAGGACCTGAGGTGATATAATGTGGCAACTAGCATCTAAAAGCTTAATGAATGGTCATTAATTGGAAGTAAGGTGATAATTGTAATTAACGCTTGGATTACTCCTTAGACATCATAATAGAATACATTATTTCACTTAATCCTTATGAAAACCTTGTTAAGTTCCATTTATTATTACCACTTTTAGATAAGAAGACCAAGACCCTGAGGGGAGCAATCATTTTCCTACGTCCTGCAGATAGTAGATGGTGAGGAAACACTCCAAACCTCATGCTCTCTCATACTGCCATCACCACCAGGACAAGAAATCAACAAATTACTGCATCAGACTCTGTAGGAAGTATCAATAGCCACTTAAGATTTTTTCCTTTATAAATGCAATTCCACAATAGAGTAGTTCTGCATTTGCACTTGATAATTGAACAAAAATAGAACTATATAATTTTCACAATGGAAGGATTTTAGAGATCAATTACATAGGGAACAGATGCCCAGATGTAGGCACTCTAGCAATTTTGGAAGCCAGATTATAATATATCATCAATGTCACATTTGTAGCAGCATTCTTAGGGCAGAATGGATTCTAGGGCACATTTGTGATTTCTGAATTAGAAAATCTGCCGTCTTTTGGTTTTTGTTTGTTTTTGTTGTTGCTGTGTTATTTCTTGTTTACCTGGATCAAAAAAGAAAAACTGAATCAATAATCCAGACATATTGCTAATATGAAATAAAATATACACACAATGCCTTTCAAATATATACATATTAGTACTGTGTAGGCAGGATATCCAGGTATTTTGGCATGAATTAGACACATTATTCAACACCTAATGTCCACTGCCTTTGTGAAAGAAGAAAACAAGGAGATAATACAATTGCAATTACTCGAGAGCTAGTAGGCAATCAATAAAAACTAGTTGAGTTAAACTGAAAAATATTTGTATGAATTTATACTGTTAATATTTGAAACATTGAAATAATTTAAATGTTTTTGCATTGCCGAGAAAGAACTTTTCTCACAGGGGAATGAATCTAGAATCACCAATGTTTGCTACTTTTCTCCCCTCACAGAGAGTAATCACGTTGGCAGGTTAGCCAATCTTTGCTATTTCAACCTTCAGTCCAGCTAACACAGTCTCGGTTTGTTCCACTTTTGAGAGGACAGATGAGATTCAGAGAGAAAAAACGAAGCAATTACAAAAAGAGGGGGAAGCAAGAGAACAGTCTGTAACCAGCAGGAAGGACGCTCCTTAATGGCAGGGACTATATTTTATTTACTTTGTACCTGGCAGATAGAAGGTATCCAATTCATATTTGTTGAATTAATTTAATAAACTCATAAAAATACAAATTCATAAATGAAAACTTCACATATACACTATAGATAATGGCTTAACTATTTCAGGCTTCCTCTTCCAGTGCTTAATTTGTTATTACAAATTCCATGGGTCAATTGCTTGGGGAATCATTTTGTCCATTTTGACAATTGAGAACATGGATCCACACAGCAGGTAGCAAACTGCATAAAAAGAAAATATTGATTTCAAAAGGGCCTCATTCTATTTTTTAAAAATTGCAAAAGGGAGATTGTCCAAAGTAAAATTGATAAAATTAATGCATTAAGAGGAGGTCTTGGTTGTGTGCATTTCCTGAGGAAAGAGGTTTCCATCCTTTGGAAAAAGAGTCAAAACCTTCCCTTTTGCACAACAAAGGATAAAACATGGCATTGAAACATTAAGTTAATCTCTCAAGTTCTTTGTCTCTGCACCACCAAAGATTCTGAGATAGGGGGAAACTCTGGATGTCTGGAATTTCAAATCAAAGCCCTAATAATTAGCTGTTTTTCACTTTTTTTGAAAACACAACCCTAGAACCACAGGGGGGATTAGGCAAATGTTAATTAGTAGGGCTTAATTTCCAAACCAAAGCTCAGACCAGGACTATTCAACATTCTGCTGAAATCTGGGGGGAAAAAGTCAGAGCACATCAGGATGTTTTGAAATACATGGGTATCAAGTCCTGTATTAGCAAAACAGTCTGCTTGATTTCATTTTTCA
Organism: Daubentonia madagascariensis; assembly: GCA_023783475.1. Classification (NCBI taxonomy): domain Eukaryota; kingdom Metazoa; phylum Chordata; class Mammalia; order Primates; family Daubentoniidae; genus Daubentonia; species Daubentonia madagascariensis. The sequence goes on from JAKFHU010001990.1 coordinate 20,433,385, forward strand.
CCACATTTAGATATCATAGAGAGTTTGAATTGAAGATTAAACCTAGTCTCTCATTTTCAGGGTTTATAGAGCTCCAATCATCAAAATTAATTTAAATAAGTGATTCTAAGAACCTAGAGACAGGTCAGTAGACAGAGAGAGACATAATGAGAAAATGACTTTTATATTTCACTTGAGCCTCACAACAATCTTGCACTGTGTTCCCATTTTAGATGAGGTTTCAAGAGGTGAAATGAGAGGCTAGATAAAGCCCAAGGATGTAAAACTGTTAGGGCAAGACTCTTACCTCTCTGCGTCTATGATTATGGGACTTTTCTTGTTGACAGCACAGTATAGTGGTGAGCAGTATGAGGGCTGCAATGCCTGCAGTGCTTTATGATACTTCTGTATAATCTACGTGATAGCATGGATGTACCAGCTAGCTTAAACTGCAACTGTAGGGGTTGGCAACTCCCATGTTGTCAAGAATGCACTGTCCAGGGATGGTCAGCTAATGCTGTCTCAGAAAAGATACAATCCAGAGAAGGCCCTGCCAAGTCATTCTTGATCAACAACTCACATGTTGTTAATTGGTATACTGGATGTCAAAAGGGAATATTGTTATTGAAATAGGTGTCCTGTTAAATAGCATTATAAATACTAGAAAATGGGCTCTCACTGGTGAAGTAAGAGACATTCAAGATATAAGGATGGGCTAAGATAGTTTCAGGTCATAGCCCACCCTTGCATGAATGAGGTATAAGAATCCACTAAGACATATATTCAGAACCTATTGGGGATGGCACTCCCTAACTGACTTGATCCCTAACAGGTCCTGCATCCAGCCATTGCTTTAGGAGGATTTCTGATTGCATGATGCCAACTAGAGGGTAGAGAATACTGTCCAGAATCTTTCATACGGGGTATGGGGCATCTAAAAGAACAGAAAACTCGCACCTAATCGATCTTAGGGGACAGGGTGTAGAAACTGTATACAGATATTAGTAAATGCCTATACGTGTGGCAGAATTTGGTCTGAGACTTAGTTTCATTACAATCGGAGCTCATTTACCTACTACTAACTTCTTTGATGACTACAACAATCTACCAAAATGAACCAAAATGAAGAATTATTCATGAATAAAACTGGGTTAGGCCAGTTCACAGCAATAGGCATGAGAGTCAGCCAGACATGGATTCAAGTCCAGCTTTGCAAATTAATTGTTAAACCTCGGTTTCCTTAGTGATATTGCAGGCTCTATGGTTCTTTGATTTGCATCTAGGCTCTGGGTTTGAGTCTCTGCTGAATGACCTGGACAGATTACTTCACCTTGCACTTTAATGTCTTCATCCATAAAATATGGATAATAATTGTGTCTACCTCATAGCATTATTGTGAGGATTAAAAGAGGTAAATATACAAAGTATTACATCAGTGCTTATCACATAGTAAATGCTTGGTACATGTGACCTGCTGTTAATTACTGTTCTTATTTCAAGTGTCCCATTTCTTCTACTTTGTTCAAAACATGCTTTCTCCTGGAGGGAAGTACTCCAGAAAAGGAGGGATTCTGCACCAAATAAGATTTCAGGCTGCATTGGAATGCCTCTGCCCTTAGTTTCCTGTGATTTTGATGTTGCCCTCCACAGCCAATGCTGTTTTGAGTGAAAGTTCTGCGAACTACAGAGCTCCTGGGCCCACTGTTTCCAACTGGCTAACTTAGAAGAGAAAGGGAACAGAGGTAGAGGTCAGGACACAAAGGTACTCCCTGAAGTTATGTGGGTGAACAGAAAGAAAGTACATCCCTTTATGCTCCTGGGATTTCTCTCACAGTGCAGAAATTTATCAATGGAAAAAAAAACATCTTTTTATTTGATACTTGTATTCAAACAACGGTAGTGGACATTTGACATTGGTTTTGGCTAGTAAGCACCAAATGCCCTGAATTTTAGGGGAAAGTCCCTTCCTAGGAGTCTTGGTGGGAGACCCAGCACTACCTCCCACAACAGAAACTGAGGGAGGCAGGTATGCCCTCTCCTCACATAACCAATGCTCCCACGGGGCTGCAGGACAGTTGGGGGGTTGTTCACACCTGCAGCACCACTGAGGTCTAGGACCCTCATGAGACTGTTACTGTGTCATGACATTAACAGTGTTTCTTGCTGCTTATTCTTTTTTCTCAGCCTGGCCTCCCAACTTGTTCATCAATTTTGTGATCTACCTTGTTCTTTATAGCATGTTTCTCTCCTGATTAAGTTTTCCAGAGCTTGCAGCTGATAGCCCAACCAGACAGGCCAAACTATTATTGAGCACCCACGATAGCCAAGGCACAGGGATTAGAACTGTAGGAGTAAAAGACAAGAGATCCAAAGATCTTGAGAAGCTTGCCTTCTAGGAAGGAACATAAGACAAGTACACAATGTATCAGGTTCTCTCTGATTCACAACTGCAGTCATTTAGCCATTTGCCCATAACCTCGTCCCAATCTATAGGATAAATTCTGACCTTCAAATTCTGAGTCAAAGGGATTCAAGGAACCTTAACTAAAGCTTGGAGTTTAAGCATCATCACCATTCCTGCTTGTCTGGTCTTGACCTTGGGCAGTGGAGGTTTTGAAAACTTGGCTTCTACCTTCTTCCCTGGTTCTTGGTAACTTGATCAGCAACTTGGTTGCAGGAATGAGGACCCTTCTCAACAGTCTTACTCAAACCCAGGGTTTGGGTGCTGCTCCAAGGGTCCACCTAGAAAAGTGTAACTTCCATAAGTTTGCCCAAGATAGTGCCAGTTTATGCCTGCTGATCCAGTGTAATTATTACTGGCACTCCCTTTCACTTGTAAAAGTGTCCTGGTTTGCATAATAAATTATGTAGTCACCCTGTCTATGAGAGAAAAGAAGCTTCTCTTCTTCAGCATTATATGCCCAGTGTTGTTTAACACGGGGCTTGGCAGGGAGATGGGCTCAACGTGTTTGCTGAAGGAGTGAATGAGTAAATGGAAGAATATGTCACAACGTGTCACCTGGGGCCAGTCTTCCCTGATATTCCTACTGCTAACTTGACTTTCAAACACTACTTGTCTTGACTTCCAAATACATTCTTAACCTGTTCTGTAGCCATTTAAATTAGGCCAACTTGAAGTATCTTCTACTGGCCAAAGCTGGGACAATTTGAATATCAATGAGAATAATAACAGCAAAGTATTAAGCACATTAGTTATAATTAAATTCATAATTCAAAGTGATAATCAAAAGATTCCAAAACCAAACTTCATTTGTGATCTTTGGAAGATCCTAGGGAACCAACTCATTATTTTAAAAACTGGTAAATAAAGTAAAGGAATTAAGCATTGATCCTGCCTTTCTTATAAGACTGGCTCCACCTCACTTTAAGTCATAAGCTGCCAAGGAGAAGTTTGTCTTTGTAAAAGTACACCAGCTAATAAGTGAAGACCGAATGATATGATATATTTACAATATCAACATTTTGCAACACCTAAGGAAATAATAAATCTAGACCAATAGTTCTCAACTGGGGCAATTTTGCCCCTCAGGGAACATTTGGCAACGTCTGGAGACAATTTTGGTTGTCGCAACTGAGGAGAAGGGGTACTTATAGCATTTAGTGGGTAGAGAGCAAGGGATGCTACTAAAAATCTTACACTGCACACAACACAACAATGGCTTAAAATGTCAGTAGTGTCTAGAATGAGGAACTATGACCATTAATGGTTGCAAATAGCACAAAAATAGAGACAACCAGACATGACGTCCCTCCTGATGGAGTATGCAGCATTAGCTATGAAGTAGTTACGTTTAAAAAAAATCAATCCTGAGTCTGATCAAACCTCTAGTTCTGTGGTGCTTAAACTCTAGTGTGCATTCAAATCACCTGGTGTGCTTGTTAAAACAGATTGCTGGGACCCTCAACCAAAGTTTCTACTTGATAGATCTGGGATGGAACGCCAAGAATTTGCATTTCTAACAAGTTCCCAGGCATTGTTGAAGTTGCTGGCCCAGGACCACACTTTGATATCAATGTGTCAATTTACAAGAAACACAGGGGACAGAGGAACATGTTAATTCATCATAGTATTCATGCATTATACTCTTTATTATACTATTAAAGTTCATTATTCTCTCTATATTTGTATATATTTGAAATTTTCCATGTTAAAAAACTGAAAGAGAAAAGGTTATCTGTAGAAGAAAATTTAATGAAGGGAAATCAGTTTAAACTATACTGAAAGAAAGAGAGAAAGAGAGAACCATTATATATAGATATATTTTTACATATATATATATACACACACACACATACATAGGGGGAAAAAACACCAAACTAACAGGGAAAAGTCCAATATGTTAACTTAGGCATTTCTGCGGTATAATTATGGCAATTCAAAAAACCTTCTTTTTGCTTTTCTGTATTTTTTAATGTTAAAGATGCTCTTTTGTATTCTAAGGAAGTTATAAACATTGCTCAGTGTTCAGCCTGGTGTACTGTGCTTCTAAGTGTTTACATCTGTGTCTGTCCTCCTAAGTGTCCACCCTCACCAAGTGGGGGGGTCTCTTTCTTAGGCATAGTCCTTTGCAGGCCATGGGACTGCTGCAAGTATTGGGCAATTCTCAGCTATATCCATAAAATGACACTAACAACTATCACAAAAGGCACAGCGAGAAAAAAGCTCTAAGATAGTGCCACAGGGATTGAGAGAAGGAAAGCACCATATCAACGAACGCAAAGGCCACCACAGCAATAGAAACAAGAAGGACAGAGGCATGGAATCTGGGGGGCTCATAGCCTGCCTCAGAAGCACAGGACCCTAGGAGGCTTGTAGGAGATCTAAGAAGGTTGGAGACACCTTGTGATGGACTAAGAATTCTCACCAGAGTGTGTGTGAGTGTCCTGCTTTTGCAAAGGACTTGCCTTATTCTGGAAGCTTTCACCTATCATTGCATTGGGTAAGTCTGGTTAATGCAGGTTCTTTTCTACTTGCCATTGCCCCTGATTCCGGAGACAATTTCTCTTTATCCTCTAGGTGGATCATTCTTTCCTCTCAAATAGGTGAGAATTGCTGGGTTCAGGACACACCACTCCAAAACATGACTGTAGAAGAATAGAATGTGCCAACCCAAAAATATACTTCGGTTAAAAGAAAAAATTACAACAAACCTAGTTTTGCAGATCTTACTTGGCTTTCATTTGCCATTCTAGATTCGGGCTGCAGTCCAGACCAAAAATGGTTCAGAATGCTCTGCCCCACCACATGTGCAGGTTGTATTTATAGCCAGAGAAAAGGAAGTGACATGCAGAAAATGGTAGTAGGGTACAGAGACAGCTCAATTGGTTAAAGCTCAGAGGTTGCCTTAACTGAACCTGGTTTGAACAGTTGGCTGCCTGCCATTGACTAAAGCTCTGCTGCTGTGATTGGCTGAGATTCAGCTATTTGTTAACAAAGGTAAATTCCTAAGTCAGGTTTGTTTAAATATTAAGTTTGGTTGTAGTTTTTTGTGTAGGACCCTTATGGAGGCTTCCAAAGCCCATATTTAGTTTGATTTAACAATTCTTTGGCATATTTTGAGGTGATTATGCTAAGAAACTACAGACCCAGGAGTAGCTCTGAAAAGTTGCCCTTCCCTAAAGGAAATTTACATCTATAAAGGAAATCTATATCAGTAAAGTATCTGTATCAGGAACAAGGCTGCTCTGAGATAAGTTTTATTACCTGGTGACTTTATCTGCATAACAAGACAACCTTTATTCACCATACAATTCCTCCCCTCGCCCTCCCATAACTTGTATGACCACCTCCACACCCCCCCACCTTAGAAGCCCCAAGACCCTATTGCTTCAGTAGCTCAGGATGCTATATAAACTTCAATCCTCTGACCCTTCTTCAAGTATCTCATTCTGTGGGCTTCCTATGTGTATGCAGGTAATTGAAATGATTTTCCTCCTGTTAATCTACCGTCAGTTTATTTCATAGACTCAATGATCGAAACTTCAGAGGGTAGAGAGAGGGTTTTTCTGTCCCCTACAATATATTAGTTTCATTTTCACAAAGACATAGGGCTTCAAGTTGAAAAGATTTCCAGGCCAGGCCAGGCTGGTTCCGTCCATTTCTCCCCTGACACACACTTTCCTGACAAAGGCCCTACCAGCTGTGTGCCTCAGCTGAGGAATGTGGCTGCACAGACTCAGACTCTGCTCATTTATCCTGTTTCCAAGTGAAAGTTTAAAATTTGTTAAAAAAAATTTTCTTGTACGCTGATTAGCATAAAATTGCTTTTTTGTCTCAGCTGCCAGGAAGCACAATGGTGCTGAGACTCCTGGCCGGGGAGATTGCTCCCTCTCCCTTCCTCTACTCTGAGCTCAGCAGCCATCCCACAAACAGACCCCAAAAGGGGGGCCCTCTGGCCCTGACCTCTTTCACCTCAGGGTGAAAATGTAAAACATGACCTGGTGACCTGGATGGGACAGAAAATATTCCACCCCAAAGTACAGTTTCTGGCCGGGCGCAGTGGCTCATGCCTGTAATCTTAGCACTCGGGGAGGCAGAAGTGGGAGGACTACTTGAGCTCGGGAGTTCGAAACCAGCCTGAGCAAGAGTGAGACCCCATCTGTACTAACTAAGAAAATAGAAAAATTAGCCGGGCATTGTGGTGCGCATCTGTAGTCCCAGCCACTTGGGAGGCTGAGGCAGGAGGATCACTTGAGCCCAGGAGAGGTCGCAGTGAGCTAGGATGACGCCACTGCTCTCTACCCTGGGCGACAGAGTGAGACTCTGTCTCAAAAAAAACCAAAAAAATCCCAACAAAGTACAGTTTCTGCTTTCCTGAAAGTTAAGATATCAAAAACTTCATTCAATTATTCATTCTTTTGATATTTATTCAGTGGCTATTAAGTCTCAGCCAATGGCTAAATACCGATTTGCCCAGACTCCTGGCAATTGAGACAGAAATGAGAAACAGCAAATCAAGTCATTGCTTTCTCCAAGAACTTGGAAAAATTCACTGGATCTATGATGCTGAGATCCAGGTGCATATATTTGATTTTAAAATGCACAATGTTCTACATTTTAATACCTCTTAAATAGGGCTAAGGCCTATAATCAATAGTGCTTTAAACTCAGTGGCACATAAAATTGGTGTGTCTAGTAATGGAGGGTGTCCTGGATTGGATGAAAATCTCACAGGGAAAGCCAATGACAGAATTCTGAAACTGAGAAACTAACAAAAAAGCCTCATAGTGATAAGCTCTGCCCATCTCATAGGAATTTCCCTTTCCATTGCAACCCTCCCAAAAATGTTTTCCAGGGGACAGAATTGTATTTTATCAATCTGAATATGAGATTATGTATTTGAAATTCTCTAAGAGTACCTGGTTCCTGGCAAAATAGCATGGAAACAGGACCAACTTTGGGAAGACAGACTTGGCTCTAACTTCCATTTCTGGAACCTGCTATTCCTTTTCCTTTTTGAAGTCTTATTTTCCTGATCTGTAAAAGGTAGATGACAAAATTTCCTTCCTTGCTGTTGTAGGAATAAGTGAGATAAAGCATGGCACATAGGAGATAATAAAAGTCACTGTCCTCTTTATATATAATTATTTGTTACACTGGCCATGTAACTCCAACAAAGCTCATTCCATCTGCAAAACATGCCCATCAGGTGAGGAACTGAGTAACTTGGGCAAGATCACACAGCTGGTGAAAGAGACAGAGCTGGGGTTTCCAACAGATCTGAAGCCCCAAGTTTAGTGCCCTATTTCTACATGACAGCCAACTCCATCAAAACCCTCATCAAGGGATTTTCACTGTCCAGTGCAGGTTCTCTAGCAAGCCCCGAATTCTGGTTCCTAATGAGCCACTACCCATTCAAAAGCAAAGCTCAGAATAAAGAAATCCAGAGAATGACATTAAAATGACTAGGCTACTTATAAGACATTGTTTGATTCTAGTGAACATCTGCATGAGTTATTGTGTCAAAAACGCAAGGGTCATAATGAGCTCTGATATGATCCAGTGCCAGTGACCCTCTCCTCCTGACACCCTCTGGGGACCACCAGTTCTGGCCTGACACAGCTGCTCTGCTACCCCAGTTTGCAGCTATATTGACACAGCCATTTTCATGGTAGGCCTGTTGTAAATTTGTTGTTACATGGTGCGTCTGCCCCAAATTGCACGGTGTACGTAAATTTTTGTGTGTGTGGGGGGCTGGCCGGGGGTTGGGGGGGTACCGGGGCTGAATGGAGCGTGTGATGGGGCAACCCGCAGGAGACCTAACCCTGATAAATTGTTTACTTGTTAGCGATGGGGCTCAAGAGTGGGCCGGGGGCTACAGGCTCAGCAGGACAGACGTAGAAGGTGGACCCACGCCAATTACCAGCCATTGTGGCGTCCCACCCCATGATTGACACCAATGTCTCCCCTCTCACCATGGGTCCTTTTACTATCCCGGACCCAACACAAGCCCCACTGTGCTAATACTATGGTGTCTTCAATTTCCTTTGCAGCTAGCAAAAATTAACCTAGGCCTGTAGAAGACCTAAGGGCTGTATTTTATTATGCATTTTCCCCCAGTTTTTCAAGGATGAGTAAAAAAATAGAGGTTGCTAAGGCCAGTTGGGCAACAAAGGAAGCAAAAGGACAAACATTATCTTTGGATGACTGACTTCAAAGTTAATGATCTCCCCCACTGAATTGTGCCCTCTGCAGCTCAATGAGGTCTTTGCCATCAGATAAAGAAGCGCCTCTTTAATCCACTAACACTTCTTTGTCCTTTTGTGGCAAAATGATCATTTCATCAGTTTCGGGTACTCTCTGCCCAGAGAGTTTTTTAGCCTGAGTGATTCAGAGCAGGAGAGACAGAGAAGGGTATTTCTCTACTTCATTTTTCCCCAAGTGACGGCTGAATAACTATGCAAAAAAATTAAGGCATAATGACCCGGCAACAGTGACAAAACCTAATTAGTCACGGAGGCCACTGGGTAATGAGCCGCAAAACCCGGCTCTTGAGTGTGTAATAACTGTATTTTTCTCCATTTCTTCCCCTTTAGTCACAGCCTTGTGTGGCATTTTTAACAAACTAAAATGGCACCAGATGCAACAGGGTTCAGACATTTTAACTTGAATTAAGAAACCATATGTTCCGATAAGTCATGGTCTCTTCTTTCCCACAGACGGGGTCCTCCATCTGTGAGGTAACACTCTGGTGGCGAGGGAATGATGGCCACTAGGACGATCACCCCACGAAGATGACTGGGTGTTGGACTTGGGAGCAGGGCCTCCAGAACCCTCCCGAGACAGAGGTTCTGGCCCCTGCAAGCAACCCGGACATTCCAGATGTGGGCCCCCAGATACGCTGCCAAAGCTCAGTAAGACCAAGAAGCTGAAGTATGAAGAGAAGGTGGGAGGGACAGAGGCGGGAAGGATGCTGCATCCAAGTGATAGAGCGTGGAATGCTGAGAGTTGCCTCTTACAACGCCATCTGCTTTCATGCATAAGAGTGCTTTGCCATCTAAGGCCCACGTTTGCCAATTCAGAGACTCACAAAAACCTTGGGCCTTATTACCTCCGTTTTATTTTTTTGAGATGAAGCAACCAAGGATCAGTGAAGTTAGGAAATGCAGGGATCAAGATTTCAAGCCACATTCGTGATCAGTGACCCAGGATGCCTCCTATGTTTGTGGTCATTCTTACCGTTAATCATAATTTCTTCTTAAAATTAGAAAAAATTTAAAGGGTGGAAAGTTCACGTATCATACAGTTTGGCACAATATCTCTCTTCAACCCTGAGACAGGGAATTCCCTCCCAAAGTCCATTGGGTAAAATGCCATTAATTTTTATTTTGAGCAGGACATCATTCAAGGTGTGCCCTTGGTCCCACTCTGGGTTTAATGTGGGGGACTTCCAATCCCAGTTCATGCAGGAGACACTGCCCCACAGTGTTAACTTGTATTTCTCCTCTGCTTCCATGAATGTTGTCTTCTGGCCATTACTAACATTGGGACTGTAATTGGGCTTATGAAATAGCGGACATTATGACCTTTGTTCTCTGGGAGACAAGAAGGCCGACCTTTCTCTTGTCCTCCATACCCAGCAGACCAAGAATAAGTCTCCCCAAGATGAATCCAGTTCTCCCTGGACTTCATTTCCTCCTGAGCCTCTGGCCATGGAATCACATAAGGGAATCCCAAATAAGGGATTCTGTAAATAATATGGGAGTTCAGAATTAATCATAGAACACAGACACAGGTTTGGGCAAGGACTGCTACCTCCTTGGGGAATCTTAAAATTGCATGCATTAAGACACAAAAACAAAAAATCAGTGCGTCTTTTCTTCCTTTAATAGGAACAAGACATGAAATTAAAATGCAAGCAAAACAAACAAAAAGAGATGTATCTACGCATTTTGAGGGTTTATATAATGTAAATTATATTCTTAACTCCCATGTAATTCTGACACAGCAAAGTCCTGGCATGTTGGACTGTGTAACGTGACAGCTCTTTGTCTCTCTAACCCAGGACTGGCTGTGTAATTTACTGGGCCTGGTGCAAAATGAGAATGTAGGGTATTCTGTTAAAAAAAATTATTAAGAATTCCAGCACAGCTACACAGAGCACTAAACCAAGTGCAGGACCTTTCTAAGGATGGGGTCCCGTGTGACTGTATAGATCACACACTCTTGAAGCCAGCCCCACAAAGAAATCTAATGCACCAGCATCCGTGTTGTAAAGGCACGCACTAGACAACTGTGAACAGCTCAGAAGGCCGCCTACCGTTATTCCAACTTCTCACTCATAACTGTTCAAAGTTGACTCTTTTTTCTCTAAACTTTGAACTTCAGAAAGTCTCCTTTAGCATCTCAGAAGTACTGTATGTAAAATGGGGAGTTTCCCTGTGCAGACAGTGCCATTTCTTCTTGACTCTTCTCCAAACTTTCATCTATTCTAGTCCTGGCAAGCTTGGCTGCTCTGTTCACTGGGCCTTTTCCTGCACTCAAGTCAAGTCATTATCCTCTTTTTATATACTGCACTTCGTGCCCTTGTGAACCTGTTGAAAAATAGTGAAAGAGAGTTGAAAAGTACCACTGGCTCCTAAAAATAGTGCCGACTAGGAGGCAGAAAGGGGGAACTCCGGTTTTATTCAGTGCTAAAGATAACACCACCAGAATGATAGACTCCTCCGAATTGTTTGTCCCCACTGGCCATTGTCCCTCGGGCACTGAATGAGCCTCTTAGCAGCTCTTGAGGGCCTGTCACAGGTAGGCACCCAACAGAGATAATTCCCAGCCTATGCTTGACTGCCCCTTTATAGACACTCACTCATGGCTCTGAAAGGCCTCAGACACTGTTGAATAAACTCCTACTCGCTTCCATAAACTTTTTCTCCCACTGAATTTTCCGGGGATGTGAACAGCTTCCCAGCCTCCCCAGAGGATGCTTCTGAATGCACTCCTGTTCTGAATCAAAGCCTGATAGCCAAGCCTCTTTCGAAAACAAGAGAGGAAAAAAAAAGAAAGAAAGAAAAAAAAAAACCAAAAAAACGGGCCCTCGGTCCCCAGGAAGAATCTCTGTGCTTTCTTGCGCAGGTAAAGGCCAACTCCTGGCGGCTCTGGTCTGCTTCCTGCTCTTCTTATGGGTTTATTTATTTTAGTTGCAAGAGGTTTCTTTTTCTATGAAGGAAAAAACCCTCTGTTTATTGTCTGAGCCCTGTCTCTTTTGGTTTTGAAAAAGAAGGGCACCCCTACAGAACATAAAGTTTCCAGGATTCTGGGGCATGTTTGTCTTCAGAATGTCTTAGAGCAGCATGGGCTTTAGACCTCTGCCAAGCTGGACTGGAATCCGGCTCCACCACCCACTGGTGGGGCCTTGGGCGAGTCACTTGCCTTTCTGAGCCAGTTTTCTCACCTATGAAACAGGGCTAATAATAACTTTTGTCACAGGCTCTTTTTTCCAAAGATTAACATAGATAATGCACAGGGGCTGTCCGGAAAGTATCCAGCCATGTAATATGATAATTACATATTAACATATGTAAACATATTATGTAAAATATTAACAATGGCTGGATACTTTCCAGACAGCTCTCATATGTAATTTATTCAGCATGGTTCCCAGTAGGTAACAGAGCTGAATAAGAGGTAGATTTTATTACTATATAATTACTATATTTTTCTTACATTATTCTTGTGATTTGCCAGACTCTTAGGAGCCCTCTTAGGCCTGTCCTTGCCTTCTGAAGTTATCATTTACCTACCTGCCATTCAGATCTTTTAAAACTGGCTTCTCAGTAAAGGAGACATTAATTCCTCCTTAATACTTATAATCCAACTCTTTAAATGTCCTAGGGAGACACATTTTTGTTATATTTTCTCATCCAAATAATGGGAGTGGAAATGCCTGTGACCTTGAAAAACCGTCTTAAGGTCATCGAAGCAATGGGCGTGACAATGCTTGGGAAAGAGATTATATGGGGCTGTTAATTATTGTTCTTTTTATTCTGTACTCCTTGCTCAGTTTTTATTTCACTGTATAAAATAAACTAAGTGAACGCTTTTGCTTCCCTCCTCTAGGAGGATCAAGAGATCCTTTTAGCCAGAAAGAGGAAAATGAATCCAAAAGTAGGGGCAGCCTCTTTTTCCTCCCCCACTTCCCCAGCATTCCCACTGGAACATCATTGACACAATAAGGAAACTTCAAGGAGACCTATTTCTGAGGTCTCGATTTCGAGATATCAAGCACCAGCAACACTTCCTTGATGAAACCACAAGGGATTTGCTTAACATGCTGATTAATTTGTTGGTCTTCAAAAATCAGTAGGGTTGGCAGTTAGACAAGAGGCTGCCCCTCTCCCCCAAGCATATTAACATTCTTTCTCTTAAGAATAAATGCATTTGTGTATTATTCTAACTGTCCCCCTTTGAGGATTAGTACAAGCCTTCCTGAAGCAAAGTGCTAGGAAAAGCCATTCAGAAGAAATCCTGCCCCCATTCTAACCCATCATGAAGAATCCATTCCTCTGAAACATCTTTCCTCCAAGCCTCATAAAGCAGGACTGCTTTTTAGTAATCATTTATTCTTCAGTAACCATTTATTGAGCATCTACTCTGTGCCCCGGTCCCATGCTAGGTGGAGGGATGTAAAAATGAGTCAGGAACAGATCCCCATGGCAAAGAACTCACTATCTGGGTGGGATAATGAGACCATATACACAAACTCTAAGACATGGTTTTAAAAACTACTATGCTGCAAAAGGGGTGCAGATAAAATACCATGAAAGTCCAGAAGAAGAGAGATTAGTTCAATTTTGAAGAGTAGGAAAGACAGAGGATAGGCTCAGGATAATCCTCTTAAATTGCATCTTAAAAGATAAAGTGCATTGTTCTTGCCAAGATTGGCCAGGGGGAGGAAGAGAGCTTCCAGGTAGAGAAACAGTCAAAGCAGAGAAATGTGAGATCAAGGGGCACATTTAGGATCCAAGGACTTGGCACGTGTCCACCTACTTCTCAAACAGGAATGAACTCCAAGAAAGATGCCTTCCTCACCGATAGCCTTAATAATTAGTGGGCTTGTTTGGAGGCACCTCCTTGCTCTGTCAGATACCACAAATGCAGACCTCTTTCCAAAGTACATAAAGATACACCAGGAATTCTGGGACTTCAAGCCAGCATGAGACTTGTCCTTGCCCTCCTGGAGCTCACAGCCCTTCCTCCCAGCCTGCTTCTCTCCTAATACCACAGTGTTAAACATCCTCTTTACTATATTGAAATTATCTATATATATTATCACATGTGATATAGTCTACCTACATATGATTTCAAAAAAAGCAATGTGATGTCCTGTCAGTAATTTAAAGGAGAAATATAAGGAAAATAATTTATAACAAAACACAACATATTTCAATATGTAAATGTTTGAGGATGCTTACACTAATAGTTATGAGAGGTAAGAAGTTTTCATCTCCATATAGAATCACTGTAAATGCAATAGCTATAAAAGCAGACTGACATAGCTATATTTTGTGGGAGACTCAAATACCACAAGCAGTATTGCCATCAGTGGATGTAATTTTCTGCAGTGGTGAAAAACTCTTGGCTAAAAACCAAACTAAACAAAGTATAATTGTCCTTTAAAGTTTTTTTAACAATGGTAGTTGCATTCTTGGAAAATTCTGTGTATGTTAAAACTGTGCAAAAATTATTTGGTGTCTACATGTAAAACAGTTAGGTTTGAGCTTTGGATAATTACAGACAAGTTTTTAACTTTGGATATCTAGTGGAATATCAGGAAATTCTTAGGAGTTGTGGGATAATTCTTTGTTGCCTGGGACTGTCCTGTGCATTGCTCCTGAACAGTAAATGACAATGATTTTCTCCAATCAATGTGATGACCAATCCCCACACATATTAATTTCCAGAATGCCTCCTAAGGGAAGTACCATCCCCATTGAGAACCACTGGTTTAGAGTTTAGTTGGGGAGCGAAGAGTCACATCCCCCAAAGACAATTAGTATTATAAGTAATCATCAATTAAATGACAGATCAGTCATTTAGAATAGATATCAAGTACTGTTCAAAGGCAGACAAGATAACCACGGGTACAGTCATCAGGAAATTCTTCATGACTAAGCATCGTGTCAGAAAAAGTATAGACTTTGAAGTCAGGCCCTGGGTTTAGAATCCCAACTTTGACACTTACATCCTGTATGAATTTGGGTAAGTAATTTAACTTCTCCAAGCCTCTGTTTTCCTACCTATAGAATGGGAGTAATGATACCTACTTTGAAAGGTAAGTAGAGGGATTCATTGAAATTATATATGTAAAGTACCTGGGAGAATACCTGGTACATAGGCTTAACAATGGTAGCTTTTATTGGTATAAAGAAAGAACAACTTCAGCTGGTCTTTGAAGGATGGCAGGAATCAGGGAGGGCAAGACAGACACAGCATGAGCAAAGGCCTGGAGACAGGATTATCTACAATGGGTTTTGGGGCAAAGTAAATAGGTAAGTCAAGCTGGCAAAGGGTAAGATTGGGAGGCATGATTGGAAAAGTGGGCATTGTTAAGAGTGTAAAACCTTGGATGCTTGGCCAAGGAGTTAGGCATTTATTCTTGTTGGCTAAAGGGAGTCAGTGAACATGGGGCATTCCCGCATTTCTAGACACAGCCTAGGTTAAAGACAACTGCAAACAAGGCCAGCGAGAGCTACAGCCCCTGCTGCTCTAAACAGCCACGGTCTGTAGCACAGACTTCTCACACTGTTCTATACCTCAGCAGATGTGAACTGAGGTGGCCTCGGACTTGAGAGCAGCCTCTCCAGTGACCTGTGATTTATGTTTAAAAGACTTGCTTGCAAAGTTGAGCTGGGCCAATCAGATTCTTCTCTTGGGAATTTGAAAAGAACAAGATAGCTAGGGCCGAGCAGAAAGGTCTTAAGGTAGACCTGGTGCTGGAGCATCTAGTTGGGGCCATGGGGAGGTCAGGAGGAAGTTAGTTGATAGAGAACTAGGGGACTGGATCATATATGGACAGAAGCAAAACACTATTATGAGAAACCACATACCCTATAAGGGAGAGACCGAGAGAGTAGCTACCTGTGGTACTGGTGGTTTTCTGGATCCGGATCCAGTTCACATGCATCCTTACAAAAATTCCCCTTTCCTTAAGGTTAGTTTATGATCCTAGATGCCCAAACTTCTCTAAGCACACTGGTGTTTATCTCTTCTGGAGGTTCATGGATAAAGTGATTCCAATCCTTCAAAAAGCCTTATGCATATTAATATCTCAACTTTGGGTACAGCCTAGTTGGGGAGGTGATATGCCAAGTTACAATCTATGACACCATAAGAAAGACAAAGAATGGATTTTGATTGAAGAATGTGATATAAGCCTATGCTTAATGTTCTCTGCCTGAACAAAATTTCTACTGAAATTATCAGAGAAAATCAACTGTTATGGGGGGAAAATTCATTCTATCTTGCCACTAGAGGCTAGGGAATGGTGCCACTCACATGTCAGCAATTTTGAGGAATTTCTGCAGATTATAGCACAGGCAATAATATATTGCTGGAGGGACCACCAATATGCCACGTGGGGAGAAAGAAACATCAGTGGGACCAAAATAACAATCCCTAGCTTGCAGCATTTCTTGGGTAAATCAGTGAAAGGACAAACTTCAATCCCCCTAAAGCCTCTAGAAAGGCAGAGTGCTATAATCCTAATGGAATAGGGATCCTGTTGCAACAGACCACACCAGGCATGGGTGGATGGCCTATCAAAACATGCAGAGAACAGCCAAAGGCGGTCCCTAGCAAGAGCAGTATTGCAAGTCAGAGAAGAGAATGGAGGTGAAGTTAATTCAGACAACAATACCGAGGAACAAACTCACAACCAAAAGTAAATACCCTGCTTTGACATCTCTGCTGGCTGCTCCCTTTTACACCATGATCCGTGAAAGAGTGACAGGGACTGCTGGTGGCCCCTCATAGCCATCCTCCTCCTCTTCCTAAGTCACGAAATTCTTAGCGGGGCACATAGCTGCTTAGAACAAAAAGCGCATTTCCCAGGCTTCTTTGCAGGTAGGATTCAGCCTTGTGACTAAATTCCAGCCAATAAGATGTAAGTGGAAGTATCGTGTGACAGCTTCCACGAACCTCCCTTAATGTCTCTTTCCCCTTTCCTCTATCCTGCTACTTGGAATGTGGATATGATGGCTGGAACTCTATTGTGGACCATGGGAATAAGGAACACACCCTTATTCTGGCAAAGCACAATGCTAGGAGAAGCTTGCATCCCTGAGGACTTGGAGAGGGCTGCCCTACCACCTTTAGATTGATTCTCTTTGTATTTTTCCATGAGACAGAAACAAAATTTCTGTCTCATTTAAGATACTATTATTTCATATCTATGATACAGCCAAACCACATTCTAACTGATTCAAAAAGTAAAACTATAGCAAATCTGAAGTGTGCACTTTCCTCTTCATCTGAGTTTAAAGAGCTGCATAAAGCTCACATGTAATCACAGAACCCTCAATACTGGACAAATAAAATTAAGACTTCCCACTATAAGGATGAGTAAAAGGAGAAAATTCCCTGGATACATAAAAATATTTATCATTTCAAAATAAAGGACCAGTATGAGGAAGAAGAAGATGTGCCACTCTAAGAAACAAAAGAAAACTATAGAAATATCTACAATTTGTCCTGTCAATAGGCTCTAGAAGATATTGATCTACAGAACAGGATCCAATTGGCAACAAAAGGAAAAAATCTACCTATAGGAAGGTTTTCTTACGTGAGCAAAACATGATTAATGAATTTTAGAATGCAATGAAGGCAACAGACAGCAGACAGAGCACTGCAGACATCTGGGGGTCCCTGGTTACTTATTTGCATATTCTAAGTTTTTACAATCATTAAATCAAACTAAATTTGGGCTTTAGAAGCCTACATATGAGTTCTATGTAATGAACTGCAACCTAACTTAGTAAACAAACTGAAAACGTGACTTAGGAATTTGCCTTTATAACAAATAGCTAAACCTCAGCCAATCACAGCAGCCAAGCTTTAGTCAATGGCAGGTGGCCAGCTGTTCAAAACAGGTTCAGTTAAGGCAAACGCTGAGCTTCAACCAGTTGAGCTGTCTCTGTACCCCACTTCCATTGTCTGCACTTCACTTCCTTTTCTCTGGTTATAAATATAAATTGCACGTGTGGTGGGGCAGAGCATTCGCAACCTTTTTTGGTCCAGACTGCAGCCTGATTCTAGAATGACAAGTAAAAGCCAGTTAAGATCTGCAAAACTAGATTTATTGTAGTTTAGTTTTTTAACACTATTTTTCTCAAGTTTACAACACAAATCCATCCTATTCTTTCCAACATTTGGCTTAACCTATTTCAGTATGAATAGTAAGTTGATTCGGTATGAAATCCATCCAATTTTTCTCTACACATCTATACCTCATCTCCATCTGCTTGCACTCTTACCAAAAACCATCTAATCTAAGAGAAAGATTTATATTTTTCCCTGTTTTAAGCCAATCCTTTAATCTGTAGTCTTGATCATCTCCTTTTCTGATTTCTCTAAGATCAAAACCTTGTCCCTTTCTCTCCTATATTATAACTCTTTCTTTCCTTGATGAGTCATTTTATGCAAATTATAAATATATTATACACGCTCACATCATCCATCTTTTAAAAATCCCTTCCATCCTTCATCTTCCACTAGCACCACATCACCTCATCACCTACCATCTCCTGTCTCAGTCATGGTCCCCAAAGGAATAGGTGATACTCACTGCCTCTATTTTCTCATTTCCCTAGCACTGTTCTTAAATGAGTTGTTTTCCTTGTTATAAAATACTATTTGTTAATTGTAGAAATTTTCAAAAATGGGAAAAGATGCAAAAAATAAAAATCATCCATAGTTCTGGGACTCAGGGATAATTACTGTGAATGTTTTAGAGATTTTTCCATTCACCTTGTCTTTATACATTAGAATAGAAAACTGAATCCTACTGCAATTGTAATTTTATAGGCTTTTTCTCTTGCTATATAATATCTAGCAATTTTTCTATATCATCAAATTTGCTTGAAAAACATGATATTCATTCAGACAAAAACTTGTACATGAATGTTCACAGCAGCACTACTTGCAACAGCCAAAAGGTGTCAAAGACCCAAATATTCATCAACTGATTAGTGAATAGGCAAAATGTGGTGTAGCCGTACAATGGCGTACTGTATTATTCAGCCATCAAAAGGAATGTAATACTGACATGTACTACAACATGGATAAACCTTGAAAACATTATGGTAAATGAAAGAAGCCAGACACATAAGGTGATACATTGTACGATTCTGTATATATGAAACGTCCCGATAGGCAAATCCATACACAGAAAGGAGATTAGTGGTTGCCAGGGGCTAAAGGGAGAGGGAATAGAGAGTAACTGCTTAATGGGTATGGGGTTTCCTTTTGGGGTGATGAAAATATTGTGAAACTAGATACTGGTGATGATGGCACAACATTAGATTATATGTATTTTATCATAATAAAAAATGATATTCAATGACTGTGAAAGATTACATTATATGTCCATGCCATAATTTATTTAATTATTCCTCTATTGTCTAATATTTAACTTATTTAAATTTTGCTTTTAAACCAATATTACAATAAAGTTATTTTTCATTAATCTGACTTAGAATATGATTATGGCTGCTGACTTGATATATATACTTTTATTAGATTGAGGAAATATTAAACTATTCTTAGTATTCTAGGAATGTTAATCAGAAATAAGTGCTAAATTTTATCAAGCACCTTTCAACATCCACTGGTTGAGATAATTATGTTTTTTTCCTTATGTGATCTTCTGCCATGATATATTTTATTTGTATATTTCCTTATAGCAAACTGTTCTTGCATTTCTTTTATACATCTTCCTTGGTCATAATGTACTGTTGAGTTCTGTGTACGAGCATTTTATTTTGGACTCTTACACTTCTATTAAGACATGAGATGATCTACAGCAGTGTTTCTACATCTGGTGTCTCAGAATATCTGCCAAAGTCAAATACATTTAGAAAAATTTGGGTAAATGCATTTATGGTGTTTCCTTATTGCAGATACCCTCAGATCCTTTAATATACAAACATACATTGTGAATCTCCAAAAGAAAGATACGATGTGAGAATTTCCCACATTTATTTCACCCCAGACACATTTTTCAAGTCATATGTATTAATGGAACAGTGTTCCATAATGTAGAAGTGTGTCCCACAGAATATCATCAGGAAACTCTGGCTGTATTTTTTTTGTGGGCTAAATTTGAATCTGTTAGTATTATGTTTACTTCACAAAATAAGTTGGGCATCTCTTCATCTTTTCCTGTACTTTGAAACATATGCGTTCCCTCCCTCTCCCTCAAAATACGATTTTCCAGAGGTGTGTCTCTTTACTCAATTTTATCAAAGAACTATTGCTTGGATTTATCTGTAAATTCAGTCTCTCCGTTTTCTAATTTGGTTATTTCTGTTTTTGTCTTTATTATTTCCTTTTGTATCTGTCAGTATCCTATCAGGAAAATAGAAACCACAACAGTTAGAATTTAATATAAGGAATTAGTGAAATTAGAAGGCTGAAAAACGAGAGAGGACTCAGGCAGCTCAGAGCTAGTAACTACAGGAAGCAGCTCCCTGCCCTGGGGGAACACAGGGTACAGTTTAGGGTTTTAGGACCTGACTCTTGGAGGAGGAAGCTGTAAAGTTAAGGCCCAGTCTCCGAGGAGGGCCTGCTGTCTGGCTGTTGCTAACATCTTGGATGGGACATGGTGAGGCTGGTTCTGGAAGTGTGGAAAGCATAATGACCCTGGAACCAATGTTGCTTCCATGGTGAAGAACTGTTGCCACGGTGGTGTGAAAGAGAACAGCAAGCAAACCACAGAAGCACATCCCTCTTCCTCCTCCAGCTTTCCAGTCCTCCTCTAGTCCTTCCTAATAGGCACCTAACTAGCAAAGGAGACATGTAGCTTGCCGAACCCCAGTCCCAGCTTCACACAGCAGGGTATAGAAGGATGGGCTTGCATCTGAGAGCCCAGAGCTTAATGGCCCACACACCTTCCTTTTCTCTCCTGTTTGGTTGTTCTTCCCTCTTTATTTTGCATTTTATAATTGAAATATAATTCACATACCATAAAATTCACCCTTTTAAAAGTGTATGATTTGCTGGGTTTTAGTTAATTTACAACTATCACTGCCATCTAATTCCAGAATATTGTCGTCACTCCATAAAGAAACCCCATACCTATTTGTAGTCATTTCTCATTCCTCTCTGCCCCTAGCCTCTGGCAATCCCTAAACTCTACTCTCTCTCTCTATGGATTTGCCTATTGTGGATCTATAAATGAAATTATTCAATATGTGGCCTTTTATGTCTGCCTTCTTTTACTTAGCCTAATATCTCCAAGGTTCGTCCATGTCATAGCATGCATGAGTACTTCATTCTTTTCATGGCTGATCAATATCCATTTATACGAATATACAATATTTTATTTATTCATTCATCAACTGATGGACATTTGGCTTGTTTCTACTTTGTGGCTATTATGAATAATACTGCTATGGACATTTGTTTACAAGGTTTTGTGTGAACGTATATTTTCAATTCTCATAGGTCTATACTTTCATTTATCCTTAAACATGTTTCGTTTAATCATTAGTTATATTTGAAAGCTGACTCCTTTAAGATTATCAGTCTTGCTCCAGGTACAACTTTGCCACATCTGATAGGGTTTGACCTTCAGTGTTCTCATTTATGTCTCTTTCTATTTTTTTTTTCTATATCGCAAGTCATCAAGCAAGCCTCTTTCTAAATAGTCATTAGTGGAGAGGTTTTATTTCTTCTTCTTTTACCTAATGGTTATTAGAAAAGTATCTTAAATTGTATATAAAATTTTGTTTAAATTGTATAGGGCACTTAAAGCTATTTGGAATGTGTTGCGTTTTTCTTTGTGGCCCAGTGTACTTTAAGTGTTTTATTTGATTCATGGTTGCTTAAAAAGTTTTGTTATATATGTTTTTCTAATTTTATTCTGCAAGTTGTTCTTTTTGTCTGCTTGATATCAGAAATTGATACCACTATCTTTCACAATAATTTTGTCTTTATCTATTTCTTGTTATAGTTCATATAATTTCAGCTTTATATAAATTTGCTCTTGGTTAGTTGACCCATAAAGATCTTTGACCCTTAACTATTCCTTGTGACTTAAATTTTTTATCAATATAAATTATCCTATTTATTTAATTAATGATTTTTTTTTACCTTTGACACACTCCAGACAAGGGAGTTAGCATGCTTTTACTCATTATCTTTTCTTTCTAGATCACTTTTGCAGTTATTTTCAGTATTACTGCTGAATTTTTATGACATTCAGTGTTAATTCTAAGTTTGACTTTGCCCCCAAATATTGCGTCTAATGTCTAAAACACACATATTATTTAGTCATTGGGGAAAAGGCAGTGGAGTGTCTGTTTTGGGTAACTGCCTAATAAAAACTAAAAATACCAAATATTTATTGAGCATTTTCTACATGCTAAGATCTGTTTTTAAAACCCTAGTTATATTAAATTATTTAATCTTCACAAAAAGATGGTGATGTGACATGCATAACCACTTCATTCCCTGACTCTGTACACCTGACCACCATTTCTCTTTCTTTGGCAGTGTCTCCTCCCAGGTCCCCTGCTGGGAAGGCATGTGCATATAGTGTGGCCTGGCTTCCCTCGCCACAGCTGACGGGAATAAGGCTGGGCGTCTGAACCAGGGCAACAATCCATAGATTATTTTGACCAAGAGACACAGAGACATTAAGGGATTATGGGCACTTGTGTAGAAAGATTTTGTGGATTTTGCACTAGGCAGCCATTTCCAACCACATGAGTGTTGACGATGCAGCCTGTGGGAGGCTGCACAAATGCACAGAGAAAAGCAGTGTCAGAGACCACATGGTTCCCGAAAGAGGGAGATGGAGAGACAGCTGTCTGAGCAATTTCCAATTCCTATGAGACCAAGCCATACTTCCCGTAGTTTGTTACCATGAGATTTCCTTGTCTCCTTTTGATAATCCCCCCTGTAACTTTTACTGGTTTGGGTGGCCTTCTGTTCTTGGGTGAGCTCTGATTAAAATGGGGCCCAGATTAGAATGCTATTTATCTAGGTGAGATATTGTGGCAAATTGTATTTTCCGAAGATAGACACCCTAATATCCCCCATACCACATACTCTTCTAGAATCTTGCTATTTCTCAAATAAGAGGTGGAATCTGCATCCTCTCCCATCGAGCCTGGCCAGCTCATAACGACTGCTTTGCCCAATGCAGTATGGTAGAAATGGCACTATGTGACTTCCAAGGCTAGGTTGTACAAGTGCCTTGTTCTCTTGGGACACTTGCTCTTGGAACCCAACACCATGCTGTATGGAAGTCCAAGCAGTTAGTGGAGAGGTCCACATAGAGAGAACTGAGGTCCCAGCCCACGGCCGCAGCTGACAACCAGCATCAACTTGCCAGCCAAGTGGACGAGCCATTTTAAAAGTGTATCTTCTAGTCTGAATTAAGTTGCCCCAGCTGATGCCACTTGAAGCATAGGTAGAGCTGTCCCTACCAAGTCCAGTCCTAATTACAGATTCATGGGCAAATTAAATGATCATTGTTGTTTTAAGCCACTAAGTTTGGGGGCTTTTTCTCCCCTTGCAAATATAAATGACACAAACACCACATTAAACTATCGTCATTAATTAATACATAGCTGTTCCTTAGCAGGGATCTATAAAACTTGGACTTGGAGAAGGATGTTTTCAGATGGGAGGGCAGGGAACAAATGATGAAAAAAAGAGCCACCTTGCAGTCCCCCACAGTGAGTGCATTTTGACAACTAGAGGGCAGGTTACCAAAAAATGGATGAAAAAGGGAAGAGAGGAGGGAGGGGAGGAAGACTTTGGTTTATTTCCCTATGATCCTCAGCAGAAGTCCCACAAGTGGCTTGGAGGGGGTGGCAGAAGTGGTGATGGGAAAGTACAGCATGAACTGTAAACTCCTCAGGAATGTACCCTGCCTTTTATTCAATATTGTATCCCCAGGGGCCAGCACTACGCCAGCTACATAGTAGGTGCTCAATACATGTTTTAAGTTAAAGAAATAAATGGAAATCCTATGATGTCCTAGTCAGAATCTTTGTTTGTAAAGAATAGAAACTCCATCAAATTAACTTAGGTAAAAGTGAGTTAAGTGTGAGGATAAAGGGGAATTTCCCTTAACCCAGTTGTAAAATGTATAGTCTTGTGAGAACAGAAAGAATATTCACTTTTTTCCCTCTGCCTGGAGTCAGGGGCATCTCTTACCCTATCTCCTTTTGCCATCTCTTCGCCAAGCTTTTACTTTCTATTCTCCCAAAATTCCACTTGCTTTAGATAGCCGTGCCATATACCCCATATGCCTACAATTCCATAAGCAGTATTGACTTAATTTCAGCCTAAATTTCAAACTCCTACCACAGAAGCTTTAATCAGCTATGCTTGGGTCTGGTGTCCATGTCAGTCTATGCCACTGTGACCAGGCTGGAGTTACACAGTTCTTTGGGCTTCCTCTTCTAGACTGGTTTCTAAGATAGGGTATTGTGGGGGAGGCAATGGTGATCCTATGGCCTGGGTAAGCACAAAGCTGAAGGGATTGTGTTCCACTCTCCAAAGCTTTGGGCTACAGCCCATGGCCCTATGAAAATGCCTTTTGGATAATAAAACACTACCATTGCCATAGAAATACCATCAGCAACATGCTCCCACCGTTCATCTGTTTTTCAAGCCACTATTTCAAAAGCATGTAAGCCTTAGGGAAGGACATCAGGCTATAGGGTGAACTACATAGTCATGACACATGCTGCCCAAGATTCCCTATGCTCCCATAATTAGCATCTTTGCTATCCATGGACACACTCAGACTAAATGATTAGGGTCCACAGTCAGCCAATGATTAAGATCAGAGCCCCTACCTGATTGAGAAGTGCAAATATCAATCCCTTTTCTGAATTTTCTAGCACTCCAGTCTTCTAGCAACCTGCATAGAGGCACATAGGAACCAGGGTGTCTGTTTGGGTTCATCAGCTGTGTTAAAGCAGGAAAGAAAACACTGGCTTTCTGCAGAGAGCCCACCTGAGGCTGATGGTCTGGAAGGGTCTTTAGACTTTCAAGGGTCCCCTAGTGGTCTGAAGGGAGCAAAGCTGACCCTCAAGCCCCATCTTATTCTTGAGGAATAGCTTACAATGGAATAGAATATGGTTAATTGTGGTTGTCTTTTTTTTACCATTTGAGGTAATATACAAAAGTTTAACATACATCAAGTTACAAAGTTTGACCTAGAAAAAGAACAACTTAAATATGGTACATTTTAATACTCACTTGGACATGTCTTTCTGATAACAGTTGATCAAAATTCAAGTTGAATAGTTTTTAAAAAACTTGCATTTTCTCCATTTTGTTATTCTGCACTGTGTTCTAATTAGTGGGGTAATAGGACCCTCAAAAGCCATAATGTGGCCTAGATTTTTACAAAATTACTTATTAGTGAAAGCCCCTATTCTCAAGTTTATATCATCTTAGTTTCCAAAATGTCTATTGTTTTGTTTCTAAACTTTTAGTCAGCCTGGGATGGTGTTCAGTGCTGAAATAGACCAGAGAAATACTAGTATTTGCCTCAAAATACTTTTTAAGAAATTCTTTTCTGAATCTTTCAAGGTCCAGGCTGTTGGTTAAGTGAGAGCAAGCCTGGGTTGATTGGCAGTATCTGTCAGAGGCAATGAACTGCACTTCAACGATGCCTTTGTGCTGGCGTGTCAAGTTGTTCAGCTGTGACCCTTCCATCTGTTCCAGCTGATCTGAAAGCCATTTAGACCCGCTTCCCCATTCATCTGCAACACAGCACATTCTCCTGTTAACACACATATGCAAAGCTGTCCGCTGTCAGCAACCTAAGGAGTTTTTTGAAAAGTCTCACTTACAACATCTGTATAAACATTTACACAACAGAAAAATCCATTTATTGACTATTACTGCCTCCTGAACTTAATTTTTTCAGACATTTCTAAGTATGGGGTCAATTGAACAGATATTTAGAAGTTTACCTCCTCAAATTAATTTTTAAGCAGAGATGGTCACTTGACTTTGACATTCCAAAAAAAAAAAATCATCCTATGTTCAGTGTCTTAAGACTTCTTGAGAATCTACAACCTTGTTTTCAAGATTCAGTTAAAATTGAAAATGCACACATACTTTTTTTTTTTAATAAAGCAAGTTTGGGAGGAGATAATCAAATTCATCAGATCTACTGAATTAGAATCTCTGGGGTGGGGTTCCGGGAATCTGTATTCTCAAAAAGTGCCCCAAGTGATTTTGAGACTCAGCCAGGTTCAGAAATGACTGATCTGGTTTATTTACAGTTTACTAAGGTGCCTCCTATTTCATGAGTCTGTTTCTTGTTTGTATGACTCAGGTGATCCCATTAAATAAATTACTTAGCTAAACATGGAAAACAAAATGTAACAAAATAAACAGGAAAGGTTATTTGAGTGATTTCCATGGATGTTTCCTTGTGTTACATATAAACTGAGACTGTATTTGGATGTAACACAATAGCATTTAAGTTAAATGAATTAAGGCCTCCTTTGGTCCAGAACTCAAAAATAATTGCTTTGCTTTATTTTAACCTGGTTCCTTCTCTATACTTTGTCCAGATCTACACTGTATTGCTCAGGTCCAGACTCAACCCTGACGCTGAATCTCGGTGTGACCTTGAATGAGTTATTCTCCTCCGAGACTTGTATGAGGGAGTTGGAGAAGATCTCTGAAGTCCCTTCTAGCTCTGACATTCTCTAGGTGTCTAAAATAAGTGCTATAGATCCTTTCCTCAATAATAAAATCACCTCCAGCTTTGAACGTTATCTCTAACCATACATAATCAGAGCCCACAACACAAATTTATCAAGGTATTTTAGGAAAGTATTTACGAGGTATAGGAGCTTAAGGGAACCACCCTTGGTGAAGTCTTCCTAGAACTTAAATTTACCCCTCAAGCTCCAATGGTGTTTTTATTGATCTATTCAGAAAACCTTTCACTCTCTCCTTTGAGGTCGTATTTATAATCTTTAATGGTTCTTTTTATTACATTTGCCCCTCTATTTCTCTTCCTCCTCTTCATTTTTTGTCTTTAGTCCCCTCGATGTGGTCAAAAAAACATAAAAGACCTCTGATGAGTTATGTGACCCTGAACATACATGTCATTTAACCTTCCCAAGCCTTAGTTTTGTCATGTGTAAGATGGAAATATTATAATATCTGCATGAGTACAAAAGGAGATAAGTGAATATTAAAGCACTTTCTAAGACACAACTTGTTATAGAGATGCCATTATTATTATCATTATTTATTATAATCACGACTGCTCATAAGTTGGTCCTCTGTTTCACTACTGTGAATAAAGTGCCATCTAGGGAGAAAAATGGAAGGGAATTGCAGGCATATATATCAAAATGTTTAAAAACATTCATAACTTTTGGCACAATACTTTTACTTCTAAGAATGTATCAAAATATGTATCCTATATTTTGCATAAGGGCATCCATAAAAGCACTGTTTGTAATAGCCCATAGTAAAACCAATCCAATATCCATGAGTAAATTATTACCCAGCTGTCACTGTGACACTAGGTAGCCATTAAAATGGTGTTTTGGAAAAACATTTAATGACTTAGAAAATGCTCATATTACATTATAAAGAGCAAAAATTAAGAAAAATGCAAAATTACAGTTAAGTATTATTATAATTTTATGGTAAGATATATTGCCTAAATATATCTTAAACAAAGAAGAACAACTGATATATTGAAGTTTTCACAGTGGTTGTCAGCAATGGGAGTATAGATAACTTCTGCTTTCTATTTGTCCCTGTGCTTTTTAAATTTTCTTTTAAAAATGTTTTTTTTAAGAACTGCAGCACCTCTTCCTCTCCCAAATTTCAAATCATACAGTCATCCATCCAACAAAAACATTTTGAGTATATCCTGTGCATCTTTGTACTCTTTTGGACATGGTGGAGACACAGAGGACACAGGCTTTAAGGAGCTTAGACAGACAAATTGTTCCTTACACAAAGAAAAGTAAGTGAAAAAAGTCCTTAGAACAGTATAAATGAAATGCCACAGAAGTTTAAAGAGGAAGTTTCTCTGAGGATGTGAAAGTTAAGCTGTTTATTAAATCCCACAAGAATTGCCATTGAGGTAACAAGCAGCTGATAGGGATATTTTAATCTGGTAAGGGTCTGCATAGACTGTACCTTCCTGCAGGGAAATGGGGAGTATTTGAAGTTTAATTTTTATTTACTGAATGGCTCTTATCAAACTAATTAAGCCCCAACATTCCGAGGCCCCTATTTGTCCAAAGAGCAGATAAAATTAATCGGCAATCCATTGTTAGGAGGTGAGATATCCAAGAAAGAATTTGAGGAATAACACAAGGTCACTAAAATCATAGGGGGCACCTGGGTTCATCTGGGGACTCCCAATCAGTCCCCTAAACTCAGAAGTAGGACTCCAAATGCAAATGGGTAGGAGCTCATGTAAGGAGGGTCAAAATACTTCATACCCAGTTCAGAATTCTATAGCTAAGGGAGAAAATAAATAAATTATAGTTGGAGTCTATGATGGTGGACCCCACAGTAGAAATACAAATAAAATTGCCCACAGAGTTGTCCCATTTACTCACCATTTTCTACTTGTGAGTAAACTGGGGTTAGATGGTTCCATTTAGATGGAATAGAGCATGTTTAAAGCACGGGCCATGAGCTTCAGTTGCTTACGGTGGCCAGGCAGGCAATATATATGTATGAACTAGACAGGCACTAGACACTGAGGCCACAATAACTTGGAGAGTATGTGCCTCACGAAGAGTCATACTATTCAAAGTGTAAAAAGCACCATGCTAGCCAAACAGCTGCCTCCCTATACTGTAGCCAGTTTGTTCCCTGCACAGAGTGGCCCATGGAAAACATATTCATCAGCCCATTATTCATGGTTCCAGGTAAAGGCCATCAGTTTCCTCACCAATTCTACCATTCAAGTCCTGGAAATGATTCCTCCTCAATGAGAAACCTAGAATAAAGAGAAGCTGAGAGGCAGCCCAGTGTGACCAGAAAGCCAAACAGAGCATAAGTCTTAAGTAGAGGGATGTAAACAGTGTGGGAAATGATACCCAACCCATCAAGGAATTGTATCAGGAGTTGCTGGTCTCCTTCTGGTGCCCCCGAATCTTATGACAAATTGCTCCACATCAGTGGTTCTCACTGGGGCAATTTTGCCCCCAAGGGCCATTTGGCAATGTCTGGAGACACTTTTGGCTTTCTAATGTCAACTGGGGGAGGAGCAGCGCACCTGGTATTTAGTAGATAGAGGCCAGGGATGCTGCTAAACATCCTACAAGGCACAGGACAGGTCCCACAAGAAAGAATGTCAACAGTGCCAGATGTTGAAAACCCTGCCCCATGCTCATGGCCAATGGGAGCTCAGGTAACACATTGCCACTCTGAGTCACAGAATTACATGTTCACGGTGCCTTCATTTTTAGCAGCGATTCTAGAGGGTATTTCGGAGGCTGTGGCAGACTGATGGTGAAAATGTTGAGTCAGGAAGCCCTCTGCTGCCAAATCAATCCTAGCACCAGGGCTCGGATTCTAAAGGTCGTAACACAAGGTTTCATAGCAGAAGCTCCTGCTCCCAAACCTTCTAGGGCTCTCTACTGCCTTCAGGATGAAGATTAGGATTCTCAGTGCATATTCCAAGGCATTTCATGATCTGCCCACAGCCTGTGTTTCCAACTTCACCTCTAGTCAACACCTGCCACCTGCTCCAGACCTAGACTTTGCCTTTTCCCAAAGCTGCCATGGTCATCACACCTCCATGCCTTTGCCCACACACTTCCCTCTGCCACAGCTGTCCTCTCAGCTCCACTCCCCTTCCCTGACTTTGCCAGTCAGGTGAAGCCCTATTCATCCTTTTAGGCCCAGTGAAAATGTTGCACACGGTCTATCCCCAGGGCCCAGGTGGAATGAACCTCTTCTTCCCGCGTGCTTCCATGGCATTTTGTGCTCACCTCTATTAATCTACTGAACACTTACCATCACGTGTTTTAGTTGCAGGCCCATTTCAGACTGTGCCCAGCACCATGGCTGCCTGACATGTGATTATCCCCTCAAATCCTCCCTACACTTAGTTAAATTGAATCTTATCGCACTGTAGTTCTTTAGTGCTTATTATTCATTCATTCATTCAATCATTCATTCATTTTTGAATACTCACTATGCATCAGGCACAAAACAGGCCATATTTTCTCCTGGGGCAGATATTCTACTGGGAGGGAGACAAATAATAAAGCTCATTCTGACATGAGAAATGGGCTCTATAGCATTCCTGGCAATCAGCTGCCCCATCTCTGCTTGAACTCTTTCTGCGATGGGAAACTTCCTTCCTGAAGCAATCTAATCCAGTGCTGGCAGACTTGGACTCTCCTTCCATGGGGCTGGAATCTCCTCCTCCATCCTCCACCGCCCCCCAGAAATGGATTCCTGGCCAGCGCCCCCACAGGCACATAGCATAGGCCTGCTTGCTCTTACTCAGGATGCTGCTGCCTGTATTTGAAGATGATCTCCTGGCCCCCAGGGTAAATATTTTGAATTCCATCAGTAATTCTCACATGCACGGTTTCAGACTACTATCATATTGCTCCTACTCCTTTGAGGGTCTCCCAGAATACACTCCTATCCTAAAACTATAACATTGCCGTAGCAGCCACGGCATACTAGGCATTACTATGCGCTGAGCTCTTTTCAAGCCTTGTCTCGTTTAATCCTCATAACAACGCTATGAGGGGGGTACTATTATTATCTCCATCTTACAAATGAGAAAGCTGAGGCTCAGAAGATTAAATAACTTGCCTAGGATTGCACAGATGCTAAATGATAGGGCTGGGATTCATAGCCTGAACTGAATTCATAATTACTATATGGTACTGCTTTTATGGCCCGTGGCAAGGGGCCTTTTATCGCACATAGGAACTTGGGTAATAACTCTACATCATATCGCATTTGCGTAGATGGCCACATAATACTAGTGATTCAGTCACTTATCTTTTTCAGTCATGGTACTGCTAAGATGCCTGGTTCAGTGTCTGGCACAACTAGGTGATAAATAAATAGTTTTTAAATAAACCAGGTGCATCTTTTGGCCACAGCTGCACTTTTTTTGTTGTTTTGTTTTTGCTTTGTTTTGTCTTACCCAAGTACAGGACTTCACATTTATGCCTGAAATATTTTCCTTTGTTAGATCTAACTTCTGGCTTTAGACTACTACAGCAGGCTGAATAATGGCAACCCAAAGATATTAGGCCCTGATGCCTGGGACCTGTAAATATTACCTAATTTGGGAAAGGGTCTTTGATTAAGGGTGATTAAATTAGGGGTCATGGGATGGAGAGATGATCCTGGATTATCTGGGTAAAATCTAAATGCCATCACAAGTGTCTTATAAGGGAGAGGCAGAAGGAGATTTGACACACAAAAAGAGGAGGTGTAGGCAATGTGACCACAAAGACATCGCTTGGAGTGATGCTGTCATAAGTCAAGGAATGCCAACATCCAGCAGAAAGCTGGAAGAAACAAGCAACAGCAACAAGGCTCAAGGCTTTCCCTAGAGCCTCCAGAGGGAGTACAACCTGCTGACTCCTTGATTTTGGCTCAGTGCAACTGAGTTCAGGCTTTCAGACTCCGCACTGTGAGAGAATACATTTCTGTTGTTCTAAACCACCAAGTTTGTGGTAATTTATTATAGCAGCTACAAGAAACTAATAACAACTGCTGAGGAGTTTTGGATCCTGATTTCCTAATCCAATGAATTAATTATATCTCCCCAACCTTAAGCCAGCAGCAATCTAAAAGATCTTGATCATGTCCTCTACATATACTGTATAGCTATGCACTGCCAAAATGTAGATCAGACACGACAATTTATGCAGTACAGGTGTTGTCAGAGTATGTTTGTAGGACACTGGTTTCACAATAGGAATCACTAGACAAAAGGGGCTCCACGGTTTAGTATGGAAGTTTGGAAAACATTGGGTTGAAAACATTTGGAAAGTTTTCTCTGCTACAGGACTTCTCAGAGCCTTTAGCACGCTAATGGACACCTTGAATCTCCAAGTACGGATATGGTCTGGTGTGTTACCCAAGTTTATCTGCTCACAATCCTCCCACCCCTGGAAAAGCACTTCTAAAAACAAGTGTTACAAAGACCACAATTAGGATAAAAATATGTCTAGAAGTCTAAAGCAGTTGCTTTGCCAAAATCCACTGGTAGTAGCACATTAAGAGCTATATACCACAGGTCTCCTAATATTTTGTCCAGCCTTCTTTCAACTAAACATATTGAATACCCAAAAAGGAAACACTGAATGTCACTTTAAAATAAAGGAAGGGGATTCTCCAAAGCCACCTTTATTTAAAGGAAACATTTTTTGCAGTGAGTTAACAGCTTATAGAATAGAGCAATGAGGTATGAGGAAGGGTGGATTTTTCCTATCTTTTGTTATTGGCATTGACCCTGAAGGTCTTTAGTCCTCCGCAAAAGCTTAAGGGGCTTAGATCAAGGGCAGATTTTGAAATTGAATTTATTCAGATTAAGCAAAACCTTCAGTGAGAGGATTTACTCCCTACAAGCTGTTGCCAAGTTGGGGCTGCCCAGGCAAGGCCCATTTTCCTGAGCTACAATCGACTTGTTCCCAAGTTGCTGGCAGCGTCCAGGCAGCCAGTTTCCTGGACATTAAACATTCAGAGCTTCCTCAGCCTCCTGAATCATTTTCTATTTCTCTAATATTTTTAGACAGGCTTTTTGTAGGCTGCAGATCTTCTAACAATTGTACATGGAGACAATCCTAGGGAGAGTGCCAAGAGATCCAAAGTCTAGAAAAATGTTCCTTCCTTACCAGTTAGCCTTTGCCAAATCACAATGAGATTGCTCCTGGCAAGGAGGATATTTTCCCATAATAATCTAGAAGACAGAGGGCAGATGGGGACCCAGGGTTACAAGGAATTGTTTTGGGATTTTTCTCTGAATGACATATTTCCCTGGTTTGCTAGATGCTAATTTTACTCCCCAGTTGGAAAACTTGCCACTGATTTTGAGAGGTCTGCGTGTGGCAGAGATAATAGTTGTAGAGATGTCTCTCAAAGTGGAGGTCCCACTTCCAGGATGCAACATTATCCACCTTCTATTTCAAACATGCTCTGCCTCGAAGACTGAGCATTTGGAAGGCCTTGAGTCTCAAGTTTTGTTCTTCTGTGTCTATACTTTTAAAATAGCTTTCATGGATTCTTTTCTTATTACAAAAGTAATACATATTTCTTTTAGAAATGTTGGAAATATAAGAAATGCATAAAGATGAAAATTAAAATCTCCTGCATTCTCGCCACTACGAGATAAAGATCATTAACATTTTAGGCCCCTTTTAGAGTCATTTTAAAATAACTCAGCAGGATGCTGGTGAGGATAAACTTTGAGGTTTGTCCCTCTAATTCCAAGATGGAAGGAGCTGTGTGGTTTGGGTCTGTAACAACCACAAAGAGAATCACCTATCTATAACCTACCGAGCTTCACTTCGCTTCGCTTCTCTTTTCTTTCCTTTCTTTCCACATTTCTTTTTTTAGACACAGGATCTCACTCTGTCACCCAGGCTGGAGTGCAGTGGCATCATCACAGCTCACTGCAGCCTCCAACTCCTGGGCTCAAGTGATCCTCCTGCCTCAGCCTCCTGAGTAGCTGGGACTACAGGTGCGCGCCACCATGTCCAGCTAATTTTTTTTATTTTTTGTAGAGACAGGGTCTTGCTGTTCTCAAACTCCTGGCCTCAAGCGATCCTCCCACCTGGGCCTCCCAAAGTGCTGGGATTATAGGCATGAGTCACCGTGCCCAGCCTGAGCTACTATTTAAAAAAAAAAAAATCTTAATTTGTGAAACTGGATGGGGTCTGAGAGCCTCATTGAATAGATGAGGAAACTGAGTATCAGAGAGGAACTGACTACCCACATCACCCAGAATCTCAGTGGTACAGCAGGGACCATGAAACTCTTCTGGTTCTCATTTAGCGCCGTTTCCCTCACCATACCAGCTGTCTCATGACAGGAAGAATTATAGTAATAAAATTCAATTTGAGTAAGAACATTTGGCTATGTCCTAAAAACATGGACAATATTTATGCACTAATTTGGCATTATGAGGAAAGAAATAATCTCCATATGAATCCAAATTCCAAACAACTAAAGGTCAGCTCTTTTAAGCACAGAGACTTTTATCTTAATTTTTACACATTTCAATGGAAATTATTCTAAATGTACCTTTTAAAAGCCGGGCACCTTTAATTAATAGCACTTAATCTTTTCTTGATGACTTAAAGTCATGATTATGAGAATCGGTTTTTATTCTGTGCTGTAATATGGTGAGACCTTCTGGGATTGGTAAATTATAAAACTCTGAAAAGCTCCAGACTGCTAAGCTTTTATAGTTTTATGTTTGCTTTATATGGATTTTCTGTCTCTCCCTTCACAATCAAGCTGTCAGCTATTATCTCTTGCTGCTCCCAGGACGTCTGGGATCCTTTCTTCATTTGCTCCCCATCTGCTCTGCTGCATCCGATCTGTTGTGTGCGGGAGCAGCAGACATCCATGTTTGTTAGAAATATTTGTAATGTAAGAGTAACTAGGCTCTGAGTGAGTATTGAAGGTTCTTCTTAGTCATAAAATTAGCCATCACACTTAGGGACATATATTTTGATTGCTCAAAATTCTTGTTATGCTTGCTTTCTTTTTTAGATTGGCAAATAAATGTTCGGATAAATGATACGGTACTTTTTCAAAAAATGGATATAAATTGGCACAAATAATTCAGACATCCTTTGTTTATTTATTCACATCAGTCTTTCCTTGGGAACAGAACCAAATCTCTAAGCAACAAAATGGGTCCAGGGTCCTTTAAGTTATTTCTCTCATTTCTTTTAAATTTCTAAAATCATTTTCCAACTTAAACTTGGTCTTTTCTAAACTCAAGTGGAGAGCGAATGGCAACGTAGTCAAACTAGCAGAGGACAGAGCTCAGATATTGAGTCAGCTTCTCTCTCTAGCAGCTGCTGTCTCCCCTCTGCCAACATTTTCATATCTTCACTGTTTGCGTGTGTATCTTTGAAAAGATTAAAAAATATTTCCCTTCACCAAAACTTTAGAATGCAATCTTTCTTGTAAATGATCAATAAGACTGATTTTCCTACTCAGTCACAATATTTTCTCCCAGATTCTAAATTTTTAAAAATGCAGTCACCAAGAACAAAAAATAAATGAGATGAACTAATAACCTTGACGTTCACGTGATGCTGAAATCATTTTTAAAGCTACCATTTGAAATGGTGCTGTGGGAGTGGTATGGGCTGTAAAAGCCAAGCGATTTGCAAAATTATGTGAAGATGAGGAATTACTCAATGCAAACACCTGTTCCAGTGTGATCATCAAATTATCCACAGCCTAACTATGACCCTGCAAGTTGACTTTCCCTCACCCCCACTCCATGGTCACTTCTATTTACCAGTAAACACTCACAGAACCACTACACTTTGCTAAACCAAAAGGCCAAATTAAACAACTCATACTGGAGTTAATGAGGGGTTGTAATACAACAGCCCAGCAACATTTGAATGGTGCATTAACAATTTGCAAAGGACTTCCACATGCAGGATCTCACTTACACTCTGAAATCACTGCAAACTTAAACAGTTCCCTGGGAAAGTTGCCACCAATGAGTTTTCCCAAAGAATGTGCAAAACCTTAAAATAAAAAACTGAGGTTAAAATATCACCCTAAGTCTCCCTTCTCCTCCCTCCGTCCCTCCACCACCTTCCTTTCCAGCTGTCAGTTTCTAAAGTGTATGTTTTAATTTTCCACGGTTGACCACATCCAAAGCTGTTTTAAGAGGCACAGGATTCTATTCTTCTCTAAAATCTATATGTAGCCGTGGATTACCACAACTGGTTCTGGTAACATTTGCAAATTCTAACTTCCTATCTAAGACTATTTCTAAGGCTATTGTGAGTGACATTAGGCACGTTTCTGGCAAGCAGTCCTCTAGTTGTAATGTATACTATCTTAAATGGTCTTTTTGTGATCATGGTCTCTACCCTTAAACAAATGAAGGGCATTTTTCCCCTGAAGGGTGTCCCAAGGAGAGCTTGGGAAGAAATCATCATTATCAAGGCGGTTCACCCAGACACACAGACTTGCTTGTTACCGTATTTAAAGAAGTGGCCACAAAGAAATAGTCATTGGATTTACAATAGGGGAAACCTAGTATGCATTTCCAAGGAATCACATTTTGGGGAGAATTACAGAATAATTACACATATGCTTAGATCACGAGCATTCAATGAAGCGGACAGTATTTTGAGGATTTAAGATGTTGGTGTTGTGGTCGTCTCTAAGAAACCGGGATAATTCAGACATTCAAATGCAAAACCGCACCATTTGGAGAGTGTAATGCGGTCTGTTCTGGTCACTGTTACAAATTCGGAAAGGATTCCCTGGCTGCAGACATTAGAGGCACTTAATACTTAAATCTGTTTCCAAATGTAAAGCATAGAACAAAAGTGCTGGGCATTAATGAAACGTATCCTAACACTGGTGTGCTGACACATTTCATTAAAGTGTCACTTTGGAAGAGTAAAAAATAATGACTAGAGCTCTGCTGTGTGCAACTTGATAAGGTCCTCAGATGAACTATCATTAACTAATAACACATTAAACATCCCTTTTAATACTATCAGGGTTTGCAGGTCGGGATTGAATTAAATTTCATGCCTAGGAAGTTGTCTATAACCAATTACTATAAGCGAATCTCTTTCATTGATCTAAATACTGATTATTTATTCATGTTAGTTTTATTTTAACTGCCAGGAAGTCAAATATTATTAGAAATTATTTCAATTGTTTTAATAAAAATACTTTGAAATAGCAAATATCTTGTTTCCTTATGAGGCCAGCCATAAGTTATTTCCTGAAGGAATGTATTTTGTGTATATTTAAAAATACACACTTACCATTTTTGTTGGATAACTGGCAAAATAATTTTCTACTGAACTCTAAAAAGTTAAAATAATCATTTAAGTTCAAAATTGTTTCCTTTTTTAATTAAAAAGTTTTGATAAAAAGACTCCACAAATGTAATCCCCTAATTCAGCATTTTATGGGTTCAAAAAGACTTCCAATTTAATGTTCTGATTTAAAGCTAAGTACTTTCCCATTTCAGAAAATTTTCAATGTCTAAATATATGTAATTTTTATTTTAAAACTTCCCCTTTTAAGATTTCATATTTAAAATATCAAAATAACAAAAACTCTGCAACTTTGGTAGCCACCTCCATACTCTGATAGATTTATGTAGGGTGTTTTCCCACATTTACAGATTTGTTTGGTTTTGTGCAGAAAGTCATTTTATGAAACAAAGTAAGACAAGAAATTCCCCCAACAGGGCCTATGCAGCCAAGAATCTAGTTGCAAAGTAACAGAAAACAGAAGAGATGAAATAGAGAAATTAGTCCACAACAAAACAAGAGAACTGCACAAGGAACTTGGAGCTGGCAATCTCGCAATGTGAAAGGTTAATCACAAGATTTAAAATCTAATCTTGCTTTCAAAGACAGCTCATGTAATTGCATACATTGTGAAGGAACATGAGAACAGTGGGAACAGAAAAAAAATTTAAACAAGCAGGCTTAATATAAGCCGTAAATTTAATATGGAGAAAAGTAAAAAGTTAGTAAGCACAGACCTCAGTAAAGAATCAGCCAGGGAACTGGGACAGCAGAAATTGCCATAAATAGCCACTCCGAAAGAAAAATAAACTGTGAATTTTGGATAAATACGTATTCCAATGGAATACTCCCTAAAGATCCTTTAGATTAAATTCCATTCATTCATGTTGTCTAACAGATATTTATAGGGGGCCCATTTTGTGCTGGCATTGTGGGAATACAAAGATAAATTATGCACCAGAGGAAGAAAGTCAGGGCTCCCTGGAGCACAAGGCAGAAAGTGAAAGTTCAGAAGTGAAGGAACTCATTCCATAAAGGGGATGGCACTTAAACTATGCCTTGAAGAAGGGCAGGACTTGGACATACGTAGGTGGGAATGGGAAGGTGCAGGTGACGGAGGTAACTAACTGCAAGAGCGAGACACAGAGCTGGGAAAGCCCGGAGTATGTGCAGAAGGCAGGGAGAACTTCAGGCTGACAGCAAGTGCCATCTACCTACGCAGGAACAGTGGGGACTGGAAAGGTAGATCACAGGGCCTGGAAGAGTCTGGCTTAATTCTACAGAAAGTGGGAAACCTTCCACTGGAGGCTTTGGAGCTGAAGAATATGATACCAAAGGTTAATTTGGCAACAGTTTGGGGGGCATCCTAGAAGAGGAAGAAGAAAACATGAGAATATGTTTCAGAACAGTAAAAATGTACAGGGCTGTATTCTTAGGCTGGAAAATACCGAAGCCGTATTTACGAGTTGAGTGTTTCTAAATTCCAAGACTGCCACTTCTTGCTAATTGCAAAAGGAGTAAGAGGTGCCATGAGAAACATATGGTTTATTAAAGGACAGTAGAAGCCCTTGCCCAGTTGGTGTTACTCAGATCAAATTCCCTGGTTCCCCCAGAGAGATGCAAGATCTCTGGATCTCGGTGGGGGTTCCGGGAGGTGGTTTGAATGCCAGAGAGTGAACAGACAATATCTACTCCCAAGGGTACATGTAATTCCCTATCACAGCATGAATTTGGATACATCTCAGGCCCAACTATGACATACAACTGCCAGCCAGTCCATAAGCACTCCCAGTGTCCAGAAGTGTGCTAACCTGGACAAAAACTGACTCCGCATCAACATCTCGGAAGGAAAGGAGGCCCTTGGTAATAACTATATGGTGTTAAGGTATGGGGTAGACATTATTTAGAGGGATAGCGGCCAAGTGGGTTTTTAAAAAAAAGCTTTTTGGTTTGTTTTCATAGCGGTATTTATCTGTCATATGTATTATAGTATTTTATGCTTTCCAAGGTGCTTTTAAATATCTGATGTGATTTCATTTCCCCCAATAACGCCATTATTTTCATTTTACAGGAAGAGTTACAGAAGCCCAGAGAGGTCGTGTGGCTTGCCTCAGATCTCACAGCCAATCTCAAGCCACTTGGTAGAGGAATAAGCACCCAGAACCCAGGTCTCTTGATTCTTCCACCACGACACCACCTGGCCTCCACCTACGTATAGTCAACAAAAATTCATTGAGTCTATTCTATAGAAGGTACGCTTCTAAATCTGAGGAAAACCTAAGGTTTTCCTGAGTTTTAACTAGAAAAATCATAGCAGGATTTTAGATATCAAATGAAAACTTCCCTGCATAGAGTTCTCTGGTGGCAGGTAAAATAGAGTTAGGAGGCAGGAAATCTTGAGAGATTCTTAGGATCCAGATGTCTTGAGAATTTTTTTAGGATCTGATTTTATGGAAACATAAGGATATTGAAGGAATAGAAAAATTTTTAGAAGGTCTTATCTAATGCAGTTCTCTCACCTGGCCTATTAAGAATTTGATGCTCAGAGAGGTCAAGCAATGTGCTCATGGTGGCACAGCATCCTAAGCCAGTGCTTCTTTTCAGCAAGAAAGGCACCTCTCAGCATCTTCCTTATTCTCATTTCTCTTGTAGAGTCACACTCATGCCACATAGGCCAATGCTCTTCTTGGGAAGTAGAACACAGGATAAATTCCTGGTAATTGTACAAATAATTGTACAGATGGACACCTCCTGGCTCCTGCCCTTAATGGTTATGTGACCCATGTGATTATTCATCTCATCCCCTTCTGAGCCACAGTTTCCTCATTTGTAAACTAGGAATGGAGACAGGTCCCACCTCATTGGATTGTTTTAAGGATTAAAGGAAATAATGCAAGTCACATACTTAGCACAAGCCTGGCATGTAGTAAACACTCGGTACATGGTTGTTATTATTAGGCTTAATCAACCACCTCTGCCTTGGTGTACTCAGAACCATTAACCCTAAAGCTTTGTGTTTGCCTTCATCTATAGATCAGGAATAAAATATATTTTCAGGGCAAGTGAGTTTTAAAGATGGCCCATTCTCCAAGCTGAAAATGATTATCACATAACCTCTGAGACAGCATCTCAGTGTGCCCAGGGAGCCTGGTTCTTCTTCCAGGGTTAATGAGATCGGTCCTTCCTGGGGCAGAGCGAAAGGAATCCACCTCCTGCCCATCTTCTGAATGCACCCTCAGTCCCATGGGGGCATCAGAGAAAAGTAATAGCAACATTTCCCCACACCTCTCTACCTGCTCCCAGCACCCCTTCCAAGTTTCTCAGTTAAGAGGTATTTCTCATCCTCAGCTATAAAATGGTATGAATAAAAATACCTGGCTCTTCCTAACCTCAATGCAGATATGGAGAACTCAAGCAAAACACAGTAACCTCACTGAACAGGGGAGAGAGACATCAGATTTCAGGAAGTAAACTTTGTGGGGACAGCACTGGAAAGAAGAAACCTATACAGTGAAAGGGCACGATGAATCTGCATGGGGTCCTATGAGTCTTTGAATATTAAGCTGTATACGTGTAGAGTGAGACTCCCACAAGTCCAGATAAAGAACAACGGCTGGAGTGCCATAATCTGAACAACTATAGGAGCTTGCATGGGGCTAGGAGACATTTGAGCTCTCCAGAGTAGTGAGACCTGGCAGAATATCAAGAACATTTCGTAGAGATCCCAGAACAGCCACACCTTAAAAGTACAATCATGTGTCACTTAATGATGAGGATATATTCTGAGAAATGCATCACTAAGCAATTTCATC
This sequence comes from Daubentonia madagascariensis, assembly GCA_023783475.1. Taxonomy (NCBI): domain Eukaryota; kingdom Metazoa; phylum Chordata; class Mammalia; order Primates; family Daubentoniidae; genus Daubentonia; species Daubentonia madagascariensis. The sequence goes on from JAKFHU010001990.1 coordinate 20,473,899, forward strand.
ATTATGTGAACATCGTAGAGTGTACTTACACAAGCCTAGATGGTATAGCCCACCACACACCTAGGCTATATGGTAGAGCCTATTGCTCCTAGGCTACAAACCTGCACAGCATGTTACTATAACGTAGGCAATTGTAACACAGTGGTAAATATTTGTGTATCTAAGCATAGAAAAGGTATAGTAAAAACATGGTATTGTAATCTGGTATAATGTGGTATTATAATCACGTACACAGTCCATCATTGACCAAAATGTCATTATATGGCACATGACTGTAGGGTTAAATTAGCCTAAGAGTAAAGATTTTTCTAGTCCCACCCTAATAAAATTTTTTTTAAAGTCTTTACAAGATAAATCTGATCTGCCAGAAAATTAACTAACTATAATAATAAAACTCAACATGCCTTAAAGGGAGACAACAAAATGCAGACTCTCAAAGATTTAGCATCCATACTGTCCAGAATATAATTTTAAAATTACTAACTTGTGAAGAAGCAGTAAAATATGACCCATAACCTGTAAAACACTAAGTCACTAGAACAGACCTAGATATAAGAGAAATGATGGAAGGAAGTAAAAAAGAACTTTAAAACACCTATTATAAATATGTTCAAGGATTTAAAGGAAAACATGAACATAATGAGGAGATAGATGGAAATTATAAAAATGAGGCAAAAGCAATCTCTAGATCTTAAAAATACAACTTCTAAAATTAAAAATTTCCTGCATGGTCTTAATAGAAGATTAGATATTGCAGAATAAAAGATTAATGAATTTAACATTGCATTGGAAATTATCCACACTAATAACAGACCCCAGGGAACCGTGGAACAACATCACATGGGAATTGGACTCCCAGGAGGAGAGGAGATGGTGGAGGGGGGAGTGGAAGAGGATTAAATGTGATGAATTAATCACTGGAATTTTCTCAGTTTAATGAAAAACATCAATCCACAGATTCATAATGAATCCCAAGAAGGATAAACACACACCAAGATGTATCTTAATCAAATTACCAAAACCAATAATAAAGAGACTATCTTAAAAGCAGCCAAACGGGGGAGAAAGACATAATACATTGAGGAACAAATGAAGATAGGAATTATCACTGATTTCTAACATAAGCAATGCAAGCCAAAAGATAATGGAATGACATTTTTAAATGCTGAAAAAGAAAGAAAAAAATAATTTTACATCTGTAACTGAAGCTGTATTCAATTCTATATTTATACTCGTCTATATCTATCTGTATTCTGTTCTGTTCTATAGCTATAACTATTCTATTTTTTTCTATATCTGGCTAGAATATCCTTCAAACAATGAAGGCAAAATGAAAACATTTTTAGACAAGCAAAAATGGAAATAATTAGTTTCCAGCAGAACTGCACTACCAGAAATGTTAAAGGAAGTACTTCAGGTTGAAGAAAAACAATACTGGATGGAAATTTAGGTCCACACAAAGGAATGAAGAGCACTAGAAATGGTAATGGTTTTTACATTTTATGTGAAATGATATAATACTATTTATTAACTTATACATCATTATGTATCATTATTAAATGATACACAATTTAATAACTATAATACATTAAAAATGCATATTATAAACCCTAAGGTAACCAATAACAAAAGGTATATCTAATAAACCAATGACTGAGATCAAATGTAATACTAAAAAATACTCAATTCAAAACAAGGCAAGAAAAGGAAAAAAACAACATAAACAAAGAACAATTAGTACACAAAGAAAACAAAATGCAAGATAGGGGACCAAATTCAACACATATGCATGAAAAATAACTCTAAGAAAACTAGGAATAAAAGTTAACTTCCCCTATCTGAGAAAGAGCATCTCTGAAAACCCTTTTGCTAACATCATACTTAAGATCATGAGCAAAGCAGGGATGTCTATTCTCACCACTTCTATTCAACGTTATATTAGATTATATTGTATTCCATTCATATTATATTAGCCAGTGCAAAAAAAAAAAACAAAAAAACAAGGAAAGAAGTCATGGCATGAAGATTAGAAAAAAAGAAGTAAAACTCTCACAAATGACATCATCACACACAGAAAAAATCCCAAGGAATGTACAAAATAAACCTATTATAACTAACAGTGAATTTAAGAAGGTTGCAGGCAGAGTTCAAGGTCAATATGCAAAAATCAGTTATAATTTTATATATTAGCAAAGAACAGCTGCAAAATTAACTTCTTAAAAATACCATTCATAAAAGCACAAATCAATATTACATACATAGGGATAAATTTAACAAAATATTCTCAGGATCAGTACAGTGAAAACAAAAAACAGTACTGATAGAAGTTAAAGAAGGCCAAAATGTTCATAGATTGGAGGCCTTGATATTACTAAAATATCCATTTTCCATAAATTGACCTATATATTTAAAGCAATTCAAATGAAAATCAAAGCAGGCTTTAAAAAAAAAGAAATCAAAAAGCTGATCCTAAAATTTATTTGAAAATGCAAAATAATTACAGTAGCCAAAACAATTTTGAAAAAGAAGAATCAATTTGGAGGGCTTTTAATACCTGATTTAGAGACTCATAAAACTAGTAATCAAGACAGTCTGACATTGTTTGTATAGACATACAGATAAATGCAAAAGAATAGAGAGTGTATGCACATACATATGCATAAATATAACTACATATGTGTTCAAGTGATTTTCACAAAGGGCACCATTGTAATCCAACGGGAAAAGAAAAGTCATTTTAACGAATGGTTAATGCTACTGGAACAACTGTATATCTCTATGGGAGAAAATAAACCTTTACCACTACCTCTCACTATATACAAAAATAAACTCAAAATGGATCATAGACCTAAATGTAAAAACTAGAATTATAAAACTTTTAGAAGAAAACATAGAAGAAAATCATCACTACCTTGAAAAAAGCAAAGATTTCTTAAATATGATAGAAGAGCACTAACCACAGTGAAAAATATCAAAAAAGTTGGATTTCCTGAAAATTAAAAACTCTATTCTTCAAGAGACACCATTAGGAAAAGGAAAAGTCAAGCCCCAAACTAGGAAAACATATTCACAACACATGTATCTGACAAAGAACTTGTGTCCAGAATAGATATAAAGGACACAACTCAATAATAATAAGACAACCCATTTTTAAAATGGGCAAAAGAGCCAGGCGCAGTGGCTCACGCCTATAATCTTAGCATTCTGGGAGGCCGAGATGGGCGGATTGCTTGAGTTCAGGAGTTCAAGACAAACCTGAGCAAGAGTGAGACCCAATCTCTACTAAAAATAGAAAAATTAGGCAGTTGTCATGGCCTGCACCTATAGTCCCAGCTACTCAGGAGGCTGAGGCAAGAGGATCGCTTTGAGCCCAGGAATTTGAGGTTGCTGTGAGCTACAACGACGCCAGTGCACTCCACCTGAGGCGACAGAGCATCTCAAAAGTAAATAAAATAAAATAAAATAGGCAAAAGATTTGAACAGTCACTTCACAAAAGAAGATAGGTATATTAATAGATGATAGATAGATATCCCATTATATTTACATACTACCATCAGCCAATAAGGACACGAAAAGTTTGCCAACATCGTTAATAACGAGGGAAATGCAAATTAAAACCACAAGCAGATACCAAGTCCTGATGAGAACGTAGAGTAATTGAAACTCTCATACATTGTGGGTGGTGCAACCACTTTGGAACAATTGGTAATGTCTTATAAACTTGAACATACACTTTGCATATAACACAACAATTCCACTCTTATATGTTCACTCAAGAGAAATGAAAATAGATGTCCAGGGAAAAAAAACCTTTTGCACATGAATGCTCAGAGCCGCTTCATTCATAATAACCTCAAACTGGAAACAACTCAAATGATGTTGTCATCAGGAGACTAAATAAACAAATTGTGGGATATTCATGTCATAAAACCACTATTCAGCAATAAAAAAGAATATGGATGAACCTCAGGAATATCATGCTGAGCGAAATAAGTCATACACAGAGTACATACTGTATAATTCATTTATATGAAGTTCTAGAATAGGCAAATTGAATCTGTAGTTATAGAAACCACATCAGCAGTTGCTTGAAAGGGAATGTGAAAGGGGTGGGTGAATTGATGGGAGGGATATGAGGGAATTTAGGGAGGTGATAGAAATGTTTTGTGCTTTAATTGGTGAGGCGGTTTTGTGGGTCCACATATTTGCCAAAACTCAATGAACTGCACATTTAAAATGGATGTATCTTACTATATCTAAATTATACCTCAATAAAATTAAGGTTTTGTTTTTTTTTAAAAAGGGAAAGGGGAGGAAAAGAGGGAGAAAAGTTGTGGACTATTATGTAGACATTAAAAAGAATAAGGTAGGTAAATATTTCTGAATTGAAAGATAAAAAGTTCAGTGAAAAACGAAAATTGTTAAATAGTACACTTGATCTCATTTATGTTTCCAAAAAGGTAGAGTATATGTGTATATATACAGAAATAATATGTACCTATATTATTACATATATATACACCCAGAGAGAATGTCTGAAAGAACACAGAGAAAAGTATGTCAGTGGTTACTTTGGGAGCATCAGAGAGGGGGAGAGGACTTTTATTTTCACGTTGTGCCCTTCCATACTTCTTAAAATTTTAACGAGCCTTTAATACCCTCAAAGACCTGCTTTTTTCTCTCTAAATGATAGGGTTAACACAATAAAATAGGAAGACGTTTCTTTTTTCCAAGTATTTTTATTGCTCATTCTTGTAAAGCGTGTAGAAGTCTACACTTTCATTTTTTACTGTAGTAAAATACACAAAACATGAAATGTATCATTTTAACCATTTTTAAGTTTACAGCTGAGTGACATTAAGAACATTTCCACTGTGCAATCATCACCACTGTCCATCTCCAGAACTATCTCATCATCCCAAACTGACACTCTGTACCCATTAGACTGTAATTCCCACTCCCTTCTTCTCCCTACCCCTGGCAGTCACTAATCTACTTTCTGTCTCTGTGAATTGTACTATTCCAGGTACCTCATATAAGTGGATTCATAAAATATTTGTCCTTCTGTGTCTAATTTAATTCACTTAGCATAATGCCTTCAAGGTTTATCCATATTGTAGCATGTTTCCGAATTCATTTTTAAGGCTGAATAATATTCCACTGTATATATTCCACATTTTGTTTATCCATTCATCCACCCATGGACACTTGAGTTGCTTCCACCTTTTGGCTATTGTGAGTAATGCTGATATGAAAATTGGCTCAAGTTCCTACTTTCAATTCCTTTGGGTATATAACCAGAAGTGGAATTGCTGGATCATATATGATTATTCTATGTTTAACTTTTTGAGGAACTGCCATACTGTTTTCCATAGTGGCTGCATCATCTTATATCCCCACCAGTAATGCACAAGTGTTCTCATTTCTTCACATCTTTGCCAACACTTGCTGGTTTCTGGGACTTAATTGATTTTTTGTGTTTATGATAGCCATCCTAATGAATGTGAAGTGATTTCTCATTGTGGTTTTGATTTGCACTTCCCTAATGATTAGTGATGTTGAGCATCATTTCATGTCTTATTGTCCACTTGAATATATTCATTAGAGAAATTTCTATTCCAGTGCTTTGCCCACTTTTAAATTGGGTTATTTGCTTTCTTGTTGTTAGGTTTTGGAGTTTTTAATATATTCTGGATATAAACCTTTATCAGATATATGATTTGCAACTATTTTCTCCCATTCTATGGGTAGTCTTTTAATTCTGTTGATAGTGTTCTTTGATATACAAACATTTTCCATTTTGATGAAGTCCAATTTATCTATTTTTTCTTTATTGCCTGTGATTTTGGTATCATATCCAAGAAATCATTGCCAAAGCAATTGGCATGAGGCTTTCCCTGTATATTTTCTAAGAGTTTTATAGTTTTAGTTCTTAAGTCATTGATCCATTCTGAGTTAATTTTTGTATACGGTATAAGGTAAGAGTCTAACTTCATTCTTTTCACGTGGATATCCAGTTTTCTCAGCACCATTTGTTGAAAAAAACTATCTTTTCCCCATCAAATGGTCTTGGTGTCCTTTTTGAAAATCATTTGACCAAACATGTGAACATTTATTCCTGGGCTTTCTATTCTTTTACACTGCTTTAATATGCCTGTCTTATGCCAGTACCACACTGTTTTAATTACTGTAGCTTTGTAGTAAATTTTGAACTCAGGAAGTATAAGCTCTCCAACTTTATTTTTCTTTGTTTAAGATTATTATGGCTATTTGGCATCCCTTGAGATTCCATGGGAATTTAAGGATGGATTTTTCTATTTCTGCAAAAAAGTAATCAGAATTTTGATAGGGATTGTATCTAATGTGTACATTGCTTTTGGTAGCATTGGCATTTTAACAATATTAAATCCCAATCCATGAACACAGGATGCTTTTCCATTTATTCATGTCTTTAATTTTTTTCAAGCAATGTTTTGTAGTTTTTAGTGTATATATTTCACCTCCTTGGTTAAACTAATTCCTAAGTACCTCATTCTTTTTGATCTTATTGTAAACGGAATTGTATTTTTAATTTCTTTTTTGGGTTGTTCATTGTTAATGCACAGAAATACAACTGATTTTTATGTACTGATTTTGTATCCTGCAACTGCTGAATTTGTTTATTAGATCTAACAGTTATATTTATGGTATCTTAGAGTTTTCTACATATAAGATGTCATTTCTCTAATGTTTTCTTAATATTAATCACCACCTGATGTTTTATACACTGGGTTTTATTCATGCATTTGTTTGTTTCCCATCTCCTCTGCTAGAAAAGCTCCATGGGCACAGGGACGTTGTCTGACTCGTTCACTGCTACATCCCCAATGCCTTAAACAGTATCAACACAAAACAATGGCTCAATAAGTATTTGTTGACTAAATAAATGAAAGAGTGGAACTTTTCTAATTGGAAGAGGAGAAGATTGTGTTTGAGCCAGCTTGAGCTATTTCTTCATAGGGGAAATATTTTCTTTCTATTTCCTTAAAGGTTTGTATCTAGACATAGTAAGTGGGTAATACTCATAGTCAGGGCAAAATAGGAACTCTTCCAAACAGTGTTTTCAAGGTGTGATCTATTAATCCATAACACTGGAACCACTTGGTGATAGTTACTAAAGATATAGACTGTTCACCTAGGTCTACAGAAGTAGCATCTTCTGGAAATGGGGTCCAAGTGTCTGCATTGGTAACAAGTTCCCAGTTGTTTCTATTTACACTAAAATTTGAGGCTCACTGCTAAGATGATGACATGACTTCTCTTTGGTCTCCATCATCTCCATCTGTAAAAGGTGGAAGATAGTGGGATGTGGCAGTGAGCAGTGGAAAGGGCAAAGGACTAGAAGTCCAAAGACCCAGGTCCAAGACCTCGTTTTCATACTTCCTAGCTATGTGAGTGCAAGCCAGTCATTGAGTCTTAGTTTTATCATCTGTGAAATGGGTATGATAATCCCTGCTCTGTCCACACTTATGGGGCTATGAGAAGCAAATACAAAATCTCTTTATAAGTTGTTCAACATTGTTTGTGTAAGAGATTATGAGAAAGCTTTTACCAGGAACAGTACAATCCTAAAAATAAAATATGTATAAATAATTTTAAAACACAAATTAAGAATAACAACTTTAAAAGGATCATTTATTGAGTGTTTACATGTGCCAAGCACTGATGTAAGCATTTTATAGGTATTAGCAAACTGAAGCATCATGACAATCTTGTAAAGTATGTATTATTAATACTACCATCATTTTGCACATAAGAAAACAGGGGCACAGAGAAGTAACTTGTAACTAAATAATTAAGTAACTTGTCCAAAGCCATAGAGCTTTTAAATAGCAAAGTCAGAAATAAGTTCAAGTAATAAAGAACTTTCCCACACAACAGAGTTCTTTCAACACTTAGTAGGTTTGTCATGACTTACAATTACCAATTTTGGAAAAAAAAGATATGCATTTATCTAATTTCAAAGCCATATGAGCAGTGTGGGAAATACAAAGGAAAATAAATTTGTTATTATAATATGAATGCCACCTAAGTTTCCCGATAAAGGGCTCCTACTTTGATTCTGGAAAGAAAAAAGAGAAGAGTCTAGACTTCATAAGTACCAACATTGTAGGTATCATAAAAACTGGCTTTCGAAAAGATTTGACCTACTTGTTGGGCAAGGGGATGGGAGGGCAGTGCATGGAAGGTGGGGAGTAATGTCTACCGTTGTTGTTAACATTAAGGAAAGAGGGAGCAAAGGAAAACCTATACCAGAGACATGTATGAGCCAACATGCCTCTGAAACACACCATGTTTCTGACAAGGTCTTCATGCCTTCCTTGCCTTCAAGTAAAAACTGGAGCCATGAAATTCCTTTTTTGTTAACGTTAAGATATGGTAATGCCAAGCATTCGTGACCGTAAGCGTGGAAAATTGGTGAAATTACAGTCTGTTCAGGGAAATGATATGGTGATGAGAGAAAGAATCTTTGCCTGTGTCAGGATCCTGGTGGCAGCTTTTTAAAACAGGTGAACATTTTCTTCCCCCTCTGCTGAAAAACATCCCTTTGTACAATATGCCAAGTAGATGTCTATGGAAAAAGGTCAAAGGAAAACAGAGAATGACACAAATAATTGAGATATTTTTAAGGGTGTGCAAGTCAGTGAGCATTTCATTAGCATCATTTCAGCAATTTTCTACTATCAAAGAAGTAGCCAAATTGAAATCATATACTTCTACTTAATGAGAGAAAGAATGTGATTATGTTGCCATAACATTAAGATTTGAGATGGTCATGTAACAGGCATTAGCAAAGTCAAGAGTTTAAGAATCTAAGTAAAATTAATCTGGTCCTTTCCCATGAATACTTTTCAGCAGAGTGCATCAACAAATAATCACTCCTTTATGAGCTAATAACAGCCACAAGTTGATGTTCAGAGTAATGCATTTCTAGTATATGCTATATTGTAGTCTTAAGCAATTGAAAAAAGTGTTGGTGTGTCTAGTCATGGAGCGCTTAGATTCCATCTTAAATACTATCTCCCAAGGTTCAAAGCTGCATAGCTGTATCAGTTAGTTATTGCTGTTTAATAAGTCAAAACTTTGTGACTTAAACCACAACCACTTACTAATTTTCATGAGTTATGCTAACCTGCATCAGATTTGGCTGATTTTGGCTAGGCTCACTCACATGTTCAGCTGCTTTGTTGACTTTGGGTTGGTCGGTCTAGGATGGCTTTGGCTAGCATGACTTGGCTCTGCTCCACATGGTGTCTCATCCTCCAGGAGGCTAGTCCAAGCTTGTTTTCATGGCAGTGGCAAAGTTAGGAGAGAAGGAATGGAGGCAATCAAGGTCTCTTGAGGTCTAGACTCAAAACTAGCACATTGTCTCTTTACTAAATTCTATTGGCCAAAGGCACAAGGCAACCCTAGATTCCAAGGGTGGGGAAACACAATCTGTCTCTAGATGGGAGGAACTGCAAAATAACACTGCCAAGGGAAAGAATGGAAGCCATTTTTGCAATTAACCACTATAATTATCTAATTGGAAATGGATTGCCTCAAATTTACAAACAGAATAGAATCTAAAATTACACTGGTAGTTCATTATTTGACTCTTGGGACACATATCCCTAAGGTAATAATGTTAGATTAGGATCCCAGGTTAACTCATAAGTCTATAAGGTCGAAGAAGCAATTATACATTGGCAATGTAACTTAAAAATAAATAATATAGTTGCTAGGGAAAGTAATAACAAAGAGGAAATCAACAGCATTAAATCAGAAATTTATGTTTATTTTTCAGATAAAGTTATCTTAGAAAAGCAAATGTTGTTAGAGGATGACTATATGGCACTTTTGAACCACTAGGATAGTAAGTAACCTGTGAGAAAAAGTACTAGGTGCCTTGTCTCTAAACTCTTCTTTGCCATCTGCTGCCCCTACCATAGCCTGCCCATCAAGCAAATGCAGTTTTTGTTCTAAATTCCCATCCCATTATAATCTCTGTCTTTTACTTACTACTGGGAAATTCAGGCAACTGCAATAATGCTTAAGCTAGAAGCCTCAATTCCAAGGGAAGATTTTTTGTGATGATTCTGAAAAGAACTTCTGTTCACTTTCAAGTGCTTAGAACTTAATGTCATTTACTCCTTTTCTTTAAATGTGTTTTTATGGTATGTTTCAAACATACAGAAAAATACAGGGAATCACATAACAAACACTGCTGTATCTACCGTTCAGCTCTATCTCAACCCTAAAATTATTGTCCTATTTGCTTTATATTTCTTTTGAGGATATAAAACGTTACTGATAGAGTTGCCCCTGTGTATCTCTCCATTCATCTTTCTGCCCCTAACTCCCTACATATGAGAATGCTTCAATATTCGGTCCCAGCCCCTTTTCTTCAACTGCACTTTCTTCCCAGGCTATCCCAGCCATTTCTATGGCTTAAAATAAGAGATGTATCAAGGGCAGTGCAGTAGGAGCTGTCTGTCCATCCTTGGTGTAGTTAATAATGGGATGCATTGCCTGTAGAGATTTTAGGAATAATAAGACCAAGTATGAGTGGGTCTGATTTTCATTATTACCAGTTCTAAACAGTATCAGTGATAAAACAGTCCTTCCAAGGTTGGGAGGGGGGATCTTTTTTTTATTATTATTTAACTTATAAACAGTGTTTGCAGTTACTGGTGAGTTTTAATAAAAAGATGTTAGTTTCAAATGTACACATTTTTATTACTGATTCTTTAGCAAGCATTGAATTCTACATGGAGGTTGATTTGGAAAATGATCATTTATAGAGTCAACCCTTAGGACACAGGCAGCCTCAGCTATATGCATTCATTTCAAGAGAGGTTCATAATAGTTTGAAATCATTCACTCTTGTGTCAGGAACAGTTCGTGCCTCTTCCTACTACACATTCCTGTGTTTAAGCAGGATCCAGTTAAATAAATTCAAAATAAACAACTCATTCAAAATTCAAAATAAACAATGATAGATAGCATGGTGATTGTACAAGTGACAAAATCAGACTTGAGTTATTTCAATTCTGTCATTCTATGTGAACATTTGGAGTTTTTGTCTTCAAAATTTAAAACAATAAGACCGAGTGTGAACTATAAGGTGCAATATTTTTGTCGGTAAGAGTAAAATATAATTCATACTTAAATGTTTTAATAAATTTAAATAATAGCTTTAAAATGAAAATGTATTCTTTTTAATTGTTAATTTTTTATTTTAAAAATGAATCAAGAAAATTTGAATACTACCAATTATTCCATGATTAGTCATGATAAATATTTCATCATAGAGTAGAGGGAATATTAAAAATGATCCACTCTGGGTGTCAAGCATGCTAGCTATACCACCACTTGAAATACTGATCTCTGTGTGCACTCCCAAATTTCTATCTCTAGCCTAGACCTCTCTTTTCAGCTCCAGATTAATACACTGGAGTGGCTTCTTAACAACTCTAGTTGGTTATCCTACAGATGTCTCAAAATTAGTGATGAACCTATTGATTTTCCCCATGCCATCGAGCCTATGCCTCTTTCCAGGCTTTTTGGTAAATGACACCACCACTATCCACCCAGTTACTCAAGCCAAATTCCAGGAGGCATTGTTGATTCTTCCCTTTACCTCACTTTCCATAGCCAAGTAACCCCAAGGGATACCCACCGGTGTTGATCTCATTCATGCTATCTAGTGCCATAACTTCCCAGTCTCCCCCTACTTGCGCTCCTATCTCTCCAATCCACGCCTCCTGTAACCCTTGGACCAGGTGACATTGACATCTCTCAAAATCTTTCAGTGACTTTCCATTGCTTTGAACATCATTGCCATGGTCTGCAAGCCTCTGCCTTTCCTGTCCAACACCATCTCAGAACACTTTCCTCCTCCCTCCCTCGCTTCTATCCACAGAGGGCTTGTTTCTGATTCTCAAACACCCCAAAGCTTTCCCCAACCCAGAGCCACTGCACTTGCCCTCTCTTCTTCCTGGGGGAGCCTGGAAGGCTTTTACCCAGCTCTTCCGAGGACTCATTCATTGTCATCCTTTAGCTTGTAGTTTAAAGTCACTTCTTCAGAGCAACTTTCCTTGACCCTATTTACACCCATTATCAACTTCATAATTATAGTGTTTCTTTGGCTCCCAGGGAATGATCTCTCTCCCTCACTATAATGCAAGCTCCAAGAGAGCAGGAACCTGGTCTGCCGGCTCACCGCTGCATCTTCAGTGCCTAGTACAGTGTGGACACACGTTGGCCACACAGTAAGTATTCATTGGGAATGAATGAAGGAACTCTCCCTTTTTGCTCTGCATCTATATGACTGCTGCAGAAGCTGCCATGCTGTCATGTGACATTCTCCCACCAGCCCAGGAGATCGCATCTGGCTCACACTGACACACCAAGCCCCTTTCTTGGGATTTTGGAACTGGGATCGAGAAAGAGTCATCCAATCCCTCTCAGGTGGGTAGAGTTGCACCAAGAAAAACTTACGGGCTATCAGTGACTTTGCTTTCCATGATGTGAGCCAGAAAAACAGAGACAACAAATAGCTAGAGAGATAATAAAACAGATGCGCATAAAGAAGTAAACACAAGAGACAGCATCCTGATGGTGTCACTGGGCCTGGTCCTGGGTGTTCTGAGGCTCCATTACAACCTTGGTGCCTACTAGATACAGTAGAATCCACTTACTAAAGACCCCTTTTGCTCAAGTTTACTCGGATTGAATGTTTCTCACTCGCAATCTTAAAAATACCATAAAAGCACTATTTTTAGGCCAAAAATTCATGTGGATAAACATTGGCTATAAATTGCTATGCCCATCAAGTGAGCAGTTCAAGAAGGTAATGTTAAATAAGTGGATGTAAGTCAATGTCACTCTTAAAAAAGACACTGATAACCTGAACTGGCATTTACCAGCCAAAAAGAACAGTAAGGAAATGAGATAAATGACCAAAGGATTCACTGAGAAAAGTCCATTGTGATTAGGCAGGAGGACGGTAGCAGGAAGTAAGGTGTCCTCAGAGATAAGGGAGGAGGAGAGGACAGAGAGGGCAGGGTATGGCACGTACCCTTTGGTAGACTTGAGTACTTGTAGTGATAATGAGACCAGGTGATTTCACAACCTAGAAGGCATTCATCCATCAGATATTCACCAAGTGCCCACCATGTGCAGGGTACTGAGTGTGGCCTATGCCTTTGGTTCCATGTGCAATCTGTGCACTGAACAAGGGTGAGAGGAAGTGGTGGTCTGAAATCCACGCCAAGCTCTGCTTGCCCAGCTGTGAGCAGGAGCTGTAACTGCCCAGAGGGGGCCCCTGTTTAAAGTTCACACGAAGATCAGTGGTGGTCCTGCCTTAAGTCCAGAGTTTCTAGAGGTCAAGCACAGGTCTTACCCTACACGAAATTCTCACATTGTTACATTGCAAGTGACTTCCCAGAGAAGGGAACATTTGAGCAAAATCTTGCGTTATTTATAGGCAGACAGCAAGGGGGCTAAAGGTTTCGAGAATGGGAACAGCATGAGCAACAGCTTGAAAGCATATACATAGTGGTTTGTGTCAGGCACTGCAGGCAAGTCAGAAAAGCTAGGGAATCAGGTGCAGAGAAGAAAGGGGTGGGGAGGATGCTGGACAGGGAAGAGGCCATCAAGATGGGCCATGTGCTGTACACTAAGGAGTCTGCTGTTCATCCTCTCATGTACAGAGCCACTGAAGGGATTTATGCCAGAGAGTGATGCAGATGGGGATGGTGGATGGACAGGAGGAGCCTAGGCCTGGAGGCAGGGAGACCAGCTAGGAGGCTGGTGCAATAGCCCAGGAAGGGGCTGGTGAGAGCCTGAACCAAAGTGGTGGCAAAAGCAACTGAAAGGAGGAAACAGACTGAGTGACATTGAAGGGGTAGGATGGGGATAATTTAGAGACCACAGGTCCAGGCTTGCCCAAGACAATTTCTGTTTATATCTTTTATCCTGGCTTCATTACTAACATTGCCTCTTGCTCTCATAAGTGTCCTAGTTTGGGTGATAAATCATCTGTTCACTCTAACTGCAGGGCATGAAAGAGGAGCATAGGATGTCCTTCCGGGTCTGGCTTGGACATACCTGAGAATCATGGTTCCAGTTACTAGTACTGGAACTAGTACTAGAAACTAGTACAAAAGGAGAAGTTTGGGGCCAGAAAATAACAAGATTATCATACACTATCTTTAAGGTGCTTGTAGAACATTTGAATGAAATTTCCAAGGAAATAGTATAAAGTATACCACAGTATAGTACAGAATGTTATGAAAGATCATGAAAGATTTTAAGACCATCTGTCATTGTTACACAATTCTTTCCCCTAAAATTTTCCTCCAATCCTTAGATGCAGGAAATTCTACACCAGAACCTCAAAATCATCGATAGGAAGTTGAAGGCACACCATGACACGTGGAGAGAGTAAAACCAATGGATTTTACCAATTGACACTAACAAAGGAGTTTGGCTTCTGCTGCCAAATCTTTTTCCACTGGAAAACCTCCTGCTTTTAGATAGGAATACTTTACAGAAATGTCAGCACCCCAGGCTTTCACAGGAGAGGCTTAATGTGCAATAAGCCAATAAGTTTTCATCTAGTCATTCAAGGCCAAAACATTCCAAACCAAAGTAGAAATGTTCACAGACTGCAGTTAAAACTACTTTTTCCATTCTGGATTTAAAATTAAAGGGGAAGAATAATGTAAGATAAGCTGAAAACTGGCTTCTCTCATGACCTTCACCACTCACTCTATGGCTTCCTAAAATTTCACATGCTTCCTTAACCAGCCCCACCCCAGCCCCGCAACCACACACGCACTCGCGCAGGTGGGCACCCCCCCAATACTTGAGTTGAACTTCAGCAAAGAAACAATTTGTCACAGCAACAGCTGAAACAAGAAGTGTCAGCAAGATTGATTAGGCTTATTATTACAGGCTCTAGCACCCATCAGGACCATGACGACCGTGCCTTCTTCTTACAGCCTATGCTGGGGGAGCAGTAACCAGCCAAAACCTGAAGGCCACGGAAGCCGACAACACCCACTCTCTCCTGGGCCACTGGAGACAGCCAGCCCACCCCATGCCCTGCCAACTGTGCCCCCCTCTGACATGACTACCCCGCCCATCCTGCCCCGTTACCAGGCTCATTAGGCTCTATCTTAGCCTGCACAATCTAAGCATTGCATAGCAGAACCATCATAATTGATTAAGGAGATCTACCAAAGAGTAGTTTTGCTCAAAGAGATGTTTTTTGAAGTCCAGTGGTGTACCCCCAACAGGGAGGACACGGAGTCATAAAGAGTGTGCTCACTTCTCTCTTGCTTTTAATGGGTTGAGGTTTAGAGAGGAAGGAAAACGGGGCGGGAGGATGGGAAATATCTAGTAGAGTGGAAAGCATGCCTGAGCTTCAGAACACTTAACTGCAGATGCTCTGCTGCTGACAAGCTGTGCGACCGCGGGAAATCCTTCCACTTGCCGATTCCTGGTTTCCAAGCCAGAAGTCTGCAAGCCATCCTTTCCCTCCTCGTTCCTCAAGCTCCTCAATATCCAACTACATCTTTAACTTCTGCTTTGGTTTTAAGCTTCTGTTATGTTATACCGCAACTTAAAATCCTTCCTTGTCTTCCCAGTGATGGGAAGATAAACACCCACCTCCACATTGAGGCCTACAGCCTTTTAGGATCTCACTCCTATAGCAGAAATAGGAAAATGATGACCAAGCCAGCTGGACTTTCCTACCATTGATTCCTCTCCTGGATTACCTCACGTCTTTTAACTCCACATCCTCTGGATGCGACAGTCCACCTGCATGGCTGGACGCCACCCATCACTCAGAACTGAAATACCCACATATACCCTCCCCTTTTTGGCCCCTAGCGCCCCTTTACAACCTTAAAAATTATTAAGAAGACCAAAGAGATTTTGTTTACGTGGGTTATATCACATAATCCACATAAACATAGAGTCAGTTATTACTCTATTAGAAGTTAAAACCGAGAAATTTTGAAAATATTTGTTAATTGAATATCTGGAAAGCCATAACTTGTTAATATAAGTAACATATTTGAGTAAAAATAACTCTATTTCCAAAACAAAAAAAAATAGGAAGCAGGGTAGCATTGTTTTGTATTTTTGCAAATTCCTTTTAATGTCTGGCTTAATAAAAGATGTCTGGATTTTCATATCTGCTTCTGCATTAAATCTGTTGCAATATTATGTCATGTGGCCTCAGGAAAACTCCACAATATACTCATAAGAGCATGAGAGTGAAGAAATCAAATAGTATCTTAACATTATTATGAAAATAATTTTGAGTCCCTGAAAGACTCTTGGAAATGCCCAGGAGTTCCAAGATCACATTGTGAGAACCTCTGATCTAGCATAGGTGGGAAGAGTTAAACTTCTTAAGATTAAGGACCATGGAAGCAGTCAAGCAAACCAGGTAACACCCAGAATTAGGATCAGGCAGGGCTGGATTTGAATATCAATGTTGCCACTTAGAAATGTGGTATGTAAGTTATATAAACCTCAGTTTATTCACTTTTAAAATGGGAATAATGCCATCTATTCCATGGAGTTATTGTAAAAATAAAATAGGGTATATAAGTGCTTGCCACAACCTAGGAGGGACGTGGTAATTATGAGAGAGAGAGAGAGTCACTAAATGACCTCAAAAAGTCATGTGCTATCCTGACACACTTTAGCTCTTGCTGTGTAGCTTGAGGGGGGAAAAAAGGCACAAACATATATATAGTATATTATAGCATGGTGTGGTACAGTATAGTATAGCATAGCATGGTACATGGTATAGTAAGCTCCTGCAGCCAGGGTAAGTAGTTGGTCAGGTAGATGAAAGAGCAGTTAAAGCAGGGGATCACACAAAACAATACACACTTACCTGAAACATGTTATTTTAGTCTAAAACATGTATATGAACATTCATTTGTCAATCTCCTGAAATGTGGCCAATACTTTTCTTGAGAACTAGACTTCTCATTGGCGTTCTGTGTCATCATTCTTACATAAACCCATAATACAGAATACATCAGCTATAATTTCAGGCTTCATCTTTTAAGTGTAAGGAGAAATTAAAGACACTTGAGAAGCAATCTGAATATAAAATCTTTTAGATTTTCACTATTTTTTCCCAATATCCCCAATTTTCTCTACTTGGATAGTAATTTGCTTTTAGTAATCAGCTTTGAACTTAGTACCAAGATATTAAGCTTAGTTTTTATTGAAACAATAGCTCTTTTTCATTTTGCACTTAAATTTCATGATCTAATATTGAATTAAATTATATAACTACTATAGCAAGATTAACTGACATAAACAGGTTTGGGAACAAACAACTGACTCTTGGTAAGCATACAACTCAACTGATGAGGGCAGACATGAATAGATGTGCTATGGAGCGGCCTGTAAGCCAAGAGTGTTCAGGGTTCCTCAAGCATGGGTCTGTATGTTTAATAGAGAGAATGGGAAGCAATGGTTTGTTTGAATTGGTTAAGTGGAAATTGCTTAAGAGAGTTTCTGTAGATCTGTTTCTACTGTTTTGAAAAGATATTAACAAATCCTAAAAGAAAAATAATAGTTGCAGAACACCTAGAATATAGTATGGCCTGCTTAATTGAAAACAAACAACCCCAAAAATCTATATATGTCCACATGTTGTAAATGTACAGAAAAAGGTCTGGGAAGATGCACACTACATCCTTGGTAGTGGCCATCTCTGGGGCAGGCAGAGATTTAGGATTAGAGTAGAAAGTAAGTTTCACTTTTTTTCTTATATACTTCTATACTGGTTGACTTTTTCTATGGTGATGATTACTTCTGTAATAAAAGAATAAATTAAAGAGTAATGCAAAGCCCTCCCCACATAGTAAGGGTATAGCAAAATAGTTGTCCTCCATTGGCCAAAGCAAACCCAAAAGTCAGCAGCGTCTGTCTTTGGCACACCCTCATTCCACTTCTGTGGCCCTCCCCATCTGGGTCCCAGTGAGCTCCTTCTGTCACTGCCACCCCTCACTGAAGTTACAGGCTGGCCAGGGAAAATGACTTTTATCAACTAATTATACAAATGCATCCCCTGATAAGGGCTGGAAAGGAAAAGTATTGTGAGAACAAGTAAGGGAGGAACCTGATCTAATTTGGGGAAGGCTGATAAAGGCGAGCTGAAATCCAAAGGATGAGCAGGAGTTAGCCCAGGGAAGACACAAGGGGGTGGGGACAGCACTGCAGGTAGAAGGAACAGCATGTGTAAAGACCTGGTGACAAGAATGCTCAGGCAGGTGTGGGCATTTGAAAGAAGAACAACGGGACCAAATCAGAGAAGGAAAAGTGGGGAGAGTGTGGTGAGGGGAGCATCCGGAAGGACAGGGGCCTTGGGGGCAGGAGCAGCTCATTCCCAGTCTTGTAGGCCATGCTAAGGAATTTGATCTTTATCTTATGAGCACTGCAAAGCCACAAAAAGATTTTAAACAGGAGAATATATGTGGTCAGATTTACTGTTTGAAAAGATAGTGCTGGCTGAGACACAAAAGAGTTCATATCTAATGATAGTATTTTCTAACTGTTGGTTACCCTTAATGGGGGGCTCAGTGATTGCCACTGGGGGCACGAGGGGGCTTCTGGGGACTGGTAATGTTCTGCTTCTTGATCTGGATGCTGGTTACATGGGTGGGTTCAGTTTGTGAAAACACTTCAAGTTGTACACCTATGATATGTGTGCTCTTTATGAATATTGTACTTCAATAAAAATGTATTTTTTTTAAAAAAGATGATGCTGGCTCCATGTGGACAGCTAAGTAGGAGGCAGCAAGAGTAGAAGCAAAGAGGCCAGTTAGGAGGTGACTGATGAGGCAAGAGATGAGGGAGAATTGGGTAAATGCAGTGACAGTGGAGGTGTAGAAAAGCGTGGGTTTGAGAGCTATTTAGGAGATGATGGGGAGCAGGGATGTCAAGGATGTATCCTAAATGTCCACCTTATATTGTCTGAGTGTGTTATACCACTCACTCAGAGAAAGCAGAGACACTGGAGAAAGACCAGATTGGTTCTTCGTGGTGGTGGTGTTGCTGTTGTTGCTGTTTTAAGGGCAGGGGATGCAGGGATGCATGCGATCAAATTTAGGCATGTTGCATTTGAGATAGCATGAAAACATCTAAGTGGAGATGCTAGCAGGCTGTTGGATATACAGGACTGGAGCTCATAGGGGATATCTGGGCTAGACATTTACACTAGAGGATCATTTGTGAAACTGAATTCATGGCATGGACAGCTTCATGAAGGGAGAGTTTAGTGCTAGAAGAGAAGGAGTCCAAGAACTTTGCAGAATGTCAGCATTTAAAGGACTTTGTGGAGGAGGATGAGGCAGTAAAGCAGAGTGTGAAGGAGCAGTCAGAGAGAGAGGAGCCAAGGGGAGGGACGACTTTCAGGAGAGCATGGTCAGAGGGGTTTCATGCTGCTGAGAAGTCAAATAAAGTAAAATATTAGCCCTTGGAAAAAATGCCCTCTGGATTTAGTGACCCAGAGGTCACTGGTATCTTTATCAAGTGCTGTTCTGATGGAATGAGGAGGGCAGGTGGCAGGTAGGAAATGGAGACAGTGAGAGGGGACAGAGCTTCTGCCAACTTTGACTATAAGGGAGGAAGAAGAGAGGGGAGGAACTGGAACAGGTAGCATTTTCTGTTGTTGGTATTTTTTAAAGATGGCAGAGAGTTGAGCATGTTTAAAAATAAATAGAAAGATCCAGGAGATAGAGATTGGAAACCCAAGAGAAAGAAAAGGAGAAACAATAGGTGCATTTCCTGAAGAGGCAGATTCCAATGGAATTGGGGCACAGGTAGTGGTTTTGGTCTTAGAAGATGAGATACTTCCCCGATTATAGGGAGGAAAAGGAGGATGAACACAGAAGCTGGTGGCAGTGGAGGCAGCAGAGCAGGAAGTTGGCAGAGTTCTCATCTGGTGTCTTCTATTTCTTTCCAAGGTGGGGCCATTTGCTGAGAGTGATGAGGAAGCGATCATTACACATACCCAGATATTGACCACAGAAATTCTGCTATTACACACCCTCAATCCAGTGCCTTATACTCCCACTCCGCTGTGGCACATTCACTGAAGGGTCACACATAGAGAAGCAACAACACTTGCATTCAGGTGTTAACACATGCTCACTCACATCTTACAGAATAACTTTGATGCTGGAGTGCGTGTACACACACACACACACACACACACACACACTTCCACTTGCTCAGAGGTTCCCACGTAATGGCTGCCAAATAGGCGGCCAACCCAGCCATGAAGCAATGCGGGGGTGGCTCTGAAGGCACAATCTCCTCCCTCAATGATCTTTCTTCCTCCCTCTTTCCTCAGAGGAGGTCCACCTTTTCTCTTACATGGTTTTATTTCAACATGGTCCAGTGTGTTTCTGCCTTCAGAGTATGTGGATGCTGACAGACTGATCTAGCTAAGGTCCCAGAAGACACTCTTGTAGGTAACTGGTGAATATCCCTGAGGATATGCAGGGTGGGGCCCACACTCAGGCCAGCACGTGGTCACTGAGAGCCATGTTTGGGGAAATACAGCAATTAGTGTTACAAGGCATTTGAGGGCTCTAGTGACATGGTGTGATCATGGGTCACAATCTCTTGGCTATTGTCCTTATAAATGGCTTTAAATAGCATCTCCTTGTTGGGCTTGAGTCTCCTTATTTGTAAGCTAAGGGGTTTGAATAGGTCATTTTTCAGGCCCTTCCCATCAATATCACTCTATGATTCTATGCCTCTTTGGCTTTGATCTCGAAAACTACTTTTTCAATGGGGCAATGTCCACAGACAGGCCAGATCATTCAAGAAAAAGAAGCCAAGGCCAGAAATTATCTGGTTTTTTCCCCAAAGCCCAAGAGATTACAGAGACGAAATCAAAAGTTGGGCCCAGAAGTTGCTGGCCTCTTAGTGCCTGTGATGGTTAGTTTTATGCGTCAACTTAGTGAGGCTATTGCGCCCAGTTATTTAATCAAACACCAAGCTAGATATTCTGTGAAGATGTTTTGTAGATGGGGTTAACACCTATAATCAGTTGACTTTAAGTAAAGGATATTACCCTCCATAATATGGGTGGGGTTCATCCAATCACTTGAAAGTCTTAAGAGCAAAAGCTGTAGTTTCCCAAAGAAGAAAGTCTGTCTCAAGACTGCAACATCACCTCCTGAGTTTCCAGCCTGCACTACAGATTTCAAACTTGCCAGCATCCACAATCGTATGAGCCAATTCTTTAAAATAAATATCTTAATATATATACACATACATCTATATACATATATGTTTGTATGTATAACTATATGTGTATCTAGCTATATCCATACTTTTATCTGTCATCTATTTATCTCCTGCAGCCTTGGGGCCACATGGGGCCTTCTGGATCCTTGAGTGTGGCCTTTTGACTGAATCCAAATTTTACAGAACAAATCCTTTTATTAAAAGGGGTGCAGCAGAGAAAGAGGAAGCTTTTCTTGCCTCCTCTGGTGCTTAAAAAAGAACAATCTTAAAACCAGAAGGCCATAGGATCCCCACCTCTGGAAGTCAGCAGGGAGTAGGGAGAATTGGTGATTTTAGTTTCCATCTCAGAAAGAAGCAAGAACAGTAGGCCAGGGGCTTTGATTCTAAAATTTGTAAAACTTAAAATCACTGTACTATCATCAAGTTGGCCACTTTTGCTACTTCCTATTTCTGCATTTTATCAGTCATAAATCTGTTCAATGCCAAAGCATCATGGTTAGTTTCAGTGTAGCATAAAAGGTGCAACAGAGCACAATGCCCCTGGTCTGCGACTGCACTTAGGAAGGGGAGAATCCCAAGGGGGAGAGTTGGAGGCAGGATACAAAGTCACAAGAGCAGGCTGAGTCCTGAAATCCAAGGCAAGGAGGAACAAACCATACAGGAAGGCAAATCGCAGGTGACGCTCTGAGGGTTAACAGCAGAAAGGCCTCTGATGTCCCCCTTCCCAAGAGTCCACAATTTCCTGCCACTGGTTAGAGGGTGTATAAAGATCCTCCCTAAGCCAACACTACCTCTCTCTTCCATGCTGACTTACAGAATGGAAAGCATCTAGTGGCAAAAAACTACAAACGAGGCTGACAGGTGTGCCCACAACACACTTCAGCTTTCCCAAGCGATCATTCTAAGAGGGCATTTATCTGTCAGGGCCAACCCCAGCAGGTGACTTTCATTTTCCACTAATTCAATTTGTGTTGAAATAAACATAGCTCATTGGCTAAATCTGCCTTTCTCTTGGAGTGGAACTTGATATGGCTTGACGTTGCTAGCTTAATTCCCATCTCCTGTTACAATCAGGAAGCTACATTTTTATTGGGTTCAAATTAAGAAATCTGAGATCTGGAAAAGACCTTAGAATACATTAAGTTTAGCCTGTTCTTTCAATGGTGAGCACCTGGAAGGCCACAGAGAAACACACCCAAATAAGGCAACTGAGAGAAGACATGGTAGGGATCGGAAACTCCACAGGAAGATCAAGTAGACCATCCACACTGTGTGGGGGTGGGTGGAGGTGAGGATGGATGTTGAGGGGTGATGAGGTGGATGCTCCATTTGCCAGTAGGAATGGCATTCTGGTCACCTGGTCCAACCTCTCACCAAAAGTCCTCACACTATTTCCAACCTCTGCTTAAATACTTTGAAGGATGAGGGTCTCACCATTTCACTAAGCAGATCTAAAACAAAGTTTTGTTTTTGTCAGATAAAATTAAATCTATCTCCTTAAAACTTTTACCCATTACCCCAGTAGTTCTCATCTTGCTTGCATATGAGGCTCATCTGTGGAACTTTTGTAAAATCTTCATACCCAAGCTATACACGTGGCCAATAAAATCAGAATTTCTGAGGGTAGAACCCAGGCATTTGTCTGGAGCTCCTCAGTGATCCCAACCAGGAACCAAGATAGAAAAACACTGCGTTCTGCTCAGTTCTTGTATTAGTCTGCTAAGGCAGGGCTGCCATAATGAAATACCTCAGACTGGGTGGCTTAAACAGCAGAAATTTATTTTCTCATAGTTGTAGGGGCTGGAAGTCTGAGATCAAAGTGCTAGCAGGTTTGGTTTCTCCTGAAGCCTTTCTCCTTGACTTACAGATGTCCACCTTCTTGCTGTGTTCTTACCTGGCTTTTTCTCTGTGTGCTTGTATCCCTGGTGTCTCTCTTCTTATAAAAACACCAGTCACATCGGATCAGGGTTCCACCTTTATAACCTCATTTAACCTTAATTACCTCCTTAAAGGCCCTTTCTCCAAATATAGTCACACTGGGGGTTAGAACTTTAACATATGAATTTTAGGAGAACACAAGTTAGTGTGTAACAGTTTTTCTCACTGACTAGAACTGGTTGAGTTAAAGTACCTTACCCGATGTGCTGTGGCTCCCACATGTACCATGAAATGTTAGGCTGTGAGGGTGGCCAGTTGGATTTGGGGCCACCAGAGGCCCTGGGACAGCTGCCTCTGGCCCTAGACAGCCTACCCAAGCATCCTTAGGAAGCAGCCCCACTGAGCAGGGCCTGAAGTCATGCCCAGCAATCTCATGATCCCCAAAGGCAGCAAACAAATGAGTAATACCTGGCCTTCACTGATCTTCCCAGGGAGTTGATCATGACCAAAGAGGTTTTCTGCCATCCGGATCTCTCCTTCTGCCATCAGCTGTAGTGCACCCACAGTGATCCTGGAGGAGTTGCAGGTGCCCAAGGAGCGCAGAGCACAGGCCAAGAAGGCAGGTGGTAGAGGCCATGCAGGTGCAGCTCCAGGTGATGGCTTCTACCCTCACCCTTCACATGTATCAGATGATGTACTGTGACAAATGAGCTAGTGTTAAACAAGCAGATTCTCTGCAAATTAGAGCTTCATTATTTTGAAATGTTCTAAATGCTATCCTTCAGCAGACCAGTTGTGGCTACATTCACAATTACGCCCTCTCTGCCCATTCCTTTCCACCTCCAATGCTTCCACCTGGGCGAAGCCCCCATTATCTCTTGCCTAGACTATTACAAGAGACTCCTAACTGGTCTTCCAGCTCCTGCATTTCTTGCCCTTCTATAATTTCTTCTCCACATGGCAGTCTGAGTGTCCTTTTAAAACCTTAATTAGATCATGTAATGTCTCCCCAGCTCCCTAAACCTCTTAAAATCTTCCAAAGGCCCTTCAAATAAAGCTTAGACGCCTTCTTACAGCCTACAGGACTCTACGTGATTTGGCCTTGCCTTCCTCTCCATGGGCACCTCCTACTGCGCTTCAGGCATGCAGGCCTTCTCTCTGGTGCCTGGGGAGAGAATGCTCTAGACCAAAGGTCAAGGCCAAGTGGAGATACCAAGCAAGTGATTAGATATAGGGAGATTCTAGAGTTCCCGGGGACATCTGAGCTGGAGATGTAACTTTGGGTGTCTAGCAGAAACCCACAAGTCTTGATGAGCACACCAAGGATGTGAGTTTAAAAAGAGAATAAATAGGACTAAAGACCGAGCCACGGTCTTCTCCCAACATGTAGCAGTCAGGCAGATGGAAAGGATCTGTTAATCAGCTTGACTGACTCTTTCTATAATGTATACATAGATCAAAACATCACATTGTACCCCATAAATATATACGATTATCTGTCAATTACAAATAAATTTTAAAATTTTAAAAAAAGGAATCTGCAAAATAGACTGAGAAGCAGCTAGCCAGTGACGCAGGAGAAAAATCAGGAGATTTGGGGGCCTTAGTAGCCCTCTGAGAAGCCTGTTAAAAATATACACTTTCAGAACTTAACCACTGGAGTTTTGTTTCAGTATGAAGATGGATACTCAAAATTTGTTTTTTATTTTTTTTTTTTACAAGCACTCCTAGTCTTGTTGTCATCAGAGAAGCCTGGGAAACACTGCTCTAGAGTTTGGCCCAGTAAGAAGAATCAGCTGCCTGCAGCCCTTTTCAAACATTTAGCTTCCAGAGATCTTGCCCCATAGTTACTGAATCTGAATCCCCAGCGGACTTCGAATTTGGCAGCTCATCATCCAAACTTATTATTTCTTCTTAGGACTTGTTCCAAAACAACCCACATGGTTTTGTTTTTGAGCTGATGAATCAGCAGTGTTCTCTTCATGTACAAAGGCTGATAGGCCATTTCTACCATCTCATAAATTGGAGGTGCTTTCTCTAAAACCATGCAGAATTTATTTCAGCACATGTGTGGTATGTTGGGGTCTTGGCCAAGAGTCTTAGACATGAACTAGAATTAGAACAAACAAATAGGAACCTCTAGTTTAGGTATAAATAGTAAAACTAAGAGAGCTTTCTACCCAAGTTTCTCAGCTGATCTTAGCTTCCCAAAGCACACACATGGAGTCATTTTCTGAGTCTCAGGAAACACATTTATTTTTCCCAAGAGACTGGATGCTGGTGATGGCAAGATGGCACTTAACAATCCCTGGTACTGGTGTCCCCACACTTCTCCTAGCACAACCTGCATCATCTGGCTTTTCAGATTCTGCATCGAACTCTCCAAAAATCCTCCCTCTGAACGTTAAAAACCCTCTCTGACCATTTGATCAAAATGGGAAACTTTTTGCCCTCTCTGACACAAATCATTCCTTGTTGGGCACCTGATGGGTACTTGGGGTTAATTAGAAAATCCCCATCAAGAGTTCAGAGGCCAATATCAGCTGTCAAAATCCCACATTCCCCTCTTTTCCCGCTTTCAAGTGCAAAACAACCTGTGTCTGAAGATGTGCGGGAGATAAAAGGGCACACACCAGCGCCGGGGGCTTTGCCTCAGCCCCATTCATGGCCCCACCACCATGAATACAACAAAATCTCAAATGAAAGTTCTAATCTCCCCACTGCATTCAGCCTAAAGAGAAAAGGGCTTCCTTTTAACAATTTCCCCCCTTAAACCTTTTGTGTTGCAATGCTCCTGAAAAAAGCGGAGATTTCACTCTGACCGGGTGAGGGCTTTACGCCAAAGAAAGCAATGCACCTCAAACCTTTTGTGCAGAAATAAGAAGGGCGGCCGACCCGAAGCAACGGACGCAAAGGCAGCAACCCAGTGGTGGGGCTCGCGGGGGACAGGGAATGCCCGAGTCTCTGCAGACCCCGGCTCTGCCCTCTCCACCGATAGGCCTAACGGGAAGAGAATGCTCACGCGTGGGCCCCTTGCTCCTCTAAACTGGGGAGTCTGGGGTGAGAGCGCGACAGCGCGACATGCGTGGATGATTTCCCAGCCAGAGCACGGGTCTGAAACGCTTCAACGCCCGCGGGCCAGGAGGCCCAATTAGGCCCTTAGTTTTCACAGTGCGCTCAAAAGAAGGAAAAACAATTGCAACGTGAACCTCACTCCAAGGTCAACGGAAGCACCGGTTGCGGAGAACCCTGGACCGCTAAGGGAGTGTTCACAACACCCTGGCTGATGGCTGGGAACCGGATTCCGACTCCCTCCACGATGCCTACCGTTGGGCGCGGACGCCGGGCCCCTCCGAGACCTGGGAGCTCCGCCCGCCCCCCGCACAGCAGCTCTGGGTGCAAAGCGCCTCTCCCTCGCAGCCCCGCCGCCCCCGGGAGGACTCGGAGGAAAGGCAGAGCGACGTTTCGGTCTTTGCCTGCCTTCACAATTACTCCCCGTGCACGTAATTAAATGCTAGGGGTGTCCGTGGCAAGAAATGCATCTCCCCCGCCCCCAGCTCTTCCAGCGTTTAAAAAAAACCCAAATGTTTGTTTAATAAGTATGACGTTCCCGTCTTCTTCATTTCCTCCAAAGAGCTGCCCTGAATGTTTGAAATTAGCGCCTGGTATTAATCCAAAACGCCGGGATTAAAAGCAGAGGCGCAGCTCTGAGCTCAACACGGTTTTATTAGCCTTAATTTGGTGTTCCTTAATTCTGACAGCCCAGTGAATACCATCTTTTCAAAAGGGTGTTTTTGTCGAGCGGCCAGAGTTCAAAAGGTCCGAAGGGAGCGCCCGGGCGCTTTCTGCGCGAGCTGCGTGCAGGGGCGGCCTCTGGCCGTTTCTAAAGCCGCCCCTGCCGGTCGCTGCCTGACGTCCAGAAAACCATGAATAAGCCGCTTTCGTCCATGTTTCTGTCTCTTCTTGTTTGACCCGTCTGCTTCGTTAGCCTTTTCCCCATTTCTGAGCCTGATTTTTATTGAGGGTCAGAGACAGCACAGCAGATACTTTGCCACTGTCCATGGCAAAATTCTTTGATTTGTTATTTTTCTTTTTAAAATGTTTGTAAAAAGCCTCCTCTTTCGTTCCCTGGCCGGTTCTTTTTGGTGTGCATGATTTGGGCTGTGTCTGTCTTCAGGACAGTGAGAGGGACTGGGGATATCTTTAAAAGATGTCTCAAATTCAGAGGTTTAAAAGAGACAGCAGTGAGAAGGGGGTGACTATATGATTGTTGTTTTTGTTTCTGAGAGAATAACAAAAACCAAATAGCATTTTAAATTATGACAATCTGGGTCAAATGTCAGGTATTTTTAAAATGAAAAGCACATACAAAGACTTTAAGATTCCTTCCTTTGCCTTTGCTACTTGCTGAATAAAAGTGGTAGAAAATGCTCCTTTGATCATTTTTAGGCTGGGAAATTTTAGCCAACTTACACCAAATTCACATGTGTGGGTGCGAGTGTGCGCACACACGCTTTGGTAATGAGAGCAATAATAAACCAACAATAAAATTGATGATGATGCTGATCAACTTTTCTCCATCTACATTCTAACTGCAAGCTCAACATTAAAAAAGCAAATCTACACACAGCTTGATTAAAGTGTGTGGTTAAAGTGTGTGTGTGATTAAAGTTCCCTTCCAGTTCTAATGTTCTATGAATAACGTTCTCTCTCAGGTTTTGGTTAGTTCAAGTGAAAGTATATGTTTTAAAAACCATAATTATCTGGATAATTAGGCTAATGTAATAAAGTTTAAGACAGTAATAAGTGCACATTTCTTTTTATACAAAGTCATATTTCAAGTGCACAAAGATTGCTGCATTTAAATGAACTGTGGTGCAAATTATCCTGTAAGCAAAGAAGAATTTTCTAATAGGAGTAAGCACCCCCTTATTAATCTGTTTTGTATGTCTGATTTTTCTTGAACAATATTTCTTTAAAGCCAGGGATAGCTTTCTTATACACAAGAATGGCTATATTAACAATATACTCAAATTAACAAGTCTCCAGAGCCAAATACAAAACTGAGGAGGTTGAGTGACATTTCTTCTCTGTAAATAAGAAAAAAAGGGGGAAAGGGCAAATGTCATTAATGTAAAAATGTCATAGAATTTTAAATCACGTTTCTAAAGACACTTGATTTCTTGTCTCGTTAGAAAAAATTACAAGAGGTATAAAACATAGGGCTATCTCTTGAGCAGTGAAAAAAAGTTACTTAGAGAATATAAAAGTATTTTTAACCCTTCCACTAAATAAATCTGTGCCAAATTTACAACTCTGTGAAAGAAAATAGGATATTAAATTTAAATATATGATATTTTCACTGAATGATGAGTAATATATACTTTACAAAAGTCAATTTAATGTGGCTCTTTAAGGAAAAGTTTTCATTTGATTTTGGTGCTTTCTCCAGAAGTTTTAGAGAAGGCAATTTTTTTAAATTAATACAATTGTTTATAAATTTCAGAAAAGGAACAAAGTTGTAGATTATGTTGATATCTGAACTTTTATCTTCTAACACTAAAAACATTAACACTCCTTCAAAACTAAGTAACTTGAAAGTCAATTGGTGAACCTTGCTTACAAGCTGGAATAATATTTCTCCCGTCAACATTTTCTCTGCTTTTCTTAAAGCAAAGAGAAGACCTGGTACAAAACACCTGTCGCACTACCTACCTAGTCCAATTAGACAAGTCTTTTTGCCTTTGTGGAAATAATGACCCACATAAGTCACTACTTTCAGACTAACTGAATCTGAAAACCCTTGTCAGAGCAGTCTTTTCATACTTTCAAAGTCAGCAGGCATCTTGCCTCTTATAAAGCCTACAATCTATCCAGCACATGCAGAATAATTCACATCACTGCCCCTGAAACCCTTTGAAGCAAATAAACAGAAAAGACCAGGAAAAAAAAAAAAAGAAAAGAAAAAGATTAAGATTTGATCTCGATTTAAACATGTTAACAGTAACTCTATATTATTCCAGATTTTACCCAGCTGTTTTGGATCTTTAGTGAATTTGAACAAGAGAGCAAACCTGTTTTAAGGATTAGAGGATATAAAGGTTCAAAAGAAGTTGAACCCTTTTCTGAATGATATATCTCCTACCCTGGCTTCTTGCTTGGAAGACTTTTAGGATTCAATACCATTGATTTCTTTCTCATTTTATTTCACTGCAAGGATCTGGTTTTCTTATAATCATTTCCCAAAACAGATCCCTCACAGACTCAAAAACTATTAACAGTGTATGTCACACAGAGTGGGCTCTAAATTATTCTCACAGGGCGTCAGGGTTTATTTCTGAAGCCATCCATAGCCACCTATGTCAAGTACAATGAAGGAGGCTTTATTTTGGTTTTACTCTTTTTTTAGAAAAACACAAGTAAAAGACCAAATATTACCACATTTAGGTTAAGGTTGCAACCACTTATCAAATTATCACTTCCCCCAAAAGAGTGAATTTGCTTAGTTTTCCCAGAACTATAGAGAAAAAGAAGGACACTTTGACAGGTAAGAAGATCTGGTGTTTAATAGAAGCTGATTCTGTAGATTAAGTTCAAATGGAGAGCAAGAGGGAAATACAATCGTCCCTCGGTATTCGGGAGGATTGGTTCCGGGCCCTCCCCCCACACCAAAATCTGCTCATATCAAGTCCCACAGTGACTCTGCAGAACCCGTGGATAGGAAAAGTCAGCCATCTGTATACATGGGTTTGGCACCCCGGGAATATCGTATTTCTTTTCGGTCGGCATTTGGTGGAAAAAAATCCTCAAATAAGTGTCCACGTAGTTCAAACCCGTGTTGTTCAAGGGTCGACTGTATTTAAGTGTAACAGCAGGAAAAAAAAGTTTGAAAATGAATGAGTAGTGGGGGACTGTATGTATTTGCATGTAGCATCCATCACTGAAGCTTTGCTGATCAGAAGGAAGTTTTTCATTGCAATTGAGTTAACAAGCCCAATGGAAGATACTGCAGGAACTACAATGAAAGGTCATTTCTGAGTGTCCTTAATTTTAGAGTTAGGGATGAAGTGCCCAGAAAGATACATTTCATTTGTCTTGGGCAGGGAGAAACAAGGGTTTGGAGGTGCAAATAGGAAAATATTTATTGAATATTGCAGTTCATTGTCACAAGAACTCTCTGTTGTGGGTATTACGATCCCCATTTTTACAGATAAGTAAAAAGTTTTGTTAAGTTTAAGTTTCTTGCACAAGAAGGAAAGCAACTACTTGGTGGGGTTGAAATTCTGATTCAAGCCTACCCATTCCACTTTTTTGTTGTTAGATACATGGTTTGGGGTGGGGGTGGGTTCGCCCTGTCTCCCAGGCTGCGGTGCAGTGGCACGATCATAGATCATAGTGCACTGTAGCCTTGAACTCCTGGGCTCAAGGGGTCTTTCCACCTCAGCCTCCGGAGTAGCTGGGATTACAGGCCTGAGCCACCACACCGCTCTCTACCCTTTCTATATCATGCTGCCTCTCTCCTCCCAAGTGGGGGTAGGCACGGTGGCTCATGCCTGTAATCCCAGCACTTTGGGAAGCTAAGGCAGGAGGATCCCTTGAGGTCAGGAGTTCAAGACCAGCCTGGGCAACATAGTGAGACACACACACACCCTCCACCCCATCTCTACAGAAAAATTTAAGAAATTAGCCAGGCCTAGCTACTGGGAGGCTGTGGCAGAAGAATCATTTGGGCCCAGGAATTGAAGGTTATGATGAGCTATGATTGCATCACTACACTCTAGGCTGGACGACAGAGCAATAAATGTCTTGTCTCTAGAAAAAAGAGTAGAAGGCACATTTTATATGTAGGGCAGTAAGTATCATATTAAGGCCTCTGTCTTTTCCTGATCTGTTATTGGACCATTTATTTCAATGAGTTAATAAATATTAATTGATTAAGCATCTTTTATTTTCCACTACCCCAAATGGTATTTGGTATATGTTAAGTGCCTTGTCCAAGGCTTCACAGAACCCAGACAATGAGACTCTAGTCCGTGCTCTTAATTAAGAGCCCTTTTTTAAAAATTATTATTATTTTTTTTAAGAGA
Source organism: Daubentonia madagascariensis (assembly GCA_023783475.1). Classification (NCBI taxonomy): domain Eukaryota; kingdom Metazoa; phylum Chordata; class Mammalia; order Primates; family Daubentoniidae; genus Daubentonia; species Daubentonia madagascariensis. The sequence continues at coordinate 20,505,192 of JAKFHU010001990.1, forward strand.
CAAAGTCTTACTGTCACCCAGGCTGGAGTGCAGTGACATGATCATAGCTCACTGCAGCCTCCAGCTCCTGGCCTCAAGTGATCCTCCTGCATCAGCCTCTCGAGTAGCTAGAACTATAGGCACTTGCATTAGGCCCAGGCTATTTTTAAAATTATTATTATTATTTTTTGTAGAGACAAGTTACCCAGGCTGGTCTCTAGCTCCTGGTCTCAAGCAATCCTCCCGCCTTGGCCTCCCAAAATGCCACTGCTCCTGGCCCATAAGTGCCATTCTTGACTGCTTCTGCTGTAGTCACCAAAAAGATTTGAAAGATCTGCAAATTATGCTGTGAGCTGCAAAATAGGTAATCCAGAGGAAAGGAAGAGAAAGCAGTCATAAACCTGATCCCAGAAGAAGATATATGCCTCCTATCTCAATGGGAAATGTGGCATTTGGGCAAGATTCAAGAGTAGCAAGAATAAATTGTTGGCCAAATGGTGTGATAAATAACAACAAAGGTGAAGACATTCTAAATAATGGGATTGATTTTCTGCAAATCAAAGCAATAGCATTACCACTCCTTTATTAGATTAAAAATAAGTGGAAAACTGCAATACATATAAAGGAAAAAATAATATTTATTGTTCACATGGAAAATTTAGAAAATATAGAAAAATTATAAAATAAAAAAATTATAAAATTTTATAATTATAAATTATAAAAAATCATCTATAGTCCCATCACTGAGAGATAGTCGCTAGGTTCATTTTCTTGGTACTATACATGTAATCTACATGTATAATACACATGTGTAGGTACATTTTAAACAATTAAATCTTATTGTATGTCATTTGAATCTAGCTTTTTAATCACTTATTATGGCAGATACATTTTCCCATACCATTAAAAAGTCTCTGAAAACATCCTTCTTAATGTTACACATATACATCTTAATTCATTAAACCAATTCTCTATAGTTGGGCATCTCATAATTCTATTTTTTGCTACTATAAGTAGCTCCATGTTGTACAAATATATCATATATTTGTGAATATCTCTGATTATTTTATCATGATTAAACAACATTTTTCAGGTTCTTGATACACACTGCCATATTGTCTCTCAAGATGGTTGTATTCGTTTACCCTCCCATGAACAAGATACAAAAACAATCTTCTCACTGCTGGACAATAATATATATGTATATATTTTAATTCTACCAACTGAATAGGGTGGAAGGAGGGAAGCATGTTATTATTTGAAGTTCTTTCATTAGGTTGAATATTTTAACATGTTCCTTGATATGTTTATCTTTTATAAATCATCTTTTACATCCTTTGTCTTTTTTACTAGTGGTATGCTTGCCTTGTTGATTTTTAAGAGCTCTTTATATATTAAAAATATTAAATAATTTCATAAAACTACATTTGGACCTATTTTTCAAGGCCCAGACCAAATTATGCATCTTTTATTATGCCTTTCCTTACTCTATCAGCCCTAACTCAAGTCTCCCACTTCTAAACTCTAATACAATACAAACTCTAATAAACTCCCATTTCTAATACTCGAATACAACTCTGATACAGTATTGAATTATACACTGTTTGCAATCCTTTAGCTTTTTCTTTTAGCCCCTGTAACAACTTTTCAAAGGAGACTTCATGTCTTTTAACAACTACAAAGATGACCAATTTGACATCTCTGAATTCTCAGTGTCATTAGCTGTGCTACAGTTTTTATCTTCACTTAACATATGGTGACACTAGTGGGGTTCAGCCCAGGTTCCTCAGCCACTACATAGTTATCCTCAACACATGAGCAAGCTTTCTGATCCTCCAGTGTTGCTGCTTCTAGTTCTCACATTAGCATGTTTACATCAAGATAAAACATTTTCTCATTGGTTTATTTCATTATAATGTATGAGACAAAATTCAAAGAGACCTTGTGATAAGAAATAGAAACAAGCCAGAAATTTTGCATGTTTTGTAAAGAAAATTGAACTCTTTTTTTCTGATCATAATTTCTTTAATGACCCTTTGTCTTTAGAGTAAAGAATATCACATTTCCCCAAAACTTAATTTTATGGGTTGCTTACATATAAAACATTTACATGAGTCACCCCAAAATCACAGCATAAATAAGCAATGATGATAGAAATAAAATTAAACTTCCTATGACTTTCAACATTTTCTTCCCTCCTAAATCTTGGTCCAAGAGCCAAGTTTTTACAAATTATTTGGGTGTCCTGAATAAATGGCTTTATCTCTTTTTATTAGCAATGGGAACTTACCCAATGTTCACCCACAAAACAGATTTTATTTAAAAATCACTCTGAAACAGAGAAGACCTAGGGATGGTCTAGAATCTAGTGGATAGGAATTTGAAATCACTTCCTATGAGGGGGGAAACATTATCTAGCTATCTAGCTATCTATCTAGAGAGACAGAGAGAGAAAGAGAGAGGCTCATACTTGATTTGTCTACATTGTATTATTTTTGTGCAATCAAATATGATGTAGCTGGGGAGAGGACCAATGAGGAAGAAGAAACGTCATATGAAAAGATGAAATTCATGAGTCCTCTCTGAAACTGAGCAGTATGTGCTTTAGAAAGAACTTCAAGTTTTCCACTGGAGAAAAGGCCTGATTTGAAAGTTATTAACATAGCTGGACTTCCAGGCCTTCTGAAATGGTCTTTCATTTCCACTGGAAAATGCCCTGCTTGGGGAGTGGTGGTGTTGGGGAAGAGACTTCTTTGCCTACATCTCAGCTAATTTATATGCTCTCCAATGGAGGTCATATCGATATGAAGCCCAACCTCTGTCAGCTTTGTGGGTCCCTTAACCTGAGAACCTCAAACCCCATTGAGAGCTATTCATACTTGGCAGATTGATTTCTTCAGTCATTTTGTCATAGTAACTGACAATTCATTGCCATCCAAGTGTATCTGGGAGTACAATGCCCACATAAATATTGTTGGCAATTCTGAGCATATCCCTTTGTGGAAATGGTAGGTTAATTTACTTCTGCCACTCGACTTTCTATAGCTACGTTGCAGAAGATCATTTCCACTGGAGCCATATAGCTGACAGACTCAGCAGGGCTTGTTTCAAAGAAGCACAGAGTTCAGAATCCCCCATCAGTGAAGAATAAAATTAATCAAAGCTTCAAACACAGATTAATCTACCTCTATGGATGGGGTCAACAGGGACATAAAAACTTTGAAGAGAACCAGGTGCAGCCCAAGTCCTAAAACTATCCTAGAGAGTTTGGGGCATGGAAATAAAAGATCATAAGATCAGGAAATGGTCTCTACTTTAAAACAACAATAATCACAAAAGGGACAAAAGTCATTGAGCCTCCTTAATCACACCAGCCAATTTGAAAGGTACACTCTGAACTGTGCTGACTCACAGAGCAGGTGGGAGACTTCTTGAAAGCAGGGCAAAGAGCTCTCAGGCAGCCTTGGTCTGCGGAGGATTTTCTTGTTGCATCCCCAGCTGCTAATCCGACCACCATTGAATGAAGAGGCGGCCACAGTTGCAGCACAGCAGAATGAGCAAGAGCTTTCGGAGTAGACATTCCTGGATTTGATACCTGGATCCACCCCTTAGCCATAGTAGCCTAAGTCCCTTAACCTTTCTGAGCTCAGTTGCACTATATATAAAATGGGATTATTAAAGTACCCACTTTATGGAGTGACCATGAGGATTAAATGAGGTCATTTATTCATTCAATAAATGTCTTCTGAGTGCCTTATCTGCATTAGGCACAGCATTTAGGACTGGGAAATGAAAATGTTGGGGGTGGGGGGAAAAAGGTCTCTGTCTTTGATTTTAGTGCATCCAGTTAGAGCTCAGTGGGGACAGCTTGTTTCTGTTCCATCTGTTATAAGCAGGGCCCATTCAAAGACTGGGGCTGGAATCTCAGAAGGCTACCCCCACTGCGTCTGGTAGTTGATACTGAGTATGTCAGTGCTTCCTCACAACATGGTGGCAGGTTAAAGGGTAAGTGCCTGAGAAAGACAGAGCGCCACGCCAATGCAGTATCATTCTTATGACCTCGCCTCAGAAGACACATAGAACACTTCTGCCATTTCCCTTGGTTAGAGCAGTCACAAGCCCCACAGGGATTCGAGGGGAGGGAACATAGACCCCCGCCCCTCTGCAAAAGGAGTGACGTGGGATGGGATCCATATATTGATGGGGCCATCTTTGGAAAATACAATCTTCTATGCCATGTATAGGAAACAGCTTTATTAAGTATAAAGCATCATATGAATGATGTTGCTAACACTCAGGACTTCCACTTAAGTACTGCCTTGAAGATTTAAGGAGTGCTATTATTAAGCTCTGTATTTATTCAGTATTTATTGGTGCCCATTAAATGCAGGTTCTGTCTAAGATGCTTTCAAACACAGGAGCTCATTTCACCCATATAACAACCGCAAGAAGTAGGCCTATGATCTCTATTTTACAGGAAACTGAATCTCAGGGCATTTAAGTGACAGCTATTATTCATTCACTCAATAAATATGTATTAAATATCTACTTTCTGTCAGACAACATGCTCAAAGGGGCACAACAATAAGCAAAACAGACACAATCACTGTCTGATCTGGTGGAGATAAAAGTAAAAACCAAATACTGTAATCATAAAATAGACTGATTACCTTTATGATCAACGTTATGATAGAAGTACTCCCATGCAGATTGGAGGTCAAGGAAAGCTTCCTGGTGGAAATGACATTTAAATGATGCCTGAAGAAAGAGTAGGAGTGATATAGGGGTGTGGGGGCAGAAGAGCATTCCAGGCAGAGGGACCAGTTTGTGCAAAGGTCCTGTGGTGGAGGGTGAGGGGTATAACTGGAGCAAGGAGGGTGAAGAGGAGCTTGCTTTGAGATGCAGACAGAGGGGCAGACAGGCACAAAACCATGCAGATCACTGCCTGATCATAAGCCAGAAGCTGCAGAGTCAGGACTTGAACTTAGGGCTTCTAAGCACCCACTGAGGGCTATTTCAATCCAAGACAATTGCCATGGATTGTGTTAGGCAGAGAGCTACCTTCCTGCCATCTCCAAAAGATTATTATATAGGTTTGGGTGAAACACGTGTTTCCCCTCTCAGGTGACAGGCTCTTGAAGGGCTGTATTTTCCCTCTATGATTAATCTCTGTGTAGTATTAAAGTGTGGAGCCTGGCCGGGCTTGGTGGCTCATGCCTATAATCCTAGCATTCTGGGAGGCCAAGGCAAGAGGATTGCTTGAGCTCAGGAGTTCAAGACCAGACTGGGCAAGAGCAAGACCCCATCTCTACTAAAAATAGAAAAAATTAGCCAGGCACAGTGGTGCATGCCTATAGTCCCAGCTACTTGGGAGGCTGAGGCAGGAGAATGGCTTGTGCTCAGGAGTTTGAGGTTGTAGTGAGCTATGATGACACCATGGCACTCTCGCCTGGATGACAGAGGGAGACTCTCTCAAAAAAAAAAATAAGAAGAAATAAAGTGTGCAGCCTCAGCAAGTCCTGAGTAACTTAGTCAATTATTCCCAAACTGACAGTGAATAATGCAAGCTCCTCTAACAACTCCCTTGTATCAAACCCCAAGAGAGCAGATGCCCAAGCACTGATCTAAGAACAAGGAGGCTCCCTTGGAAACTGGATGGCACTTCAGTGTGTAAAAATGAGAAAGCAGGACCTTTTCAAGGCCTCAACCTGCCCCTCTGTGAAATGGGGGAAATTCTGCCCGATTACTCCCTGCCCAATTTATTAAAAATTAATAGCACCAAATCTAAACTAATCAGCTCAATTATACACCCAGTGCAGGAACAGTATCCTTTGCTGTTTGTGCAGAGGGACCAGTAAGGTGAAGTGGGTAAAACAGGAAGACCCTAGAGAGCAAGAATTGTGGTGTTGAGATGCACATCAGAAAATAATGTTTGCACAGAGTAAAGTGTTTACTACAGAGCACTCTTCCCAGCAGCCCTCTGGCCTTCTCACCCAGTAGCTAGAACTGTTTCCAAAATAGTTCTGCCAGGCTTTTGAAAGAAAACAGACTGGGTTCTCTGCTAGCAGTTGTTTAGGCTATTGGCACCTTGGATGTAAAATTTTTTCTCTTTCTCTTTAACCAAAGACAAATTACTGGGCTCTCAGACACAGAGGAAAAACGGTTCCTTAGCAATAGGCACTGTGTCAAAGGTATAATGATTGTTCACAATTTTCAGATCTGTGTCAAGTGATAGAATGATTAAACCATGATCCTCTACATAAATCTCTTCCTCATGCATTTATTCATAACCAAATTTTTAAAAACCCAACTTAAATGAAAAGAATTAAAATTGCTCACCAGAGCCAGGTGAAGAATTTCAGAGTTAAAAAGAAAGGACACCCACTTTTCCAATCCACCTCAGCAAACTGCCCAGAGCTTCTTACGTAGTAACTCAGTCATTTATCTGGCAACAAGACCATGACAGTTTTTATCTTAAACAGCTATTATTGATGAGCTACACCTGGAATTTCCATTCACTTATGAGAATTATGACTTCAGCTACAGACTTCTCACCTGTGATAAAACTTGGTGAGATAATTCTTAACTTAGAAACCCTCAATATAGCCACTGAGATGAAACTAGGCTGGAATTAAGAAGGCAGTTAGGAAAAGAGTTTATCTTTAGGGGAAAATATCTTCACTGTAGTTTTTCACTTTGGTAATTCTTTCATTGTGAAAAGAGTCACTTTAATAGCATACATTGATGTGCTCCTGTCTAGGAAACAGTACATTTCACACCATAGCCATCTACATTTTCTGGGCATAAGGCTGAATTTCTTACCATGTTTCAGTGCCAGAGTAGGTTACACTACTGTCATAGGGTGCCAGTAAACTATTGTGAAAGGTTTTTTTAAAAAAGTAAGCTCATAAGCAGATCCGATGCAATGGTTAAGTTGCTGCTTATAACTAAAAATACCCTGAGAACATTATGATTATGATCCCATTGTTACCAGAACAAAAAATTTCCTGATGTTTTCAGACTAACCCATGTAGCAGCAAACCAATCAATCAACACACTGTTGATCTTGTAACTAGGAACTATATGTGACATATGTGGCAGCCCAGGCTAGGGTAAGAGCATTGTGGACCTTAGAAAGCAAGGGAAGTCGTAAGGGAAGATGACACTGGAGAGCCCTGCAGTGCCTGGCTTTGTACACAGGATCTAAAAAAGTACTCTATGGCCCTTGCTTTCCTAGAGACTCAACCTGTGACCATGAGCCATTACTGTGAACACATTCAAACAAATCTCCATTTGGTTACAAATCAATGAATAAATATTTACAATGGCAAAAAAATTAGATATCATAAAAAATAGTTATTTCCATGGGGCTGGAAATGAGAACTTAATTATTGTACTCATGGGGTCTAGCATCCATATTTGTGGTAAAAACATCCATCTGTCTATTTATTTATGGTGATGTATCAGACATGGTGTTGGACACCTGAAATAAAGTGACAAACAACAGACATTTTCCTTGCCATCATGGAGCTACAACCTGGGAGGAATGCACTCAATGAACTTGTAAGTTTGAAAACGGAGTATGTTATAAAGGAGAAATGCCAGGTGCCATAGGACCCAATTTTTCTGTTGGGTGTGGTTAGGGAAGTTTTCCTAGAAGAAATGACTTTTAAGCATCTAATGCTGAGATCTTAGGTTATGGGGAGTGTGAGGAAGGTAGAGTGTCCCAGGCAGAGAGAACAGCATATATAATAGCCCCTATGGTGGAAAGACAATGCCTAACAAATTTATCGGGAGGAATAGAAGATTCCTAGATTATATTCCATGCAGCAAGAGTGTAGGGTAAAGAGATGGAAGCTGAGGTTGGAGAGATTGCCAGGGGCCAAAACGTGACAATTTGCAGACCAGGTTACAGCATTTGGATTTTATCTGAAATTCAGTGGGAAGCCATTGAGGGTTTTTAAACAGAAGAGTGACAAGAAATTTACATTTTTAAAAGATCCCTCTGTTGAAGAATGAAGAAGGGTTTTATCTGGGCCAGAGAGGATGGGGAGAAACCAGGTAGAGGCTGTTGCAGTACCCCAGGTAAGACATAATGCTGGCCTAGCTGAGGATGGTGGCATTTGTTCTACTTGTTTTCCCAGATTAATACGAACCACATTTTCTACATTTTATCTCATTATGTAGCATGATCAAACTATCATAGATAAGTTAGACCAACTATTTTTATACAGTTCACTCCCACTTTATTAAATGGATACAATCCAAGTACTAAAATTTCTAAATTTACAGAGAATTCTATGGAAATGGGAAAATTTTTAGAGGACTCGGGATATATTAGGATGGCTCAATTATATGTTGATGAATCTAAAACTCGATATACTCTAAATAATAATGAATGCTTACCTTCTGTATGCCCTTCTTTCTTTCCTCTTTTTTTTTTAAAAAAAAAAACCACTATAACTGTCTTAGTAATGGTTGTTCCTCACTTGACATTCTAAGCTTGGGTGAAGCCAAATGTCTTTAACTTCAAAGAATGCTGATTTGAGGTTCTCCGGATCTGATTCAAGCATTGAAAACAATAATAAAGAAAACAGGAGACTTGATTATGGGAGAAGGCTCCTCTCAAACCCACCACTGGGTTATTAATAATATATTATATTATATATATAATATATTAAAATAAATATTAATAATTCTGAAGCAGCTCAGATGGCAGCTAAAAGAATTCATGCTGCATTGAGAGTAGGGGCATGAAAAGCATCACATTTCCCATCAGATTGTGTTTGATTCTACGTATGTTCTAATTGCCTAACTTGAAACTGCAAATCCCAGTATATCCTGTTATGACCCCAAGTAAAACTAGTCATCAATCCTTAATTTGTTCAATCAAATATTTATCATCTACCATGTGTGAGGCAAATTTTCACAGGAGTGACTATGTGAAATGGCTCTGTCAATCTACATAAAATCTACTGCAGGATAAAAATGAAAGACAGAGAATTTTTAAAGTGATATTAAGGAAATAGCTTTTTTCATATCACAGCTATGGTAAAACTCAACAGTTCAGAATAACTGGGGGTGGACAAATAAAATGTGAAAATGTTACAGTAACAAGTCAATACTTCCATTTCAAATAAAATTCAGGAGTACTTATGACCAAAGTGATTCAGAAAATACTGGAAATTAAATATGGACTTCTAGGAAAATGTCAGGAAAATATATGCCACATTATTATTAATGAAATGAAAATATAGGCAAATACAACAAATTTAGTGGTAATTCAGAATTCAACTTTTTAAAAAATACAAATGAATTGCTTTAGTAAGCCAAATAGAATCTAGAAAAATACAGGATCATTATAAACATTATGACCTGTGGCCTGACTTATCAAAATATTTTAAATATCCCTTATAGATGGTAAACTTCTCAAGGGCAAAGTTGATGTCATATTTACATTTTTATTTCTAGACCAGGGAGAGGTCTTGAAAATAAGAGGCATTTGGAAAATTCCTGGATGAATGTCCAAATCTTTTAAAAGCTTAATCTGAAAGTTCATTTATAATTAGCCATACTTAATAAAATTGCCATAAAAGTTAGGAATGAAAAAAAGCATAAATATTTTCAAGATGAAAATTTCTTAAGAACCATTCAATCTTTTTTTCCATTCATTTATTTATGTGCAAACTTTTTTATCATGGTAAATAAAAAACGTACAAAATTTACCATCTTAACCATTTTTAAATGTACAGTTTAGTAGTGTTAACTATATTCACACTGTTGTGAAACAGAACTAGAAGTTTTTCATCTCGAAAATCTGAAACTCTATACCAATTAAACAACAATTTTCCTTCCCCCTCCCCACAAGAAGCATTAAATCTTAAGAGCTCCTGTGATAATGGGTACTTTGAAATCCTGATCAACTCTAGATAGTCTGGTTTCAACATTAAAGACTATTGATTCCTTGGTTACACAGCCTTCTTTCTAGAACATCTAACTTGTATAATTTAAGGTCTGATTATCCAATTTGTGAATGATCAGAGTCCCTTTCCTGACCATATATTGCCCCATGGCCATGGATTCTAATCTACCATCTCCCTTTTCTCCAGACGGCAAAGTAAAGGAAATTCAACTCAGTCAGCATCCCTCCCTCCTGCTCCATTTCATGCTTTCTCTATCTCTTCCTCCTTCCCTTTCCTCCCTTTTACCAATTTTTGTTAATTTTTATTTATACGAAAGTAATATACATAATTTAGAATGTCAAATAGTACTGCAAGGCTTATGCTATGGTTTGAATGTGTCCCCCAGAGTTGATGTGTTAGAAACTTAATCCCCAATGCAACAGTGATGAGAGGTGGGACCTTTAAGAGGTGATTGGGTCATGAGGGGTAAATGGATTAATTCCATTACTAAGGGAGTTTCTGACGAAAGGATGAGTTCCACTCCTTTCCCCTACCCCACCCTTGCCCTTTTGCATTCCTCCAAGAGACATAAAGCAAGGAGGCCCTCACCACATGTGGGACCCTTGACTTTGGACTTCCCAGCCTGTAGAGCTGTAAGAAATAGAACTCTGCTCTTTATTAATTACCCAGTGTCAGGTATTCTGTTACAGCAGCACAAACAGACTAAGACAGAAAAGCATCAGTGCCCTCCTCTCCCCTCCTGTCCCCCCATCCCACTCCCCAGATAGAACTATTTTTATATATTTTTTAACAGTTTCTTCTGGTATTTACTTCCATATTTCTAAATAGTTTGCATCTAGTTCTATTTATTGATTTGTCCACTTAAGACATTATCTATTGACTTTCTATGATGGACCATGAAGATTTACTCCTCTTGCTCAATGCTCCTCACCCATTCTCCTATAATAATTATATCACTATTTTTGGTGAAATCACCATTGCATGTTTACTACAAGCATGCAAATATTGTTCATTGTTGTGCTGGTATTACACTATGGTTATACGTCCTATATTGTGTAACTTTTAAATTTTCCCTACAGCTGATAATTTCTTCTTTTTTGTTTGCATAGCTTTCTATGTAACTGTCATTAGTTGTTCCAAAACTCTCCATCAACATTATAAAACACCTCTAAATACTGTTCTCTTTTACACATGCTCAAATGTATTAGGTGACAAAGATTCTCTCCTTGACCCTACTTAGGCTCCCCTGGTCTTCACATCGGCCTGCTTTCATGTTTCTCTCTGCATCGTCCAATTTCAGCAAGAATCCACATGTCAGTTTAGCAGTAATCCCTCCTTCACCCTCGATATCTGACCACCCTTGCCTGCCTTTAGCAAGAATCCTATCAGGTCAGTTTAGCCAGGATCCACCCTTACCCCTGATGTTTCCTCTTGGTAATTTTCCATTCACTGACCCCCCACCCTGCTCCTTGGCTATAAATTCCCTCTTGCCTATGTTGTATTTGGAGTATGAACCCAATCTCTCTTCCCCACTGCAAATTCCATCTCAGTAGTTCCTACACCTATCACGATAGCTTTCCCTTGAATAAAGTCTGCCTTATTGTGCTTAACAAGTGTCATTGAATAATTTTTTCTTCAACACGGGTGACTATCAGCTCTGTTCTCCCCTGGAGCCTTCCATCCTCCTACTCCTCTCTGCATCCTCGAGTCCTGCTGTCCCTGGACTTGCCCCTGCTTCTCTCTTGGGTTGGATCCCTTATTTCTAGAACCCTATGTCTTCTCCTTTCTTGGTTTATCCCCTCTTTTGGTAAAGCACCTCTTCCTGAAGCTTCTTGAGAAAGGGTGGAAGGGAGGTTTCATTGCTAAGAGTTCACTCATTTCTAAGACCCTTGCTCCACTGCAATCTCCTTTAAGGCAGAGGCCATGCGCTATTTTCCTTTTAGTCTCCCAGGCTTGTCACCCCTGTTCCCCCACCAGTCATTCTTCATCACAAGACTCTGAATTGATCTTGGTAATTTATATGCTTACCTGTCTATTGTCTTTCTGCCTTGCATACTTAATTAAACCAATGTATTTTCAGTTCATAGGATCCCCTGCCCAGCCCACCTCACTAAAACCATTGAATGAATGATTAACAAATAAAATTGGTAGTGTAGAAAGAGCATGAGTTTGGGAGTTAGACAGCCTTATGCTCAAATATTGGCCTTGTGCTTTCAGTTCTGAGACTTTGAAGAATGTACTTAACATTGCTGAGATTCCATTTTCTCATTTGTCAAATAAAAGTAACTATTTCTCATTTTTCAAATCAGACAATGATGCTGATGCATTTGGGGTTGAAATGTCATGATATCTGTAACTTACCTTCAAATGGCTTGGTCCTCCCCTCCCCAAATGTATACATACACATGCAGAGAACAGATGTGGCAAAATGGTGACAATTAGTGAACCCAGGTAAAAGGTATATAGGTGTTCATTGCACTTTTCTTTCAACTTTTCTCTAGGTTGACATTTTGCAAAATACAAATTTGAGGGCGAATAAAAGGCATAGCTACCTCATAGGGTCTTTGTTAGAGTGAAAGGAATCTAAAGATGAAGCACCTAGCACAGTGCCTGGCAGTACCAGATGCTCAACAAATGTTAATGTCCTTCATTCCAACTGTAGACTGGAGAAATATAAAGGAACTGAGATCTATGAACCATCACAGCTTGGCCTTCAGCCAGCCCTGGAGAGGACCCCCTTCTGACTTCACAACTCAGTTCTAGAAACTTGTCTCTTGACTTTGCTTCCTGTGGTAGACCCACAAATGGCCTCCTATAAGATATTCACATCAACTCCCTGGAACCTATGAATGTTACTTTATTTAGTCAAAGGCTTTTACAGATGCAATTAAATTAAGGATCTTGAGATGATCATCGTGGGTTATCCAGGTGGCCCTAAATCCAATGACAAGTGTCCTTTTAAGAAACACACAGAGGAGAAAAGATAGGAGGAGGCAATGTGGTGACAGAGGCAGAGATTGGAGTGATGTGGCCACAAGCCAAGGAAGCCAAGGAATGCTGACAGCCACCAGAATTTGGAAGAGGCAAAGAACTCGATTTCCTCTTAGAGCTTTCAAAGGGAGCACAATCCTCTAATACCTTGAGTCTGGACTTCTGGCCTCCAGAGTTTTAAGCCACCAAGTGTGTGGTAATTTGTTAATGAAGTGCTAGGAAACTAATACACTGCCCCAGCCGAGTTCTCAACTGGCGCTCCTATTTGTGTAGCCCAGCTCTGCCTAAGTCTTCCCATATCTCTCCTCTAAGCTCCTCAGCCTTGCCACAGGCACCCCTTTATCTCTCACCTGCCCACCTGGCAGCATCTCACTCAGCTGTTTGCCGTAGCGTCTCTCTGGTGCCAGCTACCTGCTTATCTGCTCTTTGTGTGTGACTTGTCCTTCATACCTCTCAAGCCCCACTCTTGTGGTCCAGCTCTCTGGTTCCTGGGGTCTAGTTATCTCTAATCTAACTAACCCTACCAACTACTATGTCCTGGTTATGAGATTTTTAATGTACAAAAACCATGAGCATAATAATCTATGGTGAAAGAAGTCAGACAGTGGTTGGCTTTGGCGGGTGGGGGAGACCTGACTAGGAAGGTGCATAAGAGAACTTTCTAGTGTGATGGAAATGGTCTGTGTAGTGATAGAAATCTGGGTTACATGGGTGTTTGCATTTGCTGAAAGTTATCAAACTGGAACACTTAAGATCTGTGCATTTCATTATATGTATGTAAATTATTCCTCAACCAAAAAAATTAAAAAATTAAAAAGAGCAAACCTGCTTATAATAAACAGACTTAGAAGAAAATGAAAGTCCCTTGGTTAGTTCAGGTTTTCTCACCTTTGGCACTACTGCTGTTCTGGGTCAGACAGTTTTTTGAGGGGCTGTCCTACGTACTGTCTAACAGCAGCCCTGGCCTCTACCACTAGATGCCAGTAGCAACCTCTCCACCAACCCCCAAATCTGTGACAACCAAAAATGTCCCCAGACATTGTCAAATGTCACCTGAAAGGAAAAATCACCCCCAGCTAAGAAATGCTGGGTTAGTTCAAATGTAGTGTTCAGCCATATCCAAACTATGCAAAGTGACTTGTGCACAATATGATCGGCTTTGGGGGACAAACTGAGAGTGGCCTGCCAAGAAATATTTCTCTGAATGGAAAAAAAAATGTGGGTCACCAGGGATATGGTCATGATCTGATATTTCTCCAATTTTCAGTTGTAGCTGTAGAAAGAAAAAGAAGTAGAAAAACACCTATAGAATAAGAATGCCAAAAACAGTAGTAGTAGTGGTTCTTTTAGCAGTTGTGGAGGTGGTAGTGATATAATACTATTGATTACTAATATTTACATATATAGATATATAAAAGTAAAATAAGTTTTAAAATCCTTTAAAATCCACCAATTTATTTCCAATAATAACTCTTTGAGAAAGGTAGATATGATATTTATTTTCTCTACTTTATAGATGATAAAATTGGGGGACAAGGGTTAAATGACTGCCCAAGGTCACAGTGAATTAAGGGAACAGCTGGAACCACAACCCTAGCCTTGGTTTCATGTTTTCCCACCCATCACCTTCTTCCTACAAACACTAGTTCTGGGCCCCAGCATCACCTGGAGGCAGGGTCCAAATTAGAGAAAACTGTGTGCCCGGAAGCAAATAAGCCATCAGTCCCTGAAGGGCTGGCCCTGCAGACCCAAGTTCACATATATGAATAATGAATAGTAAAAAAATAATAATTTTACTTCAGAAACAGTAGTCATTAAAGATTTTCTTCTTCATTACGATGTCTGAGGAGCACACTTTGCAGGGATGTATGTGCAGGTAAGATGACCGTGGTACCCAGCACAAAGGGAAGCTCAGGGAATCCCAGAGAATGTTTCCCTGAGATGGTAAACTTGGTCATCAAGCCAGGACTCTTCGTTTCTGAGAATCCTTTCTGTATTGCAGTCTCTGGAAAGGCAGGGCCTCATTGCCTCTTTCTTTACATGCCCCTAAGTAGCTTTTATGTAATAGATACACAACTGGCATTTAGCGAATTAAATATATTTTAGAGGTATAGAAATCTCTGAACATGCTTTCACAAGGACCCTGGACTTAGCTCTGGTCTTTATCAGTAGACATCCTATTTGCCTGGTTTATTCCCCACCAACTGATTAACTTGCCTGAAACACTTGTTTCATCAAGACTCTCCCACGCTTGAAAGTTTCCAAAAGTTCTTTGCTTCCTATGGCCTAAATCCCAAAGGATTGGGTTTGGCTTTGAACATGTCCCACAATTTGACAGCAGCCAATTTATCCAAAGTGATCATCTACTTCCCACAATTTCAACCCAGTGTTGCAGCCATACCAGAATCGTCACAAGCTCCATCCGGAACCATACCAGCCATACCAGAATTATCACAAGGCTTGGAAAGAGCCAAATGGGTCAAGCTCTTTCCAAGCCTCTACCTTGTGGATTCTTGGGGGTGCAAGGGCTTTCTTTTAAATAGGGTGTTCAGGGAGGAACTCACTAATAAAGTGAGATTGGAGCATTGACCTGAGGCATGTGAATATCTGGAAACTGAGCATTCCAGACAGAAGGAACAGCCAGGCAAAGGCGCTAAGAAGAGAGTATGCCTGCCATAGCTCAAAGAGCTGCAAGGAGACCAGCGTGTCTGGAGCAGAGAGAGAGGGAGAAGAGTAATAGAGATGAAATCTGAGACAGACGGGCTGGTGAGTGAGGCAGAGCAAGGCTGCAGAGGGCCTGTGGGCTTTTGTGAGGACTTTGGCTTTTATTCTGAGATGGGACACATTGGAGGGTTTTGAGCAGAGATATGACAAGATATGATTTGGCATTTTTATTTATTTATTTATTTTTGGAGATAGGGTCTCACTCTGTCATCCAGGCTAGAGAGCAGTGGCGTCATCATAGCTCATTGTAACCTCAAACTCCTGGGCTCAAGAGATCCTCCTGCCTCAGCCCCCCGAGTACCTGGGACTACAGGCGTGTGCCACCACTCCTGGCTAATCCTATTTTTAGTAGAGATGGGATCTCGCTATCTTGGGATCAGGCTGGTCACAAACTCCTCTGACTTACATCTTTAAAGGGCCACTCTGGCTTCTGTGTTAATCATAGAGTGTTGAGCACAAATTAGAAACAGGGACTCTTACAGTAATGGGGGCAAGGACCAGCAGGCAGTGGTGCAGGTGGTGAGAAGAAGTGGTCAGATTTGCAGATGTATTTAGAGGGTAAAGCCTGTAAAAATCCCTATCTTCAAGCCGTATCTCAAAAGGATGGGTAGGAATGAGCCAGGATTGAGAAAAACCATTGCATAAACTCTGAAGCACAGACTAGCTTGGCTGGTTCAAGGAACCAAAGGCCAAGGCAGCTAGAGCTTAGAGAACTGAGAGCCGATGGAGTAAGAAGCTGGCCAGGTGGGCAGGGGACAGATGAGCATGGGCACAGTAGGCTACGGGAATGAGTCCCTGATGGGTTTCAAGCAGGAGCATGTTTTGATGTAATTTATGTTTTCAAAGGTCACCCTACTAGGCAGAGACTAAATAAACGGTGAGTGAGCCATTAAAGAAGTCATATCTGTATTCAGCCAAATCAGAGTTCCTCTAGCAGTTCTTGTTCTGCTTGCTTGGGGCCATGTGGAATCAGTCTTGTTTCCTTCCCTGAGATTCCGTGCTGTCCTCAGAACCCATCCATTTTGTTCAGCACCTTTCACAGTTACCCACTACTGAGTGTAACATTGCAGCTGAAGCCCACCCAGAGCAAAACCAAACAGGCTGTTCCAGGGTCCGAGCCTCCAGCCTGTGCAGCAGCAGGAGGAGCCTCCCGCCATGCCCTGCATGCTGCTGCTTGCAGACCCATGAGTACCACAATCATTTTGGCCCTCAGGCTTAATGGCTTCCCACTAATGCTCAGCCTGTGCAGGAATATTGGGAATATATAGGTATGGGCGTGGGAATGTGTTTGTCTTGTTTCCCCGACAGTTAATAAGATATTGGAGGGAAGGAGAATGAGTTAACTTCTCTCTCAGTACCTAGCATAATCTTTTGCATAAAAGTTGGTGATTCTCTTTCAGAGTAAATGTAAAAGAAATATTAAGTATACCATGACTAGCTAATTCGAGAATAGGACTTGTATTAAGTGGGTACTAATTTCTACACAAAATTAGTATTACTGCTGAAAGGGTTTTTTTTAAAAAAGCTATTGGAGGCTCACCTTTGTTAATAGAGGGTAGGGAATACAGAGCTCAAAGAAAGGGGGTCCTCGGCTGGGTGGGCACTCCCAAAGCAGCAGAATCACATAAAACAGACTTTCCCCTCTGCTATGCTATATTAGGCTCTTATTCTTGATATTCCTAAACAAGGGCATTTTCTAATTGTCATCCTGGATATAATCAAGTGAAGGGAAAATGAAATTAACATTTGTTGAGCACTTACCATAGACATTTCTTCTGTAGCAGGAAGTTTTCCAGATAAAATTTGGAATTAACCATGCAATCAGTTAGAAAATAGGATTTGCCCTGCTATTGTTTTTAATGTATCTCCATCTGGAACTTGTAGAAATAGAAGCATTTGAGCCAACGTGGCAGCTTCATTTGAAAAATGAAGCTTTGGTGCTTTATTTATTACAACAGAGAATGATAAGAGAATAAAAATGGTAAGAATAAGTAAGAAGTACTGAAGATAGTGTCTGTAGTACTGTGAAAAGAAAGGTCTTTATTCTTGAGCAAAAGCTGGAAGTAATCAAAGCTGGATTTGCTAAGTAACATTTATAGCTATATTTAAAATTTCTTTTCTATTATTGAAATTTTTACAGGAAAAATAACTTTGGTATTGAAAATTGGAATTCATGAACCCTTAGCCCTCTTTCATCCATTCTGTTTTTATAACGTGGTTTTTAAAAATAGCAAGACTCGGATCCTGCTGGCACAGTCACCACCACGTACAGGCAGAACCAGGCTGTGCTCAGCAAGTTCTTATTGAATAACTGCCCTGAGTCAGAATAAGTCATGAAGGGCCTGAGTTTTATACCTTATACCAATTACCTTATTTCTCTATGAAACAGCAAATAGACCTGAAATTCTTTTCAGAGACAGCCAGTGAACCTGAGTAAATCAGAACTGAACCCATATATTTCTGAAACTATGATGTCCTTTGACTGGAACCTGAACCAAGGGGACTATTTCACTTGGGGCAGAGATGCCCTGCTCCTCCTCTGAACCAGATCCTACCATCTGAGCCATGAGCTAAGACTCCTAAAGCCCCAGAAGGAGGTCATTTTTCCTGGGAAGAGTTAAACCCTTGAGAGAATGGGCCTTCCCTCAACTCCAACCCTTCCTGGGCCAGAAAAATAGCTCTGGGAGCCCCAGAGGGGGTTTTGCTCCTCTGACTTCTCACACACTCTTCTTTCAAATGAATTTAAACCTTTTCTTGTCCAAATCCCTGCAGAAGGAAAAAAAAAAAGTAACCACTCTGCAGTTTTTCTACTATTATGCAAATCGATTAATCAGGCAATGCTCCTGTGAGAATTAATTTATATTTGAATCCAACGAGGCCTGGATGCTTGCTAACTGAACCCCCAGGCCAAGGCCTCAGCTAGGTAGCACCTCATATTATTCCTTTGACGAAATGTGAACTGACATAAATACTATGGCTCCCTTTCAATCCGATTACCCCGTTACCTCACATCAATGCTACCCCAGCCATCAGATTCTGGCGTCTTTCCTTTCACCGGCTCCAGGAACAACGGACAACCCCTCCTTGATAAACAAGCACCCACTCCTAACCCATCATCCTCACTCAATGGGCTCTATTCGACAAGGTATTTTATTTTGTTTGTAGGAATCAAGGACTAAAAACCAGTTCAAAATCAAGCCTGGCTGGGGCTGTTCTTTCAGAGCTACCCTTTCACACAGTCACTAAGGGCCTCTGGAAATAACACCCCTGAAGTATCCACCCTTTAATGGACATCATCCCCCTGGGATGCCCCCTCTGCTTTACCTCCCTCCCTTCACGTCTTACGAACTCTTTTTAAAACACACAAAAAACAAACAGCAGCACAGGTTTCCCTGGGTTTGCGTGACCTGAAGCTCAGTCAAAATGAACCTACGTTTTAAACCATACCTTTGTACTAAACTCATGTTGACAACCACTAAATTCTTTCCGTTGCTCTGCATAGAAACTTAAGGGGGAAAAAAACCCGAGATTTATTTCTTTCCCCGTGCTCCCCGCCTCCTTTTAAAACTCTGCACATTTAAAAAGCTTGGCTAAACAATCCACCAGGTGGGGGGAAAGTTTTCTATGTGGGCAGCTCAGTTTCTGGAGCCCCTACCTTAGTAATTAGATTAACAGGCAAAATGTGAATAGCAGCAACGACAACCCCCACTCCCTCGTGCTTATGCCATTTGTGCACATAACTGATAGCAAAATATCTCGAATGGTGGCAGGAGAAAAAACCACATGGATTTTTGAACTGTTCTATGATAAAAATGTAGATGGGAGGAAGGAAACAAAGCAAGCTTTATTGTAAAAAAGCAACCCCAAGTAATTGCAGTACTTGGTTTTTGAAGGAAGGGTCAGAAGTTATATATGAATGTAAATTGGAGCTGTGGGTATGTTTGTTAGCTTTGTAGTAAATCAGTTTAAGTATGTCTGTGCCCCTTTGTAGCATAATCTAAAATAGAGGGGAGTGACCCTGAGTTGATCAAGGCAGGAATACCTTCTCGAACCAAAATCCCTAGGGGTTCTGAATTTGAGAAACCCTCTGAAACATATTTTAACTTAATATGTATATTAAGAAACTGTTCACTTTTTAGAAATAAGAGAAAGCAAAATAAGTACTAAGAATTGAAACACATGAACACTCACTCAGCTGCCTACAAGGACAATTATGGTTTTTGCCAAATACCATTCATATTTTTTTCAAAGCAATTTGCTTTCTGTTATCCCAGAGGACATCTCTGTCTTCACATAAAGTAGACTTCCATTCAAAAGTAGAAAAGGCATCGAGTAAACACATTAGACTGTGGTAATTCATTTTTATCGAAAGGAATACTCCCTTTTGCTCTCACTCTAACCCTGAGCCTTTGAGCAAATGTCTCAAATTTGTTGCTTAGTGTCTGCCAAGTGCAGGTTTAGTAGCTATATAGGAATGTTGTTTTATACCATATTTTTAATAAAAAATAAGTGCAACTCCTTTTTTCCATCCCTTTGTTCTGGTTGTTCATCGTTCATTCAACAAACACTCATTCAGGATCTACTGATGGCTAGATGTGTCTGCAGTGGCAGGCTCTCAAGAGCGTCTAGGACAACCAGTGTAGGGAAGATCCCTTTCACTCCACATCCTTCCTTTACCTACAACTTAGGGCCACGGGAATGTTCTCCTGCAAGCTCAGCCCTACTCAGTCCTGCCTCTCAACAGGAAACATAGTGGAGACTTACTTCACCAGCCTAGAGGACTCGGCCTCCAGTCTCCCTCATTGTTGCCGCTTCCTCTGGTGACAAAGGCTCCCTGGCCACCCTGACTGGCCTTGCTCCCTAGGTTTCCATAACTGACCCTTTGTCTTTGTCCTCTTGTTCTCCAGTCCCTTCCCAGGTCACCTGCCTGCCCAGAACCAGAACTGCTCCAAACTCAGGGCCTGCTATCCTCTAACCTAGAGGTTCTCAACTGGGGATGATTAGACCCCCCCATGGGAACGTCTGCCAGTTTTTGGAGACACTATTGATTGTCATGATGAAGCGTAGAGGGATGTGCTACTGGCATCTAGTGGGTAGAAGCCAGTGATGCTGCTAAACATCCTACAATGTACCACACGGCCTGCCACAACAAAAACTGATGTTAAAAAAAACCTTGCTGTAACCAGTCCTTTCCCCAGTCCCACAGTCCTTTCCCCAATACCCAGGCTGCTGGGTAGAAACATGGACTTTGGGTCGGATCACCCTGGTCTAAATCTGCCTCTGCCACTAAATGAACTATATGATCCTCAGCAAGCTACTTTATACTTTTTGAGCCTCAATTTGTCTACAAATGGACTTGTGAGGAGACAAGGAAATAAAATACATAAAGTACTAGCACAATACTCACTAAATGGAAGCTATCATTATTGCTGCACTATGTTCTATATCCCTAAATCTATCCCTGAGTCTGTATTTAATGGCAAACTCTGTCTATGATTTTCCCCATGCTCAGACAGGTGCCAATGTGCTGGCCCACACTCTGCTCCAGGCCTGAAGGCATTATTAATACGCAGAAATCTTTCATACACAAGTTGGCCTCGAAACCTCCCTACATGGTATTTAGACAACAACTACTAATTAGTGAGATTCAGCACATGAATTGAAATCTAGTTGACATCCTTGGTCCATATGCTATCTCTTAGTAGAAGTTATCTCTTGCTAGCAATAGTGAGTTCCCTGTCACTGGAAGTGCTTAAGTAAGGGTGACATGAAAGGGATTTCATGGAGAGGATCCAACCATTGGATGCATGTCTGCATAACCACCTTGGCAGCATGAGACCCACACGCCAGATTGGCAGCCCATATGTTCAAAACCCAAGGCACAGGGAAGATGATTTTGGTGAGTATGTTAGTCAAGGTAGGATGAATTCTCTGATAACTCCAAAATGCTTATAATAAAAGCTTCTTTCTTGCCATGCTGCAGTTTGATGCCAGGTGGGTGGCTCTCCTCAATGGCTCTCTTCCAGTGACTCAGAGATCCGGGTTTATTCCATCTTGTGCCACTGCACCCCAACATGTAGCCTCCATGTCCCATTGTAAGAAGAAGAGAGAAGGAATTGTCCATAGGGAACTTTATATGCCAGGCCTGAAAGTGGTGTACCTCACTTCTGCCCACATTCTATTAGGCAGAACAGAGTCACATGGCTCCATCTAATTGCAAGAGAAGCTAGGAAATGTCTAACTGTGTGCCCATTAAGAGGAGAAGAATGGGTATTGATAAGCATAAGCAGTATCTATGATAGAGTAATTAAAGAAAGAACCCAAACCAGGGGTGGGACACAGTAGTAAAGGGCAGCTACTAAGGGTCATCCATGGGTCTAACTTTCGGTAAGGAACATTTCACGCATTATGCTTTAACATGTAGTAACGGACATTGTCTGTTGCCTAACAAAAGCCACACCTCCTTTTTAAATTTTATTTTTTCTTTACAGATGGGGTCTCACTCTGATGCTTATGGGCTGGAATGCAGTGGCATGATCATAGCTCACTGCAGCCTGGACCTCCTGGGCTTAAGCAATCCTCCTCCGCTGTTCATCCTTCAAATTGCAGTTTAAATACTACTTTCACTTCATTCAGTCTTAGTCAACTTATATTTTTTCTTCTTGGGATTATATATATTAAGTGTTGGCACATACTAGCTGTGTGACCTTGAGTCCAGTTACTTAGCCTGTCTGTTCCTTAGTTTCTTCAACTGCCTCATCTAAAATGAGCATAATAACACCCACCATAAAAGAGTGTGAACAATGTACATTGCTAGAACAGTAGCTGGCGTATATTTAGATACTAAAAAGTTTCTGCATGGCAAAGGAAACAATCAATAGAGTGAAGAAACAACCTACAGAATTGGAGAAAATATTTGTAGGCTATATGTCTGATAAGGAGTTAATATCCAAAATATATAAGGAATGCAAACAACTCCATAGCAAGAAAACAAATAACCCAATATTTAAAATGGGCAAAGGATCTGAATAGACATTTCTCAAAAGAAGACATACAAGTAACCAACAGGTACATGGAAAAAATGCTCATCACTATCAGGGAAATGCAAATTATGATCACAATGAGGTATCACCTCACACCTGTTAGAATGGCTATAATCAAAAAGACAAAAGATGACAAGTATCGATGAGGATGTGTAGAAAAGGTGTGCCTCACACACTTTTGGTGGGAATGCAAATTAGTACAGCTGTTATGGAAAACAGTATATAGGTTGCTCAAACAATTAAAAATAGAACTACCATATGATCCAGCAATCTCATTACTGAGTATATATCCAAAGGAAAGGAAATGAGAAAGTTGAAGAAATATCGGCACCCCCATGTTTATTGCAGCATTATTCGTAATAGCCTAGATAGGAAACACACACACACACACACACACACACTGGAATACTATTCAGCGTAAAAAAACATGTCATTTGCAACAACATGAATGAACCTGAAGGACATTATGTTAAATGAAATAAGCCAGGAACAGAGAGACAAATACTACATGTCTTAGCCCATTTTGGGCTGCTATAACAGAATACCACAGAGTGGGTAATTTATAATGAACAGAAATTTATTAGGCTCACAGTTCTGGAGGATGGGAAGTCCAAGAGTATGGCGCTGGTGTCTGGCAAGGGCCTTGGTACTGCGTCACCCTATGGTGCAAGGCAGAAGGGCAAGAGTGAGAGATCAAACTCGCAGTCTCAAGCCCTTTTATAATCAGCATTAATTCATTCATGTGGGTGGAGCCCTCATGACCTAAACACCTCCCCTTAGGGCCTGCCTCTCAACACTATTGCACTAAGGATTAGGTTTCCAACACATGCTTTTTGGGGACACATTCAAACCACAGCACTGCATGATCTCACTCATATGTGGAATCTGAAAAAGTTGATCTTATAGAAGTAGAGAGTAGAATGGTGTTTACCAGGAGCTGGGGTGGTTGGAGGAAGGGGGTGTGGGGGAGATGTTGGTCAAAGGATAGAAAATTTTAGTTAGATAGGAGGAATATGTTCAAGAGCTCTATTGTACAACATGGTGACTACAGTTAACAATATATTGTTGTTCTTAAAAAATGCTAAGAGAGTGCATGTAAAGTGTTCTGACCACAAAAATGATAATTATATAAGGTATTGCATATGTTAATTAGTCATTCCACATATATATTTAGTCATTCCACAATGTATATATATTTCAAAACAATATGTTGTACATGGTAAATGCGTACAATTTTATCTGTCAATTTAAAAATAAAACAAAAAAAAAAACAAAAAGAATTTCTGCAATAATGGAAATGTTCTATATCTGTGCTATCCAATATGAGCACTTGAATTATGGCTAATATGAGTGAGGAAATGGATTTTTAATTTTACTTAATTTTAAATAACTTGAATTGTGGCTAGTGGCTACTGGATTGTACACTGCCGCTCCAGCTTTGCACTTTGACTTTTTTTCTGATAAGGTAGACATCTCTGCATTTTCTCCAAGCCTCCCACTTTCCTTAGCTTCCTGTCAACCAGAACTGACTGATTCTGACACCCCACAGCCTGTGTCAGCCTTCTAACTCCTGTCAGTTGATTTAGTACCAAAGATCTAAAGATTAGCTGGAGAGCCCTTTCTTGGGCAAGCACCAGTTTTCAGAGTAGCAACTCTTTGCCTTCTGGGTCACATAATTTCCCTTAGTGATGAGCTCATTAAAATATATATATTTATACACATAGTTTCTGTTTAAGAACCTAAGTAAGGATTGTGTGGGGATCTGTCAGTACATCCATTAATTACACTGTAAAAATTAAACATTTACTTCATTGAATGCTATGAGACCAGGCATTAATACGTATGTGTTAACCTGAGCTTGGTTTCTATGCTATCGAAGGTGACCCTCTTTTAAACATATTTAGCCAATTAAATATATTCACTAATACCCCTTAATGGCCAACAATACCAACAGAGGTCACCACCTAATCATTCAGATCAGCAAAGAGGACTCACGGGTACAAATGAAGGGGATATATTGGCCTAGGAGATACAAAAGATTCCATAGTCTTTTGACAAAATCTGGGAGCTCTCCTAACTATTACCATCTAGAGAACCAAACATAAAATGAGGAGCTAATAGTGAAAAGACTTTAGGAGAAGTTAGAAGAGTGATCAGTGAACTAAAGATGCTAAACTTTGAAGCAGAAAAGGGCCTTATAGATGAGGCGGAGGATGCTCCCAGAGAAACTGAGGATTCATCATGCTGCACACATTCTCTGAGTGCCTGCCATGTGCCAGACATTGGGACACAGAGTCAAAGGATATGGTATCTAACCTCAAGGAGTTCATGGTCAATTGAGGGGAAAAAACATGTAAATTATTCTAATAAGTAGATTGCCAGATTTAGCAAATAAAAACACAGAATGTATTTTTAAATTTGAATTTTAGGTAAGCAATGAATAATTTTTAGTGTAGTATATCCCATGTAATATTTGAGACATACTTATACTAAAAATAATATTCATTTATTTGAAATTCAAATTTAAGTGGGTATGTAGTATTTTACCTGGCAAATCTAAATATAGCATAATATAGGGGTACTACGACACAATACCCAGGGGGCACAGACCTCACAGCACATGCCAGGGAAAGCTTACAGAGGAGGTGAGGCTTAGGCCAAGTTTTTCCTAACCAGCAGAAGTTAGCCAGGTGAAGAGAGTAGGGAAGGCTGCTGGAGACAGAAGGATCATTGCGCACAGAGGCACTGAGGTTTGAGAAAGCAGGGTATACTTGGGGAAGTACAAGTAGCCCAACAGGAATAGAATAAGTAATAGGTAAAATTTTAATAACCATCTGGGAGATGGTCAGAACCCTGAGTGACATTACTGTCTAAGGCATAAACAGAGAAAGGAGAGTTCACGAAGAAAGCAAGAAGGAGCAGCCCGAGAAGGAAAAAGAAAACCATAAGACTAAAAAGAAGAAAGTCTACAGTGACAAATGCTGCAGACAGGCCAAATGAAATATGTACGTGGACTGTGCCCATGGGGATGGCATCAGTGACATTGACAAAATCCATTTCAGTGGAATGTGATGACAGTGGGTTGAGAAAAGTCGTGGCAATGGTGAGAATTGGAGAAAGCAAGGGTAGACATCACTTTTTAAAAGTCTGGTTGTGAAAGATGTACCACACTTAGACCAAAGACCCAAACAGGGACCTTTGCTGGGCTCTGAACTTTAGAGAGGTCCCCACTCTGGTTTCTCTCCAGCTCCACCCATCTCCATGGGGCAGGAGTCCATGAGGCCAGGGAGATGTGCTCACCTAGAGCCTACACATTCCCTTTTAGATCTTGGAATTCTTAGCCGAAATGGAACCAAGCCTATTTTCAAAGACTGCACAAGCCCCTTCCCAGGTCTCTCTTTCCAAGAGTAGACCATGTCACTGGTATGCCCATCCCCAAACCTGAGGCATAGCCCAGGAATGGCTGTTTGTGGGGATGGGATGGACCTTGGACATTGAGACAAGGTGTCCACACTCTTACGTATAGGGCCCTTCACAACGTAGGGTGGAAAGTAAAGTAGGGTAAGCCATGGGCCTTTATCTGTATCCTTGTCCCAGACTTCACAGACATTAGAGGAGATCTGTAAGACGATGCAGCTAGAGAGAGACATAAGGCCAAGGGAGTGTCCTTTTGAAAATGAGCACAATTTGAAAGAACTAGTGGTGAATGGATATTGCAGCTATAGAGAGAGAGAATAATGGAGAACAAGGTTCCTGTATCAGTCAGGATTCCAGCAGCAGATGTCCCAGGGCAGATGGAAGAGACTACTGACCATACAGAGGTATGGGCAAAGTAAATGGAGTGAACAAGGGATGTTAATGCACCTAAAGACTAGCAACGGTGGGAAGCTACCATATCCCATTTTATCCCTAGGCCTGAAAGGGCAGAAGATTGATGGGACAATATTGACAGAGTCCAGTGATTTGGGGAGCTGCAGCTGCAGTCCCTCCCAGAAGTGCAACAAGGTGAGAAGGGAGTGGGAGGAATAAATACCTCTTCTCCTGCCCTTTAGTCAGTGCTAGTGCCTCCCACTGATGGAAATTGACTAGAAGAGTCCAACCAGCAAGGTATCCTGGGGTCAATGCATACCCTAGAGGCCAGCCTCTCAGGGCAAAGCAGGAGGGAGAAGGGGTAGGAAGTGTGATTTAGAAGGGTAAACAGAAAATAAATAACCAGCACAGTCCCCAAGGAGGCAGGAGGGGACTTAACTCAGCAGGGATATGAATAGAACGGAGGATAAGTTGGCAGGAAAGAGATGGAGGACATCTCTGTCTGATGACCATCTTTCCTCTCTGCAGTGGAGGGGAGGTTGATAGTTGATAAGAGCAGGCAGGGGAATACCTTATTGTTCCAACTGCAGGTGGAAGCTGGCATTTGGTCTTGAGGCCTTTGTGTAATATACGTAATACCATCAATAAGGCTATTTTCCTCATCTCTTACCAATGTAAGAGAATGTCACCTTCTCTTATGCCTTCCTATGCTCAGCAGAACTGCAGAGCAGATGAAAAGCTCTGGAGTCTTCTCTTTCTCTCTTCCTTGCATTAACACCTAAGCCCACCTCAGCCTCAGGCAAACAACCCTCCAGCAACTTAGAGGCCTACGCACTCCAGAATATTTCCTTCTCAAAAGCACTGGCTCATGATTCAAAACAGCCTCTTTCTCTGATAGGTCCCTCCTTTGGCCAAATCAAGACTCCCTACGTGTTAGAAGAAAAATGATTTCTAAAATTAATTTTCACTACACTATAAAGAACTAGTAGCTTTACCTCAAATCTTCCCATGAGTGTCTGGATTAGAAAAATACCTCTTTGTCCCAACAGGGCAAATGTCTAAATTTCAAATAGAAACAAAATAAGCTGAAGAATTTTGGATGTTGAGAGACAAGGATGTTTCTCCCACCCCTGTTCTCCATCTTACTGGTCCTGATGCTGCAAATGACTCCTCTTCTTTCTGTTGGGGCCCAGAAAACAATAGCCCAAAATATGGTGGTTTGGCATGCTGAGTGCTTTGTTTTTTTGTGTTTTTGTTTTGTTTTGTTTTGTTGAGACAGGGTCTCGCTCTGTCACCCAGGCTGGAGTGCAGTAGCATGACCATAGGTCACTGCAGCCTAGAACTCCTGGCCTCAAGGGATCTTCCTGCTTCAGCTCCCAAAGTGCTGGGATTACAGGTAGGCATGAGCCACAGCCCAGCTCATGCCGAGAGCTTTGAACAAAGAAGATGGAAAGGCCTCAGAAACAAGCCTCAGAAGGAAGGTGTCTCTCTGACCTTCTCCTGCCCCACTCCCCTTTTCCCTTCTGAAGTGCAGGGCGGGGCTCTCTCTGAAGTCACCTCATCCGACTGAAGGAAGTTCTTCCTAAAGGAAGGCAACCATCTGGAACCCCCTTCCTAGGAATCTCATCAAATAACCAGGGAAGATTAATTACAGGACAGGAGATTAAAAGTCATCACCACACCTAGATAAGCCATCCCTATTCTTCTGGTGGCTGCTCCAAAACAACTTTTTTTTTTTTTTACCTGAGACTTGATCTACACAATAAAACAAACTTTGTTCAAAGTGTAGTTCTGCCTTTCACCTTCCCATAACCTGTGGCCACCTCCTCTGGGGCCCAGAGAAACTTTGCCCCAGGGTATAGTCTGGTCTTTGGGCCCATTCATTTCCCCTAACAACCATTTACTCTTTCTCTAATCCCTCTCCCCTAGGAAGAGGATATTTAAACTTCAACCACCTGGCCCTTCTTTGAGTCTCATATTTTATGTGGTTCCCATGCACATGTGCACATTAATAAATTTGTATGCTTTTTCTCCTGTTGATCTGTTTATTGTCACTTGATTTCAGTGGACTCAATTAATCGAACCTTCAAAGGGAAAGTTTAAACTTCCCTACACTTCTATGTTTTAAAACACACATCTGGATTTTCTTTTTTAACATTAAAAAAGAGAAGATGAAGCAAGATTCTGGTTTAGAGAAGGGTACATAGGCAAGCATCCTTTTGCCTTGAGAGTTCTTAATGTTGGACAAGACTAAGGTTTAATACCAAGACAACAAACCTCCAGAGATAGCTTGAAAAATTGGTGTAAACCTTGAAGACTTTTCACACCCATTCAAGGTAAACAAGGCAAGTCCTTGCAGAGTCCTCTGTTCTTGAAGGTGGGGGGCTCAGGATCTGCCACCCAACTCACTAGTCTCCCCAACTATCCCCCCACCTGCAGGGGCTGCCTCTACTCAAACACAAAACCAGCCTCACTAAGAGGCATCTGGTCCCCCTCCCTGAGTCCCTGGGGACAGAAAGAGAAGGCTGAATAGATTTCATATTCTGTCTCTTCTCCTGCCCTCCTGTCTCGGACAAAAGCAACCCTTTCAGGCCCAGAGAAAGATCCCACCCAGTGCTGTCAGGCAACTTCACCTTCCTCCAAGCCTCTTTAACCGGCAAGAGTCCAGGACAGGAAATCAATAGTTCCAGCTCGGGGCAAGGGAAAGGGGGAAAAGAGGGTGAGGCATAGGAGGGAAGGGGTTCATGTGGCACCCAAACAGGTAATTGAAGTAGCTAAAAAGCGAGGCCCAGGATAAGGCGAGCAAGCCAGGAGCCAGGGAAAATCCCCTCCTGTTTTTCACCTGGTGTTGGCTACACAACAGATGGAGAGGAGAGGCGAGTAGGGAGGAGATGAGGGATTCGAGGGCCCCACGACCTCAGGGTTTTGATCTAGCACCAGTGGATCCTGAGACCCAGGAGTGAAAGCAGTGTCCCCGCAGTCCTCCCTGGGGGTGGCAGTTTTGCCCTAAGCCTCTAGCACACTCCGTGCTCCTTTCCTCCACTGAGGACGCACCACTAGGACCTAGAAATGCTGTCCTTTGGGTTGTCACTCTGGACCCAGAGGCTGCAAGCTGCTGGGGCTCCTGGCGAGGCAACAAAGAGCTGAAGGTTTCAAAACTTCACAAGGTCAGATCTGAAAGGGGCCTCAGAGAGCTCTCTAAGGTAACCCCTCATTTTACCCACAGGGACACCGAGGCCCAGGAGACAAGGATGTTCCCAAAACATGTGCAGTAAAGTGAAATGGATTCAAATGTGAATTAAAAGAATATTTAATCCTGCAGTTTGCGAAGAGCCAGTTAAGTAAGGAAAGGCAAAGGCAGTTTATTTTCAAGGGGAGTGGGAGGGAATCATCAGCTTTGACAGGAAGCAATATGAAATTAATTTCCCAAATGAGGGGGTAAGGTGGAGGATGATGGACAGAAAAAGCACTAGAGGTCCAGCACACCAAAATTTAATTTTTATTATTTTGAATGGGCTCAGATCGCCTTCATCCAACACTCACAGTGTTAATATCACTGGGGCAGAGTGGGTCCAAGGAGGGAGTTAAAGTAAACTCCCGCCAAGCCCTTACTGCGCAGCCCTGCGCTATACTACAGAGATCCTCTTTCTTTGGGTTAAAAAAAAAAAAGAAAGAAAACACAAAAAACCCACAAAAAAACACAACACACAGTTAACCACCTGTCAGGGCTGAGGATACAATGAGGCTCCTTGAAAAAGAGCTTTTCATGCATGCGTAATATATTTGTTCAGCTATTCACTTAATGAAGCTGATAAATGTGATGCAAGACAATAGTCAAGTTAATCTATTTAGTAAAATGTTTTGAGACTTTCAGGCTACGTTAAGGAGGAGAGCGTTAGGCGACATTTTCATTTAAATGCCCTCATCTCCTCTCTTAGGCTGCACAAGGGGGTTCAGGCAATCTATGTGAATATAATTTCTTATAAATGTGTCTTTAATGGGTTTAATTCACCCTTGCCAGCTGTTTTGGGGGCTATTTTGTAAGAGCAAAACAAACGTTTCAGGCTTGGAAAGCTAGTTAAAATTAGTTTCGGTCAGCGAGGCCAAGCTATATTTCCTGCAAACCATCTGCTTGATTGGCACAATAGAAGGATTTTCAAGGAAAAAGAGGGGAGTGAGCGTGAAAGGGATGGAGGGTGAGGGGGGAGACGCTAGAAAGGGCTGGGGCCGCGGTAGCTCCTAGTGGCCTATTCTAAAGGTGAACCCCTTAGAGTTGTCTTAATAGAGAGGCTTGCGGAGAGGGCTGGAAAGCTCTTGCAGCCCGAGCCTCACCGCCCTCCTCCTCTGCCTCGCCGGTCAGCTCCCTCTTCTTTCCTCCGGGACGGGACGGGAGAGGCCAGGCGGTGGGCGCTTTTCCCTGTAGCCGCCCGGCGTCCGGCCAGCCTTGCAAAACGCGCTCTAACTCTGTCGGCAGCTCCAGCCGGGAGGTCCTAAGCCCGCAAAGGGTGGCCTTAGGGTCCCAACCTGCCCGAAACGGACATTCGCTATCTTTGCGGAGGGCCGGGAAGCTCACGCCACTTTCTAACTTTTCAGCGACCTTCGCCTCGCGTCGTGGCCTGCGCTTCCCCGGGGCGCTCCTGGCGCGGCCCACACCGGACAGGGTTGCTACTGCGGCAACCGCACGGCGCGTGGGGCTGCGACGCGCCCGCGGCCCCCTGCCCGGGGGGAAGAAACCCCCGGAGCGGGCTCGGATAGCCCTCCCTACAGTCCCTAGGGGGTCCGGCAGCTTTGGCCTCCTAGGCCCCGGGAGGCCCAGCGGGATCTGTCGCGGCCTCCCCCAGCCAGCAGTCGCGCCCCCGGCGTAGGCGAGGACCTTAACCCCAAACCAAGGCCTACGATTCTCTCTTTTCCCCTCCGGTCTTCTTTTCTCTTGAAAGAGAAATAGAAACCTCGATCTCCGAAATAAACTTGAAGATAACGACATTACAATGAATGGCAGGACGCACAAAAACCCACGGGCTCAGGTCAAATGGCATTAGTCACAGGTCTTAGCCGCAGCCGCCGCGCCGCGCAGCCCCTTAGGCTATCATGGAGTTTGAAAAGACGCGTTCAAGGAGATCACTTAAAGTAAGATCCTTTTCGTCCGATTTCTTGCCTCCTTAGGATTTATTTTGCCTTTTCACGGGCGGCCAGCCCTTACCCCCGCCCTCACTTTTTCTCTTTGGCGCTTCAGGAATTCTTTAGGAGGCTGTGGAGACCGACCCCAGGAAGCGGGGTCCACGTGGATCACAGCAAGAGGTTGACCCACCTTCCCAAAAATGTCAGGGCCGCCTTTTAGAAGCAGAGAAGTTAGCAGCAGTTAGTCCACAGTGAGCCAGAATGGCTGGTGAGGCTGGGAGAGGCATGGAGTCTGACAAGGGGCAGGATAACTGTAAAAACTACACCTGGGGAAATGGCCGGTAGGGGAGGAAGTCCTGGGAAGGGGACACTGGGAAGACCCCAGGCTGGCTTTGAATTCTTACTCGCTCCCCCGCCCCCCAAAACAAAATCCAAGTTGACTTTGGCAAATATACAGTCTATTCTTATCATCCGGAAGACTGGGCAAGCAAGCACTTTGTCCGTCCATAGGGCATCAAACACCTGTAGCCTGGTGCGTCCTTCCAGGAACTGGCAACTGCCCAAGGCCTTCAGATTGGGGGAGAAAAGGGGTGGGGGAGAAAGGGGGAGTGAGAGAGAGAGAGAGAGAGAGAGAGAGAGAGAGGAACCAGAGGGAAAGGGAAGCGGGGAGGGAGGGAGAGAGAGCTGGTCCTATTGCAATGGAAAATGCAGTGGAAAACTTTGTCTTGTGGTAAGGTTAAAGCCCATGTATTCAAACAGTTTATACTTTTCTCACCTATTTTATTGCAAAACTTCAAAAAGAACTTTTAAGGTTCTTGACAAGATCTCCTTCTTCCGTTTCCAGGGACCCGCAATTAACTTGAGCAATGAGTTTCCCATATTTAAATAGCCACCTATTTTTAAAATGTTCCTTTCCAGATTGGTTTTCTCTCGTGTTCCCTGCCTGCTGCCCAGTACTCCTCCACAAGTTGTCTTGGGCTCAGAAACTCCCCACTTACCTCATCTTCAAGCATTAATTCCCCTCCAGAGTCCGGCCCTAAATAACTTTTTAATTTGAATCAAGGGAGCGCTTTAGCGGGCTCCATTTCTGGTTTAATGTGATATAAATCGCAGATGCACTTTTATTGAATGGTTAAAGCAGCGACATGGAGATCATCAACACAAAACGCCCTGAACAAAACCATCTAGAGAAATAAAGCTGGTTAATAAGATTTTTGAGAAAGCTTTGTGTTAAAAAGCAAAAAGGAAAACCAGCTGAAGGTGACAGTTAGTTCATGGTTAATAGGATCAGGACGGCCTGGCGGGGCTGCACACTTCTCTTTGGGGAGGTTCAGCCACACTAAAGAAATGAATGGGACATTTAACACATCTGTTATCTCGCCGAACAGAGAAACGGGGAATCGAGGCTCCGTGCCACCTCAGCCCCAGCCCAAAGGAAAGCGAAGGGACTGTCTTCAGGAAGATTCTCCTTTGAAGCCTCAAATCAAGAAGAGGCTTTCCTGGTGTGGACCAGCATTCTCGTGAACCGCGTTGTTCCCTCGGTTTTCACGCATACGTTGCAGTTATTTAAGAAGCCGCAAAATCTTGGGGCAAGTTAAGCGCCCTGCAAATTGGTAGGGCTCTCTCCGGACGACTTCTGGACTTTCCCTGCCATGATTTAAAATGTCTGGGCTGTGAATTTCAACTTAAAACTGCCGAGATCGCCTTGGGGTTGGAAAAGGGTCAGCGTGGCGCTCCCAGCCGTCGGGGACCCTAGCCTAAGGTAGCTTCAGCAGGGGTAAGCACTTTGCAAGCGGAATCCAGCAGCCCCGCGGCTCAGCGGGGCTCTCCTCCGCTCCTCCCCCAAGGTGAGCTGCGGAGACTCCTAGAGAAAATCCTTTTCCAAGTTGCTGAGAGTTTGCCGGAGACGCGTTTTTACTTTCGCGTATCCACCAACTCTCAAACTCTAACGGTCTCCCGAAATGAAACAACCCAAATAAAGACCTCCTTCCATCCTTACGGACACACATCCAGTAGCCCCAAATCATCAATTTCCAAGTCTCCCTGGGTTGTTAGAATGGGACTTTCTAACACTGATTTAACCCACCCCTCACATCTGTTTTATGCTTCAGCCGAAACGGATACGGCTAGAGACTGAAGAGGGGGTATATTTTCATGTCCACTGACTTGAAATTTTGCATTGCTCCACCCCCACAAGGGGGAGGGTTATTTTACTGATAGCCTGGAGATGTGATTCTATGAATATTTATTGATTTATTTTCCAGGCTCAGCAGGGGAGCTGCAAATAAATTTAGTGCGTTCTTTAAATAATTCCTTTTCTATGAGGCAAGATGTCATCTGAAACTTCTAAATAGGCATTTAATTAGCCCCGGTGTTGCTTCGGAACAAAAACCCCTGGCGAGAGCTTTGGGGGAGCACTGTATTGCAAAGAGGCGGTCGATATGCAGAATTGATGCGTGCGGGCCTTTGTTGCCGGCCCATTGTGCGGGCCATGCTTATGAAGACTAATCCAATCATAAATCGCACCCCTGCGCCAATCAGAGAGCCCAGAGCCTCCGGTGAATGGAGCTGGAGTGGAGAACTTTGTTGAACTTCATTGTCAGAGCTGTCACTTTCAAAGCACTTTAGCGGGCGGGCCACTATAAAACCATCACCTCGACGGGAGGACCACGGAGGACTCGCAGACGACCAAGTGGGATCTTTACTTGGAGAAGTTTGCTAAGCCCAAAAGAGAGGGCACCGCGGGGGCGGGAGGGGCGGGAAGCAAGGCGTTTGCCCTCTGGCCACTGGAAGAAGGGTTATTTCGCCCGCCCCGCGCCTACCATGATGTTCCCGGGCCTCCTCGCGCCCCCCGCCGGGTACCCTAGCCTCCTGCGGCCCACGCCCACCTTGACGCTGCCCCAGTCCCTGCAGTCGGCATTTTCCGGCCATTCCAGCTTCCTGGTGGAGGATCTGATCCGCATCAGCCGGCCGCCTGCCTACCTGCCCCGCAGCGTGCCCACCGCCAGCATGTCGCCTCCCAGGCAGGGGGCCCCCGCAGCCCTAGCAGACTCCGGGGCCTCGGACCTGGGCTCCCCGGGCTCCGGAAGCCGGCGGGGAGGCTCTACGCCAACTGCTGTCTCCCCTGCCAGCGAGCCCACGTTTCTGAAGTTTGGGGTGAACGCCATCCTCTCCTCGGGGCCCAGAACAGGTAAGTGAGGGCAGAACGCTGAGGGCCGGTTCAGGTGCAGGGCATGCACCGGGTCCTTCTGGCCTCAGTTTCTTCAGAGAGCGGGTAGCCACGCACACACTTAGTGCACGCACGCATGCACGCACGAACTCCGAGACCCCACGTCGTGCATAGCAAAACTTATTTCCAGCCGATTCCAAGGAAGAAAATTCTCCAGGCTCGCCTCACCCGCAGAAGGAACTCCAGCCCATGCAATCGGGGACAGTGCGCAGTTGGCGTGGTAACGCTGGGCGCATGCCTCTGGGCGTCTGCGTTTCTGCCCTCAAGCTGCTAGGGGACAGGGTTTTGTTTTTTTGGTTTTTTTTTTTTTTTTTTTTTTTTGGTTTTTGGTTTTGTTTTTAACGCAAGACCATATATTTATTGGATTAGGTAGCATTATGGATCTGCAATTTTTTTCTTCCCTGCTCCAGTCCTACTTATCTCATTAGTGCTTAAGAAAGAAATTGGGGTAGAGGTGAACGGCGCAGAGGACTCTTTTAGAGGGGAAAGGAAGGATGTCCACAGATGAGACAATGTTAGGAATATTTTACCCAGTCAATACTTTAAGAAAGATGCCTTCAAAACCAAATGAAGGGTTAATCATATCATGTATTCAATGTGCTGTACAATAATCAAATACGTAATCAAACTCCCTGTCTCCCTCCCCCCTTTCTTTTCTCTCTCTCTCTCTCTCTCCCAGAAACATCTCCCGCCTTGCTCCAGAGCGTCCCTCCCAAGACCTTCGCCTTTCCCTACTTTGAAGGTTCCTTTCAGCCTTTCATCAGATCTTATTTCCCAGGTAGGTCCGTGCGCGAGCCTGGGCGGCGCCCCAGCCCCGGCCCACAGCTCCCTGCCCCGAAGCCATATTTCTCCGTCCACCCCTCGGGGTTACGCTCTGGTTCAGAGGTTGCGAGGCGTACAACATTCACGAATCCGTCGCGCCAATTTGATGCCCTATTTAGCACAAGCAGTGACTGCTTGACACTTTGCACCAATTCCCTGCTCTACAAATTAGCAGGAATTGTCATGGTCCCAATTTGAGGCGGTTCCCTGCCCGGCGACGAGCTGTTGGCGTCCCTTCACGCCGCCGTTTTCCCACAGAGTCAGTGCAACTCGGCCACGATTCCCCACAAAGGTTTCAGCACCATGACCAATTGGTCAGCTCCTCTGGGCAGCCACACACAGACCAGCCCTCGTCCCTCCACGCCGCCCAGAGACACCTACCAGCCGGGGCTAATTTCTCTTTTAGACTTATTCAGGGCTTCGGGCTTTTCACAAGACCACATGGGGTGCCCTCTTGTGTGGGACGCCCAGGGTCGCCCACGGGGAGGAGGACTAGATCCTCCCCCAACCCCAACCTTCTATTTCCAACCTGATTCCCCAACCCCTGCTCACACTCTTCCCTCACCGCCGTATCTTTTAAAATACCGTTGAGTTTGTAAACTAAGCAGCAGCTGGAGAGAAGCCCGTAATGGGATCCCAGTCTAAAGGAGAAACACCTTAAACAGCTTCCAGAGGTTTTCATCCGGGAATGTCACTGCTGACTCAAACTATGGCTCAAAAACTCTGCAACTGGTTAAATTCAAAAGGAGACAGGGGAGCCCCTATAAAGAGAAGAGAGATTGGCCAGGGTCGGTGGGGGATGGGTAAGACCACGACAGCACTCCCAAATATCAGAGAAGAAACAAGCAATTGATTTTTTTAAAGGGGGAGAGAGAATTCACCAACCGCCCCCCCCCACCATTCACGCTGCTGCTAATAATGGAATTTGCTCCCTTTCTCCCTCATCTCAATGCTGTAACAAAAACAACCCGAGCTTTATAAATAGCTTTTCATGTCCATTTAATGAAAACGATTCGGGGAAGAGAAGCCTCTGCCATCAGTATTCTCCCAATGGTCTTGGCCTGCAGTTGTGTTTAGTTTGAAAGTGTAAATCTCTTTTGTCCCAGTAATATATGGCTTTCGCTGCTTGTCCTCAGTCTTTTTCTGTTAGTTCATTACTACACAATTACCATTCACGCTTCATTAGAGTCTCTGTTTCTTTTTGGTTTTTTTTCTCTCCCTTAAAGCGAAACTCTCCCCCTTTTATCATGCCAATACCCATTGGGAAACGGTCAATGTGCTAATTAGCTGCCACTTTTAGTGTATTCGGGCCGAATTCTTTACGTTTTGGGGGGAGGGGGGAAAGATTAATATAAAAAAAGATGAATACTGATTGGATTTTTCACACACACACAAACACACACAAATCCAAAGCGGATTTTTCCCTGTTTATCAAAACAGTAAAGCATCTCATTTTCATCTAAAGAATGCAAAAGCCACTGAGGTGATAAAAAGTTAGGGGAGAAACCCAGTGGCCTCGGCTGTATATTTTATTTTTATTTTTGGAAGTTATTTTTTTCTGTTGCTATTTTAGCTGATGTACGCAGGTTTGTTTCCCTGAGACTATTGAATGGCAAAACGAAACAGACTATTGTGGGGGCTGTTTTCTGTGTTTCCGTGGTTCTACCTAATCCGGGTTTGCAGGGTTGAAAGGGAAAGTTATTAGGGCGGAAAGCGCCTTTCACTCTCGCAGGTTTGTAGGTTCGTGGCCTATTCTCCAAGGGGAGAAAAGAGAGCGCTTTAAAGAGATGAAGGGATCAGAGAAAAAAAGCCAGAAAAAGTCGCTTTGTTGGGGGGGGGATTGGACACCGCCGGGTCTCGGCGGGACACCGCCCACCTACTCGCCACCTGCCCCCACCCCGCAGCGTCCTCAAGCGTGGTGCCCATCCCCGGGACCTTCTCCTGGCCGCTGGCCGCCCGCGGCAAGCCTCGGCGGGGCATGCTGCGACGAGCCGTGTTCTCCGACGTGCAGCGCAAGGCTCTGGAGAAGATGTTCCAGAAGCAGAAGTACATCAGCAAGCCCGACCGCAAGAAGCTGGCGGCCAAGTTGGGCCTGAAGGACTCACAGGTAAGGGCAGTGTCTCCACGGCCCCCGCTTCCGCGCGTCGCCCCTCCCCCGCGCAAGTCACTTGGCAGGATTCCCCGACGCCCTTAGGGCCCAGGCTGCAGACGGGGAGACACCCGGGCCTCGAGAGCGACTGAGGGCACGAGCCCGCTCCCCTGAGGCTCCTCAGGACAGGCCGTTTCCCTCTCCACCTACCTCTTGCCCTCTGTCCCGGGCCC
Organism: Daubentonia madagascariensis; assembly: GCA_023783475.1. NCBI lineage: Eukaryota > Metazoa > Chordata > Mammalia > Primates > Daubentoniidae > Daubentonia > Daubentonia madagascariensis. The sequence continues at coordinate 20,543,153 of JAKFHU010001990.1, forward strand.
AGCGGCCCCGCCCCGCCCGTCTGGGCCAGGTGCCGGGGGACAGGGCAAGGGGAGCTGCCAGCCGAGATGGGGGTGTAGTGAGTGCTGCCACCCACCTGAGCTCGCGTCACCGGGAGGGGAGTAGGCAAGGCGGGAAGGACAGACAGAACCTCCTCCCGCTCCCCGCCCACCATGCGTCCCTCCGGCGCCCCTACCCCGCTCCCTGTCCCCGGGGCCCCAGCGCTAACCTCTGCCGCTTCCTTCCTCCGCCTGCCCGGACGTCCCAGGTGAAAATCTGGTTCCAGAACCGACGCATGAAATGGCGGAACTCCAAGGAACGCGAACTCCTGTCTAGCGGCGGCTGCCGTGAGCAGACCCTTCCCACCAAGCTCAATCCGCACCCGGACCTCAGCGACGTGGGCCAGAAGGGGCCCGGGGACGACGACGAGGAGGACGAGGCCCCGGGCAGCCCCCGCCACCGCCTGGCCTATCGCGCGTCCCACGAGCCTCCGCACCTGCGGGACCCGCGGCTCGAAGGGCCGCTGCCCCCTTCGCCGGCGCACTCGAGCAGCCCCGGGAAGCCTTCGGACTTCTCCGACTCCGAGGAGGACGAGGAGGGCGAAGAGGAGGAGGAAATCACCGTGTCCTAGAAGCCACTCGCGAGCCCGAGTACTGTTTCTAAGTGCTTTGAAATGGAAGAGGCAGGGTCCAGCCTGCGTGGTCACTTCGTCCGCGCTGCCCAGACGCTGCCTCTGCCCACTGTAGAATCATCACCTCGGCGAGGGCGCTACGGCCCCTTCTGTTGCCCCAAAGAGACATTTCCTTCCCCCACACCACCTCCAAACCGTCCTCCCCACCATGTAAGTTAAATTTAGGGCTTGGCCCCAGACTTAACTTCTCCACAAGGGCTCCATTCTATCTTGTTTAGTGCAAACTACGTTAAACACCGTAGGGAGTTCTCCAGTCCCACAGCCTGGACTTAATTATGAGCCAGGCCCTGCTGATCTTTCGCAGCGACAACCCTAGATGGTGGGAAACATTTTTATGGAGGAGGAAGCCGAGTTAGGAGTCAAAACACCGAGGATATAACTCACTCCAACACCCCTAACTTCCGAGGTCCCTCCATCTACCCATTTGAGGTAGCAAGGGCCTCCCAGCCTACTCCAGACTCTCATAACACCCCTCCCCCACTTCCCATAAGCTCAAGAATTAAAAAAAAATCTATATTATATCTGTGCCTTCTGGTCTAAGGCACAACATAAATAGTGGGGTTTGTGTGTGTGTGTGTGTGTGTGTGTGTGTGTGTGTGTGTCATTTTCCAAATGCTCTCTGGGGAAAGAAGTGAGTTCTCTGAAGGGGGAGAGAGTTGGTCTCTATTTCTGTATGGGTGATTTAAAGCTTTTTCTTTTTAATTTCTGCATCCATAGTTCCTGCACCAAGCACTCTACCCTGTGCCCTTTCATTATTTCTGTGAAGGTGTTGCTGAGCTGCAAAGCTCCTGAGCACTGGGCATGATGTGGACAGAGAGACCCACAGCCTCTTTGATTTTTTTAACCGAACTTTGCTGTCTTTGCACAGCTTTTATGAACTGTACACTATTTTGTACACATATTTTGTATGGATATTTTACACCAAGGTTATTGTGAATGACTATAAAGGACTGACTAGATTTCTGTCTCTTTTTTTGCAATGGTTTTTAAATTTTAAAAAGGTAGCTGTTTAATTGCATAACTTATAAAGAAATACTTATTTTGTATTTTTACCATGTACAGATTTTTATATATGTATATATGTATCAAAGGAACAAATGCCAAATAAAATGTAGAGTGGATGCCATAGTCAAGTGATGTCATTAATTCACAGAATGTTAGAACTGAAAGGAATGGAGCTATTCAAGCCCAAGGCCTGGGTTTTACAGAAGGTAACCTGAGGTTCAAGAGGGGCAGGCATTTGTCCGAAGCCACCCAGCTAGTAAGTAGCCATGCTGAAACAAGGACCCATCTCTGACTCTCAGTTCAGTGCCTTTTCTGCTTTACTATACCATAAAATAACCATACCTGCTATGTTACAAGTAAAGTAGCTTCAGAGTGGTACCAAAAATTTGAATCTGCAATGAGCCTTCTCCTCTTCTCTAAGGACTAAAATGATAGGCTAAAGGAAATCAATGCAAGTCCACCCAAGTGGCTCAAGTTTGCAGTGGTTTTTCTTTTCCTCCCTGAAGGCATATTTCCTGGTCCTCAGGAAAGCTTCAGAAATAGTCTTGACTCATTGCCTTTTGTGTATGACCTGATTTTATAAGGAATGTCATCTATAGGCATGACATGGGAGCCCAGATGGGGTCTTCAAATGAAACAAAAGTTCTTTAAAGACTAACTTTCAACAGGAATGATTTATTTAACCAGCAACCTAGGGAGTAAAGGACATCACGTTAGAATCCTGGTGGGGGCTTGTGTGCCCTTTGAGTGATTGGTCTCTGCCACCTCAGCCACACAGACTCATGTTTCCTTGGGATCCTAACCCACATCCCAACAGTTGGAAAAAAAAGTCAATCTTAAGTTCTGATAGTTTGTATTATACTTGAAATTTGAATACATTCTACTCTAAATTAACCCTCTTTTCAAAGAACACAAATCCCCTCCATGCTAAGTCCCCTGCTGAGCTTGTTCCTGATGTTGATAATCATGAAAAGTTGAAAATAATTGTCCTTATTTTCATAATTATCATAATTCAAGAAACCTCCCACATTTCCCCCTCAACACCTGTGAAAGTGTTCAGCATGGTCATAATTCAACCCAAGTAAATGCTTTCCTTTCAGGCAGGGACTCTCTGCTCTGAATGATTTGGGCTGTTTTCTATTCCTCTGCTGTTGCCTGGATGTCCAGACATGGGAGCCCAACCCGAAGTGTCCAACCTTTCCCTTCCTGCCAGCTCAAGCCTGCAGTTCTTATTACAGTCAAGAACCATTCTCAGGCATGGATATGGATTAGTGTCTAGATCTGAAGTCAAAGTACTCTGGGGACACAATCATGTTCATTGCAACATTAGTCACAATCGCCAACAGGTGGAAGAAACTCAAAAGTCCATGGATAGATGAATAGATAAGAAGAATGTGGTACATTCATACAATGAGATATTATTCAGACTTAAAAAAGAAGGAAATCACATGTCACATGTGATTGTCACATGCTGCAATGTGGATGAATCTTGAGGACATCATGCTAACTGAAATAAGCCAGTCACAAAAAGACAAATACTGTATGATTCCACTTACATGAGGTATCTAAAGTAATCAAACTCAAAGAGAAAGAGAGAGTAAAATTGTGGTTTCCAGGGGCTGGAGGAGGGGAAAATAGAAAGTTGTTTTTCAATAGATATAGAGTTTCAGTCTTGCAAGATGAAAAATTCTAGAGGTCTGTTGCACAGCAGCGTGAATATAGTTAATACTACTTAACCGTACACTTAAAAATGGTTAAGATAGTAAATTGTGGTTTTTTGCCACAATAAAATTTTTTTTAAAAATTTTAAGTAAATTGGAAAAATAACTCACATGTTAGAAGGATTAAAAATCCAGGCCAAGAGCAGTAGCTCATGTCTGTAATCCTAGCACTTTGGGAGGCTGAGGTGCAAGGATTGCTTGAGGGCAGGAGTTGGAGACCCAGCCTGAACAACATAGTAAGACCCCATTTCTACAAAAAATACAAAAATTAGCCGGATGTGGTGATGCACACCTGTATTCCCAGATAGTCAGGAGGCTGAGGCAGGAGGATGGCTTGAGTCCAGGAGTTTGAGGTTGCAGCGAGCTCTGATGATGCCCAGGCATTCTAGCCCAGGCAACAGAGCAAGACCCTGTCTCAAAAGAAAAAAGAAGAATTAAAAATCTAGCAACAAAGTTATGGCAGGCAAGTGAAAATGCGAATCAAGTAATATTATCAAAGGCAATACAGAATTCAAAGCAAGAAGCATTAAAGATATCAATAAAATGCCTTTTATACTAATAAAAGTTTAGAAAATCCAGAAAAGGGAAAAATACTTGAGTTTTTTTGAAGTATATACGTCTTTCATATAGTCACAAAGCCTTACTTCTTGAGAACTGAAAATGCTGTGTTTGGGTTCATTATTTCAGTGTCTCTTTCAGCTGAACACCACAAGGGTGAGGACCATGTCCATTTTGCACACTGTTCCCCTAGTGGCATGCAGTCCCTTACACGTATTAGTTGTTTGGCTTGTGTTGAGTGAATAAATGAATTAAAAAGTGGTTTATAAGAGCAGAAATGCTCTAGAGTCTAGACCATAGGTCTAGAAGTTATAAACCTTTCAAAAGAATGGAAGGATCAATTAGGTCAATAAAAAAGAAAAAGAAAGAGACTAAATGAACAGGTCAGATGTGTTTTTAAAAATCAAACCAGGCCAGGCACAGTGGCTCACGCCTATAATCCTAGCACTTTGAAAGGCCAAGGGTGGAGGATCACTTGAGGCCAGGAGTTCAAGACCAGCCTGGGCAATATAGTGAGTCCCCATCTGTACAAAAAGTTAAAAAAAAATAACTGGGCGTGGTAGTATGCACCTGTAGTCTTAGCTACTAGAGAGGCTGAGGAGGGAGGATCGCTTGAACCCAGGAGTTTGAGGCTGCAGTGAACTATGATCCACCACTGCACTCCAGCCTGGGTGACAGAATGAGACTTGTCTCTAAAAAAATAATAATAATAAATTTTAAAAATCAAACCAATAACCTTAGTCCAAAAAACTGAAATAGTTATATCGAAGCGAAAGAGTAATAAATAGTAACAATAAAGGAAATTTTCATTCAACACCTATTTTGTGACAGGCAGGCATTCTGCTAGGTACCTTACATCAGCACTACTTGCTATTCAAACTTTGCTGTGCATAAGGTCCACTTGGGGATCTCATTAAAATGCAGATCATGATTCAGAGCTCTGGGTATTTGGCATTGCCAACTCTGTTGGGCTGTGGAACATGCATTAGCAAAATTTACATGAGTTTTATCCTCACAGTAACCCCTCTAAGGTAGATATTCTTATACCCACATTACAGACGCAAAAATTGAGGCTGAGAGTTTTGGTGATAACCCATGATCACCCAGCCAAAATTCAAATTCAAGCTCATCACTATTCTACTCCTTTGAGTAAACTGGTTAAAAACGCATTTAACCAAAACTCAACCAATGGAAACTCTCTAATAGAGATATGTAGGCTTTAATATTCATCAGTTATGAGAAAAAATAGAATATCAATGACTATTTAAAACCATTCTCATGCTTCTAAATCTCCTACCCCACCAGACCTCCTCCCTATCATCTAAACCAGTGATCCTCAAACTTTGTTGTTAAAACCCCTTTACATTCTTAAAAATCATTGAAAACCTAAAGGATTTTTTGTTTCTATGGGTATCTATTGATATTTACTGTATAAGAAATTAAGATTGAGAAAAATTTTAAGTATTTTTACTAATTCATTTAAAACAATAAATCCATTAAATATCAATATAAATAATCACATTTTATGACAAATAAGTATATATTACAAAACAAAAAAATTAGTGAGAAGAGTGGTACTGTTTTACATTTCTGCAAATATCTTTAATGACTGGCTTAATAGAAAATGGCTGCGTTCTTCTATCTGCTTCTGCAGTCTGTTTCGATATGAAGAAAATTCAGCTTTATACAGATATGCAGTTGGAAAAGGAGTATTTGTGTTGCCTTTTTAGATGATCGTGGCTGTTCTTTGGTATAGTAGCAAAACTTGACACGTGGTAGTTTTTCAAAGGTTAGTTGCAATGTGAAATCTAAAATCCCATCAATGAACTTTTCCATCTTGTTACATTAAAATCTATTGTTCTATCTTGTACTTTGAATGGGTATTTTACCCATGTATGATTTTGTAACACGATGCCTTTTGTCACTTGAAAAATATTGGTTCACTGAGTCATGCAGATATTCTCAATGTTGACCCTTTTCATACATCATCAAACATCACATTTGTTAATATCACCACCCATCTCATCATAAAAGTCTTTAAGTATTGAGACGCTGTCAAGCTTGTGGTGACAGATTCAAGTTTTCCAAAATTCAAATTTTTATTTAAAAGCTCTAATTTTCTTATGGAGGAAGGAAGTTGCTATCAGTTTTCTTCAACTGATGGGCTCACTTTATTTATTTTTGAGAAAATGTCTATGAGATACCCAACTCTGAGAAACCATAGTTTGTCAGTCACTTTTTCAAGTAAAAATGGAGTTTTGTGAAAAACATGGCTAGTTCAAACAATTGTACGAGTGCTTTTCTTTGAGACAACATCACACTTCAGTGTGCAGAAGAAATATTTTATGAATACTTCTCATTTAATTATATGAATATTAAAAGGGTTATGTATATATTCAAGGTTTGAGATATAATAACAGTAATTTTTGTTGCCTCATCAAGCACATTCTTAAGTGAAACTGGCTGTGGGTGGGATAAGCAAGGGTTCGTGGAGAATGCAATGACACAAGTATAGTTTGGTGCCACTGCCTTGATTTGTTTTAAGATACACTAGCAGTTTATCAACCATTGCTTTTGCACCATCAACAAAACTGTCAACACAGTTGTTCCATGATAAACCAATGAGATTCAAAAAGGACTTCAACACTTTAAATATTTCAGCAGCACTTGTATCTGTTGTCAAGCATTCATATAGAAGCAGCTCTTCTTGGGCCATTGGTTGGTGCAAGTACTAAATGAATACAAGCACAACAGAAAGTCCATGCACTTCTGCATATTTGTCCATTTTCAGAAAAATACATTTTGCAGGTGATTTATTAACTCAGTCTTTGTTGAGTTACTGTACCACTGGAAAGTGGCATTGTCATGATTTCTTTAGCTGACTATTTATCCAGCATGTGGCTAACCAATGTAACTGTACAGGGCTTTATTAGCCTCTTAGTTATTGAGCCAATGCAATATGATAGCTTACTCTGTAAAACACCTTAGTGGCTTTTTCATTTCTAGTCTGAAAGGTTGTCACAATTTTTTAATTTTTAAGGAGTGCATCATGTCTATGCTTAAAAAATTCAATTCAATTCCTTTCTTTAAACTCTGAATGATTGGCCTCAGGATGATAGTGTGATAGTGCCACTTAATTGGAAGCACAATATTTTCCAGAAATAATCTCATATGTAAGACAATAAAGGTAAATTATTAACTTCAATAAAGGTGAGGGAAAAGATAACTTTTGACATATTGTCTTTCTTATTTACAGTTAAATCCAGGGTTTTTAAAAAAATATTTCTCCCTTCCATGAGTCAGAGAAGTCTCTAATATATCATTTTCATCTTTTGTAGCATCTTTAAATGTACACGGTGCAGCTGTGCATTGAGAAAGTAAGTCTTCTAGCCTCCTTTTTTTAAAACCAACAATCCATCCTTAAATGTAAGAAAGGTACAGTCATCCCTCGGTATCCATGGGGAATTGGTTCTAGTACCGTCCTTGGACACTGAAATCCTCGGGTGCTCAAGTCTCTGATATTTTTTAAATGGCATAGTATTTGTATACAACCTATGCACATCCTCCCTTATAATTTAAGTCATGTCTAGATTATTTATAATACCTAATACAATGTACATGCTATGTAAATAGTTGTTACACTGTATTGTTTAGGAAGTAATGGCAAGAAAAAAGTCTGTACATGTCCAGCACAAATGCACTTTCTTTTTCAAACATTTTCAATCCACAGTTGGTTGCATCCGTGAATGCAGAACCCACAGATACAGAGGGATGACTATATATGACAAATAAATTTTCTCTTACTTTAAAATAAAATATAAAATTCTAAAATTGTGTCAGTTTTTGGTAAAGTCTTGAAGTGTAGAACATTTTTAAAAAATTTTTAAAATAGTATATTATTGCTAAGCAAGACATCAAAATGTACTTCTTATATTTCTGTATAGACTCAAAAAAAACTTGGGAATTTCAAAATAACAATTTATTGGTTAATGGGGGTCACAGATACTATGGCAGGTATAACTGAAGAGAGCAAGTAAGAGCACAGGAGAAATACCAAAAAAAAACTGAGTTAATCTCTAAAATTGCACATAAATCTAAATCTACTTCCTTAGAAAATCCCAGAAAACACAAGATACAAGCACACATTCCATTCACAGCCATCAGAGGGAGACATCATCACACATGTAGCCTCCGGGTAGCTCCACCGTACAATTGTGGAAGGGCCTTGGGGACTTCCAGGGGTCCCCAGATCTCAGTTTGAGAACCACTTATCTAAACATATAAACTACTTTACTGTGGTGAGAAATGTGAGGAAACGATCAAGCCACGTTCCTACCACCCACCTAAAAATTTAGCTGCAGCCACATCTGTGCTTCCCACAAGTCTTCATGTCACCCCTCCTTCCTCAACCCTTCCCTTCTACGGTCCCTTCTCTGCACTACCAGCCTGTCCTTCCCACTGGCACCTTCTCACCAGCATTAAACAGGATCAACTCTGCCCCTCCCCTCAAACATACTCTGAAAGCGTTCTTTCCCCTTCGGTTCCCCTCTAGCTACTGCCCTTTGTTGCTCAGCATCTTGGAGATGTCTAAGTCTCATCCTTGGACTCCTCACTCTCTGTATTTCCCTTAAATGTTGATGTTCCTCAAGGTTCTATCCTTAGCCCTTGCTGCTGCTTTCTCTATGAGCTGCCCCGGTGATCTCCTCTCCTCTCTAGTTTCAGTTAACACCTACCTGTATGATGGTGAACCCCAATCTGCCACTCAAGGATCTTTATTCTCAGCTCCAGACCCAGGGAGTCAACAGTGTTTGGACATCTGCCCTCGGGTGTTCCAAAAACTTGTTAAATTCCAAATGTTCAGGACCAAGTGTCATGTTCTAGTTGCAACAACACATTCAAACAAAGCAAAAATGACTCTTGCTCCTAACTCCATGAATGCCTTTGTGTCTCCTGCCCAAAAGGTAGAGACCTGAGTGCCATTCCTAATCCCGCCTCTCTCTTCCACACAATACAACAAATCAATGGCTCAGACCTGCCCCTGCGTATATGTCCCTAACGGATTTTCTGCTCTTTTTTCCATTCTCATTGCCACTATCTAAAAGATAAACTATCCCATTATTATTATTTTTGGAGGAGCAGAATATATGCTAGAGGCAGTAATTAGCATTTTACATACATTATTTTCTTTATTCCACACTAGACTATTTTTAAACCCATTTTACAGATGAGGAAACAGACTCAGAGATCTTTCTGGCTATCCTTGGCTCCAAAACGCATCCCCTTTCACCAGCACTGAGAGCATCAAGGAAGACTCTGTGGTGAAATCTGCCTAAAGCTCTGAAGGATGGTATGATTTTTATAGGGTAGGCTGAGGAAATCGTATACCATATTGTCTCAAGAAAGACATAAGAGAAAGAGCAGAGGGAGGAACGTTGCTAGTGTGCATTTGTGGACAGTGATGTGGTGGGAGATGATTTCATTCAGAGACAATAAGCTGAAACAAGCAGCTGGTAAGCAAAGCATTTCTAAAATGCCTCTTTCCCTTATTTAAATACAAAATAATAATAATAATGACTACTTACTGCATCATAGTATGCTGGGCATAATGCTAATGCTTTTATTTACTTTGTTTGTATCTAACCTTTACTACAACCCTACATGGAAGTATCAATATCTGCATGTGACAGAAAGGGAAACTGAGGCTGAGTAACTTTCCTTCAATTACTCAGGCAGCCTAGGTGAGATTTGAGAACATTCTTTCTACTAAGGGCAGAGGCATTGTAGAACTCAAGTCTCTGCTACTTCTCCCCACCAACTTCAGTATCTCCAAGGGGCCCTTTTGGTAGATATATACTCTCCCTCCTTTAAAAAGTGTCTTTAGCTGGAGTCATACAATCTGAATTTGGAAAGATAGTATTAGTTGACTATATAAATGGTTTTCCTGGCAAAGGTGTGCATAAGTCTACAACTTTACACTCTCCAAAAAGAAAAATATTTTCTTAATTTTAATTTGATGGTTTTATGTAGAAGGAAAAAAAATACTTTTTGATGCTGAGGCAAAAACAAGTCCAATTAAATGCAAAGTGATATCCTATCCAGATCCTGGAACAGAAAAAAGGACATAGGAAAGTAGGCAAAAACTAAGGCAATCTCAATAAAGTATTGATTTTTGTTGATGATAATGTGTCAATATCAGTTCATCAATTGTGACAAATGTACCACACTAATGTAAGTTGTTAATATTAGAGAATTCAGGTGATGGGTAGGAATGCTCTGTACTATCCTTGCAGCTTTTATGTAAATCTAAAATTATCCCCAAATAAAAAGTTTATTTTAAAAAATCCAAATGTGTTTGCATTAATCTTGTTAAGGAGAAAACATGACCACATTCTTTATAGTTTAAATGGCAAACATACTATTAGAATAAGATGCTTATTAAGGGAAAAGTGAAGTTTCAATTCATTCTTTGGTAATCCAAAGCAACAACAGTGTACCCTACCCCCAACCGGCTCAAACTCAGTGGGGCTGATGATTCTATTATTTAACCCACTCATCCCTGCTCCCCCCACATCCCTCAACCATCAGGGTAATGCCTCCTGGAATTCTCTTTGGCACAAACATCTTGTTTTAGGACCATGTTTAGACTGTGATTAAGAGAGGATTATTTACACCACATAGGCATCCCAATGTGAAAGGGCAGGCCACCCCCTACATTTTCTAAACTTTTCTGTAAATACTACAGCCCAGCAATCAGTAACAAACTAAGCAAAGCAGATCAAGGGGCAAGAGAGCTCAGTTTTGATTGTTCTGAGCAAAAAATTTCATTTCAACTAGCAGCTGCTGCTAAACTCCTCATTCTCAAGTCAAAAGGGCTCATTTACTATATTTGATGACATAAATAGAGCTAAGGTATGTATTCCAGGAAAATGTTCCTTTTAAAGCTATAGTTACTACAGGAAATGACCAGGAATAAATAGCAATAATAATAATAATTATTATTATTATTATTTTTAGAGATAGGGTCTCACTCCGTTGCCCAGGCTGGAGTGCAGTGGCGCCATCATAACTCACTGCAGCCTAGAACTCCTGAGCTCAAGCGATCCTCCTGCCTCTGCCTCCTGAGTAGCTAGGACTACAGGTGCATACCGCCATACCCTGCTTATTTTTAAAAAATTTTTTGTAGAGATGAGGTCTCGATATGTTGCCTAGGCCAGCTTCAAACTCCTGGCCTCAAGTAATCCTCCCATCTTGGCCTCCCAAAGTCCTGGGATTACAGGCATGGGCCCCTGTGCCTGGCCTATAAATAGTTATTATTGATAAGGCCTTGGAAAGACTAGTTTACAGAAGCCCATTTTACTTACAAGTATTTAAGAAAGCAGGTTCTAACTGAGTGAGCTAAGTTCTCATATAACTTTTCCCAGCCTCAACAGTAAAATTAACCCTTCTCATTTGTTCAGATTTTTAAAATTTTACCTTGCATCATTTCATTTGATTTTCATAACCTCCTGAGATAGATAATCAGGGCAGATCTCATTATCCCCATGTTTCACATAGGCTCAGAAAGGTTGCTTGATTTCCCCAATGCGGCACAGCCTGTTAACAGTGAAGATGGTACTTAAATCAAGATTTCTTAACTCTAGGTCAGGGCTCTTTCCTTTAACAAATATTTGTTGAGGATATCTGATTGTTCCTGAGGATAGAGTGTTACCTGAAATAAACAGGGACTTGCTTTTAGGGAGCTTACAGTACAGTGGGAGGAGAAGAAAATAACCAAGTAAATGAACAAGTGTATACACAATCACAAACTGTGAGAAGAGCTATAGGGGAAATAAATACAGCACAAAGCTAGCCAGGGAAATACTCTTTAGGGAGGTGACATTTTAGCAGATGTCTAGAGCCAGTGGGGCACATATTGTGTAGGGGTGCTTCAGACTGTTTATCACGGAGTCTGTGAAGGGCTTGAAGAGGTGGGAAATGCTTGAAAGGAACCAAGAGATACAACGTGGTTGAAGAGAATGAGAGCCTGGGCCAAAATGGAGCAGAAAAGATGGACAAAGGGTGAATCCCTTGTAGCTCTGTAGACTGTAAGGGGCTTAAATTTCATCCTATGTGGGACAGAAAAGTACAGAAGGGGTTTTGGCATAGATTTATGTGACTTGACTTGTGTTTTAAAAAAACTATCCTGAACACTACATGGAGAACGGATTGAAGAATGAACCAGTTCTATCCACAGGCAAGAGTGCAAACAGAACGACCAGTTGGCACCAGTTAGAAATCATGGTGGCTTGGACTAGGGGAGTGGCCATGAGGATGAAGGGAAGTTGAGGGGCTAAAAATAGAATCAACAGATTGTAGGAATGAAGTAAGTGGTGTGGAGAGGGAGATGGAGACATGTATTGTTTGGTAAAAATAAATCATATATGGATTTATTTATGAAAAGGAAAATATATATTTGCGAGTAAAGATTCTAAAAGATACGCTGCCTGAATTAGTTACATAAATTTTGGGTGTAAGTGAGGGAAAGTCGCAAATGACAATAGTTTACAAAACTATGCACATTTCTCTCCTGTGCACAAGTATGGGTTGGAACGGCGGCTCCAAGGTCATGAGCATCTAGGGCCTTCTCAGTCTTCCTCAGTTTTCCTCAGACACACAGCTCCCACTTTGTGGTCCCACATGGTTGCTCTGGCTCTGGGCATCAAACAGCAGAAAGGAAAAGAGAGGAGAAGAGCATGTCCTTTCCTTTGAGGGAACGTCCTTGAACTTGCGCATGCCCATTCCACGTCTCGACCGTGGGCCAGAACTCAGTCACAGAACTACCCAGAGGTGCCAGGGAGGGAAATGCAAGCTCACATCCGGGTGGTTCAATTACAGAAGATGAAGGGAAGAATGGATATTGGGGGGCAGTTCCCATTCTGTGCCCCACATGCCCAACTGTCCACAGCACCTCTGTGGGGAAGCAGGTGGTGGGCAGAGACAAAAGGACGTTTCATGTTTCCTCTTATAGTTATGCCTTTTGCTTCATTTGTCTACTTTGGGAATGTGTTCATGTATTATTTGTAGACTCTTTTTTTTTTTTTTAAGACAAAGAAGGGGAGGAGAAAGAGTAGGAGGAAGGGCAGCTTGTGCCAGGGCCGGGTAGAATGGAAGGCACCAGCAAAGGAGATGGAAAGGATGCAGCCCTAAATGCAGGAGCAAAACCAGGAAAGTGTGCTGTCACAGAGGCAAAGAGGAGACAACATTTCAAGAAACAGGAGGATGCCAACTTCCCTGAAGTTTCTAAAAGGGCAATGAAGATAAGGATAGAAACAACTTACCTAGATAGAAGTCTCTATGGACCCTGACAAGACCAGTTTTAGTTGTGAGAGGGGGATAAGCTACATGGAAGTAAATTGAAGAATAAATGCCCCAGAAATAGAACCAAATACACATGAAACCTTGCTGTTAAGGAAGGCATCTCAGATCAATTGAGAGAAAACATGCACTTCAATCAAAGCTGTTGGGATGATCAGCCCCACAAAATTATGTATATTCTGATCCTGAGCTCATATTATAAGCAAAAATTCACTGCAAATGAGTTGAAAGCCTAAATGTGAAATATAAAATTTTCAAATAATTAGAATACACCTGGCAGATATACATCGGCTTAGTAAAAGTGAAGAACACACACAGGACACACCCCAATTCTTGCCTCTAAAGAGAAAGAAAGGCAAATGGAGCTAGATGGCAGGAATGCAGGGACTTGGATTTTGGCATTTTTTTCATTTGAAGGAAATAGGACAGTCAATATTTGTAAATTATAAGTAGTGACAGCAAAGTTTATTATACTCTCCTTTGAACTTTTATATATTTAAACATTTCTTAACACCAAAAAATTTAATAGGAGAAGAGGAAGTGGAGTAAAGTGTAGGCTAGTTTGTTTTTTTTTAATGAAATTGTATAACATAGCATAGAATTGAATAGAAAATCTCAGCACGCATTCCATGGGTAATGTTTTATAAAGGGTTTCAGCGTCATATGTGTGCTTTTGTGTGACTGTGCATGTACAGGTGCAGGTGTGTGAATGTGTGCTTGTGTGATTGTGTGTGTGCACTGGGATGCTTTGTAAAAAGTATTTCTTACTGTGGGTCATAGTAAAAAAAAATCTGAAAGCCATCGTGGACAATTGTAGAAACATGCTGTTCAAGCAGGTTGGCTATAAAAGGATTCAGGGTGATGGAACAGTAGCTGAGAAGGTATGTGTTGATAGATACTAGTCTACAGGTAATACATTCATTTTCTAAGTTATTTTTCATAACAACCCTATAAGATAGGTTCTATATTTATTTTGCATTTACAGATAGTGAAACTGAGACACAAAGTATTAAGAAATTTGCTGGAAGTTACACAACTAGCAAGTGGCAAAGCACAGCTTCAAACCTAAGCAGTCTTGCTCCAGAGGCCACGCACTTAGCCACTACTAGTCTATACTAACTCTGATAGTTTTCTGCTTTATGGTATAGTAGGTATTCAAGAAATGATTGCAACACAAAAGAAAGGGCATGATTTGGAAATTTTTTTAAAAACCCACTCTGTCCTTCTATTGTGCCACAAATTTCTGCTATTTGGCCTGAGTTACACCCACAAGTCATTTGTTGATCATCTACTATGTTCAAGGCACGTTATTGAAAATGGTTAAGGCATTGCCTATTAAAACCTCTGTGAAGCAGATTTATGTGACTTGATTAAGAAGAGTAGCAGAAGGGAGTTGGATCCAAACTTCTTTGATTTTGGACTAACTTTTAAGGTAAAATGTATTATCCAAGAGACAATTGCTGTATGAGAAAAGAAGACAGATAGATCTTCGTTAACATCTTAACTTTGCCACTTACGGCTGTGTATACCTTGGCTGAGTTACTTAAATTTTAGACCTCAGTATCTCCACAATTAGAACAGCAGAATATTGACAGGAGTCCAAGAAAGAAAGGGAGGAAAAAAAAAGATCAGATTGTTTAATTGGCCCTCAATGACCGTGTTTTAATCCAGCAATTAGCATTGAATAAAATTACACATTTTATCTTGAAATAGGGGGAGAAACCAACACAGACCAACTTGTCACCAAGTAGCTCCCATAGGATGTAAAGGCCTGTGGTCAACATCACAATGTCTTCATCAGGGGATCATGCGTGAAACTTAGGTTCTCTGGTATAGCTTACCATGCTCTGTAGGTAGATTATTGCTAATAACCATGTAGATTTATTGTATGCTTTCTTACAATCTCTCATTATTGGCCCCCCTCACTTTTCAAGGTCATCTCCCACTGGGAAAGAGGCAGATTTCCTCTTACATTCTTTCTAAGCTATCTGCTTGCCAGTGTTCCTTGGAGACATAATGCCTCCCCTAACACTTCCAGCTGCCCCTAGAGCCACCACTCACTTGTTTGCTTATAACTACTGTGGACTCTTGAACCCTGTTTCTCATAGGATATTGCCACCTCTCCATGGGCACCAGTGTAGGAATGAAAATAGACCAGGCCATGCTTTCCATACTGCCTTGTCCCCATATTCTCCTTGTACCTGACCTTCCTCAGCATGTTGGCTTTGGAGCTTGTTGTTTTATGGTGGCAAGGTGGCTGCTGCAGCTCCAACCATCACTGCTTCATATGACAGCATCCAAAACAAGAAGCAAGGGGGAGTGGCAAAAAGAATGTGTCACATGAATCTCTTTTATTTTGGAGGAAAATCCTTCCCAGAATCTTCCTTATGTCTCATTGGACAGAACTGAATCTAAGCCATGCCTAGACCCATCACAAGCAAAGGAACTACCACAGTCAAGCCAGTCTTGGTTTATTCTCTGTGGTTGGGCACATTGCTGCCTGAACAAAATCGGGGTTCTGTTAGTCAGAAGGGTAGGACAGCTAATTCATAGGCAACCACTAGAGTCTTCTGAGGCATCTAAGAAATTAAATCCTTTATTCAAGTACCTAACATTGCTCCTCACACCCACTCCATCATCGTATTTGGCCTCCTTTCAGAAGAGCCTCCTTTTTCAGTATTAGCCAGGAAGACTTCTACCACCTTACCCTTTGGGGATGGTCTTACTGCAAGTCTATCCCCTTCCCCTCCTGTTTCACATGATTATCCCTCCCCACCCCCCCCCAGAGTGGAAGGTAAAGAAGAGGCATCCACATGACAAGTGGGGTGTGGTTGGGGGCTTCAAGTCCAGGGTGGAGACTTTGGATGTCCCAAATTCTTCAGTGAAGCCCAGGAAGAATCCTTCCAAATCTCATTTTCACCAGTGGGAGATCAGCTCTTCATTCTCCCAGTTGTCATGTTAGTAGATGTTGAAGCAAATTCCGTCAAACACACACACATAGATGCACACACACACACACACACACACACATCTCCCAATGACAGACACTTAATTCTCAGCGGCAGTGAAATTTAAACTAGTGGTCATTCCAATTCAATAGGTCATCAGTGACCAAAAATAATAATAAAATAAAATAAACTAGTGGTCATAAATGCTAATATCTCAAGGGGCGAGACGGGTGACATAAACTAGTGCAGAGGGCCTGGACTCTGCGAGCCGGAGGATGCAGGCCCTGGCTGCCCAGGGCAACTGCTGCTGGCTCTGGCTGATTGTTTCCTGTGGGAATGAAGGCCAGAAGCTGGGAATCTGGAATTTAAATGCAATTTCCCAATTTAAAAAATTGATGAGTAAAAATATCTGTGAGTAATAGCAGAACTTTATGCCACCAGTTTTTAAGCCCTTGCCTAATACACAATAAGGAAAAGAAGTATAATACATTCTCATTTGGCAACACCTTCTCTCACAATGAAGTCTCCACTTCATAATATTACGCAGAACTGTATAGTTCCTTTCCTTCCTCTCTCCAGCTCTTCAAATGGTCGCCTTTATGCCTGCCTGGCTGTGCAGTATCCCTCTGCGTGGTGGCACCTTTAGCTTTTATTTATCGCTGTGGACGTGTGGATTTTTGTTTTATTCAATTATATCATGATACATAACCACCATTATCCTTGTTCATGCTCAATTATCTCAGATTTAGCCAGTGGAAGCCCCTTTAAGCTGGCTCCTGTGTCCTTGCACAATTTTTGAGCACTTCCAAGCTTTCTGGCACAAGATGTTCCAGGCTTGCCTTATAATTTTTCTGCCCCATACCTGGAATCAGCTACTTCTTCAAGAAGTTTAGGTTTTTAAATTAGAGAATGGTGTTTTGAAATCAAGGTTTGGCGGCTAAGGGTGCTCATTTGTGCTATAATATCATTGCTTTTATGCCCTTTTGGGGGACAGATTTTATATACATCTATAATCTATATATACATTTCTCTCTCTCTTTCTCCCCATCTATCTGGAGAGAGAGAGAGACAGAGGTCACATTGATAATCTCTATTGCAGCAGCAATGTTCTTCCTTTGTTCCACACTTTTTCTCCCTTCTTTTGCATAGCGTGAGAATTATTGTTCCCACAAACAATATATTTGCTTTACCTACAGTAGTCACAAAATAGTACTGGAATTACTACATCAGTGCCACTACCATCGACACACCCACAAAGTAAAGCATAAGATTATATTCCACTCAAATTATGTTCCACTAAATTATATAAAGTTCTGTTATCAATTTGATATAAGTTAGGTCCTTTTTTTCTGTGGGTTTTCACTTTTAAGATATTGTTCCATCCTTGCGGGTAGGACTTCATTTTCCATGCACACCCTGTAGAGTTTACCGTCTGAACTTCCTTGCTCTTAGCTTCCACCCACCCCGTTTCCTCTTTTTTCCGCCTGAAGCCGACTGACTCCTTTAAACTTCTGAGTTTCCTTCTAACTTTCCCTTTCTTTATTCACTGTCCCTATGAGACATTCCCATAGGAGCCTAGCTCTGTTCTAGGCACTGGAGCTGCCCAGTGGACTTAGCCACGCCACCAGCTTGCAGTTCCTGTGGAGAAGGTGTGGGCACACAGGCCCTCACAGCAGAGTGACGGGCACCCTGACAGGCAAGCACAGGACTGCTGGGGGGACACAGAGGGGCCTTTTCACCCATGGGGGTGCTGCTGGGGGCAGGCACTCCTTAGCTGGTTCTCAACGTTATAGGAAGAAGAGATGCTTGTTTGAGTTTTTCCTTTCGTGAAACAGGGTTGATAATACTCCTGTCACAGGGCCATAGTGAGGGTTCCATAAGATGGTGCATATTAGCTGCTTAGCACGGTGCCTGGCACAGGGAAGCAGCACAGTACAGGTGTCACTATCACAGTGTGTAATGCCCTCCATAGAACCACACACTCCGTGTGTCTGTTCCAGGTAAGGAAGAGCTCACACTGCACGATTCAGGGTTTCCCCAAATACTCAGAACTTTCCCACTTCCATGTCTTTAAGGACATCTGTTCAGTTTTGCCACATCGCAACCATTCCCTCCTCTGATAACAGCACTGCAACGCCCCACTCTCGGTCTCTGTAGTCTGGGAGTGGCTGGCTGTTCCCTGACCCCCAGCTCAATGAACAGGCACACACCTCTAGGCCTCCTACATAATCTGCAGGGCCCGGTGCAGATGACAGTGCAGGGCTGCTTGTTCACAAAGTAGTAAGAATTTCAAGATGGCAACAGCAGAGCATTACAACAGGCCGCAGCTCACCCCAGAGCCAGGACTTCCAACTTCTACCAGACAGGAGGGGGAAGAAGGGTTCTACTGGGAAACCCTGTGGCTCAGTGACAGAGCCCAGAGGCTTAGAGGCTGCCACTGAGCCACATGATGCCTACGGAGCTCCTCCTCCGCCGTGTGGTGCCTGAGGCAGGCCAAGCAAGGGCTTACGGCAGAAACGAGAGCAAAGGCAGGTCAAGTGGGTGATGGGAGAGGTCTGCAGTTATGAGATCTCACTGGCATGTTGCCTTTGTTTCACACCTGACTGTCCTGAGCCCAGAGATGGGGAAGGATTCCCTAAAGGTCACACAGCAAGTTCATGGCAGTGTTTAAACTGGAACCCAGGTCCCCTAGCAGCAATCCTATGATAGGTGACTACATTGGTCCTCACTAGGCAGGAGGCCAGAAATAAATTACAGCCTGGCAAGATCTTGGCAACTGCTATGGTTTGAATATGTCCTCCAAAGTTCATGTGTTGGAAAGTTAACCCCAACGCAACAGTGTTGAGAGGTGGGACCTTTAAGAGATGATTAGGTCACATGGGCAGAGCCATTAATTAATGCCATTATTGAAGTAGTGGGAGTTAGTTATCATGGTAGTTACCGTGGGAGTAGTTTCCTGATAAAAGGAGGAATTCAGCCCCTTCCCTCCTCCTCTTTCTCTCTCTTGCCCTTCTGCTTTCCACCATGGGATGATACAACAAGAAGGCCCTTGGCTGATGCAGGGCCCTTGACCTTGGACTTCCCAGCCTCCAGAACTGTAAGAAATAAATCTCTGTTCTTTATAAATTACCCAGTTTCAGGAAGTCTGCCATAGCAGCACAAAACAAACTAAAACAGCAACCTTTTAAAAAAGGAATGACCATGATTGCAGTTCTGTTAGAAAGGAAAAGTGGGTGGTGGATGCTAATGTTGCGCTCAGAGAACCATATCCCAAAGTATGGCGCCCTGGCATGCTGAGTACTTTGAACTAAATGACACTGAAAGGGCCTCTGAAGCGACGTCTCTTTCTGACCTTCTCTTGCCCTTTTTTTCTCCTGCTAATCTTTCTCCCCCAAGGCAGGCATAGAAACCAGAATTCCTCTTCCCTAAAGCCAGCTGTAAAGCCTAGAAATATTACTCTAACCTTGCCCCATCTTTCTGTGTAAGAGCTGGCCAAAAAGAAATTCTCTGACCCACCTTATCAGATAGTAGTTCATGAGACCCTCATTCCAGAAGGGGCCCTGCCCCATAGCTGGGGGGAAGGAATGATGCACAGATGGGCCTTGCTGGGTTTCCCCGCTCAGTCTATTAGCATTAGATCATCCCCTTTTTGTCCACTCACAGTTCTATACAGCTGTTCATTCTTCACTGAATGTAAGCATAAACGTGGCCGGTTTTCCCTTGGGTTTTTAGGTCTTCATTGTGAAGCTTCCCATGTTATGTAAAACTTTAAGTAAATTTGTTATGCTTTTCTCTCATTAGCCTGTCTTTTGTTGTAGGAGTGTTGGCTGTGACCTTTATGATGGGTGAGGAAAGGTATCAACCTTTCTGCCCCTACACAGAGAAGGACTCTTACAGCATCTACAGGTGAATATTATGTCCATTTTACAGATGAGAAGCTGAGGCTCAGAGAAATGCCATTTACTAACATGTAGGGTCACAGCTTGTAGACAGTGAGCCATGATTTGACTCCAGAGGCCTGTGGACCTGCTTCCCTAGTTGCCTGGAAAAGGAAGCCAGGACACCTGGGTTCTTCTTCTGGCAGAGGGTTAGCTCAGGGTGTGTTCTGGATGATTCCTTCCCCTCTGAGCCTCAGTTCCCTCCTCTAAGTATAATGATATCTTTGGGCCTCACCGGCAGGGCAGAAGTAGAAAGCCAATGAAGTCATGGATGTGAGTGTGTAGGTGGAAGCTGCAGGTGGGGGTGCAGGGTGGTGTAGGAGTGAGACTCTGGTCTTTGGAACCTGGCAGGCCCTGGGTTCAAGTCCTTACTCTGTCTCCGATTAGTGAGACCTTGCCCAAGTCCCTTGACCAGTCATTCTATAGAGAGAGGATGCTAATACTAACCTCACATGGTTGTTATGCAGATCACCTGGGTCCAGGAGGGCAAACTACTTGGCTTAAGAAGGTGGCTGACACACATTAATTCCTTTTCTCATTCCCTTTATAGGGAATGTAGCTTTGCCCTCCAAGCATGGGGTAGAGGGAAAAATACTATGCTTACTCTTCTGAAGGTCACGCCCAATCCTTTTTAAGATACTCTACCTGAATTTAAGAAAGAGAGAGGGAGAGAGAAACAGGAATTTACTGCTTTGCAGGTTCACGGATAGAGGCTGGCCCCACCTGAGGGAGGATTGGCATTGCTTGGGCTTTGCTGCCCCCTCGTGGCCATTGGCTGACCCTTCTCGCAGCCCTGGAATATAGGAGCTGGGAGAGGCCTGATGCCTGGGCCCCTTCTCAGCACATTCTGATTCAGCAGCACCAAGGTAGGTTATCGTCTGCGTTTCTAATGTGCTTCCTGGGCCAGTGATCAGCCACATTAGGGAAACACAGAGCTCGTCCAACACCTCATTAGACAGTCGGGAAGACGTGGTCCCGAGAGTAGATGGGCTTCTCTGAGGGTAGCTGCCAGGGTAGGGGCAAGTAACTCAGGTCTCCAGCCCCAAGTGCTCTTTCCACTGTGTGCCCTGCCTGAGGCGATCCTGCGAGGTGAGCAAAGCTCCTGAGACACGTAGACCCACCTGCCAACAAGGCAAGGATCCATCTGCTGCTACTGTGTCAGGTGGTCTTCCAGCCTTTGCTTGTATTCCAGTGGTGGAGAGGTGCTCACCATCTCACAGAGCAGCCTATTCCTGTGACCTTCAGAGTATTTCCCTTGTGTGGGGCCCAGATACATCTCTCTGTATCCTCCCTTATTGGACCTAATTCTGCCCTCTGAGACCCTGCTGTTCCATCCTCTGACACTGCAGGGCAATCAGGGCTGGGAGGATGAGGAAGATGGAGTAAGTGCTTCATGGTGTCTGGCACACTCTTGCATTGCCTCCCTCAATTCTGCAAAATAGGTGTGGGGAGCTTTGTTTTACTTAAGAGGGAATTGGGGCTTAGGGGAGTGGCATTGACTTGTCCAAGCTCACACATCAGTTAGTGTCAAGGTGGACACAAACAGTGTCCTCAATTTATGGATTCAAGAATGGAACTACTTCTGAGAATTCAAACAGTGAGTTAGTGATGAGGTGGGGGTCAAAACCTCCATCTGTTCACTCTCACACCTGTGCTCAAGGGCAGCATGCTCAGCTGCCTTGAGGGTTTCACTGGGTGTGGTGGCCAGTGGGCAGCCTGGGGTGAAACCTTCTGGTGCACGTACAGCTCAATGATCTACGACAAAGCAAATGCTTGTGTCACCACCACCTGTCTTAGTCCATTCAGGCTGCTATAAGAAAAAATACCATAAACTGGGTGGCCTATAAACAATAGAAAATTATTTCTTACAGTTCTGGAGGCTGGCAAGGCTGAGGCACCAGCAGATCTGGATCCAGTGTCTGCTGAGGGATCACTCTCTGGTTCATCGGTGGCACCTTCTCTCTTTGTTTTACTTAAGCTGTGGAGCCAAATCAGGACTCCTCTGTTTGCAGGCTGTGACCCTAGGCAAACAATGTTACTCTCTCTGAGCCTCAGCTTCTCCTCTGTAAAATGGACATGACAATATTCACCTGTAGTCGATGCTGTAAGAGTCCTTCTCAGTGTAGAGGCAGAAAGGTGTGATACCTTTCCTCACCCATCTTAAGGGTCTTCACATGGTGGCAGGGGCTAGCCAACTCTCTGGGCCCTCTTTTATAAGGCACTAATCACATTCATGAGGGTGGAGGCCTCATGACCTAATAAACCCTTAAGGGCCCCACCTTCTAATATCAACACATTGTGGGTTAGGTTTCAACGTATGAATTTTGGGGGGATACAAACATTCGGCCCACAGCACCATCCACTTCAAGAAATAGGACATGTGCCAGCAACCCCAAGTCCCTTCCACCCTCCCAGCTGCTGCCTTCCCTTCTTGCTTTTCTTTATAGTTCTATGACCTAAGTATCCGCCCACTCCTAAATGCTATTGTGAACTTTATATATGTGGAATCATACATTCGGCATCCTTTTGTGTCTGGCTGCTTTCACTCAACATTCACTCAATATGCGTCCACATTTTTACCTCTGTGTGACACTGACTTATCGCAATTTTGTCATTCTACTGTCAGTGGATGTGTGGATTGTTTCCAGTTTTTATAATTATGAATAGTGCTGCTATGAACATTTGTGTATGTATTTCTTGTTCCATATATATGCATTTTTGTTGGGTAAATAACTGTTAGTTTCCTAGGGCTGCCATAACTAAGTACCACAAACTAGGTGACTTAAAACAGTGGAAATTTATTCTCTCAGTTCTGGAGGTTAGGGGCCTGAAATCAAGGTGTCAGCAGGGCTGCAAGCCCTCTGAGACTGTAGGTGGAATCCTTTCTTGTCTCTTCCTAGCTTTGTGGGTGAAGCAAGGAGTGTCTGTCCTTGGCGTCTCCTGCCATCCAGCTACCTAACTCCTACCTGTGCCTCTATCTTCTGTGGCATTCTTCTGTTCTATCTTCCCCTTGTCTTCTTATAAAGCACACCAGTCATATTATTAATACATTAAGGCCCACCCTACTCTAGTATGACTTCATCTTAATTAATTCCACCTGCAACCACTCTAGTTTTAAATAAGGTCACATTCTGAGGTACTGGGGTTTAGGACTTCAACATGTCTTTTGGGGGACCCAATTCAACCTGTAACAACAAATGAGAGGAATTGCTGAGTTGTCTTAGCAGATCCTGAGAAAGGACTTGGGTGCGCATAACTCGTGCTGCGGTGTCAGGAAGCACAGCTGAGGGTAGCGCCAGGACTAGGTTCGCGTGGGGCACGTGACACGTCTGGGTGCAGATTGTAGGAGGACTCCCTCTCGGGACTGTGCTGTAGGTGCCTGACTCTCCTCCTCATCCCAGCTCTGAGCAAGGGAGTAGGCAAAATGTGACAAGAAAGGGACAAAAGCCAATCAAGTTTCCTTCATTAAGACCGTGGGCAACCAGGGCTCAATCCCATCTGGGATCTTCTAAAGCAGCGGCCCCCAACATTTTCGTCACCAGGACCGGTTTCACGGAAGACAATTATTCCTCGGTCGGCCGGGGGGCGGTGGGGCAGAGCTCAGGTGGTGAGGCCAGCGACGGGGAGAGGCTGTATAGATGAAGCTTCACTTCACTGGCTTGCCCGCCGCTCACCTCCTGCTGTGTGCCCCACCCCCTTCCTATGTTTCATGGAAGACAATTTTTCCACGGGTGGGGGTCCGCGGTCGGGGGGGAGGGTGACGGCAGGGCTCTGAGGCCCGGTCCCTAACAGGCCATGGACTGGTACCCGTCTGAAACCCGGGGGTTGAGGACCGCAGCTCTAAAGCACCTTGTAGAATGTGCCTCACACTTGTCCTGCAGAAGGATGGGGACGCTAGGCATAAGTTGCCTCTGGGGTCACTAAATCCCCTGTCCTGTGGGCTGCTCCACTCTGGAGAAAGTTCCCAGGTCGGGAAGCAGAGAGCCACAGGTGCTTGACGGGGGACACTGCCAGCGGACCGGGAGTTGTCCCCTGCAGGTTCAGCTGAAGTCAGGCTGAGGGGAATGGAGGGAGGAATCACCAGTGTCTGCTACAACCCATCCCTTCCATCGCTCAGACCACTCACTCCCTGCATTGAGCCCACTGTAACTGATTCTTCAAGGCCACAATCTCTAAAAATAAACTCAGAATGGGAGAGTTAGTGGAACAAGCTACAGTCTCCACTGCTACAGCTGAGCTCGAGGCTAGATTTGATATCCATCTTTTCCTTTCTCAACCCTCCATCCTTTATGACGCCCCTCTTCAGCCAGCACTTCAGGCCTAGGTTGCTTGCCCAGATGGATGACCCAGAACTTCATTCCTAAAGGGTCTGAGCAACTGTCTACCTTGCCCTTCTCATGCTGTGGTAGCTCACATGCCCATTCACGGTATCCCAGAGAGGAGAGTCCTCCAAATTCTAGACATCCTACTCCCTGCCATCAATCTGCAGCAGAATCAGGGGTGTTATCCCCGCCAGCATAGTAAATCTTTTCTTTGCCTGATGGTCTACCAGTGTCAGCAGCCCTAAATGAGCAGATAGCAGCTGTAGTTTTAAATTCAGTGGTAGGAGAGTAGAGTATCCCTTCTCCCACCTCCCCTCGCCTGGCCACACACGTGGTAGGGTGAAGTACCTCTAATTTTGCAGGGCTGAAACTCGTAGGAAGGGAAGAAAAAAATCCCCCAGGTGGGTTGCCCTCTGGAAGAGGGGTCACTGTACTTCCACTCCTTGGTTCTCAGACAGTATATTCTAGCTATTAGGCACTCAGCAACAAATAATAGCTGATGGTTGAAAATTTAGACTGTTTCCTGGAGGACAATGCTCCAACACAGAATGTTTTTCCAAAGCTGGTGACTTAATTGCACCAGCCTTTAAAAGGATAGGCCAACCTTCAGCTTTATAATAGAAACCAGTGGATGCCATGGTCATGTGTCCTTTGTCACATTTCCTTCTCCATAAAATAGGTCCTTTGGTCTGAGACATTATTCACGATTCCAAGTAGTAAAGCAAGTGTTTGTTGGGTTTATTTCAAGGATGTCAATCCTATTCTTTTGAACTATTTGTCAGTTCTTGCACCAATACCACATTGCCTTAATTAACGACCTTTATAGAGAGTCTTGATATCTGGTAGAGAAATTCTTCTCCTGTTGGTCTTCATTGGCCGTACTTCACCCATTGCATTTCCACATAAATTTTAGGATTGTTTTGTCAATTCCATAACAACTGTGTTGGACTTTTAAATGAGATTGCATCAACTCTATAGTCCATCTAGGAGGAACTGACATCTTTACAACATTGTCTTCTAATTCATAAACATAATATTTTCCTCTATTTACTTGGGTTTTCTAATTTCTCTCAACAATATTTGGTAGATTTCTGCATAGAGATCATGCACATCTTATACTGCATTTGTCCCTAGGTATTTGATATTTTTGCTTTTAAAGTGGTCTTTTTAATTTTTTAAACTTATGGCTGCATATAGATGTTTTATTTTTGTGTACTGATTTTAAAAGCTTATTAAACTTATTTCTAACAATTTATGTGTGAGTTCAATTGGCTTATCTGATTACAAAATGTTATCTGTGAATAAAAGCAGTATAATTTCTTCCTTTTCCAATCCTTATGATTTATTTTTCTTGCTACTCTGCACTGGCTAGGATCTCTACCATGATGTTAAGTGGTGATACGAGGCACCTTTACCTGTTTCTCAATCTGAATGCAAAAAAGTCAACATTTTACCATTAAATTATGATGCTTTCTATAGTTCTTGCTTTTAAATAGTCCTTGTAAATATTTAAGACACATTGATTGCAGCCTTTGGAGAAACTCTGAGGCCGAGTACTCAGCCCAAACATACCTGAACTCCTGATCCACAGACATGGTGAGAAAATGCTTGTTGCTTTAAGCTGCCAAATTTGGGGGTAATTTGTTACACAGCAATAAATAATACATAAGGGATGTGTAATCCTCCCCTCAAAGTCCAAGCTTAGCTGGCTGTAGCACAGGGTAGCAGAAAGGGTATGGGTTTTTGAGTCAGATAAACTGAGAATTCCATTTCTACTATATACTAAGTTATTTAACATTACTCAGTCTTGGTTTCCTCACCTGCCAAATGCAATTATATCCACCTCTTAGAGGTGCTGTGGTTATGTGAGATAAAGTGAAATTTTCAGTATGTCCGGTACCAGTATGTACATAAACCCAGTTTCCTTCCTTCTCTTCTCTTTAAAAAGCCATCTGGCCCATCATGCTCTTTGTGTATGCTGCTCATACTTCCTAGGTAACATCAGAATATACCATGTAGCAATGGGTTAGAATATTTGACATGGAAAATCCTGGAATTCAGAACATCTAGTTGCCAAACCATTGTACCACCATCCCTTTATATTTTGAACAGGTATTCGAAACTGCCCATGCTAAATATCTGGATTCCTTATCTCCCCCCTTGTTAGGCCATTGCTGTACATTACAGTGAGTTAGACATTTCATGTCAACAGCAATAGACCCAGCTGTGTAGGATCAATTTCACTGTGAACTCACAGGACTCACTTCAAGCTAAGCCTTTACAATTTTTGTTGCTGCTGTTGAAAGTGAATGATCAGATGTAATGTCATCTCCCACCGCCTAGGTCTGCTATGGATGTCAGCTGCAACATGGGAGGAGGTTCTTAAGATTAGAGGGCAGCCTAGCAAGGCAGGACTTGGAGTTGGAAGACGGGGCTGAAGCTCCAACTCTCTTACCTCTTAGCTACATGTTCCTTGGCAAGTCATTTTCTGTTTTTTTGTTTTTGTTTTTTCCCCCCACTTGTAAAATGGGAGTAAGAATACCTCCCCGGCATTGGTTTGCATTATATTGAGTATCTGGGGAAGCATTTGGAAATTGGTAGGTACCCAATATATTTTTTTAAAAAGTCTTTTTCATGCTAAGGGGTCGACTGGGGGGCTGGCTAGACACTGATGTTTCTTGCTACTCAAAGTGTGGTCCAGTGACCAAAGCATTGGCATTGCCTGGGAGCTTGTTAGAAATTGAGAATCTTGAGCACCACCCTGGACCTACTGGATCAGAACCTGCATTTCCACAAGATCCCCAGTGATTCACAGAATTTGAGAGGATCTGAAATCCTGCATTTCTAACAAGCTGCACATGAGCTGCAGTAACAGATGAGAAGCTGAGAAGAGAGGGGGGATGTTGACAACAGGCTGGCAGAGATGGCTTTGCAAAGGTCTGATGCATCCAGGTAAGAATGTCTTCCTCTGGGCATGAAATTAAGCTCCAATGAGGACTCGCTCTAGTACAGACAAGCCAAACCACTAATCTGAATAAATAAGCATCAATTTTATTGAATCATGAATAATTTAAGACTGGTACAATCATCAGCTTTATTCTCTATGACGTGGGGCATGATGTCCAGCAGATCATTGGCAAATCCAAAAACCTCATGACAAATGAAAATTAAATAGGGAGGGAGGGAAGGAGGAGGGGGAGGGAGGATGGAAACATACCGTACACAAAATACTCAGTTCCTAGTTTTCTCTTTAAAAATGGCTAGAAAAAATTCATCAAAATGCAGCACTTTAATCAATTATTTACAATTTCTATGTTACAATGAAAAAATGTACATCTTATAGAACATATTTCATAAACCGCTCCACTGGAAACTAGATCAAAACAGCAAACCTTCCATGTAATATCCACAAAGTTGGATTATTTTTTTCCTTTTGAAGTAGAATCGTCACGATCAAATTTGAATACACAGAATTTTGAAGTTTAAGCATCAAACAATAAAATAAAAAAAGTTCCCAAGGTACAACAAAGGTCTAGGCAAGTCTTGTTCTTTGTCCCACCCCACCCCCAACCAACCTTAAATTAAAAGGTATTCCCATCTCATTTATGGCCTGTATAATTCTTGGCAGTTTGGGAAGAAAGCTTTTGGCTTCCATTGTTAACTCAACATAAATGTTGCATAGAATTTCATACATTTCAAAATTAGCCTAACTGTAGAAAAAGGCAAAATGGAAGCATTTCAGACAAAGCCCTAAATGAGTACAAAGTCACTTTGTCAAATGTGAGTGACACTAACGTAAAAATATGACCAAAATAAGAAATGTGCATATTTGACAACCCTGCTTCCCGAAACTTTAGGAAGGACACTGAGTTGTGAGTCATACAAGGGCTACGCTACTAGAAATCACTGTTCACTAATCAGGCTGCACCAGGTACTGAGGTCTCGGTTCTCAGCCCGGACCCAGTGGGAGGGAAGCCTGTAGGAGAGGGGAGAACAGCAAGAGCAGAGAGGATGTCATGGAAAAAATAAACAAGGTTTCAAACGATATTGGCAGGTGTCTACTCACAAGGTGACTGGGAAAACTGCCCACGAGGAGGAGTCAATTTCACATCCTCCCAAATTCACAGTACTAGAGTGTAAGGTCATTGCTGGGAGACAAGTTGTCTGACAAGGGCCACCCCTCAGGTTTATCAGAAGTCTCAGGGTTTGGCCCCCTGGTCACAGGCTAAATATATGGTTTAAAAGTTTCAGTAAAAAAAAAAAACAGAACAAGACACACTCACATCCAGATGACTAATGAAGGCTAAGCAGAATAGTCTGAGTTTACTGAGATTAAAGCAGGGATAGTGTTGTAAGGTTTTCTATTCACCAGTTAGTGGGACACACCTCCCTCTTCCTTTTGAAGAGGAAGAACATGGTGTCAGCCAATGTGAAGTGAGCAGTTTCGGGTCAAGCGGTTATGGTAAGAAAACAAGAAAAAAAATGCCACGAGACAAATCTTCCAGAAATAGAAATGCAAAAGATGGAATAAAAAACCTGAAAAAACAGAGACACCCTCATTGGGGTCTAATAAAGATTCTCTTTATAAAACAGAAATGAACAACTCAAAGATTTACCACTCTTTTTAAAGAAAATACCAGTAAGTTGAAGACACAGCAGACTGGGTTTCTATCAGGGCAAGTACCAGCAATGCTCTGGAGGCTAGTAGGAACTTTTGCCTTTTCCCGCATGAGAAAGGTCATTGTCCAGTCAGGTTGTTAGTTGGAGACTGATAAGAACCTAAACAATGGATTTTTTTTTCTTTTTCCCACGGTCACGCACCCACACAGATGATGAGTCCCTTGAACGAGGAAAGTCACAGCAACTTGAATTCTGCTAATGAATAGATGACTTTTTAGCCCTGTTTGTTTTGATGGGGAACACACACAAAAAAGAAAAAGGAACCCCAGGCAGGCACGACACTCACGTAAATGAACACGGTTAGTACAAAACCAGTAAGGCATCACTTCGGGAAGGTCAGCACCGAAGAGGTCAGGCAAGGCTCGTCCCGACGGGGCTTCTGGCGGGGGGAGCGGCCACCCCACCCTTGCTGAGCTGTGTCACGTTGGTTCTGAGGAAAGTGCAAGTCTGTTGTGAGGTGACCTCATCACCCCACCTGGAGCTGGGGCTGGGACGCCTGAGGGGTCGACGTGTTTTCTCAACCCTCGAGGACGAGGAGGAAAGGCAAGGTCCATGGCTCACCCACGTGTCGAGGACCGGGTCCTCGCCCACCGTGAAGGACACAAATACCCCCAGCCCCGGCAGTAGGAGGCGAGTGTGTAGGACTGTGAGGATGGACAACTGAAAACCAAAACGGAGCAGGACCAAACCAAAACTCAACTCCTGCGGTTCTTACTTTCACCAAAGGATTGATTCTGACCACGAGGGGAAGGAGAAAAATCTTCCAAAAAAAAAAATCAACGCATCAGAAAGAGAGAAACTCAACCTCATTTTAAAGGGGTCATCAGTTCTCCAAAGTAGAACAATTCTCACTGTACACAGTGTTTGCAGAAAAAAAACCTGATTCATTCGTATATAATGCGGAAAGGGACACATGCTGTTCCGCATCTGCAGCCACACCCACTCGCTCCCGGTTCTCACGCCTTCACTCACGCTCGTGGATCAGCCGCGGGCTGATGGACCTGAAAGGGCGGCCGAATCAGTACAGGCAAAATACCTCTCGGGTAAGGAGAGCACCATTTAAAAAGACAATAAAGCACGATTTATTTTCTCCTAAGGTTTCCCTGTGTCGTAGCTCTGCAGCGGGTGGAGCAGGACCAAAGCCAGCGCCATAGTTAGCACCAGTTCCCTCTGCGGCGGCGAGGGCGGGTTGGCGTGGCTGTGCGACCCAGGCCTGAGGGTCTGTGCTGCGGGGAAGCCGTGCTATCTACGTTTCCAACGTTGCTCCAGTCTCTTCTGTCTCTGGGCAGCTCATGGCAGGATGCTGTTTGGTTTCAGAGCTTCATGTGGGTTCTCTTTATTTTTTTTTTTCTTTGCATTTCAACGGTGATGATCCTTTCCCGAGAAGTATCTTCAGTGTCTTAGGGAGGTCACAGCAACAAGGCAAAAACGATAATTAGAGTAAAACAGAAGGTAGTGCAGTTCTCACTGTGGGAGGAAGCGGTCCCCAGGCGACTGGCCCGGGATGCCTGCACCCAGGTCGAGGCTGGAGGACGAGGGGTCTTGGTATTCCTGCAGCTGTAAGGCTGCGGCCGGGGGCTGGCTCAGGAAGTCATTTTCAGGATGATGTGGGGGATGCAGGTGGAAGGGGGCAGGGAGAAGAGGAGGGGGCAGACTCCATGGCTGGGCCCCTGTCACAGAGTAGACTCCAAGGACGAATCCAGGATGTCATCGTGATGGCTGTTACTGTTGGAGTCGCTGTCATAGCTCTGGGGGCTGGAGTAGTTGGCTGCCTCCTGCAGTCTCATCAGCATGTTCATCTGGGGGAAGAGTGAAGAAGCATGAGCAGCTCTCGGTCCAGTGGGCCACCCACCCGGGCCTCTGAGGAGCTCATGCCACCTCCTTCAGGCTCACCTGGGGTTGTAGCCCAGTGTGGGGGCAATGGACAAGACCACAGATCAGGCTTCCAGGGTTCAAACCCCGACTCCACCACTTACTAGCTGCGTGACCTTGGGACAAGTTACTTAACCTCTTTGTGCTTGTTTCTTTTTTCTTTTTTTGAATCATAGCTCACGGTAACCTTGACCTCCTTGGCTCAAGCGATCCTCCCACCTCAGCCTCCCGATGTGTTTGTTTCTTTATTGGTCAAATGTGAATAATAGTACCTGTCCTACAGTGTTATGGCATGGATTAAGTTAATCTATGTAGAGCACAGAAAACAAAATAGAAAGCTCTCTATAAACATTATATTTATTTTTTATTTGGGAGGGGCACACCTTACCCCAGCACAGCCCTCAGATTGGGTAAAGACGCCAGTCAAGCACCCCTGCTCCTGGGACGCATGCATCAGCACTGCTGACGACCGAAGCACTGCCCCCACCCCTTCAGTGAGCATCAAGCCCATCTGTACTCCCGGCTCTGGGCAGAGGTCAGATGGGAGCCAACTGGGCTCCAGCTCCTGTCAGCCTTGGCGGGAGGTGAGGGAGAACACCGGTCATAAGCAGAGTGTGGAGGGGCCTGGGATACAATTCAGGGCTCTTTGGGCAAGTTACCTAAAGTCTCTGAGCCGTCAGTTCCCCATCTGCAGAACGGGGAGAACAGCAGCACCTATCTTATAGGGAATAAAGTGACATAACATGTATTATTAAACCCTTACAAGAGGGGCTGGCCTGGCACGTAGTAAGTACTTAATAAATGTGATGTTATCATCATCTAACTTAAAGAAAAGAGTCTAGCGACAGTGTTCTTCCCTGGTTTACATTCTATTGGTTGTGTGCTTGGGAGTGGGGAGGGGGAACTGAAAACTACTTTTACTTATAACTATAAATTGTGTATATTTTGTATTATAGCAAGTAAGTCAGGAAGATAGGGCCTCTCTGAGCTACAGCCAAGATGTGCTGCAGATGGGCATGGAATCCAGCTGCTTCCTGGCCAGCTGCCCCTCAGGCTGCTTTGCAGTCCACCCAGATGAGCCAGGCCACAGAAGCACCACCGTCTGGTGCCCATCTACACAGCCACAGCCACGGGAGAGATGGAGCTAAAGTACAGTGGGCCATCCTTGGCATCTGGGATTATTTATTCACTCCACTCATCAAACATTCCCAGCATATCCATAGTATATGGTTCTAGAACAAAAACAAGTCAGTCCTGTTCTCATGAAGGTCTCAGCCTCATGAGGGAGAGAGATTAACAAACACTAGAGCTATTATAATAGAGACCCATGGCCTTAGGCAGAGAGAACAGGACTTTGGAGAAATACCAAATATTTAACTCGGTAAAGGAGGTGGCTGGACTGGCACAGCTCACTTCCGGGGGCCTGGGGTTGGAAGGAGAATTCTGTGTCACTGTTCCAAGAACCCCAGGTCTTACCTAAGCACCTCTGTGTCCAATCAGTGATACAAACATTACTGGCTAAGAAAAGACTGTCTAGGGATGGGCTAGCCATTCTTTTCTCTAGATATGCTAAATTCTATTTTTATGAAGACCTCATGAACTTGCCCACACCAAAAATACCCCCATGACCTTGGCTTTCAGCAATGGTTAATATTAGAAATGGCTGTTTAAAGTATGCTGCTTTCTTCTGTAAGACCATTATTATAAATACTGCAAACTAGCACACGGCAACACAAATAATAAGTCCTTTAAAAGTACAGTTCCTGCTAAAATCCTCAACAGGACCATGGTTACATCCCACCAATCAGGAGGATCGCAGACAACCCAAATTGTCTATTTTTTTTTTAATCTAGTGAATTGATTAGCTGCTGGGGATAGAATAATGAATCTGTTGTCTTTTAATCCTGCTATATCTCATGAATATTTTCTTTTGTTAGGTAATGCAAAAAACATTCTCTTCTGTTTTTCTTTTTGTCATAGCTGCTAAGGAAGCTTGAGGCTAAATTTAAGGCATGATAATAGTCATTTATTGCCATGAGAGATTTTGGCATATTTGCTTCCTCCTTATGGCTTTTGATTTGTTAGGTCTAATTTAGTAGTATAACTAGATATGGGTCTTCTACTGGTAGAGAGTACTATAATTCATTAGAAATGCTATTGTTACTGGTCCAGGTGCTTCTTCAAAGAGTTTGAGGTCAGCCTGAGCAACAGCGAGACCCCATCTCCAGTAACCATAGAAAAATTAGCCAGGCATCATGGTACACGCCTATAGTCCCTGCTCCTTGGGAGACTGAGGCAGGAGGATCGCTTGAGCCCAGGAGTTTGAGGTTGCAGTGAGCTATGATGACGCCACTGTACTCTAGCTGGGGTGACACAGTGAGACTCTGTCTCAAAAAAAAAAAAGAGGGCCTTTACTGACCTAGCAATGGCAGCGTAAACAAGCTTAAGCCGCGTAAAGACTTCACTCATCTCACTGGCTGTGGGATCCGTATTCAGGCCCCCGTGCCCTCTGTGAGTCCCTGAGTCCCTTCTGCCCTCAAACTGCTCCCTGCCTGTACTCCTGATCATGTGGCTTGGCCTCTGTTCCTTAGCAATCTCCTTCTCTCTCAGTTATTAGTGGGACAGATCAAAGGAGCAGCCTAATACTTGATAAAGGTGGCATCACAAAGCAGAGGGCAAAGAGTTGTGCAGAGACAATAGGTACAGGAACATTTAGGGGAGAAAATCAAATTCTTAACTTTTTACCTAATATCAGAAAATATTTCAGAGGGGTTAAAGGCTTTAGTGAAAAACTAAAACCATG
The DNA here is from genome assembly GCA_023783475.1 of Daubentonia madagascariensis. NCBI lineage: Eukaryota > Metazoa > Chordata > Mammalia > Primates > Daubentoniidae > Daubentonia > Daubentonia madagascariensis. The sequence continues at coordinate 20,577,043 of JAKFHU010001990.1, forward strand.
GAAGAAAATATTGGCAAAAATGGTCCTAATCTTGGGGTGGATCCAGCCTTCCAAGGCAAGACCAGGCTTAGCCACCTTCATAATCCCAGAGTACCTTGCATCATGCCCAATACACAGTAAGTGCTCAATGAATGCTGGGCTGCCCTGGGAGCTGAGGACTCACCAGCGGGTCTCCTTCAGCGTCACTGGGGGGCACCTGCTTGCTTGTTGACCCCTCCCGAGGCATGGAGTAGCCATCGAAGCCAACATCCTCAGGCCGCAGCTGCAGTAGGGGTGGCCACTCGTGCTGCTGTGGGCTGGCTGCCCACGGATAGGTGTCCATCACCCACTTGGCAGGATCCTCCCAGGGGGTGCGCCTTCCATAGAGCTGAAAACAGGCAAAGAAGGAACAATCTGGAAGTGGGCTAAGACCTCTCTTGCAGCCCCAATTTTGGAGCTTTCTGAAAAACTCCCCAAACTCAGCATTATGTCTACCCTGATGGAGTAATTCCACGTCTGCAATTCTAGCCTAAGGAAGTCATCCAAGATGCAAACAGCTCAAGACGCTAAGACCAAAGGCAGCATGACCTTGTGGTCAAGAGCACAGGCTTTGGAGTCATGCTGATCTGGGTTCACATCTCAGCTCTGCCACTGACTCACTGCATAACCCTGAACTCTGAGCCTTGGTGATCCAATTTGAAAAACTGGCTCTGGGGAAAAAACCAACCATCTGATGTGAAGCATTTGCCAATTTCCATGGTGTAAATACTCTCACCAGGGCCAATGTCAAACTATCAACATGATGTCACTGAACGTGGAGTTTGAAAGAGGCACTCACGAGCCAGCTCTAGTAGCCCATAGGGCACATCCACCCAAAGAATACCTCCCACACAAACTGGGTGCTGACATCAACACTGCAGGCAGAGGTCACAAATAGCCCTGGCTCAATAAAACCCTATTTGTTGAAGTGGGCCTGACTCCCAGAGCCCCTCTATAGACTCACTGGGCCCTTTCAAAACAGCTAATTGCTAATAGAGGTTGCATGTTGGTAGTGGAATTATGAGTGCTTCTCCTCTGTCATGTATTTCTCAAAATTGTCCGTAGTAACTAACTGGCTCTTAAAACAGTAAACTGTATTATCACTTCATTCTATAATAAGACCAACACCACACGTCCAAGCTCCTTTTCTTTCTTTCTTTTTTTTTTTCTATATAACTGTGAGGCCAAGCTCTTTTTCTTAAGCCTTAAGTATCTAATGATAAAATGATTTTAGTGACACTTACTGGCAATTTCAAGAAATATATACATTCTTTAAAGAACAAAAAGGCTGGACCACTTCCCAAGGTGAGGCTCTCTATATTATGCAGCTATGTATTGTCTTCTTATCTTTCCTCTTTAACAATACCACCACATCTTACAGCTTACTGCATGACAGGTACTGTGAGAAGCACTTTACACATATCTTGTTTAAGCACCATGCGACTGCAAGAGGAAGTATTACTGCCTGTGCGGTACAGATGAGGAGGCAGGCCCAGGGAGGAAGAGGAGCCAGAATGGAAACCAAGTCTGCCCAATTCCACGGACCATAGGTGTGCTCCATGTGGCCCATGTGGCAGCACATGCTCACAGCCAGGGCAGTGTCACCTGTGGTTCTGAAAAGCATCCCCTCTACAGGGAGCCTCAGGGTACAAAGACCGCAGAATCCTGAACCACAGTGGCTGCAGTGGGGCTCTAGGGTGCACGCAGACCCGGGCTGCAGGCCTGTCTGCCTGCTCTCTGCACCCTCCCAGGCATCCTACAGTGCACTGGGGACTCAGAACAAGGTGCTGATAGCGGAACACAGCTGAGCTCTGAACTGACAAAATAACGTCTTTCTGAGTAGAAGCTGGGGCTACCTAAGTCTACCCCCTCATTTCCCAGATGCGGAAATTGAGGCCTAAAGAGCAGAGCCAGTTGAGAAAGGTTACAGAGTAGAGCCTGTTTTGAACCTAGGACCCGAACGTCCTTGTACAGGCCTTTTCCCTCTTCACCCCTCCTGATTGACATCACTTTGAACTACTCTATAGGCTCGAGCCATGGGACTCAGCCACACCTGAAGCAGCAAGACACAGACCAGGCTGTTCACCGGACATCGGCATGTTGGCCTGTGCCTGGCTCACTGTCCACTCTCTCATAATCACCTGTGCCACCTCAGGTCTCTAGGTATGATTTCTGTCATGGACGCTGACCCCCATCCCCATCCCAGCTGGGCTCATCTCTCTGCATGAGTGGCTACCTCCTCCTCCACTCAAGACACACACGGCCTCCTACGACCTCAGTGCTTTCCCAGATGCCAGCACCTCTCCTGTCCAGTGTGCTGGCCTGGTCTGTTGCTAAATCTTCCTTGACCTGGGGCAGCAGTGAATCTCAGGCCCGGGAATTCAGTCTGGCATTCACAGTCTAGGCAGGGAGGGACCACAGGAAGGGGTGCATGTCTCCGTGTGTGTGTATGTGTCAGGGCAGAAGAAAATACAGAAGACAAGTATGTATAGCTGAAGATAGCTGCTCTAGATTAGAAACATTCCTGCAGTTTTAGAAGCTTCCCCCTCCGCGAGCTTTCCCTATGGAACTGGGCTGCCCTTCCCAAGCCAGACCTCATACAAGGCTGTAGCAAATCCCGACTCTGACAGCTACAGCTTCTGCCCCCACCCCCAGCCTACATGAGGAGACACTCGGGGCTGCAGAACCACAGGGCCCAGAACCCTCACAGCTTGGCAAGTCCTTAGAGATTATCTGGCCCAACAGTGTTCAAGCATTTGCTCTTCATTCCTGACCCCATCTGAGTAGCTTGGGGAGCTTTTAGGCTTCACAGAAACCAGCCTTAAAAAGCACGCTTCCAGTCCAAACTCGTCAATTTCCAGGTAGGGAACCTGAAGCCTAGAGATGGGAGGCTCACTCAGGGCCTCAGAGCAGGCTGCATAATCTGGCCAGTGACCCCATGCTCGCCCCCACCCGTTCCGTTTCCTGCAGGCACCAGGCCTGCCCTGGGCATGGAGGCCTCTGCGGACATTAGGCACTTTGGTAAGTGTTTCCAATGACAACTCCAAATGGGGAACAAGACTAGGGACTGAGTCATAAGACAAATGCACATTAGGCACATCCTAACATCATCTGCAAGAACAGAAAATATTTTTACAAGCCTCCCCACTTGCCACTGGACATGTTCAAGTCCGGTGATGAATGGCTAGGTAAGTACCGGGGCAAGCAAAGGAAATATCATAAAGCTCCTCGGCTCCACTGCAGGGCCCTGAGGGCAGCAGCGGAGACAGCTGGACGACAAGACACGCAGGACAGGACACGCACTTTCCCCGAGGCAGGGAAGGAACCTGGCATCCCCGCTGGGTCAGGAAGAACGGGAACAGGACAAGAAGGAGCCAAGACCTAGGCCCCTGCAAGCCTTTTGACTCTGCGGGATACATTGGGCTTCCGGGAGCACACGTATGTCACACGAGGACATGTCAAGGTACACATTCAGGAAGCTCCTTCAAGCACACATGCACACGTACTAATCCTAGGACATCGGTGCCTAAACTTGCAAAGCTAACTGACACCCACTAGGGGGCGATGCCACACTTCCCCCAGGCATGGATGTGCCTGTCGGAGGGGCTGCCCGGGCCATCCTTACAGCCTGCTTGCAGCTGGTCTCCTCATGTTCCTGCCAAGCATGTACCAACATGGGCAGCCCTCATTCCCGGCTCCCAGTTCATGGCAGCCCTGTTGGAACCCAGTCTAGGGATTCCACCTCTCCTCAGCTTATAACCCTGACCAAGGGATTACTTGCTCTGAACTGCAGGGTGCTCACTTCACGGCCACCTACCTGGGTTAGGTGAGGAGCAAGTGACCCTGTACTACACAGCCCAGCATATAGTAGGCATGGACTCAAGGTAACACCAAAGAGAGTAGGAATTTTTAATTATTTTTTGAATTAAAAAACCCTTTTGTCAAAGAAAATCATATGTAGAACTCCAATATACAAAATACTTCACTCCCTGAGCCACCTGAGGGTCCTCAGGACAGCCTGAAAATAACACAAGTAGTCGAGGAGTCAGATGATCCTGGGCTCCAATGCCTATTCCACCCTACCCTGCTGCGTGAACTTGGTCAGGTCCAAGAATGCCTGTGAGCCTTGGTTTCCTTGTCTGTAAGATACTCGCTGGGCTGTTAGAACTAAATGAGAGCATGTGTGTCAGGCCCCTAGCACAGTGCCTGGCAAGTAGCAGGCCCTCAATGAATGTCAGCAAACATTCCTTCAAAACCAGAGGCAGGAAGACACAGCTGGCTTCTGCATGAATTAGCAGATTCTATGAGGTCTCCTGGGCTCATCGGGATGATGAGGTCACAGGGTTGGGGTGGGGTGGCTTGCTTTTGAGCCATTTGGTAGAATGTGAACTCTGGCTGCCTCCCTCTGCTGCTCCACACTCTTGAAAGACTGTCCTTTAAATAACCTCACAGCACAGGGAAGCAATGACTTTTCCTGCCTCACACTGAACTGGTGAGCCTCATGAGACTGTAGCATGTCTCTGTCCCTGCCCCAAATGGGCTGTTCCAAGTCCTTTTAAGCGTGACCTTGTTTGCTTTTGCTGGGAAGGAGACCCAAAGCTCCGCTGTGATAAACTCCATCAGCAAACTTTCCAGGATGGGAAAGGAAATCTCTTCCCATCCAGCATACCCCACCTTCACAGCCATGCCCAGAAAGCCTTCTTCTAGGTTTAGGTCCAAAGGGGCAGGGCCTTGGCACCACCAACCGTCAGTCACTCCAAGGGGCCTGCTGATGTGCAGCTCAGGCTGGAGCTCAGACAGGCTTCCCTCCAGGTTGTGCCTCCTTGGGCAGGGGAGGCCTTTATTCAGCAGAGCCTGCAAGTCCTTCCAAGTGACTCTGAGATCACTCCCCTTCTCTCATCAGAAGATACATTTAGAGCAAAGAGGAAGCAAGTGGGAGAACTTAGAGACGAAGGGCAAACAGTGCACCTCCTCTGCTGTAATGCCTTCTGCTCCTCCTGAGCAGCTTGGGTCTCCCAGAGGTGTTGGGCATACCACAGTCCTTGGAAGCCACCGATTGAGGACAGAGGAGAGACAGACTGCAAGAATCCAGCAGTGGGGGATGCTTCCACTGGCTCCCCAAAATAAGAATGACTGGGTGGCTGTTTGGGTTTGTGGTACTAACCAACCCGTCTGATTAGAAACTACATTCTGGTCAATTTATCCAGGCCAGTAACTTTATCTACCTAGGGAGATTCTACTGCAAAGATCTAAAATCATTCATATCTTCTTTTACGAAAGGAACATGCAGTAAGAGCACTGCTAACTGATGATTTTTGGCTGGCCAAAGACTGCCTAATTTCTTGCTTCTGTCTGCCTTCACAATACACTTGTATTTCAACAAAGTGAATTTGTAGCATCAATGCTCCAGCTCAATGAAATACTGGTCACAAGAGGCACAATATCTTTCTTTTCAAGTTCTTTTGGTCCTGAATGCCCGTGAAGGCCATCATTGCTGCTATACATCATAGATAAAAAGCAGTTGAATATTCCCCAGGTTTAGCCAAATGTAAAGAAATGACAAACACAGACTGAAGCAATTAACTTGTACTGTCACACACGTGTATGTGGGTCCACATGGCTCCTGCACCTTCCACAGGCCCACAACAGCATCTTTTGTCTCCCACTGCCCAGTACAGAGGAAACAAAGAAGCCCTTGGAAACCTGGCTGCAAAACTGGTTCCTGGATTATTCAGCCATGGGTGATGCCTGCTAATTACTCTAATTACTCACTGTGAGTGCTGAAAGCCTGCGGAACTTCTTAGGCTGCCTCCAGGCTCAACAATAAAACTGTACCAAGCTCCAATTTAATGGTAAGCTCCTAGTTAAACCCTGGGCTGAGCGAGAAGGAAAAAATTTGTGCTTTCTAGCTGCTGCCAGGCAGGAGGGACTTGCAGCCTTGTGGGCCCCAAAGTCGCCTGTGAGGGGTCCTGATGTCAGGGAGTCAGTGCCATGGAGTCTGAGAGCTAAGAACCCAGAACTTGACCCCGAAGGCATGGATCCCAAGCCCGCATCCTTTGAGTTTCACTTTTATAACCTTAGGCACATCATTTACTCTCTCTGAGCCTCAATTTTTTTCTCTTAAAAAATGGAGACAAAAAAAAAAATCTCTGTCCAAGCCCCAGGACTAATCCAGAGCTTAAACCAAATAGCAGATAGGAGAATACTTTGTAAACTGTGGGGTGCTACACAGATGTACGGTCCCACTTCTTGTGCAATTACTATGCTGAGCACTTCATGGCCATGATTTCATTTAATCCTTGCAACAACTCTTTGAGGGCACTGAGGTACAGAGAGACTAAATGACTTGGCTGGGGTCACACAGCTAGTAAGTGGCAGAGCCAGGATTTGCAGCCAAGTTCCTACGCTGTGCTAGACTGATGATCTGGCAGGTGAGGAACTGTCACCTCATGTCAGTCAGATTCCTGGAGGAAATAAAGGCAACTCATCTGGTTACCAGAACAGTCCCCCTCAACTTTGAGGAAGCCAGCAGGCTGGGTGCCTCTCACCTGGAGTCCTTCTCTGACAGCTTCTAGGAGGTACGGGATAATGGAGTAGTTCCACAAGTCAGTGAACCACACTCTCGAGCCATCCACATCAATGGGGCATGACAGGAAGAGCCGGGGGCCTGAGGAGCACAAAGAAAATAAATTACAGCTGAAGCCGTGGTCCGAGCATCCCCAAGGGCAAGGACCCCCGATGTTTTGAGCGATGGCAGGTAGATGGCAGACTGTGCCTGCAAGTGCTGTCTTGGCCAGGGCCCCGAGGACAGCCATCTGGGAAGCGAGAGCTCCAGGAACACCATCTCCCCGCCGGCCCACCCTCTCCTACCTGGCCTCCCACCTACCGATGGTGACGTCTGAGGAGCTGTGAGCCTCCAGGAAGCGGTTGAGGTGATGCCAGACCTTGGGAATCCAGTCAATGATTTTTACCAGCTCCACATTCCGCACCCGCCCACTGATCTCCGTTTCCATGAGCTTCCTCCTCAGGAACCGGCCAAGGAAACCCTTCACGGGCTCTGTGTGGTTGGCACAAAGTACCCACCTGGTGGAAGTCAGAAACACCTTTCAAGATGCTGACGGTGATTGCTGACCTCAAGAACCAAGGCACGTTAGAAATGGAAGGTGTGTATGCTAATAAACAAAATAGGACTCACTACGTGCTAAACGCTGTTCTAAACATCGTACATATGTTATTAACTCACAACTCACAATTCCTCATGGTAACCCTATGATATAGATGGTATCACCATCCCCATTTTACAGATAGAAACACCGAGGCACAGACAGGTTATGGAAATTGTCGAGTATCAAACAGCTAGTTCATAGACAAGCTAAGATTAGAACCAAGACAGTCTGGCTCCAGAGTCTGAGCTCTAACCACTGGGATAAACTGCCCCTTGTGCTTACTGTCAGGCTTGTGCTATGGAACCACAACAATGACTAAGACACAGTGCTGTTCCCCAAGAGCTCACCGTCTAGTGGATGAAGCAGACAAGCAAAGGGACAGATGAGATATGACAAAGCCCACAGCAATCAGGCAAGGCTCCTCAGAGGAGGGGACGTCTAGGCTGACAGCGGATGGCTGATGGAGCACGTAAGGAAAGGCAGGAGCAGGTGCTAGAGTGGGGGTGGAGCGCAGGCTGCAGCCTTTGCAAAGGTGTGGCAAACAGAATGGATGTTTGGTGAAACTGCCAGAAGTTCAGTGTAAGTTCAGTGAAACTGCCAGAAGTCTAGACTTGACCTGCCAACCCAAGGGGGCTGGATTTCATTCTGTAGGCAGTGGGGAGCCATTGAAGGACTTTAAGCATGACGGTTCAATGGTCAGATGTACACACTAGAATGCTCACTCTGGCTGCCACACCGCAGAGGATGGCCCAGCATACCGGTTAGAAATTGATAGCGATGGCACACTGGGTGATGACATGGCAGTGATGGGGGAAGAGGAGGAGGGTGGACTTGAAGAATATTTAGGGAAAAGAATGGACAAGACCAGGACAGCCTAGATACAGAGGTGAGGCATGCTCTCAGTGGGCTGGTGGAGTTGACATTTCTTTGACAATTACATTCAGGTCCACTTTCAGTAGATCTCCCTCAGAGATGCCTGCACAGTGGCCGGTGAAAATGAGCTGGGGGTCCCAGCCAGGAAATGGCTTCACACCCTCCTGTAAGGGCCCAGGCAGGAGAGCTGGAGTCAGCTGAGATTCAGGGCAGGGCAAAGGGTGTCTAGTGATGCCAAGGCACGCAGCTGTACAACCTGAGTTGAGCAGTCCTTCCCCTGCCCTGGCTGCGAGAGAGCACTGGTATAGTATTGCAGCAGGGAGGGGAAGACAAGCCACCAAGGAGTCACAGCAGCTGGAAGTTGAAGGCCCCTAGACCCAGCTATGTGGGGACGTTTATAAATAAGAGCTGTCATTGCTCATGTTCACTTGGGACAGAGACACATGGTTGGTAATGTGCAGGGGCAGCAAGTTTGCCTACAGCCCATGTCCAGAGCTGCCTCCCTAACACTGTCACAGCAGGGCTCAGAGTCAGAGAGATCTGGGTTGAAGTTTCAGCTCTGCCACTGACCTCACAAAGTCACTTAAATCTCCAAGCCTCAGTTTCCCCATTGTAAACTGAGAATGCTAAATGTAACTACTTGAGGCTGAAGTGAGAATTAAATGAGTTAAGCTGGGAAACATACTTAACACGATACCTAGCACAGAACATGTATTTAACAAAGGCTCTCTATTCTCCCTTTTTTGCTTTCCTTCTTTGTGATTTCACATTTAATCGGACAAGGGAAGGGAAAACTTACCTGAAGTTATGATGAAGCTGCAGGTTGGGGGTAGAAGAGGTAGCCTGGTTCATTGTGCCAATTATGTAAGGGCTGTGGGGGAAACAAAGGAAAAGAAAGCTTATAAGCCCAAAGCAAGCTAGAGAACAAGGTGCTCAGAGGCCTATGGCATCTATATGTCTGGGCAAGTGGATGGCTAGCAGCCTCCCGCTGCCCACCTGGTGTGCGTGCACAGCTCCCTATCAGGGGGTGGCACACTCTCCCAGGGGCTATGAGGTCCGGAACTGCCCTTTACCATTTATGGTACTTGCAGTTGAGCAGCCCATTGAAGATCTCGCCCAGAGAGCTGACATGGTGCAGGTTGTCCAAGATGATGACTAGAGGCATGTCCACAGCGTTGTTCTCACTGTTGCACTGATCAGCAAGGTTGGACAGGTACTGGCGCAATTCCTGCGGAGGCCAAGGGAGAACGAGTTGGTGAATGCACCCAGTGAAGACACACCTGCTCAGGGCCTTCCCTTCACCCGGGCCAGTGCAGGCAGAAAGGCCCTTCATGATGCTGTGCTATGAACACATTCTGGGTACCTGCCTGTTATAGGGCATTGGCTTGGTGCTTGGGAGATGTGGGGTGGGCACGGGATGAGTAAGGCCTGGGTCCTGCCTTCTGGCATTCACTGGACAACTGAAAACCTTGAGCTGAGGGCAGGAGCACAGCACTGTGTGGTGGCATAGGCATGGTTTTTACTCCTGCTCTGCCATTGCTCTAGAAATGTCACTTTTCCTGATATTTCTTATCATGCCAACCTCCAGTAGGCTCATGAAGGCAGGTGCCTTATACATTTCGGTACCTCTGTAGCACCTGCCTGATGGCCGTATGCACAGATGCCTTTGATAAATCAGAGCAGCAGAGGAGCCAGACCCACGCCTGCTGATTAGTGCTGTGGCAGACACAACGAGCAGTGCAGGGGAGATGAGTCTGCATGCACCAGGGACCTGGGAAGGTCCTGTTGAAAGGGAAGGCTTTGGATTTAACCTTGAAGAGTGGGTGGGGCATTGGCTCAGCTGGGACTAGAACCCATCCCGTGTGCCTGGGGTGAGGGATGTATGCCGAAAGAGGAAGGGGAAGGAGGGTGGTGCAACAGGGCATAGGCTGAAGTGGTAAGGTAAGGACCTGCCAGAGAGCTCAGAGTGACTGCCTGACGTCACTGTCGTCATAATGACAGTTGGTACCACTTAGAGCTGGCGAGGGCTCTAAGGGCCTTACACACAGGAACTCCTGTAGCGCCTCCAATAACCCTATGAGGTGGGTACTACGATTACCATTTTACAGATGGAGAAGCTGAGGCACACCAAAATCAGGTGACTGGCCAGAGACCACATGGGACTAAGCGGTGGGGTGGGTTCAGACTTGGGGGACTGTCCCGACGTGTGTCTTCACCACACCAGCATATCCCCTATGCTAGCCTGGCTGCACAGAGGTGACATTTCCTCTACCTCCTACAAGCACACACACCCCCTGGGCCTCTCTTTTAAATAAAAATATGGCTTGTTAGCAGTGGAAAAGCCCACCTTTTTAAGTTATTGGTTCTATTAGCCCCTCTGTACCATGGGTTCTTGGCTCTAGGCACTTACAAGGACAGGGCTCCTGCTCCTCAAGACTCGGGGCCCTCCCTCCCCTGCTCAGGCCTGCAGTGTATGGTTGGTGACCATGCTCTGTATGAGGGTGCCCTGCCAAGGGGAAAGTGAGTGGGGGCAGAGATCGTGCCTGGGGAGCCTTCCCTAACTCACACCAAGACTCTCAACAGAGGGGCTCTGAGCGCTTCTCTCTCGTCCTGCTCCTGTACCGAAACCACTTGGGGAGCTTGTGGAGGGTGCAGATCCCCAGCCCCACACAACCTAGTGAAAGAGATCATCTAGGAGTGTAGTCTGTGAATCTGCATCTTCAAGAACACCAGGTGATCCTTAAGATGAAGGAGCCTTTTCCAATCCACTTTGCTGCTCTGGCCCCTTTGCATAGGGCCAGCCAGAGTGAATCATCCATCCATTCTCACTGCATGAAAGAATGAACAGGTCTAAGAAAACACTTTCCAACCCTTGGCTGGGACTAGGTTAGACTCCATCAGAACAGGTCTCCATCATGAAGCAGGAGCCTACTTGTTTGCTGACCAGAGGGCCAGTTCTACCACTCGGTACCATCTGAGTGGTCACAAGTACATGACCAATCTGCCACAAGCCTCTGTTTCCTCCTCTGTAAAAGAGGGCTAGTGACAACTACTCTCTTGAAGGTGTTGCAGTGAGAAGGCCAGTTTGCTGGTCACGGGGCACGCAGTCTGTAAATGTGAGCTGCTGTTATTGTCATTCTCGTTACTGCTGCTATTGCTATTGTTGTTCCACAAAAGAAGATTTTATTTTGGAAAATCGATCATACCTAGTAGGCACATGATAAATCGTTGGGTCAATTGAAAGGGACGTATCTGGGATGATCTTAAAGAACTACTAGCACTGAGCATCATAAGTGAACTCGATCAACTAAACCATAGATGGAACTTGCTGAGAGGATCCGAGTGAAGCCCTCTTCCCCTGGCTTTCTATAACCACCAAAGGAGAGCTGTTAGGAAATGCTCCTTTCCCACCAGGATGGTGGTGGTATCAAATGCTGAAAGGGCCAAAAAATGCAGCAGGCTCAGAATGACTTCCTCACCTTGCTGGACTTATGGTCTACATTAAAAGTGGCGATGACCCCGTCTGTCAACTCCCGTCCCTCTCGAAGCACCATGTACTCTGACAGTCGGTTCGCCAGGTAGGTTTTCCCGGTGCCACTGGGGCCGGAGAGAATGATCCGCCGGTGCTCCACCAGCAGGGAGACATAGCGCTGCAGGATGGGCTTTGGGATCAGGGACTCAAACACCAGAGAGTCCAGGCTATTTTCTGCAAGCCCTGCATTTGAGAGAGACAAATATGTTTGAAGCCCTGTAGAAAATGTAGCTCTCTGTGCTTGCCTAACTGGGACTGCTAAGACCTGAGGTTAGCCCTTTCCTCGGCAGCCCACTTACCTGAGGTCGCTGCACGCTCACATACACCGGAGGCTGAGAGCAAACTGCCACTGCTCCAGGAAGTCACCTCCCCGTTCAGAAGCACCATGTGCTTCTGGCTCCTGTCTTGGGTGACTTTCTCAGATTTAGACTCACCTTGAATATCTGGGCTCTCAGTCCTCATCTGTCCTGTAGAGAATTCATAAGGCTCTGGGCTCTGCTTGCCTGTCTGGATTGACTATGGTGTCTGCCCAAACCAAAACTGAGTCTTGTCTATCGTGTCTGCTATAACCCTGGGGTTGCCTCTTCTTCAGTCTGTCCTCTCTTGTGTGCCAGGAACCACTGCTATCCACACTAAGATGTACCATGAAGGCAGCAGCACTTTTATCTTTAAAATGAGAAAAAACCCAAGGGGGGACCATTTGATTCTGGACCTAGGCTGAGATGCTACATACTGGGACCCTTGATCCTCAACAAGTGGAAACTTATCTTTCCCCATTCCTACCTGGGACAACTTGATTAATCAGGGTTATTGGCTTTACAAGAGCTAATTTCTTGATACTGTCTCCAAGAGAAGATCCATCTACACTTAGCTGTCTAGAACCTAAGGTGATTCTGTTTAAAAACTACCGTTAAGAAAATCAGTGTAAGTAAAAAGTAAACCAAAGGGAATTTATTGTTTTATGATAGCATCTTCCTTCCACATAATCATTCACTATAAGCAGATCACCCTGAAATGCATTTCATATGCTTGTTTCTAATCTTCCCCCAACCAACAGTAACCCCTAAATGCAGTGACTGTTCTAGAATGACCATGATGAAGGTCCCCAAATGCCTTATCTGCTGGGGAGAGGCCTAAGATTTTCCAGCTACAGAGCTCAATAAAGCCTACAACTGGCTCAAACCTTGATGCAAAGTATGGAGCATAGGGTCTTTAGGCTAAATTTAATAACAACAACAATAATAATAAACTCAGGAAAAAACCTCTAAAACACCTCTCTCTGCATATATGCTGCTGTTTCAGTCTTTTGCCATAAAACCCCCAGGGAGTGACTATTTTGCTGACAAACTTACTTCAGAACACGCAAAGTCACACCCCCTTCCCCTGGTACCACTGAAGTGAATGACTGCAGCTCATGAAACTTTCAGCTCAAATCCTTGAGTGGTTTTTAGTGCCTTGAAGGCATAAGTTTTAAGTACCACAGGAAAAGAGAAGAGTCAGGTAACACTGAAAAATAAACCCGAGCCGATCCCTTGAGATGCTAAAACTTGATGTGCTGACAGCAGCAACGGAGCAGGCTCTGCAGGGGTGGCACGTTCCACCAGTGGCAGATCATCTTGTCACTATTTCTACAGAGGTTCATGGTCTGATCTCAGCAAGAGGTCATTCCTTTGACCCCCTCAGTGCTTTGTAATGCTCACCTGTAAAACGAGCAAATGAACCACACATGCTTGGCAGCATAGATGAAATGCAATTTGCGTCCAGGATGTAAAAGGCTTTCCTTAAAGGGTTCTTGTTGTGGACAGTTGTTCCAGTGTGCCTGACACCCCTTTCTGCTTCCCTTTAGAGTATAACTCTTCTTTCTCATGGGGAGCTCATTCCAAGTGGTTCAAGGGAAGCTGATCCAGCCCCTTCACCCACCCAGAAGGGTGGGATTGTGACCAGGCTTGGCCAAATTCTCCCTTGGTCACAATAACAGATTCAGTAATGGGCATTTGACTCATGGTGGGCCAGAGTCACCCCTAATAATTTTCTGTTACATTTTTCCAGAAAGGTTCCTTTAGGTTCCTAAGCTAGATGAATGAATTGGGGCTACCAGGGGCCATTTCATCAGCCATGTGCACAAAGCTCAAATAAGCACAGCTGTGATGGGTAAAGCTGAGGCAGGCCTGGTCCCAATGACACTGTCTAAGCACCTGGATCCAGCTGTGCTTGAAGTGCACTCCTGGATTGCCCAGGTATGTGAGCCCATAAATTTCCTTTTTTGCTATAGCTACTTTTGAGTTGGTTTCTGTCACTTGTAGTCCAAGGGCACAATTGTGGAATTTCACTTGCCAGCAGGAGAAGGTTGTATGAGGCTCAGGTAATATGTACCAATTGCTACCTGCAGAGTGAGATCTTAATTCCCGCTGATGGAAAATGCTGGGGTGCTTGTGGAAACCCTACCAACGGGGAAATAAAACTTGCATCAGACAGCTCCAAAATTGTGCTGTCAAAACTGCAGTCAAAATCAGTGCCTTTCAGGGAAGTTAAGAAATGGGACAACACAAAGAATGAGCCCAGTACATACAGAATTTATAAAAGTCTATTACTCAGGTGGTTCATAATGCATAGGAAATGATGGGGTTTTGTAGTCAAATAAATTTGGAACAGATTGGATTAAACAGCCTTTTTAACAGTAGGAGTTAGGACATTAAAGCATAGAGCCTTTAATGTACCAGTGTACTCCTGTCCCCCTGACCCCCAAACCCGAATGGGGATAATGATGTAGTTTCCCAGACTTATTTGGCCATGAAACTTTTTTTTCCACAGAGAACTCTGTGAGCCTAGAGTTCCAAGGAACACACTTTGGCCTGGGGCTAAATATCTCTGAGTAATGAGGCAATCGGAAGCTCTGGCAGCATTGTGCATGGGCTAGAACTGCAGCCATCTCATCAGGATGCTCACAGTGACTTATCTGTAGCCTACAGCAAGTTGTGGTTTTCCCATCTTTAGAATGGGACCACGCCTAAGGCTTGCTGGCAAAAGGGACTCATTGGTATTGGTAAAACCCCATTTCAACAAGGTTATTAAGATTCCACCATCTCAGAGTCATGAGGCTAATGGGACCTTTTGTTATATAATTGTAGCAATGAACTAAAATTATTTGTTTCCGAAGGTGGTTGAAAAAGTAAAAGACTGTTCAACTTACTTAGGTAAGAGTAAGAATTCTACCACAATTTTCCCTTCTAATTGTGGCAGAAGGGAAAAAAAGCAACCCACATACATATACACAAACAAAACTGTGGCCACAATTGACCATGCCAAGTCACAAAACAAAAACAGCAATTCCTGAAAGCTCCAATCTCTCCAACCAGCCAAATTACCTTTGACGGTCACAGAGATGGTCGTGTTCTCTCCAACCAGATAGCCACAGGGAAGCAGCTCGGGTGTTTCGGAAGTGTTGCTGCGCTTGATTTCCCCGATGCTGTAGCCGAGGACACTGTCTGAATTCAGCCCTAGCTGACTCACTGGGTCGACGTGAATAATGTATTCCTGGAAAAAATAAAAATAAAGACCCTATCAAAGATGTGGCTAAAATCTGGCCATGACTCATGTTTTCATTGGGTGATTTACGACCATCTTCTCTTCTTTCTCAGATGATGTCTGAGTTGAAATCAAGCCATGGAATGAGGGGGAGGAGAGCTGACTTTCTACAGGAATAAAGCCCTAGTATCGAAGGCCTCTTAAAAGACAGATTTATTTGGTTAGGAATGGGGGAAAAAAACAAACCCCTAACAAAATCGTGAACGTTTAGTCTAGATGAACCAAGCATGGAAAAGCTAGGCTGCTTTCCCTAAGTTTAGCTGAAGTGTCTGAGGCATTGGGGCCTGTGAATGGCGTTGGAAAATTCATGAAAAAGTGATTCTGACAGGAAGTCTCTCTACCATCCTCTTCGTTTGGCTCAATGATCATACTGATGAGAAAGAGAACAAAACACAAGGCTTCCAGAAAAAAATCAGCTCTAGATTTTTAAGAAGTAAAATGTGTGTTTAATTTGGAAAGTGTTCCCTCTTAGGTGAGTGAGTAGAAGGTTTTAGGTTAGTAAAACATAAAGCTAAGGCCCATGGGTTATGACTTGGGTGTAATCCCAGTAACAGGCCTTGAATGGTCTTATTTCCTCACTTACTCGGTCACCCTGGCGGCTCTTTTCAGCCCAAACTGTCATCATTCTAATCCAAGGACGGGCCAACTGGCCACCAGCAGAGATAAGGTTTGGCCTGGGTAGGAGAAGTGGTCTGTCCTAAGCCGTTCATATTTCTTGCCTGGCCACATTTCTACAGACTGGCTTGCCAAGATGGGGAACCGTCATTGGTCAAAAAATAGAACTTTGTCTATATGAAGCCACCTGGATCTAGATGCTTAGAAAGAAGACTGTGGAGTACTAGTTAAATCAGGTTTTGAAGTTAGACCAACTCAACTAGACAAACATGGTCTAGTTCTAGATCCATAACTTTGGTCAAGTACCCCAACCCGAGCCTCACTTTCCTCACCTTTATTTAAATGGGAAAATACAGGTTTAGCATGGTCTCCGGCACAAAAAAACGTGGGCTATTATTACCACACAGGGGATATAATTAATGGACACTTATGGTTGTTGGCTTCAGGACAATAGAAAAAATGTGCCAAAAGCTTCTTTCAAATTACCTTGTGTTCCAAGGTTCACCTTGGTACTCATTACTGATTTTTCCTGTGGCAAACAATCCAATGATGTGATTAGAAAGAATACAGAAATAAGTGTGCCAACATCCTTGACACCGGCCATTGATCGGATGTTAATATCACCTGTAGCTCAAACTGGAGACTCTGGTGTTGCCACAGGATGCTGGGCAAGTCAGATCAAATCCCCCCAAAATGCAGGATAGAAATCTGATGGCCAAGCCCTACACACAGATCACATACCCCAAAGCATATTTAATAAGACACAATTCTAAGGTGAAAAGAGATTTGGACCATTAGCAGTTCACCGTGAGAGGATCAAATAATTGTTCAAATGACTCTCACTAGCTGGCCAACCACTGCAAAGGGCAGATGGAAAGAGTTTGGCCAATCATCAATCTGTACTTACCATCATCCTTCCATTCCCTCGAGGGCCAGGGAACAAGTTTCAGCAACGTAAGGGAGGGGACAGGCCTGAGAGACAGCCAGGCTCAGGACTCAGCCTCCCTCCCTCTCCCCAGCCCCCAAATCAGGTACATTGCCATAGCTGTCATCTCAGAAACACTTACTTTGAATAGCCGTCTAACCACCCCATCGAGCACATCCCACTTCGTCTTGCCACTAACTCCAATGCAGCCAATGAGAAAGATGTGTGGTCTGGAATCCTAAGGGTAAGGAAATGTATGCAGGTGAAAAACAGGCGGATCTCAGCCGACACAGTTCAGCAGAGGACTTACATTGCCTTAGAACTCCGCCAGTGGTTTGGAAGGGAACAAAAGTCCTATTTGTTTCAACACTAGGTATAACTTAGGTGGAATGTAATAGTCTTAAAACCCTTCCCTGCATTACTGCTAAAATAGCAATCTATGGGTCAGGAAAAAGGATCTCCTCTCTCGAACCTGGAACCTTCAAGTGTGTACCTTGTACAGCGCATGGATCACACATCCCTTGCCTGGAATACTCTCCCCACTCCTGTCTGCCATCTCTCCCTTTTCAAACCTTGCTTATGAACTCACCTCTTCCAGGAAGTCTTAAGTGATTAACCCTACCAGGCTGACAGCTTACATTGCTTCAAAGGTTCTATATACAACTTATGTAATAATATATTCTGTACTTATTTATATTTAGTTTTAGGTATTTCTCTCTTACTTGTATATCGTTTACATCCTTGCTAGATCTTAAACTTCTTCAGGACTGAATAATTTCTATTTTTTCTTTTCTTCTTTTTTGTTTTTAAATAACAGTTATTGCTTTTCTTCTAATAAAAAGTTAACACAGGTTAAATTCAGAAAACTAGTAAAACTCCAGGAAGATCACCCCCAAAATAATCTTTTTCTGCTTTTCTTGCATCTCTGCCCACAGGGCTCTGCATAATAGGGGCTAACTTATCACACTGATTAAAGAAATTCCGATAGAACATTCCATTCTATTGGCTTTTAAAATATCTGACATGCTTATAGGAATGTAGAGTTAGGAGAGTTGTTGGGGGGGAGTGAAAGGGGAGGCAGCAACATTTGGCAGTTAAGCAAAATCAGCAGAGAAAAGAGCACCAGTCTTGCAGTGACATGATCTGACCCCACCACTTGCCTTGTGGCCTCAAGTAAGTGGTGCTTGTCTTGGGTTTCTCAATTGTAAGATGGAGATAGTAATCCCTGGTCAACCAACCTCATCTGGATGCTACAATGATCTAGAATGATACAATCTTTGACTCATAAACTTCTGTAAAATGTAAGTTCTATATGTTCATATTGATGATTACTAGAATAAATTGTGTCCACAGGTATCGTTGGCATTTACTATAAGAATGCTGTAAGAATAAATTCCGCCCCCCCCCGATAGTCCATCACTCTACTAGCTACACTTTTAAAATGGAGCTATTTATTGTATCTTCCTAGGACAGATGATGCTAAAAACCCCTGGAAGCTCCAAAGTTCTAGGCTTACCCCCTTCAGTGAGGCTAGCAAGACAGCCACAAAGTGGAATCCCCTGGCAAAAAAAAGTCTGGCTGCAGACACTTTGTTCTGGTGGGCACTGTGGCTTCCCTAGCTGTCTGAAACTACAATAGCATATTGGCTAGAAATGCTAAGAAATCACAAAGAAAAAACTCAAGACAACCTGAAATGCTGACTCGTGAAGCCTTTTCCCATTTATTTGAGACATGGTCATTCAGAGCATCACTGGTTAACCATGGACTAAAATCCAACTGTCACTGTCAACCCCTACCCGCACCCCAAAACAGTCTCTGGCAGTGGTACAGACTCCAGAAGTCCCTAGAATCTGGAGGAGAACAGAAACTGTACTCAGAAAATGCAGGTTCCCCAGCCTCAGTGAGTCAGGTGCCCACCAGCCCCACTCCAGCCGCCTGAATGCTCCTGGGATTCGGATGCCTGTCTTCCCATGTCTGCTTTGTCAGCAGCCTCTGAAGACCTGCAAAACTGGTGCTCTTGGTCAGCTGCATTCAGCCAGCTTCTGTGCCTTATACCCTAAACATGCACAGCTGCCTCTGAAGTGCTTTGGGAGTATATTAAATTCAGAAAAGCCCTTTCTGATGGATGTCAGCATTTAGTTAATTATAGGAAAGTGCAATGTGGGACCATTTTCAGGACTCTTTATTAGACTTTCAGACATCAGAGAAAGGGAAATGCCGTTCAGTCGATTTAATTGCGTGAAAATGCTGCTGGGGATTACGGGTAGTCAAGAGAAGCGTTAGTAGTAGTTTCAAATCACCTTAGGCTCTGAGGTGATCTGGGTATCACGATTAAATCACTGTCCTAGGTAGTTCTACCTGGGGACGGGACAGGCAGAGCAGGGAAAGGGATCCAACTAACCTCCTTCCACTTCATTTCCTCCTGAAAGCTGACAACTATCTTAACATGCCTGCCTCCTTCCTTCCGAGCCGAGCATTCACCAGTGTCATCCAGCAACATGTCTGCGAATGGAAAACATCAACAGCCTTAGGCACATGGGGACGGCAAAGCTGGCTTCCTGACACCCCCGCTGCTTACTGGCACAGCAGCGGGACAAAGCAGGTGTCGGGGTGCAGGGGAAGTGGGTGGGAGTTCGGGGAGGGGAGAGGGCGCAATGGAGAACGCAGTCACAGAAACCAACGGTGGACCAACCAAGGAGCCAGCAGGCTGACGATGCACCTTGCCGAATGAAAGTGCGAGGGAGAGACTCAACCAAAACGACAGCAATAGCAGCATCACGGATAAAAAAGAAAAGCGTCAGCCTCAATATGCTGACAAAGGAAACCTAGATCGTGTTCACTGGTGACTGCACCGGCCTGGAATCCATCCTGAAGGCAGGAAGATCATAGACCAAGCCATTGCCCCAACAGGGACCTGCTACTATAGGGTTTGTATGCAGCATTCAGCTTGCAGGTCAGCGTCTTAAAATGGATCAAACAGAACTCAGCATGGTGGGTGAGGGGACCCAAGCTCAGGGTTTGGAGAATTTGGGGTGCTGGAGCAAAGCATGAGAGCGGTCTAACGGCTGGGCTCATGTTGGTAGCAGACACACACCCAAACACACACACCCCAAGTGCACACACGCCTGTTGCCTCTCCATTTAGTCTGTTGTCTACTTATCTTGGGGCTCTTGCTTGGAGACCAGAGTGCCAGGTGCAGGTCTGGTCCTGCCCCCAAGCCCTGTGAGCCACTCACCCAGGCTGGTTGACTCAGTGAGGTTCAGGCTGTGCTGGGAGAGGCCCATGGACTGCCTCGGGGAAGCAGAGATAGACACCTGGGAGGGGGCCCGGCTGCAGCCACTGCCTTGAGACTCCAACTTCAGCCGGTCATTCTCAGCTTTCAGCTTCTCTATTTCACTCTGCAAAGAGTAAGGGAGCAGTTCACTCACTAAGTGGATTTAATGCAAATAAGCCTTTTCTGGAGGAAGGATCTGAATATTTCCTGCAGGAATCAGGTAGTATATCACAAGCAAGGCAAGTAACACCATCAGAGAGATTCAGCAGTGTTTGCTGCTTCTGCCATATACACACGTCTGGCAGGGGAGGATGCACCCTTTCAGTCGTTGAAAAGACCTCAAATGTTTCCTAGAGTCTGCTGCTTGAGTGTTAAATGGCAAAGAGTTTAAAGAATCTAAGAGGTTTGTGCAACTCTGGCTTTGATAGGCTTCTTTACTGCAGGGCTTCCCAGAACCTTGAATGAGCGGCTCTGTGCTGTGAATCTGAGAGGCACACAGAGTGCAGCATTTGACAAACGTATTTGATCAAGGAGCTCTCCTTTCACAGAGCCTCTCATGGAATGAGTGATTCAGGGAACCTCCTCTGGGAAATGCTGCTTTTCAGGGATGTCCCATTTAGCACACCCCACAGGAGTCTCTCATTCTATAAATATTTATGAAAAGCCTACTATGTGCAAGGCACTGGTGTTATGTCCAGAAAAAGGGATGTGAAAAATAGCATCCCAAATGTCTTCACTCCATGGCAGAAGGGGAGAGGGCTATAAGAACAAATCTATGGGAATACTAAGATGAGGGCATTAACTCTTCCAGCTGCAAGACTTGGAAGAGCTTTGCAGAGGAAGAGGCACCAGGCTGAGTGTTGAGGGAAGGGTCCAACTTGATGTGCAGAGGGATATTCCCAGTGGAGAGAACAATATGAAACAGAAATTCCCAGGGCATGCCAAGGGAGCAGTCAGTGGCTCCGTCTGGCCGCTGAGAGAGTCAGAAGGTAGAGTTGGGAAGGGTACTGTGGATTAAGAGTGAAAAGGGCCACCTTGAAGGCCAGGTGAAGGAGCTCGCATGGCATGCCACAGGCAGCAAGGGAGTCACTAGAAGTCTTATGTAAGGGAGCAGAATAGTTACTTTCATTCTTTCAAAAGACTGTCTTTGAGCAATGTGTGGGAAGGATGGACAAGAGAGAGAGGCTGGGAAAGCAGAGGGCTGCCACCAGATTCTGATGTTGCCCGTGGGCCTAGCAGAGAGCAGCCTCCTGGAGCTCCTTCCTAGACAGCCTCGGGCTCAGCCCATGCTCCTGGGCGCTCACCTGCATCCTGTTCATGGCCTCCCGGAGCTGGTCGAGCTGGTGGGCAGAGCTGAGGGCTTCTAGGCGGATGTCCGTCAGCTTCATCTCCTTGTCTCTCAGCTCATTTCGGAGCTGCATGACTGTCTCGGCTTCGCTGTCCATGCACTCCGAAATCCTGGGAAAGAGAAATGTTACTAACTGCTGGGCCACGTCAATCACCAGGTTTGCTCAGCAGTAACTGTATATAACCAGCTGCCTGCTGCTTCCTGGAGGGGCCCAAAGCACCTGAAATTCACAGATGTTATTACTTCTCTACACTTTCTTTGCAGAGCTCTGACAATCAGAACGACTTTGGTGTGCCTTTCAGCAAAATTCCAATAGCCTAGGGGTAAGCCAGTGATGGCAAAAGGGAGTAGTGACCTTCGGGGTTTGATTCCCACCCCCTGCCTTGTGTGTACACAGCTGTACCCCTGTGATGACACCACCTGGCCTTTGAGTTCTAACCCCACTCAGAGAAGCGAGGTCAACTGTGCTTTAAAGATTAGAAACTCCAAGGTTAAACAGCTGAGGGGTGATTTTTATTTGCTAAAATGGGGAAAATATCTAAAGATATGGGTGGAAGGAATTAGTCTGTCTGATCACATTCTAAAGCCTCACTCTCCTAAAAGCGTCTAGAGAGCAAGCTTCTTTAGTTCCACCACCCCCACACTGCTAATACACTCATGGCAACAAGAGAAACACCTTCAGGGAGTTAGAGACCAGAGAGGATGATGTGGCCTAAAAGCCAAAGTTATATCTAAAAACTCTGCAACAGCTTGGCTAATTGTCTTCCTTTCTC
Organism: Daubentonia madagascariensis; assembly: GCA_023783475.1. Classification (NCBI taxonomy): domain Eukaryota; kingdom Metazoa; phylum Chordata; class Mammalia; order Primates; family Daubentoniidae; genus Daubentonia; species Daubentonia madagascariensis. The sequence continues at coordinate 20,599,152 of JAKFHU010001990.1, forward strand.
AGCTGTGCACCAGATCCAGGCGGCTGTGGCACCCTGCTGAGTTCCTCTTTCTTAAGAGGTGGCCTTTCTAGCTGTGCTCTATTTCATTGCTTAGGTTTGCTCTTCAAACACCTGGCAGTCAGCACAAAACGGAAGATCATAAAAGTCACAATGAATCGTAATGTTGAAAAAAGATAGTTCTCTTAAAAAAAAAAAAAAAAGGTCTGTGAATTTCAAAGGCCACAGGATTGGGGTATTTGGTGATCCAGAATAGAAAGTTTTGACGTTTCTTGGACTGAAGACAGAAAAAAAGAAAACCCCAAAAAACCAACCCCCCCAAGTTCATAAAGTTACAAAGCTGAAGCTGATTATGTCTGAAAGAGATGATAAGCATGTGATCTCTGCAGAAGTAAATGACCACGCAAGCCTGCTCTCCAAGACCCAAGTGCTGGATTTGGGGCCAAACAAAATCTGACCTGTAAAAATGGTTGAGAGTGTGGAAATGTTAATTGCCAAAGGAAAACGACTTCTAAAATTGCTAAAAGAGATGCGATTGTATGTCAGGGGCCGAAAGAACTAGAAGAAAAACACTCGAACGGCCAAATCTTTCTGTTGCTATTTTCCTGAACTGCACTTGAACTGTTTTGATTTCAGAGCTACAAAGAGAATAAAAGTTGTCAGCAACCAAGAAAGCTTCTCAGCCTCAAAATCTTGAAAAATCCAAGGAACTCCTGACCATGTAATTATTCCCATTTCACACCCAGGAGAAATTGAGGCCAACAGATTTGGGATTAAAGGGGCTAGAGAGACAGAAATGTCTTTAGAATTCAGATCATCCTTTCTCTCCCAGCTCTCTCTGCTTTGAATAGCCTGTGGTTTCTAAGGTTTAACTCCAGAGCATGCTTCTTTTTGTTTGGGATGTTTGCAGGAGGAGCTTGCAAAAACTAGTTCTTTCTTGAGAGGACTATGGTTTCCTGGTTTAAATGGAGTATAAAGTCTGAACAAAATTCCACCGTGACACTCCAGTCTTAGCCAAACCATGCCCTGCACAGATCTTAAAGGCTCCGATTCATTGCAGAGAACAATCTGTTCTCGTTCACGCTGTCTCAGACTGGTCTGTCCCCGGCAAGGCACTTTGCTCAAGTCTCTTTCATGTGGTCTGTACCTTTTATCCAGAAAACTCTCTCAGCAAGAGAGACAATATTTCCTTGGCACCCACTTTGTGGGATATATCACATAGGTTACTTTGCAGAGCTTGGCCAAACAATGACTTTACAAAGGGAAGCAAACTAAAATGAAGAAAGTCTGTGTTGGGAGCACAAGGTCCTCCTGTGTCCTCCAAAATCGGCCAGCTCTCAGAAACATACAATAGCGAGGCCACATGAGAGGGATGTCCTACAACAGAGTGATGTTGAAAACAAGTTCTTTTGTAACAGCCTCAACTAAGTTTTAGTCCCTAACCCTACTGCTCAAGACTGGCCTTTGAAATTCACAGAACTTTTTTTTTTTAAGAGAACTATCTTTTTTCAACATTGCAATTCATTGTGACTTTTATGATCTTCCGTTTTGTGCTGACTGCCGGGTGTTTGAAGAGCAAACCTAAGTAATGAAGTAGAGCACAGCTAGAAAGCCCACCTCTTAAGAAAGAGGAACTCAGCAGGGTGCCACAGCCACCTGGATCTGGTGCACAGCTGAGAAAGGAAGACAATTAGCCAAGCTGTTGCAGAGTTTTTAGATATAACTTTGGCTTTTAGGCCACATCATCCTCTCTGGTCTCTAACTCCCTGAAGGTGTTTCTCTTGTTGCCATGAGTGTATTAGCAGTGTGGGGTTGAGGGAACTAAAGACAAAGCCTTCTCTCTTGGTTCCATCCCTGAGTGGACCCATGCTGTCACTGATAATTTTATTGCACTTAACAGGTCACCCTCTGCTTGGCTGCTAATTATATTGACCAACGCATAATAGGTGACCAGCAAATGCTTACTGAATACATGAACAACTGGGCTAGGCATTTGAAATATATTATTGCATTGACTTCATACATTACTAAGAGGTGCTATAATTACCTCCATTTTTAAAATGAGGAGGCAGAGGCATAGAGAGAGGACATGCCTAAGATCATACTATTTAAAAACGACAGATCAGGATCAAACCTGGTAGGTATGCTTAACTCCAGAGCCTGTGCTCTGGAACTGTACCTTGTAGGCGCTCAGTACATGCTTGTCCACTTACTGAAGCAATGCGATGTATATTTTTCCCTACTCAGTCCCTAACCCGTTATTCTAGCCTCTTCACGCTCTCTTGTCAAGACACAGAGCTGGTGGCATATCTAATTTTAGATGCCTTGAGTATGGGAAACGCCTTCCCACAACTACCATTCCTTTCGCCCATGGGGTGGGGAATTTTCCAAGCTCAACGCCTCTGCCTTTGGTTTCTTCTTTGAACTCTCTCTCACATCCAGATTTGCACATTCTTACAAACCTTTCAAGGTTAGAAATAAGCACATGCTCTCAGCCCACCCTTTGGAAAACTAGATCAAAAACAAACATCACCAGTGTCCATGGATGCTGTGGAATGTAAGAAAAGGGTTGGGAGCCAAGAGTCTGCCCTGCCCCATCCCTCTGGGGAGAGTGGCTTGGAAGGAGAGGTCCTGCCCAGTGAGTCCATCACCACCCCCCCTCTCCTCGTCTTACTTGGCCACCCTGCGCTTCTGGCCCAGCTCCTACTCCCTCCTCCAACGGTTTCTTCTCTCTGCTCCCGGGTTTCCTCCCACCGCTCTGGCTGGCTGCTCTACTTTCTGTTCCTGAACTTCAAATATGACAGTGCCCCACAGCTCAGTCCTTGCACCTGTGGTCTCCTTCCTCTCCACCTCCACTCAGCCCTCTGAGAACTCCTCCAGCTACACAGCTTTCAATACCACCCATGAGCCCATGTCTCCCAAATCTGTACCTCCCAGGACTCTGGGCCAGCATCTCCACATGGGTGCCTTCTGGGCATCCCAAACTTAATGTGGCCAAACCAGAGCTGCATACCTCTACCCTGCCCCCATCTGGGTCTCCCACCCCTTGCAGGTGCTCAAATTGTGAGTCTAGGAATATCCAAGGATTACTCTTCTTCCTTCACATTGCACATCTGAACTGTCACCATATACTGTCAACTTCTCTTCAAGAATATGTCTTCATTCTATCCAGAACTCACCACCACCATCAGTCACTCTTCATTCCACCAAATATTTGAGTGCCTGCAAAACCAACAGAGTACCTACCTCCATAGAGCCTCTACTGTAGATTTGGGGTAGGGGACAGAGAATAAACAACCAAGGCCAATCTAGATATCAGGTGTCAGGTGGTAATATGTGCAATGGTGAGCAGCTAAGCAGGACAAGGGATGACAGGGAGTGCTGGCTGGTGGTGGGCTATTGCTTTATGCAAGGTGGATGGGCAACACCTTATTCGTAAGGTCACATCGAGCAGAGACCCGAAGGAAATAAATATCCGCGGGAAGAGCGTACCAGGCTGAGGGCACAGCGAGGGCAAAGGCCTCAAGGAGTGACTGGAGTGTTCAAAGAATGGCAAATGGGCCGGAGTGGCATCAGCCTCCAGGTGATTCCCCCTTCCTCCGCCCTTCCTTCCTGACACTCCTTTCCACTAAAATTCAGATTATCCACATTCCTGCTTCCAACTCTCCCCCATCTACCCATCACATATGAAACTAGATGCACATTCACTTCAAAGCATTACATGTTCTAAGTAGGCCCTGCCTATGTCTGTGGCCTCTTTTCTCACCATAGGGAAGCCCTGCTGGCCATCCCTCTCCTTCCCAGACACATGAAGCCCGTCTCCACATTAGGTTCCCTGTGGTATGTCTTTCTTGGGTCAGGAAGGCTGCCCTGCGCATTGGGGGGCTGGAGTGGCAGAGGCTGCTGCATGTTCATCAAAGCCCATTTCCATCTTTGATTCTTCCCCTGCAGGTGGTATGGCCCTGAGTCCTGGTCAGTGGACTGTGGGAAGATGTGATGTGTGTACCTCTTCCAGGCCTGTTCCATAAATCCCTTCTGCAGGATCCTTTGCCCTCTCTCCCCTCCCCTGCCCACTGGCTGGGCACAGAGTGCTGAGCAGAGGACTCAGGCCCCGTGGACCGCAGGAACCTCGGTGCCGACATCACCACAGGGCAGGCTGCCTGCTGACTAGGAATATCTGCATTGGGTTTGCAATGAACCAGAAATAAATAGCCATATGCAAAGCCACTGAGCTTTGGGCTGAGTTTGTTACAGCAGCTAATATTACTGACCAGAACTAACTCAGTGGTTCCTTCCACCATGCAGATCTCAGCTGAAATGTCACCTCCTCAGAGGGGACTTTTTTGACCACCCCATCTAAGGTTGCTACCAAAGTACTCTGTATTCCAGTACTATTTTAGTTCACATCATTAACCCTTAGCACTCTCTGATTTTTCCAGTTTAGTCAGGATTTGTTTAACATCCAGCTCCCTCCTTGGTGTATCGGGTCTATCAAAGTAGGAACTTTATCTGTCTTGTAGACTGTTGTAACCACAGCTGAGAATGGTGCCTGCACAGAGCGGAGCTCAGGAGCAGAATGAACTGCACTGTGTCATGTCTCCACTAGTCCCTAGTCTCCCGGGGCTGCAGAATCTGGTGTCTCCAGAACACCTGGAATAATGCAATGCTCTACTCACACAGGTTGCTATACAAAAAGTTTCAATCAATAAATAAAGAGTAATGAGTTCCTTTTTCTCCTGGTCAGGAAACAAATGAGTTGGGATGCTCTGGGAAGATGCATGTGTGAGAGTCACAGGCAACTTTTTTTTTTTTTTTTTTTTTGAGACAGAGTCTGGCTCTGTCACCCCAGCTAGAATGCAGTGGCATCATCATGGTTCACTGCAACCTTAAGCTCCTGGCCTAGAGTGATCCTCCTGCCTCAGCCTCCTGAGTAGCTGGGACCACAGGCCCTCGCCACCATGCCCGGCTAATTTTTCTATTTTTTTTTTATAGAGATGGGGTCTTACTCTTGCTCTGGCTGGTCCTGAACTCCTGACCTCAAGTGATCCTCCTGCCTCGGTCTCCCAGAGATTATAGGCTAGGATTACAGGCGTGAGCCACCACACGCACCCTGCAACTGCTCTTTATTTAATTCTCAGTTACTCTGCAGATCTAACAGGACACATACTCTCAGTCACTCATTTAATCCTTCACTTGAGAAAACACGGTGCTGGGGCTGGGCACCACAGGGACACGCTGTAGTCCAGTGCCTCAGGGCTCCTCTTCCTTCTCCTGCTCAGACTGTTATCCTCACCCGTAACAGAAGGAAGTACACATCCCTGTGGCCACCCTCTTACTAGGCTGCTCCTCAAGAGAAGAGGAGCTGACAATCTAATTAAGTAAAATGGATACCTTGACAGGGCCATGTTTCACTAGTGGGTGGGGTTGGTTAAAAGCAGTGACCCTACGCTCTGTTTCCTCTCTTCCATGCAGTTGGTATGCTACAAACACCTGGCCTCTAGACAGGCCAACCTTCCCTGCACTCCCTGTACCCATGTGGAAAGCGTTAGGACACTTATGCAAGCTGCTGTCTCCAGTGGGCTGGCTGGTTAAGTGGACTTAGGATCAACTCCATAGATCCGGCTTCCTGAGAATGAAGGAAGACAGAACAGGAAAGAAGCCCTAATGCACAGTATCTAACTTGGCCCTCCCAAGAATCCACTGAGGTAGATATAATTAACCTCATTTTTACTAATGAGGAAACTGGTTTATACAGCCAAACTTCTTTTTCTAACCCTGTCTCAGTGGCTATTCTGACTGCAACCACAACCCCCCTCTCTTCCCAGACACTGTCTCATCTTGCTGGTAACTTTCCTTGCAGACTACTTGTGTTCCATTCTTCTTTAATTCTAGGCCTGGTGTACCATGGTCTCAAAAGGAATTCAGCCCTACAGGGCAGAGGCAGCCTTTCTCACTGCTCCAGGAAGCAAGCTCTTTTGTACCCATTTACCTTGTTCAAACCTTAGGATAGAATAAGTAGACAACAACCATTATCCCAATTTGACATATAAAGACAGGGAAACAACGAGAGTTTAAACAACTTGCTTAAGGCCAGCCAGCTAATTACAGATACTGACATCACCAGAACTGAAACCTAAATTTCCCTTCTCTTTCAACCTTTCCAGTCCTAAAGCATGGAAAGAACATGCATAGTCCTATTAAAGTAAAACATAAAGGATCCCAAGGAGCAGATGTATCATATCAGCACTCCTTACCATTCCTATTTGAGAGAGTTCTTAGGAGCCAAAGATGTCATTTGACTAGTGTGACCTTGACAGACAGACTTACAGAGAGTTGGAGTGAGAATTTCTCAGCAGTGGAGTAGAACCCGTGGACCCGTTGTGTGGTAACTTTGGCGAAGAAGGCAAAGAAGAATCCGTCATCTCCTCAATGTCTGAATGAGAGGAAGCTGACTTGGGGGACTTCTTCTTCCCGAAAGCTTGCTTGAAGGAGCTGCGTAACTGAATATACAAGACTGTCAGCCTCGCAGGGGCTGAACCAATGCTTAGGCCTTGGCAAAACAGGGACATGCACACAAAAAAGCAATTAGTTCTCCCACATTTTTCCCCCACCAATGGAAAAGGTTCCCAACAGCTCTCTTGAATCAGTGCATTAAGGGAAGAAGAGTTATCTGGTGTTGACAGCTCAAAGGACTGAACCTGTGGGTAACATTCCATGCCTACGCTTGGTTCAAGACTAGACGCCAACAGCAAGACAGAGCCTGGCTCAGCAGATGGGTGTCGGGAAGATGAGGTTACACAGCAACAAAGCAGGATGCTCAGACATGGTGACGGATGCGGATGAAGTTAGTCATATCAATGGATGGGTTAGCTTGGTATCTGATATTAAAGTTGGTCTTGCTTACCTCATTTACCTGCCAGAGAAAACGCAAGCAAAAATGGGGGAGGGGAAGGAAAAAAGACAATTTTTAACAGATAAAGCCAGTGACAGGGAAAGCTTTGGACTTTTAGACACAACATGGCTAATAATAAACACCACACACACAGGAGGTTTCCAGGAGGGCAGGAGTCGTTAAAAGCATCGGGGGCATCTTCCTCCGTTATGAAAGGAAGGGGACAGCAGGTCGGGAGTCCCCTACAGTTCCAGTTCTTCTGGCTTCTCCCTGTCTGGTTAAAATGGCTGCCCTTCTCCTTCTTTGCTTCTTACTCTTTTCTTGCCTCCTATCAGTCATCTCTCTATGCTTTAATTTGGGGGGAGAAGGATGCCTTCTTTTCTGAACAATGCAAGCTTTACTGCTGCACTGGCCCCAGATGGCTGCATGGCTCTTTGACCTATCTACTTAGGAATTCCTGCTGTCCTTGTATATAAGAAGATAATCTAATAAGCAGGAAATTAGCTGTCTCACTTGTTACTCAAAAAATGGATAGTCATTTTTAAGAAATTTATTAACTCCATTGGGAAAAGGGAATTAGTATATCAATAGTTCCCCAAACCATGAGATGGATCTGAAAGTTCTCATGAGACCATAAGAATTAAAGTACAATGTCTTCTCTGAAAGCCACGATCAGCATTTCTTTTTCTAGGCCAAAAAATAATGTTTCATTTTGAAAAAAAAGTGTTTTAAAAAGTAATTTCCTTTTTCTGAAGTCTTTTTTCCTCATGAAAATGTATCCTAGGGGTTTTCTTAGCCATCGAGAAATTCAGAAAATGGGCCACTCTGAAAATTGATGAGATTTTTCTCCCATCAATGTGTTTCATCCATAACAAACTGCATGCCCAGCTGGTAGCAAATCTAGACCCCGTTTCTCTCCCGTTCTCTCCTTCTGATCATATTTCCCGGGAGTAGTCACGGAAACAGTAGGATTAGGCACACAAACCATCAACTTAAATCCTTTCCTCTACCTCTGGTAAAGAGCCAGGTGGAAGAGGAGATTACAAAGATCAGACAGAATTAAGCCTTGGGATTAGCTGAGGATGCCAATTATCCATCTTTCCTGACTTTACTGATAACCAAAAGTTGTCTTAAAGCAACAAAAACAAGTTTTATTTCTTCAATTGAAGAAAATGGATAACCACCATTTTTCACAGCAAATATTTCTCTCATCACTTTGATAATCAAATCAGACCATATTTATCAATCACATATTAGAGACAGCAACATGAATTAATCCTTTCTGTTTAGTCATAGCAAACGTGTTGACTAAAAGCCACTAGTAACTTAAAGAAAAAAATTTAATCAGAATGATGAGAGGGTCACACGGAACTGGCCTTTTTGCTTGCTTCCAATGCAAGTCATCAATGCCTAAAACTACTAAATCCCTAACTTCTCTGTCACTAGACCTCGCCACCCATCCAAGATAACACAAAATGAGTGAGAAGTGTACAGAATGAATGAGGACGCTGAAGCTACTACGGAAATGATGCCGTCAGCACTGACAAATAGGGCCCTCTGACCATTGGCCACCTTCAGGTCAACTTGGGATATTCCTGCCTGAAGACAAGGAGCAGCAAATGTCAGTCAGAGCTCTGCAGCCTTGACAGCAAACTTAAAAACTGAGAAGGGGATAGAGTAGGGTAAAATTTCCCAAGAAAAGTGGGAAAAACTGTTCAAGACACCACTGTACAGAAATTCAAGTAGCTCAATGGGATTACGAACACATGGAGAAACACTGCAGTGGAAACCAATTTTATCAAACTCACCATTATGAGGGTACAATCCCCAGCTTAGAACTACTCACTAACTCCTAACATTGACATTATGAAACTTTCATTTACAGGACATGGTCAAAAAGTTTTCAAAGAGCAGGTTGGTTTGATGCTATCCTAGGCAATTATGTAAATAAACAGAAAAAAGGTTATTGTTAATGATAGGATAACTAGTGATATATGCCCAAAAAAGTACTTTGGAACCAATTAAGAAGAAACCACGTAAGAGTAACTTTTCTCTAGTACCTGCAACTTTGTGGCCAACACATAATGAGAAAGAAATGACACATACATGAAATGAAAGATGAGTACTTCACATAAAGTCTCATGAAAGATAAAAAACTACAAAGTGGTGGTGATTTGATAAATCCCAGTGTTTTGCTGAGCACGACACTGATTTTAGTAAGAACCTATTCACAGACCATTTCCTTGGACCTACTACCAAAGGTCTATGTTCTGCAGTTGAGAGCTAGTCTGGGCTTTATCTGGGGGGTGCTGGTTCTGAGGCTGACTCTGTCCCCAGGACAGTGTATGCATGTACACTCACCCAGTTCTTCCTCTTCTTTTTCTTTGAGTCACTCTCTATGTTGCTGCCCACGCTGGAGTGGCTGGTGGCGCTGTTGATGCTAGAGACGCTGTCGGAAGAGTGCTGCCTGCGGATGCGGAGGTCTGCAGACTGGGCCGGGCCGTTTCCTGGACACCAAAGCAGGGTATGTAAGCAGCTGCCGACCTACACCCTGTCTTCTATTGCAGGGAAGAGCCCTTCAAGTCAAATCCACACCCCCAAGGACTACTATTTTCCACATAGACGTCACCTTTGTTCCCTACTGCTGGTTTTAAGATCCTTGAGAAGGTGGGTGCTATGCCCTCTTTAGTCAACTAAATGAGGTCTACCTTTCCCCACTTTACAAAACAGAAGTCAAGGGAGGCTTAGGGAGAATTTCCCCAACACCAGCTCTCTTAAGCCCTAGATGGGCTCCAGAGCGTGCTTGTGACCTGCAGCAGTAGTCACCTTCCTTGTCAGCCCCTCGTCCTCTGTTCTCTAAGCTCCTGCCGCAGCAGCCTCCCTGCAGCCCTTTGGAAGTGCCAAGCCCACATCATGTCAGGGCCTTCCACGTGCTATTCCTCTGCCTGGGTGCTCTTTTCCCTTGACTCTGTCTGGCCAGCTCTTGCTAATCCTTCTCGTTTCAACTCTATCGTCACTTTTTCAGAAGGCCCAATAGCCAAAAGAACAGTGATACTGAAAATGACTGATCTGACAGAGTTTGCAGATGGTTTTCCTCATGAGGACAGAAGTACACATAAAGCATGGTCTTGGAGAGCACTGGTTTTAGACAGACAGACTCAGGTTCTATCCCACTTCTGTTTCTTCCTACTCCTTGACCTTAGGAAGTGACCCTCGTCTCAGAAAGCCGGTGTCCTCAACAATACAACGAGGAAAGGACCAGTATCACACTCACAAGGTGGGAAGAAAACAAGATAATTAATTAAATCATTGAAACACTTAGCATGGTAAGTGCTCCATAAATGCTATCAATATTGCTTTTATTATTATTACTGATAACATTGTTATTGCAGGAGGTAACTCACCTGCACACCCACATTCTTTTCTTTTACCTCAGCTAAGATACACAAGGACAAAGCAAATCATTCAGAAATGTCTTCCTGGACAAATAAGGGAGAAACTATTTTAGTTTATCCCATATATCAGCATGTAAATATCAAAGTGTTAGTAATATTAAGGGCTGTAAAACACTCTGACATTCTGCCAATAGAAATATATTTTCTTCCATTTTTGAAACCTGTCAGAGAAGAAGATAAGCCATGATAGCCATCTTTACAGAGGCCAGAAGTGACCCAATTAAAGGTGTTTGCCTTCTAGGACCTGAGCACCTGACAGAGAGTTGAATTATCCAGCCACCTGCCCTCTAGCAGGGAGGTTGCATCATATACTGTCAGGGGAAGGCTCCTAAGGGCAGGCAGGTCATCTGCCTAAAGGCTGTTTCTCTTACTTTACCTTTGCAATTGAGCTCCGGTGTGTTAATTACTCCATTTATAGCAGCCTGGGCAGCTGCGTTCTGTTTCTTTAGCAGCTCAATGGTTTTTCTTAACTCATTCAGTTCTGAATCCTGAGGAGCAGAAAGAACTATTGGTCATCCTAAAACCATTCTGTACAGAGTTTCAACTTAGCTTCAATACAGGAGGGTAGGGAATGAGGGAGTTCAACAAAACCTCTGTCTCACGCATTCGGTCGCATCGATTTTCAACGGGCATAAACGAGCACATAAAAGAGGTAGGAATATGACTGCAAGACCCGTCGTCGATGCCATTATCATCACTCACCCTAAGCCATCCTTTCCCTCCACAGACCTACCTACTCTTTACAATTAAATTCTAACAGTTCAGGAAGTACATTAAAATCTACACATGATCTGAAAGGAAAGAGAATAATATTTTTAGGTTTGTTGTTAACTCCAAGCAGGGAGGGAAACAAGCCGCCTTTCCGCCTCACCTTCTGCTCGGCTGTCATGGTCAAACTCTGGAGCCTGATTGTCATGTTTCCAAGACTCTGTTCAAAGGCTGCCACGAGGTGAGCCTGAAGGGGGAAGACACAGCCTCAGTTCTATTACCTTGCAAACCAAGAGTGCCTAAAAGGTGCTGGGTCTTCAAGACAGAAATCCCACGGGTGCCACTTGATCTAGCCTCTGCCTACTCCTTCAGGTTCCTCTTGAATACCATTCCCCTGCCTCCCTTTGGGATCCAGTGACGCCAGCATTTTACTTGCTCAAACATCCTGTGTGCCTTCCCACCTTAGGGCCATCGTCCATCCTTTCCCCTCTGCTTGGGATGCTCTTCCCCCCAGTCCTCTCCTTGCCTAACTAATTGTTACATGTTCACCTTGAGAGCTCTCAGCTTTTGCCTTCATGACACACCCACACTAGGTTAGTTCCTTCATATTCACTCTCACAAGCACATTGCACTTCTGACATATGTTTTGTGATTTCATAGTTAAAAATACATGTAGTCTTATGGTTGTCAATTTACATCTGCCTTCTCCACTACACTGCAGGATGATCTTTTGTTCATCAACTGCCAAGCTTATAGTAGGGATTCATATCAAGTATGTTACAGAATGAATGAACAAAGTGGTTGCCATATTTTGCTTGTTATAATTCTGGTTAATAAGAAGCCAATGAAAGGCCCATCTGCTTCCTGCTTCGAGAAACCTTCCCTACTTCCCCCAGCGAGTTACCACTTTCCCACAGGCTCCCATGTACTTTTAGACACTTCTGTTAGAATATGACATCAGATGCACCATTATTTTATATATTACTAAGAAATTTTTTAAAGTGTTGCCAATTATAATTAAAGAAATGTTAGTTGGTTGAATGAGGATCCTGGTCATGTCATTAAAATCAAGAATAAAGAATGGATGCTTTTTCAACAGTCATGCTAGGGAATTCCCACCAATCAATTTAAGAATCCATTAGCCGGCCAAGATCTTGTAACCCCCAAACTCTACTTGTATAAATGGAACAGTGGCATGTCCTATAGACAGAGGCATTTGAGCAGCAGATGAAATGGACCACCCACCAGACTGTACATTTGATGAAGGTTAACACCACATCTATCTTGCTCACCCCTGTATCCTCACTGCTGGTACAAAGCAGCCACTCCATAAATGAGTGATGGATGAGGAAATAACGTAACGAAAAGAAAAGCACTTAGATGAAGGAGGCAGCATGGCCCAGGGGAAGGGAACAGGATATAGAGTTGTAGGTCTTCAGCTCTCATTCTTGTTCCTTCTGATTACTCATGATGCTGAGCAAGTCATCTAACCCTCCTGGCCTCAGCTTCCTCTTCATCTATGAAATGGGAACAATATCTGCTTTCCTCCCATGGTTATTTTGAGCACTAAATGAAACAAAACAGGTGAGAATGGTCTATGAACTGTGGAGGAATTGCAAAACAGAGAAACGAATGGATATCTGTGGGGAAGGGAAGAGGTCTGGAAATGAGAAAGTGGCATAAGACACTAAGAGAGGAGTCATATTCCCTGAGAACACAGGTGAATGGAGGGGAGAAGGCACATAGAAGGCTACGAGGGGACGAGGAGAAGAGCCAGCAGAGGACACCTGGGAGGAGTCCTGGGAGAAGTGAGGTTGGATCTTGCTGGAAAACTCTAGAGGAAAAGATGACTGACGCACACAGTAAAGAACAAAGTGGGATAAGAATGGCGGAGCTTTGTCCTGGGCTGTGAGGAGGGTCAGTGACATTTCAATCTAAGGAGAGATCTGAGGGGTGAATAGAGGCCTGTTACCAGACTTCTTCAAACAGGGATGGTTGTGGCTAAGACATCTCCAGGATCAACTGTTGGCAGGGAGCAGGACCACTTGTCGTGTTAAGTGGAATAGCTAGTTTCTTTCTGATTGCACCATCTTTCTCTATTAAAAATGGAGAAAATACCTCTGCCTTTTAAAATAAAGAGAGATGCTTTGGTTTGCCCTGGAGAGCGTGGCAAAATCAAAGCCAATCAATTCAAGATAGTCACATAGTTGATGAAGGAAATGGGCCAGGGCATGAATACCTAAGAGAATGTTTGCTATCCTGGCACTGCAAAGGAATGACAAAGTTAAATTTATGACTGAATTTCCATTTATTTCTGTTCTGCATTTGATTGTCACCCATGATTCCAGTTGTGGGCATTCATATTTTCTATTCAATTAAAAACAAAAACAAAAGCCTGACCCCACGAAGACGGCCATTGAGAAAGTGGTTTCGCAAGCTCAAAAAGAAACCATATTTGCTCTGAAGAACCAGAGGATCCCATTTTTCTGGCTAGGGAAAGGGCTGCCTTTGTGTCACAAGTGCAACTGTGAAAATACGGGCCAGAGAGGCTGTCCTGAGCGTGGTTCAGAGACACACAACAGCCTTCTCATCAAACGCCATTCTCACGTTCCCAGGGAAAACAAACACGAGTAGTATAAAAACACTGAGAGAAGGTGGCTTTGAGTAGTTTGTCCTAGAAAAACAAACACAGCTTGGTTTGTGAGAAAAATGGCAGACAATAAAACATGTTAGCACTGCCGGTGGTGTGTGGTAAGACTAAATATTTACTTTAAAACAATACGGGATTCAATGGCTTTTATGAGTAGCAAAACACACTTCTGGAATAATGTAAGGGACCTCACTCTGACTCTTCTAGAACAGACAGTAGAGTTCCAAATGGCCCAACGTAAGCCTCCTTGTGCAACATGAGGTCAGTGGAGGAATTAACCCAAGTTCACTGATAAGTAAGTTAACTAGTACTTGAGGATTAGTAAAGGGCAGCAATTGGTGGCTGTAATTCTTAACTAGGAGAGTAGCTCAGAATCACCGGGGGGGGGGGGGGGGGGGGCGCGCCGTCAAACCTCACCTGTTTGGATGACACCCAGAAGACCCTGGCTCATTGGGTCTAGAGTTTGTTCTGAATTCGAATGCACACATCTGGTTCTCCAGAGGAAGATCTACCCATAGAATACCTCTGCTGCTTTTTGGAATAGGATCTAAGCCTCAGAATTCATTTTCACATCAATTTCTGAAGTTCTTTTGATAGCATTACCGATAGTAGAAGAGGTAAGGAAAAATAAAGAATCACAAAACACACAGTGGCCTAGTATATTAGGGGTTTTGAAAAAAATCAAAGATTACCAGAAATGTAAGAGAACTTAGGAGACTGGATAATGATGAGGGCAGCTTCCAATGACTGAGCTTGTAGTAAGGTCAAACAGTGTGCTAGGTATTTCATGTGCAGACCGTAAAGAGAAATGATTTCCCTGGGTTGACTCAGGCTCGAGCTGGGAATGCCAGGGTAAAAACTCCAGGTAAATGATCATTTGGAATATTGACTCCTGGTCAAAGGAAGATAAGCTTTTGAAGTTGCTTTTCATTTTAACAGCATGCTGCAGTCAAGTAGGTTGCTTTCTGACAGGTTTGAACACATTTATCTGTGGGCTCAGCATGGGTTGTGAACTAACTCCTGGACAGGAAGCCTTGCCTCAGAGGTGTCTTGGCACCTTCCCATACCATAGGCTCTGCCTCCTGAGCTCCAGCCTTTGCCTGGTCACAGCTCTGCAGAAGGGCTCCTTATCAGACTGGGCCGATGGGGGCAGGAGACCTCTGCCTCCGCTCTGACTCCTCTGATCCTATATCCACACCACAGTCAGGAAGCCTTCTAAGGAACAAACCAGACCACCCCACTGCTTGCTTAAACCTCACTGATAGGGCTCTACTAACTCCAGGAGGAAGTCCAACTCTCAGCCTAACAGCTCAGACACTGTGTGATCTGACCCTTGCCTTTCTCCAATGGCTTCTTCCTCCTCACTTCCTTCTCCTCCCACCCCTACCTCTCCTCTCCATCCAAGCCATAGATTTTAATTTATACCAAGCCACTGATAGCTCAAAATGCGCCAAGATCTTTCTCCCTGGCCTTTGTGCAAACTATTCTTTTTGGTTAGAATTCTGTCCTCCCCATGCATCCTCCCCTACACAGCATCCATCAGATGTCACCTCCTCTGGGAAGTCCTTCCTGACCCCCTTCCCACCCTGCAGCAAGACTGAGTTAGGTGCTCCCCTTATGAACTGCCACAACCTCTTCCTTCCTTCATCTCTATCCTAACAGTTATTGTGTTACAGCAAACTTATTTGTTTTGTCTCTCTGCTGTACCAGAAACTGAATGCTAAGAAGTCAGTAACTATGCTTGCTTTGCTGTTGCACCCACAGCGCCCGGGGCATAGCTGGCACTCAAACGGTGTTGAATCGAATGCTGGTTGGCAGTGTCTCCTGAACATGTAATGGTGTATATTATAATGACAGAGCAGCTGGCTGTTCATTGCGGAGCCCTGAATTTCTTTTTTTCCCTTCCTTTCCTTTTCTGCTTTTCTTTTTTTCCCCACAAGATCAAAATTTTCAGAAAGGGGAAGGGGAGAGAAATTAACATTTTAATGAGCACTTAAGATATTGCAAGCACTGATCACAGGACAACTCTGAGAGGTTTATCACCCCCATTAGAGAGATGAACAAATTCAGTCTGAGAGGCTAACAAACTTACCCAAAGTTACAGAGCCAGTGTCAGAGCTGAGGATTCACACCCTTGATGCTAAAGCCCGTGTCCTTTTTACAGCACTGTGCTGCTTCTATGCATTCAGAGACAGGAGGCGTCGAGGCAAGGCTCAAAAAGTAGGAATGGCTGCCTCCCATCCCCATGGCTACTGCCTTGTCTGTACTTACATTTGCTGTCAGCTGGGTGGTCAAAGCTGAAACCTTCTCCTGGGAGGCATCTAGTTCCCGCCGCAGTTTACGAATCTAAAGATGACAAAGGACAGAGCTACTTGCTTTGAGAGTTCATTTCCAGGTTGAGTTGGGTAAAACAATCCATAATAATGAAAGAGAAAATCCAACCAGCAAACTGTTCCTTACCTCTGACTGGCATTTTTCTTCTGGCTATAAAGAAAACATAAGGGAAATTAGACCAGTAGAAGAAGAAAGAACAGTGTAGTCCAGCCCATAGGAAACACCATTATTTGGATACTTGCAGCAGTTTGGAAGCATTATTAGTTTCTTTCCTTGTTTATTTCTTGGGATAAACTGGCTCAATTAATTGACCCATCAGAAAGGCCAAATACAAACAGCATATTACTTTTAAAAATTAGGAAGAATTAGAACAACATTCCATACTTTGGTTGTTAAGGAGCCATCCTGCCTCCCATGTGCAGATGGTGATGAGGTAAGAGGAGAAGTATGTGATGAGAAGGGTACAAGCCAGATTTAGCAAATTAAAATATAGGATGCCCAGTTAAATTTGAATAGTTTTTTTTTTTAAAGTCTAAGTAAATCCCATGCAATATTGGGGACATACTTATACTAAGAAATTATTTGTTGTTAATCTGAGTTTCAAATTTAATTGGGTGTTCTGTATTTTATCCAGCAATCCTATCTAGGGAGCAAGGACGACTGCTCTTATGTTAATTCTGCCCCATTTTATCCCTCCCTTTGACCTCCTTAGGGCACTACAGTGGGAGCAGCAGCAGGGCAGAAGGGCCTCAAAGTCAGGAGGGCCGGGGGAAGTCCCCCTATCAGCCAGGCTGGTAACTCCACAGGGTGTCAGGATAAATGTGACCTTCATCTTTCTGCTGCCCCACCTTAAGTCTCCCAGTTACCTGTGACCCTGGGGAGTAAGGGTTCATCCTGTTGCCCCTTTTACTGGCAGAGCCTTCCATGCTGGCTCTGTGTCTGTGGTGACACAGGGACCTGCCAGGCAGAAACTCTGAGACTATCTCTTCCCACAGGGGGGACCCACATTGGTTGTCGGAACCTGCTGCAGGAGGAACCTTTCTTCCCCTCTCCCCTGGTTCCCATGGGGGCCCATAAAGAAGCACCCAGCCCACTTCCTGGAAATGTGGACGTGTTCCTGCCCTTCTCTCCACCCACCGCTCCAACGCCCCCAGGGTGGAGGAGTGACTTGGAAACCAGTTAGGTGAGTGAACAATAGTGAGGACCTTATTTTGTCCTTGGGTTCTTAGTGAGTGTCCTAATCCAATTTCACTAGCAATAAACCCATTGTTTTAAAAAATCAGCATCTGATTTTTAGTGTGTAAGTGTCTACTTTTCTAGTAGTTCAGAACGCAAAGGGGTATGATTCATTAGCACCCGGGGACCCTGTACCCATCAGCTGAGCAGGTGGACTGCTGCTTCCTGTCTGATCTCCACCCCGAAATTCCCACTGCCCTCCCTCCTGATCCTGCCCAGGAGCCCCCTCCCTCCAGGCTGGCTCCTAACAGCAACAACTGATTTTTAAATACAAGTGGCCAAACCATTTAATCCTTGCATAAAGTAGGTTTGTTTGTATTCCTTCTGAGGTTCAAAGAAGTAAAGTGTCTTGCCTAAAGTCACATAACTGAACAATCTCCTTATCTAAGAAATGCTTTCAGAAGGCTGGAAGATGTCCTGAGGGCTCACTCTTCCTTCCCAGGTAATATTCATTCATCCCTCTTTGTCTGTTTGTCCATCCATCCATCCCACCACCACCACTTATCAAATATTTATTGATTTCCTACTATGTGCCAGGCACTGTTTTAAGAAACTGGGATACAGCTGTGAACATGACCACGTCCCTGATCTCGTGTTGCTTATATTCTGGTAATAATAACTCACATTTATTGAATACTTATCATGTGCCAGATTGTTCCAACCACTTTACATTCATTATTCATTTAATCTTTATAACAACCTTTAGAGTAAGTACTAATAGTATTGCTTTCCGTTTTGCATATGAGGAAACTGAGGCACAGAAAGGTTAAATACTTTGCCAATGGTTGTAGCTGGTTAAGTGGTAACCTATATTCTCAGAGAAGGACACATGTGAGGACAGTTGGGATTGGATCCAAGGTAGTCTGGCTCCAGAGCCTGTGATTTTAACCAGCACATTCTCCTGCTCTCTTACGATAGCTATATTCTTATGGAGGCTTTCCAGAAATAAGGCCCCTGACTTCTGAGTCTTATCCAAAGGAGTTAATGGTGAGAATGCCACAGCTATCTAACATTTGAGAGGCTTGTGGAGGCCAGTTAGCAGGCTGAAACATCCATATAGGACCAGTCCTACTTCTAAACCCTTCGACAGCCCTTCCCCATACCTTTGCCACTGTCTCTCATTGTGTTCACTTGTTTCTGGGGTTTGGCCCCTATTACCAACAGGAGCAAGGAGAAATCATGTGCTCTACATCTTGTCCCCAGCTGCTGCTGTTCTTCTGCACATCTGGGAACACTATGGGAAGCTGCAGGCCTCCTTCCATTCAGCAGTTCCCCCTGGGAACTCAACTGCTCCCTACCAACCAAGAAAGCAAGTCTGATGCCAGATGTGGCCTCTTAGATTTTCTCTACTCCAAGTCCATGACTTCTCTATGGCAATTATTTAGCATCATGTTATCCTTTCCTTCATTTGTAATTAAAATTGTGAGCAAATTTTAGGCAGAATGAGCATTCTTGAATATCTAAGAATTACAGAAATTTCAAGGAAAGAACCTACTGCCATCCAATAAGATGTAGCTTTTAAGCAGGCTCCTTGTTCTGAGTCTTTAGCAACTTAAGAAACTCCTAAGATCTCTTTTTAGACAACAAACAAGAACTTGTTCATCTTAACGTTTACAAAGATGCCTGGGACATGTGTTTCAGAATTTCATCATCACCAAGAAGCTAATAACAGATAAGGGACCATGCCTCAGTGCTAGGTGGTAGCAGAGTCTTGCCAAATTTGCAGTTTTTCTTGAAATTAGTAGACTACTGTAGCATGAAAACATTCAAATGTTAGGCTATTTTTTAAAAAGTGTGCAAAAGCAACCTAAATTGTCAGAGAAGGCACATGTGAAGAGAGCAAACAGGAACCTTTGACTCCATGACTCATGGAACGTCACAGATTGTGGGGGCCTGGGAAGATCACTTCGCTCAGCTTCCTGACACGGAGGGCAAAACCAAGAGACACCCTGAATAACAACGTGATTTGTTGAAAGTCACACGGTGAGAAAAAAACTAAGATTAGACTTCAGGTCTCTTGCTACCCAGATACACATGGCATTAAAAATTATTATTAGGTCTTTAGTAATTTGTTGCATCTTTCAGTGGTTGGCATGAAGGGGCTGCCCCAGGAATTGCACGTGACAGTTGCCTAGATCAGGATACTCACAGGTGGAGAAGCTCATGCTCTTTCCCTCCAAGGCTAGCAAATGCAGGCCAGATACCTAGTTTTTACTCTCCTGAGAAGGGCCCACTCCCTTCTGTGTTGATAGGAACCCCTGGGAACGCCACAGGGAAAACACAGGGCTGGTACACTGAGACATCTGCTATACTGCTCTACACCAACCCTCTGAAACTACAGAGTCCCCTGTCCCTAGGTGCCCTCTGGTGTCTCTGGCTCCCTCTTTTTGTGGCAGGCTCCTTTCTCTCCTAAACCATATCCTCAGGTATTAGTCCAGAGCCCGACATTTGCATGTTGCCAGTAAATACTGCCGAAGAAGTGAATTTAGGTTTGAAGTACCATCCTTGGTACCCATACCCCAGGGTTTCATTCTAGAAGAAAGAATTTAGTTTATCTGCTAGCTGACAACTGGAAGGCCATCTCCATGCTTTCTCAGTAGATAATGGCTTAAATAACCTCTCCCCAAGGTTACTCTATATAAAGCCTTTAAAAGGAAAGCCAGGACTTGGTCATGAAATATCAGACAAGATGACTAGCTGAGCAAAGAGGAATTTTGGAGTTGGAGGGGTGTGGTGGATAGGAACAGAAGAAAGAGTTTCTAGGTCCTTCAAATCCAACCATGTTAGCAATCACTAAAGTCTGTTTGCCGTAGAACAACCAGGCCCTGGTCTCTTCAACTTGATTGTGGGATGGCCTCTTATTTTCAAGGGGCTATATATAGTTTATCCTGCTATATAGCCCAGAAACCTGGCATTATCAAAACCAAAATTATTAAAACATTTGTTTCCATGGAATTAAGAGGTAAAGAATTTCCAATCCACAATTACTTAAATCCATTAGTACTAAAAATCCAAATGTATTTGATTACATTTGGCTTTTGTTCAATAAGTCTCTCATTGACAACAGCTAGCATTTAGGAGTGCTTACTCTGAGCTGTGTGTACTATATTCCTTGCTTTATACGCATTTTCTTATTTCTTTTGAACCTATTTTTTTGAATACCTACTATGTGCTGGGCACTGTTCTAGGCACTAGGAATAAAAACAAAAAGTCCTTGTCCTCAAGGAGTTTATATTTTAGTGAAATGTAACCTTCATAATATTTAATCCTTATTACAACTCTGTAAGGTAGGGACTACTATTATTTCTACTTTACAGATAAAGAAACTGAGGCAGACAGAAGATTAATAAATTGCACAAGGCCTTTCTTTTCCAAGTCTACCAGCAGGCGGCCAAGGCATCTCACACATTCTAACTAGTTACCACCCAAAGCACAATGCCACTTTAACAAATCAGCCAGTTCCTGATTTTTTTCGTTGGTACATTATAATTAATAGCTGTTTGTGAATTTCAAATCTTGTTCTCTAATTAATTGATCCCCTTATAATGAAAATGCTCTGTCTAGGAGAAATGTTTATATTTCATTCTTGACACATTTAATAAAGCTGCAGTCCCCAACCCCTGGGCCACTGTCTGGTACTGGTCCGTGGCCCCATGGCCTATGAGGAACTGGGCTGGGCATCACCACCTGAGCTCTGCCTCCCCACTCCCCCACTCCCCACCCCACCGCCCTGGTCTGTGGAAAAATTGTCTTCCATGAAACCGGTCCCTGGTGCCTTAGGGACTGCTGTAATAAAGGAACCCTAGCTCTCATGATCACAGCCACACAGCTTTGATTTAAACTCACTGTAGAATAAATTGACGACGTGCTGGAAACCAAGGAGAGCGAGGATCCGTGAACTATTAAAAGAGAAAAAAAAAGAAAAGGTGAATTCCACAGCTGGCTGTTATGGAACCAAAAAGGGGGCAGGGAAAGAGAAAATCAACATTACAGGACACCAGCAGGCTTAGAATGACTTAATCTCACCTTGACCCAACCTTTCCTGGTTTGGTGATAGGCTGGTGACAAATAAGGAATAATTTACTAAGGAAGTCACTTTTCTATTACCATGGTTTTTTCTACATTTTTTTCTTGACTATCAAAACAATATATGATTACTGAACAAAAATTTTAAAGTACAGAGAAGTATTAAAAAGCATATTCACTGTCATAACCTGCAGTGACTCACAATTCCATTACCTGGAGGGAACCTGTTACCGCTCCGGCATGCTTTATTTTACTCTTTTTTCTAATGTATTCCTTGAGGGTTCAGATTGTGTTGCATATATATTTTATCCTGCTAGCATCTGTCACTTGTACATGGAAAAAGATGAACTGATTATTTTGAACTTAAGAGGCTGTTGGCCATAGTCAGTTCATTCTAGATGTCCATGTAGCATAATATTTGTTTAGAAAACATATCCACTGAAGTATATATTCTCTGATTTCTGTCATGTTTAGAAAGTGACAAGTGGTGTCTTCTTTTCTGTTTCAGACCAGTACTTTTTGACTAGAATCATACTCGTATACCGTTAGCACACCCTTCCTGCCTTCAGCCAGTGGAGACATTTTTTATTTGTTCTAATTTTAAATCACAGTCTTTGCTAGGACTGTATATTCTGGCTGCCTTCTCTTTTTGGGAACTAGGTTCTTTATTTTCTTGGTAATCTCTTGACAACCTGTTTGAAAGACAGAAATATTCCTTTGTTAAAACTTTGTAGGCCTTTTAACTGGGCACAATGTTCTTGACCTTGGGTGGAATGCCTCTATTCTCACACTGTTCTATGACCTGCAGTCTGAAAGTGGGAGGCTTGAGGGTAACTTCCCACATGTACTAAACGGCATTTACCTACCACCCAAGAAGTGAACTCATGCTGGATTAGCAATAAGCAGAAGCTACCTTCCAGTAAGATACCCAATGAGCAATTCAGCCTAACACTGAGGCCCTCTCTACTGTCTTTCCAATAAACCTTCCCTTCCCTCCCATTCTTCCTTCAGATGTTCCTGTCACACTATGAACCCTACACTTCTCTCCCAAGCATACCCTAGATAATACTCTCCCACCTCGGAGTCTTTGCCTATGCAGTTCTTTTTGTTTAGGATGCGTCTAAATACTGCCTATCCAAATCAGATCTGCTCAAACAACATCCTCTCCATGGAGCCTTTCCTCATTTCCCCTGACTGCCACCTGGGTGGGCTTCCTCTTTCCTCTGCACCTACATAACTCGACTTGCCAGTCCAGCTCTCTTCTCTTTTAGCAGGTGCCTACTGCTCTGAAACAGTCCTTACACTATCACTTACATCCACCCTCCTTAGCAATGTCCTGAGTTCTAGATCTTTTCCTCCATCCATGACTAATCTGACTCATGCCCCATAAAAATCAGTTGAAGGTGTTAATGGCCGATAATGGCTTTCGGTGTTAATATGTCCACACATTAACAGAGGCCTCTAATGCCCCAACCTAGGGGCCTAATGTTCCAAAGAGGTAAGTTACTTCAGCTCCATGACACAGACAACAGTGGAGGTATTATATTGGAGGCCAAATTGGGTGAACAGATGTGGGTAACGTGCAACCACCCTTCAATCACACTTGCATGACTGCCCTGCCAGAGGCCAGCTCCAGCGGCCTGCATACGGCTGCTGTATGGCCTTTAGCTGCTGGAAAATGGAAAATGGAAGTATTTTCTCTTATATTTCTACATCTCATACACACAAACTTACTGACAGTTTTAGCAACAACTCAGTGCAAACTTGGGGCCACAGGCAGAGAAGAACACATCTGGCAGGCTTAAGGTAGAGGTAATTATTTTCCTCCCGTAATTAACTCCTCTCACTTGGTAAATAGCAACAGCAAGGCTATGTTCCAAAGAAACAGATTCCTTGATTTCCAGAGTCAACCCCAAACTGAATGTGGCTTGCCTGAACCATTGCAGTTGGCCCTCCTTCAAGTGAACTGAGCCAAGTCAGAGCCTGGGTTATGTAGCATGAATACTCTTGGACAACAAAATGCTTATTGGAATTACAGAGCCAAAACAACTAAAGCACGTCAGGTGATTTTCCTCCCTATATCTGCATCTCCAAAACTTTTCAGCTACAAGGAGCCACAGAGATATCTAAGCCATCTCTGCCACTGGGGAATCTGAAACTCAGAAAGGTTAAATGACTTGCTTAAGGTCACACAGCAATTCAAGAACAGGATTTGCTGACCAGAAGTGTGGAGACCACTCTGTCTTTGAGAGATCTGGTTTACTGGTTTCTGTTTTGTTTTTAATTTTAAAGCCTTTTGGTGTCTTTTAGAGTGGTTTCCTATTCTCTTCAAGCAATCTACATAGGCATAAGCCAGGACTGATATTTGAGAAGAAAGATGCTTTAGGTAGGGGTGAAACCACTAGCTAGAATGAAACAACTGGGCATATTCCAGTCAATAAAGCAATCAAGTGCCTCTGATCCTCATCATCATAGAGAATTTGTGGGTAACAATCCCAGACTAGGCAGGAGTTTCCACCCTTAATTAACAAAAGAGTAAATTAAGGCCCAGAGTGGCTAAGTGATATGCTCAAGCACACACAGCTAGTCAGGAGCAGAGAGAGAATGCGAATCTAGGCATCGCACTCTGGCTCTCATTGCACAGTTGGGTACTGTGGAAGGAGCCAAGGAGAACGAGATGCAGTTCCAATGGCTAACGGAGTGCCCTGCCTCTCAACCAGCAAAGGAAGCATAATAAAAACAGAGAACACATTCACGAAAGGTCAGGGCTTGCCTCAAACAGGTTAAAAAAAAACAAAAAACACCACCCCAGCTGAGCCAAATGTCAAGGTAGGGTTGAGTAGAAAGACAGAGGACTGGGAATCCAAAGGCTTAGGACATTGTTCTGGCTGCATAAAGTCTTCAAGCCACTTCTGCCTCAATTCCACCATTAAAAGAAATGGGGGTGATAATGGCCCTTGGGGAGAAGGATATAATATAACATGACAATTATTACAATAGCTACCGTTGATAGAGTACTTACACTCTGCCCCCTTTCAAAGTTATTTGCTAAATGCTTTCCAGGATTTATCTCACCTAATCTTCACTTCAATCCTCCAAAGCAGGTACAATTATTTTCCATATTTTAGCAAGTAGGAAACAGGTTGAACAGGGTCAAGTTCCTTCCCAAAGTCACATTGGTGCCAGAATTTGAATCACAACTGTAACTCAGGGGCTAGAAACACAGGTGAGCTGCAATACAAGCTTCCCTTATTAATCAGCTGCTCTGCTCCTGTGGATTTCATATAAACTGATACAGTAGGGGTTTCTGTGTTTTAGATTGCACTAGTTCTTAGTGATGACCAGTGAAGTCACGGGATGTTTTCCTCTCTAGACATCCATTTTAAAAATGCCTCAAGCATCCTCCTAAATGCACGCTATTAAAGTCAACTTTAAGATTGCATAATGCATCTGATGGAAATCAATTTACCTGAAATAACTTTGAAAGGCTGGATCTGGGCCATGCCTGTACCTAATCTACATATTTATGATTCCCACCTCCTTCACAATGGAAAGTGCTAATTAAATTGCACAGAAACTTCACACAAATACTTGTGCTAATTCTTCCTAAATTTCTATTTTGCTGTATGGTACATAATACACCAAACATGAGATGTGAATTTTTCCCCAACTGTTTCTGCAATGCTGGGAGTTTATAAATTCAAAAAAAAATAAAGTTTTTACGCAAAGGAATTAAAAACACCTAATTACACAAGCCCTATTTTGTTTTTGTAATATAATAGCCTTGGAAGAAATAAAATCCATCCGATGCCAAATTTCCCAAAAGATGAAAATGTTATGTGTTCATAGTATATCGACAGCAGTCCCTACCCCTTCCCTCAAAGTTTGATTTTTACCTCTGTGCTTCAGTTCCATATCACGTGAATCATTAGGTTTACAAAAGTCTAGACACTGCTTGTGGGCAAGCACTTTTCATCAATGTCATTTTGACTTCCCAGATATTCTACAGTTGTGCTGCCTGCCAGCTTGATTCCAGATGGAATAAATAAAAGCTATCTGACGATGATACTGTAATGTTCCTGGACCTTTATGAGGCGAAGTGTGCTTGTTTGGACAAGTTTCGGTACTGAATGTGGTTCACCCAGGTATACACGTGACAGAGAAGATGAATCCAGTGCAGGGCAAACTCCATATGCAAGTCCTCATCAGGGAGGCTAGGAACTGCTCTGTGGCCATGCTTGGCCAGCACACCAACAAGAAAAAAGTTCAAGATAAACTGCCTCCTCCTCCACCTTAGGGTCATAATATATCTCCACTATTACTGCTCTGAGTGGTTATAGCATTAATTTCTATCTCTTATATCTAGCAAAACACTCTCAGTTACTCAGGCTCCTCCTCTTGATAATCCTCTGTCCCAGCAGGTTCCCATATATGGATTTACAGACTTGCATCTGCTCACTGGATGTCACTGGATGCAAATGATACATAAATCAGAGTGGAGAGTATTAAGTTGCCAAGAAGATTAACCAGGGGGGCAACTGCTCTGTAACTAAATTCTTTAAAACTTTTGTTAAAAAGAACACAAGGCAAAAGCAGAAGCCTGTATCTTGTATTTTTCTCCCTTTGACGTGGGATTTCCTGAACAATCACAGGTTTGTTCTTTCCTGCCAGGAAGATGCTGGCCATATTTCCCCACTCTTATAGGGACTGGGAAGCACCTATGACTTGTCCTCCACATTCTGTTTTGTCACTGTCGAAAAAGTCACAACTAGAGGTATGGTCCTCAGCTTGGGCTCCGTTTTGATTCAAGAGTCCCCATCCTCTGGCTGGGGACTTTGAGCTGCCAGGAAGCCAATGCTGAAACTGTGTTTTTACAGCTATGTTATTATAGCTTTACAGCTGTGTTACTACAGGCTATGACATGTAATAACATTATTGTGTTAGCATTTATATGTATTATCTCATTTAATTCTCGTAATCCCATGCACTGAATACTATTATTACTCTCATTTCCTCAGTGAAAAACCAGAGGCACAGAGAGGTGAAGCAACCTGCCCAAGATCATGTACCTAAGAAATGGTGGAGCTGGAATCCAAACTCTGCTAGTCTGACTCTATATTGTCAATCACTGGGCGATAAGCCTCCAATGTCCTATCAGCCCCATCTTTGTGGGGTTAGGGTGACGTCCGCCACAGAATTTTGGCTGCTTGCTCCCCCCAACTCACACCTCAGGTGAAAGAACAAAGGAAAAGAGAAACAAAATGAGTTGTGAAGATGGCTGACAAAGTTGCCCACAGAACTTTTCTCTCACAATTCTGATGAAAATGAACAAAACTTAACAAAAATCCAACCCCCAAAATATTCACAGTTAGCAACGAAACAAGGAAAAGGGCATAACTAAACACAATAAACTTAAAACACTGGTGCTTGAGAAAAGAGGTAGAAAATTCTGGAGCAGAGCAGAGAGGCATGGCTGCCCAGCCCCCGAAAGCTACCAGGGTGTGTCAGCACAGGGAAGTGAACTCTCCAGCAACTCCCCCTGCCAAGATGGGGAGCCAGTGTCTGAACCTCAAGATGGAGGCACATGCCAAGAAGCTGTGGCCCAAGTCCAAGAGAGAGAAGACTAGAGTGGAACTCAGCGCTATGGCTCACCAGTATTTTTTCAGCAGCCTCTTCCCTGAAGTCCTAAAAGGTTAATTAAGGGTCAGACCTTACTATTGAGTGGATCCCTGACCCCCAGAGTAGGTGGGAGAGTTGGACGCACTTACAGGTGGGCTCTCAGGTCAACGAAGTGAACTTAGCCCAGAGGACCATTAATCACACTGAGTAACCAGGGAGATGGAGAGTCTCCTTCCTTACCTTCTTCAAACCCATCCCGGAACGAGCCCGAACGGCTCATAGTCCTGCTCTTCTCATCCAGGGACATGGAGCTATTCCGGAAGCGGCTGTCAGTGTATGGATCATACTGCCCATCGGCATTGGAGAGGCTGTGGGTCCTCAGCATGGCCGGGTTGGACAAGCTCATCTGGGTGACAGTGGTAGGACTCGCTGGAATGAAAGGAATGGAATCAAATGTTGGAAATTTATGTCTCTGTTCAAATCCTAGATGGGGACAAAGAGGAGACTGCTTATTGTCAGCCACATGTGTTCCTGCCAACTTCTCTCCCCTGTCTATTTTCTAAAAGGTAGTCGCATCAGCATTTGAGTTACACACTGAGAGCTAAAAATAAGGGTGGAAAGGCGGGTCAGCTCTACAGCAAGGCTCTGGGCTTTGGCTTTCCAACTTGGCACGTTCAGACAGGCCAGTGTCACCTTCCAGGCATGAGCTAATTACTCCCCAGGCTCATCTGGAACGATTCTCTCTAAAGCCAAAAGCCCAAAATAGTTCAAGTAGGCTTTTGATCAGATGGGAAGCATTTGTGCATGACAAGAAGCTCTTGCCTCAAAGAGTTACGGCTGGGAAAGAACAATATGAACATAGGTCTCATCGCCTCAGATGGGGAACATTGTATAAAGAGCTTCAGTGCAAAGGGGGCACATCCACCACAGCTAAAAGTAGTTTTCTTAAGGAAAATCTGTCCATTTTAGTAATGTACAATATTTTCAGAGGTATTCATTTAGTCAATTGAAAATGAAGAGTTAAACCTCACTTGATTATAATCCACATCTGTCCTTAAAGACTCTGAATTTATTATTCACAGTATTCAGAAAAGGCTGCCTCTCGAAAGAGTGAGACTGGAAAAGATCTTCCCCTCTATCAGCCCTCCAAGGCTCAGCTCCCATCCTGCCACCTTCACGTAACCTCCGCCAATAATTCCAGCCAGCCCTGATCTTTCCTTTCTCTAGTTGTGTAGAATACTTCCTATCTGGCTATATTCCGTTTTTACATGGTTTCATATAGAGCCTTGGATTGTTCTCTTTTACGGGTCTGCGTGTGGGCGTATTTGTCTCTCTAAAAAAGAATCCATCTACATGTGAGCAGGGACTGTGCTAAAAAATTCTTTTCCTTTCCCCACCGTGCCAGTCTAAGCATTATGCCAGCAGTAGGCATTTCTAAGAATACTTGTTCAATCAAAACTTAACTTTTATTTCCGGCTTAATAAAGCAATGAGATCACCAAACATGGGGTGTGCTATAAAACCTACTTCTTCAGAGGTCTTAAAAATAGAAGGCATTCTTCTCAAAAATGGGATGATCTGCTCTTTGCAGTAAGCCGACCTATATCAACCACATACAGAAAATTGATTAGCGTACCAAAATCTTTGCTATTTTCTCTACTTCTTTTGCTATCAATCTCCTGTAATCAAACTAACATTGCTGAGGGCTGATCAGATATGCAGAGGGACATGACCACATGTCTGTTTCAAAATACCAGATAACCTCTGTCCTACGGAGCTGATCAACACGGCTAATGACAAGTGGCTACTCACCAAGCTGGGAAAAGTTGAACCTTGTTCCAGAGGGAGAAGTTACGCTGGAGCCAGAGGAAAAAGGGGAATTTGCAGCAGTGTCCTGCAGGCCTCCTGCAGAGTGGGACCGTAACCATTCTTTTGCGTCTTCTTGTGTGCGAAGTTGGGA
This sequence comes from Daubentonia madagascariensis, assembly GCA_023783475.1. Taxonomy (NCBI): domain Eukaryota; kingdom Metazoa; phylum Chordata; class Mammalia; order Primates; family Daubentoniidae; genus Daubentonia; species Daubentonia madagascariensis. The sequence continues at coordinate 20,628,028 of JAKFHU010001990.1, forward strand.
GGTGGGAGTATACCTGGATAGACAGAAATCGAGCTGGAATTAACTATGAACAACACTTACGAAAATGAACTCCATGTAGCTAATGGCAAATACATAAAGAGAAAATACACATCCAAAGATGATTTTCTAAAAAATCAGATCACTACACACCCCGAAACTTATGAAGTTTCTCAAAACCTTTTTTGCTAGTTGGCAGCGTTTGGGGAAAATTACAATTCCTTTCAGTGTGGAGGGAACATATAAAGGGAAGAAGATTGGTAAATGCTCAAAAGAGCCATCACTGGGCGTTTCTGTAACATGTTGATTCATGACAGTGTCACGTCAAAGCCCCCACCTTGACAGGACTGAAGCAACAAAACGAGCTGCTGTTAGAGCTTTGAGGAAGTTTTAATTAGATAACTCATGGCATCTGCATTCTACAGCACAAATAAGTGGCCGTGAATCACAGCATATGAGAAAGCAGACATGTAAAGGAAGGTCAGAGGACACTGATGCTTACAGTAGTTGCTGCAATTGAGCATAAGCAAGTCCTCAGAAAAGGAACCCCAAATTATTGGGTTTTACGGGAAAGGGTCTTCAGAAGTTATGTGGCCCACCTCTTTATTCTGAAATGTATTTGGTAATGATTTATTGAAGGTCTACAGTGTGCTAGGTGTCTTTATGGACTTTATCTCACTGAAGCCTCAGACCTACTCAGCAATGCAGATGTCATTATCCCTGTTTACATTCAGGAAAAGCGAGGACCCCACCCTGAGTCACAGAGTTGAAATTTCAATCCATGTTTGTCTGATTCCAAAATCCATGCTCTTTTCATTATGCCCACAGGCAGCATCTGGAATTTCTGAGAGCACAAGTGGCCAGGGTACCATTGGATTTTATGTACTATATGTAAATAGAGGGATTCTTTGGGCTTAAAAAATGGTGTTGTTGGTGTGTTAGCATCGGATAGGCCTGTGAGCTAGAGGGAGGGAATGAGCTAGACAGGGAGAGTCAGAGCGAGAGGGAACATAACATTGTTTCTTCCTTAATGTTTTTACTATAGCTGACAGACATGCAACTTTCCAGGACACATCACTTACCTGAAAATAGCATGTCTCGTATCCCTATTCTGAATTTTTAAAAAAACAATTTTAAAAAGCCAGAGCTATACAATTTCAATATGATAGATCTGCTAAAGAAATATACACACCATTTCAAAATGTTAATATTTATAGGGTAGCTTCCTCTCGGGGCACCAGTGGGGCATCAACGTCAAACTCGTATTAAGACTGGCCACCATTTAAGCATCTAGCATGGTTGTGGACAGGCAGCCCTTATGGGCATGATGGAAACTGGTTGGTACAAAAGGCCTCGCCAACTCCCCTTTAAGGCCACAGTGCTGGACTCCCTTCCACGGGATGTCTGTTGGGAGATTTTAATATTTTCCTTCTTAGATTCCTAGAATTGGCTTTACTCAGAGCTCCTATTGAAAGGAAGCATTGATACCTACCTCATATTACTGTTCAAAATGCTCTCAGTCTTAAGAGCTGCGGGTTATTAACTACAGACATACATGACAGCAATGAAACGTTTCATTCCAAGTTCCATTTTATGCAAAAGCACTTAATGCTTAGTGCAGGGTGAAGCCGATGCTACAAAGAACAAGGCGTTTAGAAAGCAGGAGAAATAACAGCTGCAACCAGAAGACAGCGAGCTCATGGGGGAGGTGTTAGCAAACTGAAGCTCCTCTGGTTGGCGAAGTGATGTAGATGGTGTGAGCAATGCTGACTTATAGCATCTTGTCTTACCAGGACTAGCACCAAAAATGAGCCCAAGCTACCACTTACTAGGAATAAAAGGACACTCCTTCCTGGGAGTCTTGTCTTTATTTTCACCAAAAAATGATCACACCCATGTCTTGCTGGGCACTGAAAGTAGACCCAATTTTCAATTAGAATATTTAGACAAGTGCAAGGTATCTGTCTTTAGCAATTTTTTATGGGCTGAAAAGTTAAATATTTTCAAATTTAGGGAAAATATTCCTCACCTCCTTTGCTCTTGTCCTAGCTAATCAATCAGCATGCTATAAGTCGTGTCCTTTCTCTTGGAAGACAGCCGTGTGAACAGAATGGTCATGGTGAAGCGCTCAGAGATTAAACCCACTGGCCCCAGAGGTAGCAGTGACTGCTCTTTGGGCTTGCCCAGGGATGTTTTTCATGAGATGGTCTGATCACATTAAGCCTGAAAAAGCATAGCCCCTGCTCAAGCAAATAAGCCAACAAATGGAGAGGTGAGGGTGTGAGGGGCCATCATCCAAAAGGTCTTGCTGCCGTGGTCAAAGCAGGGACCCCAGCCCAGCCCAAACCCCCACCAGCCATGAGAGAGTCACACAGCCAAGCTCCAAAGCCACAACAGATGGCATGGATGCAAGGAGGAAACACAGATACCTGAGTCCTTTCTTAGGCAAAGTGTTCCTATCAAGGTGCGGGTCACTGTAGGAAAGTTAAAACAAAAATAAGAACTTCAGAGAAGCACAGGGAAGGAAGGGAAAGTGAAGGGGGAGGTTGGGGAGGGGGCTGAAGGGCCCTGAAGAAAGAGACTCACATCACCAGGGAGTGCTCCCTTATCCAGCTACGCATGCAATACAACACATCCACATCCACAGAAAACAAAAGAAACCCAGTCCTTGGCCTGAGCTGACACCAGTGCATACTTTACCCCAAGTTACCAGGAGGCCTGAGTCGCTTAACCCCAATGGCTCCTCCTTTTCCACAGGTTCAAGGCAAAGCTCAGCGGCTGCAAAGCAGAGCCCATGCCTTCTGCCACCCAGTGTCCCTCTCTGCACCCCCACCACTGCTTCTTGGAGAGAGGGGTGCCAGCTTCTGTGCACCCCTAACACTGACCCACCCCTGAAATACCACTGGCAATGACTTCAAGTGGGAGAAGGGACTTGCTGGAGGTTTCAAGAGGCCAGCAGTCTGCATATTTGGAATTCATCTGTAATGAAGTGAATTCCAGGTCCCTCTCAATATCTACGGTCCTTGCTGGGCGTAGCTAGGAGCTGAGCCCTGGGCCCGGGTCAGGGCACGTTACAGCTTGCTGGCTGATAAAGTCAAGGCATTTGGATTTCCCAAGAACAAGAGTTTAAAGGCTTGGTTTGTGAGTCTGACAGAAACAAAGTTTTTGCTGTTGATGGGGTGAAGAGGGTTTTTCCCCCCACAGCATGAAACAACATCTGCTTGTTATGTTTGGCCAAGTCATCACTCCCCCGCAAATTTAAGGTCAGTATCCATCTCTGAGGCCCATCCACAGCTGAGGGGGCAGACACAAGCATCTTCGTTTGTAAAGTCTTAACACTCCACATATTCTTTTTCATGATCATTACAGGAAGCGGGCACACGGAACACAACAGTCTGCAAGACATACCGAGCCAAACTGCAGCAAAGGACTTGGAAAGGGAGAAGAGCCAGCTGCGCAGGGAGTAGGGGAGGGGGACAGAGGTGAAGACCACGCTGCACAGTGGGTGGTAGATCATTTCTGGGTGTGTGTGGGGGGAAAGGAATGGGGAGAAGCTGGGAAGCAGGAACATGCCACAGGAGGCCACAGGAGATGCAAGTGAGAGCTTCTGCCACCTCAGATCAAGTGGAAAGGTTTGAATTTGCCTTCCCAAAACGGGAATGAAGGGGCCAACCCAACTCCACTTCTTTCCGGGCTTTAGCAGACAGTGGAACAGACCCTCACTGGCATGTCTGGGTGTCACAGAATACACTAGAGCCACAAACACAAGCAGAAGCCTCAGGCCAACAGCCTCGCACAAGACATCTGGCTTGACAACAGACGGGCAGAGGAACCTAGAGGCTCGGTGGGTCCCCGGCCTACAATGTCATTACCTGTCCTGTTTCCTGGGCAGAGTACTTCTGCAGAACTTAGGGCTAGCAGCAGGGGAAGAGAGAGGGCTAAAAGTCCAGGCAGGTAGAAAACAAGAGAAGGAACATTAGCTTGGAAGAAAGGAGAGGTGTTAAACACAACGATTAGAACATTATTCTCATTTCCTGTGCTGATCCTGGCTTTCTTCCCTATGCATGGAAACTGGACACACATCACTACTATGGTGAAATCCAGGCCCCAAGGACACTTTCAGTCTCTTGATTTCCTATCACTATGGCCAGGGGATCTTCAGTAGGAGGGTGTTTGCCACGATGACCACCAGATCTACCCTGCTGCCTAAAGAGCATCCTACAAGCACACACTCCATGGCTGCACCTGGTCACCTCCTCTGCTTGCACAATTACAAGGGGAGGGGAAAGAAGCAGTTGATGAACAAACAGAATAAAATGGATGGATTTCAAAGGCTGAATGCCATTTCAAATGGTAGCCTACATCTGCCTCCAAGAGACTTCAAGCAGTTCCAAGCACCACGAATATAACCACAGAGAAAAAGATAACAGGGAGCAGAGCCGAGCTTAATTCCATCCCAAACCGGCTTCCCCATGAAGGACAGCAGTAATTAGAAAGAGGGAAATCTCACAGGCAAAGGCTAATTGACATTTGGGATTCCTAACCTAATCTTCTTCATTTTGGAAGGGCGTTTTTCTGAGCGATAAAGGCAGCCAGAGGCACAGCACCAACCTTTCTGACAGTGTGGTCTTCACACTGTTGGTTCTGACAAAGGGAGTCAGGGAGTCATCCTTAGCAGAGGTGATCAGGCCAGTGGAGGAATTGTGGCTCAGTCCCCCTCCACTGCTGAGGGAGATGTCAATGGACTCACAGCTGGTATGGAGGCTGCTAACAGACTGGAAGCCCAGGCCGTCCTTGCTAACTGCCGAGGAGCTGCTGGCGTTGGTGCCCCAGGTGAGGCTGTTGGAGGGGCCTGAGTGGGCTGAGCTGGGGCTGGAGGCTAGAGGAGACTGGTTGAGGTCCACGTGCTTACTGTAGAGAGGGCTGCTGCTCCCACTGCTCAGGATGCCACTGCCTGACGGGGAGTCTGGGTTACCTTGCTGGGTCATGGTGGCATGAGGATTGGAGATGACCACTGAGTTTTTCATGTTTTCAGCTGTGGCGATGGGCACTTGCTTGGTAGGCTTCCCACCAAAGAGTCTGTGAAGAGACAAAGGGTCGTATGGGTTGAACACCCAGTGCCAAGGGGTGCCGAACTGTTAATGAAGGCTGGGGCATAGGAGTCGGTGAGAACTCTTAGGGAGGGAGGCACAGCCACTCCTACCACAACGCCTAAAGGTGCTCCACAGGGAAAGGTCAGCCATGGAGTGGTCCTGGCCACTGGTGTTATCACAGGCCACCACCTTCAAGTTCTAGGCTGCAGCTGAGACCCTGGCTTTACCTGAGCCAAAGGGTGATGGGGAATAATTTTCTATAGGCCTATCCACACTGGTCCAAGATCTTGCTTCCCTTTCTTGCTGTAAATAGACTAACTAGACACCCGCCGTGGCCCAGGAAACATCCAGAGGGAAAAGGGTTGTCTTAATCATCTTTGAATCTCTGACCCCAGGCACAAAGCAGGCACACAGGTTATGACAGCTTAACTCTAAGGGATTTGATTTCTTTGATCTCTAAGCACAATACATAGAATCAAGAACACGAGTCTGGATCTGGATGGGGCCTGGGAAAGTATCTTCACAGATTTAGCCTCAATGGAAAGCTCATCCTGAAAGATGGGTCTGTCAGGGCCAGAGAGCTTGATTTATCCAGTGACATAAACAGAAATCTTGCCGTGCTCACATTACGTTCGACCAGACACACTGGGTGTGAACTGCGTCTCCGCGACAGATACACAGAAATGCCGTCCCAAGTCATCTCCCCACTGCTCATAGCCAAAAATGTGCTGTCAGACTACAGGGAATTATACAAATGCCCCCTCCCCACCTTCCACTGGCAGAGAGCTCTCTAGTGGAATGGTGGAAGTGTCTTAACATCAGAGGGTGGTCCACATTCTGGTAATACAAGGGCTTTATTCCACCCATTAAAACCCATGTGGACTAATTATCTCTGAAAGGTGACAAAACTACTATGTATTCCAATATGCAGATCGCCTTTCACCCAAGTACTCAGAGTGGTGTGAATCTGATCTCTGTTCTCTCCAGACAGACCTACAAATCTCAATTATTGTAAAGACAAATAAATAATCAATCAATCAATCAATCCTCACTACCGTGTCTGCTGACAGAGGAGAAACACTTTTCACCTGGTGACAAGCAGGGACCAAAATATCCTGATGTAGAATCTTGGCTTTAGAATGCTTACATACTTCCAGTGACAGGATCCTCACTACTTCAAAGGGTAACTCACTCTATTGCCAAGCACTTCCAATTGTTAGAAAACCAAAATCTTATCCATCTTTTTCTGACTTTTTGCACACTGCTCCTTATCCTGCTATGTGGAACTACGTAGGAAAAGTCCAACCTTTTGTCTGTTAGTCCTTCAAATTATTTGAAGAAAGTTATCTATCACACTTCACCTAAGATTTCTCTTCTCCATACTAATGCACATGGAGAGAATTGAGAATATCTTAACGATTTTGGAAAAATGTAATTTACCAGGAATTGGCTGAAAGGTGCTCAACGTAGAATCCAAGGAGATGCATGCATTTACAAGTACTCTATTAAACTAGCCTAAGGATCTAGTAAAGGGCCTTTGTAGTTACTAAAGGAAATCTATAACACCAAAGAGCGAATATTACATATAATACTTGAGGCAAGAAGCAAAGAAAATTTTCATTTACAAGGCAACCTGTTAAAACAACAAACAGCAGCCCAATAGGGCCTTCCCCCTGAAAAAATAATCATTACTGAAATTCTAATAATCAAGTCTAGACAAAGAACAGTGAACTGCTTCATTAAACCTTTCATGTGGAATGCGTCTTCTGAAGTCTTTTCAAACATTCCTGTTCATCCACAAATATGTACAAGTGCACATAATTTTTACTTTTTCACTGCTTAATTTTCTATCCTGGGGATTTACTCTTTCTTATGACAAGAAATTTCCTGGGAAGGTAGGATGAGCTCTAATCTATGCAGCTACAGTTTGAGGATGGTCCAGTGGGTATTAAAATGAGATGATTTCAACAGGAAAAAGTTTTATAAATTTACAAGAAACTATTAAAAAAAACCTAATGAATAATATTTTCATATTAAGAACTTCTACCTACTGGGAAAATGTGGAAAATGATGTCTTTTTAAGGTAATAGGAAATCAATTTCTTTTTCAGAAATATCTCGGCTTTAAAAGGGCTTTTTTTTTCTCTATAAAGAAAGCTAAAATTTCAGACTAACTTGGAATTATCCATGTAGTATAAAAAAGTATGTGGGGGCCAGGCGCGGTGGCTCAAACCTATAATCCTAGCACTCTGGGAGGCTGAGGCAGGAAGATTGCTTAAGGTCAGGAGTTCAAGACCAGCCTGAACAAGAGTGAGACTCTCTCTCTACTAAAAATAGAAAAAATTAGCTGGGTGTGGTGACATGCCTATAGTCCCAGCTACTCGGGAGGCTGAGGCAAGAGGATTTCTTGAGCCCAAGAGTTTGAGGTTGAGGTTGCAGTGAGCTATGATGACACCACTGCACTCTACCTCGGGTGACAGGGTGAGACCATGTCTCAAGAAATAAAAAAATTTAAAAATAAAAAAATAAAAACAAGAAAGTATGTGGGGACATTGGGCTAGGGCTATGTGAGAAAAGGATCTGGCCAAGATCACTGCCTGCCATAATGAGGAAGCTCAGCCACTGAACTACCAAGACAAGGGGAAAAAAAAAAAGATCTCCCTCCCTTGAGCTTCCCACCCAGGTCTAAGGGTCTATCAAGACCTCATTTTAAATGGCAGCTAACTTCAACTGAGTGCTTACTATGGCCAGAAATGGCTATAAAGGTGAATCTTTACAAAAGCCAGGAGAAAAGTATCATCATCCTCATTTTATAGATGAGGAAACTGAGGCAGAATTGTTAAGGAAGGTTATGTGGCAGCTAATTAAAATGGACCCAGGATGACTGATCCCAGAGGCTTGTGTTTTTCATCCCAATATGGGAAAATAATTAGTCAACTGCAAAATTGCTGGCAGGATCTGAACAAACAGCTTTCTCAGTACTAAAATGGAGAAAAACAGAGGCTGCTTTAACTAAGAAATAGAAATTATTAATCCACGATGCCATTCCCTGTGTTCCAGTTCTGCTCAGTACCATTTATGTACTCACTTACCTGCGGAGCGTGGGAGAGGCCACATCTGGGTACTTGGCCCCAGGCTGGAGAGTGGCCTGAGCTGGGCTGGACACAGGCTGGGCTGCAGGGTTCACTTTCACCGAGTTACAGGAAGCCACACTCTCGTTGTCCGACGAGATGCCTTTCTCCTTATCTGTCTGGTTGACCAGACCTGGCAGAGAGCTGCCTAGGGCTGTCTTGGGAGGCTCCCTCAGCTTAGGCACTGGCAGCCCTGCTGACTTGCTGCTGATGTTGGAATCTATGCTGCTGGTACTAGACCTGTTCCCAGCCCCATTCCGGCTGTTGGACTTACTGGGCCTCGGCAAACTCCGGTACTGCAGGTTTGTCCGGGAGCTGAGAGACAGATACCCATCGTCCTGATTCTGAGCCCCGTCCATGCTCGACTTCCGACCAGATGACCTACCAACAAGCGCAGATGACTTTGGAATTTTGCCCAGCGTGGCTGACCTACTGGTGACAGTGGCCCCACTGGCTGTGATCATGGCCAGACCGGCAGCCGAGCCACTCTGCTTCTTGAACCCAAAGCTGCTGGCATTGGCAGTGGGTGTCCTAGAACTGCCAGGGAGGGGCTTTTTGGATTCATCACCACTGCTGCGGCCTGCATCTGATGGGGAGCGCTTCACCTGGGAGGCTTTGGGAGAAAGCCTGCCTTTCTCAGACACCTTTGCATCATCTGTTTTTCCTAAGAGAGAGATCAGAAAAATTAGCTTGCAAACCAAGAGCCCAGCTCATCCATCGTGTCTATTTAAGATGCTTCCCTCCTCTGAAGGGTTGGTTCACTTTTTCCTTGGGGAGGCAAAGGAAAGAGCTTTTTATAAAGATAATATAGTCTACCACTGTCACTGTGAGCCTTTTAGGAAATGTCAATGATTTTACTCATTTGCCAAGCAGTCTAAATTTACCCAGGATAAAGCAAAGCCAGTCAATCATGGATATGTCTGGGGAAAAAAAAGATCCTGCCTTTTACTAACCTCTTTCATCCTCTGTCCATTAAAAAGCTGTCCCTAATGTGTCCAGGGGGCACCCCTGCCCTGTTTATACACATTTCCTAAATCATGGACAACACTGACTCAACATACTGACAGCTTGTAAACCCATGCCCTTGAATAGCTCGCACTGGGTGTGTTAACTCTCACCCAGTGTATACTTAAACTGATTCAATATGCCCCAGTAGCTGAACCATCTTCAGAGTTTAAGAGGTTCGCATGCCTACATATTTCCACTTAGAAAAAGGCAGGGATGTGAACCTTTATGAAAGCTGGTTGTTAGGAGAGTATAAATCTTAAGAAGAAATATATAACATCAAGTCCTTGCTAGAGGGACTATGGTTTTGGTTTTTAAACTGAGGCAAGACAGCACTAGCCTTTTACTCACCAGTTCCTGGGGTCTTCAGCGCGCCTGCTGGGGCGGACGGCTTCGTCCTGGGCATGGTGATGCCCACCTGAGCTGTCATGCCTCGCCGCCACGAGCCTGTCTGGGAGATGACAGGATTCTTCTTGCCCGACGTGCTTTTGTCGGACTCATCAGACACATCAGAAGGATTCCGCCTCCACTTGGAACCTGGCTCCATCTTCACGCCGCTGTCTGACCCTCCATCTGATTTCTTGATGTCATCACCAGACCACAGGGGATTCCTCTCCACCTGTGAGTGTTTCTCAGCGTCAGTCTGTGGACAGAGACTCCCTGAATTAGTCCTCCCCACATCCCAGGCTAGGGACCCCCTCACTCCAAAGATGAAGATGCCAATACACTGGACTTGTTGAGGGAAAAATAACAATTACTTGTAAAATGTCTGGACTTTTGTACTCTGGTTATTTTATTAGCAAGCCCGATTTTTTTTTTTTTTTTTTTGGTTCAAGGAAAGTAAATGATATAAACATATCCTTAGAAGGGAGTGAGGGAGAAGAGCAAAAGGTTCCCAGCAAAGAAGAGAGAAAGAGCCATGGGGAGAACGGACAGAGCAGATGGAGATGCGCGGGGAATTCAGCTGCCAACCCTCTGCTACTTGGAGACAAGCCTCCTCCAACTCCTGCCGCTGGGTCTCTAACCAGCATCCAGCCTCCCAGCCCGTCTCCCTTTGTTCTGCCTTCTTCCCATCACTCCACTGTCAGCAAGATCTTTAGATCTAACACACCACGCAAAGGAGCAAGCAAGTGAGGGTGGCTGCTGGTTCCACAGAATCAGGGGGAGCCAGAAGTTGAGAGGAAGCAAATCCACCAGTGGCACTTCCCGCAAATGCTAAGTGCCAACGGTGCCTGCCCCCTAGCCCAGCAGCATTTATATGCCACTGCTCTGCTCCCCTTGTGGGATTCTGTTCAGACGAAGGATATAATTAGCCCGCTTTCTTTGGAAGAGCCCTGACCTGCTGGCCGTGGAACCCAGGAGGGGAAAGAAGTGGACATTAATGATCTCCTGCAGCTAAAAGGCGTAAAGCTGACCAGAAGGCTTTGGAGGCCTCCTGGGGTTGGGGCCCAGTCTGAGGATACCGGCAGGGAGAAGTAGCACAGTGAACGGGGAAGGTCAGCAGCACTTTCCGGGTGGCTGCACTAAGATAGAGTCCCACGTTTGCCATATTTAACCACCAAGAGTGGGCAACATCAGCAATGTGGGAAATTAAAATGAACACCTGGCGAGAATCTGGCCTGATGCCTATCATCCAAGAGTGTACAAATGCCTTCCTCTGTGGAATACAATGGCCGGATGGGACAAAAGGTAAAAACAGACAAGCAGGCGAGTTTAATTGCCTCTGTCTCTTCCCCAACCCCCTCTCCTGCTTATGAATTCCACTCATCCATTATAGCTGCCTTATGGGTTCTTTCATTTGTTTTTTCTAGCTAGGTACTAGAGATATGAGGACAAAAGTACACTCCCTGACCGTGAACAGCTCATCCTTCCGCTGTGGCACGGGACACAGAGAGGGGAGTTCCCACATGTGGGCACAGAGCAGCAGCACAGTCCAAGCTCGGTGAGTGAGTGTATGAATGACAAGCACTGCCTTTCAGGCTACCTCTGGTCCCAGCCACTATCTGGTCAAGCAGCGGAAGCAGGTAAGCAGGACTGTCTTTGTCTCAGTTGTACAGAGGAGCAGATACTCAAGTTACCCACTCGCTGTCCCAACCACCTCAGCCCAGAACCAGAACTTACGCAATGCCTGCCTGTCCCCCAGGCGCCACGGAGGGTCAGAGGGTCAGAGAACCAGGGGTCAGACCAATCCCCACCCTGCATAGTTTACGGTCCAGGGAGGCAGAGATTGAGTCAATAAAGGTGTACTTGTGTATTATAAAGACTATTATAAGGAAAAAAACAAGGAGTCTGAGAGAGAAATACAGGCTTTGACCTACTTCACATTGTGATGACAGGGGTGGGGGCACTGGTCAGGTAAGGCCTTTTTGAAAAAGTGCCCTAAAGAATGAGAAGCTATACTTAGGGAAGATCATGCCAGGCAGAGGGAACCACATGTACAAAAGGCCCTGAGGCTGGAAAGACCTTGGCTTTGGAAGCATTCACTCACCAAATATTTACTGGGTGCCACTATGTGCCAGGCAAGCTTATTTGCACTGGAAATACTGCAATGAACAAATGCAAATTGTTAACCTCATGGAGCTTACATTCAAGTACATTCAAATATATTCTAAGAGGTACTGAAAATTTAGCACAAGCTACACCCTGGGTTACTGTATTATTTATTCTTTTAATGTTCCCATACCTATTTCGCCCCAGTCAAACTGTAATGGTGCTAATAATAGTAATGTATCAAGTAAAATTTATTGAGCACTTACCATGTGCCAGGCACTAAGCTAAAATGCTTGATGTGTATCATTTAATTTAATTCTTACCAAAAACCTATGAGGAAGTTATAGCTAACATTCTCAATTTTACATGAGAAAACAGAGGCACAGAGTGGAGAAGAAAATTGCCCAAGATCACACAGTGAGGAAGGAGAGATGCAGGGATTCCAGGGAGTCTAAAAGCAGAGCCCACGTTTTAACCACTGTGCCACGCTGCCTCCCTTGAGGACACGTCCAAGGAGATGAGACATTTCTGCACACCCAGTAGATTCTCCTTCCATACTGGCAGGCTGGCTGACCACTTTGCAACCCCAATCCCAGAGTGGATCTAGCCCATTCTCTGGGTGGGACCCCTAGAACCCCAATTCCATCAACAGCAGAGAGAGTGTTCATGTTCCTGGCCCGGGACCATGGCTTGATTCTCTCCCTCTGGAAAGAACAATCATCCAACCATCACACCCCTCCTTGCTTGGTCTAGGTGGCCAGTTTCCCAGCTTTATTCTCAACAGCTGGGCATTTGCCCTGGGACACCCTATGGGCTCTGGGTTCACATCTCCTTAGCAGCTCCGTCCCGGGCTGTGTGCAGGACATGTGGTAGCACACCTCGGGATTAACAAATGAGTAAAGCTGGGACTTACTCAGTCTCTCTATTCCCAGAGCTTACAATAGCTGGGCCAGCCACCACGATGCCCACGTGGGGACACACAAAGTTCCATCCTCCCTCCCTCTGACACCTTTGCCAGTCACTCCCACCTCTATGGCACTGCCTTTCTGAAGGATTTCCTTATGGCCTCTACTTGGAAGGTGGGGCCTCAGGGGGGAGGCCCATCTTCTGAGAGTGAGGGGCGGAACCAAGGCAGGGCCTAAGGAGCCGGAAGCTTGGCACGACGTGGGGGACAGCGTGGGCTTTGGATCTGACAGATCTAGGTTCAAGTGCTGGGTGCTGCCACTTGTGTGCTCTGTGTGACCCTGGGGGACGCTGCTTCTCTTCTCTGAGATTATTATCTTGTGTACAAAATGGGGATGATAATAACTAGGCCTTTTAGAGGTTGGATGGTGGGCTTGAAACATGGAGGGACTCTGGAGACAGTGGCTCTTTTTCTCACTGACTCTTTTGCCTCTCAAAACTCCTGGCATGCTGTTGCCCACCTCCAGCATTTACCCCCTCTTTGTCTTGCATTAGGGTGTACAGGGTACTTGTCTTTCCTGCTACTGGCCGCCATGCCTCTGGAAGGCAGGGGTCCTCCCTCCTCATGTCATGTCCCCTGTAGACCTAGATGCTGAGCTGGCTGAAGTCTGAGCCCCGGTAACTGCAGAAATAGTGACTGGAGTCACCACCTGCCAGTCATCCTGCCAGGTGCTGTGTCCCTCTGCACACAGCCTTAGCTCATCTTACCCTCTGAAGTTGGATTATTTTCCATATTTTACACACCAGAAAAATACAGGTTTGAAGAGGAAAGAAAAATAACTTTCCCAAAGTCAGAAGCAGGAGCTCCCAGTGGGTGAGCAAAAGGGGCACCCTCCTCACCCCCAAACCCCATTCCTACCCCCTACGCCAACATCCAGAGGACAGCAAGAGAACTCCAGGGTCAGCCAAGGCCATGCGGGACAGGAATGCTTGCCATGCCATTCACAATTGTATTTCCCTGAGTTGTAAAAAATAAACTGACATGGAATTATCTTTTTCCCCTGCATATTTTATTAAAAATTTCACAGGCATTGAAAATGAGAGGAAACCTTGATGTGTGCATCTCTACACCTGAGCTCTGGAAATGGTGCCTTCCACAGAACCAAGAGAAGATACTGAACAGTCAGGGACACGAATGTACAGACGAGTATGTGGGGAGTCGTGTGTGTTTGTTACCAACACGTTGTCCCCAGAATAAAATACTGCAAGTAGATGATGAATTGCTTTGAAACTACAAACAAAATATACTAAGAGCAGTTAACTTTTAGTTGCTGACACAGATGGAGGAGGGAGGCAGAGGGACAGGTAATCAGGAGGGAGGGAGGGAAGAAAGTAATTTCTGAGAAACTCTCAAATCTCAGGCACTGAGGCATGTTCAGATAAAGTATTTCCAAGTCATTTTCACACTCACCTTTCGAGACAGGTCTAACTGCCATTATGTTACGGATGCGGGGACAGAGGCTCAGGGAGGTTGATTAGCTTATCTATCCATCCAAGGAGGTCACCCAGTGCAACCACATGACTCGAGACCACCTGACTTCAAAGTCACACCTCCTCCCTGACACCATGATCTGGTTTGGCTGCCCAGCTGGACTCACCAGCTCTCCTGGAGGAAGTTGGTAGACAAGCTCTCTGGCCTCACGCAGGGGATTCTCTGCCCAGCACACTGAGAAGCAGCAAGCATGGGGACGCCGGACGGCCAGGCACATGTGCCCTGTGGAGGGCACCCTTCAGTGCTCCTCAATGTCCCCGAGGAACATGGAGTCCCTCACAGACAAAGGGAACCTCCATTCCCAAAGATCCGCCTCCTCCTCTTTCAATCAGCTACAAGAGGCTGCTCCCTAGGTTTTCCACACAATAACTTTCCTGTTCCTTAGATGCATTTCCTCTTAGCTGTTTCCAGAGGCTTTTCAAATAGGAAAAACTAAGCAGACAACCTGTCCTCAACTTGCTTTCTGGACAGACATGTTGAGACACTTCCTCCTGCCTCCCCACGTCCTGCCCCTCGTCCTGGGTAAACCAGCATGTGACAGGAGCTGGAACACAGAAGGCACAGCGCTTGGAAAGGGTGCAACGCACATCTTCCCTTCCCGCTGGCTGATGCTGCTCAGAGAGGAGTAATGGCCCTCACCATTCCTCAGAGTGAGATGGGGAAGAGGGTGGGAGCTGCGAATTATGCTGATTCAAATATTTTGAGATGCTCCCTGGGCAGGAACAAAGGGAATGTCACTAAAAATCCATTTAAAGAAACCATTGCAACAGAAATCTTAGTAACTATTGGCACAGTCTGCATTTATTTCACTCCAAGACGTACTCTTTTAGTTTTTATTTTAATATTTTAAACTCAGGTAGTTTTAAATAGTCAGGAAAAAACTACCCAATAAACAGTAAACCCTTTATATCCCTTGAAATAACTTCTGATCTTGATCAAAAGATATGTTTATATAGAATTCTTGAACCTTTTCTGATGTGACATTTGCAAGATGAAGGCAAAGAGCTGATCCAAAGAATCATTTGCAAATCCCAGATTCCTACTCTGCAGGAATGTGGAACAGAGAGATTCTCCCAACACAGTGTTTTACTGACTCAACCTACATCTTTGGAGCAAGCCTCTCCTATCTTGCAAGTAAACAGGAGAAATCTCACTGATTCCTCTCTCTCTGCAGTACCTCTGATAACCTGCACGCCTCCTGAATACACAGACCCAGGTGGTCAACTCCTTGGTTTTTCACCTTAGTATCTAAGGACAGTCTAGAAGCTTGGTGGTGATTAGCTTGAATATAAAATGAATCTTTGGAAATATATTACTGTCCACAAGGAAAGGAAAACTAGTGGATACTGTGACATTTGGCATATGGTAGATGGCAGGAACACAGGCTGGCTGGTGTTTCTAACTTGTGTCTAATCACCAATTAAACAGTGATCACTCTTGGGCAGTGTGGCTTAGGTTTTGTTTTTTATGTAGTAAAGTGCACAATCTTAAGTATATAGCTTGAATAAATTTTATAAAGTGAACATACATAACTACCACTCAGATCAAGATACAGAATATTATCAGCACCCCCAAAATGACCCCCTTCCAGTCATTTGGGTAGTATTTTTTTTTTAAACAAATCCACCCTCACTCCTGAACAATAATTAGAAAGTCTGGCTAAAATGAGAACGCAGGAAGCGACTGGCAATCCCCGAGGCAACACCTGATATATTTCATCAGGCAGTCAATGTTTCCACTTCTGCGGGACAGAATTACTCCCACAGTCTAACACATCCTTTCTTTAGCCCTGTCTTCAGAGAAAAGAAGCCTTTGAAAGCAAAGAAATTTCCCAAGTAGCTCCTATCTGTATAGGGTGCCAAATAGCTGGGGAAGGAAGAGGATATGGTAGGAAGGGAGGGAAAGAAGAGGCAGTGTCAGTTCTGCCCTCCCCAAGGTCACTCTGGGAGACTGCTTTCCAATCAGATTTTCCCAAGGGTTCACCCAAGACAGCGGCCCCCGCTGGTGGGAGGGGCCAATCATGAAAAAGATTCCAGCCCACTATGCCAGTACCACCAGGCTGGCCAGTCCCAAATTGGGGACAAGCTGTTTGGATGGCTGGCACTTCACTTTTCCATTAGTAAAACGGGCTTACCAGAACCACCCCCTGCCGACCATCGCGGAATGGGCCAGTGAAACGAAACCACATGAAACCACGCTGGATTTGAGACATAAACTCTGAGAGCTTGAAGCAGGGGCTGAAAACTCAAGTGCCTCAGGGTCAGGCCGGCGCTGCGCACACTGGAACAGGAGCAATCGGTCTAAAGGGGGCGAGCACTGGGGTGTCTGCTGATTGTTGCCCTGTGGAGAATGTAGGGTGAAGGAAGCAACATTTCTGATTTTTTAAGAGAAACCTGAAATATACTTTCTTGTGAAATAATGCAATTTTAAAAATCTGACATGGAATCTGGTTTAAAGGAAGAGTAATATTGTGGCCAAATAAAACACATTGACAGGGGGATGTGACCAACAGTTCCCAACCTCAGGTCACAACACATGGGTCTTCCACACCAGAGCCATTCTTCTTTGTCCCTCTCCATCTGTCTCAAGGGATTAGACATGCACCCCTGGGCAGCAGTGGCTTACCGCGGCAAAGAGGGGACGCGCACTCTAGGCTGAGAACTGCCAAAGCCCAATGTCCATTTCTGTTTGTTTGTTTGTTTGTTTAAACAGATCATGAAACAGGTCCAGGGAGGAAACGTGATTCCACCAAGGCCACACGGTGTGGGTGGCCAGGCCTCCCTACTCCCATGTCCACTGCCCTCTGCCTGACCCCTTCCTTGCAGGCAGAGGTCGGGCCAGGAGATGAGCGCACAGGCAGCAGGAGGCTGGGCCTCCTCTCACCACCCTGGGGATCCTGGTCACCCTGAATGGCCCTCTCACCCCACCAGCCCAAGGCTCCCGCCTGGGGGCCCTGTGTTCCTTACCTGCGCGTCGAGGTTTTTGCGGGAGGAGGCAGGTGTGTTGGCGTAGGAGCTGATGGAGGAGCTGGTGTTGATGTCATCAGTGCTGAGGTTGTCTATGGTGTCACTAATGCCACTGCTAACGGAGCTGCTGTCATCCCAGCTGTCAAGACAAACACATCCTGAGCACCAAAACCTCATACCGCTCCAGCTTAGGCTGATGACACAGATGAATGTGCACCATTCCTGAAAGGACCCAGCCTGTGTTATCAAGCCCTGGATAAGGTTCTTTCGCCTCAGATGTGACTCATCCAAGGGCACCGTCTAGCCTTGCTGCTTGGGATTGGCAGCTGGGTAAAGTGGCTGACAGGTACCTTCCCCAAACTGTGGGTGCTTCCATGAGCAGAGGTGGCTACAGACACTACCTGCGTCCTACCCTGTCCTCAATTTCATCTCGGGAACTTGATAAAAGCCTAGCAGCAGAATAGGAGCAGTGAGTTTGGGGCTAGAGCTGAAAGTGTGCAGGGAAAGAGTCCATATTGGCCCCCTCCCCGGGGTCAGAGTGGCATAAGAGCTGCTGTATGACTTCTCTGGACTCTACTTCTGGAATGAAATGCTGAGGGAAGGCAAGCAGCAATAGTCAGCAGAAACCTATCAACTCTATGAGTAGCTCTAACTCTGATAACACCCCAGAATACACCTAAAATAGAATTCTCCATTTCCCAACCCTCAAACCAACTGAGGTCGGCCCCAGGCTGCTCAAGTTCAACCTGCCTGCAATGATTCCCCACTCTTTTTTCCTCCCTACCATCTCCACACCTGTCAATACCACATTGAGTCCAGCCCCCGGTCCCATCACCTCTGCTTGCAAAATACACCCAAATGCGCCCAGCTCTCCACCCCCACCCCCACCCCCACCTGCAGTTGACAGTGCTGTCGCCTCTGCCTGGGTTACTGCTGAAAGGCCAGCTGGTCTCTGCAGCCCACTTCTCTCCCTAATGATCCATCCTCCCCATGGCAGCCAAGAAGAATGATCTTTCTGAGACTTAAATCAGATCCTGCCACCCTACTGCTTAATACCCTCAAGTTGCTTCTCAGGTACTTAGAGTTTAAACTCCCTACACTGGCCCTCGAGACTCTCCAGTCTGCCTCCCTCCCCAGGCCTGCCTTGTAGCCCCCTCTCCATCAAGACTGCTTCTGGTCACAGGGACTTCAGCTTCTTCTAAGCCAAGACTGTCCTTGTCTCCAAGGCTTTATGTTGGTTACCTCTCTTCCTGGACACTTATAGATCTCAGCTGAAGTGCCACCTCCTCTGAAAGGCTACACCTTGCCTATCAAGCTTGTCACGCTCTGTCAAACCGGTCTGTTGCATTGGTTTGGCTGCAGGGTGGCAAGTGTGCAGCAGGTGCTCAATCAATACCTGCTGACTGAAGCTCATGGGAGGGCAAAGTCGAGTGCACCAAAAAGTAAGCTTCAACATCAGTGTGACACTGCTGTAGTTGACCTAGTGGAAAACGGTTGGTATTTTTGTTTTTCTATTGTACAGGAGGAGAAACTAAGGCTTCGAAAGGTGAGATGGCTCAGCTAGTGAGAGGAGGAGTGGATCTGGATCTAGCTGACATAAAGGCTTTCCATTACGTCAATCCTTCAGGACACACCAGATGTGACACGGCCCACTTCCCCAGGAGGGAGCCAGGCACCCTGGTTCAAGGCCACATAGCCAGGGCTGGTAACAAAGCACTGACTTAATCACATGATGCTACCACTAAGCCTTCTACAGCGTGTCTTGCTGAAAGCACTGCAAAGGGGCAGCACGAAGCCTGAGGAATGCTGGGCAGTTGAGACTGCAAAAGCCAAGAGCATCGTCTCCCCTGGCCACCCCCACCCCACAACACACAAATAACTTCAAAGAAGCTCTAGTTCATTCCACCAGCTTATAAGATACCTGCCTCTACATCCTGAGCTCTGCTGATCATGCAGGAAGAAAAAGGCTTCCCCCGCAGAAACACAGGGGAAATACATTAGACGGTTCCCACGTAGGGAGGGTAAGGCAGAAGTGTGAGGGCTCAACAGGGGTTTATTATGGACGAGTCCACAAGGTCCCGCAACTCCAGGACCTCCGCAAACTTCACCCCTGTGATTCTACTTCTTTTGCCCAGCCCTGCCTCCTTTTCCACAGTCTCCCTTTAAGGCCTTCTCCAAATACTCCAGCCCACCCCAATCATCCTACATTGTGTCATATGTATGTTTACTTCTATATACTCTTACGCAGTGTTCTAGTTGTTCTCTACGTGAAGGTCTATCCTATCTTCCAAATACATGCAGGGGCCTATTACTGATAACAACTAAGCACTCACCACGAATCAAGCATCGTGCCAGGTACTTTAAATATATTATTCTATATTTCTCTGGTCCTCATATCATATCTGCAAGGTAGGTATTATCCTGCCCATTTTACAAATGAAGAAATCAAGGCTGAAAGAATAAGGACCTGACCAATGCTGTTCAGTCTGTGCTGGAATTGGGCTTATAAAGCAAAATTGTCTAATTTCTGAACATGTGCTCCTTTTAAGTCTGTACTGTGCTGCCTTCCACAACAACAAGGGCCATTCACTGAGCATGTGCCACATGCCAACTATTTGACGTTTGCACATACTCTCAACCAGTGCTCAAATTTACTTCTATGGGTGACTACTGCCCTTGTTTGATAATGAAGAAACTGAGGCTGGGAGAAAAGTCAGGGCAATGTTGCAGCAATGTCAAGCTCATTTGCTGGGCCACGTCCCCTCCATCTCCAGAAACAGTCTGTGCTTATCAAATACCTCCTGACTGAATTCACACGCACAGGAGAGACAGGGCAAGTTTCTGATGCAAACTTGCCACCTGCAGTGGGCTCTAAGCCCAGCCCCCTCCTCACTTGATTCTTTGACAGGTCACAGCTCTGTGCCTCAGTTTCACCTAGGCTGGCAACCACGGGAGGATCTGTTGAGGAAAGCATGACATCACAAATTGAAAAGGACTCAAATTTGCTCTCATGATAAAAGAAAATCCCATGTGTCTTTTATTGCATCTGCTTTTGGGGGTTAGGCATTTAATGTATCTAATATTTCTGATAATTCGATGAAGAAGAAAGGGGACTGACAGGTGTGTGGCCGTGGCTGGTGGGGAGGAGGGAGGGAAGTTGTAACAGATGCCCATGAATCCAAGCTCCAGATTTTGTGCTTTGAAATTGTACCTGTTCTTCCCCTGCAGCCTTTCAACACCAAGATAATATTCCAGAGGGGCATGTGGCCCTGGTGCACACAGGATTCTTCCCACATCAGTGCCCGCAGCACTGCGGGGCTCACCTTGAGTTTACAGGAAGTCCTTGTAACTGAGCCGGCCCAGAAGAGGGGAACTAATGATGAGGACGAAGGAGCAGTGACACCGAGGGAGGCCCACGCTGAGTAAGAGTGGCCTCAGTGTTCCCCAGAGCTGTCTGTGGGACAGAAACTGAAGCTGTCCCTGCACTTGGGAAACAAGGTAGCCAAGTCTCCTTCACTTCTGGACACTGGTAAGTTTATCTTTTTTTTTTTTTTTAGACAGGGTCTCTGTCGTCCAGGCTAGAGTGCAGTGGCACCATCATAGCTCCCTGCAACCTCACACTCCTGGACTCAAGTGATCCTCCTTTCTCAGCCTCCTGAGTAGCTGGGACTACAGGTACATGCTACTGCGCCCAGCTAATTTTTGTATTTTTTGTAGAGGCGGGGGTCTCGCTATGTTGCTCAGGTTGGTCTTCAACTCCCAGCCTCAAACGATCCTCCTGCCCTGGCCTCCCAAAGTGCTAGGATTACAGGCATGAGCCACCGCACCCAGGTTTATCTTGACATAAAATCACTTAGTTCCAACTTGTCCTTTCCCCAAAATTTGGGGTACAAATGGTCATAAGCCACCAAGATTAGGTCAGTGAATTTCAAGAGGTATTCTAAGGAAAACTAGTTCCACAAGATGCTCTATGATGACAGTGTTGCCCTAACAAGGGAATATGTTGCCTCTTCTATACTTCTTTTGGAGATTCACATGGTGCATAAATATCTTAACACAGCTGTGAAGTCCAGTAAAGATTTCTTTAATTTTGCCTAAAGCAGCACTCTCCAAGCCTGTATGACCACACAGAAGCACTGAGAAGAATGAAGCACCTAAAAATGCAAAATGAAAAAAAATTGTAAATGAAGCCTAGTGCTGCCCAGGGCTACCTCATCCTCACCTGCCTGAGAAGGAAGCTAGCACAGAGGGAAGCAGAGTGCAGAGGGATGGAAGTCTACCTTTGCCATCAATCGAGCTCCTGTATCCCCCCCAACCTAAAGCCAGAAGCACCCCTGGGAGACCCAACTGTGAGAAGTAATAAATTCTTTTCTTTTGCTCAAAACCAGTTTGCTTAGGTCTTGTCATTTGGCATACTCAGGCTAATGAATGGGGAATTGCAATTTGTTTGTAAAATGACTCCAGACATGAGGCTGAGAGTCAGACAGGAAAAATGTGGAAAGTATGCAGAATCCACTCAGGCAATAAGGACATTAGTTGAATCTAATCAAGTGGCAAAGGAAATTAGGTACAACCTGGGACGGGGTACAAAAGTCCATTGACCCAAATCGGGCAATAAATGTTGAAAGCAGTTACGAAAACCGATTAGGATTGGAACTTGAAAGAAACCCAGAGAATTTGTGTTTACTATGTGGAGAAATGAAATTCCAGCGAAGAGGCCTGGGGACCCTGATGACACAGCAGAAAGAAGTACAGTATATTCAGCTATGACTCCGGAACAATCATTCTTGAATATGATGTGACCAGTCCTATGTCCTGGTCCTGAACCTGCCTGAGCAAAACCATACCATGGTCCTGAGCCCACATGCAATGGTAACTGACTGCCCTCAGTCGGGTGTATGTGATTTCAAAGTCTGGGAAAGGTTTAAAAGATGAAGAGAGATGGAAGCAAATCATAATATTAATACTTAAGTTTAGGATTAAAGCTCTGTGATCATTGGGTTAATCTCTGTGTATTTATAACATTTAAAAGAATACACAGCATATTAGAGAATCTGACAAAACCGCCTTGTGATTTCAACTTTAAATGAGTATTAATTTTTTACTTAAGATTCTTAAGATGAAATATTTAAGAATTGGATTAAGAATCTGAAAATAGAATTGAAATGTTTAAGATAATAATCTATGACATTTGTAACTTTATTTGATTTGCAAGAGTTAAGTACCGAGAAAGATTTTGCTTGTTTGGCAGGTAAGTCTACACTGTCAGACGTTTGAAGAACTTAAGGAAACCAGGTATGTTAAATTTATGAATGCAGTCTAAAATATTTAAGGAAATTTCATTATCCAAGTTTGCAAACAGGGTTAATTGCGTAGGTAGATTCAATCTGTAAAGTCTGAATTAATAAAGTACTAATTGATAAGAAGTAAAAATGATCTTAATTATACAAAAATACTTTATAGATGAGATTTGTAAGAAAAATCTAGGTTCAAAAATTAAAACTTCAATAAATTAAATATTGAAACCTAATTAACTCTAAGAAGTTATTTTTAGGCACAAAAGCACTCTTAGAAGAGATTTAAAAAAATATTAAAGGAGATTTCATTTTTTGAATGAATTTTTACATGAATGACTGAGACAGCCTCTCCTCTCCTCACTAGATTTTGCCACTCCAGGTCACCCTCACTCTGCACTATAAGACTTTAAAAGGGGCTCCAAAATTGCTTCAAAAATGTTAGTGGAGACAAGACTGCGTTTGACAGCCCTGAGAAACAAGCAGAAACACCCCAGTTCCTCCTGGAAACTGAAAGGGACATGGGACACAGAGCTTGGCTGGTTTCCCCATCTTTTTTGTTTTGTTTTGTTTTGTTTTTAATTTCAAGACAGCATATCATAGATATACCTGACAATATTCTTTGGCTGAGACATCGAGAGAAATGGCAAGATGATGCTTCCATTGACTCATCAGAACAATCAACACAAAAGCAGCATTTCCTAGCCAGATCACAGCCATGTGCCTTTTCTCTGCTCAAGGAAATGTCCTACATTGGTCAAGTCAGCTAATGGTATAAATGGAATTATAAGTGATCCGATTTAAAGATGACTTTCACCTACGTTAAGCCAACTGGGTAGATTAAAGGAATTCTATCAAACATTTACTATTTTTCTTCAAGACTTGAAAACTCAACATTTTTGGACCCTGAGCCAGGGGCCTTGAATTCATTTATTCCTCGCATCCAGTCAGCCGGTGCCCTCCATGTGCCAGGCACTGTGCAAGGCAGTGGTGATAAGTTGATGACCCAGAGTTGTCCCTGCCCTTGACTGCGAATCCAGTGGATGTGACAGGCAAGAACATAGCTAAGACATAAATGAAAATGTAAAACAGGGAGGTGAGCAAAGGGCACCAAGTGGAAACTGCACTGGTTCCAGACATATTTCCTAAAGCCACCAGCCAAGTCCCAGGACAAGGAACTAGTCTGGCAGCGTTCCAAAGCTCAGGCCCACCAGTGCTCTTTGTGTGCTCCTCTCCCCTTCCAGGCATGGATGCAGCAAAGCCAGGAGCAGGGAGAACCAGGCCCTCACCCCAGCCTCCCAGAACTATGTCCTGTGAGAGCTCAGACAAGGCGCTTCCTCTCCACGCCCAGCCTCCTCTTCCATAGAGTGGAGGAGCTGGACTAAGCTATCCCAAAGGTTCCTTTCTGACATCTTGTGAGCTGAAGCTCAGAGAAAAGTTAGTACAAAGGCAAATGGACACTCTGAAGGTCCCCAGTGAAGCATTTCGTCCCATTCAGTAAAAGCTGCCAAACAGGCAACTCCATTTCCTGATCTCTGGGCTTCTTCATTGCTGATTTCACTCCTCAGACTATTATTTTTAAAAGCCCAAACAGAGTCTTTTAAATATTTGAAATAGATGCTGGTATCTTATATATAGGAGACAATTAGCTAGCCCTGAGTAGTAAATGCCTTTTTTAGACAGACGTGTGCTCTCCCACTTGACATAATCCCCATGTGAGCCTCTTATTTCACATATGCTACCTGTTTGGCCCTGCAATTTGAGTTTGCACACCCTGGTATAGAGGCATTACAAACCAGTTCACAATAGACAGTCTGCTTTGGACCATGCTATTTATCCACAAAGAAATAGTATGTGATCTTACCCAATATTTATAGCCACCATCGACAGTGTTTAGCAAATATGCCAGGCACTGTCCTAGGCACGTTACATGTATTATTCCACTTCCACTTTCCCCTGGATGAAGCGGAGACTTAGGACCCAGAGCTCATCAGAAGGATGGGATTCACACCAGGGCACAGCGACTCCGCACAGCCTTCCAGCTTATCAGAAAGCTGGCACATACAGTGGCATATAGGTGGTGACATAGCGATACAGTACAGGTCAGCTTTGAAACCTCTGCTAACCACCCGAATCACAAAAGAAACTCCATCTGTATGGTCAGCAACCAAGCATATAAAGAAGAGACCCCCATTTTGGCCAATATGTAGCATTTTAACCAGAACCAAAGTTCTCAAAGCCTCAACTGTTTGCCTACTACCTCTTGGAGAAATACAGAAAAAGGCTCTTCAAATATGAGCAGAAAACCCATTCAAAAATGGAAGGGCCCATAAAACCAGAAGATCCAGTTTCAGAGTCTTACAAGAGATGCTGACATCACTGTGTCAGGAATTCAAATGCCACTCAGAGGGCTTAAAGTACAATTTTAACAGCCAACATGCAAGCTATCTGCTATGAAAAATGCTGGTGAAAGAATCATAAATTATTTCAGCTTCGAACACTTCCTGTTTTGCCCCACTGTTGTGGGAAGCAAGCATTCCATAGAACTGAGAAGGTAAATCTGATGTCTCCAGGACTCCTGAGAAACCACATCTAATTTGGACGAGTTTTTAATATCAAGCTCCTCATGGCAGGGCTGGAGGTGGGTTACTTAAAAGTAGCAGGAATCTGTAATGGTCCTGAATTAATGTGATATTATATTTACAACTTCATCTCTCATGAAGCAAAAAAGCAAAATAGAATCCCAAGGTTTGAGGGATGATGAAACAGATTTTTCCACTAGGAATTACACGCCCTGGCTTTCAGCAAAAGACTTCGAGAAGAGGAGTTACTGAAGGATCTGCAGGGAGGATCATTACACTTTTCAGATGAACTCCCTGTGAGATAATGTTGTTTATTCAAGGGAAAGACATGCTAAATGATGTTGTAAAAAAATCAGATTGTGGATATATATTAGTTCTTCTCTGCTCACTAATAAAACCACAGCCGGTTAACAGAAATAAAGTACTATAATTACAGTTGAGAAAAGCAGTCTTCACAAAGCAAGGATCTTAATCCTCCCCAAACTCCAAAGACCTAGTCTGCTTCCAGGAGGCCCTTACTGTCCTCAGGCCCTTGCTGGCCAGAAAGTCTGGCCCCCTGCCTTTCTGTCTGCCTCTCTCCAGGTGACTAAACTCAACACTGTAGAGCCACCACCACCAGCACCCAGGCCTTACCTGCTCAATTTTCCAGTTCTGCTCCAGAATCAAGGCAGAGTCCACCTCCACAGCCCCGTGCCCCCTGCCAGACAGCTGCATTCAGTTGCACAAAGCCCAGACTGGTGGAACTTGTTTTCTGGCTATTGTTCAAGGCAATTGTTCCTGTGAAACCCCAGGGCCCAAGTGGAATGAGATCCTTTGGTGTGGATGAGTGAGCAAGCCCAACCGTAGGCTTAGTAGTAACCCCTGGGGAAGGGAAAGGGTTTGGCTACCTACATTTCCCATCAAACAGGTATGTTAACTATTTCCTCCCCAGGAGGTTTCCTCAGGAGCATCATCTCCTATAACCACTGCTGGGGCCTATTAAGAAAATCCACCTTCAAAGAATGTTAACAGGACTCCTGTAGAGCCCTATCTTTTGTAGTCTATGGGAGAATGATAATAATACAATAGCCAACTTGATTAAAGTTTAAAGTTATGTCAGCCCCTGTGCTAACTGCACTACATGCATCATTTCAGTTAATCCTCACAACTCTATAATAAAAATAATAACCAACACTTATTAACAGCTTACGATGTGTCAGGCCCTGTTGCTACTTAACATATTTTCTCCCAGGTACCATGAGATAAATACTAATGCTATACCCATTTTAGAGATGAGGCAATTGAGGCTTCCAGAAAATAGGCCCAAGGGTCATATAACTAGGAAATGTTGAAGCTGGGATTTAAACACACATCCAAGAGTGTTTCACCACCTCATTTGTTTATTCATTTTACACATTTTAATGAACATCTATCCCGTGTACTGAAAGGACTTCAAAGTTTTCCACACCAAGGTGGATACAGTTACTTGAATTAAAACCACAAGTGAGCCACCTCTCTCTGCGTTCCAGCCTACAAGGTTTGCAGTTCTGATGTAAAAAGACCCAGAACCTGAGCTTAAATTAATGCAAGGGCAGAGTTTAGACACTAAGCCCAGAAAATGTAGTCTCCCCTAGTACCACTAATCCCAGGAGGCTCCAGATGGAGGCAGCACAAGTTCTGCAGAAAAAAGTAAAATAGATCTGTGATTGAATGCTGACTCTGCCATTTACCTTGTCAGAGCACCTTCACCTCCAGAAGACCCGGGTTTCCTCCTGTGTGGTACAGTGCTAATAATACCCAGTTCTCATGAGCCTTTGGTCAGGACCAAATCAGATAGCATGTGCACAGATCTCCAGGCATACAGGAGATACCCAGTACGTGTCAGCTGCAGTCCAGGATCCAGCAACTACAAGGACTGCAGGAGGAAGATCCAGGCCCACATTATGAAATATGTGATAAAGTTCTAGTGCAAGAACTTGCTTCTTACTGCCATAAATAGACAGTGTCCTGGGGGAGAAGCAGCTTCTATAGACGGTGCCAGGTGCAAGGCCAATGATTTGGGGTGGAAAGAGGGAAACACAAACCTCATAAAGAGGGTTCCAAGGGGATTTAGCAGTGATCACAATTCCCCAGGCTTGAGTTTCACCCCAAAGCACCTTCGTCCCATTTTGGTAACTCATTCCTTGACAAGTAGGTGGTCCCCTGAGTAAGCGTGAAATTTCTCCCTTTCGCTTCAGGGGCTTGGTCGAGTTAGAAACCTCAGAGCTTTGGTTCAGATGCCTTAGACCCTCATTGTTATAATAGGCACCAGCATGTCTGCTGACCTCAGCTACACAGAGCTCTCTCCTCTAAGGCTCCTCCGGAGAAGGCTGCTTATACTTGGGCTACGGCCGGCTGGCTTTTGCCAAGGATCTTAACAAACTCATCCTGGTTTTCTGCTTACCAGAGGGTAAACAGCAACAGAATTCAGCACATTATAGCTAATGAAAATAACAATGAAAACTTATACAAGGTCAAAAGTTTTAATAACGGTTCTAGGCGCCATGCTAAGCACTTCACATACATCATCCCACGAATGCCTCTCCTAATGGCCTATCAGGCACAAACTATTAATGTCCTTTTTTATAGATGTGGAAACTGAGGCTTACACAGGCTGCACGACCTGCCCAAGGGGCCAGAGCTAATAAATGGAGCTGCATTTGAACCCAGATCTACCTGATTCTGAAACCCAAGCTTTTCTTAACCACATTGGCTCATTGTAAGAACAGAGGTAAAGATGCTTTTAAATAGATCATGGTCATATAAGAATTCAGAACTTACACCTGCTATCCAAAAAGCCCAGGACACTTTAATGCAATCAAGTTACTTTTAAAAACATCTCTAAGTAGTGAAAGAAAAGGGGGTGGGGGATAAATCCCAGACAGGGCATTGGCTGGCTGCCTTAAATCTAGAGTAGGTAGAACAAGATGTGGAGCACCCATCTGACACCCCATAACCCCCCCTCCCCCCAACTTAAATCCCAATACATCTTAGGGATCTGGGGACCTGAATGCACAAAACAGGACCACAGTTGCCCCAGGGCAGCCAATAGAGGCTGCTGTCTCCCAAACCAAGCTGGCCACAGTCTTATAGTTTGTCAGGAGCTTGGCCTTAAGCTATCTCCTTCTGGGGCAAGAGGGAAGGGAAGAGCACTCAGGCCAAGAAACCACCACTTAAAATCAGCTCTACAACCCAAGAGAAACCCAGCCCTAGCTAATCAGGAACCCTCAGCACACATGTGAACAGCTAGCGCCAACAACTTGGGTCAGCATTAACATGCCAGGTGTACATCTTCTCCCTCCAGGACTCAATAAACTCAGCTTCTTGAGAGGCAGCCCCAGAGTTCCAGGGTGCAGGCCCAGGACAGCTCCAAAGCCATCGTCAGCCTTCCCCAATTTGGCTTCACATTTGTGATCAAGCCCCCCTAAGTCAGGTACAAGTACAGCTCCAGCCAGATCCATCAGCAGCCCAGGAGCTTCGAGGAGATCACTGGACTCCCAGCTAGGTCCTACTGCCAAAGCAGGGCTTCTGCTTAATATACAGTCCTCTCCCTCCCAGAGACAAGCAGAATCTGAGATGTCCTGGCAGGCCATGCTGCGAGCATCATGTGCACTTTGGTGAGTCCTCTGCAATAAAATGTGCCCTTCTCCAGCTGAACCCACACTTAAAGTTACAGATATAACCATCCCAAGCTCATTTGCCAAGCCCCCAAGGAAGGTAAGGTGGTGGAGTGGACCTGGGTTTCAATTCCAGCTTTGCCTCTAATTAGCTGTGTAACCTTGATCAAGTTACTTAACCTCTCTTAGTTCCCACTGCCTCATCTCAAGACTGAGAGTAATCTTGCTGGCTTTGCAATGAAATTGAATGAGACCATGTCTGCTAGTTGTTTGGCACATAGTAGGTGGTAATGGACATTGTTTTCCTCTCTCCTTGTCTGGCTTAAAAACAGAAATATGCTTCCCTGGGCAGCTATAAAGGTCTTAATGAAGCAAGAAAGGTCCTCATGCTTAAACTTTCCATGCCATCTCTCCTGGAGCCTAGTTTCCAGAAAAAAACCCACCCAGTAATTTGCCATATTAGCAAACACAACCACAAGTTCACCAGGCTCCTTAGATTCCAAACAAAACCTCCAACTACAAGTCATTTTAATCAAGGCCCTCTGAACCACCAGCAACTCCTGCCGGGCCACACTGCCTCTCTCCAGCTCACTCCTCCCCACCAGGCTGAAAAATCTCCCAAAAAAAATCTGGAATAAGGATTTAAGACAGCTGGGTGATCAACACCCAGTTTTTCAGGCTCAGCAGCCTAATTTGATAAGATCGTCTGGAAAACATTGACATTATTCAAATGTCTAGCTGGACCAAGGACGTTTGGGTAATGCCCCAGCTTCTCCCGAAACCATCAAGGTTAGAGTGAAAGGGGGTGGGGAGGGGGGGAGGGAGAGAAGGTGCTGAATTTCCTGATCTGTGACCCTACCACCACATAGCCCTCAGTGGTGATTTCAGTGATTTCGGCAGCTGCACCACTGGCTGCTTTGCCTGGCTTTTCAACCCCAGCCAAGGAATGGCAAGGCAGTATACACGCCCGCCCCTCGCCCTGGAAACTTCAGGAAATCATCCTACCTTGTAAGGTTCCTAGGCCAGAGCATTTCTCTACATTGTGATCCTTGGAGAACAGCGGACAAAGAAGCTGAATGAATCTCACAGGATGGCAACTCCTTCAGCCAGCCGAGCCAGCCCACGCTGGGCCAGGGAATCCTGGCACCCAGCAACTCAGTTACTAAAGGACTAGCTAGCAGGGGATCACCATTCCCCAGCCCAGAAAAGAAATCCGATCCCCCAACAAAATTAACCTCTGAAGTGCTGAAGGAAGGAGAGGTCAGGCCTGAGTGCCAGTATCAAGTCAGCTGTGAAAAGTTTCAGCAAAGCAAAAGCTAACACCAAACTCTGAAACCATTACCGTAAAGCACTGAATGGAAGGGCCCTCCCTATGATCCCAGGGGGGTTTGTAACAGCAGGTCAAGATAAAGAAAATCTAAAAGTGTAACAATATCTTAAATCCCCACAGATCGTATTAAAACGTTGGAGAAAGTCTTTTTGACCCTAAGTGCTACTTTTAATGACACAGAAATCATTGCCCATAACATTTCTTAGCTCATTCCATACAAGTCTGAATGCGAGGCATTTGATTAAAATGATTAGCCTACAGGGAGAACTTCTGAGCCTAGAAGGGAAACGATACCTGTTTGTACAGTTAACGATGACATACATTATTTCCGGTGATGTCAAGTTTGATGCAGTGCCAATGAAAATATGCATTAATTCCTCAGGCTACTTATTTTAAAAGAAAAACAATCTCAGTGGCTACATTAAGAATTATGGTACAGAGGCAGGAGGGGGAGGTGGGAGGGAGAGAGTCCCAGTTCTGGCAAGGGAAGGGGTTGCACCAACTAATCCCTATTAAAACCTGTAATCAAGGAACTCAGAAGGAACTATGTAAACAGATGCTATGAACAATGAACAACTGTATTACTACTGAGAAGTCAGAAGCAAAATTACGTTATAGCCACAAGCCTTTATTTCAAAATGAAGGATTAAGATGCTCTCCCAAACCCCTATTCCCTCTCCAAAAATCCTACCAGTTGGTTCCTGGCAGCTTTCAAAGACTTTCCCTGAGAAAGGCTCTCCCCCAGGCCTGGGCTGCCCCTCCAGTGAGATGTCGGAGTGGGAGTTGTGGCCTGGGGGGTGGCTAGGAAAGGAAGCAATAACTGGCTCCAAGCTGTGTGGTCAGCGTTTGCTCAGCAAACAGAAGCTTTTCAAAGGAGAATGAAGAGCCATTCCTCCCCCACTCAGGAGGGAGGGAATAAGGGGTCTGCTCAAAGAGAGGAGAGGAGAGTCTGGTGGTGCTTCCCAGGTGAGTGAAAAGGCAAACCAGTCTGGGAGCAGAGATTGTGATCTTGAAGGAGTCCCAACCAAAGTTAATCATTCGCTCTCATCCCTCAAGGCCCTCCTCCACCTGAAATACTGCTAGGGTGTCTGCAGTGGGGCTGGGGGGCAGAGGTGGGTCAGGGGGTGAGTCTGGGGGACGGGGACGGGACAGTCCAGATTTATTAAGACAAAAAAGTAGGGATGGACCCGAAGATGGACTCTGGCCCTGGAACTGAGTTTATCTTTTACAACATGACTTTTTTTGAGAATCTGGTCGACCTCTGCGTTAATTTGGGAATGGGATAGTGACTGTGTATATGGAGACACATATGCACATATATACACATATTAAAAATTGCCCACTGTTTCCAATAATTATTCCTTGCTTGAAGCAAATAAAATAGGTAAAAATCCTTATCAGCTACCAAGATAAACTGGGATGTCATCTATCCATGCATTTATTCATTCATTCAACTAACATTCATAGAGCACCTGCTATGTGGCAAACACTGTTCTAAGTGCTGAGGACACAGTAGTCAACAAACTAGACAAAAAATCTCTACTCTAATGGAACTTATCTTTTAGTCTTAGAACTATAAAATAAGTGAGACAAAATGTAAATTATACAGTATGTTGGCAATAAATGCTAAAGAGAAACAAATAATGTGAAGAAGAGAAAGGGATTTGTCAAGAGGGGTATCTGAAATTTTATATGCGGTGGCTTTGGAAGGCCTGAGGGAATGGTTTTCATTACAAATCTGAAAGAAGTGTGGGAGCTGGTTATGTGACTACCTGGGGGTAAGAGACTACCAAGAGAGGACATGGTCAGTGCAAAGGTCCTGAGACAGGATACAACTTGCAGTTCATTCAAAGAATGAATAGCTGGAGCGGAGGGAGTGGTGACCCAAAGTGGGCCTAAGAGGAGGCCAGGCCCAAGGGCCTGAGTAGGGCTTGGCAAGTCACTGTGAGCATCTTGGCCCTTGGTAAGTGAGAGAGGATACACCATGGAGTTAATAAACAGAGTTTCTCCTTTTTATAAAAGTTCATGTACATCTCCTACAGCACTACATATATCATTTTAATTATGCACAATTTTTATAAGGGCGAGTTTATTGCATGAGACAAAGTCTTTAAGGGGGTCCCAGTCACCTTTATGTGGTTAAAAGTAAGAATCACACCTTTAATATGAAAGGCTCTGAATTCTTTGCATCTACAGGTTCACAGTTATTCAGGGCTTTCCCATGCTAGGAAAGATAAAGATCAGCATGCATAAGAGCCACCCAGGCAACAGGGGAGAGAAAGGGAAGGTAGGTCAACCAACTCTATGACAGGAGGGGCCCTTTGCTCTTGTCAAAGAGCCAAGCTTCCCCAGCATTTCTGACCCTTGCTCCTGAACAGGACAAATTCCAAAGACCTTCTAGAACTCTTAACATTTTTCTCCATAGAAATGATGTTATCAATGATGTTAACTTAGACTTTTTTTAAACCAAAATGTAGCTGACAAATTCTACCAAGGTATCAAAGAGTAGAAGAAAACTTTATTCTAGGAATATAGTACATAATTAAACAGAACAGAAAACCACCAAAATCAATCTAAAAAGATAGTCACTTATTTTTAATGAGTACTTTATTAAAACAATACTAGTGAAGACACTTTGCTCCTTCTCCAACATAATCTGTTTTCCCTCTTTACTGGCTTTCCCTTACTGGCTGAGAAATATATCACTCATCTCATCACATAAAACAAATCTTTTTGACCCCGTGCCCATGTTCTCCCCCACGATCGTGCCAGTCTCTGCTCCATGTTACAGCAAAACACCTCAGAGGAGCTCCCTGTACTTCTCACATCCCAGCATTTCTTCTACCCACCAGTCAAGACGTCGGTCCTCATGACTCCGCTGAGACCTCTTTCTGTTTCCCCTAAGAACATCAATGGCTTCTTTCTTGCCAAAGCTAATGGCTAACTCTCTGTCCTCACCCCACTTGAGTTTTCACCAGCATGCAGCACCCGGATTCTTCCTTCTCAAATGGGTCCTTCTTGGGCTTCCCTGCCGTGGTCTGTGCCCGTCTCCTTCCTCCCTCGCTGGCTGTGCTCTCAGTCTCCTGTGCTCCCTCTCCTCTCCTCACCCTCAGGGCTCTGTCCTCAGTCCCCTTCTTTTCTCTACCTGAAGTCTTTTCCTAGGTGATCTCATCCATGGTTTCAAATCCTAGGTGTACACAGACAACTCTAGTCTGTAATTTCTAGCCTGGCCCCTTTGTGTACTTAACACATCTGAAATCGAACGCACCTTTTACGAAACTATTGCTTCCAGCTTCCAGTTTGTCTGCACCACGGCTCCCAAAGCCTTCCCCATCTCAAAGTGTAACTATCCATTAGCCATCCCAATTCTCTTTTTCCTTCTTGCCTCCTGTATAATCCATTAACAAGTTGGCTATACCTCCCCAATGCAACTTGAACCTGATCACTACTCAGCCTCTGCAGTAAGATAACCTTGGACCAAACTGCCACTAGTTCTCTCCTGCAACAGCCCTCTCTGCTCAGCCTTCCCGCATGCCCTGCTAGCTCCATCCTCCATGCAGCAGCGACAGTGATCTTTCTTAAGTATACATCAGCTCGTGTCACATTCCTGCCTAAAACCCTCCAATAGCTTCCCAGGGAATGCAGACTAAAATCCAAACTCATCTGCTTGGTCTAGAAGGCCCCACGTGATCTGGCTCCTGCCCACCTCGCCTTCTACTCTGCCCCTCCCCTTCGTATGGCCAGAGATGGCCCACAAACGTGCCAGGCTTCTACCACCTCCTAGACCTTTGCACTGTGGCTCGTTCTGCCTGGAATGCTCTTCCCCCCATCTCTCCATGGCTGCCTACTTCCTGCCATTCAGATCTTGGTTGGAATGTCACCTCCTCAGGGATTGCCCCCTAGACTTTGGCCCAGTTACTTTCCACCATAGGGTTTTCTTCATGGGACTGACCAGTCAATACATTATCTTTCAACAGTCTATCTCTCTCCACAAACAGTGAGCTCCCTGAGGCCAGGCACACTGCTCTTGTTCTGAGCCACATCCTCCCCATGCCCAGAGCACCACTGATGTGATCCTGAACAACCAACTGCGTGCAAGAGGGTGAAATGGAACTGAACATTCTGTGCAGTCCCTTGAGGACTTTGTGGCACTTCTAAGGACTTTAGCTTAATAGTTCTTAATATTTTATTTGGTCACAGACTCACTTGACAATTGGACAGAAGCTCAGGTCTGTCTCCCCATAAGGAAAAAGGTATACAAACTATATTTTACATATAATCTCGAGGGATTCACTGACCACCTGAATCCTGTCCATACACCCCAGGTTAAGTGCAGCTGCTTCTAAGTTTTAAGGTACCAACTTTATATGAGGTCTAGTTTCACTTCTATACTATGGCTTTTTGTGTCCTTAATTTGGGAACCAGTCTTACATTCATTTCAGTTGCTTTCTTCCGGCTTGCTAGTGACATAACCACCAGTGGGAGGGAGGAAGGAAGGAAAGCTCTTTTGGAAGCATGAACAAGAATGGGAAGATAAAGGGTTAAAAGAAGATCTGTGCACGTGAGACATTAAAAGAAGATGTGAGACAGCTCGCATTGCCTGGAGTGGAATTTTACTTGGTGTGATGTGCAGCAGGCAATGGGAAGGGGAGAAATACTCCAGGGATTCTCAGCCAAGTGTTCCCAGTATAGGAGCTAACACTAGGGAGTTAGTGATTTTCAACAAAAATTGTAAGAAACAAGGTAGCCTTGGGGTAGGAAATGAACAACATTCAACAAATAGTGGCCGAGCACTGAACCTGCACCAGATGCCAGGCTGGACGCTGGGAGTAAAATGGGGAGTGAAAGAGAAGGGCCCAGCCCTGATGGGGCTCTTTACCTAGAGGAGATAAATGAGTAAACTCACTGTGGAGGCAACAGCGAAAGTGATGAAGAAACAAACTGGCTGCCGTGAAGGAGAGTCACAGGAAGCACTGACTTTAAATAGCAGTCAGGAGAGGCCATTCCTAGGGAGTGACATTTAAAGGAAGACGTGAACAACAAGAGGGGGCCAGCCAGCCACCAGACAGAGGGAAGCCAGGTGTTCCAGATGGAGGAGACAGGGGACAGAGATGTCAGGTGCAAAGGCCCAAGGGAGGGGGCGGCTGGGTGTGCCAGAGGAGCTGAAAGGTGGCTGCCATGCTTGCAGCCTGGTAAGCGGTGGGGGGATATTAGTGGAAAAGGAAGTCTACCCTCTGGAGAACTCTCAGACCCGTTAGGAACAACTGATTCTGGCGAGGCGTCCATCAAGAGCTATGGCGGCCAGTCAGGCATCTCCCGTCGTCCTTGTCCATTTTCTCCCTTCTTGTCTGGGAAGTAGGGCCTATACGATAAGCGAGAAGGGCTCCCTTCCTGTTAACGTTCAAGAACTTGGGGTCCTGGGAAGCGGATTGAGCTTCCACAGATTGTAGATGCCTCCTTACCTTCCCAGTGAGGAGGAGATACCGTCTCCAATCTTATTACAAAAACAGAATGAGTTGCCTTTCAGCTTCAAATGTTTTATCTTATGGCGTTGCTATTTCTATTACCTTTTGTTGGTTAATTCTTGAGATTGTCTAGAGCCCACATTTGTGGGTACTCACATTACTCACACGTAGAAGCACATGCACTCCTTAATCTCTAAACAAAAGGCTTCATTCCTCAAGAGCGTATCCAATCTGCTACCTATGTTTATGCCCTTCCCATTCTGAATCGGAAACCAGAGGTTTGTTAACAAAACCTTGGACCAAGGAAGCTGAAGAACATGACTAGGTGGGTGCCAGCATCTTCAGCCTCAAATCACAAATCCAGACTTTCCATCCTCAGTCCAACACCAGAGATGTCTTCTGGCAGGATGCCAGTCGGCTATCTCAACTCCAGAATGCCAGCATTTCCAAAGAGGACACATGAGGTCAAACACCATTGGTTTTAAGGATCTGTATTTTGTAAGGGTGTTGGGGGTACATAGAGAGAATTCTGAGAGTTCGAATATTTATTTTTGCAGCTGACCTACTGTCTCTATTAGGTTGGGTAGGGAATGAATGAAATATATCTCAAAGCTACTCTTTGGCTTTTTCTAATGTGGGTCCAGCTCCAAGGACATCCTTGAGTGTGTCCACTGCAGGGTGATATGAGACAGACGGGGAGGCAGGCTGCAGGTGAGGAGGGAGAAGTATGATGAGGAGAAGGAAGAGACTGGAGAGGAAACTTGTAGGTGCTTATCCCTGAGGCAGACTGTGGTTTAAGCCAACAGTTTGGGGACTCTGGTCTAACTTTACTTCCTGTACCCAAAGTTCTCCCACTGGCCTGGGTCACACAGCTCTCACGCTGTGAGGGCGCACTGCAGGGCAGAGGAGAGAACACTGGAACAGGACCTGGGGACTGAGCTCTTGTCCTACATCTGTCACCACGCTGACTTTGGCCAAATCACTTCCTGATTGTGGCTCTCAGATTACTTGCCTGCTCACTAAGCAGGCTGCCCCAGCATCCTCTAAGACCCTTCCGAATATGAATGTTTTGTAAAACTACACCCCTAGATCTCCCACTGAAATCCCTTCTCAAAAGAAAATTCTTTTCCTTGTGAATTTGACTCATGATCCATCTGTCCCCTTCTGGGGACAGCCCTTGAATTTACTGCAGACTTTTGAAGTGCTAGACGTTGAATCAAATGTTGGGAATATCTCAGCCTGCAGAAGCCTTTCTATGACTCTATGAGGTTGTAGTTTCTCTTGTAAGAAAACCTGTTCTGTACCTTAGCTTTGGTATTTCATTGTTTCCCTTCTGAGTTTATAGGGACTATAAAATAGGTTCACAAAACCTTCCACAATCTCTAAACCACAATCTTGTCTAAGTCACAAGGAAAAAAAAAAGTTTGGCAAAGAGCCCAACTCATTCTAGGTATTTGCCTAGCGGGGAGGCTAGCTGAAAAGTTACAGACTAGTTAAGAATTAAACCTCTTCCATCGGACCATTAGTCTCTAAGAGAAAAAACTGCTTTGAATGGAGGAAGAGAAGTAAAACAGGGTTACTGGCACACAGTACGTGCTTACAAATTTTGCTATCAGTACTAAAAACCAACTGTGTGCCAGGGACTATGCTAACTTTATATATAATATTGATAACAAAACTTACAATACCCCAGTAAGATAGATTTTATTATCCTCAACTTAATAGAAAGATGATCTATAACCCAGAGATGTTAGCTAAGTCGCTTAAGGTTACACAGCCAATAAATGTTAAAGCTAAAATCTAGACACAGATCTGCCTGATTCATAAACCAGTGTCCTTGCAGGGATGTCTTAAGCTCCCATTTGAGTTCTTATCATGGAGGTTACTGTGCTGAATTCTCTGGTCTTATTTAATCCCTCCAACATTCCCTATGCAGGAGGTATTATTATTCCCAATTTATATGAGGAAATTGGGGAGCAGTAGTTTAAGTAACATGCCCAAGGCCACACTTCTAGTAAGGCCCCAGTTTTTCTGATTTAAGACCCCATGCTTAAAACCACTCTTAATCACCTCTGAATTTCTGCCTTGAGTCTGGTACTTGGCACATTGGGGATGATTTTCTTGACTTTAGCAACAGCCACTTCACTGGCTAAGTATTATTATAGATATGCTGACAATAACCCTATCTAATGCCCTGCTCCCTCCCAGGAGTGGGTGACTCCATCAGTAGGTACCATCATGGTAGTTTCTAGTTCTGCACCTTCATTTAAGTTCAGAAAGACAGATAAACATTCTCAATCAATTCAGAGCACAGTACAAATGGATGCTAAATTTGTAGGTTCAGCTACAGGCAGCTAGCTGGACCTATACAGAAACTCTATTCTTCAGCCAACCTTCTCCCAAACATGGTACCAGAAACAATGGAGTATGGATACAAAAAGTGTGTGAATGGTTCAGGGCAGCCCCGTCACCAGTAGCCAGAACATACTCAAGACTATGTTCTTCTATAGAGCATCCCCATCTGTACACGCAGATGTCAGAATTATAAGGAAAATATAGAATACAGGCTTTATTTGCAGCTCACACTAGTGCGCATACATTAGGTCCAAGAATGGTCTTTGCATTGTTGTTTGTAAGAACAAAAGAGTGGAACACCCTGAAGATCCACCAGTAGGGAAAGAGTTAATCAAATCATGGGTCCTCCATAGAATGGAATACTGTGTGGCCATTAAAAATGATGTCGATGAATAAAAAGATGCTCAGGCTATAGTGTCAAATTATTATACAAAATTTGATTATAAGACGCCTCTCATTTTTTAGAGGCTGCGTAGTATAGCCATTAAAATTAAAGACTATAGAGTCATACTCTCTAGTTTCAAATCCTGGCTCTGCCACTTTTAGCTGTGTGACTTTTGACACGCTACAGTGTGTGTCTCAGTTTCATCACCCTGTACAATGAGTTCTTATTCCTAGAGGTGTTGTAAAAAGGAACCAATACATGTAAAGAGTTTAGAACAGTGCATGGCTTATAGTAAGTATTCAAGAAATGTTTGTTCTTTTTAAAAATAAAATGTGTACGTGCTTACATGAATAGAAAAAATCTGGAAAGCACCAAGGTGTTAACAGCAGATCGCTCTGTGTCATATAATATTAGGATCTATAATATTTTTCTTTTTTCCCTGTTTACTTATCTGTACTATTTTTCCATAATAAAACATAGGTTTGATTTTCTTTTTTAAATAACAAAGAAAATCACATTTAACTTTTTAAAACCCTAAGCTTTGATCAGAAACAGATATCTCATCAAAACTTGTTTTTGTAAAAAAAGCTGTGGGTCAGGCCAGGTAATTACAAAACCTGGAGTCTGGAGAAACTGCACTGGGGTGTTTCTTGGTCTTTTCCAGTTTGGTGGCCTAATAGCAAGAAAGAATTTGCACCCCAGTACCTTGGTTCTGAGGATATGTAGGCAGGGCTGGGGAAAGGAAAAGACAGAGAGAGATGGGAAAGCCTGATTTCATTCGTAGCAATCCACTTAGTTTAAAATGTCAGGAAGTTTAGCGGATTAAGGGTATTACAGTCGCTATTCATAAAGGTGTTTTGTTAGAACTTCTAAATAGCAATCTGGTGAAATAAGCCTTGTGCAGCCTTAAATGAAAGCCTGTTACAGTACTTAAAGTTTCCTAGAGGAAAAAAAAGACCCCCAGGTATTAATTTACCTAAAGAGCAGCTGCCTGGAAGATACCGTAATGTATCCTATGTAGCCAATGCTATAAAACAGATTACCAGTCACAGAACTAGGAGGTTTTGAGCCCAGATCACCCAGTGGTAGAACTACAATTAGCAGTAATGAGAGGCATGTCTGCATTCTGATAAGAGCCACAGCTGTACACATATTATAGACTTGGGTCTGTTCAAAAAAATTCAAGGACATTTAAAGCTGCTGGAATCCAAGAGGCAGAGGCGTGTTTGGATTTCAAAATTCACAAATGAAAAAAAAAAGGGCCTGCCACACTTATCTCACAAACGCATCTGGGATGGGAAGGTCGTGTCAAACTCCAGGGAGAAAAAAAGGAGACTCACTCTTATTAAGCCCCTGTTTGCATGGCAGGCTCTGTGCTCTTCGAGCCAATCAACTTAAGTGTTCCTGTTTCAGTCTTGATCCATGGGGGCAGACAATCTTGCAAATGAGGCTCTAAATCAAAGGTCTGCAAAACAAATTCCATTCTTTCCCACTGCTTCTTATGAGATCATAGAAGGTGTCTCAAGAGAAAAGCTGTCTTCACAATTAGGGGAGATGGGGTCAGGGTGAGAAATCTTACAGAATGGAAGAGGGCTGGTGTTTGAAGGAGGCAGGCTTGGGAGGGAATTCTGGCTCCACTAACAAGCTGTGCTGTATGAACTGGAGCTAGCCTATCTGTCTGAGCAGTTTCCTCATTTGGCCCTGGTAATGAGGAAACGATAGTGAGTAAGACAGGTCCTCACCCTCAAGATTCTTAGAGTATAGATGAAGTGACAGGCTGGTAGCAAATGTTTATAATATGATGTGTTTGGTGCTATCATACAGAAAAGTTCAGGGTACCATGGAAGCAAATAGGAAAGACACTCAATCTGGTCTCTGGTGGGGGTAGTCAGAAAGGGCTTCCTGGAGGAGGTGACATTTAATGTGCTCCCTGAAAGGATGGGGTAAGGGTGGACGGAATGCCTCTGTAAAGGCTAGAATGAGAAAGGATGGTTTTGGGGGGAATGGAGAGTAATTCAGTGTGGTTGGAGAGAGGAAAAAAAGGGAGAGAAATAATGGGAGCCAGATCTCATAGTAAAGCCCAGTGACAGAGTTTGAACCTTATCCCAAGAAGGGATCGGGAGCTCATAGGTATTCACTGCTTTTGGACAAGCTATGGGCAGGAGGGATGCAGATATACTGAAGTAAAATTACCCCAGCTGTTTCCCAATTCAGAAATCTCACTCTGTTGTTTGCATTTTATCTTATTTCTTTGACAAAGTCAGCATTTTTTAAGTGATATGTCCACCCCATGGAAAGCTGTAAGCCACAACACTATCTTGCAGCTCATCTGTCACAAGTTCTAGAGCCTTAGTTCATACACTACTGAGTTTAACAACACCTACACCTCCATGCATTCCATTTTTGATAATCAAATCCCAAATTTTATACCGGTTTGATTATCTGGTAAACTGAGGTCACCCTAGATGTTCAGATCTGGAAAGAAACTTAGGAGGCATTTGGTTCAATTCCCTGGGTGAGCTCAGGGAGAGGGGAAGTACCTTGCCTGAGGTCACAGAATTTAGTGGCGGATGCAAGGTTAACCCTCAGATCTCCAGTGTCCAACCTATGCTTTTGCT
Organism: Daubentonia madagascariensis; assembly: GCA_023783475.1. NCBI lineage: Eukaryota > Metazoa > Chordata > Mammalia > Primates > Daubentoniidae > Daubentonia > Daubentonia madagascariensis. The sequence continues at coordinate 20,668,828 of JAKFHU010001990.1, forward strand.
TTACATCTTCATCTTTCCCCATCACAGACTAGGAATCCCAAATTCCCACCAAGGTCAGAGAGGCCTCACTGACACCTGTGTAGCCACGTGGGGATGTGAAGTCTTATTTGCCAGCAAACACTATAGGAAGAGATGATTGCACAGGATGGGGGTGATAAGAAGGAAGAGTAGTTAGAGCGATCTTATTCATTAAACGGGAAAAAAAGCAGCAACACAGCAGTCTAGGAAAAGAATCAATTCTATTTAAGCAAAGCACTTTGAGGTAATGAAAAATGCTTTCAGCATTATCCTATTTCAAAACATTTATCAGATGCCAGGGAAATTAAGCATGTGCAGGCACACGCACCACTCTGTGCAAATGGTTCATCTAGCAAAACAACCAGGCCAAAAAAAAAGATCTGAGGAACTTCAATTTTCAACTGCCAAGCAGATCAAAGACACAAGCAGCAGAAAAAGAAATACACAAGTCTAAATTTAGTCATCTCCCACAGTGGTTAAGTCCTTTTCCAAAATCTGTTGGCTGTTGCCTGGACACAGCTTTGGTGTGAATGATCTTCCTCTGAGCCTCTATCCTAAGGGTCAAACCGAGGATGCTGATCGCAAGCTCGCTTTCTCCCTTGTGTCCCTGAAACCTCTATGGGCTGCCGGGGGGGCGGGGAATGCCCTCTGGAGGTTTTTGGACCTCATGAAGTACCTGAGAAGAGTCAAGCTGAGAGAGAAAAGTCAGAGGGAGATGAAGACAGGCATTCATACATGCACATACCCTGATTGATTTAAGCTTAAAATACACAGGCTGGGGGTTCTGAAACGCTTGGGTTCTGCCCCCTTTGGCTCCACAAAACAGGGCTTCCCTACTGACCAATCTCACAAGATTTGCACAAGGGGTAAAGTATAATAAAGTTCTCCTCCCATTTTGTGGACGTAAAATATTTTTACAAATCCTAAACAGCACCGTAAAACAAAGGAGCCAATGTGTGGGGCTGGGGAGAGCGGGCCATTACTCTACTGCTGGCTGAACTTGGAAGGCGATCACAGCAAAAGCCCCAGTGTGGTGGCAGTTATGCCTCCTGGTACCCACCCCTCTGTGCTCCTACTGCAGCTGCTGATCAATGGGCTCCCCACACCAGGCTCGACACAGACAAATAATTAGTCTGACTTACCTTTCAAAGGAGAGCTGATTTATTCAAGGACCGGCTTTTGTCCCACAGCCAACCTGTCACCTATCTCCTCCTGGTGACCCAAGTACACAGCACACGAATACACTCTGCCGGCTAAATTTAGATTTTGGGAGCCTTTTCTAACCAGTCATTTCACTCCGCAGAAAAACAGATCAGTTTCTTCAGTGAAAATAATACTGCCACCCTAGTGAACGTGGACAGACAAAGCAAGGCCCCAAGGGGACTCAAAGGTGTTCTCATCCTTGCCCTGTACTGCCAGGAAAAATTCTATTCACAGGTCCTGGGAATATGGACAGCATGCCTCATTTTCAAATCTTCCAGGGAAAGCAGTGCCATTTCACTTAAAAACCTAATTCTGTTTCAGAAAGCGCAGTCCTACAAAGTCCTTACTAATGCCTCCTGGGAGACAAGAAGAAAATGATCTCTGGAGACCAGGGTTTGGTCTCAGCTTTACCTTCAACTATGTGCAAATTATTTTGCCTCTTTGTACCTTGATCCCCTCATCTTTAGAATGAGTATATCTCATTGGGTTGTCATGAGGATTAAATGAGTAAATTCAGGCATAGTGCCTGGCTCACAGAATGTCATGTACTATGTGCATTTTAGTTGCTGCTGCTGCTACTACTGTCATTACCCCAGCTTCTCCAGCTGTCTGACCTCAGGCAAGTTCACCCCTCTAAGCCTCATTTTAATTCCCTGATATGAACAGTAAAGGTCACACTGGCCTTGCAGGAGTGCAGAAGGATGAAGTGAGATGCAACACTTTGAGCATTCAGCCCACTGCCTGGCACAACGACGTGCTCAGAAATGTCAGTTCCCTTTCCCTATACTCCTCTCCTTATTGAAAATCTCTCTCGTCCCACATGGGCCTCATTTCCCCTTGTTCTGTTTTTAAAGAATGATAGAACTAAGCAGAACCACTTGGGACTGAAATCCTTCACAAACATTTATTGAACTTCTATCATGTGGCAGTTATTCCCCAGGCCTTGGCTTTAAAGTGTTAGACAGAGAGGGTGGCTATTGTCAGAGAGCTTGTAGTCTAGTGGGAATGAATCAGGAGACACTTCTGTCCCTGCCCTGGCTTGGAGCTGAAACTTCCTTCCAAATAATAGCTATCGCTTATTGGGATTATCACAGGTAAGCCTCACAACTCCACCAAGAAGGACCTTTTACTATTGGTTAGTAAGTGGCTGAGCTGGGATTTGAGTTGAATTCTATTCTAGAGCCTTTGCTCTTAACCACTGTGTTATATAGCTTTGGGTTCAAGGTCTTGTATCAAAAGAAGCATTAGCAAAACAGAAAGGCAAATGAGAAACCTCAGCTCCCAAAAGCACATCTGGTGTCGTCTAGACATAGCACCAGGGCCAGTGCAGTCCATGACAGGGGCTTAATGCCTGTAATTTGAAAAGCAACCCAGTGGATTTAGATGCTATCTTCTTTTAGCACCACCTTAAAGTTACACTAAGGTACTGGCAGGGAGAGGGAATTTATGAGAATGGCAAGGCTGAGCCCCTCTTAGAAGGAGGTTCTGAAAGAATTAACTGTAACCTGATCAGAACATCAAAACTGCCCAGCATTAGCACCAGGTGGTCACTTCGCAGGTGGCAGGGGGGACAAGCTGGCTGCTCTGGTCAGAGCCGCACATTTGCAATGCCACCAGGTTCCTAGGGGTGCAGCAAGCTCCTCGGCCATTTCTGACTTACTGCAGTGGGGAGAGGAGAGACCAGGGCTTCACGTGCCCGTTTGACAGGAGGGGAAACCAAAGCACAAAGAAGGTGTGGATTACGCTAGAAATATGGGTTCTGAAATGCAAGGTTCCTCCTGAGGGTATTTTAGTCCAGCAGGCTCACTCTTCAACAATCCGATTCTAACTGTTCTGGTGAACACACAAAAGAAACAAATTAGGCCTTCTGCAGTGATATGGAGGGGAATGCAGGGCCAGGGTTATAACAACTGCTGCTGGGAATTCTAGGTAGGCTTCTGATGATCTGGAGGTGTCTCCACCCCTGGAGTGTGAAGAGCCCTGGTGTTTAAGAATCCATTTTCAGAGGTTCCAGGGGTTCACCAGCAAGCAAGTTTGGTGGCTTACTCAGCCTGGATGGAATTCTCCTAGATGTTTTCTTCTCAAATATTACTGGCCTCACGTGATCCCTCTATACCCTCTAGTAGCGACCAGACATTATTATTGTTATTATTAACAATATGACAAAACCAGAAGCAAGAAAATCCAAATCCAATGAACACAATGGCTGTTCTTCGTACTAATCATAGGAGCAGTGGATACTAACAATTCAAGACAGCTAGCAACAAAGGAGGCCTTTGCTCTCATCCGGGCTCTCAGGGGCTAGTGGGGTCTGCTGCATGCCCACAGCCTGCTCTGGCCCTTCCATAACAGTGGGAAGAGTGTGTGCAGGCAGATGGGTGTGAATCCCTCACCAACAGCGCCCAGCTACCTCCTTCCTGGAGAGGAAACAGGCAGAGCAGGTGTGATTCTTTTACCTGTTGGACTCCAGTAGAACTAACTTAGAGATGGAGGGAAGTGGGTTTAGGTAGGACAAGAGAGGCAACAACTGGCACTTTTGAGTCATTGACCCCTGGGAGTTGCTGGGGGCAGAGTGCAATCATTTGTGATAATGGAGAGGGCTTGTATTGGAGGCTCAGAGGATCTGGACTCTGGTCCTGTCTCTAGTACTTGCTTGCTGTGTGACTCCAAACAAAAGGCCTACCCTGAGTCAGCTGCATCATCTAAATTGAGAGCAGTAGTGAGAGTTTTCCCCTTATCAATGGGTATACAGATAAAATAGACCATCAATACAGATGTCATTTGAATCCAGCCCCATCCATTACCCGCCCTATTAGCCAATCTGTAATTCCTAACTCACCAGATTGTGATGTAAATTAACGTGCAGCATATTTAGAGCACTTAGCAGGGGATGGGGGGAAGGTCCTTGTTATTTTCCACTTCTTCCCTCTCTGCCATCCCTCTCGACTTGCAGTAAAGGTCTGGATCCACTTTCGGGGCACCAACTAGGCTAGTTGCTTAGGACAGAAAGCATTTCTCCAGCCCGCTTCCTCCCAGCTGCTGGGACAGCTGCTGCCCACTCTGGTTTACAGCCCATTTATGGTGGGGCGCCCTGGTCAGTGAGTGTTTGTGTCGTGTTTAATCATTAGGAGGTGGCCAGTTCTAACACTGTGAGCCCCAGGGCATCTGTGAATAAGTCAGCTATTTGCTTCAGCCTATCAGTCTCTGTTTTTGGAAGGCTTCTCTCCAAGGACACAGGGCTGACCCCTGACATAGCCAGTTCCAGGGCAGCCGGGGGAGATTACTCCCAAAGGACACAGGGAGACACAGCTACTAGAGGTGAGGCTTTGAGTATCAGAGCGGAGCGTCTAGCCTGGAAAACAAGCAGTCGGCCTTCAAAGATGGGATTTCCCTTTCCCAGAGAACAAAACTCCCCAAGCTCTCCTCTTTCCCTCCATCCCGCTCACATTCTATCATCCTCCCCACCAAACCTGTTCTGCCTTTTCTCCTTCCCACCACTTAAAACTCCCACTTGTTTTCCAAGGTCCAGCTAAAAAGCCTATCTCCTCCAGGAAGCCGCCTGTCTGACCCCTGCTACAGAGTTCATGTTCTGCCCTCTGAATGTGAAAGCACTGGCATCTCCCTGTCTGCACCGTCCCTTCCCTCAGCTGCTCACAAACTGATTGCTGAGATATGGAGAGGGCTCCACTCCAGACCCCTGTGTCCCCACATCGCCTCATGCACGGTTGAGTCCCCAGCGAGGGCTACGCATGATAGGTGGTGTTATAGACTGAATGTTTGTGTCCTCCCAAAATTCATGTTGAAATTTGACTCCCAACATGATGGTGTTTGGAGGTGGGGCCTTTGGGAGGTGATTAGGTCCTGAGGGCAGAGCCCTGATGAATGGGATTAGGGTCCTTATAAAAGGGACCCCTGAGAGCAAGCTCACCCTCTTTCTGCCACATGGAAGAGGGCCTTCACCAGGACCTGACCAGGTTGGCACCCTGATCTCAGACTTCTAGCCTCCAGAACTGTGAGAATGAAATGTCTGTTGTGTGTAAGCCACCCAGTCTATGGTACTTTGTTAGAGCAGCCTGAACTGAACGGACCAAGACGGGTGGAACAGCCACGCCCCCAAATCATCTCAGCCAGGCTTGCACCTGCTCTTTATTGAAGATCTACCCTGTGCCACTCACTGTGTGGCTGAGCCAGTCCTGACAGTGAGAAAAACAACAGTGTTCACAGTGAAAAAGCCAAGGCCTCTGGGTGGAGAGATATAACTTATCCGGCTAAAACTGGACTTCAGTTCAATAAGTGCTGACTGAGCACCTACTATGTGGTTGACACCGCATTATTAGGTCCTGGAAACCCAATGACAAATAAGATAATCCCTGTCTTCAAGCCTAGCAATTAGGAAAATGGTAAAAAAAAATCCAAGATTTCGTTAGAAGTTAAAAATAAAAGATTGCACGGGATCCTTTGGGAGCTCAAAGGAAGGGAACTGACTAAGCCTGAGATGCCTGGGAAAGAGGCACCTGAACTGAATGCAGAAAGAGGAGTACTTGTAGCCTGGCAAAGAAGGATGTGGAGAAGGCTTTCCAAGCAGAGGGAATTCCACTGGCAAAGGTGCAGAGGCTTACAACTTACAACCCATGGAGTGTGCTGCAGATTACAAAGCGTTTGGTGCTGCTGGGTTAGACATGCAAGATGAGGCCGGTGTGGTGGCAGAGCCAACCTGGAGCTATCCCAGGGGCTTGCACTTGATTCTGTATGTGATGTGCAGCCACACAAAGGACTTTAAGCAGGTGAGTGACATACATGGTCAGATCTGTATTTGAGGATAACCGTGGCTGTGCTGGGGATGACACGCTGGGTAACTGGGCTGGCACAGCAGGATAATGGCAGTAAGAGCAGAGGGACAGTGCCAGGCACCACAGCACTGGAGGACGTGCCACGGAGGGGTGGATGGGGAAGGGGAGGGAGCATTGCCCACTCTCCAGTGGAGCTCAAACCTGAAGTCTGAGAGCTGATCTCCAAGGCACCAGAGAGGCTGGTTCATTAGCATGACAAGTGCTGCTTGTGTACTGAGGCTTTCCTAGCAGACTTCCTGAGGGGACATTCAAGGCTGGGGGGGAGGTGCACATTAGCTCCCCCAGCTTGCTGGCTTTGCTGCCTACCCCTTTATTCCAGACCATTAAGAGCCAGCCCTCCGGGAGGCTTCCTCAGGGCTTTTGTTTAAACTGAGAAGCAAGGACATTTAATTGCCTCAGCTAGACACCCTGCTTCACTCTCCCCACACCTCCCTGCACACCCTCTCCAGGTCAGTACCCCAGGCCCTCCCTAGCAGATTCATCCCACAGCTTGTGTCTTGAAACATAATCAGTACATGTTCTGAGGCTCTCCTCAAATTATGGTTCTGATCTTTGCTTCCAAAAGCAGAGCTGGAATTATAGCTTGGCTCCACAAGAAGTTCAAATCCACAGGGTCATAAACCCTTTCATGTTCTGTTTCAAGACCTTTGCTGGGGATTTTAGCAGGTTTGCACCTCTGATGTTGTTACACGGTGGTTAGTCTGCTGGTTCCAAAGACTGGGACCTCCTACCAGGACCCAGACGGTGTTGACTACTTTGTTGACTACTTTGGCTTTTGTGCCAGTTTCCCATTAGGGTCTCAGGCCTTAAATAGCTTTTGCTTTTTATACTGACAGAGTCCCCAAGGGCAGGAGCAGCAGGCGACAGAGCTGAGTGAGACTCCCCCAAGGCAGATCACAAAGAGAGGGGCCACCACAGCATGAGGTCATGCAGGTCAGTGGCTGCAGCTGCTGGACCTGGGGCTGAGAGGACCCACCTTTACATTCGGCTCCCCGATTTGGGCATCTTAGCCTTTCTGTGCCTTATTCTCCTTATCTGTGAAATGGGCATTCTAACCCATTACTAAGTAAAAATTGCCACCACTGATCAAGGGCATATATTGCGCCCAGCACTGTGTGAACCCTGTGTCTGGCACTGTCTCATTTCATCTTCGCAGCAGCTCAGTGAAGTGAGTACAGATGAGGACACAGGGTCACTGTGGCTCACTGACCTCTACGTAGTGTTAAAGCTGGAGTCTGAACCCGTGGGGTCATAGGTCGAAACTTTTTCAAAAACGGTAGTGGGCTGGCTCAAACCATTCAGTCTCACATAAGGGAAGCTCTTGGACTTTATAAACCCACTTTTTGAAGGCAGTTTGGGCCACGGTTAACTTTTTTTGCGCACTGGTTGAGGATTGAGTGGGAGGGTTTACCAGGAACGATAGCCAGGGTTGATTTACAGTTGGCTGATGCCTGGTGCTGACGGGTTATAGCCTCGTTCTGGTTGGCCAGTGCCCTGTTCTGGTTTGTTGGTGCCTGCCTCGCATTGGCTTTCAATGTTTTCCTCACCAGCCCTGCAGCACAGTGCCTGCAGTCTTTCATCGCTCGTGGTGTATGAATTTTATACAGGGCAGGGTATATGAGACCTGATGTATATATTAAGAAGATGACAATGACCGCTGGTGGAAGATGTACCACACAAAGGTCATGGTGGCAACAGTGAGCTCAGGAGGCCACAGAGAAAGAAAGACAGAAGTGGGGGGAGACGGGGAGTCAGAGAGAGAGAGAGAGAGAGACAGAGAGACAGAGAGAGAGAGAGAGAGAGAGAGAGAGAGAGAGGAGAGAGAGAGAGAGAGAGAAGGGAGAGAGAAGGGAGAGAGAAGGGAGAGAGAAGGGGGGGGCAGGCAGAGAGATTTGCAATTGTTTGGAGGGAGTTTGCCAAGACAAGCTGGATGGAAAAAGGGGAGGGAAACTAAATATTCAGTAACTCTTAAAATACCACTACTTAATTAATCATACGGCAAACATCTACCACTGTATATGCCAGGCTCTGTGCAAAGCCTGGGGATGCCGAGAATAACACGGTATTGTCTGGTTCCTCCCCCTCAGTCTAGAGCGGGAGACCACACCTAGGAGTCTAAGCAAATGGCAGTTATGGGGAGAGCCTGGGTGGGTGAGAGGCCCCCATGGGATCCTGCCTGGGGCGGGGGAGGAGGGGAGCATGAGTAGGGTTCCTCAGGCAAAGGAAGCCAAGAGGCTCTTCCAGATTATTCGGAGAGAGCCCTGGATCCACGGACTGGTCAACAGTGGCCTCCCTCCCCTTCAGGCAGCCTGCTGTCTCCGATACAACACTGGCTTTAGGGGTTGAATTCCTAGGTTGGAATTCAAGCTCTGCCACTCATTGCCTGTGTAGCCCTGAGCAAGTCACTTAAACTTACCGATCCAGGATTCCTTATTTATGAAATGGGGAGGCTAAAGCTAATATGTAAAGCACCTAGGAGAATACCAGGAATGTGGCAGGTGTTCAGTAAGTGAGAGTTGTTGCTATTGACAATGAGACTCAGAGACCAGGACCACAGATGCCAAATGGCCAAGAGTCCTGTGGCGGAGTCTAGGCAACTTCCCACAGCACCTCTGTCTCTGGTGTACCCAGAGTCTCCTGGACCCCTGCTCTCCACAGGAACTCTGCCACAGGTCAGAGGGTACCTGGAGATGTACCCCATCTCCCCGCATAGTGCAAGGCTGCCTGTAGGGCACCCAAAGGGGCTCCTGCACTCATCTTCCAGAGTCCACCTCTGTACCCTGTACAAGGCAACACGACAGACTCCTACGGAGACCACGGTGCTCTGTGGTTCTGCTGCATGTCTTCGGTAGGGATTCCCTGCTGCAAATTCATGGGCGACCCAAAAGTCACATCCAGACAACCCAAATAAGCAGCCAGGGAGAATTTTTTTAAGCCTCATTTTACCACTGAGGAAACTGTAGGGGTGTGAATCCCTCTCCCCAAATCTCAGGGTAAGCTAAAGGGAGCGTCACTGATAGAAATCCTCGAGTTGGGGGCTTGAGCCCACTGAGCCATGCAACCACCTCATTTCCCCGGTCCCCATTTAATCTCCTCCACACAATCCTGCAGCATCCCTCAAAGTGTCACAGTCTCTCTTCAGATCTCATTTCAGGCAATTTTACAGTACTGAGCACCACCAATTAATAAGGGAGATAAATCAACCTGCGCAGCAGATGAGGGAAAACAACGGGGCTGCAGCCAGAGCACACAAAGCCAGCCTCCTCTTCCTGGATTACTGAGACACGAAACAGCCACAGGGGTCTATAGCATAAGCTATTCCCAGGAGAAGGCAATGGCAGGCAGACCCTGAAGGTCAACTGTATGATCACTACGGCAAGAACAACTCTGAAACCTCTGCTGGGGGTTAAAAAACAGTTAAACATTCTTAAGAGAAAATATTACACCTGCAGCTTCAAGCATGCCTAAGATCCTGTTAAGTAAGGCATAGAATTCCTTCAGCAACAGCAGAGCGTGGCCCGAGCCTGAGCTGTACTCTTGGGCTTTGCTTGCTGAGCCTCCCGGATGGGGAAAATGATACCCGGGAAGGAGATTGACTAAAAGGCCAGTGGTCCAGATGTGGTGACCTTTGCAAGCACCTCAGTTGTGCTTGGCACTAAGGAGATGCTCACCAATTACTCACATAGCTCCAAACAAGGTTCACACTTTGGAGGGATGGCCTTTGAACAAAGAGGGAGGCAAATGCAATGATTAAAAGCAAAGGTTTTGTGGCCAGAAAGACCTTAATTCAAATCCTAACCTTGTCCCTTACAGCACTGTGGCTTTGGGAAAGGAATGTCACCTTTCTAAGCCTCAGTTTCCTTATATGCAAAATTCATCGTTTCCTTGTATAACTTTCAAACCCAAGTGCTGTTTTGTCCTCTAGGACTCTGGTGTACCATGCCAAGTCTGTCAACTGCATGAAAAATCACAGCGTGGGGAAGTCCTTCCAAATGCCCCAACACTGCCCATTCCCCAGGCTGACCACCTGCCCTGCTCTGGACAGGCAGCACCAACTGTTAGTGCTGATTTACAGGACAATGTATATCCAAATCTGATTAAATCCTGAGTTAAAACACTCACCAAAATAAATATAATTCATTGCTTATCGCTGACTTGGAATTTTGTTATCTTGATGAAAATAAGACTACAATTCCTGGAGCTTCATCTCCTAATATAATTTTGGTGAAGCTCCAATTGGAACAAAATTCATGCAATGTATGATAGCAGATTTTCTCCAAAGAATTGGGAGGGTCCAAAGCCCTGTAGCTCTGTCCTCCCTGTGCTTCCCCTTGGGAAGATTTCATCTAGTCCTTTAGGCCTGGACATTCTTCTGTGCCTGCCATCAGCAACAACAGCTACCCGCCTCTCTCAAATGCTTATACGTGCATCGTGGCTTAGCCCAGGCTTAGCTCTGAAGCATAGTGAGGAGGGACACCTTGAGGCTTTCTTCCCTCTGGAAGAGGTCCATGCAGAAGAGGGGGCCCCTCAGCAAGACAACTGCAGGAGCTGCTCAGCCTGCTGAGTTTGTACACATGAGGGGCCTTGGGCAAGAACCCCACTCCTAACTGAAACACTATCACATACTGATGCCTGTTGTCATGACTCAGAGACAAAGAGTTCAGAGTCCCTGCCCTGCGTGGATGAGCTATACCCACGAGTCATTCTGTTAACTCTGCCCTTCGAGTGATGAATAAGAACACTGACTTACTGGAGCTTGGGCACCTCAAAGATCAGCCAGTCTGACTGCACAGATGAAGAGCTGAAGGCACAGAGAGGGCAAGCATCTTGCCCAAGATATTCACTGGTAGCAGAGCCAGGTCTAGGATAAGGCCTCTCGGCTCCTAGGGCACCACTCCCCTTATTGCGTGGACTGCATTCATAGTCACCACCAAACAGATTATGTGTGCTTTCACCAGAGTTACTTAGAGTTCACACTTTCCAAACCCACACAGAGATGACCTTGCTCCCGAGGCCTGGAGGACAGAGAGCAGTCATTGGACCACTAATAATCTAAATTTCCTCATTGGCAAAGTGAGAGGGCTACAACTGATGATTCTGCACAAACCCAACTCTGGCATTGAAAGCTTCTATTTGACTTGAACTGGCTTAGGAGAGGCAGCCTTGGGAAAATACATTTACATGCAAAGTAACCTTGGATAGAAACAATGTCTCACTGCAACTCTGGGCTGTCACAGCTGTCAATATAAAGGTTACACTGAAAGTGGGGACACTTCTCCACAGGCCAGTGTGAGGGCTGCCTTATATGCTGTGTTTATTTCAATCAGATCTTACATTTCAGTAACAGAAATCATGGCTAGGCTGCCCTTTAAAAGAGACAAAGGATATTAAAGGAAACAAAAAGAAAATCCCAAATGGACGATGAGATAAGCAGGCCTACGAGACACCTGGGCAATGTTTCTAAAGGATCTTTCACATCATCACTGACAGGAAAAGAAGCCCCTGCATTTTATTAGGATAACAGCAAGTTCCCAATGTAGGACCACATGCAGCCCTCAGGGATGCTTCCAGTCCTCCCTGCTCCCAAAGCACATGGTAAAAGTCTCCATGGCACTTGGCACATTGCATTACAATGGCTTTTTAGGTTTCTCTCCCCTCTACTTCATTGTAAGCTTCTTGAGTACAGGGACTATGTCCTACTCATCTTTAGATCCCAAGGGCCTGGTGCATAGTAGGTGCTCAGTAAATCTCAAGCAATCATCAGGATTTTCTAGAAGCTGTCACATATCAAAACACAACCCAAGTACTTTGTTGAAATACAACTGACCCATAGCATTGGATATAATTCCTTAACCAATTCAGTTACCATGTTCTTTCATCTACCAAAAAGGCAATTATACCTGCTCCCTCTCCCCCACCCAGAGAAGCTACTAGACTATAGTCAGACTGGGTGGCATAGCACCTGGCATCTGATAGGTATACAGTAAATATGTGATGATCTGTATAATACAGAATTGGTTAAATATCAGGGGACGAGGGGCCACATTAAGCTCAGGCAGTCACTTGTACTTAAATAAAATAGTGATAGTCGTAGTTTACCACGTATTTTCTGTTCTCCTTGCAGGCACATGGTAGAACTTCACTTCCCTGCACCTTTGAATTTAAGTGTAGCTATGTAACTTCCTTTGGCCAATGGCAAGTGAGGGAAATATACAAGGGTCATTTCCAGGCAGAAGTTTTTGTTTTTGTTTTTGTTTTTCAGATAAGATCTTGCTCTGTTGCCCAGGCTGGAGTGCAGTGGAATCGTCATAGCTCACTGTAACCTCAAACTTCTGGGCTCAAGCAATCCTCTGCCTCAGGCTTCCCAGTAGCTGGGACTACAGGCATGTGCCACCATGCCCAGCTAATTTTTCTGTTTTTTGTAGTGAAGGGGTCTTGCCATGTTGCTCAGGCTGGTCTTGAGGTACTGGCCTCAAGTGATCCTCCCACATCGGCCCACCGAAGTGCTGGGATTACAGGCATTAGCCACTGCACCAGGACAGGCAGAAGCTTTAAGAGACAGTGTGTTCTCTTTCTCCTTGCCATGAAGATTGGCAATGCTCTAAACGGTAGTTCCTCTGGCACCCTGGGGCCCAGAGTAAAAATGATATACAATACAACCTTCCACTGACTTGCAATGGACAAATAGTGATGGTGTGTTTTTTTTTTTGTTTTCTGGAGCTGTTTGTTATGCAGCATAACCTATCCTATCCTGACTGATACAAAAACTTGCCCAGGTACCTGGATTAAAATACATGAAATTATTTTCTGTTATAGGGCACAGATACAGTCAGATTCTGACTTGGGGTTGGGGCCTATGCTTTAAGTTGCTAGGGGAGTAAGTGCAGAGAAAGGTTCCCTATTTTGGCTTTTCTCTTTGGCCTGTCATTCTTGCTTTCATATTATTAGCTATCTTTTCATCCATACTTTGAACAACCATTAAATCTACAAATTACCTTTAAACAACTGTTGAAAAGGCACTACTTATAGAAAATGTACTTTGGGGGCATGATTATCCTCTCCACCCTCCCCCCACCAACTCAACTGTGCTTCAATTATATAGTGCAATAAAGTTATGGAACAAAGTTACGATGTTGGGCAACATTAGGGAGTGGGGGGTTCTCACGGGGCCACCATATTGCTTTTTTCTTTTTAATGTGAAAACACTGCATGCATGAGAAATGGTACTCTGCAGACTATTCCTTCTCTTCTCTTTACAACCCCCTAGGAGAATTCCTTTGTGGTTTAAGGTACAGATGGTTTGCTTCCTGTCAGCACCACCCCCCTGTGCAGCACAGGTGGCCCCTGCCCACTGATCCCACAAGAAGCAGTTCTTCTTAAAGAGGAAGGCAGTGGTACCAGCAAAAAAGAGGCCCTTGGGAAAGGCCAATGCAGTAATTATTACCCTGTTACTACGGAAATAGAGATTTGCCTCTAAGGCTCCTTTTATGAGCCCTAAAATGAAAGTGACTTTCACGCTCTCCTACTTTGTTTCTCCTTGCTATACACAAGCAGGAGGAAAAAGAGGAAAGGGGATAGAAAGGAAACACAGTAAAGACCACTGATGTTGGGCACTGTGCTGGAGGCATCTCCTCATCCCAAGAGAATGGGTATAACCCTTGAATGCAGGACTGAAAAAATGCTCAGGGACATAATCGGTACAACAGGGAGTTCTAAGGCAGTCAAAGGGATAAGGCAAAGAAAATGAGAGAGGAAGAGAGAGGAAGGGCTGGGAGAGAGAGATGGAGAGATGGAGAGAGAGAGAGAGAGAGAGAGAGAGAGAGATATCAACTGACTGACTCCCGCAAGAGAAGATGAAGACAAAATAGTGTGGGAGAAGTCAGGAAGAAAGGGGAGGAAAGCAAGGCCATTTTTACTTGGGCCAGTAGGGAGCTCAATGCTGAAATTACTAAAAAAAAATGCAATCATGTAGGATGTTACGGTTCAGGTGCCCGTGTTTTCCATTTTCTCCCTTTTCTGCATATCATACTCTAACTTACATTTCCCCTGTTCCTAATGTTATGTTCCTTTAATTTATAATTGTTCTTATATTATATGTAGCTATTATTAGCTATTATAGAAAGAAGAGGGCTTATGAGTTAATTAAATATAAAGAAAAGTGAGTTGCAGAGGGGGAGAGCCCAGATTACCCTAAAAGGCTTGCAGGACCTAAGAATAATTAGAGTATTTATCTTGGGTACTTTACAAAACACTTATTGCCCTCATTCACCTCGTTTGATCCTCACAATAGTCCTGTGAGACAGATATGAATACTGTCCTCATTTTAGAGACAAAAACCTGAAACTCAAGGGAGTTATTAAGTGCTATGCCTAAAAGAGGGAGGACTGGAACCGGGGCATCTTTACTGCAAACTCCATGTCTCCTGTTTGCTCTACAGCTGACTTTGCAATGTAACTGAGATGGTCCACTCAGTGCTGTCCAAGAGAGCGTTCTGCAATGCTGGAAGTGTTCTATGTCTGCACTGTCCAGTAGGGTAGCCACGAGCCACATGGGACTTTTGGGCACTTGAAATGTGGCTAGTTTGACTAAGAAACCGAACTTTTAATTTTTATTAATTTTAAATTTAAATAGCCATGTTTCACTGGTGGCTATTATATTGGGCAACACAGGTGTATGTTCTCTCATGGCCACCACATGGATGTAGGGGAAACGAGGTACAAATACTGGCAGCTAGGGATGGTATGAAGTGAGATTAGTGGTCAAAGAGTGGGGATCCCCCTTGCTTCACTTGGTGATGGTGAGAAGATCAGAATCAGGCACAGAGGGGAGAGTGAGGTTTTTTGGGCCCTCCTTGAACCATGGTCCAGCCTCTGGAGGCCCTGCAGGCCCCCAAGCTCTGGGTGGAGAACCTCTAGCAATTGCCTCAGGGGTTATACATTGGATAGCCAAGACCAGGAAAGAGAATATTTTTGGATGACTGCAGAATCTGTGCAGATTCTAGTGGCCCTGGCTTTCCTAGGTCGCTAAAGGCAAGCACCAGCCCTGGCCTGGGATCTTGAAATTGTGGACTCTTCCCCCAACTAACAACTCAAAGTTGCAGTAGGTCTGAATTCACAAATAGGCATCCCTCCTCTGAACTTGCAAGGAGGCCAAGGAGCAAACTGGCCCAGATTTGTATAAGAAAGCACCTTTTCCTTGAGGTCTGAGATCATAGAAGAGAAAAGGGGCGAGGGCAAACCCACCTGCAGTGTCCATGTGCAAAACACGTGGGATGGGGAGACGAGTCCAGAATGTTCCCTTTTTTCTCTTAAAGCAAATTGTTTTGTATTGTCCCTCAAGGATTTAGTTCACCTTTCCAGCTGTTTGGGTATTGCTTGTATGTTTAGCAACTAAGGGCTCATTTAAAGAGATGACACCAAGGTAAGGGCTCAGAATTAGGGAGTGGAAGAATCTTTACAAGGAGCGCTCCCTTAGGAGGCCATATGTTACATGGTTGGAGGATTTGGGGAGGGTCAGACAGGCCTGGGTTTGAATCCCAGCTTGGACACTTGTTAGCTATGTAATAAGCTCAGAGAGGCAAGTTTACTGACCCTCCCTGAGAACTCCTGCTTTGAGTCTATGAAGCTAGGATAATATCTTCTCTCACAGGGTCAGTTATAAATTAGATAATATTTGTAAGGTGCTTGGCACGGTTCCTGGCATATAGCAATCCATCAGGACATGGCAATTACTATTGTTATTACTTTCCAAGTTTGTATTAGTTATCTATTGCTGCCACAACAAATTACTATAAACTTGGCAGTTAAAACAACAAAAAATGTATTATCTCATAGTTCTATGAGTCAGAACTCACAGACATGAGTCAGACACGAGTCTTGCAGGCTAAAGTTGTGGGTGCCGGCAGGGCTACGTGCATTTCTGGAGGCTCTAGGGCAGCATCTGTTCCTTGGCCCTTCCCCTTTGTAGAGCCCACCGGCGTTCTCTGGCTGTAGCCTTCTTCCTCCACCTCCAAAGCCAGCGATGGCAGGGCGAGTCCTTCTCATACCGCATCACTCTGACCTCTTCTTCTGCCTTCCTTCCCCTTCTCCTTTTAAGGACCTTGTGATTACCCTGGGCCCATCTGAATAAGCCAGGGTAAGCGCCCTATCTAAATGTCAGCTGATAAGCACCCTTATTTCCCCCTTACCATCTAACCACAGGTTCTGAGATTAGGACATGGACGTCTTTGGGGAGCTTGGAAGGGAGGGTAAGGGAAGCTGTCTCTTCTCATTCTTCCACCTTCTCTTCCATGGCTCTCTCAGCAGGGTCTATGCCTAAGAAACAACTGGCCTGGGGACTTACCACCTGGAAAGGGATCCCCACCAATTCCATCTGCTGGCTGAGGACCTCCGGCCTGGATTACACTTTTCCCTCCAGGTCGGGCCTGAATCTGTGAATGCACTGCTTAGTGCCAGGAGGGCTGCTTTGTTCCACGTGAATCACAAAGCCAAGCAAAGCCAAGTGGTGCCCTGGGCTCTTGGAGCCCTTGTGACACTCCCAGTGAGGAAGGACGGCTTGGCTTGGCAGGCTGCACAAATACCAGGTTGCATAGTTACATCCTCACACCGTGGGACTCCCCCCAGAATGGCTTCCCAATTCAAGCTGAAACTGGGGCAGCTCTGAATACCAAGGCCAGGGCCCCAAATACAGACCAAGAAGTCTGTACAGCGACTCTGAATCCTTAACCGAAAGAGCAATCTCTACACCTAAAACATTTATAATTTAGAGGATAATAAAAAACTTTTAATAAGAAGGGGGAAAAAAAAAAGGTCTCTCCTTTCTGCTTGGTTTCTTGGCACAAAGTTGGAGGGAAATTTTCATTGTGTTCAAGTCTCAGGCTGACTCTTTACTTCACAGCATTGTTTTTTTGCCTTTGGAAGGTTTGAAGTAATTTGGCTTTCTTGCCTAAATTAAGAAAAGCCACTGAAGTTTAGTAAGTGTCCCAGTGGCGTAGAAAAAAGCTACCAGGTAGTTCCAAAGTCCTCCTTCTGATCTGATGTGCACACGAGGCTTGAGTTCTGTCCTCCTGGTGGTCTCAGTGACATGTGTGTGGCCCTGCGATGCCCTTTAGGAGAAGCAGCAAACTGCCCCAGCCCACTGTATACTAAAGCACAGGTTGATAAAGGAGGGGACCATGAGCACAGGGAGGCTTTGGAGCCACCAAGAAAGGGACTCAGAAGTGGAAACTTTCCCAGAGCTGAGCTTTACGCTTTCAAAGCACTCATCTCGCTGGAGTTCAGGAACTTTTGGTGGGTTCTGAGGGGACAGCAGCACACGTAGGAGCTGGCAGTAGTCCAGCAAGCCAGCTGACTGTCTATTGGCCCAGTCTGTTGGTCCTCCTTGTCATATTTCTTCTTCCTCCCAGGCTGTGAGTTTGGAGACCTCCAGGCCAAAACTCCCTTTATCTGTCTGTTATCTGGGGCCTATGACGCGTAATAAGCCACCTCCATTTGTCCCTTTTGATCCTCCCTTGTCAGCCGACTGGCTCTAGTTTGCTGGAAGTAGCCACCCGATCACTATCAGGAAAAACCTGGAGCCCAGGGGTGGCAACCCTGAAGAGTGACAGGAGATCAAGGGCACGCTCGGCATTTTGAATTTACTATCTTCATTTCTTATTTCTCAGAAGCCGGCTGGTGACATACCAGACTCACAAACTGACATGGTCTCTATCTCCCAGGCTCCGAAGGTACACATTCCTATCAGTTACTTTTAATAACCCTGAAGATACCGCAGCCACATCCTGTTGCAAACAGCCAAGCTCTGCCTGGTAGGCCAGTGTCCTTTAAGGTCTTGCCCTCGAATAGCTGTTCTCCCGAGCTGCACTGCTGAGGTTATTGATTTTATTATTCTTACAGGGATCTGCCTTTCTCATGCTAGTCTTCCCTTTGCTGAGGTTTTATCAGATCTCATCTCTCAGTACTTCAGTACTTTTCCTATTTCCTTCATAGAACGCATGTGGTTTATTGCTTATGCGTGAATTCATAAGGACTGGGTTGTCTTTTTATACAAAGCTTCCTGGAAATACCTTAGCTCTGAGACCTTTGATTGTCAACTTAAAAAGGAAGAATTTGGTCACTTATCTAATTTAAATTGTTTAAAGAACATATTTCCAATTCCAGGGACAAGAACAGTATTACCCAAATTGCAGCCAATTTCCATACTACCTTTCTTTCAGACACAACAACACACCATCTGTGATTTTCTTCCTTGATATTTCACATTATATTGTCTCAAGCCTACACTATCCTTACCTTAAGCAATATTTATAAAATCATAGGTTTAACTGTACTACTTGTAAGTTTTTTTAAAATACTAAAATTAAAACGTAATTGTTAAAAAGAAGTATTTTCCTATCTACCATCTAAAATTATTTCCTATATTACTCATGTTAGCCTCCCACTTTGAGAAATAGTCATCTAGAATACAGTTTTTGCAACTACATGTAACTATATTTGAGATTTTTATGAAAAATTTTACAGAAACAAATCCACTACTATTTTAACTTAGCCAAAGATGACGCATTACTATGTTCTGTTCACAATAACTTTGGAGAGTGAAGAAATTTAGCATATTATAGAACAATGCAAAATATCTCCCTGCCTACGGGTCAGAACTTATATAAAACAGAAAGAAATTTATAATCCTTATTAAATCCTATTTCTTTAAAAAGCCATCTGAGTTCTTTCTTGAAAACTTGGTCAGTTATCCACTCAGTCTTAAAGAAATGATCGTATCTGAGCATTCCAGTCTGGGGAGAACCTGAAGACATTGTTGTCCATTCAGTTCAGCCACATAGGCTGAACTAAAACAACCTAACAAACGCTACCCATCTTTCCAACCCCACCCCCAAATCCTCCATCTCCAAAAGCAGAAACAAGCTCAGCTGTGGTCTATAATAATTCCATTAACCCTGCAATGAAGCATTAAATTAAACTGCCTAGTGCAGATTCTTCTTTTGCTACAAAGGGGAAATGTACCTTGTAAGGCCTGTATTTTATGCTGATAGATTTACCAACCAGCTACATGTGTACAAGAGAACACAAATAAGCAAAATAATCTGGCAAATTGTGAAATCTCCAGCAGGAGTGTTATGGCAACTGATTTTTTCCCCCCAATATTATTTACTATAAAGATTTTAGTTACAGAGAGTTTAGTCTTTATTAACTATAGGGAAAAAGCTGACTTGGGCTAGAACTGTAGTGGAAAGCCTTTTGTCATCCCTAAATATATAAATCACAAGCCTGGACACTGGGAGACTCTAAGGAGGACATATGCAAGTCAGTGGTAGAGACTGGGCCAGACCCCAAGTTCCTAACAGCTAATTCAGTGTTTCCCAGCCTTCCCTGAGAGAACATGCAGATTCCTCTTCAGCAAATTCCATTTCTGGGTGTGATTTTGGTATCTGTCTCTTCAGTGTGCTGCCCTGCTTCTCTGAAGCCAGAGAACAGCAGAAGTCACTTAGCTCTTTGTAGAAAGCATGCCCTGCCAAGAGAACAGCAGGAAGCTGTCCTTGTGCTACTATTTGGCTTTCCGACACATGGGGTTTAGCACCCAAAAAGCATACACTCATTTAAACCACGCACACCTCAATTCCATGTTACGTCTCACCAACCCAGATGTGGAAAGAGGTCAAGTGTGCCAGAAAAACCCTTGAACAGCCGGATCATTAAAGGGTATTTGAAATCTGTACTGAAATCCAGAGTCATAGCACATTAGAGCTGGAAAGGATCCTAGAAATCATAAAGTCCAAATCCCTTCTCTAACAGGGCTGCTCAAGGTCATAGAATCGGTATATGTCAGAGTAAGGACTAGAACTTGGAGGCCAAATAGACCTTTTTATAGTAGTGTTTTCTGAAGCTCTTTTCTCCTCTGACAGTAGTGGGACTGATACATGATCAATCTCTATAATGTCAACTTCTCAGCATGTGGTGTATAAACCTACATCTTTAAGCCTTTCCTCCCATTACCAGGCAAACAGGAGGTTTTATGGTGAAGGGTACTCAGCCAAGGCCAAAAAAACTCCCTTCTGCACACAGATCTGTGTGTCACAAGGTGCAATACCTAGAAAGCTGGCTAATGAGAGAGGAAGTAAAGCAGACCTCTGGGGCCTGCTGAGCTGACAATGATGCAGTAGCAACAGTCAAAACAACAACAAAACCACCCAAGCCTGAACTCCCTGTGTTCTTGCCATCAGAAGCAGCACTCAAGAACCCTTAGCATCCCTTTCCCAGTGTGTCAGCTCCTAACCCCAGGCACAGCTTCCAGGCCTCCCCACCTCTCTGTGGGTTAAAGAAGCCCCCATCCACTCTCCCAGTATCACAACCCTCACTTCCCAGGCCACTCTGGAAGCACCTCTGCATCTGGCCAACCCCAAGTGAAGCAAGCTTACCTGTCAGCGTCTCCGAGGCCCAGGGAGGTATTCCGTTGCAGGGTCTCCCGCACCACAGCCATCCCATCAGGGAGCCGGTTCAGGCGACGGGTGTAGAGGCCAATTCCACCATCGGTCATGTACCTTTAAAAGGAGAAGAGGATGATGCACGTGTATGGTCAAAAGCAAGTCGCAAACAGGCTTGCCATTCATATCCAGAAGCCCTGCATGGCCATCTTGTGCTGTAAAGGGGGAAGGAACAGATGATTCCCTGAGGCTCTGTCACTGATCACAGCCCAAGGATAACTCAGCCACTGATTCAACCTAGAGGATCACCAGCTTGCTAGCAAAAAAAAAAAAAAAAAAAAAAAAAAAAACTCAGCTTAATTAACCCAAACTCATAGGAATCTATAAAGCAGAAGGGAACTAGTGAATAAAATTAACTGTCAGATGTATTCATGACATTCTTTTTAATGTCAGCAATTACACAAGCAGGTGTTTTACCTGTGTAAATGGAACTGACAAGTCATTAGCTGAGCTGCTGAGCTGACAAAGTATCATAGGCAAAAATATAACAGAAGAGTACAGCAGAGAAAGCAGGCAAGCATTTAAGAGAGGAGGAAAGGACAGAGGACAAAAGAGCCACCTTTGCCATCACGGGGCAAGTTGCTGCTCTGGGTTGTAGGTTTTTCCATAAACTATGGAAATATCACAGCGTGTGATATATGGTAATATCACAAGGCAGACATGAGAATTAGCAAGACATGGAATATGGAAGTGCTCTGCAATTTGTATAAGACTATATAAATAGAAGACATTATGGTTGTTGTGATCTTGAAGTATCGGCAACGGTGAATTTCACCTTCACCTTTGATACTGATGTCTTAGGAGGGTTGTCACAAAACTCTGTGAACAACACTAATGCTAATTTACTCTTTTCCAGATCTCTTGGTGATGCTACAAAGCTGTCATCTGATGAAATTCATGTTGTCTAGGGGAAGGAGGATCCTTGGAACACGCTGTATAGATGGCTGACAGTCTACCAACCAGGTAAGTTTCTGAAAGCTTAGCCACTAGTAGGAGTTCAGGTCCAAAGCAGTCGTACCTCATATCCATGTTGGTTCATTTACAGCACCCCATAAAGGAGACTGGTTGTGTCATTTCCCTCATATTCAGAGGAGAATAGGATGGCAAAGCAAAACTTGGGCAGAGCCAAAAACCAAACTTAGACTCTTCACTCCCTGTATGAATCCCATCAGATCACCCTGCAAGGTATCTGAAAATACAAGCATTTTACTTTTCAAGTCAAATAATTGGTAGTAAGAAGACCAATGAGTCATTATTTTCTTGAAACAGAGTCAGCTGAGCAAAATCACTGCATTTTACTGCACTTGGCATTTTTGCTTTTGCATATATGGGGTTGATCCTGAGGGTTCCCGATCCTTGAATTTCTTCCTCCTCTAGCTGGGGATCTTTTTGAGGTATATTGTTAGAGGAACAAAATTATGAGATGCTGTGGAGGTTTCCCAGGACCAGTAAGTTCAAGTAAGGAGCAGAGAAGAAAGTTCCCACTGAAGTCCTCTCGTGTGAGAAGCACCTTCCACTACAGGTCATAGGAATCTTCCCTCAGCACAGCTCCTAGGATGTCACGTCTGAACTGAATGCCTCTGATGTCCCCTTCTCCTCCCTTTATGACATTAATGATCACAGATGACGCAAGGCCAACACAGCGAAAAATCTGTTGGAGTGAGTCAGACCAAGTGTTTGTGGCCATGCTGCAACACAACAGCAGAGTAGACTGAATTTTTCACTCACCTGTATCATTTTAAAAATGAAAAACCACTCTGTGAATACGCTACAAACCACTGAATTGTACAATTTAAAATGGTGAATTTTATGATATATGAATTATATCTCAACAAAAAATAAAATTAAAAAAACAATGATTGCAGCTATAGCTAAATAATTATTTGTTTAATTGCCTTTTAATGCTTGCCTCTCACACTAGATAGTAGGCTCTTTGGAGGGAGAGATTATTCTTATTTTGTTCAAATCTATATTCTATGTGCCTAGTGCTTATTAAATACCGTTTTTGTTGAATGAATGAACACATGAATGAATGAAGCCCAAAGACACAGCCATAGGGCAGGGCTTAGCAAAAACTTTTTGCAAGGACACTAATTACAGGTTTTCTTTCTTCTTAAATGTTAGCAAACTTGACTTCTAAGACATATGGCAAGGAAAATTAAGCTGTGTATCTGCTAGTCAATCCATCATCCATCTATCTGTCCATCTGTCCATCCATCCACACACCTGTCCAACAGATGTAGTGACTCAGGGTGGAGCTAGGATGGGCTATGTACATCCATCCTACAAGTGGCACAAGGAGGAAAAAAAAATACCTACAACAAAATGCTGTAACTTTGCCAGAGGCTGGACTTTCCAGATCAAATTTCCTTTCAAGGAGAATTCAGTGGAAGCTCTTCAAAATACAATCTATTGCACCATTAAGCAAGACAGTTAATTTTGATTTTAGCAAAGTCTGCCCAGCCAGTTAGATAAACAAAATTCTTTCAACTGGGGAGATCTTGTCAAAGGACAAACAAACCAATTTTAGCATTCATTTCCCTGCTGGATTTTTATTGCTGGTGAAATAACATGCACGGTTGGGCAATTACATGCACCCAGGCATGTAGACAAGGCCCACACATACGTACCCCCAGCTTTCTGCTATGGCCAGAGAGCAGAGCCTGGTGAGCATTCCAGGGATGGAATGCTGAGACATGCTGCAGCCCCCAACCCAGCAACACCTGGGTGCAATGTGGTTTTGTTGAAAAATAACAACCAACGAAGGTGGGAGGGCCCTGGAGAGATGGGACTGAATGTGTGAACTTGGCTTGTCAACTGCTGCTGGGAATTCCTTGTTTAGGCACATAGGAGGGGAAAGGAAAGGATAAATCAGGATCCTTTACCTTCTCAAATACACTAAGAAATGAAAGTCAGGGAGCTGAATGCAACTAGTCTGACAATTATCCAGTTTTGGCTGCAAGTCTATTTCATTCACTGTGTGCAGGCGGAGGGAGGGAAGGAAGAGTGGTAAGGAAAATGCAAAATTTACCTCTTCTCCCAGAAGTTTGTAAACATGTATTCAATCATTTTTTTAAAAAAATAATATTCATGCCAGGCACAGTGGCTCACGCTGGAAATCCCAACACTTTGGGAGGCCAAGGCAGGAGGATCACTTGAGCCCAGGAGTTCAATACCACCCTGGGCAACATAGCAAGATCCCATCTCTACAAAAAATAAAAAAACTAGCCAGGCAGTGGTGTGCACCTGTAGTACCAGCTGCTCGAGAGGCTGTGGCAGCAGGATCACTTGAGCCCAGGAGTTTGAGGCTGCTGTAAGCTACGATGACACTACTGCACTCCAGCAGGGGTGACAGAATGAGACTCTGTCTCTAAAAATGAAAAAGAATAAAAAATAAAAATGATAAAAATATTGTTTAAAATAAATTTTGTTGTATGCCTCTTCCTGGGAGACAGCACAGCACTGGAAACAGAGTTGTCATTGGAACCAGCCTCACACTCAAGAATCTAATTTAAAATTTTTCTTTCTAAATTATTACCCATCAATTACAGTAGTTTGATTTACAAAAAAGCTTCATTATGTTTTTAAATAACTCTTCTAGTCTCAATGAAAAATATGTGTTTTTGTTGGAACCAAATTTGTATAGGAATTGGCTTCTGATAATATAAACTGCCTTAACAAAGTTAATCCCTTAAGAAGGCACAATTTACAGATGAAGCAGTCATTGGTGTGCTCATGTGAAACACTGGCCTTTGCCCAGCAGTGTTAAAAAGGCTTGTGTTCCTGAAGGCTCAGGGAAGCAGGGCAGTGCTGGCCTCATCCAATTTTTTGGAGTTTATAAGGGGCTCACACTGGGTGGAGAAGAAATGACTTGCTTGAGGTCACAAGCAAAGGAACCGGCTCATCCAGGGACTGAATCCCAGAGCACCAGTGCCACACTTTCCTTCTCCTTGGGGAAGTAAATAATTAGTGCTAAAGCCTAATGAGGGGCTGGTAACATCCTAATGTTTGCTGAGTGGGTTCCTGCCTAAGTTGCCAAGCTACTACTGAACAACTCCCACGTTATCCTCCTGAGTTCTGCAGCAACGGGTGGAGGGGGCTTTCTGCCTCCACCTTCCGGAGCTTCCCCAGAGACCCCTGCACAGAGAGAGTGGGAGCCTTTGCTAAAGGGACAAAGTGTCTGTGGGGTGTTCTTGCTTTTCAAGGCTGGTGCATCAGGGTTAGACCTAGAGTTCAAATACCTCCTCTGCCCCTTGCTAGCAGAGGGAACCAGTACACATCATTGTTAGTCATTGTAAGAGCTTGTTGTTAAGTACGGTTGTTAAGTGCTTCACATAAATCACAGCATTCAACCTGCAAAAGAATCTTGTCAAGTGCATTATCATCTCTATTGTTCAGATGAGGAAAATAAAACTATGGTCAAGATCACAGTGCAGGTAGGTGGGTTCAAATCCCAACTTTGTCATGTTTCAGCGTAACTTCTCTGAGATCCAGTTTTCTCACCTGCAAGATGGGTAAAACTGCAGATCAATCTCTGAGGATTGTGGTGGGTTAAATAAGACAGTGCATACATGTAAAACCCAGTGCCTGGCACAGAGGGAGCATTTCCTAATCATTAGCTGCTGCTACTGTCATCAGCTGCAATTGCCCATGTCCCAGGGTAGTGACTCTGCATGGTCTCCTCCAGTTTTCAGTACCACAAATACAAATGTTCCAGGCTCGTGCCAGGCTGGGGTTACGGAGATGGCAAGACCTAGTTCCTGCCCTGGTGAAGCTGAAAATCTGAGGGACAAAGACATGCAAATAACTCTACTGTTGCATGAAGAGTAGTGTGACAGATGAATGCATGACATACTCTGAGAACACACAGGGACGCAATAACAGAGGAGTGCTATTTCAGCTGGCCCTGAAGGGTGCATAGAAGCTTGCCTGCCAAAGGAGGATCCATCTAGGCACATGGATAACATCTGTGAAAGCAGAGAGAGATGGAGGAGGAGGGTATGTTAAGAGAAGGGTAAGTAGTTCATTGTTGCTGGAACAGTGGGAACAAAGCCAGGAACTGGGCTGCATGGGGCCTGGGGCACAGACATGAAGACCTTGAAGGGGAGACATGAAGGTCTGAGCAAATGAGTAACAGTCTCTGGTTTCTATTTCAAAGTGAGCCCCAACTTATCAATACTTCCATCATTTTTACTGCACTTTTGGTGAGCATTTTCTCATCAATATTTCCTTCTACAGTTTTTTCAGAACACTCCACTTCTAATCCCATCTGAGTCATCCCAGACCTCTGGGGAATGATCAGACTTGTAGGGTAGACCTCATCATCCCTCCAGCCAAGGCAGACCTGTGAAGGCAACATGCCTATTACAAGGAACTTTCTCAAAAAAATAGGTCTGTAGCTGACACTAGCTATGAAAAAGCTTTGGAATCTAATAGGACCTGTTAGAACAAATATGCTAGATTTCGAGTCCAAAGTTTAGTAAATAGATCTCTTCCCCTTCTTTAAACGTAATGACACAACAATGTGGAACCAAGTGAAACTGGCTTTGTGAGTCACCTCTGGAAGGAGGGAAAGGGGGCTTCTCATTCCCAAAGTCTGCAGATCAACGGGGCCTGCATAAGGAACACAAACTGACTGTCACTAATCTCAAAAGAAATCATCTTCTGGCAAGAACTGGGGGAGGTGAGGGGGGACAGGATGGAAAAGAAATATGCACCACCCTGCTTCAGTCAAGTGCATTGCTAATGGAACATGACACTTAAAAAAAATATTCTCAGAAGCAAGAAATGAAAGTACAAACAGAAAAAAAAAACAAAAAACCAAATCAATCCTAGGTAATTACTTTTCTTCAAAGACATGTTAGCCTGTCCTGTAGTTTTGGGATACACTTTTGGCTTAAATGTAAACGTTGTAAAGAAAAATGGAATAAAATAATTATATGTATGTGTGTAATATGCCTTGCCAATATCAATATAAATACATGAACATATATATCAACAAAATACTTTGTTGCATAAGATTGAGAAAAATGAGGTGGGCTGCTAAAAAGCCCTTGCTGTTGAGCATGTTGCCAACACACAAATCCCCAAACAACATAAGCTTTCACGGTGCTCCTCTACTCAGTTATGATGCGGTGTGACATTCATTCTCCGAGTTTATTAGGATGTAAATTGAGTTTCTGGACAAACCTGTAAAAGGATCCCTTTAGTTTAGGGCCTCTTAGAAGTCAGATGAATCAACTTCACTCTGGGTCACAGAAGGACAAACTGACCAGCCAGTCTAACAAAGCTGCCTACAGCCTTCTGAAGAAAGCTGATTTTTATGAAAGAAAGGAAGCCACTACATTTGACATAGGGAAGAAGAGAATGCTTCTGAAATGCAAAAATACGATTGGGAAAAAATGGGTCCAATTTCTCAGTGCTAATTATAAAACTGCAGCACTACCATTTAGGCAAATACTTAAAATTCTGCAAAGGAAACATTTGGAAACCATTTTGTCCTCAAAGAGTTTTTAGACAACTGCTTAAGCAAATGTGGCATATTTCATTTATTAAACACCCTCGCCTGACATGACAAGTACAGAGTCATATCATAGTGATTGTAATATCCTACTCACAGCATCTTCTTATATATTTTAAAATCAAATAAAGGTGAGTTCCAATCAAAGAACATGGTATTGCTGCTTCTCAATTATGGGTAACCCCAAACTGACACATGATGAAACAAACCAACAGCAGCCCTTAGAGAGAAATTCCAAGGTTAGAATGTCTTTCTCAGTTTGGTTTCCCTATAATAATAGGACTTTAACTATAAATAATCCAGATCAGACAATACACACAATCAAGAAACATGAGGGTGGTGGAGAAGAGGGGTAAGAAATGATTCTAACCTTTCATTTTTATACCTTAGTGGGCAATTCTTTGTTAGCACAGATCCATACTTCTTTGGTTTTCATTCCTTTGGGACAACCCTTCCAACAACTGCTGGCAGAGGCAGAAGGGAGATGTGGGCTTAGAGAATCCAACCAGTTTCCTACCTTTCTGTTTGATGCAGAGTTGCGGCACCTTTAGCACCATTTCCCACTCTCCTTGAGACTCCTGGCTCTTCAGGACATCACCAAGTTGACATCATCTTGTTCTTTTTAGGGGGATATGGGAGTTGAATTTATATCTCAAGCAAAATCTCCCCTTATTTTACTCAAGCCTGGAGCAGCCACCTGGGACCACACCACAAGCCACCTTGGCTCGGAGCATTGGACATGACCATGGCAAATAGACATCACTACAGGGAAGTTTCTTCAGTGGCTATGAGGCACCCACCGGGAATATTCACAACTTAAGGGGCACCAGCCCCTTCCCCAGCTTTTCTGCATTTCACTTCCATCTTACTGCCAAATGAGCCAGATGAATGGGAGAATCCAGCTCAATCCTCTGGTCGTGGTGTGGCAGGAAGTCAAGTTTGCTGCAGAAGCGAGCCCACCCCGGAGGTCTGGAGCCAACTCTGGCTAGCCCAGTCAGCACAGCATGCCTCTCTCTAAGAAGCACCACAAAGAGGTTGCTAAGCTAATCAGACAAGGGCTCAGCTCCAGCGTCCCATGGGGACAGAAGCAGCAGCGGGAAAAGGCAGGCCTGCGTTAAGGAGGAGTCAAAGGGTCCCAGGGGCCCCCTAGAAGCCTCACTGGGGGAAACTGGTGCCACACACTTTAGCCTTTCTATATCCTAAAGCCAGGAGCCAAAGAGCCACTTGGGAGAGAACAGAAGGCACACGCAGGGGTCATCGTCTGCCGCAAAACTGCACATGAGTGTAACCCTCTACCTCCTGCTGCAAGTATGGCTGCTTCAGCATCACTCGGCAGCTTTCTCAAAATGCAGTATCCCAGACCTCTGAAATCAGACTCTGCATTTCAATAAACTTCCCAGGTGATTTTTGTGCACGTTAAAGAATAAGATGCACTGGTAGCAGGGAGGAGTCTCTGGAGAGGGGAGCACAGATGATCCACAGGAGTGAAAACTCAAGTGCTTCTTTTTATATTTATTTCTTATCACATCCTTTTAATTCCTATGTTTTATGTGTGTTTTACAGTATATGCAATATTTCGATAATATGACGTATATATTTTAAAAATAAATACAACCAAAACCAGTTTAGAGACCACTATCTAAAGCACAAATTCCTAAATTTTCCTAACTTATGGATGCCTTTGAGAAACTCGTGAAAGCTATGGACCTATCATCTCACATATGTACACAATTCACATCCAGCTTGAGTTGGCTTACAGACCTTCAGGCACTAAGTTTGCAGTCTGTCTGCCAAAACAGGGCAGAAGCGGATCCTAGCTGAGTGGGTCCTTTCAACATATTCTGCAATGGTTTCTATGTTGCAAGACTTGTTTGTTTGCTATAAACTGATTCAACAGTGGCTCATGGCATTGCTATCATCCACATCACCCTGAATTTTAGCACACAGATTCAATCTCGCCATTGCTTGGCTCTTGCTCTCACAAATTCCTAGCAGAGGAGAGATTGATGAAGTGGGAAAATTTTTGCGTGGTGGTAAAACACGCTACCAAGGTCTGTGCATCTTTTGAAAAACACGATGTGACTTTCCACAAGTTTAACAAAATTCCATCTAATACTAATTTCCAGAGCATTTTGATTTAGTCTACCTAAGGATCTATATGCATATAAATTTCATAAACATTTTAATTTTTAAAAAGCCATAATTGTGCTAATAAAATACACACTTACACACAGCCAAGAATTACAACAATAGCCTACTTATCACCCCTAGTTAAATAAATAGACATACATAAAAGTTACATTATAATCTATGACTAAACTTGTTTAAAATGGGAACAGGCAGGGCACCCTTCTGAGGAAAGGCTATAATCTTCGGAAGAATGACAGCCCCCACACCTGAAATTTGGTCTTGCCTGAGTTCTCTTTATTGTGGTTCAACTGTCAGTGGGGAATTGCAGCAAATATTTCTAGCATTAGCAGGAAGCTTTTTGGGCACCTTCTGAAAGATGAAACACATCCTAACACACAGGAAACAGTTCTCGAGACAAAGCCCCTTTAAGCTCTTTCTTGGATCAACAGATGGTAAAAGGAGATGGACTGATATCCAGGAATTCTCAAACCTCAGAACACACCCGAATCATCTGCATAACTGGGGAAAATGCACATTCCAGGGCCCTGGCTTCACAGATGCAGATGTCTTTAGCGGAACCCAAATCTTGCATTTTTTAAAAACAGACTTTATTTTTTTGAGGTTTACAAAAAATTGTACAGAAATTAGAGTTCCCTTATACCTCCTCTTTCCCCCAACAGTTAGCTCTATTATTAACATGTTAATTAGTTAGTGTGGTACATTGTTGCAATTGAGGAATAAATATTAACACATTATTATTAACTAAAGTCCTATGTAAACCCTAATGTAATAATGTATAGTTTACATTAGGGTTCACTCTGTTGTACAGCTCTATGGGTTTTGACAAATGTAGAATATCACTTATTCACCATTACAGTATCTTACATCAGAATTCTACTACCTAAAAATGCCCCATGCTCCACCTATTCATCCTTTCCCCCCAAACCAGAATTTGTTTTTGTTTTTTTTATCTTTTTTAGAGACAGGGCCTTTCTCTGTTGTCCAGGCTGGAGTACAGTGGTACAATCATAGCTTATTACAGCCTCTAACTCCTGGGCTCAAGAGATCCCCCTACCTCCGCCTCCCAAGTAGCTAGGACTATACAGGTATGTGCCACCACACCCAGCTGATTAAAAAAATATATATTTTTTTTATAGAGAAAGGGTTTTGCTATGTTGCCCAGGCTGGTCTCAAACTCCTTGTCTCAAATAATCCTCCTGCCTCAGCCTCCCAAAGTGATGGGATTATAGGCATGAGCCACCACGTCTGGCCCAAACTTGCATTTTTTAATAGACATGAAAGTAATTCTCTTGTAGGTAGTCAGGCTGAAACTGTCAGAAATGCTGCCTTAAAACTTGAGACCTGGGTAGAGGAACAGTGGGCTAGATTGGCCTCAGTTTCCCTAAGAACTAGTTGCCATAGTGTGAACTACCGTATAATGATATTTTAAATTTCATATCCTCATAACAGCTAGTCTTGGCTCCCCCTACTTTAAGGTTGAAGCTGATCCCTGACGTTCCCTCTATCTCAGATCAGGGTTTGATAAGAGATGTTACAACTCTAAGGTTCTTCTAAAATATCAATCAACTCATGGTCCTGTACTTAAAGGCCTACAGGCCTCAGAACGGTACAACTGCTGGAAACCCAGGTGGCTGGTGAGTGGCATAAGCCAGCAGTATCAGGCATGATGAACTCAGAATATTATGGAAGCACACAGGAGGCTCGGTGGGGTATTATAATCAGAGGCCCTAACCCTCGAAAAGTCTACCACATTGTCAAAAGAAACCCTTGCTCCCAAGCACTTCCGATGCACTGAAACACGCCTGCCGAGAGCGTCTGTGGGCTGCTCCGCCTTATCGCTCCTGTGATCTCTGACATGGCTCCCCAAGCCCCAAAGTGCTCTGTGACACAAGTTCACCTTCACATTAAGTCAGTGGAATTTATGTTGGCTTGGAGGATTGGGTGCTCCCTTTGGAAGATGACTAGAGCCCTTAGGGGTGGGAATCAGATATCCGGTGTCTCTTTCTTTTCTGGTTTTATGTTAGACACCTCCAGGTAATAACCATAGTTTTTATCAAGCTGGGGAAAGCTGGCACTTTGTTTAGGTTCATGCAAGTTTCACCTTGTCTTATTCAGACTGCAGTTTAAAGAAATGTTGAGGAGTACTGAGAACAGATGGAGTGAGGAGGTAACTGACTTGTAACCGGGAGACAAGCCCTTCTGCAGACAGAGACACAAAGCAGTCCTTGGAAGCATCAGCCAACCTCAGCAACTAGATTTCTGGAAGCACCTGGAGGCTGCAGAAAGGGCTGTACTAGAGCCACATGTAGACCTTTGCCCTAGAGGTGGACCATGTTTTAAGGCGGTGACATTTGTTCAACAAATATTTATGCAGCCTCTGTTGTGAGGCAGGCACTAGCCTGGGTGCTGGGGATACAAAAATCAGACTCAGTCCATGACCTAGAGGGGCCTAGCGTCTGGATGGGGCAAACAGACATGTAAATGTTTGGATGGGGCTCAGCAAGGGCCAAAGCAGGGAAAGGGACCAGAAAAGGCTTCTTAGAGGAAAGAAGCTTCAAGTGGCATCTTGAAGGTGTTTGCCAGGTAATCTTGGGTTGGGGCAAGGAAATTAGGTAGTTCACACAGACACGCACGTGGATCTAAAATGTAAAGTGCATTCAGCGTATGGTTTTGGATGCTAAATTTCTACCAGGTGATATTTTCATCAAGACAATAACCATTCTGGGTACTTACTGTGTAAACGGGATTCAACAAATGAACCACTGATATAAAGAAAGAAATATATAGGCCTCTGGCCTTCAAGAGTTAGAGGATTAAGCCAAAATTGGGTTACTACGGGATGCTCAAATTACCTGCCACTAAATCCAGCAAGAACAGTAGACGCAACAGCTGACAACAAAGAGTGCTGACCCTGTTCACTTTCTTATGTGTTCATGTGCATGGGTCACCTTCAGAAACAGTACACAGGCAGCCGAGAACACTAGCTGTCTGTGGGACTGGGCCCATCTCTGGGGAGGGGGAAGGAGTTTGAAAAAGCATATTCAATGTTATACATTTACCATTTTAAACAGACAAATAAAAAGGCCCAGTGTTTTTTATAAAGTATTTTGTAGCTAAAAGTTTGACAAAATTTTGGCCGGTGTGGAGCTGCCAGATACTAAAGATATGTGATTCTTTAAAGCCACACTTATTCTTTCCCTCCCAGTAAGCTCTCCACCCTCAATTCAGAAGGGGGCATGAGATTTAAAAAAAAAAAAAAAGTTTGGAAAACACCGAGTTAAACTATATGAGGATGAGAACCAGTCATTTTCTTCCTGGAGAGTGCACAGCTCAAACTGATTAAGATACCAGATCTCCATATTAAGAAAAACTATCCAAAAACGTACGTCCACAAAATCGGCATATGATATACGCACATGTGGGAAATAGGCTGTGGCTTGGTGGTGCAGATGGGCCCTTCCATGCCCTGAGCCAGGAAAGGTAGATCTCACAGCACCCCAAAGATGGGTCCCAAACCCATCCCCCCACTCCCTACCCCCCTAAAAAAGACAGTAGAACATGGCTGAGATTCTAAGATCTTAAAACAAAACAAAACCCTACAATGAAAAGGCATCCTGCGCAAACCAAGGGCCATGGGAAAAGAGAAAAATCAGTCCAACCTCTTTAGCTGGGCACATACCAAGTAATGCTCAGGTCTCTCTCATGGTGAACCACGGAAAAATGTTCTTTTCTGCTAAGGTCGGTAAAAGTGTGTCCTATTCAAAAAAGTGCCTGTGTAGCTTGACATGATACAAAATCCAAAAACCAGATGGTATGTTCTCAATGACTAAAACACCTGTGCTAATCTTCATGCTGGCATGTGGCGTTCCCACACCATGATGCTCTGCCTCATCTAGGATATTAATGTAGAAATATAGGATGTCTTTTAAGATTATCTTCCCCACCTCTCATTTAGGACACTAGACTGAAAAGCTTTTACCCCAAAAATCTCACTTTAAATGCAACAGAGCATTAAGAAAAACACCCATGACAGATAGTTTCATGGAACTACAGAATATTAGATCCAGGGGGGATTTCAAAGATTACATGGTCTAGTGATTTTTTTTTTAGATGGAAAATAGAGACTCAGAGCCTTTGAGGGATTTGCTCAAGGAAACGCAACTAGAAAGTAGTCACTAATGTGTTTTCATTTTAATATATTTGTGGTTTCAACAAATCCCTTTTTCTCACTGTCTTTTATGATAAAATTGAAGTTTGATTCCCTTATTTTACATTTTCTCACAACTGCTCACTTGTCTGTCTTCTGGTGCTCCACTCTCTTATCCAACAGGTTCAATAAACGTTATTATTATTATTATTATTATTATTACCTTAGGACCAGTATTTTTGCTTCAATATCCCCAGTTTCTAGAACTATGTGTGCAACTCTCAAGAAACACCTAGTGTTTCTTGGTGGTCTAAAGGAAAGAATAAATAACAACCAAGAATGAAATCCCCCCATCTTCAGTTTCACTTTCCACAATTTCAGTTATCCATGGTCAACCACGGTCTGGAAATAGGTGAGTACAGCACAGTGAGATATTTTGAGAGGGGGAGAGAGAGAGAGACCACATTCACATAACTTTTATCACAGTGATGTGATATTGTTTTAATTATATTGTTTTAATTGTTCTATTTTATTATTAGTTGTTATTAATCTCTTACTGTGCCTAATTTATAAATTAAATTTTATCATGGGTACGCATATATAGGAAAAAGCATAGTTTATATGGGGCTTGGTACCATCTGTGGTTTCAGGCATCCACGGAAGGTCCTAGAACATATCCTCTGTGGATAAGGGGGATTACCGTGCGTATATTGTATGTGTTAAGCATTTGGAGAATACAAAGAGAAATGGGATGTATCCTTGCGTCTGCTTTGAGATAAGTCAAATACTTCCAGTAGTAGGCTGTGTTACTGCAGGGGTCCGAGGAAGACTTGTAGGAAGAGGTGGGCCTTCTAGGCAGCGGAAGCTGGTAAGAGAAGGCTTGGAGGGACGCGTCAATAGGTCCCATTCAAGGGATAGCGTGGCTTCAGGAACAATGTTAGTGCCACACACTGAGGAATCCTGAACCTGAGAGGAAGAGAATTTCACTTCCCCATGGCTAAATTCACCACTGTCCATGATTTTTAAAAAAGAAATAAAAAGTGAAAGCAGTATAGTGGGGAGCTCAGTTTGAAAGGCAAAAATCTGTGTTTCTCCCTTAGAAGTTCAACATGAATGGGCCAGGACGGGTGCCACTAGTGTGTCTGCAAGAGCGACAGGGTGTAGCACAAACTGTGTTGAGGAGCACATCTCTCCCTGTAGTGAGGCGGCTGCGGGAGCTCTGGAGGGAACCTGGGCACGAGACTGAGAAGCCAAGCGGCCAAGCACCCAGGCAAACCAGCCAGCCTGCGGATAGAGCGGCCAAGGGCAGTGTGCGCTGGGAGTGGCAGGGCTCCCGGCAGTAGCTGGAGCCTCCAGTAGGAAAGGCAGGCTGAGAGGCAGCCCAAACATAGGCCAGTGACCTCCTGAGTAGGAACCAAGCTCAAGTTGGGTGCCCACAGGATACTCGAATTACCTTCTGTCAATGCACCAGGAACTGTAGTCATAACAGCTGTCTGATGCTGCACAGACAACAGAATGGGGTCCCTGACTTTTTTTCCACTCTCCGATTTGTTCAAATGCTTCCACTTTCACAAGAATGGTGGACAGATAAGCTGAAGTCGTAATTCAAACGGGGCTAGGGCAAAGCAGAACTCCTGGACTCTGCATAGTCAGAGAGCATAGTCAATATTATAACGTTTTTACATTTTAAAAGCCTGTTGTTTTCATAATACAAACAATAGGTAGTATCATTCATAACCGACTAGGCTAGCGTGCAGATGCTGAGCTTACAGTGGTCCTTGACAGCCGCAGGCCACTCTGCCTCCAAACCCCTTTGTCCTCCAAATCAAAACCTGGGGCAGGGAGGAGGTGTGCACAATTTGTGTTTTATTAGGAGGCACAGGTTAAAAAATTTTCAGAAGAAACATCTTTAGTGACTCTGCTATCACCCCCAGGCTGGTGTGACCTGCAGAAACCTGGCTTTCCAAGGAGAACCCTTTATTCCAGAAACCCAGTTCTGCTCCATCTATAATTGAGCCACAGAGATTCTTATGGGAACCTGGACACCCTGAATCTCACAACTGGAAGACCTTTTAAAGGTCATCTCTTTCTGCTTTTCACCTCATGCAGGAATCCCTTCTGTGATATTTGGGACACACGGTTTTCCAGATTCTGCTTGAATACTCCCAGAAACAGGGAGTAACAGGTAGGGCGCATATCATTGCCAAACAGCATCCAGTTTTGATGGGTCTAATTTTCCTTATGCTGATTAATGGTCACCTTGGTGTCTAGGCAATGAAAAATGTCAGTTCAACTCCAAGTTTGGTTCTGTGGAACCTACTTTTCTTATAAATATTTTCTATGCCAAGCATAACTGCTTTCTACAAACACCTCTATTATGTTTTGGGTTTTGAACCCTGTGCCTTCCTTGTCACCCTTCCCTAAACAAACCTCTGCCTGATTCTGAACCCCTTAAAACCTGGCACCGCCAAGAGCAAAACAGAGCCTTGATATTGTCTAACTAGAAGATACTCTGTTGCCTCCCACATGATGATTCTATTAATCCAGTTGAAGTTTAGGCTTTGTAGAGCTCTCCAAAACCTAGAAAAAATCCTTGGGTGTCACAGCCTAAAACCCAGTATGTGGCAGCACCAAAAGAGAAGAGGCTTGGATCTCAATTGCTGAGTCCTCAGGCCTACTGAAACTGGCTGCACTCTTTAGCGCATATGACCTTGACAAGTGACTTCTCTCTTTTCCTCCATTTCCATATCTGTAAAATGGAGATAATAACATGTTAAAGGCCTTCTAGGATTTCTATAAGAATTCAACAAGATAAAACCTGAAAAGTGCCTGCCACATGACAGGTACTCAATAAACACTAGCTACATGATAATTAACAGTAGCAGTAGCACCAGCAGTCCTACTACTACCACCCTCTCTCTTTCTTTCTTTATTCCACACATACTACTAAGCACACATAGCAGGCCTGGTATAAAAAGACACAATCCCTCTGTTCAAGGATATCCTCGCTTGGGGACTGATACTTACACAAACAGATAAGCCAAAAGGACCTGAGAGGGGCCATCTGGGAGGTGTTACCAGGTGTTAGGGAACCCAGAGGAGGGAGGCCTGGTGTCTGCCAAGGAAGGCTTTCTGGCTCCAGCAGACTCGTGAAGGACTGTGGCAGGTGGGTGGGAATTGAGCAGGGAGGGATTTAGAGAGAGAGCAGACCTATGTTTGAATTGAGCACAGAGGTTCAAGAATGTGGTATCCATATCAAGGAAAATGTCTGTGATCCAGAGTAGCAGGAAGAGGATCTGGGTGGAGGAGGGGAGAGGGCAGGATGGAGAAGATGGCAAGACATGAAGAAATGAAGCTAGGCAAGTCAGTCATTCATTAGCTCCCCAAATGCAAAAGGAGTGCCTAGGATGAGCCAGTCACTGTTTCAGGCACTAGGGACACAGTAAGACAAGGTCTGTGCCTCCACAAAGCAGACACTCCAGTGTGGGGCCATGGAGGGAGGGCCTGCAATGCCATGCTGGATGGAACAGGGGGTAGGATGTGGAAGACTGTTATTTTCCCAAGATGACCACAGGAATGTCTCCCATTACATATGCAAGATGACCTTGCCAGCCTCCCTCTGAGAGGTGGGATCTATGCTCCTTCCTCTTGAATCTGGAGGGCTTACAACGGCTTTGACCAATACAATACAGCAGAAGTGACACTCTCTGACTTCCAAGGCTAGATCGTAAAAGGTGACACAACTTCTGCTTTGCTCACTGTAACCCTTGCCCTGGAACCCTGAGCCCCACAGAAGAAGTCAGCCAATCCTGAGGCCTCTGTGTTGTGAGGAAGCCAAACCACAGGGAGAGGCCAAGGCCATCCTAACTTCCAGATCACACAGGCCAGATGTGAGGCATGTGAGTGAACAAGCTTGGGAATGACTCTATCCCTTAGCTGTCAAGTCAGCACCAGCCTTAGAGTCTTCCAAGCAGAAGCAGACACTGCAGACCAGACATGTGCCATCTCTGCTGTATCTTGTCCCCATTCCTGGTGCAGAAACCCCATGAACATAATAAAATGGTGGTTTCAAGTAGCTAAATTGTAGAGTCATTTGTTGCACAGAAATAATAACTAAAACACAGAGTTTATCCAGCAGGCAATGTGGAGCCACTTCCTCAGAATAAGCAGATAATGTCATCAAGATTTGTGCTCTAGAGAGATTTCTCTCACCAATGTGTAGAATGGATCTGTTGCAGGGGCACTGATATCACAGGCAAGGAAACCAACGAAGGAGAGATGGAATGTCAGCATCAGGGGGAGAAATACGAGCAGTGAGTCTGGAGAAAACCATAGTAAGAGATATTCAAGAGACAGAATCCATCAAATTTAGTGACTGGCAGGCATTCCAGGAACAAGGGAATGGAAGAGTCTGAGATTTTCTCTGGGTTCCAAGAGTGTGAAAAAAACCCAAAAAGGATGGTAGAAACACAGGAGGAGAAACAGGTTTGGGGGAAAGAAGAGAAGTTAGATTTTAGACATGTTGACACAGCTTTAGTGGAAGCCCTGAAGTGAGTGGTAGAGCTCACACCCTGAAGTCAGGCCGTCCAAGTTTGAGTCCCGGCTCCCTAATTCACTTCTAAGTCTCAGTGTCCTCATCAGGAAAATGGGAAGAAGAGTTGCTCTATCATAGAGACTACAGTGAGGATGGAAAGAGGTAACGTATATAAAGTAATGCACACAGTGCCTGGCATTTAAAAATGCTTAATAATAGCTGCTCTTATTAATATTACGATGATCATTATTAGCAACTATTATGTATACTTGGTTAGAGGCTAGGCGGGTTCTTTGTACCCAGAGGGCCTGGTTGCAGAGCATTAAATGAAAGCTGTTCCCGAGGAACCTTACACACCTATCTGTGAATGGTTTAGTCAACTGTGAAGTCCGTGTCAACTTCTAAAATAGCTATGCCAGCTTGCACAGGAGTGAGAAAATCCAGTCTGTGAGCTGTCCTCAAACTGTCTCCCTCCCTCGCGCTCAACTCAATGGTTGAGTGGTTTTAATTAACAGCTCCCACAGAGTAAGGCAAAAGTCACTCGATTAATAAAGCTCTAACTTGCCGTGCCTGATTCTGAGGTCTTGGGGTGGCACTGAACTTGTAATTGTGGGTTTTGTTTGGGTTTGCAGTGGGTGAGGGGCCGAGGGAGTGGAATTTCCTCAGAGAAATTCAGGTATCACGTCTACAAAGGCTGGAAGCCGTAGGTGACTGAAATGCCCACTTTCATGAGATTTAACAACAGGAAGCCTTATTGCGGTGAGGCGCTTCGGTAAATCACCATGCAAAATTGGCTCTGGATCTGCGCTTTCCTGCCTCGGACCACCTCATCAGTTTTCATTTCCAACACACACAGAACCAGTGCCCCCCCCCCACCATTCACTTTCTGCACAAGCACACGGGGAATGTTGACACAAGTGTTTCTAATGCTACAGTAAAGACCTGTGACATTTAATTGAAATTAAACACATAATAATGCTTTCGAGGCAAAGAAAAGTATCTGCCTTTGCCCCTGCCCCAGCCTCCACAGTCCCGGCACAAGCATTCTTCAACTATTTTTAACTTCCCATGCAACTCAGTCCTTTGAGCCTTACCCTCTGGACACCACCTTCAGGTCCTTTCATAACTCCTTAAAGTGGCACAGGGGGTACCCAAGGCTTCCAATGTGCAGAGGGTGCCCACGCTTCCTCTGTGGTCTTGCCTTCCGTATATTCAGGGCATGGCGCCTGGCTCCAGTGAAAAGCCATACATACTATAGAATGCTTGGGAGCCCAGGCTTTGAATTCAGCCTGGTTGAATGAATGCTTGGTTTTACCAGGTACTGTCTGTGTGACGTGGCCAAGGAACTTCACTTCTCTGGGCTTCAGTTCTCTCAACTGTCAAAAGCGGATGAAAAACAGCCTCTGTTGCAAAGAACTGACGTAGAGAGTGAAACAATGTGTGTAGAGAGCTCAACACAGTGCCTAGCACATCCTAAAGCCTCCAAAGCAGTTGGCTGTCATGAATCACAGTGCCACCACCGCAGGGCACACAGAAAGGCATGTGTTAGCAGGCACTTTTCGTCAACTCTGCTGTGGCCTTCCCCTTCTCTGCAGAGCCAACACCACATTTATACTGCCCTGGGTTTCTGACAACTTGAGTTGACTTCACCCTTTAAACTTCACTGCTCGAGTATGTGAGATTTCCAATTTCAAAACAGATGACTGGACAATTACAAGCACAAAGCTCTAGGAACAAGGATACAGACTCCAATGATGCAGCAGAGATAACCACAGACCCTGTCTCCCACTTTTCCCAAGATCGAGGAGGGAATGTGGGCTTGATTTATAGGTGGAAGGCTCTGGAGACAAACTTGGGCCTTTCCTTAGACTTGGAATCTCATTTCACTTTTGGGTCTCAAAAATCACCAGCCCTCCAGAGGTGTCCATGCCAGAGTGTCTGTCTCGCTCTGCAGTTATTTCAGGATTAAGAGGAAAAGTCAAAACCTCCATTTCTCAGGGAGATTTCTTATCAGGGACATAGGAAGGGATGCAATGATTCTTCTGAGACATGCATACAGTCTTGATTTGTGGCCACATCCCAAGAAGGACACATTAGCTTTGAGCCCTCACAGATGTTTATCCAAGCTGACACACTACTTCGATCCCGAGCTGTAGGTAAGCTGCCTTCTGCCTCAGATGACTTTTTCCCACTGATCACACTGCAAGGCCTGCTTACAGACAGTGATGGCGAATTTTATAAGTCAACCTGGCTATGCCATAATACCCAGATATTTGGTTAAACACTAGATGTTGCTGTGAAGGTATTTTTTTAAGATGAGATTAACATTTAAATTAGTAGACACTGAGTAAAGCAGATTATCCCCCATAATGTGGGTAGGCCTCATCCAATCAGTTCAAGGCTTTAAGAGGAAGAGAGCACTCCTCCAGACTGCCTTTGGACTTAAGCTGCAACACCATCTTTTCCCTGGGTCTCCAGCCTGTTGGTTTGCCCTGCAGAGTTTAGACGTTCCAGTCTCCATAATGACGTGACCAATTCCTTAAAATCAATCAATCTCTCCCTCCACACATCAACCCCCTATTTGTTCGGTCTCTCTGAAGCACCTTGACAAATTCACAGACCAACTCTGATCCAGCCAGGAGCTACTCGGTCATTGTGCTCAAGAATAAGAAACAGCATGACATCATCTTAGTAAATAAATGTCCCAAGAAGGATAAAAGACTAAAAAGACAAATAGATGCAATAACTCCAAGAATGGTAAAGGGAACCACCATTCTACAGGGTGTCCCAAAAGTTGCCATACATAGGGAAAATGGGAAATTGTAGCTAAATGTACCTTTATTTACAAAATATTCATCACAAAATTTTACAAAATTTTTCCTCTGTAT
Organism: Daubentonia madagascariensis; assembly: GCA_023783475.1. Lineage (NCBI taxonomy): Eukaryota > Metazoa > Chordata > Mammalia > Primates > Daubentoniidae > Daubentonia > Daubentonia madagascariensis. The sequence continues at coordinate 20,709,633 of JAKFHU010001990.1, forward strand.
GGAGACTTTTGGGACAACCTGTGTGTGTGCCGAACAGTTTACAAATACTATTTCCTTTACTCCTCCTCACACACCTAAAATGTAGGTTATCTTTTAACACATGTGAAACAGTGGCTTAGAAAAGTGAGTAATTTCCCCACGATCACGCAGCTGGCAAGCAAGGAATGTGAAGTCAGGTCTTCTGCCTCCAAGCCCAAAGTTTCTTCCATTGCACGATGCCTCCAGAATAGCGTGATGAGAGGTTCATGAGGTCCAACAAAACTTAAGTTCCTTATCTCGATCTGATCACAGGCCCATACAGCCTTCTTTTTGGAGTCTTTCAACATGGGCTTACGTCTCAGGGCCAAAATACTCCCAACCTCTCCAAAGGTTTCTATTCATATTCACCTCAGCTTGAACTTGGTATTCTCCAACCTTCCCATCATAAATCTGTTGAGCCACTCTGTAGCTGCTGGCCCTTGAAAAATAACTGGGAAGGGTATTTTCAACCTGATTGATCTATATGCTTATGATAAAAATAAACATGGACTGGGTTTTCTACACGAGAGCTATGAGAAAGTGTAACAGGAAAAACAGGGGAGCTCAGGGACAGTCTGTTACACCCAAGTCTCTCTCTTCAAGGTACATTTGCAAAGCATTGGGTGGAGAAAGGAGGTGCCTATAGACCACTGCCCTGCAGCAAAGAGGGTGGCCCTGAGGATTCAGGAGCACACCCAACTGTAGCAAAGCAACAAGGGCACCAAGGTCACACTGACATTCCAGCACAGAGAGGGAAAGGAAGTGAAGGGTAGGCCATCTTCTGCATCTCCGCCACGGGCTTAAAACAACTAAGTAACTGTTACCCTCTTGGTTCTTCATTTTCTTTACTAGTAGAATGAAAATAATATTGTATAAAGCCAGAGTTTGTGAGTTACATGAGACACCCAGCACACAGAAGGGGTGCAGTACACATCAGCCCCCACTCCCTGTCAGCCATCTAGAGCCACAGAATTGGGGTGTGTTCTTCCTGCACGTGTAAGTGCCCTTCAGCACGTGTGAGCTCCTGGGCCCCAGGCTTACCCTGGTGAGGACCTTAAATGATCACAAGTTGGCATAAAAAGTGAAGGGCATCAAACAGTCCGGCCTTGAGAACAAATCCCTGACGACTCTTCTTGTCCGTCAAAGCCCAGGGCACAGCCACAGGCCGGAGGTGGAGGAGACACTTGGAGTCACTGAGATGCAGCCTCTTTGTAGTGCTGCCTGATGGACTCAAGGTGGAATTTCCCCTGGTTAAACACCTGGGCCCACCTGAGTCATGCCTGAATGCTGACTGTGCTTTCTTGATGTTGCTAACAGTGAAGAGCTCCGGGAAGGGCAGGAGATGTGCTCCAACAAGACGGCACACAGTCCAGGTGGTGGGGGGAAGGAAGGAGGGCCATGCCGGGAGTCATTAGTCACAGCGGGCTTCCCCCACCCAGCACGGTGGCTGTCGGCTGGAGTGTTTGGTGTTCATATCTCCCACGTGAACATCAGTTACAGTCTTATCTCAAATGCCTTTCATTCTAATGAGCGGTCTCACTAGCTTCTTAGCTTCTTACCACTCAGGGTTTGGGAACGATACTTGCGGGAGAGAATGAAGTATGTTGAGTACTCTTACCCTGCACCAGGCACAGAACTAGGTTATATCTCATTGAGTTTTGGCAATACCACCATTGTCACCATGAGTGTGACTGGAAGGGTTTGCAATGCCCCAGGTGCTGGGCCAGCACCTTGCCTGTGTCTCCTCATTCAACTGTCACTGCTACTCCAGGCATTATTATTGTCATTTGCAGATGAAGACAGCTGGCTTCCCAGAGGGATAAAGTGAGAACCTACAAGGCTCCCACAGGACCTGCTGTATTTTAAAATCTGCCCTGGAGCCCTACATTTTATTCTGCCTCTCCCGTGCTGACATTTATCACCACCTGCCTTGTGTTAGAATTAACTGTTGACACACAGGGTGGTCTCCCTCCCCCACTGGGCCCTGAGCTTCTCCAGGGCAAGAATTGGAAAACTGTGGGACTGAGGTTTTCCTAAAGTCCCCAGAATCATATTCTATAGGCTGCCACTTACTCTGCTTAAACATTCAGCCAGTCCTGGTCTGGGGGTGGTCTGGAGGCCTGAGATAATCTGACAGCATTGGGTGGGCACCGACACACAAGAGGGAAAGCTGAAAAAGGATGGAGGGTGCTGAAGATGAATGTCAACTATTGCCCAGCCAGCTGCAACACAGGCTGGAACGTGGGAGCCGTCTTATCTTCTCTGCCTCCTTCCTGCCCCTCGTCCAACTGACTTCCATGTCAGGCTGAGTTTAATGTGAAAAGTATCTTTAACCCCCCTGTACATCTGTTCCCCTGGCCTTGGTCTTATCCAGAGCTGTGCCACCGCTCTCTGGACTCTGTAATAGCTTCTGATCTGCCCACCTCCTGCCCCCCATCTTGAATCTCCAACCCACCGCAGGCACCACCCTCATAATAAAACGCCCTATGCCTGTATGTCCTCATGCTATTGCTCTGCCGGGGACCTTGTTTATCCTTCAAAGCCCAGCTCACATGTCCTGAAGATGCTGCAGCTGCTGGTGACGGACGTTATGGTAGTGAGCCCCTGCTGAGTGCTTAGGGCATGTGTACAATGCCAGACACTGGGCTGAGACTGCACGCACGTGATCTCATGGAAGCCTCACAACAACCCTATGAGAGGGGCACAGTGAAATTAAATAGCTTGATCAAGGACACACAGCCAAGAGTGGTGGAACCAGCCCCAGACCCCAGAGCCCACACTGTTCCCACTGACCTCTACCTTAAGGTAAGGGTCTTTATGTCCTGTTAGTTGTCCTGACAGAAGTCTTCGCTTCCTCACTGGCCTGCGATCTCACTACTCATACACTGACACACCCAGCACTCTGTTCCATGTTCTCCCCTCCATAACATTAGGATCTTGGTGACCTCATCTTATTCATTTTTCTTGGCCTCAGTGCCTTTAGCACAGTCTGTCGCATACAACAAACTCAGAAAACACGTTTTAAATGGGATTTTACTGCCTTTTACCTGGAGCCTCCCCAGAAGGTAGGCCAAAGGAAGGGTTTCCAATTTCCAACTCCAGGAGAGCCTTTGCTTTGGAAAGTTATGGGACCAGGAGGATGTCGCTAAGGGGGATGGGCAGGCAGGGAGCAGCCCCTTCAGGGACCTCTCAAGAAGGGCCTGAGACTTCCTTCTCCCAAAGCACCCATGTTTGTTCCTCTCTCCTTTTCCTTCTCCATAGGATGCAATGGGAAGGTGGGAAGGGATGCAAACCTCAAAGCAAGCTAGGAAATTCCCAAGAAGTCAGGGCCTAAGCCCAGATTACTGAGAAGACACTTCTTTTTTTTTTCTTCTCTCTTCCCCATAAATTACTAGGCCAACATTTGCTATTAGACATGCATGGCAGTCTGGGCTGCCCATGTCAAAGTTGGACCACACTTCATTTCTCCACGGGCTATTCTCCAGTAAATCTTTTTTTAATCCTGGTCTCTGCCTGCTAAATCTATTGGAGACAGAGTGGGCTTGGGACTGTTGGAGAATTTCTCTCCTCTTCTGGAGGGTTGGCAGCTCAATTGTTCCTTCTCCTCTCATAAGTCTGCCTACCCAGCTGCCTATAAGAGCTAATGGATTTCCCATACTCAGTAAATCAAGTGGGTCCACTGTGGATGGGAGAAGAGGTGTATAGTTGACGTCTCCCCAGCCACCAGGGACAACTGGCATTGGTAGCTGAGCCATCAATCAGCCAAACCACCCATGTCAGATGATGTCACGACTATGCAGGGAAAGCTGTCACTTGTTCTGCAACACTTGGGAAAATTAATCTTGCCCTCCGCATGACTCTGTGCTTGCTTACTCTACCCAGAGAGCTGCTTAGGAAAACAGGGGTCACTGTATTTGCCCAGGGTATTTAACACCAAGGAAAATATCAGACAGGGAAAAGTATGGTTTCTGTGAATTCGTACACCATTAAGAGCTGTCAGTGAGGAAACACTTAGGAAAGCAGAGAGGAATAGAAAGACCCCTTGAGTGGATCTGGGCCAGCCCCATCACCAACCTGCTGGGATACCCTGGTCTGTACCTTCATCTCAGAGCCTCTTTGAATCTTTTAAGTCTGTATGTGTTAAGAGGAGGGTGGTACCTTAGGGGCAAGTGACTTGCTGTGATATAATAAGAAACACCTATTTGGTCTCTGCCCCTGTTCCTGGCACATAGCTCTTAAATCCTTGGAATTTCCTGAGTGATAGGGGTGAGAAGAGCATCTTTTGTTATTCATAACAAGCCCCTTTCAACCATACCTGGACTTATGCTACTCAGGTGACTCTTACAGGATAGGGGCAAGCTGCCAGAGGAACCAACCATGTGATTAGAGGGTTGGAACTTCCAGCCCGCCCTCCGATTTCCAGGAAAGGAAGGGGGTGCTGGAGATTGACTCAATCACCGACGGCCAGTGATTTCATCAATCATGCCTATGTAATGCAACCTCCATAAATATCCTAACCCATGGGGCTCAGAGAGCTTCCAGGCTGGTGAACACATGGAGGTGCTGGGAGGGTGGTGCTCATGGAGAGGGTATGGAAACTCCGCACCACCCCCCCATACCTGACTCTAGGTACCTCTTCATCTCGCTGTTCATTTATATCCTTTATAATATGCCTTCTAATAAACAAGTCATAGTAAGTAAAGTGTTTCCTTGAGTTCTGTGAGCCATTATAGCAAATTATCAAACCTGAGGTGGGGGTCATGGGAGCCCCTGTTTTGTAGCCAAGTTGGATAGAAGTATGGGTAAGTTTGGGAATGGCATCTGAAGTGGGGTTGGAGGGCAATCTTGTGGGACTGAGCCTTTAACCGTGAGGTCTACGCTAATTCTATGTAGATAGTGTCAGAATTGAATCTCATCGTAGGCCACCAGCTGGTGTAGGAGAATTGGTTGGTGTGGGCGAAAACCCCACACATACAGTGTCAGAAGTGTTGTGAACAGAGTTTTCACTCACTGCTCAAGGCCCTACAGATGGGTCTGTCTGCAGAGCTGAGTCATTCATTACCTTTCCATGACAGCTCAATCTTCCTAATCCCACCAAGACCCGCCCACTGGCTGGCTGGCAACCTGAACTTCCCAAGCCTTCCAAGAACCCCACAAGCAAAGACCACTTCAGCGGGATCAGCCCGGAGAAACAGGAACCTATGCTTTTCAAATCTCAGACATGCCTGCCACACCCTGCTGGGACGTGCCATGAATCAGTGCCTTTCAGGACAGCCTCTCCTAAGACCATTTATCTTGGCCCCAGGGTGTATTTTGGCTGTAAGGAGTACTTTGGCTTTCTCTCCTATCAGTTTGCCAGGAACAACAGCCTATCAAGGTCATGCCAGGTCTGGCTTGGAAAGACAAAAAGGAAGATTCACCAGATAAGAATCTTTCATGCTGTCAAGGTATCCTTTAACTCAGTGTGCTGCCTGCTGTGTTCTATGCTGACTCGGTGAGAGACATCTCACACATTTGTCCCACAATGTTCAATGGAGGAAGGAATAGAGGAACGGAGACCCCTCCATCTTCCACCAGCCCACAGGGCAAGATGGCCCCTAACGCTCTGAGCTGTCTCTTTTTCCTGTGCTGCCATTGTCAAGTTCACTGGGATAGAGGTAGTCCAGAGGTCTGGGATAATCAGAGACTAAAAGACAGGGCCAAGAAGAAGGGAGACACCTGGCTGGGTCCTCGAGCTCAATGGGGCTTCAATCTTAGGTCACATATTCCTTTAGAGGGACGTGATTGGTCTGCCATATTTAAGACCACTTGTAGCATTCATTCAACAAATATTTATTGACTACTTACTATGGAACAGGCACCATGCCAGCGAATGAAGATACAGGAGCATTTAAGATAGATTTAACAATAACCTTTAGAGCTTATAGCAAGCGTAGGTTTTGTACCCTTCTCCTTTTGTAAATAAATATATATATTTACACGTACACATAAATATACATACGTTTATATACATATATCACATACATACATATATATACATTTACACACATATAAATATATACATACACACATGTATATACATACACTAATTCTGATGTAGTGCTACCAGTGCTATTATAGATACATCAAATATCAAGGGAGCTCAGAGAAAAGGGGTACTACATCTGCTTGGCTGGAATCAGAGAAGGCAGAGAAGAGGTGACCTGGCAGGCAATGAAGAGAAAGGCACAGGACATAACACATACAAATGATGCATGGAAGCATAAAACATCCTGTTATGGACTGGATGTGTATTTCCCACAAACTTATATGTTGAAGCCCTAATTCCCAATGCGGTGGTATTAGAAGGTGGAGACTTTGGGAGAGAATTAGGTTTAGAAGAGGTCACAAAGGTAGCGCCCCCATGATGAGATTAGTGCCCTTATAAGATGAGGAAGACACACCAGAGCTTCCTCTTTGTGACAGGTGAGAACACAGCAAGAAGGTGGCTGTCTGCAAACCAGAAAGAGAGCCCTCACCAGAATCTGACCAGGCTGGCACCCTGATCTCAAACTTCCCAGCCTACAGAACTATGAGAAGTAAATGTCTGTTGTTCAACCCACCCAGTCTATTGTATTTTATTATAGCAGCCTAGTTATATAGCACATAACTAACACACAACACAAGTGCAGTTGGTTCTCTGTGTCCATAGGCTCTGCATTTATAGATTCAACCAACTTCAAATAAAAAATATTTTTAAAAATACAATAAATACAAATAAAAATACAGTATAACAACTACTTACATGGCATTTACATTGTATTAAGTATTATAAGTTATTCAGAGATGATTTCAAGTATATGAGAGGATGTGTGTAAGTTTTATACAAATACTATGCCATTTTATATAAGGGATTTGAGCATCTGCAGATTTTGGTATCTGCTGGGGTCCTGGAACCAATCCCCCACAGATACTGAGCAGGGATGGGTTCCTCAGCTTCTGAGGGGTTGAGTCTTCCAGCAGGCATCTGTGCCCACATCTGTTGGTGGAGTAATCCCTGACACCAAACAGGGAAGACTGCAGCCCTCTTAAGGCCGGCAGATATAACATGCCTGTAGTCCCAGCTACTTGGAAAGCTGAGGCAGGAGGATCCATTGAGCCCAGGAGTTCAAGGTTACGGCAAGCCGTATCACTGTACTCCAGCCTGGGCGAGAGGGTGAAACCCTGTCTTTAAAAAAAAAAAAAGGCCACTAGGTGAGACCAGACTGCTCACACCCTGCTTTCTCTCCCACACCAGACTATTGGTTGGGCCACATGGGAAAGCTAACTTCCTCAGCCCTGAATATCACCACCTGGGAGTCTTAAACCAACACAATGACCTTCATACTTAAAAGCGATTGAGACCACAGCATCCTATCCTACACCGGCCACTAGGTGGACACCACGGCTATGCTGGCTTTCTCCAAGTGCTCTGTAAATAGAACCACCCAGTTCCACAGCTGGTGGTGGCAAGTTAGACAAGCCCAAGGTCCTGCCAGGGTTGGCACCAAGAATAGACCATTCTCAAAATATTAAATACCTACTATGTCGTAGTCTCTGGGTTTAAAAAAATAACGGGCAATGTCCATCTTCTAGGAGCTCCAAGAGAAAGATACACACACACACACACACACACACACACACACAGACACACACACACAGACACACAAAGTGCGCATGACATTTCTCATATATCCCAGACTCTTTGCCAGGTGCTTTTCAAGCCCTATCTTTCAAAGGTTAAGAACTTGTTTCAGTTCACTTGGCAGAAGCAGGATTCAATCTCAAGTCTGTTTGCCTGGTAAGACCACACTCTTTCCTCTATACCATCCAGCCCCTCTCAAATACTTCATGTGCAAAGTGAAAGCCTTACACACAAGGCTAGGTGTGACTCAGGCTACCAGAAACACATGAGACAGAGCTAACTCTGACTAGGGAAGTCCTGGAGGGCACCACAGGGGAGGCGTTTTTTTCAGGATCAGTCAAATGGGCTTGAGGGGAAAGGAATTCCAGGGAGAAAGCAGTGTATCCCCACAGAGCTTTGCAAATGTAGGAACCAGCCTTTGGTGATGGCAGGTAGCCCAGAGCAGTGGGAAGTTTGGAGTGTGTGAGGGGGGATATGGCCAGGGCTAAGTCAGGGAAGGCAGATGAGGCAAAGACCATTAAGAGCCTCCACATTCAGTTAAGGAGTTCAGATCTGTTCCACAGGCACTGGGAAGCCATCAAAGGTTCTGAGAGGGAGAAATTCTGATGTTAAATTTAAATGGTCACTTTTTTTCCATGAAGGGATATATAGTAATACTTTGGAACATTATACAACTCAGTGCCTCCTTTGAAAAGAAAAAAAAATCCTTGCAAACATATGGACACAAAGTCTGGTCCTTCTCTTTAATTTTATTCTGTACCATATGGCACTCTGCATTTTTAGAATATGAGTAGAGGACTGACTTCACAGATCAAAACTTAGTACGAGCAATCTCATCTGTTATTTTAATTTCTTTTCCACTATAACCAATGCCCAATTTATCAATCTAATAAAAGGAAGAGGTGAGATCGGATGGCAACTTGCAAAGCGCTTAGACACGCCTGCTATATACCACACACAACACAGGGGGCTGATAAACACACACACAGCAGCGTTTGCCATTAATTTCTCAGCTAAACTCCATAGTAATAAGGTAATTTTAGCCCTATCTTACGCAGAATTGAAGAATACACATAGGTGCATGTGCATACACACCCAGTGAAGAAAATGAACCAGAGACATAAAAAAATAGCTGCTATACCGAGCTGAGGTACAGTGTCACTTTAAAAACAAAGGTTTTAGGTTTTCAGAAACTATAATTTACTTTCATATCAGATTTTCTAAGTAAACTTGCTGTTAACTTTTACAAGAACTTTCCTCAAAGAACCTCTGTACTGATTGATATATCACCCATACATCAAAGCTGTGTTTCCACTAGCCAAATAAACATCTGGATGAAAACTTTAATCATTTCATTGTTTCCAAGTGCCTGGATGTTTTAGGTTGATAAGACATCTAGACCCTGGCTGAAATTTTGGTCTTTATCAGATATTTGTCTTTAATCAGATATAATCTCAAAGAGAAATCTAACTAGAGAAAGTTGAAAACCATATCAATTGTAGTGTTTCAAAGCTTCAGGAAGTTAAGTGACATGCCTAATGTCACAGAGCAGGCAAGAAGGCTGGGCAGGGTGTAAGCCCTAGTCTGTCGGACATCTTAGCTTCTTTCCCTTCCATTACATCAATTGCCTCAACAATGACTTACTTAGCAGGTTCTGAAGCATAGAATAAATGACCACTGTTTCAATATTCACAACTTTACACTTTAAGTGACATGCCCTGAACTCAGCATGTAAAGGCAAACTGGTAAGTTGGCCTCAAGGCAGATATTCACATGCATTTCCACAGGGTGGAGACACACTTAACAAGTGTTCTAGAATGTTAAGACTAGAAGGAGTATTAAGTGCCATCTGGACTACCTCTCCTCATTTTGAAGGCAATTTTCTACATTAAAAAGAACAAGGGAATAAAAACCAGGCCAAAGTTCTCCAATTTCAGTAATTGGGTGGTTTGCTTACATTTCTGCACTTTTATCTACACTTGCTCTAAGCGCTATCACACATGCTAAAATGTAAGCTTCACAAAGCAGAAACTGAAATGTAAACATTTGTGCTTTTTAGCAAGGGGAAAGGCTCTGGTTTGGGTAGTTAAAGAAACCAAGAGTTTCTCACTGTGGTATCACCAAGTTTCAGGTTAGACGTGTTTCAATGTCTCCACCTTGTGGACACTATCAACACTACATCAAAATAAATGCACTGACCGTCTACTTAGAATTAAAAGACTGGTTTGACAATAAAATAAACTCTTTATTACAGGATTTTTTTGTAGTATATTGAAATGGGAATTGGTAATGATAAACTTAAGGCCACCCTAGATACCAAGAGTCTTCTAAGCAATAATAAAAAGATTAAATTATGTGTAATTCAGTTTTAGTAATAGATGCATGTTATTGTTTTTCATGTTCATGGAAAAGTAGAAATACAAAATGATGCTCTAAGTTGACTAGATTATTTAACTTGTCAGACCATTAACTTTGCCAGCCGTTCCAGACAGCAGAAATTTGTTATACTGTAAGGGTTTTGTGGCTCCTGTTTTCAAAGATTTTACTACCCAAGATGGTTCTAAAAGTGACAGGCTGAAAACCAAAGTACCTCTATGCTTAAGGTTTTAATTAAATAAAAAAACATTTCTAGTCATTACAGGTGGAACTGAGCAAAATTAAATGAATTTTGAAATAAACTCTAGTAGTTGTGATATTTCAACACAGCAATAAAATGTTGGCGAGACAGGATAGGATGGGGGTGAGGAAATGCTCTGGAGCCATGAGCTCTGGGCTCTTCCCCTTAACAGCCGCAGGACCGTGGGGCACGTTACTGAACCTTCCTGGACTTCAGTTTCCTCACATGTAAAATGGGGATTATTATGCCATCTATTCAGAAGACTGTTGTGAGGACAGAGCAAAACAGTATGCATAAAGCACCCAGCACAGTGCTTGGCATACAGTAGGAGAGTTGGCTATTATTTAAATTATAAAAATGCTGACTCACCCATGGGGTTCTTGATCACTATTTTCATGGAAATGAGTCACATGATCACTATTCCCGATTTTTCTAATCTGTAATTTTGATTGCTAGAACATTAGAGGTGGAAAAGATCTTGGAGAACTTCTGGGCAAGTCATGTTAACAGATGAAGTGTCAGGCAAGTGAATTAAAGAGATGCACCTTAAGTTTACACAGTAAGCCGAGAGGGGAGCAGATACAAAGCCATGGCATGCTCCCTGTAAAAGGGTCCTTAAACACCATCTCATCACTTTAACTTCACATGTGAGCAAACTGAGAAGCAGGGAAGTTGGTTTTTTTCCTTCACTTGCTGATTCACGTGTTAATTCAGCAATACTTATACGCTCCTATTATATACAATGCACTGGACATTTGGTGGTGAACAAGCAAGAATGCCCTGTTTATGGAGCTTATTGCTGCGAGCAGGAGGGGGCAGGGAGACAATAAAAGGTAAACACATAATCAAGACAATTTCAAATAGTGACAAGCTTTCAAAGGAGCCTAACACAGCGTGATGGAGATATGGCAGGAGGCAGGACACACATCTACTTCAAATTAAATGGCCGAGGAGGGCTGCTCCAAGGAGGTGTCAGCTGAGCAGCAAGAAGGACCTAGCCATGCAAAGATCTGGCAAACAGAATTCAGGCTGAGAAACAGAGTGCAAAGGCCATGAGGCAGGAAAGAGCTTGAGGAGACTGAGGCCTAGAAGGGACAGCTGCTGCAGGGGCCACACAATGTGGTCTAAGAGGCAGGCGTGGGCCAGATCCCGCGGGACCAAGAGAGCCACGGTCAGGAGTCCTCAGAGCAAGGTTTGGTCTAAGGGACTGATGCGACATGGGTTGTTTCCAAGTGTCACTCTGGTGCTGGTGGAGCCTCGTGAGTTACCAGCCAAGCCTGGACTACCCAGGTCTTCTGACTCGCAGCCCAGCTGCGCTCCCTACCATGCCACACAGCCTTGGACACAGATAGTGGAAACTGAGGCAGAAAGTTTGACCTCCTCTGGAGAACTTAAATAAAGCCCTGCAAAAGAGCAACCAGGTGCCACACCTTCTCCCACTCTGCAAAAATAGAGCGGCCCCAGGTACTCACCCACTGGTAATGTCATCAGTCCGGATGTTCTTGCTCAGAACGTCCCCATCACTCATGTAGCCGGGGGCATCCATGCTGATACCTTCCAGGTCCATCTCATCTCCTGCCTTGTCTGAGACGTCCACGTGGCAGATGCTGCTGCCCCTGGAAGCCAGCTGCCTTCTCAGAGGGGCAGAATACACGTAGCGACCCGACTCAGTGTTGATGAACCGGCTGGCGTTGGCTCGAGGGGGGTACCCGTTGCCCATCGACGGGGCGTCTCCTGCTTGGAGCCGAGGGCTGGACTGGCCCAGTCGCCAGGACAGAGGAGTGGGCCTCCCCGTCAAGCTGAGGATGCTACGGCCACTTATCTCCGTGGTGACGTTGGTGTCAAACGTGGTTTCCAATGTGCTAAAAACATAGAACCAGCCTGGGTTAGATCCTGATGTGCCTAGTATCCTTTGCAGTTTGTGTGTTAATATTTTAGAATTATGAAACACTTCTCATACACACACACACACACACACACACACACAAAGGATAAAACAACAGGCCCCAATATACCACCCGGTGTATTTCCTCTGTTAAAAATGAAAAAGGGAAGTTGCACATCTACTTACATTCTGAAAAGCCCAGCGGAGACTTTTTCCCCTAAACCATGGTACGAGATACCTACCACCGATTACTTTAATGAAATGATCTTAACTATTAGAATTTTCTTTCTAATCCAGGAGAAGAAACAGAAAATGCTGAACTGATACAGATAAGGCATGAAGGTCCCTGCTTGACCACTCATTCTAGGATGTTGCATCATAGCTCTTTTTCTGAGGATAGAATGCACCAGCCCATCAGGAATTCCTGATACCGCATTTTATATCCTCAGCTCCCTGCTGACTGAACAGGTGGGGAGAGCCCTGATTTTCTAACCCTCTAAGGTCCATTTCCCCCAGACTTTTGCTTCTCCCATATTTCATCCAAAAAGACTGAAAAGACTAGTAAATGCCCAGGCTTGAGTTCCCTCACAAATCAGGTTATGTGGGTTGGAATCTGCCAAGAGATTGAGCTCATCCTTGGCCATCAGAAAGACCCTTCTGCAGCCCATTGTCTGGACAGCCCTGCAGGCTCTTGTGGCACAGTCAAGACCATCACCTGCACCTCCTCAGAACTGCACTGGGATTTCCTAACCGAGCAGAGTGAGATTCTTTCCTGTAGAAGAAACCACCAAAGCCTGTCTTCCTGTTATCATTATCATCCTACTGTCAAACTGCTGTACCAACATTAAGTCAGCATCAGTGACTATGGTGGAAAGAAGGGTGCTCCACACCTAATCAGAGAGTTACAAGATCCAGCATCCAACTCGACGTCATTCAAACACCTAGGGGTTCAGGAGAACACCACCCCAAAACCCAAGGTTTACTCTCCTCTGGAAGAGCCACTTTGGTGCCTTGAACTGTTTCTGTTTCCCTTTGATCCTGGAAATGGCCTTGCTTTCCTCATATTGGACCCCTTGGTTTTGGGTCCTGGTCCTACTAAAGACAGAAACCGTGGTGGTTAACCCTGATCTGCCAAAACAGCTGCTGAGGAAGCCCTGTGGTCTCCTCACTATAGTCACATATCAAAGAAACTGAAATTGGGGAAGCAAAGGAGGCTCCCTGGGGGTTCAGCTAGGGTAACTTTTCCTTGATTTCTACAAACTGCAAAACCCTGCTCTGCCAGAATCATGAAGGACATCCCAGGATTACATCCTCTTCAACTTCTTGTTCAACAGTGAAAGCAACCTGATAAACGTTCCCAATGTCATCCTATATCTCATCCAAGTAAATCACAGTTTAAACATGATCATAACTTTTTATAAATATTTCCTTACGTGTTTTATGCACGTGCATGACTAACAATATTACAGAGTGTTGCATATCAGAAGACAGGGTAGGAATTCAAGTTATTCAATTTATCACACAGGTCAAATATAGTTCACCTGCTTGTTTCAACAGCCCAATATAGTTTTAGAAAATGCAAGTACAGTGAAATTTGAATAGAGCTGGCCTACAATATCCTCTATTGAATGAATTTTGCAACCTTCTGCTTTTGAGAGGAATCTGTGTATGCTAATTTTTATTCCTGATAACTCTCTTCTGCGTGTTGCATGGCGTTCTTCGTGAATTCCAGCACATTTGGAGAGCAAGGTCATTTATTCTATTATTAACCAAATCACTTTGCCAGTGGTATGAACACAGGAGAAGCAGTGAAATTCAAGATACCAGCTAGTTCAGTAAAGTAATTCATGCTGTAGATACCTGTGTGTAACCTGAGTTCCCCTTAAACTAGACATGGTTTCCTCCAAATTCTGCCGCAGATCAGCGATGTTCTTCACTGTCCGCAGACGCCGAGCCTCAGGATCTTCCCCTGGAAAGATGGGGGTTAAGGTTAGTTTAATTCTCTGATAGATCATGAGCTTGATGAGAGTGGAACCATGTCTGTGACCACAACCATATTCCGTGCTCCGTGCCTGGCTGGCCATGGGTGCTTAAATAAGGATTTGAGAATGAACAAACAATTGAAGGGATGCTCAAAGGAAGTGTTAAGTCCAAGGAGATTCTTCCTTCAGGTCCCTCCTGAAATAGATGAAGACCAGCATGTGGGGGAAGCAAAGCACCTAGTCTGAGACGTAAACACATTTTCACACTGTCTCCAGTAAAGACATACTCAGGTTAGGTCCAGACACTTCCCGGGAATCATTTTCTGCCCCTGCAAAAGTGTGTGTTTCTTTTGTTTTCACCTATTGGTAATATCTGCAACTGTCCATGGGCCCTACTTTACACACAGAGCTCGCAGTGACTAAAAGATCTGCACTTGTTAGTCACAAATATTTCTACAGACAGAGGTCTCCCTTCTTCCTTGTTAGATGTATTATGTCATCTCAGATTCAAGCTCCTCTACTTACTGGCTGTGTGATTGTGGGCAAAGTGCTGGCTCGTTCTCTCCTTCAGACTCTACTTTCCTAAAATGAGCATAGTAATAGGACTGAAAGGCAGTTGTGGGGATGAAATGGATCGGGCCTGGAGATCCCTCAGCACAGTGCCTGCTGTCACCACTCAACACAAGCCAAGTGGTGTTGCAGAGCAGGGAGCTACCAAGAAACAGCTGGGTTCCCTTTGGCAGGACCACAGCCTTCCGTTCTCTGGGCACAATTTTCCAAAAGACACTTGGCTGAGCAGAGCTCTAGCTGGTGCTAATGCTCCACGAGAAATACGCCACACACAAGCTAGGACGCCACGTGCCCTCTCAGCACAGGCTTGTTTCAGGTTCTCTGGCTATTCTGCTTCATTTGGCTTTATAAGGGGAAGAGGAAACAGGGAGAAACTACAACAATGATTAATAGAGTCACACATGTTCTTCCTTGGAGTAATTTCAGGGAGGGCTGAGAAGACAGAGGAACCACAGTCAAGGGTCTTTAAAAGCCTATGACTATTTTCAAGTGTTGAGCAACATTTTTAAAGAAATCTCCACATAGAACATAGTCCACATGGGCAGCAGCAAGTGGAATTGACATTAGACATTCAGTTGAACTTCCTATTAATTGTCATTAATAGGGCAATAGGCAGCTAAAAAATATCACAGAATTAACTTTTCTTCTGAAATAGATAACAACTTCCTTAGGCTGGTCTTGGCATGGTGGCGCTTGGAGGCTGGGGGGTGGAGTAAATGACAGATATGTGATTTTATGGAGGAAATCTACCATAGCAAACTCTCTATCCTTGAAAATGCAAGAGTTTTCAATTCTCCCTCCCCCTTTTTAACCCAGAGAAATTTGGAAGGTATTTTTCTCTTATCTGAAAAGTAGTCAAACTTGCATTTCCCTCCCAATTCTTTAAAATACATATATATGTATTTTTTTTTTTAAACAAAAGCAGCAATGAATGTCTATTATACCTTCCCCCAATGGCCTTAGAAGAATGAAATTGCATCTATGTCCTGGGCCATCAACTAAATCTTTTATTGCCAGTTTGGCCACATTTTATCTATGTGTGGCTGCCACAAAGGTACTGCTCCTTTGGATAGCTGTAGGCCCTAGAGGAAATATTGATTATGAAGCTAAGTCTAGGCACAAGTCTTCAAACTGCCTCCATCAATTAACTTACTCACACACAAAAAGTATAACTATATTTACTTATCCATGTCTCTATTAATGACATATTTACCTGTCTTAACTCTCCTTTAGAAATTCAAAGATCTTTGCAATAGGAATGATATCTCACCTTTACTTTTGGTAACTCTCACACAAACCTGTAGGTGCCTAAGAGATGTTTATTGTCCAAGTCATGTTTCGTCAGCATGGAACTGTAGGAAAAGCACGAACTGTGAATTCTCACAGATAGAGATTTGACTTAATGGCATTGCCACTTATTAGCTACTTGACTTTGGACAAGTCCCTTATCCTTACTGAATCTCATCTATACAGTAGGGATAAAAACTCTCCCCTAGAAGGGATAGTATGAGAACCAGATGAGAGGGTACATATGATATACCAAGCACAAAATGAGGGCTTAGTAAATGTGAGCATCCTGTTTCCCTCTTGGGGGTCCTGCTGGGAAATGTTTGTGCCCTACACTGCAACAGATCCCAAGGATAATGCAGAAACAAAAAACAGTAATCCACCAGACTTGCTTAGGTGATCACATTCTGAACTGCCAATTATGCCTCTGCAGATGATGGCCTGAATGTAAGATTTACCCACCAACTCACAGCATGAGCACAAGAAAACACAACCGAGTGGGAACAGGAGGGCCCTTTCAGCTCATATACACAGAGAGATCTTAAAAGTTGAGTAAGCCGTATTCGTGATCATTGGTCCCACACTGCGGTGGGGATCTGTCACATTGGGACAATGTCAGCAACAGATTGGCTCTTAACTCTCAAGCCACGTGTGCCCGTAAGACACTGAGAGACTGCACACAGCGGGGGAAGATCCTGTACTTAAACACTATGACAGAGTTGGGAGGATATCAAGATGTCAAAAAAGGAACAGGGAAGGAATGCAGGATTTTTACTCAGAAGAGGAATACTTCAGGGATGTGCTGCTGCATGGAAGAGAATGGAAATTGTCCATGGGCTTCAGGAGGCTGAATTACATCCAGTGATTGGAAATGTAAGAATAAAGAACTCCATTATCTGTTAAAGCCAACCAAAAAAATGAAGGGCTGTCTTAGGAAGGAATCGCCTTTCTGTCACAAGAAACATTCAAGCAGAGGCTGAAAGATGAGCCATCAGTCAGCTATAGAAGGGATTCTTGGACTGGATGATGAGCAGACGTGTGTGGTTCCTTCTAACTCTACAATCCAAGATGCATTTCTCAAACAGAATGCTATGTACATGACAACGCACCACAGGAAAATCCACCCATTTGCATAAACGAGGGCGAGAACTAAGCAATCGATCAAATAGTCTCATAAATGTCCATTTCTAAATACACACACCATTCACTGTCATTTCCAAGAATCAACTGTGGGTAAGTTAAATTCAACCTCATGCCACTATTCGGTGTCTCCATAAAAAAATTCAACATATAGTCACACACACTATTTCTACTGCTTGAATGTAAACACAAATCACCCTGGTAAGGAATTTTCATTAGCAACCAACACCATTTGATTTAACACCAAAGAATGCAGAATCAGGCACTACTGGCTGTACAAGACTGTTCCCCAAGCAATCGACAGCGTTTCAGGCTTTCTGAGCTCTTACTTGGTTGTACTGTTGGGGTACAGAGGACACATGGAGAGAAAAAGAAAAATTAATGGAAGATCAAAGGCTGCAATCTGTCACTCTGAAATCTAAGTAATATTTGGAATGTTCTCTGGCTGCTGCTTTTGCTTTTCAAACGTGGATTTTCCTGAGACTAAACGTCTGACATGAACCCACACCATTCCACGAGCCACACATCCGAGCCATTCTGGGCTCTGACGCGCTGGCCTGGCTCTTTTGATGTGTGCACAGAAGAACACAATCTGGAATTTGTATGGAGACCTGAGCAATCAGCTGAACTCCTCACCCTCTCGTGGCTGGTCCTTTTCCCATGCTATCTATGTACTCATATGCAAGGGAGCTACAAACCTTGAAGAGAAGGAAACATAAAAATCAATCCCAAATGTGGGGCCCCGAACCATTCTAAGATGGATCAATTACAAATGGCTTGAAAAATCTCTGCACCGTCACTGTGCCCAGCCAGTGGAACCAGAAGGAAATAGTTAAATCACCCAGATCCTCTGAAATTAATACTCAGAGCTAATGGCAAGATGGGTAAGATTCAATCACATGGGCTGCAGACCAATTCCACAGCTGTAATGTGACTATTAAAATGATGTAGTCATGGATATTTAGTTTATTAAATGGATTTTAAATATGGATTCAATATTTAACCCAACTCTGGAATGACACCACTCATTTTCCTTACCACAAGTTGCTGGAACACCGGACACACAACCGGGGAACAGGGAAGACAGACAGAGAAGATGGGCGCTTGGAACATGCTGTAGTAAGAATTGTAATTCAGGTGTAACTTTTCCCCTTTAAATTAAGAAGTGTGACAATATAACATCAATAAATAAACGTTTGTGGAATTAACTATATGACAACTGTGGATTTTACGTTTTTATATATTATAATGTCCCTGTAATCCCCTTGTCTAGGTTATACTTAAATAAAATTTAGATTTTATTTTTTGTTTTTGGTAAAAGAAGCATGCTGCAATTTTCTTTCCAATAAGTGGAGGATGCTAAGAACACATCAAATCCAATATTTTAGAGTTCCAAATCTTACTGAAAAGCAACTTTATCTGAAGAACAAACAAGGAGATTCGAAGTTAAGTATCAGAGTAGTCCAGAGCCCCTAAATGAATAAAATTGAATCTATCTTAAAAATAGGATTTGCCAGCAGGTAAGAGACTTATTTCTAATTCCAGGTAGGAGGGAAGAGATTGTAAGAGGGAGAGAAAAGGGAAGAAAAAAAAGGAGGAAAGTAATAAGGGAAGAAAGAAAATAAGTTTGTTTAGCTCATCGATAAATGCAACCGTAAAGCAACTTTAAATCAAGCTGGGTGCATATGCTGTTTCAGCAGGTGGTTGCATGGGAGGCCTCGTCACCAACAGGCACAGCATTTCTGGGGCTCCATACTCACCTGTGAGTTCTTCCAGAGCAGGCTGTCCACTCTTGATGTAGTGGCTGGGCTCCATGCTCACACTCGCTGAGCTGGACTCGGCAGTAACGTTCCCTTCTGTGTCCGTCTGGGACCTTCACACAGAAATCAAAGCAGACACACTTGTCACTAGAGGCAACCACCACATCTGGACCACTATGTTCTGACCACAGCCCTCACCATCACTTCCTCCAGCAAGAAGCTTTAGAACAGAGCAGACCAGCAGACTGACGCTAAATAATTCATTAGCCGCGTGTGGAGCAACGTCCTAAGAACAGAGAAAGCCACCGAACTGTAAAAGATGAAATATTCATTGCCCAAATGGAGGGTCTGCAATCCCTTGCTGGGGAATGTGTCTCTGAATCCCCTTCAGGGAGCCAGGTCTAGCCAGACACATGCTAGAGGGTACTGGGTGGTTTGGATAATTTAACCTATGCCAAGAAGCAACTTCTAAGTAACCAGTAATGCCAGTAAGTCAAGCATAACGATGACTCCATTGACAGCACCCCCACCCCAAAAGCCTCCTGACGGCTCTCTCTGAAAAGGTGACCGTAAAACCAGTCAGGAGTGGGTGCCAAGCAGGTGTGTTTGCCCTCCAGGTTTCTGATTCAGAGCTCAGATCTTCTGACATGAAAGGTCTCATTGATCATTATTTCAACACTTGACTGAAATGTGTACTTCCCCAAACCTTCTCCATGCCCTTATTTGTCAAACAAATTGAGGCGATGGCTTAATGCAATGTTTTCTTGCCACAACTACCTCTGTTCATTCATGCATGACATGCAAATGTGTAATTACACTCAAATGCATAACCCTGAGTGTAACATTATTAACTCATTAGCATCCTGAGCTAATTCAACTGGATTTCGCTACCTATGAAGAAAGTGTTTGCCACGGATGTGAACGGACCATGGGGGATGTACAAATAAACCTCAAGTCATCCACCTATCCTTCCCCCCTTTGCCCTCCTACTGTGGCTGTCACTTCTCAACCCTGTTATCTCTATTTTGAAAGGATTCTCATAATCCCAGTGCTCCTCTTCACCCCGGCCAGGGTCCAAGCCCTCATCACCTCTGCCTAGGCCGTATGGTACCCTGCTTCTAGCCTGGGGGTTGCAAATGGCAACCAGGTGTGGAAACCAGCCCGATTTGTTTCTATTAGTCTGCATGATATTTTAAAGTTTTCTAATTAGTTCAACATTTAAAAATTTGGAGGTTTCACAAGAAATACCTGGATTTCTGCCTTCTCCCAGTTAAAACAATAAAGTCTGGAAAGACCGAGCACGTGTTCTTGTAGAGCGCCACCTGCTGGTTACCATCGGTGACTGCGCCCCCTAAAGTGGCATGGAGCTCCCTCTACCACAGCCCCACTCACCCTGAGCCACCCATTTACATTTCCTTTTTGGGCCAATCAGGCATCTGAATCCATGATCTCCATCCTAGACTTCTCCTAAGTCTGGTATACTTCCCCCAAGATCCTTCACTGACCTTTGAAATACTGATATGATAACATCATTCTCTCCAATGGTTTCTATCACCCACAGAAGAAGGTCTAAATTTCTTGGGGTAGATGATACCCCACATCACGGGACTCTTCCCTCCTTTATTGCCAGCCCCATCTCCTGCCATTCCCACCCTTATTCACAGTTCTACTTTATGCTTCACCCGTATGTGGCTTTTCTCCATTCCCAATCATACCATGCCCTTAGCAGTGTTGTCTTTGTAGTTACTGTGACCTCTGCCTAAAGGCCCTTCTCATTCCTCCTTAGATTGCTTCTAATGTGCCTTCAAGATGCAGCTCCCCTGTCATCTTGGCCTAGAAGCCTTCCCTGACTAGTTGCCAGCTGTTCTCACCACCTCTCAGGTGTTTCTGCAGCACTCTCCTTACTCTGCTGTTGCCTATTTATTACAATGTGATCCAATTAATACATCTTTCCTTAACCAGATCAAGAGCTTTCTGAAGGCAAAGGTTAGTTCAAGTTCATATGCTGAGCAGGCAACTCAAGAAGAGTGTGTTGATTGGATAAATGAGACATTTTTAAGTCTCCAAGGAAGCTGGGTACTGGAAGGAACATTAGACTTGGAAGTCCAAACACTTAGCTGGCTCCAGGTGGAAGATCCATAACTTGGTAGCCACGCAAGTTCAAGTCACTTCACCTCTTTGAATCTCAGTATCCTCACCTGTACAATGGGGATAACAATAGCAATCTCTTCTGGTTCTACAAAAACCAAATGTGATATGACACAGAAACACTTAGTAAACTATAAATTAACAGAGGTGTCTGCTGCTACTTCTGAATTGATAAATAGAATTCATTCTGAGGGATTTTTAAAAAGATCTATCTTCTCTTTACCCCTTGGTAACATCTTTAACATGGAGAGGTCCTGGGGGGAGCACTGTAAGTTATACACGGTGAGCCACAAACTTGAGAGGGAGAATTTTAGAGCAGGGAGGGAGTGTCAATCATTTTTTAAAATCCTCTAATCTAGTCCAGTCTCCTCACTTTACAGATGAAGCTCAGAGAGATGAGGTGATTTAGAGCGTTAGGACAGAACCGTGGTCAAAAGCCTGGTCCCACTACTTACACAGACTTGGCTTTAAACAACACAAGCTCTTCTAGTTATTAGCTCTGTGACTTGGAGCAAGTTACTTAATTATTCTAAGCTTCAGTTTGCTCATCTATAGAATGGAGATTAAAAAAGCAGCTAGTTCCTGGAGTTGTGGGAAGAATTAAATGAGCTAAGACACGAAGAGCTCTCAGCAGAGTCTCTGCTCACACTTGGCGCACACTCAATAGCTGTTCTTGCAGCTGGTGCCCAAGACCACAGAGGGTGTCGTGAGCTGATAAAGGTCAGGGCCCAGGTGTCCCGACTCCTATCCCGGTGCTCTTCTTTCCAGCCTCACCTCCCAGGCTTCCCTAAAGAGGAAGACACCTCAGAGGGGTGAGAGGACATTACCCAGAGTGAGCATTAACATTAAAGTGGGGCTAGTCAGATACACATCCTAGAGGTTTCTGCCTTCCTCCTCTCTGCCAGACATTTGCTCTTTATCATTGAGAGTTTTTCTTCTCATAGAGAAGCTCGAAAGTTTTTTTTTTACAATCTTTCAAATGATTACAGCCAAAAAAAAAACCGGAAGGAGGATTGATGGTGATCAAAGACTGTCATATATTTTAATTTTGAAAATGCAAATCAAGAATCTGTGAATAGCAGCTTGAATATGTATTACCTCAAGACTACTAATGCTATTGGGATTATAAAAATTTCATGGGGAGCTATTCAGTTGCCTCTATGCTTCAGAGAACAATTGTATTAAAAGCCATGCATGCAGACAAGCTGAGTCATTATCTAAGCCTTAGAGCTCTCCTTAGGACGGTGAGCTGTACTGATGACTCGATTCAATAAAACCAGACTGTCTCCCAATTAAAAAGATCGGTGTGACCCTCTCTGAAGGGGAAGGTGAGTGGAAGACAAGGAAGGAAGGACTAGGCAAACCCTGACATTCCCTCACTGGCCGGGTGCTGGCTGGGTTTACTCTGAAATACTCAAGCCAGTCTCTCCACCAGCTGTTGGCAGGAATTGTAACAGAGCCCACTAGAACACAACTCAGGCAGCAGAGAAAGCCTATCTAACTCTTTGGGCAGTCATACAAACATAGCAAGCTGAAAGTATGGGCATGAGTCTATGTACCTCAGCAAGTATGTAAACACATGTCTGCATATGTGCATTTGCATTTTATATATGAATGTATACTTGTGGCCATACTTACATGTGACTGTTGATGTGTTTTTACAACCATGGTGTGTGAGTGTGAGTGTACAGTTGTGTCTGTGTATGCATTTAGGGGTGAGGGATAATAAAATAAGTGTCTAGAATATGACATTCAATCATTAGTCCCCTTTTGCTATGTACAGGTATTAGTTAGCATTCAACTGTGCAGTGTGGCCAAATGCACTACACATCTGTAGCACAGGATCCAAAAGCTCTGGGACTCCCTCAAGAGCTGTGCTGGGGAGCTTCCATCTGCCTCAGTGGACACGTCCACATGTACAACGCAGCACCTGGAGCCACTGTGAGCAAGTAGGCAATGCCACCGTCCAGAACCCCATGGAGCAAGCAGCAGCCGGCTCCACAGTCTCCCACAGTCTTATGGATGTGCCATCAAAGACACAGTGGGGTTGGGGGACAGACACAGGACAGAAGGACGGAGTCACAAACAAACAACTCAGGCTTCTCTCCTGGATACAATGTGGGTTCTCTTGTTCTTCTAGAACCAGCCCCTCCCCTACCATTACCCTTCTCTCCCAGCACTCAGCAGGGACTATGAGGAGCTGGATGTTCCAGGCAATCACCTCTATGAGAAGAAGTCTGTCATTCAGCAAGGTGGTTTTTGTGTATTTTTTTTTTTAAAGCACGCTGAGGATGTGCTAGGGCTGCTGCTGGGGCCTGCTGGTGACACCAAGCCACCCACCCTGCACGTGCTGGCCTTCACACTTCTGCCTGAGCTCCTGCTGCTGGCTGTAAGAAACCTGGGTTCCACATGCCTGGTGAGCTCGGGCTCATCCTGGGGCCAGCTCACACTTTTACTTCCCCCTCTTTAGCTTTCTCCAACCCTCCCCCAGCCCATGCCATGTGAACTGCTCCCTCCAGCACACTGTATGCCTCTATTTGGAGCTTATCATATGGTGCCTTAGCTATTTGCTGATATGTTCCTGGAGGGCAGTCCGGATCCTACCGTCACAGACCCAGAATCTACCAGAGAGGTTCTTGCGCCCAACAACCTGGGAAGCAGGGGTGGATGGCTGCTCCTACCTGTACAGGAAAGGTGCGACCGTGGCAGTGTTGGGATGGTTGTATTGCTGCTGGGGCTGAGGTAGCTGAACACTGACGGTGTTGCTTCCTGTGGTCTGGGTGGTCCCCACGGACCCGCTGACGGTCTGGCTGCTGATGCTGTGGTTCAGGGTGGTCCCCCCTGGGCCCTTTCCTTCCGAGGATGCCAGGCTGGAGGAGGAGCTGGAGTGTCTGCCGTCCAGCTGGGGCTTCTGCTGGGGGAGCCCCGAGCTCGGCTTCCCACTCCGGCTCCGCTCCCCTTCCTTGGAAGGTGCTGGGGCACTTGGGGCTTTCCCGGGCACGCTCTTCATTCCTGGTTTTGGTATTCCACTGTGGGAAGGGACCGTGGCCTCCTTCTTGGCACTGTTGAGCTTCCCCCCTTTGGGGATGAAGCTGGCGATCTTGGAGGACTTTTTTGGCATCTCGGTCACGGCTGCTCCGCTGGGGTCTTCTTTTGGCTCCTCCTTGAGGTCCGGTCTCTCTGTCACGGAGGCTCTCTTGGTGAGGTCCTTGCTTTTCTCCTTTTCCTTCTCCCGCTGTTGCTTCTCCTTCTCTTTCTCGTTGCCTTTTGGGGAACTCTTCTTGTTGGTCAGCGCCCGGCTGAAAGTCCTCTGGGCGATGCCCTTGAGCGCGATCTTCGGGCTACTGGAAGCGGGGCCCACCGGGGCGGGCGCGCGGCCGGCGGCCTCCAGCTCCTCGCTCTCCTCAAAGCTGGGCAGGATCTCCAGCCGCTCGCAGCTCGTGTCCCGGGAGCCCGGGCCCTCGCCCGCCTTGGAGCCTCCTTTACTGTTGAAAAGTTTTAGTTTTTCCAGCATGGACCTCTGATTGTTGGGGGCCGGCTTCATGGCTTCGGGCGTGGGCCTGGGGGCCTCGGGCCCAGGCGGCTTGACCGAGAGCATGGCCGCTGTGGCACTGTGCTTCACGCTGAGGGACTTGCTGCGCCAGGGCTTGGAGGCTGTGCTGGGCTGGGGGATGGCCGAGGAGGTGCTGCAGTTAGCGGGGATGGAGCTGCTGCTGCTCTCCAAGGAAGCAGGTGCATTTTCGCTCATTCCGGGGTGGGAGGAGGCTGAGCTTGCCAATGACTCTGCAGAGACAGAAAAGAGGAGACCTTAATCAACATCTGCTGACCTGCACTGCAGCCAAGGGAAGGTCGGCTATGGCCACAGAGCCCATCATCCCAACCCAAATGTCATATAGTCCCACTACCCACTTTGTGGATTATCTGTGGTTAAATTTTAAATCCTGTCTCAACTTCCTCCTGCTTCCCATGCACAGTTCACACCACCCACCTGCACCCTGGTCATATTTTGGTGGCTGTGCTGTGCCAATGCATGTTGATCTTCACAGTAACACACGCAAAGCATAATTAAGAACGTAAATCTACGAGAAAAACAAACAAAAACCTGCACTCCCAATATGGTGGGTGTAGGAAAGAGTAGGAAATACCTACCGTTTTGAATTATTCATTCCACAGCCTGTTTCCCAGTTAAGTAAAAGAATCAAGAATTATCCAACTTTAGGGAAAGAATGTAGCAGAGACATTAAAATAAAACAGATTAAAAAAAAACAACAGAAAAGGAGGAGACACCAAGTAGAATCTTTACAGAAGAATAATTACCCACAGAAGTTGTTAAATCCTATCAAAGCACATAAGTTTTTCCTATGTTGGCACTTTTGAAGAGTGACAAACAGGATTCAGGTTGGGCTTCTAAAAAAGAAAACTTTCTTTGCTTAGGAATATAATCTCTGCACATGGCTCCACTGTAGGCAAGAAAACACATAGGTTATCTGAAAGTCAAGGCTTCCCCTTGGTGCTCAGCGAGTGTTTCCCTGGCCAGACTCTTTGCTCAGAAAAACCTCAAAATATTTTTAAACTAGAGCCAGAATTATTCTCAGAAGAGCAGACTCCAAACTGAGAGTTCTGCTAGCCACCAAGGCGGCCCAGTGTCACAGAAATGGAAACTGCAACTCCCTTCTGCTTCAGGCAGAACTCGGAATGAGGTAGCCCTGTCTCCCAAGGAAGGGCAGCCGTTAGAGAAAGTGGCAGGAAGGCATGTCTCGGCTGAGACCTGCACCCACGCCCACCCACACCCCACACCCGCGACGGACAGGATGTCCCCATTCTGCCCCCAAAGAGCTCCCCTGCGTCTGCAAAGTCACAATGACATGACTTACCTAGCAGCAGCCACTTTCTCCTGCAATGATTCCCTAGGAAAAATTCTCTGACTGGAGAGGCTGCCCTTCCAATTGTCACAAGTGTTTTCAGTTAAACTGCTCATGTTTCTAATTAACTTTTGTCATCCACAACTACTCCGGTGCCCAGAAGCTTGGCGGGATTAACGGCTGCTTCTTCTGCTGTTTTTTTTTTTTTTTTCCTTAATACCTATGTTCCGCTGCCTTCTAGCAACAGAGTAAACTGTATATAGAGCGGCTTTTTATGATTTAAAAGTCAACGGCCGCTGAAGCCGAGTGAAGGCAGCCCCTGTGTGGGGCGCGAGCACTGTGCCGTGAGAGCTGCACGGCAGAGGAACTGCTTCCCTTCACTCTCAGCTGCTCGGGGAAGCCACAGCTCCAGGGTGATCCAAAGCAGACCTCCCAATGTTTTAAAACACATACATCTTCCTGACTTACTGGGGATTTGGGTTTGGAGGGGAGGGTGCTGTACAATCCTCCCTAACAAAACTCATGGGGCGTTGTTGGATCTTTTCCTGGGGAGAGCCAAAGGCTGACTTGGAAACAGGCTCAAGGAACCCACCCACACTGCTGGCCTGTTAGAGGGTCTCCACAGGCTTGATGCTGCCCACCAGGGGGCCTATGGGGTGTCAGGAGGCACAGAACTCAGTATGATGAGTGAGGAAACTGGGACTCAGGTAGGGCTAAGTAGTGACCCTAAATTACATAGCTAGAAATATATAGATCTGGGATCTGAACTCAGGTTTCCTGATACAGTGCTCTCAGGGACTACATCATAGCTGCCTTCTTGGATGAAGAATACAGGTACACAACAGCCACTTGAATGACAAGAGCACTTTTCAGGTGCGGTACAAACAAGCCCCGCCATTTGAAAGAAAGCAGCCTGCATCACGGAAGGTGGCTCTCTGGTTGAAATAATCGTGACCCTCTAATCCTGAGTACCACTCCTCTTAGGACAACTGCCTGTCCTTTCACCCAGGCCAAATAAATATCACTTGTTAGAAAATAAGTGCTAAAGAAAAAGGGGATTTGGGAACAGGTTGCAACACTGTCCTTGCAGGAACTACAAGACCACATTCAGAGGCATGTCCCTCTTTCCTAAAGATATTGTAGGCACAGTCCCCATGTGAACATGGATCCCTGTGACCTCTCTGCTTAAAACTCCTATGAAGTTTGCTCAGAAATGGTTTTGACAAGAAACCATCTACCTGTCATTTCTATTCATTTTTAACACTAACAATCACCAACAACTAACTAGCTAACAACTGACCCAGAAGAAAACAAGACACTGGGCTTGTCTAACTGAAATGGTCAGACTCACTGAAAAGGTGTGTCTCCTGCAGGAAAAGGTGAAAGGTGCAGAGAAAGCGCCTACACAGATGCAGGTATGATGGCCAGTTATGCAGGCTGTGCCAGAACAGCTTCCAGGAACCCCTACTTATCATTCAAACCCCAGTTTCAATGCCTCTTCCTGTCAGGCCACCCGAGACCCTCAAGCTGCTTGGTTTGTATCACATGGTATCTTTCCTTACTGTGTGCTTCCCTAGGATTCTGTCCATACCTGCCCCATAAAAGGATTTTGAATGGCCACGTACTTTACACCGTGCTCTGGGAACACATTGTTGATAAAGCTCCTGCCCTCTAGGAACTCACTGTCTCGGGGTGCAACAGACCTCAAGACAAACCACAGTACCCATGTCAAGAGAGGTAGAGGGCTCCACTAGGTACTGTGAGAAGCAGAGGTAGGCTCTACTAATTCTCCCTGGGAATCTGGACAGCCTTCCTGGAGGAGGTGATCCTCGAGTTATCACGTGGTGCTTCTTCTGGTCTGGGATTTCCTCTAGGGCAGAGACTCCCTCCCTGACTCATCTTTGTGTCCTAAAGCCTGCTGGAGCATAAAAATACTCAGTAAATGCTTTCTGAATTGTTGGTTGGTAGTTTTGACATTTGCAAATCACATTTAAGGCAACAGAGATGTAGGATTTGTGATGAGTTGCTAGAACTTTTCAGCCTAAACTCAGGAAAAAATGCAGATCAACACTCAGAGCTTCAGAATTTTGACTTGGCATTTAGCCTGGGGTCACCTGGTTATGAAATCATGGGGACATTTCAAGGCTACTCATCACAGATATAAAAGGTAGCCCCTGGGTATGATTCTGAATTTGGTTTCTAGAGCAAAAGCCTTCTGATAGGGCTAGAGGGCATCAGGGCATCTGAGGATCAGGTCATCAACACTTGGTACTCATGTCACAGCTAGAGGTCCTCTAATTGAAAAAGGGGGCTTCAGGTCATGAGTGGTATTGTCTAGGATAATCTGACATATTTCTGTCATTCTTAGGGTATCACACCAGTGACCTCAGATCTTGGCTGAGTGGCTGTTTGGGGCCTGTTCTTCTTTCTTTGGAAAGAAGCCATTTGTAAGGCCATGTACCTATGACTCCTAGCATGAAACTTTCCTAGCAGGCTTCTGACACAGGGAGATAAATGAAGGGGAGGTGTGGGTAAGTAGTCCAGACCCCAAACTTTGTCACCAACTAACACGATCCTTGACATGCCATTTTGCTCCTCTGAGCCTCAGTCGCCCATTGGTTAGAAAGGGGATGAGTTATTTCTCTAGAGTCCTTTCAGCTTTGTTTCTATGCAAATCTCAGCGAATCTGTGAGAGACCCTATGAGGCTGGGCCAATCTTGTCTCATGGGGCCCCATGAGTGCAACTCTCACTCACTAAGTTCTACCACCATTCTATGTTGTAGCACACAAGGTGTTTCTTTATCTTCAGATATTCCCCTCCATAATTCTCTTGGATAATGTTTACTTATAGATGGAGAAAATTGGCTGGGTCAAGGTATAGTCAACCTTGGATGAGCTGCTTATGAATTCAGAAAAGCCAAGTATCTTATGAAAACACGTGGCGGGGGGGAGAGTGAGTTTTTTAAAATGAAAAGCCCTTCTCTTCCTAATAACTAACAGCTCTTGTTACTTTTCTCATGTATATGAACTTTTGTTAGAGCAAAAGAACCTAAGAGGGAGAAAGGAGAAAAGCATAAAAGAAAGTTCTGAACATCTGTATTCCCCAAACAATGGTATGTGTGGGCCACTGAAATAGGTGAGGATTATTTTGATGGCACATGAATGAATATTTTTATATTTTAGAAGTCATATATTTATTTTATTGCATATTAGAAAAAGGTAACTAGCCCATATGTAAATTAACAGTTTTATGGATATTAAACATAGATTTAAAATTTGAGTTGACTTAAGGAAAATACAAAATAAATACAAACACAAGTGGTTCATAGATTTGGCAAAAGTCATGTGGAAGGTTTATGAAAGACTGAAGTTGGGGAAACATTGTTACATTAAATCAAGATATACTCATTTTATGCTAAATCTATTCTTTGAAAAATGTAATCAACCAAATAGAAATCAAACTAGAAGGCTCAAATAAGGACTATGTTCAAAACTAACCTGAAATGGGTACTTTTTAGAGTTTTATTTATTTTTATATATTTGTCTTACATGTGATTTTTGCCAGATCTGGCAACATGACGAGGCCTTGTGGAGTCAGATAATTTTAAAATAATGTCTTTAACAATTTTTTGACCACATAGTAAGAACATAGTAAGAATGATGTATCACTATCCAAACATCCACTTATCCATATGTTAAAGTGAAAAGTATCAAGATATACTCTTATTACATACAATAAACTCTGATATATTCTACCTTAGTCTATTCTAAAAAATGCTGATCACAGAGCCCCTAAACAGATTTTATGACCCACTGGTAGGTCATGCCCTGCAGTTGGAGCATCTCAGTTCTGAAAGACCAGCTTACAAGGTACACCCACCACCAACTGACAAACCACTGCAAGAAAGAAAAGTCTCATTTGAAACATTGTAGACAGGATGCCTTTGAAGAAAAGACTCTTTTTTTAGGGTTTAGAGAGAGCATTAATCCTCCAGTGGGGAGGGGAAAAGTATGGTTTGGTTTTTCTGGCAACCAGCCTTAACCTTCCCTGGCAGGAACTAAAATGCTCTCTAAATGAAAATACTGTTTAAAGCAGATAAATAAGCATTTCTTCCTCTCTCCCTTTGCGATGGCGAACACTGGCCCCAGGTCTCTTCTGTCCCCAGCTTTTCAGTTAGGGAGATGTTGGTGGTCTGGTCCTGGTGCCAACAAACACTCAGGGACAGTGTCCCAGGCCGGTTGATCCCAGCTCCTGTCACTGCTACTGGGATTTAAAATCTGCCCTCCGTAGGTTTCTGGCCTAAATCTGCTCCAAAGTCTTTGGGGAACAGGTCTGATAATTGGGCCTGGGAAAATGTTTGCAATTTCCTATAATTTGTCAAGCTATCAATCTTGAACATTCAAATTGGTTAGGATAATTGAAACCAGTTTTTTTTTTTTTTTTTTTGGTAAGTGTATAGATTCCAGGCACACAGACTAGAGACTGTTTTTAGAATTGCTCTGGTCAATTTCTTTACAACCCTGGCAGCCACCAGACCACAGAGGGGCAGGTGAGCCTGACTCGATCCACTTAGTGATTCTGCATGATTCTGTAAGCCTGGCTGGAGGAGTCTTCTCAACACTGTGGTATCAGTGTCTAATACTAAGGGCATAGGCTTAAATATATTCTTCTCTCCAACTCCTTCTTAGAGAGGATCCCTGGAGGTAAAGAAAGAAGGAAAGGTGGGTATAAGAACAACTAAGGAATGTGGACAGGAAAGTGAGAGGGCACAGAGTAAGAGGGAACTGGGCTTTAGACCCACATGCTCTAAGGATCTTATTGTGTCAACAATTCCACAGGCTCCTAGAATGTTCACGAATAAGGATGATGATCTACATAATTACATGTTTTTTAAAAGTTGTTTTATTCATTGCAATCCCTATTAAAATTCCAATAACATTTTTTGCAGAAATAGGAAAATCCTTCCAAAAATTCATATTGAATCTTAGGGGACCCTAATAGTCAAAACAACCTTGAGAAAGAACCAGGTTGGAGATGTCATACTCCCTGATTTCAAAACTTCCCACAAAGCTACAGTAATCAAAACAGTGTGGTACAGGCATAAAGAAAGACACACAGACCAGTGGACTAGACTAGAGAGCCCAGAAATAAACCTTTGCATATGTGGTCAAATGATTTTCAGCGAGAGTTCCATGACTATTTGATGGGGAAAGGATAGTCTTTTCAACAAATGGTGGTGGAAAAACTGGATATTCACATGGATAAAACCAGAGTTGGACTCTTACCTTAAAACATACACAAAAATTAACTTAAAATGGATCAAAGGCCTAAACATCTCAAAATGGATCAAAGACCTAAACGTAAAAGCTAAAACTATAAAACTCTTGGAGGAAAATATAGGGCACAAGCTTTTTGACACTGGATTTGGCAATAATTTCTTGGGTATGACATCGAAAGCACAGGCAACAAAAGAAAAAATAGATAAGCTGGACTTCACCAAGATTAAGAACTTCTGTGCATCAAAGGACACTATCACCAGAGTGAAAAGGCAACCTATGGAATAGGATGAAATATTTACAAATCATCTATCTGATAAGGGATTGATATCCAGAATATATAAAGAACTCTTACAGTTCAACAACAAAAACCAACCTGATTTAAAAATGGGCAAAGGACTTGAGATATTTCTCAAAAGATGTACAAACGGCTAATAAGAACATGGAAAGACATCTAACATCACTAATCATTAGAGAATGCAAATCAAAACTATAATAGATACCACTTAATATCCATTGGGATGGCTATTATTTAAGAAATAAAAAGTGCCCCTGAGACTTGCTACCTTGCATTGTGGTTACTAGTTGCACTTGACTTAGCTTACTCCTAAGAATGGCTGATGCACTATTAGGTGCCCTGAAATGGTTGTCAGAAAAATCAATAAACAAACAAAAGCTGGTACCTACACTGGATCCCTCCATATGGCTCAAAATTAAAATCAGTTGTGCCTGCCTTGTCCCCTCTTGGCTAATCATGTCAGTTGTTCTCTTTAAAACTAAGTGAACTCAAATGACTAGAAATCTTGGTGATGCTTTCAATGTTTTTTTCTTCTATGTATGGTGGAAATTTTGTGATAGTGGGTTACTTAAAATGTCATGCACAAATACTCCAGGATCTTGTGACAGTGTGACCAAAAGTAAATATGCAGAAAGTAAAAGTACATTATCCTAGTAGATTGATGCCTTCTCTGTCCTGCACGAACCACAGATTTCCCAGTTTTTCTCAGTGACTTTTTCACCCCAGAGGAAGGGGAAGGAGGCCCTCGACAGCTGGAGCAGTTATAGTTGTAACTGTAACAGTTTCTTTTTTAATATATGACAAGGTAATCCTTTTTCTTCAGTGGCTTATTTTGGATAAAACCAAGTGAAACTATTGGCAATGAGGTCTTTTGTTTCTCTGCTGGTAGCTAAAAAACAGTTTACCATTTTCCAAAGTAGTTCTCATTACATTTTCTCCCAACAGTTTTACAAGGTATATTTTCAAATCCCACTTACTATTATAAAGAACTGGTAAGCTAAACAAAGGTTAACTTGCTGGAAATATTAATATACAGTTGGGCTGATGTTTGAGCTTGTGATAACACCTTAAAAAGAGAATAAATTCTTGAAATCTCTCTCTCTCTCTCACCCCCTTTACAAAAAGTGTTCTATGTAAAATTTTTTCCTCCCACTCAGCTGGATAAGGAGACAAATCATTTGCTGGCATTTGAGGGAAGATATCTTTAAAAATAAAAGGCATTCCTATTCTTTATCTTTCATTTCTTGAAGCCATATCACCCTCAAAATACATCCTTCCTCTCTTGAACTTATTTGTTTAAAATCCCCAGGAGAAAACTTTTACTTTAATTGGACAAACAATTTCACTATCTCGTACCATATATGGCTATCAGAAAGTACATAGAAAACCTTGGCCATAGAAAACCTTCTCCCTTTTCTCAAGAGTGTATGAAATTTCACAGAGAGATTACACACACTTTACAGGGGGTAAATCCCATTCTTTCCGGAGGTTCTTGTTCACAACCAACGGCTTTTTGGCAGAGTGACATGATTGTACGTTATTGTAAATACATCCTTCTAAGACAGAGTTAGTTAAGGAATTCTGCAGGCCCCTCCTCCAGGATACTAGCCCAATCTTTCTGCTTCCTCTTGGGCCAAAAAATGAGCACGCCCAAATAGGAGCCCCAAACCAGTGTTAAACAGGCAATAAGAGAAAGAAGAGGTTCCACGGTCAGTAAATTTGTAAAACAAAGAGCTAAACAGTAGTCAAATAGTTTTCTCGTCTATGGGACTTGTCAGAGCTTTTACTATGATTAGTCGCACTGGGAATATCCAAGAGGATAATAGGGTGGTGTGATTCCTAAATGTATTTTTGCCACAGAACTGATTTTATAGGATAGCTTAAGGAAAGAGCCTAAGGTGGGATGCATTTTGGAAAGTTTGGAAAACAATGTCCTAATGAAGGGGGCAGAAAATGGGTGCAGAACCCAAACCAAGACAGGTGTCTACCCGTTACTAATCATGAGAGCTAGGGAAGGGAGAAGCAGCAGCAGCACCCTTATTTCCCCTGTGAAGTTATAATCTAGTAAAGTATGGAATTCTTTCATGCATTTTGAGCATTAAACACCCTTAATGTGTACCTGCTCCTTTTTATTTCAAAAGGATTAATATAGGTCTCTGCACAAAAGCCAAAAAGCTCCATGAAAACGGGAAGTAAGAGTTCTTGCCAGGCAGCAGTATGCCTAAAAAGATTTCTATCATCAGTTAGGCTCACTGTGACTCACCAAAGGGATGTGGCTGCCACAAAAGCCCATGAGATCTTGGGCTGTATTAATGTATTCAGAACAAGGAAGATGAAGATCTGGCCTTGCCACACACAGCTCATACCACTGCTATCATAGAATGGTGAAATCTTAGAATTTAGACCTGGAAAAGCTTCTTAGAGATCACCTACTTTCATTCTCTTCTCAAAAGGGGAAACAGAGCCTTGGGCAGGTAATGACTTCTCCAAGGTCTTGCATTCAGCAAATGGCACAGCTGAAAAAACCTGGGACTCTGAGGTTTGTTAAGAAATGAAGCTTCCCTGGCCCTACCCCAAACCTACCAAATCAGAATCTCTGGGAATGGACCTTCAAGAAGCAGGAGTTTTAACTAGCTCCCCAGGTTATGCATGCTGAAGTTCAAAATAAACACCACCCTGAGAAACTATAGTTTGCCCAGGATAAGGACTACAATGAGAATGACCCTAAACCACGCTTAATGAGGAGTGGCCGGGATGACGGACATTCAGCTCAGAGAAGAGATGACTTAGGAGGAGGCAAAAGTGGAAGAACTCTTGTTAACAAGGTGGCTTTCCTTTTCCTTGGATTTTTCTGCCAATGACACTAGGCAAAAAAAAAGTTAAAGCAACACCTGTCAGAACGGCCCATGACGCTCAGGACTTCTCTGAACAAGAGTATGTGGACAGTGAGAGGGCAAGGACCCCATGACAGCCCTGAGGGGTGGGGGAGGAGTCCTGGGGTTCCATGGAGTGATCTTAGGGACAGCTGAGGAGGGGCTAGGTTGAAGAGTATTTATAGCCATTATGTAAAAGGGGAGTTGAGCCAACCTATTTTTATATGTTCTCTGCTCCACTTCTACCAGAGCAGCTCTCTTTACATGTAAGATTTGACAAAAAATTTCCATGGCAAAAAATACATATATATCTCGACAGTGATATTGGTAACATTACACATTAAGAGTAACAGCCAACATTTACAGAGCATGCACTTTGTGCCAGACTCAGTGCTAAGCACTATGATCATATTGACTTTTTCCATTTGCACTATCAGTCCAATGAAGTAGGTGATAATTAGCCCATTTTACCAATGATGACACCAAGGCACAGGGGTTTAGTAAGTCACCCAAGATCAAACAGAGATAGGCGACTTTACCTCAAAGTCCACACACTTAAGCTGCACTTAGTCTATCCAGCCTTGTGAAGGGACAACAAACAGGACTCTCAAAGTATGTGCTCTTCTCTCGGTACAAGATACAGTACTTCCATTGAATCTTCTGTCAACAGTTTTTAGAAACTTTACTGCAAAGTTTGTTGACCTTTAACTCCTCCCCTGAGGAAAAAGAATTTTTCCCTCCAGGAGGTTCTTTTTAAAAATGGGAATGTCAAACAGTTTAGCAATAATTTAAGTATGGTTTTTGTTCTTCAAAATTTAGGATGCTGGCAAAATGTAATCTTACTGCTGTTATTTTTTCTGTCAATCAAAATCAGAAGCCAACCAAAGAACTAGCTTATTGCATTTCTCTGGGGGAATCAAGGCAGAAACTGAGAGCTGAATTGGACTATTATTCATTATCTATGATTGTATTATGCCAAATGTGCAGGAACAGAAGAAAAAAGGGAGTCATTTATCCCGATTCTGCCAAGTATGCAGACACTTGATATCAGACAGATCAAACAATTTCAGGGCTTCACGGATGTTACTGATCCACACACAGACCTACCAGACTTCTGGCCCGTTTCACCTGACAGTTTGTCTTCTTAATGGAAAAACAGAATTCTTCTTCTGAAAAAATGAAATATACTGAGGTAGAAAATGCCCCAAGAGACTGCTCACCAGCTTTACTCACCCAAAACAGGAAGCAATTTCCTCCAGGTGTCTGTTTTGTTTTATGCAACAGGCTGGGCTGTGACAAGTTGGTGGTAGA
Organism: Daubentonia madagascariensis; assembly: GCA_023783475.1. Lineage (NCBI taxonomy): Eukaryota > Metazoa > Chordata > Mammalia > Primates > Daubentoniidae > Daubentonia > Daubentonia madagascariensis. The sequence goes on from JAKFHU010001990.1 coordinate 20,745,324, forward strand.
TTAAGTTTTTGCAAATGAAGCCCTCACTGAGAGGAATCCTAATAACTCTCTGTAGGGCTAAGACAGCTTTCAAAAATCAGATAATCATAATGAGGTAGAAAGAACGCCAATATAGTCATCTTATTCTGTTCCATGCTATTCAGACCACCCTTAGATTTATGCAATCATAGAACTTTGAGAATGGGTTCAAGTCCAACTTAAAAGCTTGGTAATCTTGAGTCTAGCTAAGCTCCAGTTTATTTGTAAGTAAAAATAAAACTAACACCAATAACTACCATTTATCGAGTGCCAACCTAGGCACTGTACTAAGTGATTTAAATAATTTCATTTAACGAATTCATTTAATTTACGATTTCATTAATTCACACAAGTATCTCATAAAGTGAATTTATTGCAGCTCAGAGATGTTAGCAACTTGCCCAAGGTCATGGCAAATAAGTGGTAGAGTTAGAATTTGAACACTAAAGTCCATGCTCTTCTTAATCAACGGACTCCATTAAATGGAGATGGTGACCAAAGCTTTCTTCCTTCCCCATGAGGAACAAAGGGACAATGATGTGAAAGCATGCTACAAACTGCAACAAGCTCTGAGACCAATTTTCATTCCCCCTACTAATACTGGGCTTTCTTAAAGCAAGGTATACCTGTACCAAATTTTGGTAGCATTACTGTACTTCATAAGTGGAATAAAACCAGAGGGCACTCCAAAAGCCCTCTGTGACCTGACTCTACAGAGTCTGACTGACTCTAAAGAGAGAGAACTGCCCTTCCAGTGCCACACTGCATTCAAAAGTACCCAGGTTTCTTAAGTGGCTCCCACGGCCCTGCACAAGCTGACCACAGATGGCTGGCAAGACCCCCCCTTGTTGCCGCTCTGAGCCAGGCCCTGTGCATGGCAGGCTTTGGCCTGTGTGCTCCGTCCACCTCACCAGGCTTGCTGGAGGCGGCCCCATTAACACACAGCTCTCACTGTCTGGAGTGATGACTCAGTCACTCCTGGCAACATCCGCTCTGTTTCTGTAAGACTCAAAGAGCTCTTCACATGACTCATGGTGAACAAGGACTCAAGGAGCTTCTCCCCGCATGCAGGGCTACAAGATATAATGTGGAAACCAGTCTTGCTCACGGACCAGCTTGGAGGTTTTAATTCAAACTTACACATGCCTAAGCTTATTAAATATTGTTCCAGAGGATCTCTGTCATCTTGAATAATGAATTCTGGATGTATGGTAACCAGGGATATGACTGGGCTCAAAGTTATTTGGCCATGTTTCTCCTTGGAATCCTGAAACAACCACAGCATTTAGGGTTTGTTCCTCCATCCACCCTATCCCATCCAATCCTTCCAACTTGTTTTTTTTTTTTGACACTTCTTCTGTTCCAGGTACTTACCCAGGTGCCAGGGATACAGCAACTGTGACAATAATACCACCATTATATATGGTCTAGGCCTTCAAGGGGTCCCAAGTCTTGTAGATAAGACAGACCATAAAGCCGAAGGAATGACAAAGGGTGAAGCTGTTGTGGTAAGGGTATGTTTATGGAACTGCGGATCACAAACGGGGTTACCTAACTCAGTCGTGGAGCAAGTGAGAGTCAAGGAAGCCATTCAAGCCATATTTTTACTGTCCCTGCATCAAACTTCTAAAACTAACTTCTCTACAAAGTAGTAAAAGGACATAAAATGTCCAGGCATCCACGCCTAGTGATTAAAATCAAACTCAGGAGGACAAAATATATAGATTCTGCACTTGATCAGGGTAAAATCTGGTCAGCCAAGTACATTCAGGATACTAATCACAACCAGGAATTCCAGGGGCATATCCATTCCACCCAAGCATAATGAAAAATGGGATATATAACTCAATCAGAATGTTGTTCTTCCCTGCTCACTCAGCATGCATACACTTTTTTTCATTCAGTTGCACGTACTGAATTTATTTCCACAATGAGGAATCCTTACAAGTCACCTCCCAGTCCAGGCTGGAAAAAAACAGGCATGTAGACTTGACTCTTTCATTTGTTCCCAAACTTGGCTGACAAGCCAGAAGCAAAGTTGGTGATTTCAAATAATATCAAACTGACTATTCACCCAACCACTCCCAGCTGTCAATCCACGTACCACTAGTTTGAGGCAAATGGCTAAACCTTCTTTATCAAGAGTCATATTTTGTACTAACAATTTAAATGAGTGATAGAGACCCAAATGCAATTTTATCCTCTCAGTTGGGGATGTAAAAGAGGAAACAAAGGCAGGAAAAGACAACTAGCGTTAGCCCCACACTGACACAGACTGGGCTTGATGGTCTGATGCTCTTCCTGGAGAGGGCATTATCAGGCCTATTTTACAGAACAGTAAATTCAGGCTCAGGGAGGGTGAGTCATTGGCCTGATATCAAAAAGCTGGAGAACGCAGAGATGGGATTCAAACCCAGGTGTGCCTAACGTGGAGGCCACAACGTGTTGTCTCAGCCTCACTCTTCTTTGTAAACGTTAGTAGACCCGCGGGACCAATGCTAGGGCCTGTGGGAGGTGTGAGATGAGAAGGGGGTAGCAGAATATTTCTGGGAAGCCATCGCTGGTTAGGGTAAGGAGAGCAACAGCGTTTTGGTTAGGGGGAGAGTTGTCTCTGGTAGGAGAATTCCTTGACAAGCCACTGGGGCAGAAGCTGAGGCCCTGAATTGCCAGGGGACATGCGGTGTGAAATATTTCCCTCCCTAAGAGAACCCCGACCCTCCCAATAAAATACTGTCACAAAAGTTACTAAAAAATTCGAAATGCTTGCTGTGAGTGGATATCTCTTGAAACCAGCAAGAATGTAGGCTTCTGTGTTCAGGCTGTTGGGGTGGAACAGAGACAATCGTCACAGAGCAAAGCTGGGAGAAGCAGCCCATGGAAGCTTACAGAAATCCTGAGGCGGGTTACAGACTGTTCAATCAGATCTCCAGAGGGCAGGTAGGTCCCTGCAAGTCTCTAGACTGGTTAGGGCTGATCCAGGACACCTGATCTCTTAGTTACACCAGCACTGCCTGCTTCCCACTGAGGGACAGCTATGCATTTCCTCCTCCTGGCCCTAGTCGTTGTTCACCTCTGACAGCACCCTCACTTGCATAGCCTATTTCTCCTGGGAGGGTCACGGTCCAGCTCATCCTCTTCCCACCTCCCCATTCTCTGTACTCACTACAAGCCTGGTATAGACTTAGCTCACACCTCTAGGACACAGGCCTGTAAATCAGGGCCTGAAGGCCAAATCTGGCCCAGCACCTACTTTTGTAAATAAAGTTTTACTGAAATACAACCATGCTCATTCATTTACAGGTTGTCTATAGCTGCTTTCTCACTACAATGGAAGAATTGAATAGTTGTAACAGAGACCCCATGGCCCTCGAAGCTCAAAATGTTTACCATCTGACGATTTAAGATCAAGTTTGCCAACCCTTGCTCTAGAAATATTAATCCCTTGAGGCCTGGGGCTCTGTTTCATTCATTTTTTATCTCCAGTGTGTGATACAGAATAAATGTTGCTTGATTAAGTGGGTGAATGCACGCATGAGTGTTAGAAAGACATCATTAGATCAATTTAACACAGTGGTTACTGTGAAGATACTAATTAGAAATGCTTTAAACAACTGAAAAGAGATGTTTTAGTTAATTGTATTTTCTATTTAAGCCAGTTAACAGCAACAACAAAAACTTTTATGTTTTAATGTACACTGATTTGGTTTTTTTCCTCAAAAGCAGGTTATTCTATATCTCCTCCTTAGTAAAACTTGGGTCTACTGAACATTAGTATCTGTTACCAAAAATCATAGACACAGTTTGGGAAGTTATTTGGAAATAGGATAATTTGTCTTCTAGTTAAATGCTAGAAGTTATTGTTTTTTGGTACATACACTGAAAATATTACATTTCCCTTTCATTAGCTCTTTACAACTTTACTCATTAATAGCTTAATCATTTATTAAGCATATATTGTATAAAAGGCACTACACTAAGCACTTTACTTGCACTGCCTAATTACTCCTCACAACAACCCTATGAAGTAGATGCTGCTACACCCCCATTTTACAGATGATAAAATTGAGGCTTGGAGAGATTAAGTAGTTTGTCCAACGTCAGATGACAGGTGCATGTCTGTCTGGCTCCAGAGGCTAAGCTGTAAATAATTACTCTATAGCTCATTCATTCTACCAACAAATATTAAATATTTATTAAAGTATTAAATATTTAACAAATAGTATAATATAAAGTCTCTGTATACCAAGTATAGCAAGGGAGAGAGGAAGAACGTGGCTCAGTCCCTCACCTCAAGAAGCTCACCTGCTTATGGAGGACAGATTAGATAACCAGAGAGTCTGATGAGGATGACAGAGAATAAGAACAGAGTGTTGGGGGAACTCAGAGAAGGGACTTCAGACTCAGTCTCCAGAGGTCAGGGAAGGATTTATGGAGGAAACAAAATCTAACCTGAAACACAAAAGATGAGCTAGAAACTTGGTGGGAAGAAGAATGAGGAGAGTGGAAAGCATTTCAAATGGAAAGCCACGTGGCCAGATAGGACAGAGAACATGGCCCTTGTGTGAAACTGCAATCTATTCAATATGGCAAAAGCTTCAAGCGAGAAGGTAGAGGAACAGCAAGAAATGAGGCCAGCTCACGGGCTCTGGTAGGCCATAGCGATGAGTCTCCAAATGGTCAAACAGAGAGGAAAAATAGTGTGTGTCCCAAGTTCCATGTTATGGAAGTTCACTTGACTACAATTTCCCCCTTCTCAACCAAAGTCATCTTCCCCTTTATGAAAATCAGATAACTTCTGACAGGGGATTCCTCCCTAATGTCCCCACTGAACACTAAGCCCCTGGTGGACTCCATGATCAATTTAGTACCTTGAAACCACAGTGGCTGCATAAAGTCAGCACTCCATAAATGTGCACCAAATGAAATGTGCTGGATTAGTGCAGCAAAGCTGTGCACCAACTTTGAGTTAAAATAAATTGTCAACGAGAGGTGGTCAGCTACCAAGATTTAGAGATGGAGGTACATAAGAAAATGGCTGGTACCAGAGCTTCTCTTAGGAGCTTCCCTGGTTTAGGAAATGCCTTGGATAGGCCATTACAAGTATGGAAAATGAAGCTCTGAGGGTATGGTCTGGAAGGAGACAAGAAAACTGAAATAAACTGCTCTGCATAAGAAGTAAGGTGAGGAGGGAGAGAAGGGGAGAGGCCTAACAATATAGTAGGAGGCTGGAATATTAACAAAACAAAAGGTGGCCACAGAGAAATCCAGAGGGTCAAGGGAGATGAAGAACTTTTAAGAACAGGAACAACCAAAATTAAATTTTAAGCTATTTGTATTGCAATAGTGTAACCTCTCCGTGGCCCAAACTTTCAGGAATGGCCTGCAATACCCAAAGCCTTGTGTCATTCTTTTGAGAAAAGAATCAGTTGGGCAGTTCCAAGGGTAAGAGAGGGATGTCGCACAGAGGATGAAGACACAAGATCTACAAGCTCAAGTATTTCAGCAGAACAGAGACTAGGAACAAATAGTGACCAACAGTAATGTAACCAACCCTTATCCCAACAAAACAAAACAAGCAAAAGAAAACACTACCAGAGGCCGAGGCAGGAGGATTGCTTGAGCCCAGGAGTTTAAGGCTGCAGTGAGCTATGATTACACCACTGCACTCCAGCCTGGGTGACAGAGTGAGACTCCATCTCTAAAATTTAAAAAAAAATAAAAATAAAAATAAAATAAAATAAATAAAATAGAAAACAGTCCCAGAAAGATTAGGAAGGACGCTGGGTCTTCTTCCACATGTGAGTTGGAGGATCAATTTCACCTGAATCTCAAAGGATCAGGGCAGTGGCAGGCTGGTAAACCTAACAACTGACTCTCTGAAGGAAAGAAAAAGTTCTGCTTCATAGTGTTTGCTGATTTCTGTGGTGTAAACACTCCCATCATGGCAGATTTCAAGCCACCAACATGACATCAACAGGCTTGCAAAACTCCTGAAAATTTAAAATTGGCTCTCATGAGCTGGTACAAGCTGGCTCCAGCCTGTCACTGGCTCAGGGAGTCCACAGCTGGTATCTAGGTTAAAGGCAGTTTCATGGAATAAGTCTTTGCTTAGGTTTTGCCAAAAAAGGTTCTATCCAGAGTTACGGTAGCTTTTGGAAACTATGCAATCCCTATAGGAGGGTAAAGAAGGCACAGGGATAAGAAAGGTGCAGAGGGGGTCACCATGTACCAGGTAACTATCATGTGATCAAACTACATAGAACTACAAGGAAGCACCGAGGTCAGCAAGTGTGATGGAGGAATCTGAGGCCCAGAGAGCGTGGTTACTGCTCAAGGTCATTCTTCACATTAGTAGCAGATCTGGAACAAGAGCTGAGACCGCCTCCCTCCCTTTCCCCTGTGCCTCAAAGTCTCACCCTCCCAGGAAAAGGCATGGCATGAACTTGGCTTGCAACTGGGCAGGGGTGCATTCTCAGGCAGTTCTGGCTTAGCTTTCACACTTCACTAGCTTAGAATTTGTAGAATTTCTGCCTCTCTCTGTAAGAACGGGGAGAGCTCTGCCAGGGATCGGTGTGAGCTTAACAAAATCCTCCAGAGACCCAGCTGACAGGAAGAGAAGACCCAACTGGGGTGGGCAGCAAAGAAGGAATGAGCAGACAGACTTCTAAAGGAGAATGTCCAAGGATGTGGGGGAAGCAGCGGGCCAACGGGATATTCCAGACTGGGAGGGACCTCCCACTCCCATGGTAATCAGCAGGAAAGAGGAGGGGCAGAAGAAGGAGGTTGTTTTATGTTCTTCATAAAGATCCAAACACAAAAATAAAAAATGTACTGAGCAATGCCTCCCTTTCATTGAAAATAAGATCAAATTAGGCATCCTAAGTGTTTTTCCAAATGATTTCTGGCCTGGTTGTGTTACAAAAACAGGGCAGAGTGATTCAAACCTGCTGTCAATACAGAATAAAGGAAAGAAAAATGCCAGCTATTCTGCAGCTGTCCGGCCGGAACCTGGGAGGAGCTGCTTTCATGACAACTCTGATGCACAGAAACAAGCCAAACTGCCAGAGTAGGAGTTAAACCAAATAAACCTGAGCATATCAGTTAAGGAGGAGAGTCTTAAAATAGCAGCCAGGAATGCACGGGTTCCCTTGGACAACTCAGATTACATGCCCCTATGCCTGCCTTTAGTAAAATTATGCACTAAAAGGCTCTGTTTGATCTAGTTTCTGAGTTGCCAATAAGTTTTCAGCTGATGGAAATAAATCTGTAAGCAAATGCGGCAGGTGAGCAAAATGTATAAAGTGATGTTCCCTGGAGGGGCTGGCTGGGTGGGCATAGAGAGAAATAGGGCACAGTCTGGGTCCCTAGGAAATTGATACCAGGGTTAGAATAAACATGCCCACAAGGACATGTTCCCAAGGGCGAGAGTTTCCAGTTAAACTGATGGATGGTCTCCAGGATGACGGGCATTTTACATGAACTCTGAAGGACGCACTCATTCATTTAACGAAATGTCTGTTCTGTGCCAGGTTATGTGGACACAAAGATCAGCAGTGACCAGTCTCTCTTGGGGGTAGATAAGGGGAGTCAGGTATTCTAAAATATTATATTTAAACAAATTTTTTTCTGTTTCATTTATTTAACATTTTAGTAACCAGCAGCACAGACATTAAAGTCCAAATGTGTTTAAGTGGAATGTAAACATTTGCTCAAAGCTGTGGGTGTCTGAAAGCAGAGAAGACTTCTTTAAGAGATACAGCAACATAGAAGAATCACTTTTCCACACTTATGCTGTAAGTGAAGAGGAAAAATGTCCTAGAGTCCAGATGTAAGTTCCATTTCCATTTTTTATATTTCAAAAACCCTGGCCCTAGCTCATCTTGCTTTTGACAGTTCACTAATCTGTATTTAATGGGATCAAGTTGAAGAGCTACTACCAAACATAGACATCTTGCTTACAAATTAGAATGTAAGCCCCAGAAGATTCAGCCAGGATCTAACCTAGTAGAAAGTCAATGATGAAATCCCTGCAATCCATCATCTTCGCCAATTAGAATCACTGGAGGGGCTGGTACAAGTTATCACTTGTGCTCGCAAAGGGATAGAGCTGCCTTTTGCTAACAGATGCTGAAATTTTTCCCCCTTTTGCTGTAAGCCTACCAAGTTAGCAAAGCTCCTTGGGCAGAACTTTGCGAGCCTCTCCACCCTTGCTGTAGCTTTGCCCCCTGCTATGAAATTGATTTCTGTCCTGACTGGCTTGTGTGGGCTCTCTAGGTCATTCACTGTCCAAGGTCAACCTGGAATTGACCAAGAGTTTTCAGAGTGAGGTGACAGGGAAAAACACCAATGAGATTCAGAAAGCCTGGATCCTAATCCCATTCTGGCCACCGTCCTCTAAATTCTCTCAATAAACATTTACTGAACATGACAGGCATGCTCCCTGTCCTCATAGAACTCGGAGTCTAGCACCGATTTGGTGGGTAGAATTGGGGAGGTCATTTTGCCTACTTCAGTCAGACACCTACATGCATACATACACTTGACTTTCATTTCCTCGATCATGCCATGCCCCCCTCTTGCCGCCTAGTCTATGGACGTGCTGTTCACTCTGTTTAGAACACCCTCTCCTTCTTCTACACAGTTAATGCACCTTTCAGCTTAGAGACCTCACTTTTTCAAGATGCCTTCTTGACTCCTCCCAGATTGGACTGGATGCTCCTTACAGACATTAGTATCCTATAAGCACTTATTACAGGGTTTTACAGACATGTCTATTTCCCTCACGAGACTGTAAGATCTAGGGAGCCGCGCCTATGCCCTGCTCGGTGTTGTCCATCCTGTGCCCCTGTTCCAAGCACAGTGTCTGGCACACGCTGGGATTTCAGGCACTGAACACCCAATAGAGTTGACCACAGTTCACCTCCAGCGCACAAATATTTGCTGAGCCCCATCCTTGCCCTTAAGGAAATCAAGGCAAAAAAAATTTCCTTAAGGAAATCAAGGCAAAATGCTGAAACTGTGAAAACCAGTGAGATGGGGATTAAATATTACCTTACCTAAGAGCACGTGGCAGGAGAAGTGATAGTCATCAGTCACAAAAATGAATTCAAATTATCATGATCTTTTCATGTGTAGTGGTTGGTTTTTTTCCTAACACATTGATATATCAGAAAATAAACTCCTAGAGCTCCTCTGATTTACAGTGACCCTATACAGTTCCAGGAAGCCTGTATTTATCCTTTAAGCCCCAATTCTACACGAGCTCCACACCCTTGCCCTAAGCTGCCATTTTCTCATCTGAATTTCCATGGCTCTGACTGCCTGGATCACTCATCTGACATTTGCTGGTTTTGTTCATAGCTGCATCTCTAACAATTTGTACAGCACCTGACACAAAAGAGGGGCTCAATGATTACTAAATTTAGTCAAAACTAGCTTGTATGATAGCATGATGGTTAAAAGCAAAGTACCAGCTTTGGAATGATACAGATCCTAGTTCAAATCTCAACTCTGGCTCTTACCAGCTTCATAATGTAGGCAAGTTATTTAGCCACCCTGAGCCTCAGTTTCTTTATCTGTAAAATGGAGATGATACTACTGATACCTCCCAGTAGTGATATGAGGGATTAAATGAGACTATGTATGCAAAGTACCTAAAACGCCTCCAGGCACATAAGAATAACTCAATAACCCAATGATAGGCAGGCACCATTACCATTATCTTTGTTGTTGCTGTTACAAAGGTCCTTTCTGTTCATGGCCCATGGCCTCACCTACATTAACAGCGGGCCCTAAAGTTATTTATAAAGCAGGCATTGATAACATCTGTTGTTGACACACATGGAAGGCTTTAGGACAGTGATGGAGAGAAAGAAGATGATGATGGTAACTATTACTTCCTCTAATGTCACTAATTTGCAGCCTTTGTTTTCAAAAAGACCATCTGAGCAGTAGGAGAAGAGAAAGACAAGCTCAAGCCCATTCCTGAAAAAAATGTGCTTCCCAGGAGGATTCCAGAGGACCCCTTGATCACAAGCCACACAAAACCATGAGATGTTTTACAGCCAGGAATTTCTTCCTACCCCCAACTCCTGCCCCCCACCCCGCACCAGAATCTTTGCTCGCTGAGGGTATGGAAAGCTGTTTCTGTGCTTTAGATCAATTGACAACTCAAAGTTATAATCTATTTTTATCTGGATCAAAGGCAAAAAGATAAATGTCTCAGTTTCTTCTTAGAATTCCTAGGCCAGCACCAAAGGCTCTCTGTGCTGAGGTTCCAGAGGGAATGGAAAGAGCCAGGCTGTTGGTTACCTGCCCTGGTGCTCTGTTTACTGCCTGGGGCGCCTCCTGGAATGGGGCAGCTTCTGGAACTGGGATCCCAGAAAGAGGGGGTGCATTCCCATCCCATCGGGATTAAAGTTAAATGGACACAAGGAAAGGACCAGAAATTCTCTTCTCTACTGTCCTTGAAGCAGTTTCTCCTCTTTTTATTGAGGGGAAACTGAGGCCCAAGGAGGGGAGACACTTAATCACTAACACTTTTGGGTAGGAGAACTGGGATCAGAACATCTACTTGAATATGGCATGAACAGGAAGCCATTTTTTAAACCACTTTATTGAGATATAATTCACATACCATAAAATTCATGCATTTAAAGCGTGTGATTCAATGGTTTTTAGTAGACTAACAAAGTTGTACAACCATCACCACAATCTAATTTTAAAACATTTTCATCATACCAAAAAGAAATCCTGTAGCCACTAGCAGTCATTCCCCCTCCCCAGCCCTGGCAACCACTAATCTACTTTCCATCTCTACAGATTTGCCTACTCTAAACGTTTCATAGAAATGGAATCATACAATATTTGGTCTTTTGTGACTAGAACACCATTTTTTAATGACAGACTTTCTGGCTGCTCATTGAATGATTATCCAGAGCTGTGCCGTCAAATACTATAGCTACTAGCTACATGTGGCCATTTAAATTAATTAAAATTTAATGCATTAAAACTTTGGTTCTTCATTTGCACTGACCACATTTTGAGTGAATAGCCACACATAGTTGGCTACCATATTAGACAGCACAGAATATGGACTATTTCCATCACCGCAAAAAGCACTGTTGGGCAGCGCTCCAGAAGATACAGATGCATTTATTCATTGATTAAATACAGAAATGTGAAATGTCTGCTCCTCCTGGTGTTAGAGAGTTACCTAAGACAGATGCAGATCGAGGATGAGGAGGAGGTGAAGGGAGGAGGAGGAGAGGGAGCGATGGGGGCGCTGAGAAAAGCCAGGGCCCTCCCCCTCCCAGTGTTACTCCCGTGCCTGGACAGCTCCCCCGACACCTACCCAGACCTCAAAAGCTCTCTGTTTAGCTAAGCTCATCCAAAAGGCAGACATGCCAAAGCCTTTGGAAAGACTTCAAGGAACCCAGCCTCTACCTTAGCCGTTTGATGATTTCCAAAGCGTTTCATGCCAGAAGGTGATCTGAGGGGCTCCTTAATGAGACTGAACAGTTCTGATCAGTTTCCGGCCAGCAGTGGCCATTTCAGTTGCCAAGACATGAGCACTAACGCTGACCAACACCCCGAGGCCAGAGCCCTGGCATCTTGGCATCCTCAGACAGGAGGGAACACAGAAAGCTCCCCGCCCCTTTCCTTGGGCTGTTTGTTAATTCAGCTACAATGTCTTTCCTCTAATCTGTCCAAAGACACTGTAGTCACCAGTTCCCAGTAATGGGGCAGCAGGTTGTTTCAAATTGTGGGTCTGGACGTGTTAAGATGATCAGAAGAGCCCAGTCTGAAGGATGGTAACAAAAGGAAAGGAAAAATAAAACCACATTCAGAAAAAGATCCTTTGATCCCTTACCTATCAGAGTCCTTTGTTCCAAAGCACTGTGGAAAAAATCATCAATTGTGACTTTTTACAGCTGTTTTAGAAAAGGATAATTAAATTGGCCAATTTCCTTTTGTTTAAAACTCTGCTGAAAGACAGATCTTTTCTTCTACTATAGCCAATTTATAAAGAACAAAATGACAACCTAACAAATGCTTCTTTCAATATGTTTGCTAGTCCCAATCAATACTTTTGGGAGGATTTCAAGAATCAATAGGTGACATTTCTAGGATGCCAGGAGCAAAAGATAACCAGGTGGATATTTACTAAGCTATGACTAGCATGCATTTGCTAGATTCTGTCCTTTCTGCAAAGGTCACTCTGTGTTTCTTGGTCCTTTGGTTTTCAAAAACATCCTTTACCATGGTTTATCCAAGAGAGAAAGGGCTGAGCAAAACGTGGTGGTTACGTGGGTGCTTTAGACTTTCAATCTGAGGCAACAGACCAGGAGTTGGGAACTGACTTTTTGGAGTTCTCAGTTTAGCGGCTGTGGTTACTTTGTCCTTTGTAGTCGTTTCTGACTTTTGTACATCCATGAATTCATTGATTCAACAAACAATATACACACAATTTAGGGTGTTCTCATGTGTTTCATCTCATGTAATCTACATAATGCTATCCTCATTTCCATTTTAGAGCTGAGGAATTTGAAGTTCAGAGATGCTAAATGATCCATCAAAGTCACACAGCCATCAAACGTCCAGAACCCAAGAACTCAGGCATTCAGACTGTCCTCATTACACAACTTTTGCCAGTGATGTGGGAGAGAGAAAGCAGAGCAGTGTGGGTGTATGAGGACCGAGGATCCCCAAGGCGGGAGAACAAGCTTCTGTGGAGCTAGACACGTTTTTGCAGGGTGCTTCTTTCACAGATAGTTCCCACCTTCTTGCCTAGGCCAGAGGGGCCTCATAAAGTAAGTGGTTCTTGTGTTCCCTCACGGATCTGCCTGAGTGTGCTCCTCAGAGCCACCTTCTATGGAATGGGGCAACAACCAAGGATGCTCTGGCCCCTCTCCCCACTGTGAGCTCTCAGAACTCCATGCCCCCATACTTGTAGGAAACTGCAAGTATGTCTCAGTTTACCTTTTATGAGCTCAGAGTATTCTCATTTTCACGTAACTTCGGTGAGAACAGACTATTACCTTGACAAATGAAATAAATCCATCAATACATAATTATTGGGTCTGACTTATTTATTGTGGTAGATTGATTTGAGAAACAGCCCCAGTCTCTAGCCCTCTCTGTGTCATGCATGCTTTGCAATGTGACTTTGCAGCTCCTCCCTCACTAGGTAGAATCTGTTTCCCAACCTTATGAATTTGGGCAGGCCACAAGATGAGCTTTGGCCGACAGAACGAGGGAGAGAACTGATGTCCCCCCTTTCAGAGCTGAGGCCTCCAAGGGCCTTGCACACTTCAACCCTCTGTCTTGAAACTCATCCACCACCATAAGAACAGCCTAGACTAGCCTGCTGGAAGATGAAAGACCACGTTGAGAAATCTGGGTTGTCTCGGCTGAGGCTATTACAGACCAGCCAGTGTGTGGTCAACGTACCAGATGCCCTCAGATGCATGAGCAAGCCCAGATCAGCCCCCCAAGCCTGGGACACCTCAGCAGTATCATCCTGTCAACCTGCAGGCTTGTGAGAAATAATACATGGCTATTACTTGAAACCATTCATTCTTAGGGGCTGGGGAGATAGGGGTGATTTAGTCGCAACCTGTTTCACCAAACTTACCAAGGGTGGAGGGTCCAGAAAAAGGGTAGCTCCCACAAGTTTCATTAATAAGTATTTCCTAGGCAGTATCAAGTTTGAAGCAGCTCTGGGAGGAAGTAAACACCATTCCTACCGGAGGGTTTGAGAATGAAATGGCTCAGAACTTGGCTAAAAGAGCAACAGCTTGGAGTCAGGTGACCTGGGTTAGAATCCTTGCCCTAGCACATATGTCCCATGTGGAAAAGTCTCTCTTCCTCAGGTACTCACTGGTTTTGACTCGAGCCAGGGGAATTTAACACGAGGCAAAGTAATCCTGGCCCCCAAAAAGGTTTATTACTGAAGCCCAGAGCCTCATTCACACATGAACAACAGGAGAGAATGAGAGCCTCCGGTGCACAGAAATCATTAAAAATAGGGCCCAGTTTCTTCCCTATAAGGTCTAAACAACTTGCTCTTCTATGGGATCTGTCCCTGGTTTTCCTTAATGAATACTGCCCCCTGCAGCTTGTATGGGAAATAGATTTTTAAAAATAATCATGCATGGGGCTGGGTGTGGTGGCTCATGTCTATAATCCCAGCACTTTGGGAGGCCGAGGCAGGAAGATCACTTGAGGCCAGGAGTTCAAGACCAGCCTCAACAACATAGTGAGACCCCACCTCTACAAAAAAATTTAAAAATTATCTGGGCATGGTGGCATGTGCCTGTAGACCTAGCTACTCAGAAGGCTGAGGCAGGAGGATCACTTGAGCCCAGGAGTTCAAGGCTGCAGTGAGCTATGATCATACCACTGCACGTACAGTGAGTTTCTGTCTCTGGAAAAAAAAAATTCTGCATGGAGAACTGCCTGAAGACATTCATATCTGGCTCTAGAAGAGAGCAAGGAAATGAATCCAAGTGTTAAACGGTTGAAACCACCCGTGTATAACTTCTCACCAAGTAGCCAGGATTTCTTCTGCGCAGCAGGGATCCTTGCCTGTGGCCTCTCTGATGGCCTCAGAGCATGAACCTGGCAAGTGCGAGACAATTTTTCTGAAGTTAAGGGAGAAATCTTTCCAAGTATGTGAATGGAGTAAAAGAAGTCATCACAAACAGCACACAGGCCATATCTGCATGAGATGCAACTTCTTTTCAGCACATAAATGAATCCTAGACTATAAGTAGCATCATTAGGAGTAAAGTGCATTTTTGGAATACATGAATATCTTTAAAGGAATCAATCCAAAGAGAGGGCTTTGGGAAGACCAGTAAACTGTGGGGAAATGTGTAACATCACTGAGGCAAAGGAGGCCTTTCCAGAAGCCACAAAAATCACACCAATTCTACTCTTGCCTGAAATAATCAAATCCTAGATTTGCAAGGCATCTTAGAGAAAATCTACTTCAACCTACCCCTAATGTAAGAAACCTCACCTATAGCAATCCTAGCAAGTGATGATCTAGCCTCTGCTTGAATACCTCTGGGGTCAGAGAACTCATTACTCCCAAAACAGCCTGTTCAAACACAAGAAGACAAGTATGAAAAGCACTTTTATATATATTGATATATAGATACAGATGGAGCCAAAGCTCGCCTCCTTGTAATTTTTCAGGTCTACTCTCTGTGGCCAGAGAGAAGAAAAAGGTGGTCTAGGATAAAGATCTTCATTTCTACAAGGGAACTGGTTTCTCTCCATAAAACTGTTTTCTAAAACATGCTTTGTTTCTAACCACTGCATGGGAGGATGGGTATGATGAGCAGAGTGCAGCCCTGCAAACTTTATCTGTGGGTCTCACTCTGATGAGGTTCTACCTAACCAAGGGAAGTGAATTCATTCATAGTACCTAATCATTTTCATAAGAGCAGTTATCATAAAATATAATGAAAATATTTTATGAAAAAAATACTATTTATATTTTGTTTACTGTCTTTTCCACCAGACTGTAAATTCCATGAGGGCAGGAATTGTTACCTGTTTTTTCACTTTTGAATATTCAGTGACTGGCATGATGCTTGACACACAGAAGGCACTCAGTAAATGACCTCAGACACGTAAGAACAGATGAAGGACTGAGTTGCAAGTACATGAACGTGTAATAAAGAAGGGAGGGAATCATTCATTCCATACTGTACAGTCTGGTTTAGACTTATCTGCCTCTTAAAAATGGAACCAAATCTAGCATAACTTTTTTTTTTTTTTTTTTTTTGGCAGCAAAAATCAACTAGTGCTCTCAAAGATCCTTTTCCTTAGGGCTAAACCTGATCCTTGAATCCACCATCTGGCTGCCTGCCCAAGCAGCCTTGTGAAGACCGATTTTAGTTCAGGTCTGCTGTTAGTTCCTTACCACTCAAGAGAAACTTTTTCCACCAGGCCACAGGAACCTGATCACGCCCACATTGTGGGTTTTCTCCAGTTCACATACATTCTCCAAAATTGAAGAAACAAATGTGGAGAGGCCCTGTCTGGAGGAAAACATTTAGACAGTCTGCAAGTCATTATCCTCCCAGAGTGCCCTGAGAATGCCAGGCTTTGAAACCCAGGATCCACTAGGAGATGTGACACACCACCTGGGCAGTAGGGGGCAGCAGAGACTGACTGTCCTAGGCTGTCCTGGTGCCAAAGGACTTTTTTTTCTTAAGCTTTGCCTTTCCCAAGGTAATTATAGGTCATTGATTTCCCACTTCACATTTCAGAAAAACACTGTGATCCTCCCATTCTGAAAAGGGCAAATTTTCAGAATTCTCCCATTCTAGAAAGAGTATTAGGTGTTGCGAGGCCTTCTTTACTTTTGCTTTTATGAAGGAATTAGGCCAGGCCACTGATTTCCGTCAGCAGTTAATATCTGTTCATTGCCCACAAAGTTCAGGGAGCCTTGCCAATCACAAGAATTGGCACGGCTGCTGCTAAGGAATCAGGCAAAATCTCCTAGGACACTGAGAATGTGAACAGTGTCCACAGGGTCTTGGCATAAACCACTCTGCAGCATGACACATGCAGACAGCCCACGTATCATTCGCACCACGAAGTAGATACATTGTAACCATTACTTGGAGATGAATATTCTCAATGTGACCCCTTTTTCTGACACCCTCATCAGGAGAAGGTGGTTCCCCGGCACATGGGCTCTGTGTTGGTCCCCTGATGAAAGGCACACACTGACAGAATCATGACAGCAAACTGCAGCTGAGAAAGTCATTTTATCTGTTAGGTTCATTGAAGCCTGAGGATACTCTGTGCTCAGCACAGAGAGGCAGCCAAGTATGCATTCATGAGAAACAACTCATTAAGTTGTTGCAGCTACGTGAGCTGCCAAGCTGTCCTGTTCAGGAGTTCTCCCCTCCTTCTGACCAGCATTTGTGCTTCTACTTTGCATCGTGAATATGGGCCATATGTGCTCACAGAAAAGTTAACTTCATTCATCCCAAAATGTATTTATTTTGTCATGCTGATGAACACTGTCAAATACCTAACTTGGAGGAAAAAAATATTTAAGAGGAACATTTAAAAGAATGACTAAACTAAGCCCTGACTACAGATGACACTTGGATAAAAATGGCTAAAGCCATCCAGAAACATACTTTCCCCTCGCAATGATCCTTGAAATTAAATTGAATTCGTGTATATGTGACACTTTCCACATCACAGATGGAAGAGAGATGCTGAGATTTATCACCTGAACATTGGATGAACATCACATAGTCATTTTCTATTCCTGAGACAAGACTAATCAAATAGGTATTCCATCTTTCTAAATGATTTATTTTCTTTCCCTTTCTCTCTACTCATTCTCTGTGTTACCAAAAGTTAGGTTTATTGTATTTTAGAGAAAGGATATATAGCAGAACCATAGCTCGCACACTGGTTTTGAAACACATCCATATTTAGAGAAAAGCAAACATGGTAATGTCCATCTTATTCTTCTGTGCTTTAGCATTAAACATTATTCATTTCATACATTAGTGGGACCTTTGTGTCTCCTCCTCAGAAGCCTCTTCTGAATTACGCAGATCAAGAAAATGACTCCCAAAGGGGGTTAGAGAGACTACACCAGATACAATTTCTTTCACCTTGATGTTTGACTTTAGTTTAATGCTCGAGGTTAAGGACAAAAGCTAGGATGGAGTACGGGAGGTAGAGCACAACACTCAGGCACCTCTCTAGGTAGCTTTAGTAATGCTCCGCCTTCCTCTGGCCAGGACGGCATTCTCGTACACGTAAAGCACCACGACGCTCTGCAAGTGCCAAGTCAAGAAAGAGCCAAAAGATGATTCTCCCTGTAGGGCAAAGGTGAGCTGACTTCCCCCTCAGAGCATCTGCTCGCCTCGTGTTCCCTCTGCTACCTTACCTAGACCCCAAAGGGACACTCCCTTTTTTATATCTCCAGCTTAATTATGAGATCAAAATCCTTTCCCTTATCCCTACTAGCTCAGCTGAAACAAGATAGCAATGAAAATTTTAAAATAAAGAAAGAACTTCACTCAAAACCAGTGAGGCAATAGCACAAAACCAAAAGAAGATAGGAAGACCTATGCAAGTAGGTAAGACTACCCAGTTTAAGTTGCTGGCTCTGAGAATAAATTTAAACACATATACAACAAAATGTATATGTACAATAAGTGGTTCCCAACTTATTGAGCTCCTGCTATGTGCCAAGCATTAATCTGGGTGTCTTACTACATTATCTCTGTTCCCCCTAATGATGTACTTACTACAGAGTAGCCACCGAAAATTGAAGGGCAATTAGAAAGCAGTGTTCTCTTTCAAAGGTAACCAAGACGTCCTGCTAGGGCAAGGGTTCTCAAGCTTTAGTACCATAAGAATCACATGGGCGTAATATGCAGACTTCTGGGCTCTAATTCAGAAATCTGAATTAGAAGGATTAGGTTTATAAAGCCCAGAGATTTGTCTTTTTATCACTTACCTCAAGGGATGATGATGTAGATGGTCCATCAATCACACCTTGAGAAACAACAGTCTAGAGTCTTGAATTTACCCAGGTCTCACCAGGACATGGGACTTGAACTGTGTGCTTCAGAGTTAACAGAGAGTTACCCATGTTGAATCTGTTCTCTCTTTAATCACACATAGGCGATTTGCATATACTATGTTAGAGTAGAAAAATGTTACTACTTAGGCATTACTTTGGAGAGAGCTGCCATGTGTTTGGGGACTTTTCATCTATTCAATTAGACGTTGTCGATTTGTTTAGAACAAAAGGAAACTATGGTGTGAAATGTAAACTATAATAATGAAACCTGTCTTTACTGCAGGAGCCATAACCAACACTGCTCATGAAAGGGCACCATTAACAGGCACCAACTGACCTCACAATATTTCAAAAGGTCAGAACTTAGCAATTGTCTCATGCCATGCAAATGACACCTACAATGTCAATAAACTCCAGCTATCAGGAAATGACAGTAAGTCATACCCATCACAGAAATGTCTGCAAAAAATACAATGGTGATAAGGACAGAAAATTTAAATGGGGTTATGCAAAAAATTAGAAAGAATGCTTCACATCTAACATTCTCCCTTCATTAGGGCTAGAGCAGCCAATTGCCATTTCACAGATATTAAATAAATAAACTGAATCTTCAAGAGGTGAGGTGACTTGCTCTTAGAAAAAGATTAACAAAACCTTTTCCTCTTCTGCACGAGAATTTGACCTTGGGTTAGCCTTCTAACTGTTCCCCTAGAAACCAGATAAAGACAGAATGTCTTCTATGTTACTAAGCAACGTTGCTCATGGTAAAAATGACCCTTGATTGTCAGACCACATCTGGACTGGGAAAAACCATAAATGAAGTAGAAATACTTCTTGGGGACACCATCATTTTGAGCTTCTGACTGCTATGACTACTAATTGGACCTAATCCTGTGGGAACCCCAGAAGTTATAAATATAGAGCTGTTACATACTCCTGTGGGGTGTGTGGCTTATAAGATAGAATGACTCATGCACCTGCCCTATTTCATTCTTATTCTTTCACACCTGAGCTGTTACCTGGGGGTGGGAAGGAGGACAGCACCTGTGTGGACTGCTGCATACACTTCTGCAAAGACCACACCTATGGAAGAGAAACACCACCCACTGCTCTGCCAGCAAACTGTGACTCCTGTCTACATCTTTCCCAATAGAATGGTGCTGAGTGTGGCCTATAGTGGTTTTCTGGGTACAACTTCTTAACTTACGGGCTTTTTTCCCCCCTCTGGTGCCCTGTGAAGTCCCTGAGTTTTGCAGCTTCTGATCCATCCTGCCAGCCTAGCCTTAACAGGGGTTTTAACTGTTTGCTGAGTTCCATTCCAGACAATATTGCAGAGGACTTTTTTTTAATAATTATTATTTCAAAATATTAGGGGGTAGAAATGCTCTCGTTACATGGATGAATTATATTTAATAAAATGCTGAAGTCAGGGCTTTTAGTGTGCCCGTCACCAGAATAGTGTACTTAGTACCCCATAGGTAAGTTTTCACCCCTCACCCCCCTCCCACCCTTCCCTCCTTCTTAGTTTCCAACGTCCTTTACACCACTTTATGACCGTGTGTACCCATAGTTTAGCTTCCACTTATTAGTGAGAACGTGTGGTGTTTGCTTTTCCATTCCTGAGACACTTCGCTTAGGGTAATGGTCTCTAGTTCCATCCAAGTTGCTGCAAAAGACATTATTTCATTCCTTTTCATGGCTGAGTAGTACTCCATGGTGTATACACACACACACACACACACACACACACACACTACATTTTCTTTATCCATTCATCAATTAATGGGCACTTAGGTTGATTTCACATCTTTGCAATTGTGAGCTGTACTGTGAGTACAGGTGTCTTTTTGATATAATGATTTCTTTTCCTTTGGGTAAATATCCAGTAGGGGGATTGCTGGATCGAATGGTAGGTCTACTTTTAGTTCTTTGAGGAATCTCCACACTGTTTAAATTCAATGATGCCACCCTGATTCACACCTCTAAGCTGGTTTTCTAAGCCCTTTGACACTTATGGGTTCTGGCCAGAGGGTTATTTTACAGCTGATTTCCAAACAGAGATGATTATCACCTACACCAATAGGCACCTAAGCTCTCCTTGGCCTGGGATAACAGCTCCAGGCTGAAATGATCTTGCAGAAGTTTACCGTCTTCTCTATAAGAACTTCAGTTTAATAATATAGTGAACCCAGCAGACATGCTCTCAGATTAACACCCAGACCAGAAGAGTAGGATGAATCCTTCCTTCCCAGCCTTCCTTTCTTTTTCTCTAGGCAAAAATCTGGGAATGGAAATCAAAGCAAACCATATCACTTCTCAGAAGTCCTCCCTGAGCCTTCCTGGCTAAACTCATCTTTTTCCTTACAACTTTGAGCATCTCCATTATAGAACATGTAAGAAGCGTCCCTGCCCTAAGACTTTGAGCCCCTGGGAAGCACAGTGTGTCTCCATCCTCCCTGTCACTACAGCCAGCTCAGTGCTGCACAGATCGCAGGTGCTCCACACATGGCGATGCAATGAACAAATGAAGAAACAGCATGAAACAGGGCACCCCACCCATATTCCTTTCTGCATGACTTGGACCACTGAATTAATTCCATATAGTCTAAATTGTAATTTGATGTCAGAGTCCTGGTTAATGGCAGGACATGGGCAACGTTTTCATGGTTATATCTCCCAATCACTAACCCAGATACATAATTTGCTTCACCAGCCACAAAGTGACATGTTTATAGAGATTCTAAACCAATGGCCCCAACGTTACTCAGACATGACATAGTGCTGAAGCCTGCAAAACTCCGTCTCGAGCCATGTCTGGCTCTTCTCTTCCATCTATGACAGGCGGGAGTAAAAAATGAGGAAGGGAGCGACACGAGAAGGAAGACCCGAGGACGAAACCCACCAGCAAGCGCAGATGGCACTCACCTTAGATGAGGCCCGACAACCAGTGCAGACTGAATTCATTCATTCACACCTCATGGTGGTTTAGTGATGGAGGCCCTCAGACTCATCTACAAGGGGAAACTGAGACTGGGGAAGTCAAGTGTCTTGAGAGCAGAGAGCTTGATCTCAAACCTAAGTGCTTTCTGTACTATGTCAAAGCCACTGGTTGTCACAGCAAAGTATCAGCAAACAAGGCCAGTTTTTATCAAATGGTCTTGTTTTTTTTAGCTTCTTAAAATAATTTGCCTCATTTCAAAAAAATGAAAGTATTTTTTGCCCAAGAGAGTGATAAAAGTGGTATTAAGTGTGTAGGGAAACTAGTTCTCTCATATGTTGTTGATGGAAATATAAATAGGTATAACCTTTTGGGAACAAAATTTGGAAGCATTAATACAACTGTAAAATGCGCATACCCTTTGATGCAAAAATTCCACTGAAATGGTTATATACATGTAAAAAACTCATACAAGCATATTAATCTCAGTACTATTTATAATATCAAAAAATTAGAAGCAAGCTAAATGCAATCGATTAAATATATTAAGGTAAATCCATATAATGGAGTATTGTGCAACTATTATGAAGAGAGAGTGACTTATACCTAGAGATAAAAAAAAAAGGCTATCTACAATTTGGTGATTTTATTTATAGGATTTTGAAAGTCATATCTTTTTTTTTTCTGGGAGACAGAGTCTCACTCTGTCACCCAGGCTAGAGTGCGGTGGCGTCATCATAGCTCACTGCAACCTGCGACTCCAGGGCTCAAGTGATCCTCCCACCTCAGCCTCCTGAGTAGTTGGGACTACAGGCACACGCCACCACGCCTGGCCTGAAAGCCATATCAATACATGCATATGTGTATAGAGTGCCTGAAGAATTCAATAAGTAATTATTTATAAAGTACTTTAGAATAGTACTTGGCAAATAGTAAACACTAGGAAAATTTTATCTATCAAAATGTGATAGTATATGCATGAAAAAAATAGAATAATATAAACAAAGTGGCAAACAGTGGCTATTCCTAGGCAATAGGATTATATAGGGTTCTTTGTCTTTTAATACATTTCTGTTGTTTGAATATTTTTACATGATTATTTTTGTAATGAAAAATAATAAAGATATGCTTTCTATAAAATGAAGAAATTTATATTATTCAAAACGAAGTATCTTCCATAGGCACAGAAGTCAGTCTAGGAACACTGGGCATTTCAAATTCATATGATGGACCAAATACTTTAAAAATGTACTAGATTCTTGGCGGCATTAACCTGTTCAGAGGATGTGAGAGGATGGAGGAAGTTAAAACAGATAATGTCACAAATGTTTAAAAAGACAGCTATTTCCTCTCCCCTGAAAATCTGTGATTCTGGCCTGGAGCCCTAAGCCCACTTAGAGTTAACACAGGAAGTGATCAGCCTCCGTGGGTCCCAGCCATCTCTGGACACTGACTGTTCATGCCCAAACCTGCTCACACATCCCATAGGTCAGGCAAGGCTGTGCCTCACTGCGGCTTGTAGGAGTTAGAGGATGAAACCAAAGGCAGACCTAACCATGACAGTGATGATGTACAATAAACTAACAGACTTTCCTAAAGGCTCTGCAGACTCCACCAAACCTTGCAGGCAAAATCTGAGATCAGTCTTTGTGAAAACCAATAGGTTATGTTGCTCTACAGGAACATTTTTGGTTTCTACATATCAACTACGTAGTTGGCCATCACCTTATGGAACGATCTAATGAGTTTTGTGCAAGTCTCTAGGCTTTTTCTAGCTAAGAATTATTACCTGTCACTTTCCTTCAGTTTCACATCTCAATGGATTGTTCTGTAAAACCAGAATTAAATTCAGTGGTGGTGACCATAGGGGGCATGATTTCAAGAGAAATCCTTCAGGATTTCCCCACAAAGTATAAAGTGCTCTATGTATTTAAAAAAGTTGCCTGCTATGATTTTTTATTCCTTTTAATGCTTTTTAAAAAATTGGGGCTAAGTGTTGAAATATTTTTGTCACTTTTTGACAGAATAATGAATTTTTTCATTTTAGTTACTGATGTGATTAAATCAATTCCTAGCAGTGGAATTCTTGGGTCAATGGGTCACATATTAAAATCTATGAGTTGCATGCTACAACATGGACATTATGCTAAGTGAAACAAGCCAGTCACAAAAAGACAAATACTGCATGATTTCACTCATATGAAGTACTTAGAGTAGTCACTCATAGAAATGGAAGGTAGAATGGTAGTTACCAGGGATGGTGGGAGGGGTTATGGGGAGTTATCATTTAATGTGTACAGAGTTTCAGTTTTGCAAGATGAAAAAGTTCTAGACAGTAGTTGCACAACAATGTGAATATACTTAACATTAGTGAACTGTATACTTAAAAATAGTTATGAGGGTTAATTTTACATTATATGTATTTTACCACAAATTTTTTTTACGAGACAAGGTCTCGATCTGTTGCCCAGGCTGGAGTGCAGTGGCGCAATTATAGCTCATTATAACCTGGAACTCCTGAGCTCAAGTGATCCCCCTGCCTCAGCCTCCCAGGCAGCTAGGACTACAGGTGCATGCCACCACACTTGCCTAATTTTTAAATTTTTTTGTAGAGACGGGGTCTCACTGTTGTCCAGGCTGGCCTCGAACTCCTGGGCTCAAGTGATCCTCCTGCCTTAGCCTCCCAAAGTGCTGGGATTACAGGCACCAGCCACTGTGCCCAGCCATATCACTTTAAAAAAAAAAAAAAAAAAAAAGTCTATGTATTCTTTCCTGTAGAAATATATTTATTCTGATTGATTTAGACAAAAAAAAGTTTATGTGTCAGCTACCTGAGAGTGAAACAACAGAACACAACCCAATCAGGGCCTGACTCACTCACAAGAAAGCTTCGGTGAAGGATGAAGGAGCACAGATGATGAGGTCATATCATGGACTTTACCTCATCTGAACATAGTCCGCACCTCAGCTACAGCACCAACCACAATGAACTGCAATTTATCTGTTCACACGTGTGTCCCTCTCCAGGACAGAACCTCTCAAGGCAAAGGATGAGATGTTATGCACCCACGTGCCTGTTGTGTCTCACACACTATCAGGTGGCTGAGTTATTTCTGGTCCTTCTCCACATAGTACACTTTGCGTGTAAGCTGACTAGTTCATGAGCTGCAATAAAGAGATCAGGTTCAAGGGTGAACATAAGAACCATGACAAAAAGAAGAGGAAATACAAAAGTCTCTGAAAATAAAGTCCCACTCGCCCCTCAGGATGGTGGGAAAAGCATGAGTATAAAAAACAGCGAGGCCTCCCCAAGCCTGTGTTCTATCTTGCCTCCCCAGGGTAGGAGGGGATGAAACACGCACCCTCGCACAGACCCGGAGCCACCAGCAGTTATTTTTCTCACTGCGGATCCTCGCAGGAGTTTGCGAGCTTCACAGATCACAACATTTTCACACGCATTACCTCACCTTGGTCCTCACAGCAGACCTCCCAGGGCACAGGGCAGAGTCAGTTTGAATCCCAGAGTTGAACTTGGATGTGAATTCCAGCACTTAATTCCCCATGAAGGCAAGTTACTTCATCTCAGTTAGCCTCATTTTTCTACTTTAAAATTGGGTTAATGGTATTTACGTCACAGAATGATTGTGAAGATCAGGTAAGGTATTGAAAACCACAGTCCCTGGCAAATAGTACATGCTTAATAAATAAGTGTAACTTCCCTTTCTTTCTTTTGACGCTAAAGCCTTTCCTCAGGGCACTGCCTCTACTAAAATTGGCAGCCACAGTCATCTAAGGGGCCTTGTTGCTCTTGGGTTGCTCAGGGCACATAGGGGAGCCACTGCTCAGGCAGGGACAGATTGGTGGCTGTCTTAGCACTGGTGGGTAGCATCTGTGGTAGGCTCTGGAACACGGTATCCTCCCATCCACTAGGGACTTTTACTTTTATTTTCTCAATTATTTGGACTTGGGTCTCACATCCATCCTTCAGACATTATGACAGCTTCTCCCCAAATGACCATGGGACAAAGGCAGACTAGCCCCCCAAGAGGAGAGGCCCCTACAGGCTTTACCTAATACCTTCCCAACTTTCTCCCCTTGTATCAACCTGCACATCTCTAACCAGCCCTCAACAGGAAGACGTCAAGCATTTCTTTGCCACTTCCAGGGAGAGCACAGTATTAACCGTGGTTCTGGAACCAAAGTATCTGAGTTCAAATCACATCCCCTCTCCATCTCTGGTGTGACCTTGGCAAATATTTAACCTTTCTTGCTTTAGTTTCATCCTTTGTAAAATGAGGATAAAATGAGGCATGTAATAGGTACTCAAAAAAATTTAGCTTTTTTATTGATGTAAAAAACAAAAACCTTTCTATATATTGTGTATATATATAAATGCATTGTAAAAGTTCTGGAAGAATATAAAGTGGTGTATATTGGTATTCTTTAAGGAAAACATAAACGAGAACTTTTATTTGACATATATATACTGGTACCATTTTACAAGCATATATTATTTCTGTAATCTAAGCACACTTTTTAAAAAACACACTTGGGTATGGTGAAGAAAAGGAAAGAAAGGGAGGAAGGGAAGGGGAGAGAAGGGAAAAAAGAGAGAGAATAAGAACAAAAATGGTTTGAGGCAGAAACCAAGGGCTGAATCACAAAGAGTCTTGACTGGTTGAAACATCCTAGTTATGGCTTTAGTGCCATTTGCAGAGCTCCCAGTGCCTTGGCTGGGAAACCTTCTGCCATATATATCTGTCAGCCCCATGTAAATTTCCTTCATATTTTGGGGGGAAAAAGATAAAATGATTAGCAAACTCTTGGGGGAGCCCAGTTCCACTGAACCAAGTGATCCTGGGTTGAGGAGTGGATGGGGACGTTCTGACGTCACTCACGGTCGGACAGCTGCCCAGGCTCCCGGGGCACTTTAGGGAGTGAGGGGCAGCTCTTTCCGGTCTCAGGGGAATGAAGGGACATTACCCAGGGTAAGCCCTAGGAAGCTTCTGCACTACTAGGTAGGAAATGCTTCCAAGAGACCTGGACATATCCCCCAAAGAAAGCGAGACCACTGTGCCTGGCAGGAATGAAGGAGGGCTCTGTCTCTTACTGAAGAATCCTCTAAATGGCCACAGTTTCTCCTAGTTTCTCTAACGTCTCGAGAGATATGGGCTGAAGCAAGCAAAGGTCTGCTTTACTACCTTTTGTGCAGGACCCCCATAGGGCTAGTCACCTTTTTTCTCCATTCTAAAAGCTCAGTACTATGTATAGTAAAAAAAAATCTTATCTTTTTATGGCAAAAGTTACATCACCACAACCCGAAGAGCAATGTTGTCTACTCCTTATATGTAGCCAAGATCTTCACGGAGCCAACCCACATTCCTGACTTTTTCCAAGGGTGGAAACCCCCTTGTTCCTAATTCCCCTCACATTATTTCTGATGGGTAAAAAGCTTATCAGTTCACAAAATGCATGACCCAAGAAGCTTCCATTTCTGGAAAATTACCTAATATATAGAGTGTATTCTATGAAAATTTACTTTCAAATTCCAATTGCTATATTGCTTCTATCCATAGCCAGGTCTCTTTTTGGGCTCCCACCCAAACAAATGCAGTTTGTCTTGCTGGCAACTATGAATATAATGACATTCCCATTTTATTAACACCCTGTTAACAAAGTTCCTGCCAGCCAAGTATGTCCTTGTGATACATTCTCACCACCCTACTTACAAACCCTCCTCCGACCCCAACCAAACACACCCAAGGGAACTAGATAGATCTGCTATGAAGAAAGATGCCAAAAAGGACCCTCAAGAAGGTGACTCACCTTTCTCGTGGCTGCTTGGCAGTGGGGGCGGGGAGGTGACTGGCCTGGACTTATCATAGTTGTTAAAACTCTGGCTGCGTCGGTTGTTGGCAGCGACTGACCCTCCACGTGTTTTGGCCTCGTTGCCCACAGTGGATACTCTTGTGGTAGGACCTGGAAGTCTAAAATGCAAAAGTAACAGGGTAATGCATTCAGTCTCAGAAGAAAAACAGTGTCTCAGGAGAAGGAACCGCAACCACACAGGAGGTAAAAGAAACCATCCAAGACATTGGGTTGTTTGCCAGTCAAAGGATTTGGTGGAACCAACTACAAACATCTAGGCTAGTAACGACCCAACAAAATCCAACAGCAAAGTGTGAACAGTTTTCCTTTGAGCAAAGAGAAACTTTGAAGAAAAAAATATACGAATATGTTTGCTGATTAAAAACACAAAGCTAATCTTTTTTTTCCTCTAGGATGGGTATTTTTACTTTTCAGTAGCGCCAAGCCATGTCATCTCTAATTTTATCAAGCATGGAACATAAAGGCCTGATAAGACCCTACAGTTTACTTTGTGTGTGCATCTCCTCTGATAGGTATTAAAAATAGTGTTTTCCATAATCCAGGGATATAAATATCAAGAAAAGGAAACAGTTTATAATGGTGAGTGAGGGAATTGCTACCACTCAGAACCAACATATCTACAGTGAAAACTTAAGGCCTGGATGGAAACCCTTGTCCAGACCTACATTTTCCTTCAACACCTGACAACCTGTCTCCATAGGCGTTACTTTGAGGCTGAAGCCCAGCTTCTCTGCACAGTAGATGGATAAAATCATACATTCTTCCTGTAAAACTGACAGGGATTTGTTAGCCTAAAGACAAACACACATTCCCCTTTAAATAAAACACCTCATTTTGTGTGGCTTGGGAAATTAAGTCATCAGATTTCTTTGTAATGTGGCTGAAGATATTACGGCCCATTTTCCAAAGAGTTAACGGTTAAGACTCCCCAGATCAGAATTTTGGTCCAGGGACTTAATAAGCAGGCTGTTTCCAATAATTAAAGTTGAAAGATGAATAAATGATGAAATATTTAGTTATATCTTTCGGCTAAAACTCGCTTAGCTGTGTTTAAAAGCCACTGGAATCTCAGTCGACTAGCATTAGATCTAGTGATAAGTCTGAATTTTCAACTCATAAAACTTTCAGCCTTCTCTTTCCATGCAAATCTGTAAGCACCAAAGAAGTCTGCAGTCTGGAAGCATTTTAGATACAAGCAGGCAATCACTTTAAACTTTTTCTTGTTGGCTAAGCAAGAAAGATGGTTGTAGAGTAAACAGAGAACATGAGCTGGTGTGAGAGGACTATAAAATTTATACAGTTAAGGAGACGCTGGCCCAATTCCCTGACAGATCTGGAAGAGAAGGAAGGGGGTTAGCTCGTCCCCCAACAAGTTGCAGTGAGAACTTTAAGGCATCACTTCCCACTGCACTGGGAGGACTTGCCCCTCTTTTATTTACCCTATCTTGTTCGGAGGATATTAACCCCACAAAGATAGGCACAGAATGGGGTACAAAAACCCAGCAGTGCCAGTGCCTGTGTTTGGGGACCAGATGTGGCTAGCACATCTGGCCAAGGAGATACAGTAATGGGATCTTGGTACCTCTTGATTCTGCTTCCAATGCAAACAATATCCTGCAAGTCCTCCAAGTCAGTGTTATCTGAGTACTCCCATCCAATGGCAGAGCTTCTGCAGGTGGGTCTCCCTTGGGCTGGACTTATTTAACCCAGCTACAGTCTGCAGGACTTTATGCCCACAGATAGGCCTGGAAAAGGATTACGGATTTGTTCCAAGATGATGTCATAGCAATGGTATTAAGTGGTACGGGGAACACAGGTCACAGCATTCTACTTCAGTTGGGAATTTGCAAAGAGCAGGGAAGCAAAAAGCAACGAGAAGGGAAGAGATGCATTTCTTTCAGAGTTGCTGGAGAGCCCCCACTGTGCTGACCCTGGGCTGAACCATGGCAGATTTTTAGGACAGCACAGGGACTTTATAGAGGTAAGCAATCAAAGCATAGGATGGGACAGGAACAACCTTGAATCAGGTAGGCAGTCTGGTTGTCTGGGAGGCAGTGTGGTGTAATGGACAGAATACAGGCTTTTCCATACACAAGACATTGGATCAATCTCATAACCTCTCTGAGATTCGTGTTCCTTACCTGTAACTTTGCAATAATAATAAACTACCCAATGAGATAGTTGTAAATTTGAAATGGGACTTAATGTATGGCCAGTACATGTTAGTTTCCTTTCTCATCCTCTCTGCTGAACACAGATTCATAAAGGAATTAGACATTGTCATAAAGGAAACATGCTATGGTACAAGAAAAATCAGATAAATAAGGAAGAAAATAGATGGGTCTACGTTAAAGCATCAGAAGAGAGCTGAACAAAAGTCAACATACAAGACTCTGAGATAAACATTTTCAAAGAGGCAAGACAGGATTTGGCAAGCAGGGCTCGTCCTCTCCCTAAGGACCATTCCAGAAGAAAGACTACTTCATCCAAGTATCTGTGACTGACCGAGACCTTACACTTGGGACACCTCTGAGTTATCTCTGGGCCCCACTCTCTGGAGTGACACATTCCTTGCTTTGGATTAACAAAGACAGTTCTGGGTTTCCCATGGGTGGTCATCGTCAGATTCTCTTTGTTGACTCAGGGATCTAGATGCTCCTTTGATGAGAGCAGTATGTTCTTCAAATGGTTGCAGGGTTGTGCTAGCCTTCTGGGACACAGAGGAGTTGTCCTGAAGGCCTTGAGGACAGGTGACATGGTAAATGGAGAATGGTTGGCACACAGCCATCAAAAGCCACCATGAAGCTCAAGCCAGCCCATGTCCACCCTCCACCACCATTGCCTCTACATCCTAGTCAGGAAAGCTCCCTTAAAGCTGACCAAATCAAAAAACTGGGTGGAGACCAAGTCATTTCTTCCAACTTTCAGAGAGCACCTATGTTGACACTACAGTTTAAAACTTGGGATCTGGTGTGAATGGGCTTGAACTGATGCTCGCTCCAAAGTAGGCCCCCTCCACGTGTCTGAAATTTTCAGCAAAATCCACCTCACATACAAAGGCCACGATGAATACGTGGTGGGTGAGAAGTAAGAAAAAAGACTGAGTCTGGACTCACCTACAAGGGAACCAGAACATCCCTTGGGATGGTGAGTCAATCCACAAACCACATTAATTCAGACTGAACTTTAAGTACAGGAGTTCCAATGCAGGATTTCAAAGCCAAAGGTGACCGTGAGAACCTAAGATACTTGAGTAATTCTGGGGAGATCACTGGACTTTCTATAGACTGAAGAAGGGGCAGAGCTAGGATGCTCAATCTTACCTAGAGCTCAAGAGGCTGGTCAACCCCAGCTGACACCTAGGTGAATTGATGAAATATGTGCAGGTGAAGTTCAGAAGTAATTCAGAGAAGGAAATGAGGATCTTGAAGGTGGGTGGGATGATCAAAGAAGGTTCCAAATAAAGGAACCCCAGGGCAAGATTTGGCACGTTGAATGGGAAGGTGAGTAGAGGGCAGAGCGTACCACGCAGAGAGAAGGGCTGTAAAAAGTGCAGATGAAAGAAAGAGCGGGTGTGTGCTAGACTTGGGGGACAGGGCGGGAGCGAGCGAGGCTGCAGAGGAAAGCAGGGCCAGGGTAGACAAGACCTTGTATGTCATGCTAGGAAGCTTGGACTTCATCCTGCCCTCCAGAGATGAGGCATTAATTAAGGAGGCTGAGAGCAGAGCCAGAGTTGAAAAGCAGACTAACTTCTAGTTTACCAGTGACACAGCCCCCAGGCCTCTGGCTAACATTTTGAAGTTCATTATTGTTAACATCCTTGTGTATCACGGGCACTTCTGTCAGCCTCCAGCCTGGAAGCATCTGTTGTCTGCAGCATTAGAATCCCTGTGTGCTGAAGAGCTGGGTCTTGTTCATGTGCAACAGCTGCAGGTATCACAACAGATGCCGCCCGCTGGGCCAGCCTCACTGAAGAAGCGCAGCGAGAGGGCAGTGTGTTGGGTCAACCCACTTCACTCACAGCACCAGAAGGTTCCAGCACCTCCTTTCCGAGAGGAACTTGACCTCTCATGATCATCCCATGTCCACACAGTTACAAAATGACAGCGAACACAGATGGGTTCTCTGAAACACACACATGTTGGTTTTTCTAAAACATTAAGCTTAAGGGAAGTGGTAACACAGTCAGGAGGACAATCCTGCCGCTATTAGAGCCATGGCCAATTTCTCCAACATGTGCAGAGCCCAGCGAGAACACAGGGGACTAAAACTGCCCTTCCCACATGTAACCTACGAGCGCATCCCTCCTCCCTCACTCCATGTGCTGTACGTGCTGATGGCAAGAGAGCAGTTCCTCCCCACGAAACCACTTCAAAGGCTGGGAGTTGAGGGTGGCCCCTCCCAGGAAGGATGGCAGCTTGTGTGCACATGCTGGTGGGGGGGATGCTCATAATCGGAGATGCTTTTTGCCAGACAAGATGATTAAATGTTAAATTTCTCATTTCCATGGCATCTGCTTTACAGCAGCTGTGCATAGAGGACCGAACTACTAACCTTACAGATTCCTTTCCACAAGACAATTGTGTAGAGATCTACTCCGTGGGACTTGCTAAAGGCAGCCTGGTTGCCTTACCTGTCCCAGATCAACCTAAAACACCAACGTTACCGTATCTGCTGTTTATGCTACACTGATTACATGCCAGGTACTAAGGAATTGAAATGACTTTAATCCTTATAACACTGTGAGGGAGAAAGGATGACCCCATTTGACCAAGAAAAAAACACAGGCTCATAGAGGTTAGATAATGTGCCCAGGTAACACTGCCAGCAAGTGGTAAAGATGGGCTTTCACTTGGGTTTGACTGCACCTCTTAGCTACTATGTTTCTCTGCCTCCCGACAGTGGAATAAACCTAAATACCTGGGGGTCACCAGGGATGCCGGGGCCAGTAATACTGCTCAAAGGCAGAAATCCATGGAGGTCCTTCCTTCATCCCCATACCAATGCCCTCCATAAGCCCTTCCCCTACATCCAGATTCCAGGGTGAGGCTTCCTGCTGCTCCATATCCCTGCGGGCCCTCAAGGTGCTTGACTCCAGCAGGTGTTTAATCAATGTTTGCACTCCAATGAGATACCGATTTCCAGAGCTACTCAGAGGGGGTGGGGCTGTTTCTTTTGGCAACCAAACTTTACTGCTGCACTCAGTGGTGCTTGACCAGCTAAAATTCTTATCAGAATTGTGCTCAAGGCTGAGGGTGGGGAAGTGGGGTACAGAGAAGGCAAGGAGGAATATTAAGCAAATAATGAAACTAAGAACATCCCTTTATTGGCTTCAGCAGAGACAAAATGCACCCAAAAGAAACTCTAGGTGAGGGATAGGACCCTAAAGGAAAGCTACACCTTGGCTTAGGGTAAACCTGGAAGGCCCGTGCCCAGCACAGCCTCAGGGAGGGGTAGGCACACCCTCATCTTCCAGTTCTTCCTCTTCCCACCGCCTCCTGCCCTCATCTGGGACTGATAACAAATCACTCACGGGATGGGCATGTGCTTCCAATTAGATATTTTCCCAACTAGCTTCTGTTCTCTTTATCTTCCAGGCCTGAGCACATTGTGGGAACAGACACTAGG
This sequence comes from Daubentonia madagascariensis, assembly GCA_023783475.1. Lineage (NCBI taxonomy): Eukaryota > Metazoa > Chordata > Mammalia > Primates > Daubentoniidae > Daubentonia > Daubentonia madagascariensis. Next base: position 20,778,377 of record JAKFHU010001990.1, read on the forward strand.
TTTCAGGTCTCCTCCAAGACCACCCCTCCCCTTTCCTTTCATATGGATATGCATTTGCGTGACACTCAAATCAACTGGGAAGGGGCCAGTTTGTCACTGCTCTGACTTGGGCCTCTGGTTATTTGTCAGAGAAAGCAGTCACTCTAGGCAAGGCTACCAGAAGCAGTGACAAATTTGGGTTCCCCCCTGTACTCCTGAACCAAGTCTGGGTAACATGCCAACTGGTTCTACAGAGAAGCACACTGCCATGTGGTTTCTCCCTCACTGGCCAGGCAGAGCCTGAGTTGGGTCCCCCCAGGTGTAAGCTCTTTAGAAAACTGCAGTTAGAAAAGGCACCTAGAGCCTACCAGAGTGGGGCAGCAAGCTGCGGTTCAGTATGCATTTGTTAAACAAAGACAGATAGGAAGTGTGGGTTTCCCTTTACTTTAAATGAGAATTTAATAAAAAATAAATACCAGTCATAACAAGAAGGAGATTCTGCCCCAGCAACAATTTCTATTAGGCTGCTACAAGGGCAACATGAGGGAAAAGGCTGACAGTAATGGTTGAAACATAAGATTTTAAAAAGCAGCCTCAACAACCACATAAATACCAGAATTCAAGGAGGAGGAGGAGGATAGTGTTGTACTGTGGTTAAAGTGAGCATTCTGGGGTTAGCCCACCTGGGTTCAAATCCTGGTTCTTCCACTTTTTGTGTGCCCTTGGGCAAATTACCTAGCTTCCTAAATTTTAGTTTCCTCATCTGTAAAATGGGGATAATCACATGACCTACCTCGTGAAGGCGGATGTGGGGCTTATATAAGATGATGTATTCAATAAATGTTAGCTGTTGGTACATTTAAAATAACAGCAGATACGACGTAACCAGCTTTTCCCATACCCTTGAATGGGTCCTCAAGGATGCAGCAGACAGGCCAAAGTGTGAATTAGGAGAACTAATTGATAAGCAAACTTTTCTTTTTCTTTTTCAGGGAACTGAGGCAGTCTTTCCACAGTATGCAAGAACATCCAGAAACAAAGGTGAGACCTAGTTAAGCTGCCTTGCTGTTTTGTCTCCTCTGACCAATTTGGATTCATGCTTCAGGTCTTTATAACTCAAGAGAAAACCAATCCCACATTAGTAATTTTAACAACAACAACAAAGAGCACAACACACACAAACGAGATGCAGGTGAGGTAGGATTACCACAGGTGAGGCAAAGCATGGAGCAAACTCATCATAAAACTACTACAAAAACTACCTCGAAGCTCACCTCTACCCTAAATCAGAATGGATTCTGATGACAAAGCAAAGCCAAAAACCAACAAAATGAGAAGCACCATGTGCAGCTCAACCTCACTTACACGCTGTCACTCCCCACCCCCCACACTACACGCTTTCAACAGTGCCGCAGCGGCTTTCAACACTCCCCACCACTGGATCATCAGCCAGGCATATTTGGTTTTCCAGAACAGCAAACATGACATGGGGAGAAGGATCAAAAGGAAACTCAGCCAAGGCAGAGGGGACAATGGGACAGAGGGTTGGGTGTAAACCATGCTTTGCAGGACACAGGGAAAGTCTAACCTAGAGATCTTTTTCTGACCCAGAGTGAAGCGGATGATTTTGCTTTGAGATGAGTCCTTGGAGGATGCACTGCGTGATAGGAAGGAAAAAAGTAGAAGAGATGGGTGAGCAGAGAGAAGATACATTAGACACACAAATAAATAGTAAGAGTCTTGTGACAGTGGAAATGCTCCCGGTTTTTTCCCTCTGCCCACTTTTTTCTATGACATGCAGCTTTCTTTCTAGGTCTAATTTCACTGACTTGAGACATATCCAATGTGAAGAAATTGCTTTTAAAATTATCTAAGAACTTTTGTAGGCTTTTTTTTCCCTTCTTAAACATCAAATATCTTTCCTGCTTCCAGTCAGCATAAGGCCGTCTCCTCCCAGTAAGACCCTAAACAGGGTGTCCCTGAAAAATAAACAAACTTTACACTTTTCTAAAGTATTGAGATATTTCTATTTCACATGTTTGTTCTGCCTGGGGTGCTTTTCAGATGAATTTCCTCAATATCCCATAAAGGTGACCCAGAGCAAGGGTAGAGACGTTTGAGAGTTTTGCTAGTCATGGGAATTGGTGCTCTTAATGGTATAGAGAAGACCACTTAAAGTCTGTTGAACTTGCTAAATTCTTTAAAACTTTAAGGAAATTTTAAATTTGTACCTATGAAGAATCTTGGTTGGGCTTAATTAAAGAAAAAGTTAATCTTATCTACTGCCTTATGACAGAAATATCTATCTTTCTTATATCCATACATCCTGTACCATGTTCATAAAAGGATTTGAGGTGAGAAACAAAATGTTGGTTTCACTAGTCTTAGGAAGTGTAGAGACAGAAGAGAATGGAGAAAAAAATTACAGCAATTTTTTGGATTATTCCTAAACAATTAAATGCTGACCATTGTAAGGTAGATACAATGGAGAAGGAAGCAAGTCGTGGAGATGATATTCCTCTCCTGGAGTCTAGACTGGGGAGAAATTTCATGGGGTGAAATGTGGATCAAGTTCCTGATTCCTTCATGCCAATGTCTCAGATTTCCCTTGCCAACTTCCACAACTCCTTTGCTAGCAAACTTTATGTAAAGTTGCGAAGTTTTAGTGCTTGCAACCCCAAGAGGTATGGAACCTAGATGGCTTCAAAATAGTGCTCAGGCACATTTGTATCTGGCAGAGTTCTAACAGAGGACATATCATATCCCTAGACAACAAAGATTATCCTTTGGAAGTAAAATTAGGAAGTATCAGTATATAATGAATAAAACCAGCCATTTGCAGAAGTAACCCAACGTGGGCAAGATAAAGGGGCAAGTGAGGGCATACAGCAACTCCAAAGCCCAGTCCATGTTACCAGCGTAGCGTTAGGGGGCCATGATAGCAGGGACCACTCTGTAGCTAGAATACATGAATGTGAACACCTGGCTTAAGTGAGATTGACTCTTGCTTAGGTAAAGCATTTATTAATAGTAGGACGTTTTGGCTTACTGGGAGATGGGTGCTCTGACTGGAACATCTGGTTCTTTTAAGAAAACAAATGCCTACCACGGAAATGGATGACTCAGGCCAGCACAGCTAGGTGACACAAGCCAGTGCTTCCCAACGCATGTTCCTTGAAACCCTACGCAGTGAGATGCTCTATAAAATAAGCAGAGAGTGCTGTGGCCAAGTTGTTGAATGCTCCTTTTATGTTTCCTTCTGCAGATTCACAATGCACACCTGCTGCTCCTCTCTCAGGCTTCCTCCTGTCCATAAATTAGACTACCACTTACCTAACTGCTAGAGCCGGAAATCTAGGCTTTATCTGTGACTTCTCTCTTTCCCTCATTCCACAGAGTCAATCTGTTTGCAGGCCTCTGGGCTCACCCCCAAAATATCCTTAATTGGTACATCTCCATATCTGATCCCACCACCTTGATCCAAGCCACTGTCACCTACAAGGCTACGAAAGCCACGTAATTGGGGTCCTTCCTTCCAGTCATGCTCCTTTTATAAGAACAATCTTATTCTCCAAAGACAGGCAAAGATGAATTTTTAAAATTATAAATTGAATCAAGTCATTCTACTGCTTAAGACCCTCCTATGGCTTCCTGTCACCCTTAGAATGGAGTCCAAACTCTTTACCCAGTTTAGCCAATACTCTACGACTGGCCTCAGTGCCACAGCAGTGCACAACTGCAGGGCTGCAGGTCACGCTGTCATCCATGGAAATGGTAGCAGCCCTCTCTGCTTCCAGACCACCTTCTCATTTCCCCTCCCCTCGCCTACCAAGCTGTGGCTGCACTGGCCTTCTTTCCGCTCCTCCAACATGCCAAGCTTACTCCTACTGTAGGGACTTTGCACCAGCTGCTCCCACTGCTGATACTACTCTACAATTGAGTTTTGTATGGCTAGTTCCTCGTCATTTATCTCTAACTTCAGTGTCACATCCTCAGAGAGGCCTTCCCATCAACTCAACCTAAACTAGTGACCCAGTCCCTCTGAATCCTATCATCTTATTATAATACTCACCACTATCTGATATTTTTATTCCCCATTTATTTGCTTGTTTGCCTGCCTCCTCTAGGCGCATGCAGAGGGCAGGCACCCTTGCCTACCATGTGTCTGCAACAGTGCCTGGCACATGGAAGGGTTGAGGGGTGGGGAATCTGTGGCCTTGGGGCCACATGTGGCCTTCTGGATCCTTGAGTGAGGCCTTTTGTCTGAATCCAAATTTTACAGAACAAATTTTTTTAATACAGGGATTTGTTCTGTGAAGTTTGGATTCAGTCAAGGGGCTGCACTTAGGGGTCTGGAGCCTGGCAGGCTCAAGGATCTGAACAGACCTGAAATAACAGTTGTAACAACTTAATCCAAATTCTCTTCCAATTTCCCCCCCCCAGAACCCATCTCCTGCAATATAACCGAAGTTACATCCTAGGGAATAAGCACTGTAGAATGCAGTTTGGAAAATGATGCCTTGATCATTCAAATTATCCATGTCCATCAGGGAAGTTCTGATCAGGAAATGACTCTTGTTCAGGCAGTTTTCCAGGGAAAGGGTATGGTGACTGGCTACGTGGCTGTCTGCTCCTTATTGCTAGTCCAGGCAACTCTCCTACCCCACAAATTTCCATAATGTGAGTTGGCTATAATTAGATAATTAATTACGGGGCCTGATTTGCATTACAGCCATCACTGCTGGTTTTAACACCATCACAATCAGGAAATAGAACTTCTCATGGGGAAAAAAAGCTGTAACTGTCTACAAGGTAGCTGCTGTTTGAGCAGCTTTGTGCTTTGCCCAACCACAATGGGTGATAAAAGGTATATCAAGGTGCGTGACAAGCCTGACGATTATTAATGCTGGTGCTTTGAGGCACTGGAAAGAAAAGGCTGTTACTCTTTAGCACACATTAGATGAAATCAAGCAATCAATTTGATCAGTGACATTTAGGTTTTATAGCTAAAGACTTGTAGCTTAAAAGAAAATAGTTATTATCAACTTTCCTGCAGAACCATACCATAATTCAAAAACTTTCTAGTTCCTAATATCCTCCTTTTTTCCTGCCATTAAAACAAATGTTTTGCAGGGTGATCTTTTGCAGAGTTGCTTAGAAATGCAAAAATTTCCATTGTAAAACAGTAGACGGTAACTACCGTGGCATCTGTGGCATTCTGCTTGTACACTGCTCTATGGTAAGTCCAACTGGAAAGCATCAGTGCCTGTTGGAATGTCAACAAAATCCAGGCCCTAATACTGCAGAGAAGGAGATCACTCCTGTATGGCAGGATACTCCCTCTGTGTTCAATACAACACAGTCACATTTAATAATAACTGCTCCCATTGGGGATGCTGCCCCCCACAGGGAAGGTAGCTGCCTCCTTCCCTTGCGAGAACCACTTGCCACTGATACATCTTCAGTGTTCTGTGCATTTCTCGTCTAGCAAAGCAGAGGCATTGCTAGAATAGAACTTTTGCCTCCACTAAGTAAAATTCCTCTCATGTATAACATTGAACACCTGGCTTATAGGCAAACACATGAAGGGAGTTTGAGTCTATTTTAGGGGATGTTTATTGCCTAAAAGTATGTGTAATAGGTCAGAGAAATAGGCAGGAGTGGCTAATTAGCTTTGGCTGCTGGCGATCCTGACCTATAAAAAAGTACACATCTCTACCAGGTGCAGAAATAGTCCTCACCGCATCCATTTCAAGGTCATACTAATTCCCCACTAACCACCAGTAGCTCTCAGCCTGGAAGAAACTTGAATGAAAAACACAGAGTACAGGCTAGGATTTGGCCGGGGTGGAGGAGGGCATGTGGAAAACAGACCGATCGGTTGGCGAGGAGCCCCCACCTGGACTGCATTTCCGCTTGTGCTTTTGACTGTGGATGTGGCGCTGGCTGGTGAGGCGGGCACGGGGCTTGGGGAGGGGCTGGCACCTGTGGCTGAGGAGTGCCAGCCTGGCACTGGGAGGGGGCCCCAGCTGCCTGGGACACGGCAGGTGGCAGAGGTGAGGAGAGGAGCTGCTTCTGGGGCTGCTGTTGCTGTTGCTTGTATCGGGAGAGGCTGAAGAAGAGGCCTAGAATGGCCTTGAGGTTTCCGTTCCTGATCTCTGCAAGACAACAAAGAGATTCTCGTCAGATGGGAGGCCTTGCTCTTCCCATTCAATGGGCTGCTTCAGCCTGCACGTGAGTTTAATTTCTTTAGGATATGATAGACTTCCTGAACACTTCATTGGTATCACAGTCAATTAAAATCAGGCCTAAACCACAAAGAAATTAGCTTATTCTCCCCATTGGGATTAGAGTGGATACACAGGCAAGTTGGATGTCTGGCAAGTGCCAAGAGGGAATTCTCAGTGAGGACACCACTGAACAAGCAAGCATCCGAGCAAGACTGTGCTTGTTCTACAGGAAAGGTGACCGATCTGGATGGAGGCACTCTCTGGCACTGGGGAAACTCACTGGTCTTCATGCTGCACTTGGCTTCTGCCAAGTCCATGTTCTAAGCTTCAAGCCACACTGAGTGTGCCAAGTGGCTGCTGTCCCACTCCACAATCCGTGCTCTGCTTTACCCAGTCATCCTCTGCTCAAATACTGGCCTCTGTGTTTCTCTTGTCTGTTGAATAAATAACTCTAATTTGGGATGGGTGTAGGGATAGGTTATAAGGACTTGTTTCCACAAGGCATTCACACAAAACATCTCCTATATTAAAAGAAATTAGAAAGAGAATGAATTTTTAAAATTCCAGACAGTATTTTTCAGATATTAAAATGCATTTGCCTTAAGGCATGCATAAAGAGTTGCAAAGAAGAATAAAATATTTATTCACAGGCACAGGCTATATAGATAGCAAAGGGCCGCTTCTTGGGCAATCCCTCCTTTTATGTGGTTCCTTTAACACCAGATGCCAATGGCTAGAGTCTAAGCAGATCCCGAGGGTGAAGTACTAGGGCCACCCAGCATGAGGGACAGAGGAGGAACCTCGGTGGGCAAACACACTCAGCCTCCTCCCTTTGCTGCCACCCTAGGTTGGATTTCTTTTTCTGAACTGGCAAGAGGGTCAAGAGGGACGTGAGGCCCAAGGAAGCTTCAGAGGCCTTGTTAGAGGGGTGGGTTAGCCCCAGGCTGGAGAAGAGGCTGCTAATGAAGGAACAAGAGTTTCCACCAAGGCCCAGTTGAGGGGCAGAACGTATGAATGGAGTCCTTTCAGAAGCATGCTCCATTCTGTGCAGAGGAAGGAAGGGCAGCCTGCCAGTGTCTTTGCTGCATTGTGATCTGCTGATTAGATCAGGTTGAATTACTTCTTGTTGGAGCATCCCTTTCTCCAGGCTCTGAAGAAACTGACCATACAAACTTCTAGAATCCAGCCTTCACTTCCTACTTAGGGAGCTAACAGATTCCAATCATGGGACAAAGCTGACAGAAGCAAACCATTTAGAAAACATAAGCCATGAGTTCCAATCTGTATTCCACTTACTAGCTGTGCAACCCTGGGCAAGTCACTTAATCTCTCTGGGCCCCAGTAAAATGGCAATACTGACACTGCTTGCCCCATCACACAAGGTTGTTTTGTAGATCAAATGAGAATATAAATGTGAAAGCACACTGTACACAGTGAAGTCCTTCACTGGTGTTGGGTTATTATATGACTATAGCCTCAGAATCCTGAATGAGATTCTCATACAGTTCTAGTCTCATGCCTTAAAAATGATGATTTTTACTATGGTGATCTTTTATTTTATTGTGCAAACCATGATATTTTTAAGAGTGAAAAGAGAGGAGCTCTTAATTGTACCAAGACCACAGTCATAAGCCAGGACTGACCTGGACAAATCAGGATGCAAAGTCACTGCTTATAAACCAGTCTGTGCAATGCAGGCAGCAGAGAAAACTCCAAAGAGATGTGCAAGCCCCCCAGTTTCTTAGGTAGTTTAGCTTTAACCTTCAGCTCTGCTTCCTTTTCCATCCTAAGGAAACCAAAGGAGAGGCATACACCTGTGGCACATCCTACTTCTGTTTCCAAATGTTCTTGCCAGTACATGAGAACCACAGAGTGTGAAGTTTGGGTAGGATAATGTAGTCAGCTATTCATTTTACTCATGGGAAAACACAGGCCCACAAGGTGGAGTGACACACCTGTGGTCACCCAACTGGGCAGTGACATCAGTTAGGCACAGAACCAAAATGAGCCAATCAAACACTGACATGCAGGTTAGCACCTATTTAAAAACTTGAGAAAACAACTTCCCCTCAAAATTGAATTCACTGAAGAAAGTAGTGCTAATCATGGGGATAGACAAAATCTATGCAGGATTTATTTTTAGTGCTGTTTACAGTCATCAGGTTGTTATATAGTTTATAACAACAAGAGCCATTACTGACTAGTGGTATATCAGGCAAAGCTCTTTATAGGCACGATCTGATTGAATCCTTACAACCTGAGAAGTGAATATTATTACCCTCTTTTACTTAAGGGGAAACAGAAGCTCAGAAAGGTTTTATGACCTCTCTAAGGTAATAAATGCTGGAGCTGGGATTTGAATCTAGGTTTTTCCGGCTCAAGGCCTGGTTTCCTAACACTGTGTAACTTGGCTTACTTGTATACTCATCATGTGTGGTAAATTTAAAAGCATACCAGATAATGTTTTATTTATTAAGCTAGCTGGTGGGCATGTAAGTATTCTTTATTCTTCTGGTGTGTCAAACATTCCATAATACTTTGTTTTTTAAACCATGCAAGAAAAACAAAAAGGAAAGAAACTACCAATCCAGCATATCCAAGGGCTCAGGGGTTGTCCGCTGCAAAAGTAGGCACATGCCCACATCAGCACCTTCCATAACCTGCCAGGCCCAACCCCAGGGCAGACAAATGAAGCCAGTCTTGTCATGGTCTCTACCTCCTGTGGTCATTCAGTCATTTACTATTCATAATAGTTTATTCCATCATTCCCTAAAACACTTTTTTATTTGTCAAAGAGCATAGTGCTCCTCTGATAAATACACTTTCTCTTAGGAGGCAGCATTTTTACTATAAAGATCACTCATTTTTGGAGCCAGAAAAACATGGGGTTGAATCTCTATAGTCCATCATTTATACACTTTGAGTTTTTACAAGATTCAATCTCTCTGAGTCTCAGTTTTCTTCTTTAAAACGGGCATACTTCTTGCCACTGCTTTGCTACAAGATTGTTATGAAAACTAAAGATTAAACAAGAAAATGAGTGTACTCAGGACATTGCTCGACTCTGTACTTCCCTTTTTGGCTCAGAAAATATGACCACACTACCTGCAGCCTCCTCAGAATAGGGCTTCTCAGCCAAAGGAAGCCTAAGCAGCAGTCTATTCTCTCTGCTCACCCCCTGTATGGCACCGTCACCGATGTCCAGATGGAAATCAATCATGAATAATCCAACCTTAGAGAAAACTCAATGGTGAGCTTCTTTCTGGTTTTTAAAATAGCGTTATTGAGTATAATTTACATCTGTAAAATTAAGGTTATAATTCTATTATATTTAGTAAATTTAGTACATTCTAGATTTAGAATATTCCTATCACCCCAAAAAGATTCCTCATGCTCCTTTCCAATCAGTTCCCAAACCCACTCCCAGGCAACCACCAATCTGCTTTCTGTTTCTACAGATTTGCCTTTTCTGGACATTTTATATAAATGGAATCATGCAATACAGACAGTCCCTGATTTGCAATGGTTTGACTTACAATTTTACAAACTGACTATGGCATGAAAGCAATATCTATTCAGTAGAAACCACACTTTGAATACTCATACAATCATTCTGTTTTCCACTCTCAATACAGTATTCTTTAACTTATATGAAATATTCAACACTTTATTATAGAATTTGCGTTAGATGATTTTGCCCAACTGTAGACTAACCTAAGCATTCTGAACATGTTTAAGGTAGGCTAGACTGAACTATGATGTTTGTTAGGTTAGGTGTATGAAACGCATTTATTTTCAACTTACCATGGGTTTATCAGGACATAACCCCTAACCCCATGATAAGCCAAGGACCATCTGGCTTCTTTTACTTAAAATAATGTTTTTAAGGTCCATCCATATTAGAGCATTTATCAGTTTCTTTATATTGCTGAGTAGTATCTCATTATATGGATATACCATATTTTGTTTTTCTATTCACAAAATGATGGACTTTTGCACTGTTTAATTTTCTTTTCAGATCACAAAAACTCAAGAGTAGTAAATGCTCTGAAAACCACATGGTTTATGCCATGGGTGGTCTATAACAGACAGTATCCAAAATAGCTAGAATTGTGCTCTTTCCATGTTTCCGAATGGTATTTGTCTGGGTTCCATGAGGCTTGGTAAGCCAGATCCTCAGGAAGCCTAAAAACAAAATCCAAAAGCCCACAAAAATGTTTCCCTCATGATACTTCCCAAGGCTTTGGAAAGGGAGTATCATTTTGTATCTGATCAACTAAACTCACCCTTTTGACTTCTAGAGAAGGAAACAAATGCAGACCCAGAGAGAATGGATTTGCCCAAGGAGACACTGCCGACTGGGGGCCCAGCAGCGCCGGAACCCCGTTCCCCTCTCTCTCCTTGTGGCCACCTCCACGTAACCTGAACAAACTGCACAGGCCGTATTCCAATTTCCATTAGAATTAGTATTGCCTTGACCCTAATTTCTTTGGTTTCTGACTGATCTCTTTGTTCCCATTGGCTGGTACTAATCTGCATAGATGCCGTGGGTAACATCAGGCGCGAAGGGTAAGATAAATAAGAAAGTTACTTTCTTTCAACGTTTTTTAAGAGAAACCTCAAGCCTGGTTTACGCAGGCACTGAAATAATCTAACACAAAGAAAGCTGCTTTGTACGGTAGAGGGATCTGGAGCCAAAGGGAGAGCCACCGCAGACCGCAGAGTTGCAGAACTCCTACTCAACTCCCTTAAGCCACGGTGGTGTAAGGCTTGCGCAGCTGACTGAGACTGGGCAGATGGGCCAGCTAGACACCAGCACTACCACCTCACCTGCAACCCCACTCTTCAGCCCTCTGTGTGCTTGCTGCTCACCAAGCCTGCCACCCACTCTACCCATAAGGGATATGGGATGAGAGGGCAGGAACAGAGCCTATGGGGCCCCTTCTGCGGAGGGTCCCAGTCAGTGCCACACTCAGGTGATGTGGGCAGGAGGAAATAGGAATGTCCCACCTGCTGCTTTCACCCTGCAGGACCGGAAAGACCTCCTCCTGCTTTCTGGCTCCGGAGGAAAGCAGGAGCAAACTCAGGACCTAGGTCTCTGGCCATCAGGGCGGCAAACCCAGCACTGAGCAAATCAAGTCAGCAACTCATTTTGCTTCAAAGCACACACTCCTTCCTGCCTGTTTCTCCAATTTACAAGGTTGACAAAAAGCTAGCCCTTTGCCCCCATCTTATTAATATCACCGATGTCTAGTTGCCTGTCTAGATTTCCCTTCACCTTCCTTTTCTGTCTGTTGAATGTCTATTCATCCTGTGAAATTCAGAGGAAACACCACCACTTCCATGAAGCCCCAGACTGCCCCAGGCAGAGCTAATCTGCCTTTCTTTGGTTACCACCGGATCCTGTACCTACTGTACCTCCCACTAGCACAGCTTTTATTATTTAATAATTGGAATCAAGGCTAGTTTTATACCAGTGACTTGACTATCGTGTACCCGAGTGCCTAGCACTGTGTCTGGCATACATGATGTGCCCAGCAAAAGTTTGCGAACTAAATAGGATATGCTTTACCCTCTGACATTTGCTTCTCCATTACAGGAAGATGGGCTCAAGGCCAGATATCACAAACCCCAGGTGTTCTCAAAACAGCTGGAGATAAAGGCCATCCTTCCTAACAGGGGCAGGTTTACAGATGGTTGTGACAGGTGGTGTGTGTGTTGGGGAAGGGTTGGTGGGGGATCCCGAACATTGCCCCAGGACAAGGGGAGGCCCGGACTCACAGGACTCTGGCAAGTCTCCAAGAGCAAACAGACAGATTCAACCTTCAGGAACACGAAGAAGGTCAGGAAACCTAGTCCAGGGAAGTCCCCCAAACCAGCAGCACCTCCACGGGGCTCACTCAGGCCCCAGCCTCTGCCCCTAGGCATCCGCCGTCTGTGCCCTAGAACAAAGGCTCTCTGTGGCTCCCTAGCAGGCAGGTCGTGGCAGGCCCAAGCTGCTGAAATGCTTCAAGGACAGGTGCATACACACTCCTGGGTCCAAACCCAGCTTTAATCACTGGGAAGGGGTGGAGATATATCTATGGGGCTTTCCAACTGCTGATGTTTTTTCATCAGAGGAGGATCCTCAGGGCACTCAATCATCTTCAAAAGAAAACCAAAAAGCATTAAATCTACATTACTTTGTAATACACTATAATGCTTTTCCAATAGTTATGCAGGTGGGTAGAAACATAGGCAGTGGTGAGCAGCTGAAAACACAAGGCCTTTGAATCAGTACACATGGATAGCTTAGCCACTGCCAACCTCATGGGCCTTCCTTTTCCCATGTGTAACTTAATCTCTGGGCCTTGTACGATAGGGATAATACTAATACTGACCTCATAAGGTTCCTGGGGGGATTAAATAAGATATAAGTGTGTACAGCATCTAGCTCCATGACTGACATGTGGTAGGTCCTCCATAAAAGGTTTCTATTCCTACAATGTAAAAGGATGTCTAGTGCCATATTTCCTGTACCCTGAAATTACAAATAAGGCCCAATTTGAGGATAAAAGGCTCTAGGTACCCTTGCTTTTTATGAGTTCAAAGAGGAGAAGACAGAAGCTGGGGCCAGTCACCTTCCCTGAGGACCGCAGCAGTTCAGAATCAGTCTTACCCAATGCCATCATCATCGTTCCCCACGACCACCTCCCCAAAAATCAGTATAAGAAAATCTAGATGACAGAATGTCATTTTGGGGGGATAATGTTTGATGATCATGAAGACAAGCTATTTCCCTCCCCTGACCAAAGAGCAAGAAGGCAGGTGGAGTCCTTGTACTCCTTGAGTCAAGGGAGTGGCAGCTCTGAGAGAATCACTCAGAGTGGGGGTGCTGGGGCAGGGAGGGCCTGGCATTCTAGTCCCAAACTGGATGGCCACTAAGCAGAGACTAGACTGCTCTGCCTCTTGGCCACCTGAATGGGGGAAAGAACTGGAGAGGGAGAGACCGTATGTTGGGGGACTGCTGCCAGGTGACAGGAGGCCTTGCAGTTCTACCCACACATTCCTGCTGGTCCTACAGTGAAAGGGTTGGCCAAATCTCACAGAAGACTACCAATGTCACCAGAGCAGCACAGGAGCAAGTCCTGGTCAGCAGGGCATGCTGAGACCACCAGCTGGGACAGTGGCAGTGATGGCTACCCCAAGAGGAGGATGGTAGATTCACCAGCAGCAGAACTCTGCCTTTCTGTGCTGCCCTGATCCTGGGGGCTCAGGCGCAAGAACCAAGGAAGGAGAAAGGGAAGAACATCAAGCCATTGTGCCCCCATCTCCCTTCAAGCTCCTGAAGCCACTTGCACTGGAGGGAATGGGGAAAGAGAGCTTTGAGCAGAGTTTGAGACTGAGGTTTTAAAATGAACAAGACTGAGTCATAAATACGGACATAAAACTTTTAATAACTGAACGTGACTGAAGAGTTATGGATTCTGGCCAAGATATCATTAAGCGAGTCTCAATCCATCAGGAAAGATGGGTTCAACATAGCACTGTTAAGGCAGTTATTGAAATATGATAAAACCCCTTCCTAGTTATACCCCAATGTCTTGATACTGCAACACCCTGGCTACAGTATGCTATTCTACACTCAGAGACTCCAAGGGTCATCCCAACATTAAGAAGGGGCAGAGAGCTGACAGTCTCTCTGTATGATATACCTCCATGGGCCACAGCATCTTCCAAAACGATGTTGTAGGTAACAAAGAGTTCTAAATTGGATTTCTTTCACTGTTACATGACATGCCTAGATTTTATCCATCTGCTGCCCTAGAAGACACCATGAACATGAGCTCTGGAATCACACAGACCTGGGTTCAAATCCTGGCTTTGCCAATGTCTAGCTACATGCCTCAGGGATGTCACTCATAACCTCTTTAAGCCAAAGTTTCTTCATTTGTAAACTGAGGCTGTTACAAACTCTAGCTTCAGTTGTGAGAACTGGAGCTGATAAGATAAAATCCTTAAAAGCACAGTTGGTACTTATTCACTCAACAAATACTTATTGCATAGATTCTCTATGCCTTGGGGTACAGATAGGATGGGACAGGTAGGGGAACAAATGAGGCAGAAGGGAGGACAACGGGTAGATGGCTGAGTGGCCAGGGGTCACCTCCAGGCCAGGTGGGATGGAGCAGACCTGCAGGGTCTGCATCCTCAAGAGGCCTTGCTGCTGAGCACAGCTCTGTAAAAGCCCTAGTTGGTGCTCTGCAGGGGAGGGGGGGACAGGACACAGGTCTGCCCATGGGGTGCAATCACTCCCAGAAACCAGGAAGGATGCATGCCCTGCCACCTACCAGCCAGCTCAAGAATTCTCTATCAGGAGGAAATAATGTGTCCTCTGAATGGGAATTTGCATCTCCCTACCACCACCAACCCCCCATGCCCCAGCAATGTGTATACCACATGTCAGTTGGCCCTGATCTCTTCCCCATGGATGAAGGCCCACACCCCAGGGAAGGGGAATCCTCTGGGATTAAGTGTGACTACACTAGAGCTGCTTCTGAGACCTTTGGAAGCCATGTAGTGTGCCCATGCCTGACCAGGGATGGACCCTTAACATTAGAGTTCCCAATGAGAGAATTCTAACAGTCCCACGTAGAGATATGGCACACCCACAAGGCACTAATAGTGGCCCTTCATACCACCCACACCCAATATTGGAAGAGACTACAGCTCAGAAACGCAGCCGGAAGACCAAGCTTTCACCATGCAGTAGAGCAAAGGCAAGGAACAGGCCCACCATGGAATCCATGACATTTACAGACTCACCTGATCCATCCGGCTGCTCTCTTCCTCACTGCTCCCCGCCACCCCACCCTGACCGCCGGAGTCCATGCTAGCAGGCATCCTTTCAAACAGCAAACTTGCTGGGGGAAGATGCTATCATCTGAAGCCCAAACTGCGTTACCTGTTCTGGGAAAACTGGAGGCAGGTGCAGCCTAATGAGCTTGGGAGGTTGCCTGGGCCTATGGCAGCTTTGAGCTGGCAGCTGCTTGTATTTACAAGCAGGAGAGAGAGTGAAAGTTTCCAGGCTGAGATGTTGCCTGAGGAAGCTGAGAATTCGGACCAGCCATTTCCAGACCAACACCTAATATAACAGCAAAACACTAGCAAATGCTAATGTGCTCATTAGCTGCCAGATTTAAGTTAATTAAAAACTAATCAGGATGTAAATATGTAGCATCGCATTAATAAATCACATGCTTTTTCTTTTCTTTTCTTTTAAGAGCAAGAAAAAGTTCTGCTTCATCTAATAAAAGACATAAGAATTAAGCATTTTTCCCTGGGGGTTGTGCAGCTTAAATATGTGCTGTGGTTAAGTATTCCCTCTCCCACAGAGAAGGCCTGACTTGATAATGAACTGAATCCCTAGACAGGTGAATCAAATCGGCATTGTTTAAGCAAGGTCTTCTCAAATAGGAGCAGCTCGCTCTTCACTACCCTCTCAGTGTCTTGCAGACGTGACTTGAATCTGCATTCTTGGAGTGATTCCTTGGGGTGTGAGAAAGTTGGCATCCTCAAGTCTAGGCAAGCATTGAACTATCTATGGGAAAACAACCAGAAGAGCCAACCGGCATCCCTTGTCTTAATGATATTAATATCATCAATAAGTAACAGGTGGGCATTTCTAATGATGAAAAGGCAGCTTCATGACAAGCGCTCTGACTCACCTTCTGCAGACAGCCCCTGGATGTTTATTCCCTTAGCTGCCAGGAAATTCAAGCAGGCATCTATGTTTTCAATCTACAGGGAAAAAAACAACAATATACACTTAATAAATGTTCAGCCTGCTCCAGAACAATGTCTTATTAGGAACGATGCTGTAAAAACAGCCATTGGATGGACGGACACAGGTTAGGACTCTCCTTTGTCTACACTTGCACGGGAAAAGGTTACCTAATATCCCAACCACACAGTGCCAAAAGTTGAGGCCTTGGATTGCTCATGGCTGCCAAAAATAACCAGAGTGGAATTGGAGCTCTAGTCGTGATCACTGTCACCAGTACAATCCTGAAAACTTGAGCAGTTGCCAGAAAAATGGAAATAGGAACTAGGTTAGTGGACCCACCCATCTACCAGCAGCTGGGAGAAATTTCCAGCCACCAGAGAGGCAGGCAGGCAAATGTACAAACAGTGGATGGGAGTTTTAGCAGGAATCTGGGTAGTGTTTACTCACAAAGTTCTCAGGATGGCAGGCATTGCAGATGGCCAGGGAGGGCAGCGACCTCCTTGAACCCCTGTGTCCTTTGTGCTCTCTGTGGCAAGAAAAGACCCACCAGCCAGAGCCTGGGAGGCTGCCCAGGTTTGCCAGGGCTGATGCCATGGCCAAGGGCAAGCCAATGTCCAGCCCTCACAAAAGAATAATTAGGTCATTCCCAAGGGTCTGATTTGACTTCAGTTGTCAGGGCTAATTATATTTTGGTTTAAAGGAAAATGTTCCGGCTTGATTAATGTCAATGGTGACCACAAGTAAAAGAAATCACTTTTGACTTGGCACAGGGATCTTTGAATTTCATACAATTTGCATTTCACAATGGGGACCCCACTCACTCCCCTCTACAACCACCCCGCCCCACAACTTCCCAGGCTCCATCAACGTTCTTATGAACTCAAACCAGTATTTAACTCATGGAGTTTATTTTGAACTAATAAATGATTGTCTTTCACAGTATAGATGTGACCATTCTCCATTCCCATGCAATTTCCTGATGCTCCTTCACAGCCACAGAGTGTGAAGCGTCTATATTTTAAGAGCTCCAATTTGAGCAGAATCTAGTTCCAAAGCAGTCTTCCTGAAGTTTGTTTCCACCTTCCCACTGATGTCCAGTATTTTCCTCCTCTACTCCTGGTCTTCACATCTTCCAAAGGCTTCAAATTAATCTATGGGATACCCGAATAAAACTGTACCCACATTATAGAATCTACTCAACCCTGAGTTTGAAGTTACTCCATCCTTGCATTTTTGTCACAGGTTCCCATCTCCTTCCCAACCTCTGGCCCATCTTCAAGGGTCCTCATCTGGGAGACATGTTCTCATCTCTTAAAAAAAAAAAGGGGGGGGGCAGAGTGCAATCTCCTGCAAACTAAATAAATGCGGATGTTATGGGTTACGCTTGCCACCATCACAGAAAATCATTCCTTATACAGACAGAAAAGGTGAGACTGCTTTTAATCTCTCCTTTCCTCTGTCTAGCCCCAGGGATGACGGACAGTGACAAAAAGGTGTTGTTACCTTGGAGGGAAGCAGGGAGGAGGAAGAGAATGGCTGTCAGTACCCTGTGGAAGGTGTTCTAGAGCAGTCTGCCCCCATTCACAAGTGTAATACAATTTATATCTCTATGTGCTATTTTGCCATATTCTGAAACTCTGATTCTGAGGAAAAATGTTAACTATCAGTCTATCAGTCCTTATTTCTACTGTCATACACAGTGGTAACATACCAAAACCACCCAAAAGGATTTGTTGCCCCCAAAAAAGAGACACTAGTATTTAAATCATGATAAAATTATAAAATTCTTCTTCTACTCCTCGTCTTTTCCTATAATCCTATCCTACTTCTTTAACATAATATGTTGCATATGACTGACAAGTGAGGCTTTGGCAATTATGTCCCCATGGAAAATGAGAAAAAGTTGACTATCCTGAATCTCTGTTATCGCAAAATCAAAAATTGTACACTTGATGTTTATCCTGGGAAGTGCTATACAGGTGGGCTGACGTAGGTAGGTTAAGTTTTTTCAGCAACAGTCCAGCAGTGTGGCACTGAAGGGAAAAAAATATGCCCACCAACATATTCAAGAAAAGCACTGCTCTACTACAACCCTGTATTTCTATAAACCTACCTTCCAAGGAGCATACAGTACATTTGTCGTACTTATGGAGCATTCAATGCATACGGCATAATTTAAAGTACAGGGCAGTGTCTTGCAAAGCTAGCCTTGACACATTTCACTTCAGCCATCTGCTGGGCTTTCTTTTAATGTCAAGTTCTATTTAAAGGATGGATAATTGTAAGTAAGTCACCCAAATAGTACTTCTTCCTTTGTTAATTTTTTTTAAAGTCCTATCATATTTTCATAGAATTTCATAATTTAGATCAAGAGTTCTCCACTGGCTTGGGAGGAAGGGTGGAGGTGAGGGAACTATTTGTCTGTCTGGCAACATTTTGGGCTGTCACAACCGGAGCAGGGGGCGCTACTAACATCCAGTGGGTAGAGGCCAAGAGGATGCTAAACATCCTACAATGCACAGGACAGCCCCTCAAAACAAAGAATTATCCAATCCAAAATGTCAATAGTGCCAAAGTTGAGAAGCCCTGAATTATATGATTCTTTTAATCATTCATTCAGTCAACGTACTTGTGTAGATGTCTGCTCTGTGCCCCTACTGCACTCTATTCTTTTGATGGTGTTGGTTTTAGCAATTATCACGTGATGGAGAAAGTGAGGTAAGGAGGTCAGATTTTTGACCGAGATTACACAAACCAATATCAATAGCAGAGCTGGGGGTGGGGGGGAGCCTAGAAGGTCCTCCTCCCTGTCGGAGGAGCTTGCATTTACATAATCCTCCTTTCTAGGGCCCACATTGCCATGTGATACACACCCTGATTCCTATCCACTTCAGGAAGAATCAGAGCACACAAACAAGAGTAGCATTAGGCTCTTCCTTCATTAAGTGAATAGTGGAGGCCTAGGACACCAAGAATGTTTTCTTCTAACGAGGAGATGAAATACAGGGAGCAAGATCCAGATGGCTGGATTGCCCTCCCAGAAACTGTTAAAAGTAAAAATAAGAACTTGGTCATCATTTGAAAGATCATTCATAAGCCCATCAAGTGCCTTGAATTTTCCCCTTCTGCTGTGAATTCTCTGTTCACAGGAGGAGTTCAAAAAGCATTCCTTAAGTCTCAAATCCACTCTTTAATAATGTTCCATTAAGGTTAAAAATCACTCCTGACAAGGCGACCGAGACCCACGCCCTTTCACCTGCACCCCAGGAATTATGCGAGGCTGGGAAGCTGAATAGGGTCAGATGTGGACTCCAAGCTCCCGGCTTCATTTGGAAGGAGATCAGAAGGGGAGACTGTTTCTTTGATCCAGGCATCTTGTGATTAAAATTCACCTTAAGGTTGTCTTCCAAATGCTGTACAAGTAAACACTCCATCCTCATGGACTGAAGAAATTGCAAACTCCCTCCACATCCTGCGAGGGGAACGGCCCCAGCAGCACCCAGTACTCATTACAGCACAAGGATGTCCTCGTGCCCATCCTCAGTGAGGCTCGTGTGTGGCTCGTGTGTGATCCAGACATGCAGCGTGAAATGCGGATCCAGTCAAAGCTGGGAGGCAGAGCGAAGGAAAACACTCTTAACCAGCAAAGTATGTAAATATGATCAAAGTTGTTCGTTAATATGTAGCGGCCAATATAAACTACTTTCCAAAATTAGCTGAAAAAATCTGTGTGAAGTCTGACATTCCAGTGTTGCTGAAGGGAGCTGGGGACTGGAAGAGGGCTGTTGTAGTTGTTGCCATAGAAATGGGTCCAAGGGTTCTGGGATCAAGTTGCTGGAATTTGCAGCATTAGCTGGGGTGGGAGGCCCAGAGAGGGACCACCTACCATGTGGCTTGGAGACCCCAGGAGCAGAGAGGCGGGCAGAGAAAAGGGGCAGACCAAGACCAGGATGCACTTCTCCAGAATTCCTTTTGGGGCCAGATGTGGCCTCCACCTTGCACTGTCCATGAACATCCAAGAAAGCAAGGCTGCTATTAAGTCTTTCTACCAGTCTCAGCCAGGACCTCCATCCCAAAGTTGAATGGTTTCTCAAAAGTCTCTGAACTTTAGACTTGCAAGGCAACTTCCACCTTTGCCTCTCATATCCAGAAGTATATCCCCACCCAGGACAGCCAGAGAGCTAGGAAAATCAAAACAAATGCCAAACAACTGGAAAGAGAATATGGTGATAGGAAGCAAATGGAAAACTTCACATTTCAATCATGATTAAGGCTGGACTGGGTCTCATGATGATGTAAAATATGCAAACCTCGGACGCACTGCTGTATATCTCCTTGGTAGCTTAGAGACTGATCAAATACCATCTGTTGTGGCAGTTGTCATGGTAGCATTTTTCTCTGAATACCAGTGTAGCTGAGTGCAAAGCGCATGAAAATGATTAATGCAAACGAAGACCATCTCTATGGGCACTACCACAGCCCAGGGGAAGGTGAAGTTCTGGGCATACCAAGTAAACAGAGCGCTAGTTTTCATGAGTTAAGAGTTTATCACCAGGCGGGGCTCCAGCCTGGGAGGAGAGGCAAACAGCTGTTGCACTGAAGTCAGGCATGGTCACAGTCATTTTTGTAAATCATGAAACACCTAAAGGCAATGGGAGCCCCACACCCCAGACAAGGCTAAGTGAGAATTTGCAAGTTCGGGTGACTTTGCAAGCACAGCATAGCTTCTTCACAAAACTCATATGTCAGCTTGAACAACTTCCTTCCGGAAGTATATGGACCCTCACATCAGATATTGCTACTCACCATCAAAAATAATTGTCATTCATTCATTTACCTATTCCTTCATCCATATTTGCTCAGCACCTACCAGGTGTGTCAGGCAGTTTGCTGGTGCTAGGTATATAGTGGTGAATGAAACAGACATAATCCCTGAGCTTGTAGAACCTATGGTCTAATGTAGGGAACCAGCATTAAATAATGCACAAGTAAGTACATGCTAACAAGCTGTCATGGTTACTATGAAAGGGAAGAGAGTGCAGGAAAAGTATATACTGGAAGGAAGATCTAATTTAGCCTAAGGGTGTTGGGGGTGGTGGCAGGCAAGAATTTCTTAAGGAAGAGACAGCATTAAGTCCACAGATAGGGCTTTTGGTCTGTTTTGTTCACTGATGTAGCCCAAAGCACTTTGAATAGGGTGCAGCACATAATAAGTACTCAAGAATATTCGTTGACTAAAGGAAGGAAGGGACATTAGTGCTGAGACCTAACCAGTTAGCCAGGCACCAAGAGTGGGGAGAAGAAGATCCTACCAAGTCCAGGGAACCTAACGCTGAAAGCCGCGATGCAGGCTGCAGCCTACCACATTCTGGGAACCTGAAGAATGTCAAAATGGCTGGAGCACAGCAGGCAAGGGAGAAGGGCCTTGGGGGGGCCATACAGGGCCTTGGCAGCCATGTGAAGGAGTTGCCCTAGGGAGGGAGAGAAGGCAGGGGTCCTTCCATTTCTTGGGAAACCTTGTCAGTGACTCACTCTGCCCCGTTACCATGGCAACAGCAGCCCAGCCCAACCCTTCCAGCCTGAATGCTTGAGGATGGGCTGTTCTGTGACAGAACAGAAGTCACTGTGGCTCCAGTGACTTCCAGGCTGTATGCAGAGAAGGGGAGAGATGGGAAGCGATGTCAACATCTGTGGTCACACGTACTAGAAATGTCTGTTTCATATCTAAGAGGTCTCTGTGCCCTTCTGATACCCCCTCTTCTGCCCCTTTCAAAAGATAAAGATAAAAAAGAAGAAAAAAAAAAAGCCATGAACCAGACCAAAAAGTAAAATGTACTTTGGAGACATGCCTTCCTAAATATCTGTCTTGCAGTGTTGTCTGTCTCTTTCCTCTACATTCCTAGGGGCTGTGGCCCTATGCATAATTGGCCCAGCTTTTTTTTTTTTTTTTTTTGGTCCACTTCTGTCAGTGCTGGGGCCTAGCATCCCATATGATCACATGGCTCATGGACCACTGTGTGGACCTGGAGATCCATAGGGCTGAGCTCACAGGGCCCTAACACTGTAGTTTAATTTTAGAAGGGGACCCCAGAAATGAGGGGAATGCATGGTGGTGCTTCACATTCTCCTAGGTGGGGAAATACTTGGGAGTATCAGGACCCACCCTTCTGTAGGCCACACGGGCTGCTGATTGCTTGGCTGATGTATCAAACCAACTTTGTCCGGTCATACAAGGAGCTCTATGTCCTCTGTCCCAGCTTTGGCCACTCAAACATCAAAGCTTTCAGCAAGCCAGCTCGAGCTCTTTTGGTGGCTTTGAAACAGGAAAGCTCAAGACTGTGGGAATCGGGCTGGATGCGGCTTAAGAGTCCCTATGTCAGTCTGCTTCCCTTCCTGCTTTACTGCCTTGCCCAGCTCCTTCCTTTAATTTGGCAATGTTACCCACCATACAATTTATAATAATATAGCTCTCCAAGATGTTGTCAAGAATTCCTTTTTAAAACACTTTATAGGAGTCTTTCTGCTTTACAGCATTTACAGCAAATAGGTAAGTCCATATGGATACAAAAAATTATCTCTAGAGGAGAAAAAATTGCAATCAAGACTCTCAAAATCCTCCAATGACTATCTTTTTCCACTTTGTTTCCAACTGCCTAAAATATTTCATTTTCCTATTTTCTGACTTCTCAATTTTTCCCTCGAAACAGAGAGAAATCTGGGAGGAGAGTTGTAGCTAAAGTTCTAGAAGTCAGTCCTTACTCTGGAGACCTCCATAATAAACCCTTATAGTGGAACACTGTTCTCTTTTAGAGACATCAGTCATATGAGGGGAAAAACTCCACTGGTGATCAGTGTTGTCAGAAAGGCCCAAGGACACCTTTTTGTCTATTCAATGAGTGTCCCACCATTTCTCCTGCTACAATTTCAGAGGAACACTCCTTAACCTCCTTGCGCTTCCAAAAGAGAACATCATTCCAAGGCGAGGACCTCACTTTAGGAGCTGGACACAAACACAAAAGGAGGGTGATTAGGGCTAAGGAGTGGTATTTAGAAGACATAACACAGGCCCTGAGTTCAGACAAATGTGGGCTCAAAACCTGATTCTGCTATTCTGAAATTATACCCTTCAGCAAGTTACCCCAGTGGCCTGATCTGTAAAATGGGCATTATAACCTACCTAACAGGGTGGTGCTTGTCATTAGATAAGAGCATATATATGTGGTATTTAATAAGTGCCCAATAACTGGTAGTTTTTGATACTGTGTTGTAATTTGTGATGTGAATGTCCCTGGGCAATAGATCTAAGGACATGACATTCCAAAGCTATGTCTTGGGTTGGCCCCTGGCAAAACAGAGAATTAGACAAGCTTATTTGCCTTCCATTTCCTCCTCAGAGCTTTCTTCAAAAGCCCAGCTATCCAGGAATCTGGGCTGCTCCATAACCTGATGTCATGCCTGCCTCTCATCAACGCCTCTCTTGAAAAGATGCTGATAAATTAATTCACACCAAGACAGAGGTACTGCTGCTGGCTTCCCACATTACCTCTTGCCACAATTATTAGGTGACAATACCTGTTGAAAGAATATGGACTATGGACTCTTTCACACCTGGATTCTGGCTCCCTGACAGACTACCCACAAGACCCCAGGAAGATTACTAACCTCAGATTCAAACCTCAGATTCATCAACTATAACACAGAGATGCTGATATCTATCTCATAGTGTTATTGAGAGGATTAGATGGGTGGATACATGTCAGTGGCCTAGAACTTTATATAGTCAGAGCTTTAAAAAGGCCCATTCTTCATACAATTTTATAATGGCAGGATTTTACACACCAGTGGCATTTCCTGAAAGTGAGAGATCGTTTTGAAATGTGAGACATTCTGAAACTTGTTACAGAGCTAGTACAGCCTTTCTAAAAATAGGTGCTTTTGTCACTAGAATTCATTTTGATGCTGCCAGTATCAGCACTATCTATCCACAAAGCTTTCTGATCAAAGTCTTCTCTATCAAGTTACACGAGAAACCCTAAGACCTTTTGGGCAAATAGTTCTGGTTAAGGGACTCAATAGTCCATTATGGAAAAATAGTATGGAGGTTCCTAAAAAAATTAAAAATAGAACAACTATACGATTCAGCAAATCCCACTTCTGGGTATATATCCAAAGGAAAGGAAATCAGTATCTCAAATAGATATCTGTGCCCCCAAGTTCAAAGCAGCATTATTTACAATAGCCAAGATATGGAAACAACTTAAGTGTCAACTAAAGGATGAATGGATAAAGAAAATATGGTGTGTGTGTGTGTATACATTCCCCACAATGGAATATTATTCAGCCATAAAAAAGAAAGAAATCTTGCCATTTGCAACAACATGGATGAACCTGGAGAACATTATGATAAGTAAAATAAGCCAGATACAGAAAGACAAATACTGCATGATTTCACTGATATGTGGAGTTGAAAAAGTTGAACTTATAGAAGCAGAGAGTGGAATAGTGGTTATCAGGGGATGGGGGAGGTGGGGAGGTGGTCTTTCTTAGCATCAGACTTTAAAATGTCATCTACTAAGAGTTCAATCAATTCCATCTGTAGTTTTTTAGTTGCCTGGGTGATATCAACTATGTGAGGCCAAAAAGCTAATTTGAGTGTGATGTCATGATTCTCAAAGTCAGTGAACCTTTCATTGTATTCTCCAATTAAAAGGTCTATAACAGCTGCATATTTTTCAAATTATTTGCATATATCATCCTGTTCAGCAATGACCTTTGCTAACTGGGGAAAATGTTCATCTGAAATTTCCTTTTGAAGAAGTATTTTGAAAAAAAGATAGCTTTTTTTGAAATGCTTGGAATTTTTTTGCCACATATCATATATAGACTTAGTTTTCCTTGCACAGAAATATTCAAGTCTTTTTGATTTGACATGATATCACAAGAAATGCTGCATTCCTATAGAAATCTTCTTTTGATAATTTACATTGCCGTCTCTGGTCTTCATAAAATTTAACTATCTGTTCTTGCAGAGATAAAATTTTGGCTAACATCTGTCCTTGCAATAGCCAACACACTTCAGAATGATACACCAAATCCACACTGAATAACTCATGTTCAACTTTAACATGTTACAAAACTCACAATGCCATGTTGCATTTGCACAAATATAGTTAACAATACTTATAACTTGTTCCAAAGTATCACTTAAAATAGTAGCTTTAGCACAGACATTTTGCTGATGCAAGTTACAATGAAAAGAAATGAGAGCATCTGGATCTGTTAATACTTTTTTTTATCTGTGCAATAAACCCTTCATGCTTTCCAGTCATGGAAGGTACACTATCTGTACATACACTCACTAAATTTACCAAGTTCAGTCCAACTTCATGATATTTATCTTGAAAGTTGTCGAAGATATCTATTCCCTGTGTTATGTTTGCAAGAGTGCCCAAAGCGAGTAACTCTTCGTAGCAAAGAAAATCTTCTGTTATGACCCGAATGAAGTATAAAACTTGAGCCAAGTCAGTAGTATCAGTTGATTCATCCAAAGCAATTTAATAATATATGTTTTCCTTTTGAAGTATTGCATGAAATTGTTCTGTTAAGTTGAAGGCTAATTCAGTTATAGCTTTCCTTGAAAGAGGCAGTTGTTTGTCCTTTGAAACTTTATCAGGGTCTAAGCATCCTACAACTTCAACAATGCATTCTTTGACAATTTCTACATCACTGAATGGCTTCCCCTTTATCCCCTGAGTATATAAGCTACTTTATAAGTTGCTTCAGTGGCATTATTTCCAAGTCTTACTGCTGCTTGAAAGAATTGTCTTTGCTTTTGCTTTTCATCTTTTAATTTCTGCAATATAACCTTTCATGCATCTCCCTCTAATTTAAAATATTTGTGGCCCTTATGAGTGTTATAATGCTGATAAGCATTGAATTTCTTTAATGTTGATATTTCAGTATCACAAAGCAAGCAAATCCTCTTATCTTTAGCAGAAACAAGATAATATTGCAATTCCCAATCCTCATTTAAAAATCTGTTTTCTTCCTTCAGCGTTCTCTTGGTCTTCTTTGACATAATGGGCTGTTAAGCAGACAGAATTAAAAATACCGCGGAGCTGTGCAACTATTCACAAGTTCCACTTCGAAAAGAAACACAGAACACCATTGTCAAAAGCTGATAACAGACTGGTGTACTCGACCCCCATAAACTCTCGCCAACCACCCTTGTGCGGTAATGGCACCAGTCAGGCGGGGGAAGCTAGAACTAAATCATAAGCATAGCAGGCCATCAGTTTAGCCCTTATGGCTTACTAATGTTCTAATTGTGCTGGTAAATCTGGGAAGATTATTTCATTGAAACTTATTTTATTCTACGGCTTTTAAATACGTTCATTTAAAAAATAAAATAAAAATATAAATGATTAACAAAAATGTATTAATAAAAATAAAAAGATTTGTTCTGTAAAATTTGGATTCAGTGAAAAGGCCACACTTAAGGACCTAGAAGGCCACATGGGGCCATAAGGCCACAGGTTCCCCACCCCTGATATAAACTTTCAGTTATAAGATAAACAAGTTCTGGGGATCTAAGGTACAGCATGGGTGGTGATGAATGTGTTAATTACTTTGATTGTGAAAATCATTATACAAAGTATATGTACATCAAATCTATTTAAAAAGTCAAAAGTTTTTTTTTTTTTGCAGAAAACTTTGACTTTACCCAAAGAAAAGGATACAAACTCCTACTTGAACTTTAAGAAAGCCCTGACTTCCAGTCCCCTAGACACATGGCTGCCTCTTGAGCCAATAAGGAAGGGTGGAACTGTGGACACGTGGAGAATCTCACCCAGTGCGACTACCTAGAGCCTGACAGCCTAATTCATTCCCTGAAAAATACTGACTGAACATCTACTCTCTTCCCCATCCTGTTCTATACGCAGAAATGCAGGCAGACAAGACAGTGTGGTCTTCCCTCAAGGAGCAGACAGCCTCCTGGGCAAGAGTTGACTTTAAGCAAAAATCACTCCACTGAACATATAGTCAATCAATGTGTTAAGGGCCAACATACACTTATCAACTCACCTACTCAAAAGCCTGACACTGACTCACTATGCTCTTTTAAAAAAGTCTGGATTCTTTTTGTATCTTTGCCATATTTACATGCTTAAACCCATATGTCACCAACAAAACCATCAAGAGGCAGAATATAAATGCAAAATTAAATAAGACAGCAGATCATTGATATTCAGGAATATACATGTCCCTAGAGTACAGTGAATCCTCAGTTTTGGAAAGACCACTAGAATATGTAATTTCACCCACAAAACAAGTACATATAAAGGAATACAGTAATGGAATGATCTACAGAGGAAGGCCAAGAGCGAAATTCACTCACTAGGTACATGAGTTCCCTCATGCCAGCCTGTGCTACTCAGCGTTGTGGCTCAGCCAATTTGCCACTATCTGTAGCTTATGGTGCTTCTGGGTTGTTCATGAACAGCCAATCCATGGATTTCAACCCTGCAATTCCAAGGGTTGTGTGTACTTAAGCGCAAGACCGGCCCTGGCAGCATCATAAGCAGGAAATAAAGCCAAGCAAATACCTTTGAATGCTTTAATACTCAATCCAGAATCGTGCAAGACTTGGCTTGCCCACTCTGATGATGGCTGGAATGAAGGCGATAGTTCTGTTATTCTCTGCCACTACATATCACCCTATGGTGTTGATGTCTGCAAGAAACCTAATCCAAAATTATCATTCTGTTCCACGCCAATTTCAAATTCTGCTAGCAGTTAGTGGGTGACTATTATATACCAAGCATAATACTAGGAACTTCCATGTGTATTACCTCAATCTATTCCAAAAGCTGTTTGTAGGAATGGCTAAAGCATTGCACCTGAATTATGGACTAATGGCCATCGTTAATATATAATTTGAGGGATTTTGTGAGTAATACACAAAATATTTTATACCAAGAAATGATTTGGCCAATAGTTTCAAATTCTAAAAGCTGCGATCAAGACAAAGAGCCACATGCCACCCAATTAGAAGTAATGAGATTAAGAATAATTAAGAATATTATTAATAATTAAAATAATTCTTGACTCTGCTTACTGCCATAGCCAGAATGTCAGAGGCGTGGTCAAAGTTCACCGAAAGAGGAGAACAAACTGGACAAGGAGGGTCTCTGTTACAGGATATCCTGAGTTTCTAAGGCTACAAGATACCTAATGCACCTGTGAAGAAACAGTGACAATTTTTAACTTGTCATATAATGCTAATTGCTGTTACCTTTTACATCCTTGTCAAGTATTTAGTTGAATCAAATAAAACTGCCATTTTTGTAGGCCAAAAAATGGTTAAATATTGGCCATTTCATATGATTTCACCTATATATCAATGTATCAGGAAGACACTACCCCCTGCCCCAAAGGCTAAAATTAAACTGCTCGGTGATCATAAAAATAGAGCACTTTACAGTCACTCATAAAGGAAGCGACCAGTAAGTTCTGAAACTCAGAATCAAATCCCTGCAAGACCCTCTCAGAGGAGTCTCACAAGACTGGTTATGCAATATATGTAAAGGAAAAGATCAAGTCAGAAGAAACACCCCATCCCAAGGCTAGTCCTTAACAGCCTTTTCTTTGGATCAGGTCTCTTCTGCACAATCCCCTTAGAGAAGCAGAATGGGGCCTGAGGAATGCTTTAATTCCAAGTTGACTCATCTCAAAACCTCCCATTAAATTAAATGTTGGCACCAGTAGCCCTTGAGTGGAAGCCGGGGAGACCTGCCCTTTTCTTCTTGCCTTCATATTTCTTCAGGGGAAAGTATAAAAGAGATGACAGTCTGGACAGATTTTGCCACCCCATCTGACTCCATGTAACTGGTACCATGTTCACACCAATGTGGGATGCCCTGTCACCCATGAAAGCTACTCAAACAGGAAAAGTCAACTCATCTCAAAGTGTCATCATTACTAAGAGGAGATTTCAATGATGGACAGGGGAATCAAGGATTTAGTGACCAGAGGTAAAGTATGGGGAACCATGGATTTCTCAGGGCTCCTTGGTCACCTTTGGGTGAGGTACTTATTTTCCCTGAGCCTCCTTTATCTTTTCAGTAAAATGGGGATGATTATCCCTTTCTTGAAAGACTTGGGCCTTGCAAGAAACTCATATTTGCACCCTTACAAAACACAAAGCACTGGGCTCAATTCTTTCCTGCACATTATTATTACAGTGAATTTTAATTTTTATCTGCCACTAGATAAGGTAGATATTATTATCATCACTTTTCAGATGGGAAAAATGGAGGCACAGAGTGTTTAAATGCCCTTGTAAATCACAATTATTAAATGGCAGAGTTGGAATTTGAACATGATGGAAAGTGTTCTATAAGCTGCGAAGCCCCGTACAAACATCAGTATTAACAACCAAACAGCAAGTGCTTTGCTAGAGCTGAGAAGGAAAAACACGACCACCTTATTTGGCCATTTTTCCTGCCCTCTGCCTTCGGGAGTGTGACAATCCAACTGCCACAAGTAATCAGTCCATCCAAACAAAATCCAATCCGTACATCAAAAGGACAAAGGATACTTCACAGAGGAAGGAGTGACTTCCTTGGAGAATAAGTTAAAGTTCTTCTATACTGTTTTACATCTTCAGGAGCAAGAATAATTCAAATCAATATAAAGATTTATAGGCATTATTTCCAAATCAAAATGGTCCCAAAACAGGACTCTATCAAACTACCACATGCCAATTCTTAGGATTCCTGAGGAAGCTTATGATACTTATAAAAACACAACAGTTTGAAGGTCAAAAACATTAAAATGTGTGCAGGGCGGGCAGGCAGGTAACCAATGAGTAAAAGAGGCTGGGTGTAAGCACAGGGAATGGTGGAGATTGTGACAAACAGCCCACACCTACCTAAAGAAGGCTGCTGCTACCCAGTTTTAGCCGATTTTTGCCAATGGAATGCCAATCCACGGATGATCAATTTTTGTGAAGCATATTGATTTTTATTTAACTGTTGGCATCTGTTCAGTTTTTGTTTTAAAAGGTCTTCTGGGACCTCACCTTAGCTTTTTGGCCACCATTCTCTACCCTCTGCTTAAGTGAGCACCCTGGCATTCATCTACCAGTCCCCAACATGCAGATGCCATAGGCTAACCATGCCTTGTAAAGTACAGAAAGGAATTCCTTGCCAAGTTTTATTTCATGGAAAAAAAAATTTTTTTAAACCAAAAAACATGCATACAAAAAAATACCCCTTTGATACTAGACTGAAACGTAAGAATTCCATGAAGACATATGCAGGGAGATGGATCCAAGCATGAGGCCCAGATGGCTTTTATATAAGCCACAATCTACATGGTTATAAATCACCATCAGATTTCTCTTTCAGCTCAAGATCTGTAGCTATGCTTGCCTCCCTGCCACCCATCAGCCTGGGTCATCCTCACGTTTGCTAAGTTCTTTAACCTTATTGAGCACCATGTTGCCACTCACAATGCCTCAGTCCCAATGTAGGTACGATGGGAATTTCTTAATTAAATATCCACCCGGTATCTACCAAGTGCTAAGGCAGTGTGGGCAGATGGACAGACGTGACCCCTGCCCTCAAAGAAGTTAATGTCTAGTGGGGATACATTCAGTAAAGCACAATGTGCTAAAGGATTATCACCCCAAAATTTCAGTGGAGAAAACCAAGAGTCACAGAGGTTAAGTGAGCTGGAAGAAGTAGAGAAGGCACTTCGAACTCCCACCAGACCATGGTCACATGCACCATTCAGATCCTATCAATTTAGAACATGCAGTAGTTCTCAGACAAAAGAACATCTAAAGCATCCTAACCATGCTGATAGGAAGATTAAACAACGTCTTTCAATGTTAATAAATTTCTGCAAACTAAAAAAATAAAATAAAATAAAATAAAGCATCCTAACCTTTTCAAAAAAGCAAATGGATTCACTTGTTCAAAGTATTTTTGTCAAATTTAAACATATCCTTTAGAATTATTAATTTTTAAAATTGTAAGCCAGTTTACAAACTGATAAATGCTTAAGTGTATGTCTGCATGCACACTCATATCCTCCCAAAAAGGCTTTTCTACTTGACTTTTGAAGACAATGTGCCACACTTGGCCAAGTGTGGTCACCGGACCAGCAACAGCATCATCATCTGGAGCTTGTCAAAAATGCAAATTCTCCAGCTCCTCCCCAGACCTACTGAATCAGAAACTCTGGGGTCAGGGCCCACAGTCTGTTTTAATAAGCTCTCCAGGTGCCTTGCATGCACATTCACACTTGAGAAGCACTGCTATACGAGGTTTTGCCACACCAAACATTATTTTCCTTATTAATAAAAAATAATCAGTTATTTTGGTGTCTTTTAACACATGTTTATAACTAAGTTAAAATATAAAATTGTGAGAGAAGATGTTGAATTTGATAGAATTTCTTGGCTTAGGACTATTCAAATTTCTTGAAAGCATTTAAAAGTACATAGTGCACTCGACATATTAAAGTTTGATGTGTAACATCACTCTACTCTCTGGGAAACTCCTGGATGGTTGGCCCATTTATTGTTTAGCTCTTTCATCTGAGAAAAATTATCTGAGCACTTCCAACATACCTAGCCCTATGCCAGGTGCTGGGAATATGGAGATTTTTATTTAACTGAAAGATAAAAAAAAACCACTATTCATATTACAAAACTTTGACGTTATTAAATAGCATATAACATCTCATAAATCTATCATAAAATTTGCTTAAATGTTATGTTAATTATAAGATAAATATACATCAGTTGGGGGACATGATACCTACTCGTGAGTTTACATCGGCATCAAAGAGTCCAGAAGATCCAGCATTCACTTCAAATTACTTAGATGAAATGCACGTGCCTCTCTCAGGACAGCTCAGTATTGGAGGCTGCCCACAATGCGGACACAGAGCTGGAAATGAACTATGGGTCTCTGTCTTCAACAGGCTTCCCCACAACCATCTACTTTGAATGTACAGATGTCGAAAGCTCCATTCTGAAGTGTTCTAATGGAGGCACCTTCCAGTAAACTCAGAAACCCAAGGGGCCCATATTTACAGCAAAAGAGCCTCTCCTATTGATATAAAACCCAAATAACTCACGGTCTGATTCAGCAAGAGCTACTTTGTTTGAACCCCAGAGTCTATTAGCTTCCTATTGCTGTTGTAACCATCCCTCATTCATCCCTCACAACAATCCTAGAAGGCAGCTTCCATCGTTGTCCCCCTGTTCCGGATGAGAAGAAAGACTCAGAGATTCCGTTATCTTGCCCAGCACACATGCCCAGTACGTGGGACCCAGGTCTGCCTGATTCCAGAGTCCACGCTTGCTCTTCATCCCACATTACCTTCCCATGATAGGATGTCTCATCCAGAGCCTCTGCCTATTCCTATCTGAGGGGCTAGTGTTACAAATGTAATTTTTGTACCTCTATGTCAGGGTCAGTCTTTTCTTCGTCAATCGATTGCCTTGTATGTAGAACAGCATATCGGTTAAGGGAACAGACTCCAGAGCCAGGCTTCCAGCATGCAAACCCCAGCTTGCCACTTATTAGTTGTGTGACCTTGGGTAAGTTACTCAACCACTCTCTGCCTCAGTTTCCTCATCTATAAAATGGAAATACTAATGGTATCTGTTCTCATAGGGTTTTATGAGGATAAAATCAGTCAATATAGACAAAATATCTAAAACAGTGCCTACTCTAAGTGTCTCTAGTGCACTGTTATATAAAAGTCAAGGACAAAGCCTCTACAGTGTGAAGGGAAGGGATGAGAGGTTTCTTACGCCCCACAGCTGGCCCCTGGCAGAGCACAGCAAATGGCAACATGGTCTAAATTCTCCATTCTTTTTAATGGAATGAACAAAATATATTCCTCAATCTATAGGACTGTTATGAGAATAAAATGAGTTAAAACATATAAGGCACCTTAGAACAGCACATTATTATCATTTTTATTATCACCAACAATCTCTGGTAGTTGTAAGGGTGCCTAAATATGCTTACCTCAAGCAACGTGAAAGAACTCAAACTAACAATTAACCACAATCCCTGAGAGTTATTTGAAATTTCCTATTTGGGCCCTCTGGATAAACCAAGGAAGCAAAGAATTAAAAGACAGAAAAATATTACTTCTCCAACAGTGTTAAATATCTACTTCTTAAATCCCATAAAGAATGTCCAAACTAATACCCAGTGGTCAAATCACTGCTCAGCTATAGATAATGAAATCAGAACAATGGGATGCCACAGTCCTCTGGTCACACAAATACATTCAGGCCAGGTTCCCCCTTGGTCTTTCCATCTGTCCATCTATCCATCCCACATTTACTAAATACCGACTACACGTCAGTCACCTAAATGGTAGTAGGTGCTTAGGATACTCAAGACAGAGACACGGTATCTCCTTCAAGATGAGTAAACAGGCAGCCACGAGAAAGTGTGTTATGCTAAAGGCAGGCACAGGACACTGGGGACACAAAAGATGACAGGCACCCAATTATGTCAACTCCTTGAAGAAACAACTGACCTGAATATTAAAGGTCACATTACCCAGGAGGGGACAAGAAGGTCACTCCTGGCAGACTGGACAGCATGCAAAGTACAAAGGCATGAGCATCCGTGGCCTCCTTGGTGCACCACAAGGCATCCAGTGCAGCTGGGACATAGCGTTTGAGTGGCCAAGTAGCAGGAGAGAATGGAAACTGGATCTTGAAGAACCTTCTACTCTGTGCTCAAGAGTATGGACAGAGAAATGGGGACACAGTGACAGTTTTAAATAAAGGTAGGAGTGAAGAGGAGAGATGTGGAGGCCATTGCCATCTTTGAAAAAGAAGGAATGATGACCCAAGCATTAGACTGACAGTGGATGTGCCACCTAGGGTGTTTCCTGTTGATCTTGGCCCTGGACTCTTTCCATTTGGCTTTAAATTCTAAGTAGCCTGTTGACTTTTCTTCATTCCTTCTTGGTTCTGCAACATGTGTGTGCCCTTAGGGCTGTGTAAAAATAGGCCTGGGACCCAGGGAAGAGGCAACTCAGCTGCCCAAGGATCTCAGACACTCCCCAGGCATGTGGCTGGCTTTCTGGCAGCTGTCGGGAGGGCTCAAGGTCACTGGGCCTAGAAACCTGATCCCATTGCAGATGGCCTTCTCCTGGCCCAGGAAGCTCTGTGGAGAGCACAGAAGGAGGTACCTGGCGCCAGGGCTCTTCAAGCCATCTCAAGGGGCTGCCTTTCACTAGGGGTCACCTGCCCCCAGTTCAGCTTTTGCATTCCCACCAACAGGTCAACTCAGGCCCTTTCCAGAAATATCTCCTTCCCTCTTGCTAACTCTCAGCTAAGCCTAACTGGTTCTGCTGTACCCACAGATGAAAAACAAAGAGGACAAAAGTTGGTGAGGCAGAGACTATTTGACTCTGACACTTTGACACTTCTTGTTTTATTTTTATTGTGAAGGTACATCCTCAGACTTTCACACGCATGGGTTTGCTTGTGATGATCTGTCAAAAAAAATTTTAGAGCAATTTTGTGAAACCATGGATAAGTCAAAAATTTGTGTTATTTTCGAATATGAGTTCCATCATGGAACCAATGCAGAGCAGACAGCTTGAAACATCAACGAAGTGTTTGGGAAGAATGTGGCTAATGAATGCACAGTACATCAATGGTTTGAGAAGTTCCATTCTGGTGATTTTAATCTTGAAAATGAGCCACGTGGGCGACCTGAGACCAAGGTGGATAATGGTGAGCTGAAAGCTGTAGTAGAAGCGAATCCATCTCAACCTAAGCGTGAATTAGCAGCAACGTTTGATGTTATTATCCCAACAATATTAGACTATTTGAAACAAATCAGCAAGGTAAAAAAGCTGGATAGAGGGGTTCCACATGAATTAAACGAGTGCCAGAAGAGAAATCGTCTCAAAGCTTGCCTTTCTTTGCTGTCATGACATAAAGGCAAACCATTTCTACATCGTGTTGTTACCTGTGATGGAAAAATGGATTCTTTTTCACAATCTCAAGCATTTGGTACAATGGTTGGATAAAGATGAAGTACCAAAACACAGTCCAAAACCGAATATTCATCAAAAGAAGCTAATGATGTCTGTTTGGTGGTCCAGTGCTGGTATTATCCAGCACAGCTTCATGAAACCTGGTCAATTCATTACAGCAGGTGTCTACTGCAACCAATTGGATGAGATGATGAGGATGCTTGCGATTAAGCAGCTAAGACTGGTCAACAGAGACAGGCCAATCCTCTTGCATGACAACGCTTGACCACGGGTCACACAAACAATGCTGCTCAAACTACAGAGGCTGGAGTTGAAAACTCTCTGTCACCCACCGTATTCACCAGACCTTGAACCAACTGACATCACTTCTTCCAGGCTTTGGACCACTTCTTTCAAGGAGAAATATTCAATTCTCAACAGGCTGTGGAAAACGCCTTTTTTGATTTCATAGCCACTCGCTCTCCAGGCTTCTTCACTGCTGGTGTAAACAAGCCACCCTTAAGATGGCAAAACTGTGTCAATAGTTTAGATACATACTTTGATTGATTGTACTACTTCTTGTTTATACAAGATATAATAAATTTTTTTTGTTTTGAGACAGAGTTTTGCTCTGTCACCTGGGCTAGAGTGTAGTGCATCATCATAGCTCACTGCAACCTCAAACTCTTGGGCTCAAGTGACCCTCTTACCTCAGCCTCCTGAGTGGCTAGGACCACAGGTACGTGCCACAATGCCTGGCTAATTTTTCTAATTTTAGTAGAGACCGGGTCTCACTCTTGCTCAGGCTAGTCCCAAACTCTTGAGCTCAACCAATCCTCCTGCCTTGGCTTCCCAGAGTGCTAGGATTACAGGAGTGAGCCACCGCACCTGGCCCAATAAACTAAACTTTTGATTCAAAATCGGACATTTCATATTTAACGACATAATATTTATAGTAATCATTTATTATTCTCTGTCACAGGGGTGAAAACCACAGTCTCTGAAACTAGACAGACCTGGGTTTGAGCTCCAACCCTACCCCCTCCTAGGTAAACAATCTGGGGCCCAAAACAACCTTTAAAATCCTCAGTCCCCATGTGCAAAATAGAGACAAAAATTGCACCTATAGCATAGGGTTGTTTTGAGGAGTAACTAATAATTAGGTTGGCTCTCAGCCATAGGTATTTAGTGAGGGCTCGGTAAATGTTGTTTTCTCACTGATGTCTCACGATAGCTATGTGCAACGTTCTTCTCTTCCATGTTTCCCAGAGGAAGACACGAGGTGCTGAAGCCAAGTGGATTATCCAGGGCCACACTGTTAAGATGGGACCGAGCCAAGATCGACTGACCACGCTGCTTGCTTTGTGCCATGAGATGTCTCAGTGGGTTTCCTTTGGGCCTAATACTATCATTCAGAGAGATGTAGCCATACAAATAAACTCATGCTTCCACTGTCTAATAAGCCCCTGCCCAAAGGTGGGGCTGGCCATGCTGGAGGCATGTCTGTTTCTTCAAAAATACTTAAGTGTCTTGAGAAATCACCATCATCATAAGAACCACCATCTACTGAGCACTGGTCTGTGCCCAGCAGTGTGCCAGCACTTCATGCAGGTCTTCTCACCAAAGCCTTGCAACAGCCCTGTGAGACAGGTACTACCACTACCCCTGTTATAGGAACTGGTCCCCGAGAGCCTAAGGGGCATGCCCTGTGTCACAGGCAGCTGGCCTTGGGAGACCATGAGCATAGCTCTGATGCCTTGCAGCCTTTTTCCACAGAGGAGACAAGACTGAGGAGGACCAGAGAAAGGAGGGCTGGAGACAGCAGCAGAGCTGAGGCCTAGCACTGCCACACTCTCTCCTAGGCTCTGTCCCACTGTGTGTCCCCAGGCGCTGGCCTTCTGCAGGGGGCAGCTAAGGTGGCCCTGTGTGGCTACTTATCCCTGCTTACAGCAGCAACTCAGTTCCGATTGCTTTCACATGGAGGGTTCCACAAAGGATTTTATTTGGGACAAAAGGGGAATTCTGCTTATGGAATAGAAGTTTGAAAACCATTGCTCTGCACTTTTCTGTGTCTAAGTGCAGACTCCTACTGTCTTGGGAACTCAGGTGCTAGCATTTTCCACAGAGCTCCTTGAAAGGACAGGGTGATGAGAGCTGTGTCCTATACAACAGGGGTACCAAACCTGGGGTCTCTGGAGCCCATGACCTGCTCAGGCTGTATGCGACATTCTGGGCTATGTGCAATCTGGGGTTGAGAGAGCTGGAAGCTTTTCTCAGATTTTCCAAAGGGTTCCATAGCCCCCAAAACATGAATGACCACTAAAACAAATCCCCGTGATCATCATAGAAACTGCCATTGACTGAGTGCTGATCATATGCCAGGAGAAGGAGGATAATACCCTCACCTGCCTCAAAGGGCTGTTGGGAGGATGAACTAAGAGAAAACATTATATTTGTAAAGCACTCAGAATGCACCTGGCACAAGGCAAACGCTCTATAAACTTCAGTTATATTTTATCACTTTCATTATTATTATCCATTATTATCATTTTCACTGCCTCATTAGTCTTCACAAAAACTTTATTAGGTATGCATTGTTATCAATCCTGCTTTACAGAACAGGAAATCTGAGGCTTCAAAAGGTTAAATAATTAGCTCAAGGCCCAGAAGAGCAGAGAAGGAACTGAGGCCTGGCCCCACTGGTCCTGCAGCTCAGGCTGGCCCTGTCTGGATGCACTGAGGGAGGAAGGAAGGAGGACTCCCTGGAGAGCCCAGGAGGAGGCAGGGGGCAGGCCCAGGCTGCAGGGGAAAGCAGGCCTGGGGCTTCTTGCTGAAAAGGCCAGGAGGCCAGGCTAACTTTGTGCCTCCCCTAATCAACAACAGAAAGCCAGGCTGCTTAAAATAATAATGATTAAAAAAGAAAATCACCCCCTGCAGCTGGCTATTCCCAGGCTCCAAAGTGAGCCAAAGCCTCCAATCTGAGAGTGCACTGAGCTAAAGGAGCTAAGCAGTGGCTGCCCCAGCACTGCTGGCTGAGCTCCAGGCAATGTTTTTCCTTCCAAAGGAATACATAACTCGCTGAACACTCCACTTCAAAGCCAAAGAGATGCCCCTAGGTTGTCATGGCAATGTTAAACAGACAAAACATTTTAACCAGCTCTGACGCACACACACAAACTTATTTAAGGGCCAAGGGGACGAATTTGGTGGGGGAGAGGGGTTGGGGCGGGAGTGTTGTTTCTAAAGGTCCATTTCCAAGGATTTGGCCCCAAAAGCATCTAGGTCAGACTGAAACAGCGTAAAGGACTCCTTAACAACAAGCAGAGGCCGGGGCTCCCTTTAGGAAGGGGAAGCAGCTGCCCTGCCTCTCTGCCTTTTGGTCATAGTCACCTTCCCATTCCATCTTATGCCGGCCAAGAGCTGGGTGCTGAGGGTTATGGGTGCAGATGGAAAAGCATCAGGCTTGAGTCCTGGGGACGGGACCTTGGTTTCTCACCCAGCCCAACGCAGAGTCAGGAGGGCCAAAGGCGCACGTGAGCTTATAAACCTTAAAGTGCCGTGCAGGCGCTTGTATGTGCTGATATTAAAAATATTACCATTTCCAAATAGTAGCATTTTCATTTCCCAAATCCCAGGGTTGAACACTCATCCATAAGATTTGACGGCCTTGGGTTTTTTCCTTTAGAAAATGTTGTTCTGAGGTCCACTGGGGGTTGCTCCCCCAGAGGCAGGCATCTGGGGAGTGATGAAGAACGCAGAAGGCTCGTCCCGGGTCTAGAAAGACCTCCATGCCTATGAGTCTGTCATACTCTGTCTCTTCCATGCCCCACCTCTCACCCTGGGCACAGCAGAGCAAAGGGCTGATGCCGCTGAAAGGCTGGAAGAGCCTCACCAGACACAGTTCGTGGCAATTTGGTACGATCAAGGAACACATGTTTGCAAAATCTTCCTCTGCGGGATCCATGATATCCTCAGGTAAACAGATTCTACAGAAATGGGTTTCAAGCCTGGCTGTCTCTGCTTAGAATCCTCTTCCATTCATCATCTCCTGTAGTTAACACTCTCACCTTTCAAGACACACCCCTGTCCTAGATGGGGTGGAATGGGCCCCCACTGTGCCAGGCACAGATGTCTGTGGGAGCAGCTGCAATGTTCTGTTGTTCTAGTTGTTCTCTGGTCTCTTGCCCACTCATTGCTGAGTTCCTTGAGGGCAGGGATCATATCTTGTTCACCTGTGTGGTCGCCTGGCCTAGCCCAGTGCCTGGCATTAGACACTCTGTGACTGTCTGCTGATTGACAGTCTAAGGATATGCCACACGAGGCCCATTATGCTCATGTGCCGCTGGCCCTGGAATTCTCTAGCCCATGTTCCACAAGTGTCTGCTTTCACTTCCCCACCCTCTGAGAAGGAAGCAGGACTTGAAGCAGAGCCTGGATGCAGGAACTAGAGCCAAGAACAGGGCACCTGGGTGGCCTGGTGGGTCAGGAGGGGTGAAGAGATGGAGAAGGTGTGCTATCTTCCAGAGCTCGTCCCTCCTGCAGAGCTCATGCTCCCACCCACCCCTCAGCTGAGGACATGAATTGGCCCCTTGAAAACTGGAATAGCATCCTCTCCACACCTGCTCTGAAACAAAACTGCTTTTCTTTGGCTCCATTATTAAAGGCCCTGAAGGTGTTCTATATGTTTTCTTACAGAGTGACTACATCAACTCCACGCTAATTATTTTGGGGAGAGTCACAGTTACCCTCCCAAAAAGATACCCTTCCCAAGTTCTCATTACATTGTGTGCCATCATCCTTCTGCCAAAATGATGCCCTCCATATACCTTCCCCTTTGGTCTCCTCCAAACAGGTAATATATAACAAACAACAATAACAAATGTTTATCATTGGCCACCACACATAAAGCCTAATTTAGAGGCTAATCACCTAGGAATCTAGAAATGGTAGCTCACACCCTATGCCATATTCTCAAATTACACTTCCCATGAGCAGAAATGCTTTAAGCCTGTATATGCTCATGTGCACACACACAGGTGTCCCGTTGGCCAGAACAACACCCATGCCTTTCTATAAGAAGAACTTCCTGTGTGACCTGGTGAGTTCTGCCTTATGGATTTGTCATTGTTTTGTGAAGTAGGGGCAAGGACAATGGCCCTGTTGTCCTTATCATCATCTCTCTCATTTCCTACAGAATGGAATGACTGTAGTGAAGGTTCTTACATTTTCCTGGACTCACATCCTGTATGCTGAACTATTCTCTGCTAGGTTTACCACAAGACTCTGTCTGCCTCCCCATCCCTAAGCTGGAACTAATTATCACAGACAATTATAGGATTTTATATTCATGTGTTCTAAAAAAAACAGTCCACAAAAAAAAAGCAAAAACAATGTAGCATTGATATAGCTGAAAGTTATAGAGAAACCACAAAATTGAATTCGTGCTATAATAATATTTATAAATAACTTATTTGCCTATAGGAATAAATTTGCAAAGAAGAATATGAAGTGACAATATAACATGTGGAGCATCTCAAATCTGAA
This sequence comes from Daubentonia madagascariensis, assembly GCA_023783475.1. Classification (NCBI taxonomy): domain Eukaryota; kingdom Metazoa; phylum Chordata; class Mammalia; order Primates; family Daubentoniidae; genus Daubentonia; species Daubentonia madagascariensis. Next base: position 20,818,931 of record JAKFHU010001990.1, read on the forward strand.
AACCCAAAAGCCAAAATACTCCAAAATCTAAAACTTTTTGAGCACCAACATGACACTCAAAGGAAATGCTCATTGGAACATTTTGGATTTTGGGATTAGGGATACTGTAAATATAATGTAAATATTCTACAATCCAAAAAAATCTGAAATCCAAAACATTTCTGATCCCAAGTATTTCAGATAAGGGCTATTCAACCTGTATTTTTTAAGCTTGAAAGTGGGCTTTAGCAACAAGCAACACCTGCAACAGAAGGTGCAGAAAATACAAATGAACCAAATAGAATAAAAGGTTGACTACCTTAGAATGTCAGTTCTACATATGCATTATAATGAGCTGGGCCAATTGACTGGATGTCTATCCTAGAGGGAAATAATGCATCTCTTTCATGTGAAGATATAACTGCATGTGTAAAATACTTGTACTAAAATTAAGTCTTCTATCATCCAAATTTTCTCAATTATTAATACACTAGACAGCTGCAGTAGCTGTAGCAAAAAATAGCAGTGAAGCTTTTCCCAAAGTCAAAGCAGCCATGAGATGTCTGCCTGGGGACTTTCCTATGTAAGGAGTGGTTGGTCTCTGGATCAAATAAAAAGAAACAAAACCTCCAGTGGAACAATAAAAAAAGAGAAACCTGTTTCAGAACGTAAATGGGAAAATGACACACACAAACCCCCCACCTCTTCCAAATAAAAACGTTTTTGTGCATGGAAAAGAGTGGACTGAAAGGCTGCCCATCCACCCAATTCACTGGGATAAAACAACTCAGAAAATTAAATAGTAAATCCAAGGAATGACAATCACTTTAGTGTACTGTGAAATGAGATCTATCAAATTATGTCTATTCAAAGGGGGTGAGGTGGGGTTAGAGAAACAAATTATGCCTTTTTGAGATTTCTGGAAGCAAATAAATGTCCAGCCAAAAAGTTGTCCTTAAGTTGTCACCTTCATATTTTAAACGGGTACTCGCATGATCTTAACAGACTCTAATAACACGTTTGTGTGAATATTCATGCTTGCAAAGTGTTTTGAAGTGAAAAACTAAGCACTCAGAGTATCACAGTTCAATGTTTTCTGAACAACGAGCACGAATTTTAATTTGAAGATTATGTGCAGGACATGCAACAAGGAAAGATTTTAAAAGATTAGTTTTGGGTTTTTTTTTTTTAAGCAATAATAACAGAGCTCATATGCATCACACCAGAGAGAATATCACTTGTCAAGGTTACACTGAGAATGGTCCAGATGTGACCGTACGTTTCACATTTCCTGTCACAGTTCTGATTTCACATCATTCTACTTCTTTAAAGGTACTCAGACCCATGCCGCAGTTTCTGATTAGTAAGATACCATCACCTCATCAATGCCTCGGCACCGTGCACAAACACATATTGTGGGTCTTTGAGGAAGCAAAACAAGTCACAACAGTTCAAGTTCTAAACATGTGTATGTTTGCACCAGTTCTGTATAATTTGTGTCTAAGAGCAAGGACAATATTTCATTTTCACTGTCTCACAATCTACATAAAAATCACAGCCATTTTTCAATAAATGCCAACAAATGTCAGAAGCAGAGCACAGCTACTTGGAAATGGCTGTGAGTTTATTAATATAATCCCCTGGAGTAAAGCATCTGGTGTGAATGTTATCAAGATGGTCAATATCAGAGGCAGGGCTTGCTAACATAACACGAACACTCACTACCTATGTACTACTCACCATTTGCGACCTGTTCTTCGGACAGCCATTGATGTCTTCAATCTTTTCATTTGCTGAAAAAGGAAACACAAGTCAGAGAGACATTTTCAGTAGTAATGTTGAGGCCAACCAAGTCCTAAGGCCCATACTAGGGTTTATCCAATCAACGCAGGCATGTGAAATGCTGAGACACTTCTAGCAAGCTTCAGGACTTACTCATCAAGCTGCCGTCCTCCAGGGACAGCTGGGGCAAGGTCATCATCTGAAACAGAGACAACTGCATTGACGACAGTCTTGGAGTGATGGGGCATCGTGGAAATGCGTGGAGACTGGGAAACAGAGTGAGCTGTGATTGTGCTTTAGGATCTCAGAAAGGCAAATGCAACTACAACTTCCCCACAAAAGGCAGAATAGTTTGGAGTGGATCAGTCCAGCTACAACTCAGATCCTGGGAACAAAAGCCACAAATGAAAGCATCTCACCCCATCTTTGGTCAGAAATACTAATATTCCTTTTGTTTGTCCTAATACTATTCTCAAAGTGGTGGTAAATGAGGAAAATAAGACAGTGAGACTTAAAAATGGCTTGATCAGGGCTACATAGTAAGTCCAAATTAGATCAAGGAACATCACGCTTGAAGTCATAATAGCACCTAGCTACTTAGAGAAGTGATAGAAAGGGATAGCACTGAATTAACAGGAAATCAAGTATCGATACAAAGAAGGAATGGCCCAGCTTCTCAGGGCGAATGCAGTTTGTCGTAAGCATGGAGCAATCATGGAAAGACACAACCCAAGGTATCTATGGAGAGGTTGTGTTGGAGAATGCAGCAGCACAAGAAAGACAGTGAGCACAGTGGTTAGACCACCAGCTTTGGAGGCAAGGATACCCCGGTTTGAATCCCAGCTACACTTTCTTAGCTGCATGATCTCAGCCACGTCACTCAACCTCTCTGGGCCACAGTTTCCCCATCTATAAAATGGAGCTAAAATTACCAACTTCACAGGAGAAGCAATGAGAATTAAATGACATGATGCCAGTATAATGCTTAGCATAGTGCCTAGCACATAGAGCTTTCTAAATGTTAGTACCACTAACCCAATAATATATATTCTTATCATTTATGTAAAATATATAAAATAAAAATTTTCTTTTGGACTTCTCCATCTGAGTTAAGCTCAGAAATTCAGCTAGAATTCCCTATTAAAGAATTAAGTATACGCCTCCTCTTAAAGCCTTTATAAGCACCTCCCCCCACAGGTCGCATGTCCCTATATCTCCATGCCCTTACCCACAGAAGCATGAGGCACACTCATGTCTCTGTTCTTACACCACCCTGTATCTGCCTCTATTTTGTTCTTACTCATCTAATATGTAATTCCTCCTTTTCTTGTCTCCCTCAACTATGCTGTAAGAGCCTGGCAGACATGCAGAGCTTATTTTTCACATTTGTATACTTAGAGCTCAATAACTGCTTGCAAAATTTAACTATGAAAACAAAAAAATCAGATTTTAATATGATGTCTAAAATTTCCATGAAGAGAAAAGGCATTGAAAACTGTCCAAAAAGGATAATAAAATCAAAGTGTCCCAAGCCTCCAAGATTTTAGAAACCTGAGCCTAAATATAGCTCACCATTATTTCAAATTGGGTTTATTTTTTCTGTAGTGTTTCTATCTTGACAGAGAAGTGAACATTAAGAAAGCAGGCTAGTGGCAAGAAATTATTTAAAAATCTAACTACCACAAGACAGCATGGTTAATATAAATTCAGCCTAATCTACACATTCTTTAGAACTTGCCAAAAGTAATAGATGTTCAGGTTTATGATCCACCTGGGAAAATCCTAATCTTCAGAGATCCAATTGAGTTTTCTCAACTCTACTTAATGTAAGAACACTGGGATAGGCATTTTAGAAAGGCTTACTTCCAAAAGAGGTGCCATGAAAAGCACATACAAAATGCCAAATAAATGGAATGACTCATAGATATTTGTTCTTCAGTTCACCAGAAAAATATAAATATCCAGAATATATTGCCAGCATGTAAATGCCGCAAGAACAGAGATTTTTATCTGCTTTGTTTCCTACTATAACCCCAGAGCTTAGGACAGTGTCTGGCACACAGGATCCACTCAATAAGTATTTGTTGTTGGAACTAAGAAATGAGTATTCTGAACATCTCAATGAATCCAAGTTTTACTGTCTATTTTCAGGCAGCTGTCCTTCCACTTGTAAATACAGCTGTAGATACTAAAGCAGAAAAAGAAGACCCTTGACAAATGGCACTCCTTCATATGTGGGAAATTATGGCAAGCATGAACTCTGACCTTGGATTTTGATACTCAACATTGGAGGAAATAAATATGTGGCTTTGGAGAAACAAGGCCAATCAAGGTATCTTCCAATTGGATATTCGTGATGGCCAAAGTCATAAGTCACTGGATTCTGATCAATGTTCAGTTCAGCATTAGGGCTTTAGTGCTCATTACAGTGAAGGATGGATAACTGTGATCCTAAGAAGTCATCTGGGGTATTTTAAAGATTCTTTATATACCATCAAGATAACGAAACCAAAGGGCTTGTTCTAATTACTCCTCTAATTCCTTTTCATGGTCTGTCACCTAAACCCAGTCATGTGCTCTTTGAATTCAAATATCATGGCTCTTATAAGCCTAAAGGTGCCATTTAACAACAGTCAAACTGATGGGGTGAAGCCCACTTATGACCCCTCTAAAGAGTACGTGGAAGAGATATATCAAATGACCAATCCAAACTCAAAATAAATGCTTAATAAAAATAAACATGTTTTGGACCACCTACTTTCCAATTTCATATAATTTAAGTATAATATTTCTTCTTTACTTAAATTCCCAAAAATTTCTATGGTTGTCATAAAGCAGCTCTGATTCTGCTGGTAAGAAGGAAGAGCTTGGTCTTCAGAGCTGAATTTATTAACTCAGGGCAGGGGGTCTTTGGCTGGAGCCCAAAAGCAATCAAAGAAACAAAGGCATTTGTCCCCAGAGTCCTCAACCGTGATTAAAACTGGCATCCTTAAGTGCCAATGGTAATTTATTTATCCCAGCACATTAAGACATTTGTCGCCCTACTAATGCAGTAACCTGTCTGCATACAAGGTGACAAGTTAGTGATTAGAAAGCATCAATGCGCTTTTTAAATAAGAATAGTGGCATCAAGCTTATTACTTTCCAAAAGACTGCCATTAAAGGACTCATAGCATTCCAATGGCCTATGCATCTGTGCACTTACCATCCCCGGTAGCTGGCAGTCCTGCCAATGGGAAGAGAAGAAACTGGCTGCCCAGAGCAGCAAATGACTTACCCAAGGTCACACAATGGTAGTAAGTCATCAGCAGAAAGAAGGCACAGTCCTACATGTCTGAATTTCCTGGTTGCACTCAGAGACAACCCAAATGGTGGTGGAAAATAAGCTGCTATTAGCTTTTCCCACTTCTAAGGGGAAATCTTCCTCCCTCTGTCTCTTTGCTCCCTTTTTTCTTCCAATCCCCTTTTGTTCATCCTTTCCCTCCCTCTCTCTCCTCTTATTCCTCTTTCTCCCACACCTTCTCTCTCCCCCTCTCTCCTTCCCTCGCTCCAACCTCTTCTGGCATGCTCCCAGAGTGACAGCAACGTAAGCAAAGGAGGGAGGCCTGTCTCTCTCTCTTGATTCATGCTGTTTATCCTGGCCTCGTAAACCTTCCTCATAACTCACAGAGATGGCACCGTGGTGGGCTGGCAGGCAACTGCCGACTTCAGGCAGCTCATGACTCAAGAAGATAATCGTACTAATAAGAGATTGAACACAGGGACCCAAGCTTCAGCCACCAAAGGAAGGGTTGTAAAAGGCAGCGGCAAAAAGTCATTTTCTGCCTAATGAGCAGAAGGCAACGAAGGAAAAGTACGGGCCCCAAACAAGCCCACTGTCTAGGAAGCCCAGCTCCAGGGGCGTCTGGGATAGATGAAGACTTAGGAGCAGCGCATATGAAAAACACGTAAGGTTTTCCTTGAAGTCACACATCCAATGTCACTTCCCAGCCTGAAAATCAACTCTTCAACCACTGGCCTTTGCTCTTAGGGCTAAAGCTCAGAATTCACTGCCCTGTACCTGGCGGCCCTGCCTGATTTGGCCTTGTTGACCCTCTGGCTCTACCCTCCAGCCTCTCTACACACTATTTCCTCTGCTAGGAATGCTCTCCCAGACTGTTTCCCCAGCTAACTCCTACCAAAGTTTGAGGTCTTGGCTTATAGGTAAATTCCTTAAGGAACCTCTCCGCTCTATCAGGGGTCAGGTCTCATAGCACTGTGGGTCCTTACCCGTCACGCCCTGCACTCCTCCCGGGGCTAGAAAGGGGCCGTCCCTTAAAAAGGACAACCTTGCTGCCTGCAAGGTTTGATGTGCATTCATTTAGATGTGTTTTCTTTTTAATGTCTCATTTTGAAATAACTTCAAACTTACCAAAAAAAAAAGGGTACAGGAATAGTACAGAGAATTCTCAGATACCTTCACTCAGTCTCGTTTTCTGTCTCCCTCTCCTCCACTGCCCTCGTCTGTACAGGTTCACGTATCTTTTTTTTTTCCTCTGAACTATTTTAGAGTAAGCTACATAGAAAATGCCCTTTTCCCCTTATACTTAGTGTGTATTTTCAAAGAACAAGGATAGTATCTTCCATGGTACATTTAGAAAATTCTGAAATTTAACATGGATATAATTCCAATATTCCAATTTTGTCAATTGACTAAAAAATGTCCTTTGGAGCATTTTATTCCCCTGTACGGGATGCAGTCCAGGATCACACGGTGTATTTAGCTATCATGTTTCATTAGTCTCCTTTATTCTGGAACAGTTTATTAGCCTTTCTTTGTCTTTCACGGCAGTCACACTTTTTGAACAACACAGTCCAGTTTGGGTGCTTTTTTTTAATAGAATGTTCCACAATTTGGGCTTGTCTGAGATTCCTTACAACTAGTTTCAGGTCTTCCACCCCTGACTGGACTACAACATTAGTGATGTTGTGTTCTTCTCGGGGTATCACATCAGAAAGCACATGACGGCCATCTGTCCCTGACCAGTGATGTACTTTTGATCACCTGGTCATGATGTGGTCTGGATACTCCACTTAGGGGTTACTATATTTCCCTGGCAACTGATAAGCAATCAGTGGAGAGAGATATTGAGACAATGCAAATATCTTGCTCCTCATCAAACTTTCTCCTCTGGGTTTCAGCATCCACTGATGACTCCTTCCTTAACTCACCTTCTCCACGATGTTGCAACTCCCACATTTATCAGCAGTCAGTGTTCTGCTGTACAGTTAAGCCCTCTCTTTCCCTCCACTGATGTATCTTTTTTGATGTATCTATTTATTATCAGTATAGATTTATGGAGTCCTATTTTATTCAATGGTTATAATCCACTACTGTCCCCAATTTATTTTGATGCTCTCACTGTCCTTAGATTAGATCGTTCTTTATAGCTCTGGAGGGCAAAACTAGTACTTACAGAGAGACACTACCAAGGGGGGTCAGATTATGAATTAATGAAAGAAGAGCTGCTATGGTCTGCATGTTTGTGCCCTCCCAAAATTCGTATATTGAGGTTTAATCCCCAATGTGATGGTATTTGAGGAGGGGCCTTGACTGGTGCCCTTATAAAATAGGTCCAAGGGAACCTGTTCACCTCTTCCTCCATGTGAAGACACAGCCAAAAAGATGGCTATCTATGAACCAGTATGCAGGCTCTCACCAGACACCAAATCTGCCAGCACCTTGATCTTGGACTTCCCAGCCTCCAGAACTATGAGAAATAAATGTCTGTTGTTTATAACCCACTCTGTCTATGGTATTTTGTTACAGCAGCCCAAATGGACTAAGACAAGAGCTTTTGAAGGATTCCAACTCTCCATCATTAGAACTAGTACCTGAAAAGGTAATAAGCTGGCAGCACAGGAAGTAATTAGTAGAGGCTGGTGACTACTTTTCACAGAAGCAATTCATGCACCAGGTGGAGGTTTTTAAAGGTCCCTTCCAAACCTGACGTTGAGAGCTGCAGCAGAATCCCAGAAAGGAAAACGGTGTGATATACACAGTTTAGAGGAATGTTTAGAGGAATACTAAATGCTGAGAAGGGGAAACATCCAGGCCACCTACTGGAAACAACCCAACCCAGGCTTGCTGTGAATAAAATTCTTATCCCTGATCCTCTTGGCTTTTCCTGAACATCACTCACTGCATGCCAGGCAACACGCTAAATATTGTGAACCTACAAAGGAAGACAACTCAGACCCAGACCTAGGGAAGACCCAGACCCAAAATAGCAGTCAGTGGAATGATAGAGGGGGGTTCCTCCAGCTCTGCCTGGGGGAGCTAGGAAACATATCAGAGAAAAACTGACTTTTCAAGAATGAGTACGAGCTCACCAGTCAAAGAACAAGTGCAGCCACTAGAATTCTATCCTGCACAAGATGGAGCACCAAGACTCTAATTCTGGGAAGATTTTGATGTAGATACATAGATAGATATAGACATGTAGATATCTAGGTCTATAGATCTATAGATACAGATATGTAAAGATCTATATGTATATATACACACTAATTTGTATATTAAATACATGTACACATACAAATATATCTTTTTACATTTCCTTTTAATGTGCACATATATGGGGGAAAGCATGGACTTCAAAAGTAAAGAGCACAGATGGTCAGTCGTTTAGCATCCTGGTCAGAAAATGCCACTCCCCCTCCCTCACCAAGAGACCTGTATTCACAAGCTATTCTAAAATGAAATGCTCTGGATTGGCTGATGTACAATCTAGGAAAGGAGCCACACTGGAGACTTTTATGCTTGTTTCCTTCTCGGCTCCCCATCTTCTGGGCCTCTATTCTCCATACATAGAGCAGAGGTTGTGAGCCCCAGCATGGCATGGTTGGGGAGAGAGTCATATGCTGATATCTGGCCTTACCTGGGGAGTCCCTGGCCAAAGCGATCCTCTCCTGGTGGGCTAAGGGAAATAACCTAGTGACCTGAGGTGCAGCCTGGGCTGCTGGTACTATTAATAACTTGAGCCTCTGGAACCACAGACCAGTACACTTCAGACCCAAAAGTGCCACATCTAGGGAAGTTCATCTCATCTTAACAGAGTCAGGGAAGCATCCTCCTGAGCAATGATAAAAATTGTGCTGGCTTACATTTTCATAGCACTATGTTTAGTAAATTCACAACATAAATGCTACCATTTGTCTTTTTCTGAGCCCACAGCAGACATGACTAATCTATCACGATACACTCTCACACTGACAGCGAGACCTGATCATCCTTCTACACATACCTTTCTAGGTAGCTGCTACCAAGTGCTATCCAGGAACATGTCATAGTTTCCAAACATATTTCATATTTGATACCTAGCTTGAATTTCATAAGACTGCCATAAGATCGGACAAAACAAGCATGGCTACCCTCACTCTAAGGATGGGGAAAGAGAGGCAGCAGAGGTGAAGTGACTCCTCTGAGGTCTCAGAGTTGGGAGCGATGGAGCAGGGACACGAACAAGGTCTCTCCTTTTCCTACTTTCTCCCTTGCTGCCTGTGCTGAAACACAGGAAGGTCTCCATGGAAACACTGCACAGCCCTAAGACTCAGTCAAAGTAGGCCCCTGTGTGTAATATGACCCTGCTGATACGAACCTCAAAACCCAACCCAGGTGCAAGTCACACCTTCCATGAAGATCTAACCCAAAAAGTGGTACCCCTTCTTCCGAGGACCCAAGCCTTGCACATTCTTTCTTTACTCCTGGCAAGGAGTGTGATGCTGGCACACAGTAGGTGCTCAGTAAATAGCTACTAACCAAAAGTGAAGGAGGGCAAAGTCCTGCGCTAGATTCAGTGTCTCTGGAATGAAAAGTGATATAACATGGCAGAGTGAGGGGAAGCTTTAGAAGCAGGCTGGCCCAGCTTAGAATTCTCACACAGACTAGTCATATGATATTGGACTCCCGAGCCTTGCCCAGCCTCAATTTCTAGCTCAGCCTCAATTTCCACATCTGTAAAATGAAGAGGATACCACGTACTTGAAAAGGACATTGAGAAAATTAAATGAGAGAAATTTTTTAAAGAGCTTGGCATAAGTGATGATGAATAGTGGGAGGAGGAATCGGAAGGAGGGAGGCAGACAGACTTTACAGGGCTACCCCAGGATGCCCACTCTGCTATCCCTGCCTTTGTACAATCCCCTCCCTTGGAGTGTGGGCAGGACCTGTGACTTACTTCTAACAAAACACGGCCAAGGGATGAGCTATTTCACCCAAGAGTACGTTACATTATATGAGGTTGCATCTCACTAGCAGACATGCTCCAGAAACTGTCTCCCTTGCTGGCATTGAAGAAGTAGTTGGCCATAATGGGGGGGCCCTTGTGGCAAGGAGCTGTGAGCAGCTTCCAGGAAGTGAGCAGGGCCTCCAGCTGACAGCCAGCGAGAAACCAGGACCCATACTCCTATAACTGCAAGGGAAAGAGTTCTGCCAACAACCTGAGTGACTATAAAGCAAACTCCTCCCCAGTGAAGCCTCCAGAGGAGAACGCAACCCTGGCCAACAGCTTGACTGCAACCTTGCAGAGGCACCAGGCTAAGCCGTGTCCAGACTCCTGATGCTCAGAAGCTGTGGCATAATAAATATGTGTTGTTTTAAGCAGACAAGTTTATAACAATTTGTTATACAGCAAAGGAAAACTAATATAGGGAGGGGAGGAAAAAGGAGAGAGAGAGGAGGACCAATGGCAGCTCATCTTAAGAAATCAATCTAGGAAAGCAGGGAAACGTCTTCCTCTTTGAGTAGCAGCGGCAGTCAAAAAGTTTCAGCTAAGGCCAGCCTGTGTTTTCAGGTACACTCTCTGCAGATTTGAGGAGAGCTCCAACTATGAAAGGTGACTTCTCACACTTGAAGGATAAGCAAACTTTTCCATAACCACACACACCACCAGAGGGGCTGGGGCTCTGTCCTTTCCCTGTGCCTTCTCCCTTGGCACGTCTGGCTGCCAGGACTACCAGCGACAACAATCAGCCTAATGCTGCCTAATTGACCTCCCGCCTGCTCAGTCTACTTTGAGCTCTCAGGCAGGCCCACGGGGCGGTTCCCATAAGGCCCAAAGCACAGCTGTGGCCAGCATCCACCGGCCTGCCTTCCCAGGAGGAACCCTGTCCCCCCAGCACACGGCCAAGGCATGAAAAATTCCACTGCTCAAGTTCCTTCCATTAGTATTAAAACCAGAACCAACCAACCCTCTCCAGATTTTAGCCTTTGATTTCTCAGATCCAATTAGACTTGGCAGGATTAAACCAGCCCCATGTTACTTAAAAAAATATATATATATTTCCAGAGTAATCCACAAAAAACATACCATCCAAGAGGGAAAACAAGAAGGCCCAAAAGATAGGAGGAGGAAAGAAGAGAGAAAGAGCACCCCTCCCCAAAACCACCAGCATGTCCCTCCCGGGGGGGCCGGTCTTTCCTCTAAGAGGATCAAGATCAGATTGCTCTGTGTGTGTATGATCTTAACAAGGGAGGTAAAAAAGCAAGCTGGTACCCACACAACCCAAGTCAAAACAAGGAATCGAGTGAATTGTGGATACATGGGAAACGCTGCCTTCTTAGAGATTTCAGTGATCCATTGCCCTCACTCCACTCGACTCCTTCTGGGCTGGCTCCACTGTAACTCATCACTTTCAAGGTAAAATTTGCTCTTACCCACAACCTGGATGATCTGGGCCAGGAGGACGCCATCCGTCACATCTTGCTGGAGATCCTTGATGAGACGCTTGTGGCCGGATTTGGCTAGATAATGATTGGCCCAGTCCGTGTAGATCTGCAAAAAAGCAAACAGGCAACTTGAGGAAGCCAGTCGGACCCCATCTCAGACTCTGAGGCAGCTGCTCAGGCCGGCGCAGCAGCAGCCACTGTCCCACTGGCGAGCTTCCGGAGCCAGCCAACACCATTAAAATTCAGGGCATTGTGTTGATCGGGCATTCAGCTAACCATAGTTAGGCTTTCCCTATTGAGAGATCTGCCATCGAGGCTCAGGGAAAAGCTAAAGAAAGCTTCAAAACATGCAGAGGCCTGAATGGGACAGGGGACACAGAACTAAACAGTCTGCTCCAGACGGCTTTGAGAGGCTACAGCTCTAGATGCGAGCGAAGTCTCCCCCACCCCTTCCCATCTTTTTCTCTTTATTGAGAAAACGTATGGGGCGGTTACCACCCAACAGGCCTCTCTTAACGGGGCCATTTCAGGGTAAGGAGGGCTATTGAGTTAGCCAAGTTCTCAGGAGCCTGGGTCCCTTGTAAAGAAGCCAAGTATGAAAACAAAGCCCCCTCAATTACTTGTGTGTGAGTGGAGTTATTTATGGCCTCACAATAATCTCAAATTTAATTGGTTTAATTTAAAAGCCAGGCATCGTTTTCACTGTTGGGGTTTTGTGAACAAAACCCATCAAATTCCGACATATTTAAACACAACGCTGGTGTGCACAACACCCTGGAAGACAAAGGTGGGTCATCTATGGAAGCAGGAGAGGAGACCCCTGGAGGAACACATCAGACCTGCTCTTCTTGGTCACAGAATCATAAAGGCAAAATAATATTTTCCTTTTTTATGTTGTCATGTCACTCCATTTATTAAATTATTGGAATTGTAACAGTTGTACATATTTGGGGGTGCACAAAAGAATATTTTCTTCTAAAGAGGCCAAAAATCACAAGAAAGCTCTCACCTGAAAACTTTTTCCTCAACTGTCAAAGCCAAAAACAAACAACAAAACACCTCCCCATCAATTTTGAGTGCTAAGTTCCATGCATGGATCTGTGAGCTTGTAGTGGGGTGTGTATGTGAACATGCAGGCCCTTGCATATTAGCACCTCTTTTTTTTTTCCAGAGTGATTGAACAAATGACTACTCAAAAAGAGAACTGTCCCACCTCAACTGGTTAGTAGCAACAGGCTCACATACTAATCCACATGATGCCTCCACCAAAATGATGACGAAGGCGATCATGCTATCTCCAACTATCTGTGTGATTCCCAGAGCAGTGGAAGCTCTCACCGCTCACCCAGGCTCTCATTCTCCATCCTGTTTCCAAACAGTTTGCCCAAGATGAACTGTCCCCTCAAGGCTCCTGGAATGGGAACAGGAGCCAGGGCTGGACTAGCACAGCAGGGCCCCTCCAGGGAGGCAGCACCTCTGGGCTACTCCACCTGAGGACTACAAGGGCCTCATTCCAAGAAGGGATGAGGCAGAGCTGTCCATTCTAGTTCATTAAGAGGTAACAGCAACAACACCTGCCCACCGCCCACCCACCTAGCTCTGTCTTCCATTGCAGAGACCCAAAAGTAAAAGAGGCACACCCACAGTATGCTTCTCTTTTATACTGCAGCCCGATGACCCCATCCTTAAATCCACACTAGTCGTCTTCCCTGTGATACCAAGTTGTCAAAGACTAAAAATCTAGTAAAGCAAGATCATTTCAAATTTTATAAGTACAGAGAAAGCTAAAGCAATGGACAGCCACCTTGGTAATTACAATGAATTACAATTGAAAACCTGAAATTTAAAAGATCATTAAGTGAAACTGTTAAGAGGAAGAGAGGAAGGAAAGTAAACATTAGAAGGAAAAGAAGCAGACCTTGGTTCAAGTCCCAGTTCTACAGGCCCCACAAGGGCAGGAATTTGGGTCTGTTTTGTTCAATGATACATCCCAAGTACTTACAATAGCACAAAGCACATTAGAATTTCTCAATATGTATCTGTGGATGAATAGATGGATGCCCTCATGTGAGCTACTTAACCTCTCTGAGACTAAGTTTTCTCATCTGTAAAGTGGGATCAATACTATCTACTGCAGTCCCCAACGCCCAGGCCGTGGCCCGGTATCGGGCCAAGCATCACTGCCTAAGCTCTGCCTCTCCACCCCACCCCCATCCCTGGAAAAATTGTCTTCCATGAAACTTAGGACCTGGCCACACAGCAGAAGGTAAGCGGTGGATGAGTGAGCCAGCGAAGCTTCATCTGTATTTACAGCTGCTCACCGTTGCTCACATAACTGCCTGAGCTCTGCCTCCCCCCCCACCCCCCACCACGCATTGAAAAATTGTCTTCCATGAAATTGGTCCCTGGTGCCAAAAAGGTTGGGGGCCGCTGCTATCTACTTGTCAGTTATTATGCGGATTGAGTAATACAACATAATTGAAAAAAAAGTGCCTCATGCAGAATAGGAACTCAATAAATCCAACTAACATACAGTGCCTGCTACTTGCCAGCCACTGGTATAAACATTTTACACGTTAACTCATTCAATGCTCATTCTATACAGTAGATACTATTATTGTGTCCATTTTTCAGAAGAGAAAACTGCAGAGTAGAGAGTTAAAATAACTTGTCTAAGGTCACAAGAAAGTAGCAGAGCCAGGACTTGAGCCCAGGCTTATTTCAGAATCACTCAGACACTCTACAACACTGCCTCCCTGAATACAAATACAAATGTTAGTCAAGTCATTCATCCCCACCATGACACCCTTCTACTGGCTCCAGGCTCATTCCTCCATTCAGTTACGTTCTCACCGAAGGAATTGAAAAAAAAAAAATCAAAACCCAACCTTAGTTCTATCCCTTGTTATCTGAATGTGTTTGGATAAGTCACTCAACTTTTCTGGGCTCCAGTTTATTCACCTGTAAAATGGGTATAATAAGGCCCACCTCAGAGGATAGTTGTGAAGACTCAGCAAGGCACCGAATGGAAGCCCCTGGCCTGCCCACACCGGGGCTCAGGAAACAAAGGCAGAGGAGGAGGCCGGTGAAAAAGAGGCTTTGGAGTGGACAGGCTTGCTTTACATCTTAGCCGCTATGGTGCCAGTCACCTCTGTGCCCTCTGGCTGAGGCATCCTCATTCGCAAGATGGTGATAATACCTACGTCACTGGGCCATTACAAAGATGAAATGAGCTCACACGTATAAAGGACATGGAACCTGGCACATGCCAGGTGTTCAGTAAATAAAAGCTAATAATTAGAAATTCTACTACTGGCATCATAAAATGGCCCATAACCAAACAGCCACATCCTCTACCCTGAACCTCCAGGACACAAATGACTCAAGGACTTCTTTCCCTTCTCGTAGCAAAATTTCAAGAGTCTGGAATTTGCCCCATCTGGAACCACAAAGTGTTAGAGTATTAAAGTAAAGCATGTCAGAAACCGGCCAGGCTGGTACACAGAGCAAGTCTTCCTTCCCTAACTAGGAGGGGTACACCCACACTGCTCTAACCCTAGAGGAATCTCACCCGCCATGTGGAAAGGACCATGAAACATCCCAAAGTATAAAGCCATGTGCACCAAGAACATTGGCTGAAGGACAAGTAGATATCAACGAGGACACTACTGAGGGGAAGGAAAGGCTGGCACCTCAACCTACTCCCTTCCCAGGTGATTAAGGTTCTATAAAATAAATGTACTGTCTCTAAAACTAGCCTTCTTTATGAGTCTGCATAATCCAGCAGGAAACCAACGTTAAGCAAACTTCTTTCAATGAGTACATATGTACACACATACACAACACACACACACACACACACACACACACACACAGTGGAGCCACGGCGAGGCCAGGCAGGTATCAGGTATACCAGGGAGAGCTTTTAAAGGCTATAGTGGTCAGAAATGGCTCTGCCAAAGGAGTGAACCTCTCTACTCCAAAAGAACTCTCCTTCTCTCAACTTTAATCTATCTACACACCACAACCAAATGAATCTTTCCAGGGCACAGCTCTAATCTCACGGCCTATTCAAAAAAAGTCGTCAATGGCTCCCCACTTCCCACTGAATTAAAGGCAAACTTTTCACACCATGAGTCAAGGCAGATCTATCATCCATCTGCTCTTCCCCAGAATGTAGCCTGACCCTCGAGAGGAGACAGTGTACATAGAAGAACATAGTCTCTGGAATCTGATCAAGTCAGGTTGGCCCTTGGCCCCAGGCAAGGTAATTTCTATTAAGCTTTCTGTTCCTCAGTTTTATCCTCCATAACATGGAGATTATACCAATATATCATAAGGCAGGGACTGGAAAACTGCGATCTGGGCCAATTCTAGCTGACCACCTGTGTATGTAAACAAAGTTCTATTGGGACACAGCCACATCCATTTGTTGTCTCTGATTGCTTTCATGCTACAAGAGCAAAGCTGAGCAGTTATGACCAAGAGAGCTTTTGGCCCACAAAACCTCAAACATTGACTATCCAGCTCTTCACAGTAGTTTGCCAGTCCGTGTTATAAGAACTGACATAATACACCTACACATACCAAGTACTCAACAGTAATAATTACCATTACCCTAAGGAAAACTGGATATACCTCACACTTCCCTGACTCTGAACTCATGCTACCACCTGAGTGCCTCCACCTTGGGCCACCCTGCCTAGCTCCATTCCAATGCCCATCCCTCCATGAAGTCACTCTTAACTTCCTGATCCAAATCTCAGCTTCAAATGATGAAGCAAGTGTCCAGAATTTGCATGCTGGCACCACCTTCTCACTCCCACCGCCAGATTTTGACAGCAACCATCTTGCCCATCTTTGCTAGCCTGGTAGTGCCTTGCAGGGAAGCTGGAACGTGGCAGGAGGTAAGTGGTTGCTGGGTTGAGATGAACAGAGAGAAAAAGGGCAAATCTTGGGAAACTGATTACACTTGAGACTTAAATAATGTGGGCTCTCAGCGAATCCTCCAACCAGAATCTCTTTATTGATTGAAAAGAGGAGGCAGCAGGAAAAATAAATCACTACACAGCTCAAGCTCATTAATCAGGACCCATCTAACAAGGATCATTAATTATCTGGAGTTTCTCCTGCCCTCCCCATCCCCAGCTCTCAACTATTTGAAGAAGCAAACCACAAGAAAATACCCAGATTTATTTTTAAAATTAGCTTTCATGGGCCATGGTAAGCATGGACGTAAATGCAGCCCCTTCTCCTTCACTTGCTGTTTTAGTAGCTCACGCAATGAAGACCATTCTTCCAAGGGGTGCTCTTGGAAAATAAATTCATGGTATCCTTAGTCATAAAAGACAGACTCCATCAGGTTTAGCAACTCAGCAAAAATGAAACAACATGTGTTTGAAAGATTTTAAGCAAGGGCTAAAGCACGCAGGGCTTCCTGTCTAAGCCTCTGGTATCCAGAAGTGTTTTCTCCAAAGCCTTTCATTCCCCAAAACGATGGAGACTTGAATCCTGCTGTTGCTTCTCCCTGGGAGTCCACTGATCCCTGATCCTGGTCTACCCCCAGGAGGGTACCTGTGAACTTCCAGTAGAAACTGACAAGACAGAGGACACAGTAGGAAAAAGAACAAAACCACTATCCCATCCCCAATCCCAACCCCAAATCATCAAATCATTCCCAGAAGAAAGGTGCTGAGGATCCTTTGACACTAGTACCCAAGAAGGAGTCTGCTGACACAACTGCCTTCCTGCTCTGACCCCTCCATCTTGCTGAGGGTACCTTCCCCCTACGCCCGACCCCTCCTAACCAGAGACTCAGTGCTCCTGAATCGCTCTGTGAGGCAGAGAAGCTGCTGTCAAAGGCTTGAAGAGATAAAAGGAGGAAGGCAGGCAAAGACAGCTGAACAGTGAATTCATTCTGATTCACTTTATTACCCCTGACAGAATTTCAAGGAGTGTGTCATTTGTTTGCTTATAACTCCACATCATTCCATATCAAACAGCCTGAAACCCAAAAGGGAAAATTTTGACAGATCAGTTGAAGTAAAGAACCTGATCATTAGTTGTAATAACAAAAACGGATAATAACTGTACTGTGTTAAACCAACAGGGATAATAGCATTGCTAAGTTTATACTGCAATTAGCCCTCAAATGAAGGGGGGGGTAGTTCTCCAGAAAGGAACCCAAGAAAAATTCTGCAAAACAACTGCACTAAAAATGCTAGAATGGAGCCATAGCAACCAAACCGTAAATCCAGACTGATATGCCAGACACACTGATGGATCCAGAGGCAGATGGCATCAGGACAGCAGTTCCACGGGAAACAGAGTAAGATGTATTTCTTAGAAGGAAATGCCAATGTGGGACTAAAGATTAAAGTAAATCAGTCATTTAGTGTCTGAGGCGTTTCCAGTGGATTAATTGTAAAGCTACTGTTTGGCCTCAATTCAAGAGGTCTCACTCTGGACTTTAGTCACATCATCAACGTAATGACATGTCTAAGCCTGAGCAGTGATGCAGCTAAATGGTTTAGTTCTAAATGCTCTGAAGTATTAATACAAAAATAATATTGCAACAGTAGTAGAGTGTCCATCCTGTCCTTAAATACTACAAAGTCACTGCATATTCAACTGTTCAGTTTTTTGTTTTTTTTTTTTTTCTTTTTTAAGACAGAGTCTTGCTCTGTCGCCCTGGCTAGAGTGCAGTGGTGTCATCATGGCTCACTGCAACTTCCAACTCCTGGGCTCAAGGGATCCTCCTGCCTCAGCCTCCTGAGTAGCTGGGACTATAGGCATGGACCATTGCTCCTGGCTAATTTTTCTATTTTTAGTAGAGACGGGGTCTCTCTTTTGCTCAGGCTGGTCTCAAACTCCTGAGCTCAAGCGATCCTCCTGCCTTGGCCTCCCAGAGTGCTAGGATTACAGGCGTGAGCCACTGTGCCCTGACTGTTCATAGTTTTAAGAAAATCAAAACGCACCATTTGTTATCAAGGGTAAAGCTGGTGACCCATTCATTTCTGCATCCACAGCATCTAAGCAAGGAGCATGGTACTCACTCCACAGGTATCCCAGATGCCCACATAACCCCCACAGGGTGGGGGAGAGGAAACTGAAATTAGCTGGTGGCTTTTTTCTACTTCCCCTCTCCCCATCAATGTAGCCCGCTGCTTTGGGATTGAAAACCACTGTCTCACAATAGTCAAATGGGTGTAATGGTGTCCCCATCACTATACACTGGAGAAAGAGGTGAAGCACAGAGAAGCAAATCTTTTGCTCGAGGCTGCACAGCACAGCAAGGTCTGGGCCTGAACCCTGGCTTTGCTCCTTGATTTCTCAGGAGAAGAGTCCAGTGCTGCCCAGTGTTCTCGGAGCAGCCTACATGCCCAACCTGGAGGGCAATGACCCCCCTTCCATCCCCATCCTTGCCATCTTCTGCTGTATTACTTAGGGTATTTGTGGTTTTTCAACAACCACAGCAATCATGAAGGCAAGTGCCTACGTGTAGTCTCAAGTACTGGTGTGGACCAGGGCCGAGCTCTGGCTTTGCCTTACCTGCTGAGTGACTGACCCTTGGTGAGTCATGTCCCCTCTGAGTGTCAGTGTCTCTCACTTGTGCAGCAGTGATATACAGTTGTTTTACGGATTCAACGAGATCATGTAAGTGGTTAACACTGCAACTTTACACTTCCAAGAGCCACATATTTTTAACTACTCCATGGGGAATCTTTTCCAAATGGGTTATAATGATCCCTGCTTTTTAATTAACACATTTTCACTTTTCTTGATGGCCCAGGGACATCACTATGAATAATAGTGTTTTGATGTACACAAGGATGCCCTTAGGGCCTGCTGAGTTGCTGGACCTTCCTTAAAAGACCCCAGAGTCTTTTAAAACTGTTTATAAAGGAAGAACAGGTACTGTTCAAGTAAGGGCAGTGCTGGGATCTTCCCTCAAGGAAAACACATAAGTAGAAGAATTTTGTGGCACCCCTTTGAGCTGCCCCAAGGTTCAGAAGGGAAGGGTTTTGGTTCTCAGCTGATCTCCAGCCAGGTGGGACTCCTAGAAAGCTGGGCTCTAGGAGCACTGAGATGTGACTGGCTTCTGCATTCCTCTGAGCATATGAGGAATTGTACTGCCAGCTCTTGCTCTTGACACACGTTTTGTAATATGGCTCACATAAACGTTTATACCAAGGGCATAAATCCCTGTCTGGACCCAGAAGAAGGCAGCAGGGGGAGAAGAGGAGCCATCTGCAGGTTTCCTCCCTTTTTATCTGTAGTAACCTACCTGCCTGTACAACCACCAAACAAAGATACACCCTGATACCTGCCCACATACATCCTCTGTTTCAAAGGGATAAATACACATGCACACACGGGGCAGGTGACCAGACAGAGTGGCATAGCTTATCACTAATCTGGATTTCCATCTTTCTCCACATCCTAGCACCATCCCTACTCCTAACTTTACTCCTGAATATCAAGTTAAGTTGCTTAGAGCTGTATGCATCCCTTGGTGCTTCAAGCAGCCTTTGCCTGAGCACCACCTGTGCTGGGCGCTGCTCTTGCTCCAGTCTTGGGTAGGATAATAACTACCATTTGCCAAATGTCTATGATAAAATGATTAACAGAGCACCTTCTAGAGTCAGATCATTTAGGTTCCAAACATGCCTCAACCACTTCCTGGCAGAGTGAGCTTCAGCAAGTTACTTAAACTATGTGAGCCTCAGTTTCCTCATCTGTAAAATGGATCACCTACCTATTCAAGTTACTCTGAGATTGAAATGAGAGAATCTACCAACGCCTGGCACATAATAAAGGCTCAATATGTTAGCTGTGATTATAATTACCAAAAAGATGATGACACACAACGTGAGCACTTTGCAAACAATAGATTCCTTTCGTCCCCAACCTGCTTGGTGGTGATCAAGTGAGGAAGTGACAGGAAAGTACTTTGCATCCTATGAAGTGTGGTAAAGAGCTTTGCCTGTCCCAGGAAAACAGTGCAAGAGGACCAAACATCTAATAATTCGGTATTTTGCCCATTTTACAGATGAGGAAACTGAGGCTCTAAGAGGTAAAGTGACTTTCCCAATGTTACATGATGAGTATGCAGGGTTTGAAAGCAGCAACTCCGGCTCCTAATGATGCTACACTGCTAATGAGGAACCCACGCAGAAACCACTAGCCACAGAGGATCATGTGCCATGGCAGTGTGGGAAACACAGTGAGAGAAAGGCTTATTGCACAGTAGCCATCACAGCATCTCCTGTCCCTGGGAACAGAGCTGACCACTTGTCACTTGGCACTAACAGACCCAAGAGGGGAGCTGACACTTTCCCATGTCACCAAAGCACAAAGCAAACATAGTTTCACAACACTGTCACTGAAGCAGAAACAGAAATGCCAATATAACATGAGTTGCCATCCCAGGGCTATATCCGAATAGGGAAATGCTCAAGGGTAAAGTCCCCCAGTTCTTCCAGTCTGCAGTGGGGCAAGACTAGCCGGGGACCCTGCACAGAAGTGGATGCTGGAGCCGTGCCTAGGACTGGCCCCACAGACACGCAATGGTGGCACTGTCTGTTGGGAACACAAGCAAGCTGCAGGTGGATGTGCTTAACACCTCCAGAGGTTTTGAAATTGTGCTTTTAGAAAAATAAACCAGGCTGGTGAACATGTTGGGAGGAACTGGTGATGTCTTAAGGATGAGGATGTAGGTGCACACTTCCTCCACACCTTGAATTAACCCACATTCAATGCCTAGATCTTCCTCTCTTGCACTCTGTTTTCCTGGGATGGGAAAACATCTAGAACAGTGCCTGGCACATAGTAGATGCTCACTAAATAGTTGTTGAATAAATGAATGATCAGCCCCAGTTTACATACTAGAAGATAGAGGCTCCAAAAGGTTAAGTAATGAGCACAGGGTCACAGAGCTTACACCTCTCACAATGGCAAAATGTGTTTCCAGGTCTCCCTAGGGCCTCCCTAGAAAATCAAATAAGGCCACGTAAGAATGAAAACTGGAATTCTTACTGATCGCTAAAGAACAAAATTGGGTTCCTCTCTACAGTACTTCCTCCCACTCTCTCCAAACTTTAGAACCCAGATCTGAACAACTTTTAACCACGATGTCTAGTGGCTCCAAGAAAGCCAAATGTCAGAGCCCCACTAGAAATTTCTCAAGTGTTTCCTCTCCCTTCCTGTGTAATTAGTAACATTAGTTACTAATTAGATGCATTCTCCTTCCAAGTGTTTCTTCTAGTTCTGATGGGAATCAGGCCCTCCTAGGCAGGTTTGGGGGCAGTTGCGAGTGCACTCTTTTTGACAGCAATCGTAAGAAACATCAATCAGAGCCACCACCTGGCAGGACAGCCACACCTAAGGGGTGCTGAGAACCGGCCATAACATAGGCCTCTCTCTTGTCTGGCCACAAACTGACCTTTTAAGTAGTAGTCTCTATCCAGTTCTCCAAACCTCAGCAGCTCTCCTCACCTGCAGGTGCAAGTAAGGAGATGCCAGCAATCCTGCCTCTCAGCTGCCCCCATCCAGCCTAAATGCCTCACTTGAGCTTTCTAGACACAAGCTCCCCAGGACATTTGGCCCCACCATGCCCGGCCAAGACCTTGAAGTCCTGGGTGACCTCTCACAGGCTGCTTAACCCCTCTGTGTCTCAGTTCCCTCTTCACAGGACTGTTGAGAGGATAGAGAGAGAGAGAGACTAGATTTGCAGGACCCAGAATAAGTCTGGACATGGAGTAAGCCAAGGCTTTATGACTTTGGGCAAACCACCATTCTCTGAGCCCCAGCTTCCCCATCTGTAAAATGGGATAATAATCTTACCTGTTGTGAGAACTATTGTGTCTATTATGAGGACTTAATGTTTGTAACAGTGCTTAGCACAGGGCCTTGCACATAGGTGGCACCTTTAAATGTTGGTTTCCTTTCCTTAGTTTCCATGTCCCCAACCCACAAATCCCTCATGTCCATCAGCAAGTGGCACCCCTCACACTACAGTTCCATGCCACTTTAACCCTTGGCCCCCAATAGCAGGTTCTCTGGTCTGACATGCCTCCCTCATCCCCTCTGTTTAGCAGAATGTCCCTTTCTCCTAAAAACCAATCCTGACTGCCAAGCTTCTCTGCCTTCTCTGAAATCCTAGTGTACAATACATGCCTCTGTGCCCCTACTCCCCAGCTTCTGCACCTTTGCACATGCCATCCTCTCTGCCTGGGGTGCCTTCTCTACCCCACCCACTGGCAATGCCTACTCTTATATCTTAAAACTCAGGTCAAGTGTCAATTCCTGTAAAGCCACTCCCAGCCCACTTTCCCACTCTCGACACAGAATTACTCGTTTCTTCTTCTCTGAAAGCACTTTGCACAAACCTTTGCTGTGGCTATTATAACTATTCACACATCCCTCAATCAAGAGCATCTCCGAAGTAGAGAACAAGTTTTATATAAATGTGAAACACCAGCACAACACCTGACTCACTACAGGAGCTCCATAAACAAGCATTTATTGACTTACTGAGGTGGAGGATGGATGGATGGATGGAAAAAAGGAAAACAGATGGAGGCAGGATCCAAGAACGGGAGGGAGGGAGACCTGGGTAAACAGACTGGCGAACGTTCAGATGAATGGATGAATGGATCTACGGATGAGTGGGTAGAAGAGAAGAGAGATGAATGATTAAATAGGGGGATGGATGAACAACAATGAATGAATGGGTGGGATGGATGAATGAATCTGTAACCCTTTACTGCCTGGATCATAAAGTCCATGGAATCAAGATATTTCATGTATCTTTAACCGTCCAACAAAGGCACAGCGCAGACTGCAAGTACAATGCTGAGACAGTTCCATAGCATGGCATGGACCACTGACTACGATGCTAAGCTCTATTAAAAGTACAGACAACACCATGGATACAGGCGCTTAGACTACCGAGAGTATATAATTTCAGATTGAGCTGGTTTAACTAAGCCATTATTTTAAGTAATAATAAACTACATAAACTGTTTTAAATGGTAAATACTCAAACTCATCACGTCAATATTTTCATTTTCATTTTGTGCTCTTGAGGTTATTTACATCTATTAAACCTATATGAAGAAAAGACTATATAATGGTGTACTACTGTACATCTCTTCTGAGCTCAGAAATTAACTTAAATTAAAATCAGTCTTGGTAGGATTTACACCATGGAAATTGGCAATTGCTACTACTCAAACTTTTTTCCTTGGAGAGCCAATTGTTAAACCTGAGTACACACAGGTGAGACAGGAAAAAAAAGAAGTCACTCAGTACACACAGGTGCATGGGGGAGGGGTGGGGGTGGGGTATCACTGAGCATACACAGGTGATGCAAGGGAAAAAAGTGTTATTATTTCCCCACCTCAGCCTCCCACCCCTAGGAGGAAATTTGTTTTGTAGAATCAACGACAAGTATGAGTATGCAAATTTAGGGGAATGTAGACTGAGCTCAAACGCTTTGCATGAGAAAAAAGGAATTCAGGGAGAGGTAAGACCTGGAGCTGGGAAGCCTGGGATGCAGAGAGGCTGTCTGGGTGGGAGAGGAGGCTTGAGACAAGATCCTGGGGCATTCGGTCAAAGTGTATACAATCTAAATTCTCCCCTTGGAAATCCTCAATAAAATCTACATTCTTACTGGTGTTTCCTAGGGCAAGTGGAATCCTTCTCAGGAAGGACAGTAAGTGCCAAGTTCTGCTTCCCCGTGGGTAAAGGGACAAGAGAGAGTGAGCCGGAGCCACGGCTGGGTTACTCCCAGTGCAGAGAGTGACTGGGTTTGTTCACAGGGCCAAGTGGTAGCTGGTGAGCTCAGGGTATCCGTGTGCAGCACCTTGCAGGGTACTTGTTATAGGGCACTTGCTCGAGGAATGCTGGCTGAGAGGCCCTCCTGGCCGCCCCATCCTTTTGCACAAGTCTCCAGGGTTTTGGCACGGGTCTCCGGAACTTTTCCCGTCTTCACGTTGCCCAGCCCTCCCTCCCCCAACACTGACTCCACCACCCTCAGAGGTGTCCCTAGGGCTCTTCCCAGCCACTAAACGCACCCGTCTCTGTCTGACTCGGGTGATCAAAACTCACCTGACCGTTGGTCTGCTCCATCAGGGTTTGCTAGGGGGGCAGGCAGCTCTGCTAGGGAGCGGTGAGTCACCCTCTGGACTAACATTTACATTTCCAATGGAGTCCTGGGTGCTTACAGGAGACTGACATGAGGAAATGTAATCATTCCAGCAAGCCTTAGAGAGGTTTTTTTTTGTTTTTTTTTTTTTAAATGGTAAAAGGTTTTTGGGGGTTTCTTGTTTGTTTGTTTGTATTCTTAGATCCCTTCAGACCACTGCAGGTGAGTGGCTATATAAGGTGTATGTTGCTTATTAAAATTTTCAACACCCAAGGCAAACTATTTGCACTCATGGTGATTATTTGAGGATGTTTCTTACTCAAGAAACCTGAGCAGTCCATGGTAGGTATTTTAAGGATTTCCCCTAGCGCACAGGGGTCAGGTTTCTTGAAAGATTACACAGCAGCCTGACTTATCTAGGAGAATCAGATCCAGAGGGGACCTCTAGGGCAGTCCCCTTTTCTAGGTGAGGGGCTGTGACTGAAGATACAGCGAAAACAAGGTGGCAGAGGCCTCCTCTGGTTTCACCTAGAGAAACAAGGAGGTGGAAGAGCTTAGGGTCTGGAAAATATATTCTTATGCTATGTGTAAATAAATATAAATAAAAACTTACATATCTTTTACATAAGGGATGTGCCAACCATAAATCATGGACCGTAAGGCACTAACCTTGGAATGATCGACTGTAAAATGTTTAAACCCCAAAAGCATTTGCTTAGGTGAGCAGATATTCTGTGAAGTTATTCTATAAACCATAAACCTCCCTGAATTTTGTGTTAATGTATCCAAACCCAGGTAAGTCACTTTAACTCTTCAAATTCAGTTTCTTTATCTGTGAAATGGAGATAATAATAGTATCTAATGCACAAACTCAAGGATTAAATGAGAAAAAAGTGTAAAGTGCCTGTGAGCGCACACACGTAAGTACGCAATGAGGGGTATCAATGCTCATGAAGGAAGGGACTTGGGAAGCTCCGACATTCTCACAAATGGTCAGCGTGCTACATCCCATTAGGCTGAGAGGCACTGACCCTGGCAAGGACACACTGTCATGCCATTTGTGGGAAAGTTGTGTGGCAAAGGCTTTAAAAAACTCCGGATGGCAGGCAATTCCCAGCAGTGGCTGGCGCTGCAAGGCCCTAGGAACTTGTTTCCCTGCTCCTCCCCCCATGTGGGAGCCTCATTCCTTTCTCAGCAACTCCACGGCCAAGAAACTTGGCCACAGTGGAAGTGACCGTTAGTGGCCCAGGCCCTTCTCCAGCCCAGATGTTAGAGCTCCCAGGCCTGGGGGCATCTCAGGTTTTTTGTGTTTTGTATTTTTATAATAGACTTTTACTAGACTACCAGATAACAAGCTGGCACCTAGGAAAGAAAGGGTGTCTCCCTTACCCAGGGGACAACCTGGCCCAGAGCACAAAAGAAGGGATTTACACAAAGATACTATTTATTTTACAAAGTCCTGGATGAAAGCCTCAATTGATTCATCTCAAAAAGAATAATAAAGTCCTAACAACAGGGCTCAGGGCTCTGCCTCCCATCTGCAATGCTTATAGTTTACAAAGCTCTTTAGTAAACACAATCCAATCTGAGCCTCACCAAGATCCGATCCTCAGGCAACAGCTTGTTCTTCCCATTTCATAGAGGAGGCCAGTGAGATCTCAGCTGGACAAAGGTACAGCCTAGGTGTTCCAACTCAGTCCAATCATCTTTATGCCACAAGGCAGTTACGAAAATCAGGCCAGGTCATTCGGATGGCCACGATGATGTGGAAGTTCTAGGATGAAACTGGAGGGAGTCTTCTGTTCCTACTAAAATGGGAATTTGAAATTCTGGTCTATCCTGCCAGGTTCAGCAAGGGATGGAATTCCCCATGCAGACATGCAAGATGTGTTCATCAAAGCTCAGAACCACATTTCATAGCTTCCTGCTACTGAAATATCTATTTTTAACACCCTACCTCAAAAAAAATCCCTTCCATAGGGCAGTGAGCCTAGACTCTAGGAGTTAAAAAAAAAAATAACCCAAGGAAGTCCCCATTAATAGCGCTTGGCCTAGTCAGACATCTAGAGCAAAAGACACACACATCCAATGTCCCAGCAGCTTCTGCCTTTAATGAGCCAGCACACCCGGAGGATGAAGGGACAAGAGGATATGAAATACTCAGAGGACTCCATAGTGGCTCATATGGAAAATGGCCTCAAAACCGTGTCAAACGGTATCTTCACACAAGGGTTTTTTCTTCCCTACACTATTCATATATACCTGCATCATTCATATCTGTGCACACAAAGGGCCACTCAGAATATCTGCTCATCTAAGCAAATGCTTTGGGAGTTTAAATATTTTACAACCGGTCACTCCAAGGTCAGCTATATACAGTAATCATTAAGCAAATAAAAGAAACACATTCTTCCCTAGAAAATAAGCCCCTGCCAAATTGCCTGATAATGCCAATATTGCCTAGGAAGTTGGGTTGGACATGGGGTTGGTGGGGGCAAGGATAATTTTTGGGAGGGCAAGGATAAACTACAGCATTTTTACAAGAAGAATAAGCTAAAGATGTTCTCTCCCTGTCCTAAAGCTATGGCCTCTGACCACATCAAAGTGACCATTCTGATTGTCACAGCACCACGCAGCTGTGAGCACCAGGACTGACATTAGCCCCTGGGTTACATTAATCCTCTAAAGGTTAAGGAGGCATAAAGGAAGAAAGTGCATCTTGCCTTTTTGCTCTGTGAATACAAGCTCCCAAATGGATTCTCCACAGTGAATAGAAAGCCACAGAGGAAGCTGCCTTCCAGCTTGAAAGATCTCATTCAGGTTGCCCTGGCCGGGGGAGAGGGTAGTGGTACACTTCCAGGGCCATTCCGAGGTCTCACTGCACAGGAAATCACCTCCAGCAGCCCCCAAACAATTCCTGCCAGCAACGAAGCCCTCTGGAGTACTCCCTGACATCTCCTCCAACCCTTAACAAAAGTCCATCATTCTCCCCATTTGCACCTGCTGAGGCCGACAATTAAAAAAGCAATTGAAATCTGCCACACCTGTTGACATCTGTGATCTGGCCTCCTCAGCTCCAGCTTGGCTTTACGCAATTGTATTTTCTCAAGCCACCAACAACTTCCAGACAGATCTTTCTCTACCTGCTCTAAAAATACACCATTCAGCCCTCGCCCTGTGAAGACACACGGAACAGAAAAGCAACAAAGAGGTAGCAGCTAGCTCAGCAAAGTATTCCACAGATGAAATGCCCGCTTGGAGGGCCCATAGTTCTACCTCACATAGAAAATAAATTGAAACCGTCTCTAAACACAAGCCCAATTCAAATAAACTTCATCTTCTCTCCCCAGAGACCCCGCCAATGTCCCTCCAGGTTGCTTACCACTTTATAATGGTCACAGGAATCCCGACTCTGACCCCGAGTGGGAACCCATAAGTTGATGCTTATAGGCATGGCTCAACCCACAGTGGCAGCTCGGTCCTCAGGCAACGGCCTGTGCCCTCTCTGGGGGTGTCTAATTCAAAGCACTGTGGAGGCATGTGAAGCCTCCAAGGTTAATTTTAGCTGAAGTCACGCACCCGCTGTGGTCAGATTTTCTTACACAGGCTACCTCCTGAATAGCGACAGCTTATGTTACCCCAACTCACTGGGCGGCCCTCTGGCCCTGGCCCTGACTCCAAACTGCTTTAATTCTTCCATCTCCATCTCCCCTACTAAATTCTCGCCCTCCAAAATAATCCAGCTCTCTGTGCTTACATTTTCACGACACACACAGGGAAAATAAATCACCGTTTCTTTGGCTGCCCCAGGCAAACAAACCTGGGGAATCACTCCCCCCTCGGCCCACACTTGGCAAAAGATGGGCAAGGAAGCTCTAGGCCAAGGGGCTGTGCAAACTTCACTTCAACCGGGCAGCGACTGCTCAGGCCACACAAAAGCAAAAGCCTTATGCACTTTCATCTTCTGCAGGGGGGTTGTGACAACATTCCTCAGCACTGTTAGTTACACGGTGCCTCCACGTGTCTCATCTTTTGCCTGATTCTGTCAAAAAGAGAAACAACTGTTTCTGCCCATACATTTCTCTAAAAGGCCAGTCCAGGAAAGAAATCTGCAGAGATAGGCATTCATGCAAAGGTCTCACTCCTGCAAAGGAAGAGTGTGAGCTTTCATTCAATTCTGCAGAGTTTCTGAAGAGGCTAATGGGGCATCGGCAAGGGTGCCAGATTCCAGATTTCAGCAAGTGGACAAGTGTAGACTTCAGGAGGAAGGTCAGGAGAAGCACTCCATTTCAAGCCTCACCTCCTGCCAAGCTCAGAGAGAGGGGCCCGGTTTGTGCAAGGGATCCAGTTTGTGCAAGAGTTGCCTGCTAGACCGAATTATGGTCTGCTCTTGAAATTGCCTTTTTTCAATGTGGACAGGCCCATGAAAGGGCTGTGAAAAAATTAAATCCAGTGTGGCCTACTATGATCTCAAACAAATCCCACAGCCTGTAACCTTGCAGACAAAACACTGGTGTGCAGTGTTTAAAATAGGCATTAAGGCCATGCCCAGAAACTGCTCCAGGTAGGATGAAATGCAATGCCTTTGCCCCACCTTCGAACTGCCTGTTACACCCTCATTCCATCCTAGGCCTTTCCTTCCTAAGACTCTTTACACTTGTAATTATTTCATTCATTGAGGTACTTACTGAGCACGTACTCTATGGCAGGTACTCCTCTATCTCAGCAGATTCGAAAGTGAGTAAGAAAGTGCTCTCATGAGGCTTTATTCTATTGAGGATGAGGGGTAGGAGAGAGAGACAAAATGGCAATAAGCAAATAAGCAAATAATATCAGAGAATAATAAATGCTATGCAGAAAATGCAGTAGCAAGTGAATGGTGAGGAGTGGAGGGACACTGTGGTAGGGAAATCAAGAACGGCCTAAGGAGGTCACATTTGATTAGAGACCCAATTGATAAGAAGGGGACAACAAGCAAAGACTCAGGGCAGTGGTTCTCCCAGTCTAGCAGCACCAGCATCACCTGGGAACCCGTTAGAAATGCAGATTCTCAGGCCTGGCTCCAGACCTACTGAATCAGAAATTTTGGGGGTGGGGCCCAGCAGCCTGGGTTCGAACTAGCATTACCAGTTGATTCTCATGCACACTACAGTTTGTGAACCACTAAGCTACGGGAATAGCATTCCGGATAGAGTAATCTATAGGCAACATAGGTCTGTTTTGCTCCCCACTAGAATCCCTAGCCACTAAGTCCAGGGCACAGCACACTGCAGGAATTCAATAAATATTTTTTGACCACCTGCCAAGCTTTAAGTCCCAGCTCCCTAGAATCCGGTTAAAAATCGCAAAAAGATAAAAATCACAAAAGGGTTATATTCAAAAAACTTCATCAAAAGCACCCAAAAAGGAAGAGGAGGAGGTCATTTAGAATGCCAGGTGGCCAGTGGAAAGCCTTAGGTAGTGCCAGAAACTGCCAGCCGCTAAGAGCAATTCTTCCCAATCTAATAAAATTTGGCATCACAAAGTTGGCAATTAGATTTCCTGTAAAAGGCTAAGTGTGTAACCTTCTGCTTCCTGATTCTGAAACTCAGTAAGAAAGGCATTAGTGTGTGGCAGCTGGGATAATCATTTAATTGATCTTTTCCACCCATAGAAGCCTCCCTTCCCTGCTCCAACCCACTGACTTGTAAATCAATGTCACCTTCATTGTGAGCATGAAAAGCCAGGAGAAAACACTCGCCTCCCCAAACCAAATTGAAGTCAATTTCCTAATGGGGCCTGGGTGACACTCTAAATGGGTGCTGCCATTTCTCCCCCTCTGGCCTCCTCCCGGGCCACCCACACAGCTCCATCCAGGCCAGTAGGAGCTTCCCCTGACATGCACAGCAGGAAAGGGGGTGGGCTTTCTATAGTAGAAACTCCATCACAGAAAGGGCATGGATTCTTATGTCAGCCAAACCTGATTCAAATCCCCGAATGGGACAGTATTTCGAAAGCAACTACAAAGGCATTTAGCACATAGGAAGGATTCAATAAATCATATATATTTTTCTCCTCCTCCTCATTATTGCTGTGTGTAATTCCACCCATCCATTCAACAAATATTTATTAAGTACCTATAACGTGCCCTTTCTGGGGACAGAATGATGACCAAAACTGACAAGGACCTTATTGTCTTGAGGGAGTGACAGACGTTAATCAAATAAGGATATCAAATAAAGACATTATAAAAAGGTGTCAAAGGGCAATTGTGACAAATGCTACAAAGCTGAAGTACATGGCACCATGAGAGCCTATAGTAGGACAATTCAACCTATCTAGAGCTTATTAAAATATAGATACCGAGGCTCCACGTGGGCATGGACACCATCCTCAGAGTGTGAGGCCCAGACACAGGTGTTTTTAATAAGCTTCACAGGGCGTTCTCACTGCTGGAGTGGGAGGTTATAGACAAATAAAGATGGACAGCTAGAATGATCCATGCTGTAACCAGTTAGAGTTGAAGACTCTATAGAAATTACAAATTAGTTTTAGTTTGTAAACTAAACCATAGTACAATTTATCAATATAAACCATAGATCAGCATACACTAATCTAGATACAATATTTGTAGATACGTGTATATACACAGGTCAGTATACATACATATACTTCCTTGTTCTATCAGCTGAGACAGTCTAAAAACAATGACACCCCAGTAGCAACAAGTACAGGTGGCCCCAGATCTTGGGTTCTAATAGTATTCTCCAATAAAAAGAACCAGGGCTCCTTGGAGAAATGGATGATTTTTAGATCGAGCCAAGAAATACTCAAGTTAAGCCTGGAGCATATTATAGTGCCATAAAGTAAGGATGTATCCCCATACCAAAACACAATGATGGGGTATGTCAAAGGGACACAGAAGCGAACTGAAAGAGTTCCCAATGGCCAGACTTGGCTGAGCTCCAAGCAATTTGAGCAACAAAATAAAGTAGCATTGGGTTATAACTCAACGTATGAAGCAAATATCCGTGGATTTATAATCATATAAAGAAATGATTGAATAAATAAATAAATGACGAGAATAGAAAAATCTTCCATGTAAAAAGAATTCCAAATAATTGATGTAGATATTCTGCTCTCGAGATTAAGTATGGGCTGCACAAAGAGTACAGTATGGAAAGGAGGGAAAGAGTAACTTTACAGTGGAGAAACCTGACAGGCACTACCTCAGCCAGGTGATCAAGGTCAATATAAACGTAAACAAGTCATGATGATAGCATGAACCCCTGATATGATGTGGTGAAAATGGCACTTTACCTCCAGGGTCTTCCTCTCCAAGACCTACAACCCCAGTCTCATTAGGAGAAAAGTATCAGACAAATCCCAGTTGGGGGGAAACTGGGAGGTGTACATCCTACAAAACACCTGCCTAGTACTCCTCAAAACTGTCAAAGGCATCACAAACAAGTAAAGTCGGAGAAACTGTCACAGCCCAGAGGAGCCTAAGGAAATGTGACAACTAAATCTAATGCAGTATCCTGGATGGCATCCTGGAATAGATAAGATAAAAACTAAGGAAATCAGAATGAAGTATGGACTTCAGTTGATAATATTTCAATACTGGCTCACCAGTTGTGGCAAATGTACTATACCAATATAAGTCGCTAGTGATGGGTGGGCTATATGGCAACTTTCTGTATTATCTTCACAACTTTTCTGTAAAGTTAAATCTAGTCTTAAATTAAAAGTTTATTTAAAAAAGGAATAAATACAAAGCTCCACAGTTGACTATGCTGTGCAGCCACGTTTGAAAACCCAATTCTTAATCCCCCATGGATAACATGTGGATTTAGCCATTTCAAGGGCAGAATGCTAGCCTCACGTTTGATTTGAGATTGCAAAATTTCAGAAACCTTTACATGTGTATGTATACACACAAACACAAAAAATATACAGAGGTAGGCATATATAAAGTTTACACCCTAGTTATTCTGTATAAGAAACTCTTCCTGCATTCGTGAATTTCCTAGAATACTCATTAGTAACTGTTAAGGATAAAAGGACTTAACAAAAAAGAAGCCATTCAAATCTCCAGGTTTTGCTTTGATCCATTCAAAAGGGCCATGAAAGAACTATTTGTTTCCAAAGAATAAGTGTTGGGAATCTCCCAGTTAACAACCCTGAGCCCTAGCTCAAGAAGATCCCATTTGCTCTTATATAAAGATTCTGCATTTGGTTCTTCCTCACCTTTAAAAGAAGGAATAAAAATGCCTGAGGTTCCCTCAAGTTTACCAGATCAAAAATTGATGTGAGACATTGTAATTAATGATGTGAGTTAGGAAATACTCCTAAGAACTTCAGCAGTGTAAAAATGCCTCCAAAAATGCATTAAATATTCCATGGCCCATGATCTGATTTTTAAGGGGGTAAAAAAATATCCTCCATATGATTGGAAACACAAGCCAGCTTTTACCAGCAATAGGTGGCAGCATTTCTGTTCTCTGGGCCACATTTTATAGAATATAATTGGATCGACTATTAATAGACAATTAGAAGACAATTGTATTTTTAAGGTCCTACCGCATCCCTTGTTTTCCATGAAAGGATAAACTCTTTGCACAGACCTCTTTTGCTTGAGATAACAAAATTACATCTCTTCTATTTTTTAATAAACAAAAGAAAATAATAAAAAAGTGACAAATTAATTTCCCCAAACATAATAAAACTAACTTAATCACCTTGTGCAGGCCATCTGCTTCGTGGATGCAAATTTAACTGCATTTTCTACTGCCTGATAACTTGCTTAATTCAGTTAGCTCTTGTGACCCTGCTTTTGTGC
Organism: Daubentonia madagascariensis; assembly: GCA_023783475.1. NCBI lineage: Eukaryota > Metazoa > Chordata > Mammalia > Primates > Daubentoniidae > Daubentonia > Daubentonia madagascariensis. Next base: position 20,852,372 of record JAKFHU010001990.1, read on the forward strand.
TCAGTTCTCAATGGGACCTTTCCCTGGTGGCCTCTGACAGCTCCTAGTCAGGAGCTGACCAGGCCAGGGAGTGTTTCCCCAGGGAGCAGTGACACGGCCCCTCTCCAGCTGGCTGCGCACTGATGGATGATGTTTTAAGGAGGGCAGCTAACATGGCCAGAACCTTAGCTGAACTGAGCTGGATAATGGGTACCACTGAGCACTTCCAATTTGTCAGGCACTAAACCTTTATATGTGTTGGTCACATGTAATCCTCTCAATCTTAGAGTTAGTTTCTCTGACTAGTCCCATTTTACTCATGGGGAGCCTGAGGCTCAGGGAGGTTAAAACACTTGCTTAAGGACTCAGAGCCAGGTCCCAATACCAAGCTCGTCTCACCTGACAACCATCAGCCACTGGGCAGGTAATTCAGCATGACAGAGTGGCTGCTTCTAAGTCTTGGCTTAAATGGAGGCACCAGTACCACAGATATCAGTTACCAATGTTAAGCATGGGATACATGCACAAAATGCAGAATTTCAAAGGACTATCAAACGGAGGGCCAGTTTCAAGACTTTTCCTGCCCTGTCAGATGGAGGAGATAAAAACAGGCGAAGGTGTGGAGACTTTTTTGAGAGGAGGTTATCATTGGAGAACACTGCTGTGAGCTCATCCTCTACCTTCCCACTCAAACCTGGTGCGGGGGTGAGAACGTCAGTGGAGTCTCTGGGGAGCCAGAGATGAACATCCCTGCAGTTAGGGATGCTGTGGTCTGGGGTCTGACTCCTGCCCTAAGAATCTAGAGGGACAGAGAGAGGCATGGCTAAGGGTTTCAGTGGTGGCACCAGGGGACTGGTACAGGCTGGGATTGGCCTGCAGCCTCCACTACTGGGGCCAGGGATTTAAGTGTCTCCTTGGAGACACTGCACACAGGGGTGCATCTTGGGTCCTAAGAAGGGGCCCTCAAAGTGCCCCACAGAAGACCCAGCTTTCAGCAGAGCAGGAAACTAGCTAAAGAGGGCACCATCCAAGTAAGCACCTTTCTCCTCTAGGGAGCTCTCTGGGAGTGGAGGAGGAGAGCCAACTCCTTTACCTCTCCCTCTGCAGGATCCTGAGCGGAATTCCAGTTTGAAGTTTGATTCATATTGTGGAAGGGATATTTTAATTTCTCATTTGAGACTAATGCAAATTAGCATGACCATGGGACTTTATATGAACGAGCAGAAAGGCCATGGGCTGCTAGCACCTTCATCCCATGGCAGGAAAACTCCATGGGCTTTGTCCACAATCCACACATCATGCTTGCCCAATATGCTGGTTACATGAGTAGTCTCAATTCTAGCTGTGCATCAGAGTCCCCAGGGGAGTTTTATAAAACACAGATGCCTGGGCCCCACGCTCAAACAGTGTGAGTCAGTAGGTTTGGATGACCCAGCCATCTGCCTTTCTTTTCTTTTCAATGTTCTCTAGAGGATTCTGATGTCCAGGCAGGGTTAGCTATCAGAGCCCACTCTACACAAAAATAAGTGGATGATTATCTCTGAAGGAAGAAAGAGGAGCATTTCATTAGCACTCAAGTTACTTTTCAATATTTAGAAAATCTATATTATATGGTGAATGGGGCAGCCAGGTTCAAGAATGCCCCACAAAGGAGGGTCCCTAGCATGCTTTTCTTAATCTATCAAAGTATCAGCATACAGTAGCATACAAAAACAATACGAGGATACTAAAATAAATTCTCCACCCCCTCTTTAGAAATGAATCTCTACTTTAAAAATAAAAGAACTGTGATGTGCCCAAGGTCCAGTAGTTAACAAGAAGCAAGGCTGACATTTGACCAAGGTCTTCTGCTTTCAAAGACCAGGTTCTCAATCATCATACCTTCTTCCTTCTAAGAATCAGCACTGATGTGAGAGATCAAGACGTTCTGTCTCCCTGGCCCCAGGCCTGATCATGTTCCAAATTTTAAGTTGAAGAAGCACAGGTACTTGAGATGAAAGGGATCTGATGACAACGAAGTGACTGATGCAGGAAAATTTCCTACACAGAACTTCAAGGTCAAGGCCATTAAGAAATAGTTATCCCTTACAATGTAATATCCCTCTGATGGAGAAACAGAAGTCAGGAAAGGAATATTTTCCAATGAGACATTCACAGGAATATTCAGACATCTATAAACTACATTAGGTTATAAAGCCAGAAGGAATCTTGCCTGACATTTTAGAGACTTGTTTATTTTCATATAAGGGTATGTGAAACTCTATAAAGATGGAACACCGCCTGCTGAAGCAAATTCAGCATGAATGAGCTTTTAAAAACTGCATGTTCAATCAACTACTTAACTCCAAGTGACTAAACTATCAGGGGACAAAATAAATAAATAAAAACCTCTGTAGTGACATTCCAGGTTCAGAAATCAGACACGCATGGTTTATGGAAATTATCCAGGCTTTGATTCCAGGCAGAAGTCGGTTTGAATTCTGGCTCTGTCACTTATAAAGTGACCTGGTGACTCTGGGCAAGCAGTTTAACCTTTTGACCCTCAGTGTTCTCTTCTGTGAAATGGAGATGTGAATGCCCTGGTTTAGAGGGATGTTGGGAGGGTGAGAGATACACTAGGTAAAATTTCAGCAGCCAGAACACAGGAGGAGTTCCTCAAGATTTAGTGGTTCATCTTTTTGAAGAAGCCAGATAAACATGGTTAGATACTTCAAATAAATGAAAAGAGACAGCCTGATAAGAAACGGCGGCTCACAGCACATGAAATTTTAATGTCAGTGACAGTTCAGGTTTGGCCCTAGTCAATAGGAACCATAAATAGCTGTCACTGAATGGCCATGTCCTCTTGAAAATGGGTTATTCGTCTGAGTCCATCTCCCAGAGGAGAGCTGCAAATACCATCAATACTGGCACTAAGCAACAGCCTTATTTATAGCCAAGAGACAGATTCCAAAGATAGAAGAAGCCAGGGAGGCTGACCCCCATCTCCAAACTCCCATATTCCTAGAGGACTGAGAGGTGAGGCTGGAGAGCAGGTCTTACAGGAATGCCTGAGACAGTGGAAAAAGTGTTAATAAAAGTGAGAAAAACTGAAAAGGAGAGGTTTGAAGAGAAAGAAGCCATGAGAAGAGGAAATGTAGGCGGTGCTACGTGTGGCTGGCTTTGCTGAATCAGCTACCACCCATCACCGAGACTGCCCGATCTTTCAGCTAACACCTAATCTTTAAAAAGTGGAAGACCTGTCAGAATCTGTCAGCACGCACCCAGGTTCAAGTGAGGGCCAGAAAGTCTTCCCTTGGCCACACCTGCCATGAAAGCGTTCCCCAGCACCTGCAGGATCAAGCCCCACATCCTCAACTTGACTTTCAAGAACGACTACTTAAGCAGGTGCCCCTGATTTCCCTCTCCTCCCCTTCACTGCAGCCCGACTCGACTACTAGGGATTCCTCGTGGAGAACCACCTCCTTCCAGCCTCTGGGCCTTTACTCCTGCAATGGGAATACACGGTCTTCACAAACTGGGATCCTGTGGATTTCTGGTCCAAATGCCACTCTTCCCCCCAAAATTTTCCTTGGGTTTTTCATCCAGTTACTTAAGTGCCTTATCTCCTATTTTACATGTTAAGCTCTCCAAGGGCAGGATCTATAATCATTCTCTTCAGACTCCCTTATAAGTTTCATGTCAACTCAAGTGCCAATATATGTTTATTGGACAGATGGACGGATGGATGGATGGACGGACAGATGGAAGGACAGATGGAAGAATGTACAGATTTGATGGATTACAAAGAAATCAGCCAGGGAACACATTATCCACTAGGTCATTTGTCATCCAACACAGCCAGGAAATGGAATGTCCTGGTTATCACAATATTCTGATTAATAGAGTGCCCCTTCCCTAAGACCATCCACAGACTTGACCACTGATAACTGACCTTCACAAGACTGGAATAAAATCCACCTTGCATTTCAAATGGACTAAACAATACTGTCTCTTGTTGATGATTCACCAAGCACTTGGATATCTTGCAAGACTCAGGGCTGGGAACTGCAATTGCCACTGCACTGTGATGTGTGACAGGGATGGCTCACAGAGTACTGATTAAAAGAATCCCAGATAAGTAGACATATGTTTGGTGAAACCGTAAGTGAAAAATGAGTAATTTTTCCATATTCTGTTCTTCGATGGAGACTTATAAAACTAGTATGACCATTATATATCTTCAACCAGATGACCCTACAAATCAATGGAGACATGAAGGATACATGCCCACACCCCTCTCTAACTGCCTGAGATCTGGCTCTTCCCACTCTGACTCAACAAGCAGACCTGCATTTAGAAAGCCAGTGGTAAAAGTCATCAAGAAAACTGGCCACAGACCACGTTATGCCATCTCACTCTTGTCACACCCTTAATCCTAGCCACGCCCCACTCAAGCTCTCCTTTACCCTTGCCAAATGTTCCTAAACAAGATCTGTGTTTGTTTGACCATTTCCCAATTCCATAAGACACAGATGGGGTGAGGCAGAGGAAACACACGTCAAACAAGTTGGATTGCTATTATTTTTAACTTGGCTCTTCAAGCTCTCAGGTAGAAGAACCGGTTCTGTCATGCTGAGTTTTTCCACTGCAAACGCAGGGAGGAGAGTGAGGGGCTTCCTTGGACTGTACTTTATCCTCTGCCATGGGGGGAGCTCCCCAAGTACTCACTTGACAGCTCCCTCTCACAAGCACCTTTCCTGCGCCAGGGCACTGTGCTCTATCTCAATTAACTCTACACAGCATCACAACGAAGCCTCACAATATCCTGTGAGGCAGGGATTATTACCCCATTTTAGAGATGAGAATATTGACACTCTAGAGAGGTAAGTGACATGCCTATGCCACACACAGGATTTGAACCCACATCTGTCTTCATCATGAAGCTCTGCTCCCACCATTTCAACAGATAACTTGGAAGGATGTAACATTTCACACTGCCAAATGCTCTCTTGGCCCCTGTACTTTTCCCAGACTGAGCAGCTACAGCAGCCTCTGCAGTGTGAGGAGGTGCTCTCAGCTAAAGACGGCCATTAAAGGATGAGCAGATACTAACCCGAGGAAGTGTCCCCCTGCCTGCATTCCCAAGGCAAAGCTGACACACTCTGTGTGATCAGAGGCTCCATCTGAGTTCAACAGATGCACGGGCAATTCCGTTGTATAGTTTTGATATATGGAACCAGCACGATATGCCCACCTGGGAATATTTTGGTGCCAAGAGTGAACAGAAGGGAATGCATTGCAGAAATATTAACCTTGGCAGTCTCCTGACACAGTAACCCACTGCTTGAACTTTAATGAAATCTTGCACAAGAGCAGAAACATCTGTATTGCTGGTAAAAATAAACCCCAGTCTGGAACACACAACCATCTTTGCACAAGGACACGACAAACCTGGAAAGGAGGCCTTTCTCTGTGATCAAAACAGCTGTTTATAACAGAGAGGAAGCAGCTGCCCACCTCTGTCTGTATTCTCTAGTTAAGGTTAATGGCTTCTTAACAAAGAAAACATATTTTAAATTAGTGCATATGAAGCTTTCCTAGAAGGCTGATTTGTGTGGGAGAGCAAAGGTCCTGCAAATTGCCTGTTCCCATTGACTCTCTTGTCCCCACAAAACCATTCCCTAGGATAAACAAAACACTGATGTACTGCTCTTAACCAATACTGGCACCATGAAGCCTAATTGCTTTACTAAGTATCCTAAATTAATAACTCATCCAAGCCAAAATCAAGACCATAGACAATCTCTTATTTAAAAGATACAACAATAAGAGGCCAGTTCACAGACTACAGGCACTTGGGGGAGGCCTCAGGAATCACATAAAGTCGTTCTACAGTGTGGCATCTTCTCTTTGGTGGTCTTTCCTGAAAAACAAACAGCACAGGCCCTCCTGGACCCAGAATCAGAGAGTCCTGGGGATGGGTGAGGCCTGCCAAGTCCTCTAGCCCAGTGCCACTCCTTGATGCATGAACCCCTGTACAAGCCCCATGCCAAGTTTCCTCAAACTCCCAGGGATAAAGACCTCCCTATCCCCAAGGGGTCCACTTGATACTACTCTTAGAAAGTGCTTCCTTTCACTGAATTGAATTTTGGTCCTCATTTGGTAGGGAGAATTCCAACAATGAATCCTTTCAGCCCCTCAGAGATAAAAGGTGGCATAGTGTCTCTTCCACAAATCTTTACATCATCAAAGTATTTCAAATTCCTATGAATACTCTTCCTAGCACAAGGCTTTGGTTCTCTCACCATCCTCGCTGTTCTCCTCTAGACAGAGGGTGATGATGGAGAAGGAGGACAATGATAATTATTAAAATAAAAGCAATGATTTCTGCTCTTATTTATTAAGCAGGTACTATGTGGCATACACCATACCATGCACTTTATATGCACTTCTAATCGAATCCTCACAAAAACCCTGGAGCATCAGGACTATTATTCTCTCCATTTTACATTTTGAAGAAATGGAAGCTTATAGGAAGCGTAACTTGCCTGATATTGTCACAGAGCTAGTCAGTGACGGTGCTGGGATTTGAACTCAGACAGACTCACGGCAGAGGCTGCCCTTCTTCGTCACCTGCCTCCAGAAGATGGGCATACTTCAGCTCAGCCACGTCCTCTGGAAGCGGCCCCCAATATGGTTGGCCTGGCTCACGGCACACAGGGCTACTGAGGTCCACGTGCCTGGCCCTGAAACTGCCTTACTGTACCTGAACAGCCATGGCCGTGCTCTGCCCGGGGACAGGTAAGCCTCAAAGGTGGAGCAGGAACTGGAGAGTGGGGGTGGGGAAGACACACTTTGGGGTCATTCAGCAATCTGGAGGAATGCTGAGCCTGCAGAGGACAGAGCAAAGGGAGACGTGCCCCAGGGGGACAGCACAAGGCTCGTCCCCCCGCAGCAAAGGGCTGGCAAAGGAAGCTGCCTTGAGGGAGACCCAGCGGGGGCAGAGGGGAGAGGGTCCACTCTTCTGGCCACAGTCGGGAGCAGGCCGCATTATCATAGCCTGACTTTGTGTCCCACTCCCCACACGGGGACAGGGCCCGGCTGTTGCCAAACTGGTTAGACTAAGTCACAGACAGTAAAAATGACCTGTCTGGCTGCCATATTCCTGATCAAAGCTGACTCATTTCAAAGGCGAACTGTCAGCAACTTGGGAGATTGTGATCAGACAAGGAAAAATAAACTATAAGGTTACTTCAGGGGTTAAAAAACAAAACCTCCCTGAAAAAACAAAGTTATCTTTTGTGCTTCTGAAATTTTCAGTCCTAACAACCCCATGAGGAAACTTATCAGACACTAATTGGAGAATACTTTTGGGTCCTGAGGTAATAGCTAATGTTCATTTGGCCTCACACTTTGTCTAGGATGGGGAAATTTCCTGAAGCTGTGAGCTTAAAGAAATGACCCCAGGCTAGAGACCAGATGAGGATCCCAGGTATTTGAGATCCCAATTATGGCTCAGCACACCCTCACATTTTACTCATAGTGTGACGAAAGCACAGAGAACTTCCAAAAGACACACACACACACACACATATCTATACACACATGCATATAGACACCCGCCCGACCCAACACACACACGAAGCCCATTCTCCTTTCTTCTCACTCCTTTTTCAGAAAGACAAAGAATCACCAAGCTGTCAAGCTAGGGTCACTGCATACCCAGGAAGGGGCAGCCTTGCCTAGGCTCCTAGGAGCCAACTAGGGTCCTCTCTTTCCCTTTGTGAGGCCATGGGCCACTGCCCCAGTGCTAGAATGTCCAGAGGACCCCACAAAACTCAGCCTTGTCAGAAGTGGGCCCAGCCCCACTCTCCCCATACAGAACTGCCAGTCAGGACTGCACACTCCATTGCTAGCGAGAAGGATGAAGGTGCAGTAGAGGTGACAGAGACAGTGGCTGAGGGAGCACAGGGAAACCATCACTAACGTCACACCTGCATTAACCAAACAAATTGTGTCAATTTAGGAGAAGATGAGGGGCTCCCATGGGCTCCAAGAAGCTATCAAGATACAGTCTCCTATCCAAGTTTGAGGCCCTGGGCAGAAGCCCAGGGACAGTTAAAATAATTTCTCCATCAAATTATAATGAGAAAAGAAGTGTGTTCCAGCCTCCTCTTGACTGCCGAAAGTCACTTGAGCCCACACAAAGTAGAGTCTCTCAGGGCTCTGGTGTCCCCACCAATACATGTGGAATATGGCAAAGGGAAGCCAAAGAAAGGAAAGAAGGGGTCCAAAAAGCATTCACACCTCTGCATTGGGACCCGTCTCTTGACTTGCAGTTCTGCGAAAAACAGTCGCAGATGTTCTGCTGGAAAAACAGCGAGGCGGACATTTGGCAAGGCAGGGAGACAGTTCCTCGCCCAAGGAGCCCCCAGCTCCTCTCGCCCCACCAGACCCAATAGCAGTCCCGCCACACCGACACCTACATCAGTTCCACCAGTTGCAGCTCAGGGCAATGTTCCATTCCACTCCTGGCAAAGACCCAGGTGTCGTCTTACGGGCTATGATTCTCTTCAACACTGCCCAGAACAAGACCCATGGTAATTCGGTCTATCACTGGGAGTTTGTTCTTAGCAAGTGTTTGTGACAGCTTACAACTTGAAATTGTAGAACTAAATCAGTAAGATCTTATCGGATGTCCCTCCTCTTTTAGCTTTCTACATCCTATAAAATATTTTATGCTGGTAGTTCCCTACCTATGGGCCTAGGATCCCTGGGGTCCCTGAAGGTGAAGCAACGGGATTCCTGAGAACCCACACAGAGACCATAATAAATCCCCACGGGCGTGAGAATGCTTTCAGTCAGTCAATCAACAGGAAAAGGAGAATGACTTGCACAGCTGCCACAGGGTCAACCTTCAATAATTGCTAAATTTGTTTCATGCCACTCCCCTGTTCAGACTTTCAAGATTATCCCATTACCTGCAGGATGGAACCCCAACTCCTGAGACCTTGGTAAGGTCTTGCAGGACACAGCCTCTGCCCACCTCTCCCACCTTAAGCCCCTCCTGAGCACTCCCTCTGAGTGGAGTGGAGGGGCTGTGTGCTGGGGTGGAGGGGTTAGAAGAATACCAGCTAGGGTGCTCCCAATATTTTAGATCTATGGATTTGGGGATTTTGTTTCCAAGAATCCATAGATTAATAGGAGGAAGTCAGCATTACCGGGAAAACTGAAGGCTTTGAAATCAGTTAAACTTAGATCTAAAAATCCCCTCTACCACTTGGTAACCTCAGGCAAGTTACTTAATATATCTGAACCTCAGAAAAAATATCAGTTCTACTCTTTCTGCCCCTCATCTTCTCCCAAATTGACACATTTTATTTGATTAACACAGGTTTCCCGTGACAGGAGCTATGAGATAACCTATGTAAAGTACTTAACGCAGTGCCTGGCAAGTGTTACTGCTGGACCCCAAGAACCTCGACACAGACTGCCAAAGTAGAGTTAAACTAATGTGGTGCTTTATCCACAGCCAGAAACAAGTGTGAGGACTCCCCATAGCCAGCCTGCCTTCCGACAGCCCACGAGTGTTCTTCTTGTCATCCCCACTCATGCATGAACCACCCCCTCCCCATATCTTTTTAAAGCCATTTTCCCACAGCAGAGGAGATTGGCAGTGACGATTTCAAACCAGATTTATGAAAACCCATAACTAGAAGATTAAAATTCCAAATGTCATCTGGATAAGACCGGCCAGATGCTTGGAGAATTGCAAAAGCCTCAAGCTCTTTGCACTGGCAGAGAAGTCAGATCGGTCAAGGAGTTCAGGTCTGAGCATTTCTCTTGATTGAGAAGGGTGCACTATAGTCTGTTACAGAAAAGAAGAGATGCCTTTTAATTGGACTGAGTGAGTGGGTACACTGCTCATTTGCTAGGTGAACCATCAACTGGTGTTTAATGTGGACTTTTATGCACCGGGAGGCAACTGTGATCTGGGTTGGCTCACTGGCCCTTCTCCTGGGTGGGTCTGGAATGTGTGTTTGTCTATGCTGAGGCCTTTGCCAGGGACCAGAGGGAGGGGATCAGAACAGGGCCACAAGGAAGTCTAAATCCTGGTGTCTAAATCCTTAGGACCAGGCTCACACCAACCAACTTCAGCTGGTCACATCCACCTCCCACAGATACCAAAATGCTGAAAAGGGAAAGTGACAAATATTTCCAGAACTCCTACCATATGCCTGCCCACCATGATGAATGCTTTACAGCAGTGGTCCCCAACCATTTTGGCACCAGGGACCAATTTCATGGAAGACAATTTGTCCACGGACCAGGGTGGGGTGGGGGGTGGTTTTGGGATGATTCAAGCACATTACATTTATTGTGTGCTTTATTTCTATCATTATTACATTGTCACTTGCCACTCACTGATAGGGTTTTGATATGAGTCCGCAAGCAAGTGATTTATTATGGTCTCTGTGCAGTCAAACCTCTCTGCTAATGATAATCTGTATTTGCAGCTGCTCCCCAGCACTAGCATCACCTCCTCAGCTCCACCTCAGATCATTAGGCATTAGATTCTCATAAGGAGCAGCAACCTAGATCCCTCGCATGTGCAGTTAACAGTAGGGTTCATGCTCCTATGAGAATCTAATGCTGCCGCTGATCTGACAGGAGGCAGAGCTCAGGTGTTGATGCAAGTGACGGGGAACAGCTGTAAATACAGATGAAGCTTCGCTCACTTGCCCACTGCTCACCTCCTGCTGTGCGGCCGGGTTCCTAACAGGCCACGGTACCAGTCCACGCCTTGGGGTTGGGGACCGCAGCTTTACAGTGATGACTGCACTGAGTTTTTAGGACAACCTGATGAGGGTCATTGTTATCTGTCCTGTATAGAGGGGGAGACTGGTGCTCAGGGAAGCTAATGCAAGTTGCCCGTGTTCTATAAGCCCCACACACAAAGTGGCAGAGTAGGGATTCAAAGCAGGTATTTCTGAATTCAAAATCCCACCCATTGTCCTTTCACTGAGAACTGTCATATCTCATTGTCCACTTCCAGGGAGGCTGGCCCTCTCCCACTCACCACCATAACCAGAGTAGCTCAGGTAGGAGGTTAAATCAAATCGTCCACGTCATTGTCAAGACATTAAAAAATAGTACAGAAAAGAAAAAGAGAGAATAAGTGGTGTTTAAAAGTTGACCCTTGGCCATAGTCTAAGATCAAAATTATTGGTGAATAAAGGAAAAATGCTTTTCAGAAGGAACCTGCTTCCCTGGCCAAACGGAAAGCCTAAAGTCACCTGAAATCCAGGAATTGTTAAGAAAAGAGTTCACACTCTTTGAAAGGCCAATGAAGAAGGAGGCAGGGGAAAAACCTGAATGAACAAAAATTTCATCTCCTGCTCTTGTCGCCTCGCTGCTCTCTGCCTCTGGCCTTATCCCATGCCAACCAAGCCACATTATACTGCTAGATCCATCTGCAGGATCCATCACATCACTCTCCAGCTCCCAAACTTCCAGTGACTCCTCTTGTCACTTGAGACCAAGTCCAGTATCCTTGGCCTGGCATTCAGGGTTCATCATAACCCAGCCTCAGCCTCCCCTCCACCCATCCTTCCCTCCACAGAGAGGCAGTGTGGCTTAGCAACTGGGCACACAGGTTTCAGGGTCAGCCTAATGGCTGTGTGACCCTGAGCAGGAAGTAGCCTACTTAGGCTCTCTGAGGCTAAAATGGGGAGAAATAACATTCAGAGGAAGAACTCAACTACTGCATGTAAAACAATTTCAGTATAATGCATGGTACCTAGAAAGTGTTCAAAAAAAAGGAAGATGGAGATTTTCAAGCCCCCATGCCAGCAGATAGGTTGGAAGCATTGCACTGCTCCATCTCTAACTTTCCCTGACCAAGAATCTCCCTACCACATCCCTCTATACACCCTGACCAGAATTCTGCAAGGTCCAGATTAAGCCAACACTGTTCTCTCCTTCATGTGACCTTACTGGTACTTACTGCTTGTTACCATGTAGCTGAGATTTGCATAGTTACCCTGGCTAGCAGTCTCCCAGTGGTTATGTTGTCTATTGGCACTTGGTATCCATTTTGGCCCCCTTTTATGTCCACCTCCTCCCACCTCCATGTTGCAGAGTCAAGAGTCTGAGGCATTCCCCGACTCCCTTGCAGCTGGGGTTCTGGGTTTAATTCAGGTTCTGCCAGTAAGTCGCACCTGCATGAGGAGTGAGGCAGAGGCCCTCTTTCTTGCTATAACAACACAAGTTAGGAGGGTACGATTGGACTCTTGGTTTCAAGGCCAAACCACCATACCTGAGCACCTCTAGACCTAACTTCTGTTCTTCCAGAAATTCCATAAGTATCCAATTCCCCGTATTAAATCCCTTCAGCTTTAGTTACCTAGAATGGTTCCTGGTTTCTGGATTGACCCCCAACTGATTAATTATCCAATTTGCTCTTCAGCTCCTTAAACTTGGTAACTGTGCACCACATTATCTATATGCAGTTTAGTTCCTAGCCCTACTTTCAGGAGCTGCTGACTGTGTGAGTCCCTGGGGGGGATCCAGATTCACGTGCAGCCCGCTCAGCCTGTATGGGCGCCTCCTCAAAGCCACTGCAGTCTGTGGAATTGACAAGGAGAGTGTATACTGCCCAACAATGCCCACGGCCAAGGAGGGCTCAAAGTATCTACAACATCTTATTCTGGGAAAAGAAATAACTGCCAATGTTTGTCCCACGGCAAACTGGAAGGACAATGAGATGTGTTACTGAGACAAATTTTCATCACACTTTCCAATCAACATAAGGAGGGATATTCAGCACTAAGGGTTAGACTAAAACTTTCTAACCATTCTGTGAGCTTTGGTAGTTCCTCCTCCTTCCCCTTGTCTTTATTCCTTTCTCTTTGGTCAATAAGAGTTAGATTTACTTTATAAATCTGTGTTTCACAAAGTGTAGTAGATGAACCACTGGTGGTAAAGATTTGAGACTGTACACTGGTGGACATCTTATTTGAATAGCTATGTATTTATTTTCATGATTACCTTCTATTATGCCAAATAATACTGCTTTTGCCTTTATAGTTGGAATATACCGTTTCTTCTTTATATAAATGTATTCAAATTAAGCAATTTGAAGAAAACTAGTAAATAAATAAGCAATACAAGTGGTAGGCAAATATGGCAAAAATTATAAATACGGTATAAGAATGACTAAGCTTGGGTGACATTGACTTAAATCTTACAAATATATTTTCTGGGGAATTTCAAATATCTAATCTACTTGGCTTATCAGTTATGAGATGGCTCTGAGAATGTTCACAATTCATTTTAAATAACTTTCTGTCCCATTTCTCTTCTCAAGCCCTTGGGAATAATTTGGTCTTATAGGAAAACTGTCAGATGGAGTCAGGAATTTCAATAGTCTTGCACAGATTGTGGCACTGGGTAGGTTATTCAAACTTGTTTGCAAGGAAGCTATTGAACATGCCCACTCCACAGGGTACTGAGTAGGTGAGTAGGACAGAAAGATGCAGCTACACCTTTTAAATTAAATCATAAATTTCCATGACTGTCTTTATTTAAATTGTTTTCTCTAACTGCGGTTTTTTAATATATATATATATTTTATATATATATGTGTAAATAAAATCCTAGAGTTAGGGGAGGGGAAAGGTTTGCAATAACTTATTCAAATATATGAATGTTAACTGGGAAAAACCACAGAGCTATGGCTGCAGTGCTAAGGTCTCCCCAGAATACAAAGTCACAATTATGTGAGGGAAAGGAGATTGGCATTTTCTCTCCAGTCATGCCATAAAAATGCTACTGGCACTTAGGGCATCTCCCCCCAAGCCCATCATAAGAGGGTGTAGAGAAGAGATCAGGAATGAAGCCAAGGAAATAACTCACAGCTAACAGGACAGGATGATGCTGGATTCCCTGTGGACTCACTACCATGGCCATTTTTAGCAGAGATGTCACAGAATATATCTTACAATGTTTGACAAGGGAAAAAATCTTCTGGGGAAATAGTTGTTACATTCATTGTAAATAACATTCGCTCACAAAGCTTTTTGAAGGGTGGGGTCACACCTGCTTTGTAAGGCAACTGAGCTGAATTCTTCAGCAGCTATAGACACATAAGAGATTGGAAGTCTATGCACAGGGTAGGATCTCAGTGAGGATGTGAGGAAGACACCATGATGCAATATAACCAACGTAATAACAGTATATTTGGTGTGGGATCCTAACAGCAGTGGTGGTGGGAGTCGGGGAGGAACCACTGCTGCCTTAGGTGAGGTGAGAAGGAAGCCTCCTTACGACTTCAAGTACAGACAACACTGCTCAAGCAGTTTGTCATTTGTTCATTTGACAAAAACTTATTAGGCCCTACCTTTGAACCAGATACTGTGCTAGCTGCCAGGAATTCAGTAGAAAACCAGGCAGACATGTCCCTGAAGTCATGGAGCTTACTGTCAAGTCAGGCGAGAATGGTGGTAAACAAGTAAAGACACTTACAAACAAGGCAATTCCAGCTTGTGATGTGCCTTGAGGGTAGTGAGCAGTGTGGGGTGTGCATGAAGTAGTGACCGAAGGGGGCGCTATGAAGGGGGTGGGTCAGGGAGGCCTCTCTGAGGATAAAATGAGAAGGAAGCATCATGGAAAGAGTCAGGTGAGAATATTCAGCAAAAAGGGAACAGCCAAGACAAAGGCCCCGAGGTGGGAAGGAGCCCCAGGTGTCCGTAGCTGAGGAAGCAAGGGTAACTTAGGACATTGCCAGGGAGTAGGCAGGGGCCATATGATGCAGGGCCTGCCGGGCCATGAGGGGGGGATTGGATGTTATCCTACATGCAACGGGCAGGCATGGAAAGGTTTAAACAGGGAGCAACACAATCTGAATTAAGTTTTCCATAGCTCACTTTGGCCACCTGTAGGAAGAATGGACTGAGGGTGGGTTGGCAGTAGAATCAGGGAGCCCAGGCTACTGCAATAGTCCAGGTGCAAGAGGCGTGGGCCAGGTGACAGTAGTGAAGATGGAAGGAAGTGAAGACAAGTAGCTGAGAAGGAACACTAGCACTGGGCGTGCTTCGGCACTGAATCAAAGCTTCCCGAATGAATGTTAGAACCGGGCTAGAATTTTAGCAGATTTGATTGACTTTTCTAAATTCAATCATCATAAAAGTGAAAACAATTATATACACATCCAATAGCTCTAAATCAGAGGCGGACAACAAAGGACGTCTTCAAATTTAACAGCAATCAATTGCTGCGATATAATGTGTGCATCGAGACAAGCGCAGGGCAGCATCTCCACCCACATTAAAGGAAAACGTGGCTCACTCAAAACTGAGCCGTCAGGCTCTCCCCGTCCTCCGTGCCTCTCCTGACCCCTCACGACCCCTCATGACCTGAGTCCAGACTTACCTTGCAGTTTCAAAGTTGAGCACCCCAAAACTCTCCAGAACATACTGTAACTTCCAAGGAAGAATGTGCTCTGGCATTATGCTTCAGTAAACCCAGAAGGCACACTGAGATAAGAGTATTAAGGGTACCTATCAACGAAGCCGGAAGTTGCAAATAAAGCAGAAGAGATGTCCCCAAGGGAGACATAAAGCAGAGCCTGCATCCCGACAGAGGCTGAGTGAGTCGGTAATTGCTGGCAAGTTTGCAGAGGCGGCCTTTGCTGCCCAGCTTCCTCAAAGAGCAGCAGCATTGTGGCAGCAGGGAGGAGCAGAGGTTTTTCTCTATCCCTCTGGAAGCTTGATGTACATCCAGACAGTTAGGACACGGGTCTTCAGTGGGCCCAGAAAATGGTTCTTATTCACAAAGAACGCTCTTCCCTGAAGCAGACCTGGGCATCAGGCTTGGCACAAGGGGCCACCTGGCTGGCCAAGCCCTGCAGAGGGCAGGAGGAAGGGGCTGTGTCCCGTGACAGGCAAGAATGTCACTGGCACAGAGCTCCTAAAGCCTGTGACCTGGATCTAAGCATGTGTGTGTTGGGGAGACAGACAGGAAGGAAGTTTCCTCCCTCAGTTTCTGAATTTAATCACCTCGCACTGACACATAGGTTTATAAATAAGCCATACATGTGCAGAACAAGCACCCCATGCCCCCACGCCTGGGGCAGTCCTTTTCTCATGGGGGCCCAGCACTGGTGCTACAGAGATGGTGGAAGAAGTGGAACATTTGCAAAGCATCTCCAAGGGGCTAGGCACTCTGTTAGCACCTCTGCTCATATAAGTCCACCATACAGCCCCGCTAAAAATCCTCTTAGGTGGCAAGGAATGACCATCTCCATATACAGGGGAGTAAATGAGGCCCAGAGTCATGTAACAAGTGCACAGCAAAACTAAAATTTGAATGAGTCAATCCCAAGTCTCATGCTTTTCCTACACCTGCCCCCTGCTGCCACCCTCACCTCCCGCCAGGCTGTCTTCTAGGGAGACTGAGGGCCCGCTTTCTGGATGGCTATGGCCTGGGGTTCCAACCCAACAACTCAGCTTTCCCCATGCTCTTACCTAGCTTAAGAAAGGTGACCAGTCCAGATGTTCTCACTTGAAACTCTTTTTTGGGGGAGGAAAGAACTCTATGGCACCCCAACTGTGCTATCATGTGAATTCACCAACAGCAATAGGACGGGGTCTCTCTCATCTGCAGATGAAGGTGCTCCTTTGAACAGCTCTCACACACAACGTCTTCCTGCCATGCCAGCGCGTGCTTCCCATGGGCTCCACACCTGGGCCAGGAAAGGGAAGGAACTTGGCAGGCTTGACGTGCTCTGAGGCCTCAGCGATTGGTGTATGCAGCATGCTGGGCAGGGTATGTAGGGAAGGGGAGGGGTTCCAGGGCACAGTTCTTTTGCTTTGTCCTCTTGTCATTTGGCAGCTGGTGAGGTGGTAATGGTTAACCTGGGAAGGTGTTCCATCCTCTTCTGGTGTCCTCGGTGTGAGTGATGTCAGCCTGGGCAGGACTCTCCTGCAACTAGGACCTGGCACAGTTCCACTTAGTAAGTGGTGAAGGGTATAGATTTTTCAAGCCAGATTGATCTGGGTTCAAAACTGTGGCTCTCCCTCTCACTAACTATGTAACCCTGGGTAAGCTGTTATTTTCTGAGACTTAGTTTACTTATCTATCAAACGAGGACAATAATAGTACTTACGTCATAGGGCTGTTGTGCAGTTAAATGATATAATGCATATAAAGGCACAGAACAGTGCTTGCCACCTAGGAAGTGCCCAATAAATACTAACAAACAAAAAAATGTAAGTAATAATCCTCTTTAAGTGAATAAGTCATGGAAGCTGCAGGTCTTCCCTGGAAGTGACAGCAGATCCAGCCCTAATAGCCCTCCCTTTTGCAAACAGAAAGAGAAAGGAACAACTGTTAAGCACTGACTTGGTGTCAGATGCTGTGCTAGTTGCCTCACACCTTGGGAGGCAGTAAAAGATGTGACCATTCACTCAGGGCCAACTATACAGGCAGGTGCCTCGTACACATGATCTCTATTCTATTTGACAATTCTGCCATGCCAGAATTACTCCTACAGAGGAGGAATTGGAGGCTCAGCAATCAAAATCACTTGTCCAGAGTCACACAGCCAGTGAGCAGCAGTTGGGATTCACACAGTAACGAGAGCAACATTTATGTAATCCTTGTGCTGTGCTAGGTATAGTTCCGATTCCTTAACATATACTAACTCATTTAATCCTCCACATACCCCAGTGGGGAGGGACTATGATTATCCCCACCTCACAGATAAAACTGAGGCCCAGATAGGTTAAGCAAGGACATACAGTGAACAGATGAGCTGGAACGAGAATCAAGGCAGGCTGGCTCCAGAGGCCTTGCTCTAACCATTGCCCTAACTACCTCTCAAGTCAAAAAGCCCTTACTCTGCTTACTGTACTATCCTGTCTCTAAGAATGAAAACTCATGGTTGCTGAGGACACTTTTCCAACAAGAGACAACTGTGTTGGAATAAAAAATGCACTGGGCTGGAAGTCACAGACTTTGGGCTGTGACCTTAAGCACATCACTTTCCCTCTCTGGATGTCAACTGGCCTGAGTATAAAAGGACTGGTTTGGATTAGAACTCTGCATTGAAAACTTGCAGCTCTAACAGCATATGGTTCTCTGAATTTGGCCTTCCTCCTTCCTGAGGAAGACCACGAAGTCCATGAAAATGTGGGCTGAGGTTGCTGACAGGCCCTTCCCTGAGCAGCCAAAGCACGTCTAATGGAAGAGACAGCACACGGCCGGGTGCATGAGAGCCGCCCACAAGCAAGCATCTGAGGCTGGGAGATCCTGGGCAATTTACCAGGCCCTTGGTTTTTCCCCTTTGGCAAAGACAGGGAAATAACTTGCCTTAGCGGGTTGCTTTGAGGTCATAAAAATGGTCATAAAGCATTTTCCCAGATTCAAAGTCCAGGTTTGCAAAATGCTCTTGAACTCAGCCATGAGAAGGGTAATCAGAGAAGAAGTCGGGATTTTGCAGGATTCCCAGAAAGCAGTCTGAGAATGTAAAAAATCTTCATTACTTCTCCATGCTTCTTACAGTTCAGAGTCTGGTCCAGAAAGGGGTGGGGGTAAGCCCCAGTACTAATTTAAAGCAACTCGAAAGATACTCAAAACAGTACCACACTGTTTAGCACAATTATATGCTATCCTGTTCTCCAAAGTCTTCATCTCTCTTACCTGACAGGAAATTCTGAGGCTATGAAATTAGTCTTTCTCTAATCAAGACTTGTTGAATGACCGATTCATTTTCAAGATGAGACCCGAGTATGCTCCGCTATACAACAACCTAATTCTCTTCTCCTTTTCTTAAGTGCCTTGATTCAATTCAAATCAGCAAACATTAACTGAACTACTCTGGGCCAGGCAGTGTGTCATTTGTGCATTCCAGTCACTTCTACAAGCTACAGTAACAATAATGGCTGGAAATAGCATCAGTGTCTAGACTTGGGACTGGAAGAGGAGGATCAAACCTGCCCTTCCTGAAGGTTTGAGAAGGTCAAAGGATGGATCTTGGGATTTCACCAACTTGCTTAAAAGCTGTTTATTTCAATCATTTAGCATTTCTATCATTTAATAAAATATTACATAAGAAGGAGCCATTCATCCATTCAACAATGGTTTCTTGGGCATCTACTCTTTAGTAGGCAGTGTGCTAACTATCCTCAGAAATTCATAGAAGAAAACTGGCACATTACTGATTTTATTGGAAGACTAATTCCAGAGGTCTGCTGCTGCCAGTTTTAAGCTAGAGAAATGGCATCTCTCTTCCTCAAGAAGGATGAAGAGATTAATTCATTTATTTAGTCAAATAAATGAATATTTACTGAGCACCTATCTTTTGCCTGGCAGGGGTGATACTTTAAAAGCAGTCAAGCAGGCCTCATGGAGGCCAGCAATCTGGTTAAGAAGAAATCCAATTACTAACTGGGACAGGTGTTATGAAGGAAGAAAACAAAGGACTCAGATTTTGAAGGGGGTAGCTACATGAGACAGGTAGATCAGGGGAGGTCTCTATGAAGGTGCTCCATTTAAGTGGAATACTGAAAAATAAGAGCCAGTCATATAAAAAGCAGGGAGAAGGGCCTTCCAGGCAAGGGAATGCCATGGGCAAACTCCCCTAGGCCGGAAAGAGCTTGCTGTGTTCACGGAGCCAGGCCGTGCAGCTGTGGCCTGGTGAGCAACTGAAGGAGGTACAGGTGAGAGAGGGGAGGGAGCACACCAGAGCATGCAGCTCTTCTAAGCCTTGGTGAGGAGTTTGCATCTTATTCTTTGTGCAAGGGGAAGCCACTGAAATGTACTTAAAGCAGGAGAGTGACATGGTGCCATCTCTATCTTGACACCATTCTTGGGCTATATGGAGAATGGACTGGAAGCGGGCAATAGTGAAACTATGGAGACTGGTTAGGGGACTACTGCAGGTCTCTGAGTGAAAGGTGAAGGGGACCTCATCTATGACATAACGAGAAGTGGTTGGACTCCAGATCTACTGGGGAGGCTCACACAGAAGCACTTGCTATTGGAATGAAGGAATGTAGAAGAGGATTCAAAGGTGACACCTCAAGCTCTGGCTTGAGCAGCTGGTAAGTGATGGGACCATTTACCACCACAGTGGTTCTCAACCAAGGGCAATTCTGACCCCTAGGGGACATCTGGAACTTTCTGGAGACATTTTTGATTGTCACTACTGGGGTTGCTACTAAAGATTCTACAATGGGTAGAAGCCGGGGATGCTGTTAAACATCCTGCAATGCACACGATAGCCATCCCCCAAACAAATGATCATCTGGCCCAAAATGTCAATAGCACCAAGGTTGAGAAACCTCAACTTACAGAAGAGGAAAGAGCGAGGGTGGAGGACAGTTTGAGAGGTTACTTAGCACTACATCTGGGACATACTCAATTTGAAATATTCATGTTAAATTGTCCTTGGAACCACACTGCTTGGAATGGAGAAAGTAAAATGCAGTACTGGCATCTAGGTACTTTCAAGGGGAAGAGAATGAGTCTTATCTCTGAGCTAGGAAAACCTAGCAACTCATGACCCTCTCTCCTGCTAGCTAAATTATGAAATAAATTTCATAAAATCAAGAAACTATAAGTCTTTATACTTGCCATTGACCCTTACAATCCTCCCTTTCTCCCACCCCAAATTTCACCTATTCTTTCAGCCCAGCTCCAAGTACTAGACGTAGGAGGCTTCCCTAAGGACATCCCTCCTTGCTGGCTCTGAATTCAGAGGAGCCTGAATTTTCCAGCACCTCTCTAGGTATGCCATCATGACACCACATACATAACTCTTTAAGATTTCTGACACCCCTGTGAGAAAAGGATTCCACCAATCTTCCAGGTAGAGAAACTGAAGCTCAGACAAGTTAAGTAACTTGCCCAAATTCAAAATGATTTGTACTAAGTTCTTTTCATTTCCAAAATCAATGCATGACACAGGCGGCCTCTCTTTGATCTCCTACAGCACTTAATCTACAGCCTTTGGATGATTTCTGTGTCCTTCTTCAGAATACAACAATCCGGCACTCTGTTTCCCCATGCGTACAAGTGGCTAGCACACAGTTTTTTTTTTAATTTTATGTTTTAGGGTTTTTTTACAGTTCTTCCTATGTTACCCAGGCTGGAGTACAGTGGCTATTCACAGGCACAATCATGGTACACTACAGCCTCAAATTCCCAGCCTCAGTTGATCCTCCTCCCACCTCAGCTTCCCAAGTAGCTGGGACTACAAGTGCACATCACCGTGCCTGGCTTAGCACGCAGTTCTTGCTCAGTAAGTTGTAGAAGTGCGTTCCCTCTGTGTCAGTACAGCCTCCCCAGCTAGTCTGTTGAGAACCTGACAGCAGGGAACTATGCTGGGGCAGAAGGGAACTCCTCCCCTTTTCCCTGTCTCCCACATTCCCACTTGGATTCCCAGAAGAAGAACGCTCCATCTGTATTTCTGGCCTCCTCCACACCCAAGTCACTCCCACAGGAGAAGCCGTGTGTAACCTGACCTGGCAAAGATCAGTACTCTTATGGAGCCCCAGCTTACTGGTGGGTGGGGTGGCTGTGTTTAAAGGCAGGAATTAGGCTCTACACAATCTCTTTTAATTCTAGGGCATGGGTACCTCTGGCTGTCTTTCTCTCTACCTGGCAGTCCAGGTGGTCAGGCATGTTAGGTCAACCCTGTGGGCCAATTCAAGGGATAAAAGTGGACTCAGTTCTAAGTCATGTTCTTCATAATTTATCAGATGTCCTGGACTTGGGGAGTATAAGGCGCTTACCCAGGTTAATAAAGGCCACCGGACTTTGTCCACAGGAAGGGAGGAGGGATGAAGGCACAGTCATCACTTATGTTGGATTCATATCCTCCTTTGCACAGTTTGGACCACAGTTTAGATAAGTATTCAATAAAACTTGAAAATGATACAAATAACCTCCAACATGGTACTTCCAAAACCAATCCATTGTGTCCTGTTCCCCTCTCTCTCCTACCTGCTGCTCCCTCCTGATTTTCTGATTTCCCTCAGAGCCCCAGACCAACTCCCAGCCTAGGACAGGAAGTAAAACCCTAGATAACTGGGTCTCGTGTTAGCTTGAATTCTGATAGAAAGGGGCTCATAAGTTCCTCCAGATCTCAGTCCAGGCCCCCATTCTCCAATGAGGGTAGGTAAAGGTCTCATCTTCTGTGCATGTGTGTACAGGGAGGAGGGTGGAAGGGAGGGAGGGGGAGGCAGGCAAAAGACAGGCACAAAGTGGATATCCACATCCCTCCTGTTCCCTGGGCTCAATCTGCCTGGGGAGCCATCTAGGAGCCACCATACTGCAAAACTCCTGGAGTAACTGCCACTGTCTAGGACATCCCAAGCAACTACAGAAGCAGACGGAAACACCCAGACAACACTGAATCTGGAGTGGACCCCTGATGGGAAGGAACCAAACTGCAGTCAGGACCAAGAGGTTTGGAACTCACAGAGAGAACCCAAGAATCCCTGCCAGCCACTGCTTGGACTCACTCTAGTTATTTCATTAACCTTGCAAATCAACCCTACATTTTACGTGATTCAACTTTGCATTATGTTGAAAAATGGAAATGGTGACTGTATACTCCATATGTATATATATGTATATGTGCCAGGTGTTGTGTTGTTTTGGGGGATGCAAAGATGATGGAAACTCAAGTGCTGTCCTCCCAGGGCTTAAACTTTAGCAGATGTCTGCAGAGGGCCAAGGTATGCTGAGAGCAAGGTGGTGGCACAGGAAAGAGGAGTCTTTCTTCACAACTGCTGCTGTGGAGACATAAGCAATAGGGCTGAACAGCTGAAACATCTAGGAACTGCAATACCGATGGCACTGAAACTCCAGTTGCCTCCTTGAAGAAGCCTACTTCAATCATACATCAATGTCCACATTCTTATAATAGAGAACACTTCTGGGGATTAAGTGAAAAGGATTAATGCAACAAACTTCAAATTCCTATCATTGTTTCTTCTTCTTTTTTGATCAACTTGCTATCTAAGAAGGTCCATGAATAGAAGTTTTCCCTCCCTACCTGGCGTAACGTAGGTGTGCAGTCATCCTTTACTGAGTGATAAGTACCTTGGGAAGGAGAAAGGGCAGAGAGCAGGTAGCTCATATTCAGGAAACATAATGTAAAACAAACCTGTTTGTCCCCAAGTTGTCCTAGGTTGGAAATCTAGTTATCCAAATAAGGGCCCCCTTAAACCACAATAAAGTTCAATCTGGAATAGTACCTAACAAAAGAGGCAATGAGGCAACTTCTAAGGACTGAAAACTACCCTGTCTATAGCCCCCCATTCCTCCCCATACAGCGGCCAGACATTACTTTGTGGAGAGAACATTCACTACTGCAGTTAGTGCTTAAAAAAAAAAAAAGCTAACCAATGCAATAAACTCAGGTCATTTAATTTCAAAACATGAACTCATTGCTATCTCAGGAAATATCACCTTACTCTTTAGATTAAATGTTATCCCAAGTCTAGCAGGCATTCAACAGTGAGAGAGTAATATACTTTAGTTGGCTTCTCCAGGCTCAAGTTTCACCAAAACAAGTTTTGTACAAAGATTAGCCAAGTACCGGGTAATGGGATACGGCAGGGTTACGTCATCTGCGGCCCATTTCCAAAGAAACATGGCTTTTCCAGGTGGAATTCTAAGCTCTCTCTCTTCTCACTCTTTATAATCTTTGCTACACCAATTTGCACGACGGGTAAAGGCAGATGCGCTGAAACAAGCTGCAGGCCACCAGCTTCGGGAAGGTCATTTCAGCTCCCTGGGTCCTTCCTTCCTAGACTGGGAAGTGCACTGTGGGGGGCCACTTGTCATGGGGCCTCTTCCTGAACTAACACCCGAAGATTCTTAGTCCTGAACTCTACTGTCCAAACTCTCCCTGTGACTGCCCCAGCATAAAGTCTCCTGACCGGTATATGAATCCTGCATTCAAACTCTATGTATGTCTTACAGTCTATGAGAATGGCTGGAGCCAACTACTTGGCAGATCAAGTCAGCATCTCTTCCAAGTCCACTGCTCAGCCAAGTTTCCAAACCTAACATTCATCCACCTTGCACATCCACAACCTCTTCCCAGGCACAGTGAGAAATGTGGAAAAGAACAATTCTTGCCCTTGATCTGCAGGTGATGGTAATGAGTTTTTGTTGACTGTTTATGAGGTGTCAGGTCCTGTATTGAGTGCTTTACTTTAATTATCTCATTTAATTCTCATAAAATTCCTATTAGGTATGCATAAAAGATGAGAAAACTGAAATGCAAACAGGTTAAATGATTTATCCAAGATCTCACAGCAGAAGGTAGCAGAACCCAGAATTTGAATCTAGGTCTGCCTGACACCATACTATCTCTTACACTTAGAGTGACTTGGCATGACCAAGTGTAACTACAAATGCATCTCAATTTGCCCAAGACAGGACTGATTTACAACTATGTCCCAGTACAATTATTAATAGCACCCCCCTTCACTCTCAGAAGTGTCCTGGTTTAAATAATAAATTATATAGTCACCTGCTATAATGCCTGAGGAGTAATCACAATAATAATAACAATTATACAAGAAGCATGTCACTTTCTCAAAATAAAGCCCTCTTTAACCACCCTGCATTTAAGAGTGTCCTCCTCCATCCTTCCTATCCTCACTCTGCTATGTTTTTCTCCATAGCATTCATCACCATAAAAAAGTAATATATGTTTTGCTTACCATCTGTTTCCTCCACTAAAATATAAGTTCAATGGACATAACATTTTCCCTTTGTCTCCCCAGAACCTAAAAGATGTTTCATGAATATTTGTTGAATAAAGGCATCATCATCGTCACTTTATAACAATGGCTAATATTTATTGAGCATTTACTGTCTGCTGGGTGCTGCTCTAAATATGTGTATTTCATCAAACAACCCCAACAATCCTGAGTTTGGAACACTTATCATCATTATTTTACAGGTGAAGAAATTGAGGCTCAGAGAGATAAAGCAATACTCTCCCCAGGTCACGCAGACCATTGGCAGAGCTGGGAGAGAACAGAGGCTTGATCATCCCCAGTGTCTGAGCCTGTGGACTGCTCCAAGCCTAACAGCAAAGGCACACACAAATAGCTCAAAGATTTAGGGCAGTGTGGGACTGAAGGCAGGCTAGCACTACTGCCTGTCAGAGTTCACAGGAGGTGGGGTGGTCAGGGAGGGCTTCTTAGAAGAAAGGGGACCTGATCTGAGCTTTGCAAGGTGGGGTAGTATACAGAGAAATGGAAGAAGACGGAAAATCACAGGGCAGAGCACGCTGATTGGCATGAATAGCTTCTATCTCTAAGCCTTGCAGGGGAATATCTAAAACACTGCTGTCACCTAGAGAGCCTTGAATGCCACGGAGGAGTTGGTCTTCAGCCACTAGCAAGCAGAATCCCACAAAAGGTTTTTGACTGGGAAGGATGTTGTCTATAGTCTCAAATCCTGAAAACTTCACATCTGCAGACATACATCCTCTTAAACCCAGGGCACATACTGGAGCTGGTAAATCCCTGTTGAAAGCACCGATTTGTCTGTGCTATGGGTCCTATCGTGCTTCCTGTGAGCACACAGCTCATCTCTCACTATGACAAAGATAACCCACTCCACAGTGTTATGACTAGACATAGTCTTTTTGGTGGCAAGGACGAGCCTCTCCTGCCTCCCAGCCCACCCAAATATCTCTATCACACCTTCTTGTTACCCTGCTGAAACAATATCTGTCAACTCATTCTAACTCCTCGCTCTATCAATCCCCCTTTCTCTGTGGTTGGTCAGGCACTTTCTCTGTCTTCCCACCTCCCCGGCTGCCACTCCCATAACATCAGAGCCAGCAAGCACTTCTGCAACAACATCTAAATCAAAAAGAACAAACTTGGGAATAGCCCCTGGGTCACCTAGCTGAGATCTCTGGGCTAGTAGCTAGAGAGATAATGACAGCCTGGTCCATGTGTCCTGGAGAGTCTTGGCGACCCTGAAGAAAAGCTTAGCCACCTGCCTTCTGGGTGGCTGGCATTACATTATGGGAGCCAGAAGCAAAACAAAAAAATATTTTTCTCTTTTTTTTTTTGCTGGCTCCACATAAAAACAATTGCCTAAGTAATACAAGCACTGCTAGATCACCAGAGGGACCAATTATAAATCTCTACTTCTCTATTAGCACAAAAATGAAGGAAAATGTGTTACCTCAAAATGTCATCCAAAGGAAGTCACTAATTTCAGAGTTTTTCTTTCCCCTCTTCCCACTATTCCATTCTTTATTTTCCCCGTAATTAACCAAAGTCAAAACCTTTCTTATACGCTTTGGTTTCAATTCTGAAAAGTATATCAAGGCTATGATGGCCCATTACCCACAGCAGAAATTCATATGGAAACGTTCATGTATATCTCAACTTGGTTTCTTGAGGAAAGGATGGAATTTCTTGCCCATGAGATTTTGGGAATGGATATGATTTCAGAAAATGGATATGATTTCAGTAGCTGGGAGATGCTAAAATCTATGCTAGTTACAATTAGTGGAAAGCAGGACAAAGTATTAGAAGTTCCTGAGAGTGGGAATTACTGATATTATCCAGCAGAAGATGGGAGTACCTTCAGGTGAATGTCAACAAATTTTATTCACAAAAAAAGTAGAGGCTGGGCACAGTGGCTCCTGCTTATAATCCTCGAACTTCAGGAGGCTGACGCAGGAGGATCACTTGAGGACAGGAGTTCAAGACCAGCCTGGGCAACATAGCAAGAACCCCGCTGCAAAAAAATTTAAAATTAGCCAGGCATGGTGGTGTGCTCCTGTAGTCCTAGCTACTTGGGAGGCTGAGGCAGGAGGATCGCTTGAGCCCAGGATTTTGAGGCTATAGTGAGCTATGATCATACCACCGCACTCTAGCCTAGGTAACAGACCATGACCCTGTCTCAAAAAGAAGCAGAAGTTGTTAAGATGAGAATCAGCCTATACATGTAAAGAGCTGAAGTGAGGTGATGGACATGTTAATTAGCTTGATTGTGCTAATCATTTCACAATGTATACATACATCAAATCATCACGTTGTACGCCTTAAATATATACAATTTTTATTTGGCAACTAAACCTCCATAAAGCTGGGTATAAAAAAAGAGCTGAAGGAGCATTCATCTTTTAAACACAGCACCTGGGAGCCTATGAGCTCTGCAGGGTCCCTATCATCCTGGCCTTTGGGAGGGAGCAATATAACTGCAGAGAGGCAGACAGAGCCCTTTAACCCACTGACCTCTTTTAATCTGCTTGTTAGCCTGGCTGTGGATGGGCCCAGGGGGGTCTTTGACCAATGCCTCTCTGGGGAGAAGTCAAAGGTCAGAGGCACATTCCCTCATCATCATTATTCTCAATTATTCTTTATTCAGAGCTACTTTCTCCTTTATTTTGAGGAAGAGTCCCTACAAGTGTTTTTCAGGACGCTAAAGGGTGATGACCCAACCCACCCCAACTCTCCTCTCCACCTCACTCCCAGCATCCCCCTGATCAAAACAGATAACAGGGTGGTGGCAGTGCACAGAGAGACCCCTCACAGAAGAAACCACGGCAGTGAGCACAGGCCTCTGTACTGCACAGTCACGCAGACATACCACAGTGGCAGGCCCTGCTCCTCTGGGACACACCTGGGGTGTCAGAATAGAGCAGTTCAAAGCATAGCCTTTGCCGTCAGACAGAGCAGAGCCCCTAAAGTTATGAGCTCTGGAATCTTAGGCAAGTCATTTAACTCTCTGAGCCTTAATTTACTCATCTGAATAGTGGGGATACATAGGGTGGTGGAGAAGACGAAATGAATCCACGAATGTAAAGCTCAAAGAAAAGGTTCAATATATGTTAGTTATTAATGATTAATTATAATTAATTATTAATGATTACTTTAGCAGTCATTTTTAAAAATTTTTCCTTGATGATATGTGTAATGTGTGGTCATTATACAAAATTTAGAATATAAGGAAAAGTAGAGGTCAAAAAAAAAAATTCTTTGTAATCTCCCCTCACTGTTGACATTTGGGAGTATTTCTGTTGAGTCTTTTCTCTGTGCATACAGACTTGCACACACCAAAACAGGAACCACTCACTGCCCATCAACTAATTGCTAGACCTGCGTTCAAAGCCTGATGCATTTTTTCCCAACTTTCACAGTACTTCTGTGAGATGCCATAGTCCCCATTTACAGGTAAGGAAACCAAGACTCAAAAAGGCTTCGAGACTGGCCCAAGTCTCACTGCAGTATGCCCTCAGCAGAGCTCTGGCTGCAGGTCTCCCCAACAGGGCCACCTGCACTCTGTGCACTAGGGCAGGCTGCCAGGGGCCTCCCTCAGTGCCTTTCATGTAGCCATTCTTGAGCTCTGCCACTTCTCGAAGAATACCAGCAGCTCTAGAAGTGGCCTCATTGTTTCTCCTTGCTCTGCCTAAGCCCAAAGAATCTAAAAGAAGGAAACGAGGGGGTGATAAGGATGTCAGAACCACCCACATCATGTTCTGTGGCTGTGCCCCAAGCTTATCCCTTCCCAATGGGTGCTTTAGGCCTGGGTAGTCACCTCCTCTCACTTTCATCAAAGGCCCATGACCCTGTCAGATGGGATTTGGACAGACTTAGGCTCTAGCAGCTACTGCCTTCTATCCCAGGTGGGCAGGTGCATTTCTTACGTTCCCCTGCAGAGATAACACATAAAGATGCAAGTTTTGCCTCTAATTACTCTTGGTCTTATTTTTGATCCAATTAGCCTTAAAATAGAACATGAAGCAAAACCTTAATTCCACTATTCAACCAGAACAGTGAACTTTCAAGCTGTGGGTTAACTGATTTCATGTTTATTGAACTGCATCAGTGATAAAAGTTCAGGTACCCACCTCTGGCCCCAGGTCCCATTCTGGGGCAGTTATTCACACACAATTGACTCCTAAGATGTTCCCAGGGAGCTCCTTCCTGCTGAGGGCCACTAATGATTCAAAGGTAAGAAAGGTTTGTTTTCTCTAAGCCCATTAAGAGAACAAACCATTTACCCAACAGCATAATGTGGTGGGGACAGAGATTGTGTCTCATTTACCTCAGAAGAAAATAATAATGATAATAATACAATGGTTGTTCCCATTTAATAACACCCACGTTTCAAACTCTGGGTTGGATCCTGTTCCCATATTATCTCATTTTATCTTTGTACAACCTGGGGAATGAGGGTTGTAAAACTCTCTTTCACAGAGGAAGAAAACTGATTCAGAGATCAGGAATTGGCAAGGCTGGAATTCAAACCAAGAACTATCTGCAAGCAAAGCCCTTCACGATGAACACAGCCACCATGCTCTGCCTAACGTACACAGCAAATAACTGGTAAATCAATCGATCAATAAATGAATGAACAAGAAACAAATTAATAATGTGTCAACTAACAATGTATCAGTGGTTCCTGGGGTTCTGCAGAAAACCTGAGGTCCATCCTCAAGGACATGTGAGGCTATCTGAATGTCAAGACCCAGTCACACCTTTTCCTGCCTGGGTTCTGGGGCAGTGGGTGCACAGGACAGTAACTGCTGCCTCCCCCTCCCCACAGTACTTCCAGGTTTCAGGTTGTTTGAGCTCCTCCAGCCCCTCCTCTACCTAATGGGGAGAGGGTACTTTGGTGGACCACAACTACCTTGGGTGGTCCTCACAGTTAATTTGAAAAGTGAGACAGGTCTAAAGACCCAGATAGACCCAATAAAGGCTGACCTTTGACCTGCCTTGAGGAAAGTTCCCTCTATAGGTTAAATGGGCAGCAATGCTGGAGTGGTCAGGGCATCCCAGCCCTTACCCCAGCCACATGCCACTAAGCTCCAAAAGCCATCCCCTGGGGTGCTCCATGTTTCCCCTGCCTGGCAAATAATTCTTTTTCTTTTTTGTTTCTTAAAAGCATTTATGTCTGACAACCTAACCCTATCCAGTTCAGACCAGAACGCAACTTTACTGTGCTGCATTTTACTTTCTCAGGTATAGCTTGGAGAAAAATTGTGTGAAACTCTGGGCTCTCCCACCACAGTCTGGAGAAAGATTCCAGGAAAGGATTAGGGAACTGGAATCATGACATAGTGCAGCAAAGGTGCATAACGTCTGCTAATGTTACAGCACATTAAACAAAGTTGTAAAATAGTAGCTTAAAGTTAGGCAGGCCAAACATAACACAAGAAATATGAAAAGCAAGGTACCATTTTTCCAACAAATAAGTTCATTATATGAAGACCCAGCTCAGGGTGATTTACATCTTGGTTTCCAATGCAGATGCTGTTGTTTTTGTTTGTTTATTTGTTATTTTGGTAGCATCTTCAAAAAGCTCACCACAATAAGTATGAATTCCAGTTTATTAATAATACCTATTTCCTTATTGAATCCTTATTATGTGCCAGGCACCCTACCAATATGATTTCTTACCCTGGCACTAGTTCTACAAGGTAGGAACTTGCTCCATTTTACTGAGGAGGAAACTGACATCCAAGGGGGTTAAGTGACTTGGTCACAACGCTGGCTGATTTCAATGGGGGAATTATAGTCCCCGCCAGTTGAAACCATCCGATTTAAAATTTAAAAAAAAAAAAATCACAAAAGCTAAACCCAGAAAAGAAATTTCCGATCACATTTCCTCCTCAGGATAGAGAAACAACTCAGGCTTCTTGGGACAGCTAAGAAAACCCTGCTCTCACAGCTCACCCACCAGGGAGTGATGATGGGCGGTTATTTTTGAAAACAGAGGAGGGAAAAAGTACCTGCAGCCTGGATGGTTCTTGCAAGCTTGAAAGAGAACTGAGCCATTGTGAGATGACGCGGCGCAGCGCATATTCATGGCAGGGCTCCTGTTATCTGCCCCCCCTCCCTGAAACAAGCCAACCCGCAACAGCAATCAACACCCGTGTGCATCCCAAAGTATCAAAACACAATAGGGCGGGCGGCAGACCACGCTGAGCCGGACTGCTGTGAGGGCGCAGACCCACTCACAGGAGACGATCCCAGCGTGTGCAGCCCCGGAGAGCTCCAGGAATTCCTAGGTAGAAGGGACCGGGAGATACTGCAGCCCAGTCCCACCCCCTTCGATCGCACACAATCACAGACATACATCGACTCTCCGGGTTTACACACACACACACACACACACACACCCCTATCTTCAAAACAAGAAGGGAAATACCAAGTACAGAATGCATTTCGGGGGCTTTCCACCACGGGAGGCGATTGGTAAGGGGGATGGGGCGGGGAGGGGGATAAGAAGTAGCGCAGTGCCCCGGGAGTGAGGTCTGCAGTGCGCGCTTACCAGCTTCATGGTGGTGTTATTCTGTTCCCAGCGCCACAGCATCACGCTCATCTTACTTCAGGGCGAGGAGGGAAGGGGCAGAGGAGAAAGGGGGAAAAAAAAAAAAAAAAGGAGCCGAGGCACCTGCCCGCGCGCCCGGCAGGTCCGGCCGTCCTGTGTCCCCGGTCTCCTCTCAGCGGCGGCCCCTCCGGGCATCCCCGGCCCGAGGCCGCCTCGCCCCCACCCCCGGGCCGCCGCTGCCAGGGGGGACCCTAGCCTGGGCCGGCGCCCGCGCTGCCCGCTCTCGTGCCTCCCTCGCTCGCTCCCCGCCGGCCTCCCGCCTCCGCCAAATCAAACAACTCCCCCTGCGCCCAAGCGCCCGCTCCTCGCAGCGCGGAGGCCGCTGGGGCCGCAGGGCCGGGGGCAGTGCGGGGGGGGTTGGGGGGGTGACTGAGGGCGGCGGGCTCCCCGCCCCCTCGATGGCCTCGGCCGCCCCGGCGTGGCCCCGGGCGCTTGAATGGGGCTGTTCGCCCCGCTGCGGGGTAGGAGGGAAGAGGAGAGACGGTCGGAGTTGGGGGGGTACTTAACTCTTTCCGGGAGGGCGCGAGTAGGCGGGACAGCCTTGGGCAGAAGGGGGTACGATGGGGGAGGGGGCTGCGGGAGCGCAGTCTGTGGCTCCCGGGTCCTCGCGGGTCCTCAGCCCGGACACGAGACCGCGCCTCACCCCACGCGTGCTCAGCTCCATCCGCATTTTCTTTCTGAACTCACTGAAGTTTTCTGACAGCGGCCACTCCCCGGGGCAGCTGGAATCGTGGCTGCAGGATGGATGCAATCCTACCCCCAACACACACACACACACACACACCCTCCACCAGCCCACACGCCGCTCCCCCAGCAACACTTCCTGCTACGTGAAGGACAGGATTTGGGTGTTTTCAAACACACCTGGCCGCCGCTAGAGAAAGGACATCCCATGGCCCTCTTGTGAAGGAGGGGTCAGGCCACTACAGGGGAGGCGGCCCTGTGGCCTTTGTTTCCTCTTCTGCCTCCTTTACCTGCCACAGGCTCCCTGTGCCTTCCTCTGAGACTCTGGGGTTCTGGGCACCTCCTCCCCTTCCTGCCCAAGCCTTGGCCTGGGTCCAGCATCCTCTAATCTAGCAGTGACCCTCCAGGAGTTCCCAGCAACTTGCAGTATCCTGAAAAGACTCAATAATCCTTCAGCTCCCCAAGGCAAAATGGACCAGCCACCGGGACTGTGGGGCTTGCCTCTGATTTGGGCAGCAGTGAAACCTTAGGATGGAAATTCTGGCTCTTCCCCACGGATAGAGAGCTATGATGAAAACTCACAAGAGTTGCCCTTATTACACATACATTTCAATAGTCAAAACTGGGCCTGCGCAGTGGCCCACACCTGAAATCCTAGCACTCTGGGAGGCCGAGGCTGGAGGATTGCTGGAGGTCGGGAGTTCGAGACCAGCCTGAGCAAGACTGAGATCCCGTCTGTACTAAAAATAGAAAAAGTTAGTCAGGCACAGTGGCACAGGTCTGTAGTCAGAAGGATCACTGGAGCCCAGAAGTTGGAGGTTGCAGTGAGCTATAATGGTGCTATTGCACTCTACTGGGGTGACTCTGTCTCAAAAAATAAAAAATAAAAGAAGTCAAAACTGTTCAAAATGAGGGGTGGTGATAAAATGGGTCCAAATCTTTCTAATCCTAATCTTTAAAACATGCCACTTAGAGCAACATGTTGCCCTACCTAAACCTTTCAGGATTTGATTTCCCTTCAGAGTTAAAAAATCCCAACTCTTTTCTATGGCCTGCAACCTGGTCCCCCACCCTTTGCCCTGGGCCTACTAGGCTCCAGCAACAGTGGCTCGCTTTCTTCTCAAACACATCAAAATCCTTCCCACCTCAGGACCTTTGCACCTGAGACAGTCCCTCTTCCTGGAACACTGTTGCCCTAGACCTGCCTGTGGTCTCATTTCTAATGTCATGTCCTCAGAGGGACTTTTGACTCAATGTTGTGACCTTCTCCTTCCCACACTCTAATCTATCCCATTTCCCATTAGTGCTCTCTTTTCTTCATTGTTCTGCTCACTGTGTTAACCTAGCTAACTAGTATTCCTGTTTCTTTTCTACCTTGTCCCACTAGACTACAAATTCCAACAACCTTGTCTGTTTTTTTCCCCCACTGTGTCCCTAGTGCCTAGAACTGTGTGTGGCCCATAGTGGGAGCTCAGTAAATGTTTCCCAAATGAAAGGCTATTGCTGATTGTCCTAATATAAACCCGTGCAGCTTCCTCTACAGCTAGGACTGAGCCAGACCCAGGCAGCACATCCCATATCCTGTCTGGAGCTCTCACTTAGACTGAATGATGACAAGAGACCCTTGTATGTACATCTCCATACATATCTCTGGAGAATAAAACACAGGCAGCAAGGGAAGGGGCACATCCTAGGAGAACATATCAGGAAGGGGAGAGCATGTGCCATTTGAAAAAGCATATTCTGTATTAAAATATATTTATATATTTGGAAAACAAATCCTAAAATAGCTTTTATTTTCCCAAAAATAAAGCTTGACAAAACCTTATTGGCCAAGAGAGCAAAACATAGGCTCTCTATTGCAGCTTTTTTAAGCCAGGGGTTCCTTAGAGCTGGGTGGGAGGATGTGGAGTCATGTGAAAATGCTGCAAGACTGGGTATTTTTGCATTTTCTGGAGAAGCATCTATAGGTTCATTACACTTTCTAGGATATCCACAACATTAAAAACTACACATCTCCAGGAAGTCATTGAATGAGCAATTATTAACAGTTCCCAGTCAAAACTTTTGCTGGTCAAAGGAAGAAAATACCACTGTGCAAGGAGAAATGGGGAGGTGGGGAGGGAGATAGAGAAGGCACCTGCCCCAGCTTTAATTAAAGGGAATAAAGCCTGTGGCCTTGCCCTTCAGACTTCGCACACTTCAGAGAAGAGGTGTGCTGGCTTGTTTAGCAAACACTCCTTGAGCATCTACCATGATTCATTTACCCAGCTCTGTGCGGGGGTATTGAGAATTGGGAAGGATTCCCTCTCTGGTGTGTGTGTGTGTGTCTGTGTGTGTGTATGCACGTGTGTCTGCCTTCAGTGCGCAGTCTAGTAAGAAGATGGACACATATACTAACAGTTGCAATGTGACAGATGCTACAGAAGAGGGCTGTACAGTGTACAGCTGGGCCATAAAGGAAAAAGCTATGCACAAGACTGGGGAACAAGAAAGGGCTTTACAGAGGTGACACTGACCTGCACCTGGAAGGATGAAGGCAGGTTTGATAGGAGGAGAGGAGCATCTCAGGAAGGTAGACTAGCACGTGCAAGGGTATGGAGGGGTGAAAATGCATGGCAGGTTGTGTGTGGTCAGAATGTAGACATCAAGTGGCAGGAGATGGGACTACATGGTAGGCTGGGGCAAACTAGGTCCCTGGAAAGGGGATTCAACCTCTAATTCTTATAAGCCAGGGGAGTGATTTGTCCAAGTTCCCATATTAGGAAGACCTTTCTAGTAATAGCAAGAGGACAGCTTTGAAAAGGTAGAGGCTGGAGGGAGGGAGATCGGTTAGATGGCTGTTGAAATCATGCAGGTGGTGGGAATAGGACCTGAACAAGGAGAGGTGCATGGAAAAGACGACTGACATCTCCAGCATTATGCTACAGGTGGCTCCGTGGCTGTGAGTTCACCCCAGTAGGTATCAGGACCCTATAGATTTGCAGAGACAGAAGAGGCTCCTTAAAACCTCCTATACCTTGGAGAGTTATTCATCATCCACCAAGCTGACTCTCCCAACACCTTTCTTCTCTTTCTTCCCATTACCGTAATCCTCCACTAGGGCCTTTGATGTGAATTAGGGGGAAGAGATCAGCCTGTGTTGACCACATGGGACAAAACCAGTGGGAACAATGCTTGTGAAGGTCTGCTCTGAAGTGTGGTCTGGTTCCGCCCAGCTGTTGGCCTCTTTTTTCAGCTCATGGCTTTCTGACCCATCCCCTGGGCCTGATAATTCAGCTGACCCTGTCAGGCAGCTCCCCACCCCCAGCTTAGCCTACCTCTGTCACATGACCTCTCTTGTACTCTCATGGTAGCCGGAGTCCCTGGTGGGACTGCCCCCCAGAGGCTGGATCTGCCTTTCACTAATGGTGTCCTCTGTTCTAGACCTTTCCCTCCCCAGCATTCAAGAGGTTTGTCCCATGTTGCTCAGGACTTGCTTATTCCCTTGCCTGTCTCCCCTTCTCTTATACTTGTCTGAATTTGCAGCACCTGCCCAGCTGGGGCAGGCACATGATAAACATCTCCTGCATGAAAGTTGGAGTGTACATCTTGCTTACCAAGGCAAAATGGAGAGGAGAGATCAGGCCAGGAAGCAGGGTTGAGGCTTGGCATCCCAAATGGTGCCACTGGTGCGTGCGTCCTTGGGCAAGAGCTGCTCACCCATGGACTTTCTTTTCCTCACCTAGAAACTGATGATCTATAAAGTTCCTTTTCACTCCTAAATTCTGCAAGCCCAGCCCCTGTCTGATAAACTAATTTGTGTCCAACTGTTAATGGCTTAATGTGTTTCCCAGATAACGTATTTCAGTTTAACAGGGGTCTTCCACTCTTTCAGCCAAAGCGATGACTAATGGGAAAAAGTTCAGACATGGTGGGGGCTGGCCAGGGAAACTTCAGACAAAGTGGGCTCTCCAGACTGCTCCGAATGCACGATGTGGGCTCATGCCTTTCCACCCACGCAGGAGGCTGATCGTGGGGGTATGTCAGCTTTTACATGGTCTAGAATGACAAAGGAAAGATCAGAAGCAGATGGCACCCTGGGGGGAGGAGGGAATAAGCTAGGTCGCTTGACATTGTGAGTCCATTTCTCTCCCTCCAAGTCACCGGGCTTGAATAGTAAAATACCACGGAAGAGTTTAGTGTTGTCTGTCAAGTGAAAATCCCAGCCATATTAGTGGTTATTTATTTAGCATGGCACAGGGCACCTTTCACTTACTTATCACAGAATGCTAAGAAGGATCATTTTCCCAATTTTGCAGATAAAGGCTCAGAGAGGGAGAGTGATTTGCCCTGTTCTACAGACTTGGAAGCTGCCAAACATGAGTATAACTCAGGCCTGCCCGCCTGGCCCCCTATCTCTGCAGTGTCTGTGTTATTGTCATATTACATACAGGAAATGAAATCCTAGAAATACCATCTCTGGGATAATGAAGACAACCTGTGTGGAGACATTTTTGCAAGTAGCTTAAAGACTAAAAGTCTCCTTCTTACTCTGGGATGACCCAGAGACCTTGGATTATAAAGGAAGAAGATGTACAAAAACTACAATAAAAGGCTTGTGGAAGTACACAACTGCTAGGCTTTTCAAGACTTGAGAGTCAAATTTAAGCAAAGCACTAATCCTTCCCAGACAAAAAAGGACTCCTGTCCACAAGCTGGTGACAAGGAGGGCCCCAGCACAGGAGGTACCATCTCCTCTCTACCAGCCTTGGAGGGGAGTGAACCCCATACCAAAAGGTCAGCCCCAGAACAGTGGGGTCTTCAGGCCATTGAAGGGTATTGGAAGGTTTGAGAGTAAGATGTGTGGCTCTCAGGAGGGCAGACACAATGTCATACTCACAAGCCCACAAATGAATGAATACACCCCTAGAAAGGGCTAGGCTGGGCTACCAAAAGATTTCTCTCTCCCCTCCCCTTTTCTTTTGTTTATGAGATAAAGAATTATGTAAAGCCATCTCTCCAATGTGTTCCCTCGATGGGGTTTAATTTCTCATTTCCTGGTTCCCCACACAATTCAAACACTCTTCCTTCTAATGGTGGGGAACAGGTGGTGGTAGAGAATTTCTAGGTAGAGTAGTGTCTCCCATCTCCCCTTCCTAATGTTCCTGTGGGCTGCCTACTCTTCTGGACTAGGCCATGCATGGTCACACCTCCATGCCTTTGCTCAGGCTCTTCCCTCACCATGGAATGCTTTTCCTTCCATTCTTTGCCAATGATATCATGTAGATCTTTCAGGACTCAGAGCAAAATTAACTTCGTTGGTGAATTCTCAGATCCATCCCCCCATCAGAACTATTTATACCCTCCTCTATGGTCCCAGTACTTTGCTTCTTTCTCCTCTATGGCCTTTATAATAGTCCAACTCCTCTTATAGTTGGGGGTGGGTACATTTCACTTGTTGTTATGAGTATTAGCATTGATATTAATACGATTACCACTGAATTATAAATTGCTTAGGAACAGGCACTCTATCTTATTCATCTTTGTATACTCAGATTAGTACTTGGCTTATCATTGGTGTAATTAAATGGAATTAACAAATTCAGAATGTCAGGACTGTAGGGGGTTTAAAGATCATCCATTCCCACTCCCTTATTTTCTGGAAGAATCTGAGTCCCCTATATAGAGCCTCTTCCACCATACCATGCAAAATGTAATGAAAATAAACCCAACTGAATTGGGAGGCTGGGAATACTGGGTGTGATGGCATCTT
Source organism: Daubentonia madagascariensis (assembly GCA_023783475.1). NCBI lineage: Eukaryota > Metazoa > Chordata > Mammalia > Primates > Daubentoniidae > Daubentonia > Daubentonia madagascariensis. Next base: position 20,890,167 of record JAKFHU010001990.1, read on the forward strand.
GGGCAGACCCTCAGGAAGAAAGCAAAAATCCATGATGCCCTCACTGGGCTAAAGATTCACTTGTTTGCTAGGAATGTGGACACATACTTGACATTTCCTTTTAAATATCACTAGAAGGAGAGCTTTTGGAGAGGGAGGATTATGTGTTATTTCTCTCTATAGTAGTTGTAACACTACCAAACATAGAAGGCGCTCAGGGTAAAAAATAAGTTTTGGGATGAATGAATGAATAATTGAAGGCTGATTTGAAAGCTCCAGGGTAAGTGGTTTGTGACTTATTCAACGCAGACAGACTGGTTCCAAACAAACCAGGAACACATCTCCCAAGAGCAGGCATGCTTTTCCTGTTAATCCAAGGGTTGCCAGGTGCCCCTGGCATTTATTTGTTCTGTTCAACATCCCAGGCCTGGTGACTCCTCCTCCAGCCCCCTCCCCTCCCACCACCTCAGTGAGGCAGATAAGGGTTCAAATTGTGCAATCTTTGGGTGACTTCTGACCCCCTTTGAAGGGCCTCCCTTGTCCTCCCTCCTCCCACCCTCTGAGGAGCTACACCTCTAGTGTTAGGCCATGAAGACCTGCAGACATCTTTGGAAGTGCCTTATAAACTGGTTTTAGGGTTATCTAGCCCACTTAGGGGTGCCAGGAGTTCATGTAAGGTGAAAGAAAACTGTTTAAAAAAACTTTAAAAATCCTGCCACAGAACTGTGGGCACAGAAATATGGATAGCTATTGTTGAAGAACTTAAGAAAGTCTGTTGTTTTTTAACTGTTGTCCTCTGTTCTGGTTTTGTATTTGAATGATTCAGAGAAACAGTTGGGAAAGGAGTTGCCCTGGAACTCTCATTGGGTTGTGTTGGTTTGTTGGTTTTTGTTTTGTTTTGTTTTTGGTGGTTGTGGTTTGGTGGGAGTGAGGGTTGGTGTGGTTTTGTTTATTTTATGTTCCCTGTGGGATCAGCCCTTTCATTCTTGGCCAGTTCTGGTCACCGGGGATTAAGGTTAGCAATTTAAGAGGCTGCATCTTTCCCAAGGGGCTGTGGTCCACATTTCCTGGGAACTCGTGAGGAACTGAGTGTGTCTCTAATAACCCTTTTGCTATAGGGAATGCAGTTGCTGAAAGTTACATGATGGAGCAATTAAAGAAAAGCAAATAATCCTCAAAGTAGGTTAAAAAGTCATTACCTGATGGGAGCTTGGGAGACATTTCCCTTGGAACAAAAACAGAGGGTAAACTGATTCCATTTTTGTTAGGCATCCTAATCCTCCCAGGAGATGGCTATACACACACATACACACACACACACGCAGCAGTGTACACAATCTACTCCCAGGGTCTCCTCGTTCACCCAGCCCAGGAGCAGGTGCCTTCAGTGAGTACCACTGGGGTAAGGGAAGGTGCTGGCACTCTGGTCTGGTCCACAAACATGAAATGAGGGTAAACAGGGAGGAAACATATCTCTGAGACACATTAGCCAAGACAGTGTGTGTGCACAATCACTATTGGAAAGTCCACAGAGGACAACCCGGGAAATCCCAAAATGAGGGCACCATTGTTTAGCAAAGGAAAACTCTGAGCACTGCTAATGACTTGCTTTTGGCTTCTGTGCAGGTCTGTGAAATTACATAGGTCATAATTACTGCTGCTGCTGATTGGCCGCAGCAATTCTGGGCATTTTTCACATCCTGCAGCAGAACTAGTAGGGAGGTTCTCCAGAGCTGAGACAACCCCTTTTCACAGCTTCCTTCCTGGTCACGCTCCAGTCAAATGCCAACATCAAGAACTCACAATGACCTGGTTTTACATTTGTCAAAGCACGTTCACATCCGTTACCCTGGCAGTTATTCTTAGAACCACTCTGTGAACCAAGCTGGATGGCTGGCACGATCCCATTTTCCCTAGGTGGGCAATGAGGCACAAAGAGGTTAAGTGAACTGCCCAAAGTTGCACGGCTGCGTAACGAGAGGCCACGCTAGGCCTTAGACCAATTAGCTCCCTCAAATACCCGAGGTAGACCAAGCTAGGCCATAGACCTCTTGTTTCCTCCAAATATCCTCTCCACAGGCTCTCAAGACAAGTGGACTTTTATTATTATTATTAACAAAAGCAGTAGTAGCAACAATAGCTAATATTTTCACAAATCTTCTATGCGCCAGGTAGCATTCTGAGACATCTGCACATAATATCATATTGAATGATAATAATAACCTTACAATGTAGGTTTGAAAATTACATTTTACAGAGGGGGAAATAGGCACAAAAAAGTTAAATAACTTACCCAAGGTCACACAGCTATTAATCAATATAGCTTGGATTTAAATCATGTTTGGCTATAGAAGCCACATAATTAACCTGTGCTATTCTGTCTCTCTGTGTGGTCACATCATAACTATAAGGTGACCCTAAAATCAATCAATAAATAATATAAATGCAGTCAACTGAAAGGGTTTCAACAAATAATAGATGTCATTCTTAGTTAGTGGGGTTTTGCTTGTTTTTTGTTTTGTTTGTTTTTAATGATTAGCACTATTACTAGTAAAATTTCATTGAATGCACCAAATTCTTTCTCAGGCCGTGCAACTGTAGATAGTGTTTTGAACAGCCCTGTGACCTGGGGCAAGTTATAAACCTCTCTTCATCTCAGCCTCCTCTTCTGTAAAATGGGTATGATCATACTTCTCTCTCAGGGTTGTCTTGAAAATCAGGTGAGATACTACACGTGAAGGCACTTGGAAAACTAAATTCCACAAACTAGTTTCCCATAGTTAATTGGTAGGAAACAAAGTTTTGCATGTTCAACAACCTTAAATGTGTATCTTAATTGGAGGACTTCTGGGAGGCTTAAATATGAGAGTGAGTATTCTGGAGTCCCAAGAAAGAATTAGAAATAAAGTACTCCCCAAATTTATTTGACTACAGAACCCTTTGGGTAGAGCATTTCTCAAGGTCGTGAGGAACCCACTTCAGGATACGCCTCCCACGAGGTGGAATCCGGTATGTATTTTCTCAGAGGGCTGACCACTTCAGCACCATTCAGAGCAGCCCTTGGAGGCCATCTGAAGTCACCCCTAGATTTTCCCACTTCATTTTGAGACTGCAAAGGGATATTTAAGCCTACACTTCTATCATTACAACTATCGATTCAGGGACCATAGGATATAAGTGGAGAGAGAAAGAGACCCTGGGGCTCCTACAGGACTGTGGCAAGAGACCATCAATGACCCCACCCTAGTCCTTCCATACTGCATACAATCTGGTTCCTATTAGGCAGGCTCCTGCACAGTCACGCCCAAAGCCTGTCACTCGGAATGTATTGCTGGCCCCTGACACAAAGCCAGCATTTGAAGGACGGCCCTACTGATGATGAATCCCAGCATATGGGTATGGAACAACAATGGGACTGGCCCTACGCATGGGGGCAAGGTCAGAGAAGAACTTACACCTTTCTCTGCTCAGACTCCACTGTCCTGTGGAGGTGGGTGTGGGGTGTCCGAAATTCCCACCATTTTATTCTGATAATACAAAGTGCTAACATTTATTGAGTATTTATATACATGTCCTGAACACTGTCTAAGCACTTTATATAAATTACCACCTTCAATCCTCACAATAAATTTCTGAACACGGTACCACTGGCATTTTACAGTACAAGTAACGGAAGCATAGAAATGTTAAGCAAATTGCTAATTGTCACACAGCTCATAAATAGTGTAGGTGGAATTCTACCACAGGTCTGTCTGACTCCATAGCCTGAGACCTAAGGTTATATACGCCTTTCTGCATATTTCCTTAAACTAGTCCCTGCCTTTCCTTCTTCCACCCCTGGAAACCACACAGCACTAGCCTGCCTCAGGGCAGCCTTTGGATATTTGAGGGCAGTGCTCATGCTTCCTGAGTCTTCTCTTGTCCAGGACAAAGGCCATGGTTCTTTCTATAGTTCTTCTTTTACATCTTTTCCTTTTTGCCATCCCAGCCCATCCTTGAAAAGGCTCCACAGGTATTCCCTGAGAGGGGTGCCCGGAAGCCCTTATCTGCTACTTTCTGTTGGCTGAACTCACCAGACTCCACTTAGCTGAGTAATATTAGGCAAGCAGGGCAAACAGCACCTGGGCCTGTGCTGCTGTGAAGCAGGTGAAAAGCCCCCTTCCTGTAGGAGGGGCTGCTGAGAGGGAGTGTTGACTGCTTTTTCTTCTCTTCTTCCTGATAAGAACATGGAAAACGACAGCCTGCCCTTCAGAGATTGCCTCCCTGCCTCTGCTTTCTCAAGGAAGTGTTTTCAGAGACCCACTCGACGTGCTGTGAGGGAGGTCCACCCTGGACGAGGATGTTCCAGCCACATTTGTCTGCTCTCCATAACCTGGAGGAGCCCCCACTCCCTGGCATTGCTCCCTGCTTCTCAGGACTGGGGGGGATTTGCTGTCCCAGCTGGAACCGTTAGCTCTCAGAGCTGGTAAACATCAGGCTCTGCTCAGGCCCCTCAGCCTCTCTGTAGTTGGCAGGGATCGAGCCTGTCTACAGGGAAGAGATAGAGATGGGTCTGTTTTCCCTGGACAGACTCGTGCTTACCTTCCCCAAGGAGATCAAGGGGGCTGGGCTTGGAGACTGGAGATCTGCATGGCAGGCCCTCGTGTCTGAGTGCATCCTCCAGAGACAAACTGTTTGAATTCAGGTTCTGGTCCTCCCTGGCTAGCTGTGTGACCTGGGTCCCTGCTACCTCACCTGCACATGGGGATTGTAATGGTGCCTCTTTCTCAAGATTGCCGTGAGGACCCGGCAAGACACCCATATGAACACTGGGCAGAGGGCCTGGCACAAGATCAGCGCTCACTGGATGTTCATTGTTTCTGTTGGTATTATTGCTTTATACCATTTGACTAGGGATCAAGTTATACACGGCTAGAGTATTTTTAACTTTGCAAGGCCTTTCATTATTCTCTCATTTGATTCTAATAATTCATTGAGGTGACAACATTAAGATTTACCATTACAATCATGTAAGTGAAAACACCAAAGTCCAGAAAGGTCAAGTGACTGGTACAAGGTCATACAGCGGACCCGTGATTAGATCTGTGACCATCTGACCTCCTGCCTTGGGCTCTTGAGGCATGGCTGAGATGAAGTTTGACACTTACTATCACTGCATCTCCCTCATGTTATATAGCTGTCTTATTTACCAAAATCAAGAGCTAGACTCATGATCTAGGATGTAAAATTCTCAAATCTGGACAAGTTCAGGCTCCTTTGTCCTACATACCCCAGTTTCTATCCTAAGGGGTGTCCAAGGAAGAGATTCCTATATGTTGTCACTCCCTGACCTGGCTCTGAGGCCAAGGCTGGTCCAGTCCCCACCTGGTACATGAGTTTATAGCCTGGCTCACTGCCCAATCCATCCCATTCTGGGACATCAGGTTCAGCCAAGGCTCATCATCTGACTCTGAGCCAGAACTGGAGGGCTTAGGGTACCAAGTACTCCTGAGGACAGGACAACTCCCTGCAGTCCACCCCCAAGTGGCCTCCTCCAGTGGCCCTAGGAAGGGGCCAGGCTCTTTTCTGCAACGACCCAGATCCAAGCCCATTCCTCCTGAGGCTTCTGGACTGCAGCAAGGCAGGGTGGGAGCAGGAGTGGGAGGTGCAGGAGGGTGTAGCTGGCTGTTCCAGACGCGCCCGTCTAGTTTGCCAATTCCAAGGGGGCCCTAGAAGGAGATTCCGGGATTCACGCCTGGAGCTGAGAGGCACCATGCCCCATGGAGTGGTTCTGGAACTACCAGCTCTTCCCACCATGACACATCCAGGCCTGATAAGCACTTCCCTTCCCCAGCTGCACTAACTGGTTTGCAGGCTGGCTTGCTGCGTGTCCCTGGGAAGGACAGTTGTTTATCTCGGTGCTCTTTTGGCTCCAGGAGCCGCTTCACTCCCTCCTCAAGAGACATCAGCATTGGCTCCGGGCAGTGCTTATCATTTCTGGGAGTGCTCCAGTGACATCAGCTGCCTGAGAGTTGGACAGTTCCCCTCATTTCCAAGTCCCCTTCCCCCATCCCCATGCTCACACTCAAATTCATCCTGAGGATTTAGAAACAGGGTTTTCTTGTTGCAAATGAGTGGCACTGCAGGGGTTGAAAACTGGCTGGCTGTGTGGCAGAACTGTCCTTACGTTTATTAATGTAGCCAACAAATATTTTTTTGAATGACCACTAAGTGCCAGGTTCTATTCTGGGTGTTGGGGAGGGAGGTGAGGAACAGGACAGACAATGCGGCACCTGCCCTCAAGGAGCTTATATTTTAGGGCAGCATTAGTGACAAACCAGCAAGTGAAGATATAAGCCCGAGGAAGAGAAGTATAGCCAGTGAGGGACAGAGCGTGCCTGGGGCAGACAGGGAGAGCACTTGAGAGGGCCTGCTCAGAGAGCTTTCTCCACGGAGGAAGCAGAGATTGAACAAAGGCAGGAAGCCAGCTGCGTGGAAGACCTGAGGTGCAGTGCTACAGGTAGAGGGGACAGGAGTGTGCAAGCCCCGAGCAGAATGTGGTCGGTGTGCCCAAGGGCAGCAAGCAAGCCACTGAGGCCAGAGCAGAGTGAGCAAGGCTGCAGAGAAGGGGTCAGGCCAGCTCAAATACAGCAAGGGTTGGCAAAGTGCCACCCGGGCACCAGGTCCCACCCTCGGCCTGTTTTTGTAAGCCCATGAGCTAAGGACAGCTTTTACATGCTTAAAGGGTTGGAAGGAAGAGGAGATGGAGATGGAGACAAGATGATACAGACTCCTATTTGGCCCACAAAACCTAAAATATTTACTATCTGGCCTTTTATAGAAAAAGTTGGCCTATCCCCTAATATAGAGATCTAGAAGACAGCAAGCCATTTGGATTTTATTCCCAGTGTTATAGGAAGTCACTGGAGGATCTTGAGCAGGCGAATGGTACAACCCAAAGTTTACCTGTCAATGTGCACTCTGGCTACACCCTGGACAGATGGCTGTGGGGTCCAGGGTGCGGCAGGAGGTCAGCTGGAGCCAGGACACGGACACAGGAGTGAGGGGAAGGCAGCTTTGTCGGGGAGGGTGGCAGTGGGTGTGGTGAGAAGGGATTGGTTTGGGAACATATTGGCAGAGTTGTCAAACTGAGTATGGGTGTGAGGAAGAGAGGAGTGAAGGACGACTCTTAGGTTTTTCGCTTGAATAACTGGGCAAGGATTGCTGCCACCAACTGAAATGCAGAAGCCAAAGGGAGAAGCAGTTTGTAAGATGGGCTTGAGAAACCAAGAGGTCTGGTTTGGGCATGATCATTTCGAGATGATGATTATACATCAACGTGGAGACACTTATATATACATACATGCAAAATGCACATGCAGGTAATGTAAAGAATGATGATGTCACTGATGCTATTTGAGAAAATAAAGAAAAAAGAATGTATTGAAGATGTACACATGAAGTATTGTATTCATTTTCACAATAATCTGTAAGGAAAAAGTTCTCCATTTGTTTCTCCCATTTTACTGATGAAAAAACTGAGGCTAAAAAAAAAAAACTGAGCAGTTTTCCCAGAGTTACATGTGGAGTTGGACAGTGGTAGAACTGGGAGACAAAGCCAGGGGTCCAAGTCTTTTAACCCTACATCCACTAACCAGAACAACACAGCTGTGTCTGTTCAGGAATATGCCCTTCCTTTCTTGATGATTGTGCCGAGGCACTTTTATTTGGGGACACAATGGACAAATTGCATTCTCCCAGTTGCCTGGAATTATGACTGCAGACCAGAGACAATAAAATATTCATGTTTTTCACCTCTGAACTTAGTAAAATTGAATAAACACATGTTTTCATTATAAAACTTTTTTTATATGGTACTTAATTATGAAAGTAATACATGCTTATTTATGAAAATTAAAAATATGAAAAAAATAGGAAGAAGGGGAAAATTCATAATGTTTCCAACCCTTAAATACAGCCATGGTTGAACATTCTGGGACTATTTGAAGGCTACACTTACCTGCTGTATAGATAGCAATGATTAGTTTTGGGGGCTCAGAATTATGGGCTCAGAAACTGAAGAGGACCCCAAAGGAACCAATGAACTGCATGGCAGAGGAGCCAGGTAATAAAATGGCAGACAATCATTAAAACAACACACAGATGTGTGTCAAGAATTACACTAAGTGCTTAACTGCATGACCTTATTTAATTCTCATACCCCATTCCACAGTTGAGGAAACTGAGGCTTTCATCACTCCCAAGCAGCAAAACTGAGATTTTAATCTGGTATAATGGACCCAGGAGCAAGAGTTCTTCAACTAGGCATTGTTCTATGCCTAGAGAGCAATTAGGGTCCACTAGAAGGCTAGGAGATAATAAATATTCCTTGAAAAAATAAGTCAAAACTAAGGAATCTAATAAATTCAGAACAAAACTAAGGAGTTTTGTGAATTGGGGCAACACAGGACTAATTGATTCATACATTCAATTTATTGAGCAACTACTAAGTGCCAAGCACTGAGGTGGATGCACTGGGGAACAGCAGTGAACAAAACAGACTAAAATCTCAGTCTCATGGTGCTTACATCGTAGTGTCTGTATCACCATGGAAGGCTGAACTGGGAAGGTGCTCAGAGGGGCTGGCAGCCCTGGCTCCATCCAGGAAGGCTTTCTCCCAGATCCTAGAGGTCTGACTTATTTCCCTGTGACACACATGTTCATCCTGTGCCGATCCACTTGTTCTAAAATGTGGAGAACTTCAGGAATGGAAAAATGTAATTACAGAGCACTACTTCTATTTTATTCTTTAGACATAACACTGCCTAATTGTGCTTCCTTGTCATCTCTTATTGGCTTATTTCTGCTCAATTTCCAGTCAGGTTCACTAACCCAGATTTTTAATCTGAGGCATCCCCATGGATGGGGAGATGTTATATGGCTATGTATTTTGCAGTGGGCAGGCAGTGGAGGGGAAGAAGGGTCCATTGCTTTTGTCACATTTCCAGAGGGGTATGTAACTTCAAAAAAAGGTAAAAATCCATGGCTCTAATCTTTTTCCACTTCAGTAATACTTCCCATAGTCTGTGAATGTTGCCTCTTTTTTCCTTAACAGTCTCTCATGGAGCTGCCACTGAGTGGCATTTGGGGTTTGCTTTCAGAAACCATGCGAGTAAGGCATTGGTATTTTTCCAGGCACAGCATAAAACGGAGCTTAATTCATTCACTTCCACATTGACACGAGGGGGAATGTTTCAATTCCTCAGCTGCTGAGAAAGGCAATGTCCCTGCCTCAGCTTCACACAACCCTCTTTCACTTGATTATTATTTGAGTCTCACCCCTGGCCCTGACTCCACACCGTGGGTCTACACTGTTTCCTTGAGTACACACAGTCTTAGACTCCTTTGAGCCAAAGAAAATAACACTGTTCTGAGAGTCAAAGGCAAGAACAGACTTCCTAAGCAGGTTGTTCACCTGCCAGAATTCCCACTCGCTATGCATATTCTTGAACTCTAGATATCAATCACCATCTCTATAGGGTAGAAAAAAATGGAACAGAAAATATAGACAGTCTTCTGTTACTTCATTTTGTCAAAAGCAAGTAGCATATTCAAGTGGAACATTTAAGATCCAAGGTCTTTGTGAACATTCATTCCTTCATTGCTTCAACAAGTACATATCAAGTGTCTACTGTGCTCCAGACACTTTCTAAGTGCTGAGGACAAAGTAGTGAACAAGATAGACAGGGTTCCCACCCTCCTTGAGCTTAAGGAGACAATACAAGTATGCTAAGAGGTATACAAGAAAATATGAAGTGCTCTTGGGAGCATATAACCAAAAGACCCTAAGTAGCAGCTTAGAGTTAAGAAATAAAGAAGACTTCCCTGTTGAAGTAACAGCTATGCTGAGAACCAAGTAGAAGTTTCTAAGGCTAAGGTGCATGGAGAAGAACAGATTATAAGCCTTGCAAAGGCCCTGTGCAAAGGCCCTGAGGCCAGAACTAGTACAGCATATTGGAGACACTGGAACAAAGTCTGTGTAGCCAGACCATGAAAAGTGAAGCCACATATGTCTAGAAACAAGACCAGAGAAGAAACTGGGAATCTGCATAGACAGGGCTTGTATGCCACTATAGGGATTTAGGTCCTTATCCTGTCAGCAACGGGGAGTCATGAACAAGTATCCAGGAGGTAGGTGTGGGTGTGTGTGACATGATCAGATTTGAAGTTGTAAGAGATCACTCTGACCACAGTGTGGAGAATGGACTGGAGGTGGGCAAGGCTGTTTGAGAGAACCAGTTCAGAGGCTTCTTCAGTAGACCTGGGGAGAGATGCAGGTGGTTTTGACCAGGGTGGAGTAATGGACCTAAAAAGAAATGGAATCACCTAGGAGAAAACAGGGAGCAGAAACCAACAGAGCTCAATGGTGGGTTAAATGTGGAGATGAGGGCCAGGCGTGGTGGCTCACACCTGTAATCCCAGCACTCTGGGAGGCCGAGGCAGGAGGATTGCTTGAGGCCAGGAGTTCAAGACCAGCCTAAGCAAGAGCAAGACCTTGCATCTACTAAAAATAGAAAAAATTAGCTGAGTGTGGTGACATGTGCCTGTAGTCCCAGCTACTCGGAAGGCTGAGGCAGGAGGATCCCTTGAGCCCAGGAGTTTGAGGCTGCAGTGAGCTGTGATGATGCCACTGCACTCTACCCAGGCAACAGAGCAAGATGCTATTTCAAAAAAAAAAAGTAGAGATGAGGAGGAGGGTAGGATTAGCCCTCTAATCAGTAATTTCTGCTGGTCCTCAAAGTGGTTCTAAATATCCCTTCTACCTCTCCTGCAGGAGATAGCTATTTGAGCGGACTCCAGTTGGGGTTACAATAGGCTGGGTATAAAGCTGAAATGAGCCACTAATTCATGAAGCTCCAGTGACACTGGCCATTGTTGTGTTCATTGAAAAGCCAAGGCTGTCCTTAGCCTGGAGCCTTTGTGTTGGTCATTCCCATACCTGGACCAGGCTGCCCTGGTCTTCACACGGCTAGTCCTTCAGTTGTAATGCTGCCTCCTCAGAGTGGCCTTCCTGGAGCCCCTTGGATCAAGTTTGCCTCCACCCACTCCTGAGCACATCACCCTACTTTACTTTCTTCATAGCACTTTCTTCAGTGACTCACTGAAATAAACTTACTTATGCATCTGTTCACTTGTGTTTTATCTGCATCTCCCCACAATAATGTAAAGTCCACGATAATAGAAACCTCGAGATTCTTCTATCACAGTGCTTAGAACAGAACAGTGCCTGTCATATAGTAGACACTCAATAAAAAGAAGATGAAAGAATGAATGACTCCACAAAGACCAAAGGCCTCCAGACTGCTCTCTCCGTGGGCAATGTGGACATCCACACCAGCTTTGACTCTGAGCTTTGGCATAGTCTAAGCGGACTTCAGACTCACTCTGCCCTCCATCTCAACACAGGGCTCAGGTAAGCAATAGTTTCCAAAAAACAGCACTCCCACGGGGGATTCCCTTTCTTTATCCCCCAAAGCGGAAGAACCATCAGCACTGGTATTTTTCCAAGCTCTACACCTTGGGGCATAAAGCAAACTTGATAGGATCCCAGGACAGAATTACTTAGTCATGCCCGTGACTAGAAGAGCTCACAAGTAAATATTGTTTGTGCTGCTGATTCATTACTATTTTTCCCTTTAGTTTTCCTTATAGATCTCAGGGCCAAAGTCAACTGCATTTGTAGTTCATAACTGGTTCTTTTTAACCCAGGATATTGGACAGGATTTGGTTCTCTCAGCTAAATTCCTTCTTGCAAAGGGCAGCAGATTCCTCTCTCTTACTCCTCTAAATTTTATTTTGAAAAGATGCCATTTTCTTACTATGAAGATAGGGACTACATTCAGCAAAGGGGAAAGAAACATAGTGTGGTGAGACCCAGCTGGGCCCCTGCAGAGCCCACCAAAGGGACAAGTCAGTGCTCAGTTGCCAGTGAGTGGTCAGTTCTCAGAGCTCGTGAGTCAACGGCTGTGTGCATGGGTCTTCTGTTTCCCTTCAATGTGCCTGCATTCTCCCCTGAAGCTGGAAGGGAAATGAATAATAACAGACATCACCATCCATCCTGTATTATCTCAACTAAACCATAACATGATGCTGGTAGGACAAGATAAACTACCATCTTACAAACCTATTTCTGAGGAATTGGGCTGGGAGTGGGGCTGGGACGGGGTCCAAGAATGGCTGGGTGAGGCTGAACATCTCTTTCTCCAGCTCGCCTCCCAGAAGAGCACTGCCAAGGCACTCACACTGGCAGATGTGCTGGGGCTGTTCTTGAAAGGAAATGAAGATACAGCTCTGTTTTAAACTATAATTCATACACCAGAACTCTTACTTAATAAGGAATATTTTTCTCTTAGAAATTGACTTTCAGGAAATAGAGGCAAATGATAAGACAGCAAATGTATATTTGGGAATTAACCAAAAAAATCAACTTTGAAGGATGTTATAGAGGGCTGAGCTCAAGATAATGACAGTGCCATTTGCAGACCATGTTGCTATCCTGGACTTTCTGCATGCTCCACATCACCCCTCATCTGCATTTTCTGCAACTGCACCCCAAATGGCAACAGCAACAATCTTTGATTGAACAATGACTCTTCAATATGTGATGAGCACTTTGTACACATTATTTTATTCAGTTCACATAAAACCCTCACAAAGTGGGTATCATTATTATCTATATTTTACCAATCAGGAAACTGAGAAATCAGAGACACGAAGTAACTCGCCCAGGAACACACAAGCTAGGAAGTACCAGATGCGGGAGCCACCCAGACTTATCCAACACCGGAAGCCCTGCTCTGTGCTATCACCAGACTCTCTTCAACCAAAGAGTCAATTTACTCTGTTTACTGAGTCAGGAAAAATGTATGTGTTTGGTTTTTGTTATTTTCCCAGAAAGACTTTCACCAACTGTTTTCTATAACACTAAATTGAAATAATACCTGAGCCTTAGTCTCCTCTTAAAAGTGAGAGTGTTGGACAAGAGTACCATTAAAGTGCCTTCCAGGTCCAAAGCTCTGTAATTTCATTCTGATTAATTGCACAAAAGCACTTTCTTCCTTTCAAGAGGAGGGAAAATCTTATTAGCCTCTTTAGAACATCCACCAGCAGTTCTCCGTAGACAGGAGGGTTCCTCCAAAATCCTCGGAGGGGGTAATTAATTAAGATCACCAGTCTCCTGGGGGTGCGGGGGAGAGGGCAGAAGCAGCTGCTTTGCCTCCCTGGTGAGATCTGGGCTCCCTCTTTCCAGCTGGCTGGGACTAGTCACAGGGTGATCACCAGCTCGCCAATCCCCCATGCATCAGAGTGTGGCAACCAGCTGCTGTGGGTGTGGAGGGAACCCTTAAGCCCCAGGCTGGCTCACCGTTTGCCCCGCAGCAAAATGGGAGAGGGCTCCCCGCCAGGCTCCAAGCCCGAGCCCAACCCACCCGCTCAGCCCACCCACCACAGAGGCCGCCCCCATGGGTTCCTGGCCCGCACTGCCTCTCATAACAGGGCCACCCTACTCTTCACCACAGCCGCTGCCTCCTGCTGCCCTGACCCAATACCACCCTTCCTCTCACTCCAGCTGTCCCTCACCTGAGAAAGCTCTCCTCACACACTTCACACGGCCTTCTCTTCTTCGCCTTCCAAGCCTCAGCTCACACAGCCCCTCAGAGAGGCCTTCCCTGACTGCCACTCTGCCACATTACTCAGTTTTATTTTCTTTACCACTCTTACTATTATTTGAAATTACTGTGCTTATAGATTTCATCATCTGTTTTCTTTGCACTAAAATACAAGTTCTCTGAAGACAGGAACCCTCCTGTCTTGTTCACTCTTGTGTCCTGGTGCCTCAAATAGATTAGTAGGTGCTCAATGAATGGAGTGAACAAAATCCTTTATTCTCAAATGCCCTCATCGATAAAGTGGAGGTGATAATATTTGCATCGACATGTAAATATTGTGATGTGTAAATATTGTGATGCTGCTGCAAGGATTAGAGACAATATATTTTCAATGTTCGTCAAAGACTAGGTTCTAATAACTGGGAGTTTTTACTTATTATAATAATGAATTATTATTTATTATAATAATTAATTAGCCAGGGGCTAAGACTGCAGGCTCCAGTCTGAATTTAGCTTTCGCAATTAATTAGCTGTTTGTCCTTCAGCAAATGACTTAATTTCTCTAAGCCACAGTTTCCTCATCTGTAAAATAGAGATTATAATAATATTAATTCCTAGGGCTGTTATGCAGATTAAATAAAACAACCCATGAAAAGTATTCAGAACAATGTCTAGGACATACTATACCCTCAATAAATGCAATCTATTACTGTGCATCAGATACAGGGCTATACTTTTTCCATTATACCTTCCCATCACACACTATACAGCCTACAAAGCACTTTTACACAAATCCTCTTAGTTCCTGCTTCTGAAACTTTATGAGGGACAGGATTTACCCACTCTACTTTACAGCTAATAAAACTGATGCTCAGAGAGGTCAAGCAACTTGCCCAAGGTCACACAGTTAGCCAGAGTCAGAGGAGCAAAAAAGCCTTTAATTCAGAAATTCAAACGCTCTTCTTGTCACCAACCTGTGCTTACTGCCTTACCCAACCTGCAGCCCTATAATCTGAACACATCTCATGGAGTCAGTATGGAGAAACTCTGCCCTGATGCTTGAGTATTCCTGCTAAAAATAAACAGAAGCCATAGGCCTCTGTACACTTGCTGAGGCCAACTGTGTTTCTCCTAAACCTGCTCCCTTTTGAGGACTTGGCAACCCACAAAGGCAGATGGAGCCCGTGGCTTCTGCCAGTAGAGCAGGCCCAAGGTTCCAGTGCTCTCTCCGCTTCAAAACAACACTAGAATAGCCCCACGTTTGTTGGAGGTAGACAGAGCAGGGTGCTGAAGCCATCACTGAGGGCTTTTTCAACTGTGTCCAGCTGGCACAGTGTGCTCCCCGGGCATCTTGGTCTTCCCCGTGGTCAGCCCAGCCTGGCCTGGCCTCAGCCTTTGTCCTCGGAAAGGTTTTCCAAGGTGGCCTGACCAGACCTTGGCAGCTCTCTCTATACCAGGGGCAATTCAGGAAAGAGACTCTGTGCATGAAGTCCCAGGAATCCAAGGGGCTGGATGCAAATGAAGTGAGGGGGGAAACAAACTGTGCTCACCAAAAAGAAACTGGGCCCTGATCAGTCTTTTCAACTCCCAGTGGGAGCAGATTTGTTGTGACTAATGCATCAGGCTTTAAATAGTTTCTCCTGGCATACTGATTAGCCCAAGGCACAACAGAGGCAAATGCAAAGTTTCCAGAAAGAAGAAAAGGCTGCCACTCTCAGAAAACACTCATCTGCTAATGGAAGCCCACCCTGTTTAATTCCTTCATAAAGCCACAAGGCATGGCGAGCTGTGGGGAGGAGGAACCAGCCGGATTCTGGGGGATTTTAAGTTGGCTCCAGTGATCCTCTTCCTCAATCACCCCTCACGATTGCCCCTTGCCCACAGTCCAGATTTCTGGGCATTACCTTCTAGAGTCTTCATGAACTGGGTTGAATAATGTCTCACCAAAAATTCATGTCCTCCTGGAATCTCAGAATGTGACCTAATTTGGAAATAGGGTAATTTGCAGATGTAATTAGTTAAAATGAGTTTGTCGTGGATTAGGGTGGGTTGTAAATGACTGGTGTCCGTATAACAAGACACAGGGACACACAGAGAAAAGAACTCCATGTGAAGATGAATACAAAGGTTGGATTGATATGTCTACAAGCCAAGCAAGGCCAAGAATTGCTGGCAATCACCGGCAGCTGGGAGAGAGGCATGGAGCAGATTCTCACCCAGAGCCTCTAGAAGGAACCAACCCTGCCAACACCTTTATTTTAGACTTCTAGCCTCCAGAGCTGTAAGAGAAGAAAATTCTGTTGTTTTAAGCTACCTGGTTCATGGCATTTTGTTATGACAACCCTAGGAAACTAGCACAGGTCCCAACCTACATGTCTAGCCCTTCTCCCATCAAAGTCACCCTCCTATGAGAGGTAGCTATTACACATCAAAAAACAAAATAGAATGACAGAGTTCAGATCTCACTTCTGCCATTCTGGCTGCTGTGTGACTTTGGGCAAACCAATTCACTTCTCTTATTTTCAGTTGTCTTCTCTATAAAATGAAGATAAGGGAAGGGCTGTTGGGAGGGATTGAATGTGAAAATATACATGTAACAAGACAGAGACTATATCAGCTGCTAGGATTTTGGGAGGGGAAGGCATTGCATTTGTTCAGAAAATAAGCCTCTTGTCAAAGGGTGGATCCCAAGGGCCAGGATCAAGAAACCAGAGGGCCCCTGTTGATTAACATGATGGATTTGTAGTGTGGAAGTTGGGGGTGATGGTGGCAAGACTTGGCTAATAAAGGGTGAGGATGTAGAGTTCACAGGGAAGAATCCAGGAAAGAAAAAGGGAGCGAGGGAGAGAGGGAGCAACACTCTTCCACACCACGGTAGCCTAAGGGGAGTTTTGGGGGAAAACAGAAACCTTTAATGGATATTTTCAGTTGTTTGTAGCAAAGTATGCAAAATAAGCTCACTCCACATTCTCTACAAAATATGCACTCAGATCTAAATTGGGTAGCAACATTCTTATGACCATGGATTCTTTGGGTTGGAACTTGGAGAGGTACCAAGTTTGGAGGCTGGGTTGTCATGGGGGTAAAGATAAGGAGAGCCCACACAGACACAAGAGCTGGAGAACCAGGGACCTGAGTGACACCTGGTTTACACACACAAGAAAGTGGCTGGCATATTGCAGGTACTTTATAAATATTATAAATAATGCTTGCTTCATCCTCAGTCCTCACCTTCCTGACCACACCTTTCTCCTGCCTAAGCTTGGAATGACTTGTCCTCTTCCTCCACCACTTCTGCGCCTATTTGAATCCTACCCAACCTTCAGGAATCAGCTGCCTCCCACACGAATCCTCCACCCAGCTTCCCAGCCAGAAAAGGACGCCCTCCCCTTCTCCCAACTCAGTGTAGCGTGTTCCCATGTAACAGGTACCCTATTCTGGAGTTAGAGTTAATCAATAAAAAGCAAAGTAAAAAGTCACGCAGAGGCAGATAAGGGAAGATGAACTCAGAAAAAAGAGAAAGACCCAGAATGGGATAGGAAAAGGGGAGAAGTTAGAGGAGGGGGCTCTGAAAATCTCAAATGGCCAACTTCTTTCATGGTCATTATATCCTGGGCTGGGCGAAAGGGACATGGGGAAAGGCAATATCTCTAGCAGGCTCTTTTGTAAAGCTGAAATTCAAGCACTTCCCCTGACTCTTGAATGTCATTCTGAAGCACAGTGAAAATAATTGCTATACTGATAACGTGGTTTCCTGGAAGCTCTCTTATAGCCATGTGGGCATGAAGTACCAAAACCTCCACCCACCAGGCTTTTCCCCTACCTTCCCTCCAAACAAATAAATACACCCACCATGGCCTAAAATGGGCATTAACCTCAAAGCTGAGACAGGTGAGATGCTCGACCCACCCACCAAGGGCTTTTAAAGGAGCTCTCCGTGGGCCTGGAACAAGGAAATAACTCCATCTGCCTGTTAGTGGGGAGGGCAGAAGACAACCAGGGACTAGTTCCACCACCACCTTCCCCACCCCCATCCTGACTTTGGCACCTGTCCTGGATCCTGGGCTGCTGGGAGCTGGAGATACAGGAATGAAAAATACATTTGCTGTTCTCAAGGAGGTCCTCATGCAGGGGGAGCCCAACAAGCAGGC
The DNA here is from genome assembly GCA_023783475.1 of Daubentonia madagascariensis. Taxonomy (NCBI): domain Eukaryota; kingdom Metazoa; phylum Chordata; class Mammalia; order Primates; family Daubentoniidae; genus Daubentonia; species Daubentonia madagascariensis. The sequence goes on from JAKFHU010001990.1 coordinate 20,907,943, forward strand.
AAGGAGGGTACAGTGTGACTACTGCAACAACAGAGTAGCCCATGAGGTATGACAACCCAGAAGAGGGAACCTAAACCCAAGGAAAGTACTGCCCGGGCTGAGCCTTGAATGATGAAGAGGAATTATGATATTTCTCAAGTCTGTGACTCACTGCCACACAAATATGTACATTGTTAGATTCATTTTCATTTCAGAGATATTAAAATGTAAGGAAATGTATACATGGTTGGGGGATCTATGGTAATCAGATAAAGAAGCTTGAGGGGGAAGGGCGGGCTATCCAAGCAGAAGGAACAGAATATGCAAAGGCCTAGAGGTAAAATCATGGCCGTGATGGAGATACCATTCTAAAAAGTATATGTGGAAGACTCAGTGAAGTAGGGAGTGTCTTATTCAGCACGGGTTGCTTTAACAGAATGCCATAGATTGGGTGGCTTAAACAATGAACATTTATTTCTCACAGTTCTGGAAGCTGGAAGTCTGAGATCAGGGTGCCAGCGTGGTCAGGTTCTTGGTGATGATGCTCCTCCCAGTTCATAGATAGCTGTCTTCTAACTGTACCCTCACGTAGAGGAGAGAGTGAGCTCTAAGTCCTTCATCTCCTCATAAGGGCACTATGTCATCATGGGGGCTCTACGTTCATGACCTCATCTAAGCCTAATTACCTCCCAAAGGCCCTACCTCCAAATACCATCACATTGGGGATTAAAGCTTCAACACATGAATTTTGGGGGACACAAATAATCAGTTCACAGCATTGAGTTTATAAGAATTAAAGTGAATGAATATGAGAATAATCACTGTTTGTCTAAGACTTACCAATGAGAAATTCCATCCATAATATTGTCTGTGATAATATACAACTGGAAACAACATAAATGTCCAACAGTCAGGGATGAATTTTGTAAATTATGGTACCTGCATACAACTAAATACTTTCTAGCTACTAAAAGTGGCCATGTGTAAAAATACTTAATGACATGGAAAGATGTTCATGATGTATTGAGTTTTTTAAAATATGGGTCAAAAAATACATAGATGTTAATTAGTAGGAAAAAAAGACTATAAGGAAATTGACCAAAATATTCACAGTTGTTATCTCAGGGGTGGGATCACAGGTGATTATTAATTATTCTTTTCCCCTGTCCCTATGGTTGAAATTTTCTATAATAAAAATGATACATTTTTATTATAGAAGGTGTATGTATGTGCGTGTGTGTGTGTGTGTTTGTGTGTGAGAGTGGTTATGTATTTACTGCAGGGCATGACCCAGGAAATGTGGGAAACAACATCAGTGTGACCCTCCAGGTCAGAGTAAGTGCATAAATACCCAGCCCAGCACACAATGCAGCCTTTCCCACTGCTGGCTGTTACCTGAATACCCTTCTATTGGCTTCTCCAAAGGTCACACTTAGCCCCCACCATTTTCTTAAACAGTTTAAATGACACAGGCACATTCACCTTCCAAGATGGGAATGTAATTAGTTCTTGGGGTCAAAAGTTCCTTTTTAAAATGTTTGATCTATTATTTGTCCACAAATCAGCATTGACAGATGTGACTAATAACCTATTTTTGGAAGGATGGTGAGAAAAGCAGCAGCTCCAATGTGGAAAGCAGATGATTTTAGACTTTGAAGATCCCCTGAGATCACAGAGCCAAGGAGAAAACCCTCTGCCTTCACAGCTGAGCTAGCAGTTGACCACCTAAGTCAAGTCTAGGCAAGATGGCACGTGGAGTAGAATACAGCTGAGATTCATGCATTTATTCATCTAATCCTCCTCTATTCTACACGCTGAAGCTATAACAGTAGACAAGACGCAGGTCCAACCTTCACAGAGCTTGCATTCCACTGGAAAAAAAAAAAGCAAATATGTGCTTTGAAGACAGGCAGTGAACATGCTAAGAAAATAAACTAAAGGAAATGAATAGGGATTATTGAGGTACTATAATATTTTAGAGGGGTTGGTCAAGGAGGAGCACAGATAACAAAGAAGTAAGGGAGCAAGCTCTGTGTTTATCTGTGGAAAAGCATTTAAGACAGTAGGAACAACAACAAAAAATGCCCTGACTTGGGAGCATGCTTGGAGAACTCCTAAAACATCAAGGAAGCCTATGCAGTTGGAGCAGCATGAGATCTGGGAAACTCCTAGGGGCATCCCTTTCCAGCTGGCCAGCTATGTGGTTCCTGTAGCTATGTGTAACACCCCACACCCTACCACCATCCTATGCACTAGACCCCAGCAAGCTGATTTCTCCTACCCACTAGCTCCAGCCCAAGAGGAAATGAGTCATTGAAAACTTGGCCTTCTAGGGTACTGGTTAGGAGCTCAGACTTTGCAGTCAGACACCCCTGGGTAAAAGTCCCAGCTCTGTTACCTTCCTGTTGTGTGCCCTTGGACAAGTTGCTTAGCTCATATGTAAGCCCAGTGGTGTGCTGGTAAACTGGATCTCCTTTGTAGGGAAGAGGGATTTTATAAAGCCCTGAATTATAGCATTTGCCAATTTCTGTGGGGTAAATACTCCCTCTGTAGCCAATTTCTGCTAGCAACATGACATCACTGAATGTGGAATTGGGAAGGGATGCACATAACCGGCTCCTGAGAGCCAGTACCAGCCAGCCTCAGCATACCACTGCCTCGGTTTCTTCATTTGCAAAATGGATTTTGCCTAATAGAGTACTTGGTGAGAATTAGATGAGGTGTATACCAAAAACACTTAGCACAGTGCATGGTATATGGTTAATGCTCCATAAGTGAAAGCTGCAATTCTTACTCAGTAAGGATGTTGAATTCTAGTCTGGCACTTGCATGTAGAAATGAATTCTCAGAGGAGAGAAGGCACAGGGTCAAGAGGGAGCTGGGCCCTCTTCTGACTCTGTCTCTGACTCCTTGTGTGAGTTTGGGCAAGTTGTTTTCCCTCTCTGGGCTTCAGTTACTCTACCTGAAGTGAGAGATAGAGCTAATCATAAAGTCTCTTCCACGGCCGGGCGTGGTGGCTCACGCCTGTAATCCTAGCACTCTAGGAGGCCAAGGCGGGAGGATGGCCTGAGGTCAGGAGTTTGAGACCAGCCTGAGCAAGAGTGAGACCCCGTCTCTACTTAAAATGGAAAAAATTATCTAGGCAAAGTGGCTGAAGCGGGAGGATTGCTTGAGCCCAGGAGTTTGAGGTTGCGGGGAGCTACGATGACGGCACTGCACTCCAACCGGGGCAACAGAGCAAGGCCCTGTCTCAAAAGAAAAAAAGTCCTTTGCAGACTGGACATTCTGCAACTTCCTACTTTGGGCACTGTTCTGGAAGCAGCATTAACAGAGTGGTTGAGGGCTACCAAGGCTGCATGAGGGTGGGATGGAATTAGCCACATCTCACAAATAGTAAAAACCACCTGGACAGAGGTGGTTTTTACTATTTGTGCAGTCTGGGACAGCAGCCTGAGTGAGTTCTTTCCTGGCAAAGGCCAAAGAATTGTTTGAAAGGTCAAAGGGAATGAGCGAAAAACACCCAGGGGGAAAATGAGACCTTATAAGAGAAAAAAAAAGATTTGTATAAGTGAGAAAGTTCAGGATTGATAGGTTTTCAGAAAATGTCTTTAATAAACATTTCAGAAAGAAAGGCCATTTCTGCCAAATCTTGCACGTGAAGAGAGAAAAGAATTCAGAAAGAAGCTGTCGATAAAACTTTGGGTGAGATTAGCATGCCAGAAGCAAACAGGGGAAAATGAAGGTGAAAATGATCATGGTCGCCTGCTCCTCAAAGACAATCCTCACCCAGACACAGGCAAGCAAGAAAGAGAAAGAGGTTCGTTAGAGAAATCAAGCAATGCCAAACTTCATGGACTTGAAAACTGACGTTGCCAAGCTGAATTCTTTGTGCCTCCAATGTCCTCATTAGAATCCCTTTGAAGTACATCAGAGTATAATTTTCAAGAGTCAAGAACAAAGCTCATCAGCCTTTGGCTCCGATGTGCCCATCAGCAGGGAGAAAGTATCTGACGCTGCTCCCTCGAACCCACAGACATGAGGCAGGCCTCCCCGCAGATGACAAACGGCACTGAGAGATTTTGTGGACTTTGCACTTTTATTCATAAAAAGTCCCTGGACTAGCCTGAATTTCTCCTCTGGGGGGACAAATGAATATCAAGTCTGAATGCTGTGATCCCAGAAATTGCTTCCACTAGCTATTGTGGTTTGGAACTCAATTCTCCTCGCAAATGAGTAGTTTTTTCAAGCAGCCTGAGAAGTCACAGCACTTCTAAGTCATGACAAGTAGGTAACTTAACCGAATTTCCATCTTGGTAATCCCTGTTCTAACATTTTTGGGTCAGATATTGTTCCCATAAGGAGCTTAATTCTGATGCCTTGACATCCAGGGAAATAAAAGGGGAAGTTAAAGAATGTATTTCATTCTGACTTGAGCTAAACTCTGACAGGTGAGCTTAATTACTGGCTGCCTCCAGCTCCTAACCATCTAGTTTATGATGGAACGAATAAAGTCATAATAAAAAATAATGACATTTTAGTCAAACCGGGAGCGATGTTGCAGCAGCCAGTGACTGGAGTGGTGAACAAGAGCCTTAAAGAGGGGAAGGCAAACCTGGGAGGGAGACGCCCCACCTACTTCTCACACTTTGGTTTTTACCATCTCAACGGCACAGTGAGTTCCAGGCCTATGAAGTCAGCAACTGTAACGCTGCATTAACTACCTATAAATGATTATCAACAATAGCCTTTAAGCCTATTAAAAAATAAACTGAGAAATGAATCAATCACTGTCAAATGCTCAGTGTGATGCTGCTGCTAAAAATAAGAGTTCATTTGAAATTCTAAGAGCATTTTACAGCGGATGCTTCAACAATCTGTTAGTAAAACTTAAAAGAGTACAAGACGACCTCTTGATGGGCCAGAAATGACACTGACTGAGGGTGAGAAGCTCCAGTTTCCACCCTGGCTTTTGCATGTCACCAACTTGTGGTTTGGGCAAGTTCTCCCCTATCTCTGCCTGTCACTGTCCTTGGTCATGTTCACTCACATCTTTGCCTTGCAGCACTGTGATCTGCCTTGGAAACTGGGCTGAGATGCGTTCAGCGTCCTCCAAGCCTGCTTCTCCCTGCCTGTGCCTCTCTCTGTGGCAGTGCTCAGCCCCTCCACGGAGTATTAACACTACCATGCATGGAGTGCTTTCCGTGAACCCCCAACTAAGCATTTTACCCCCATCATTACATCTAATACTCATGGCAGTGTCTATTTGCTCATTTAACAGGTATTTATTTGGCACTTACTCTGTATCAGGCACCACGCTAGCCAGGGATAAGGTGGAGAACAAGACAGGCCTGGCCCTTGCCCTGATGAGCTCACAGTATAAGCATCATAGTTTATAGGTAAGGAAAATGAGATTCAAATAAGGTCAAATAATGGAGAGCAGCAGAGGGAGGATTCAAACTCACCCTAGGCTGTGACACTCACAGCTGTCTAGGCACATTTCTTCTTCCCTCTCCAGACTCCTTAAAGGTGGGGTCTAGGTCTCTTCTGCCTTAACATCACAGAGGCTCCATAAATAAGGGTGGCTTAACTGAACTCTACAGCCCTTGGTTACCTAATCTGTAAAATGCAGATAAACAGGCCTGCCTCACTGTCTCCTGGGCTGATGGGAAGAGCCCAGGGCTCATGAAAGCATGGGCCTCTGAACAAGGTGGGGAAACCAAATGTGACTTGGAGGAGATTTGCTCTGAAGAAATCCAATCTCCCTGGCTCTGCCCACTGGCCAGCATTGCCCCTGGCCTCAGAGCTGCCTCGTCTCACATCAGAGGCTTCCCCACAAAGCCTAGAGAAGGTCTCATTACACGCCTTGCACGTACCACAAATGCCATGCTCAACTGCCCATGTCCTCAGGTTTCCTGGGCTGCGCACCATCTCCCTGCCTCCCCGTAAGCAGTGCCCTGAGGACTGCAGTCAGGGGCATGGCAGCCCAGCCAAGTCCTCCAGGCCCTTCCAGGTCTCCACCTGGGCAGGGAACTCTTGGCTTCCAGATGGGATCACTATCAGAAGGGAAAATGATGCTGGCTCTTTCCTGGAAGAGAAATAACTGCCAAGGGAAGGCATTAAGCAAATAATCTAGACCAATTCAACTTGATTTTTAGTTTTAAAAAACCAAAACAACTTGAAACCAGATCAATACCACTGTCTGGAGACAGTCAGGGAGGAGCAGAGGAGACCAGGAATGGAACAAAAGCCTATTTGCTTCCTCTCAAGGGCAACTTGGACACTGGATGGTCCAAACATTGAGGTTCAGCCCTTGTTCTGGATCCCATTCACTCCCAGCTGCCTGGTGACGTGGTTTATTCAGCCCCTTATGACTGTCATCCTGTGTGAGAATGGCACAGTCCGTGTTGATAGAAGGTGATGAATTTGAATCCTATATCTGTGCTGTGTGGCTTCAAACTACTGACCCAACTTTGCTGAGCCTCAGGTTTCACATCTGTAAACTGGGTATAATTATTCCTACTCCAAAGTATTACTGGGAGGTAAAATAATACGAGTGGTGAAAAAGTACATGGGATATAATAAGTGTTCAATAAGGGGTATATGGTGATAATCCTCATGATGGCTTTAAGGAGGGAGGGACAGGATGACAGTTTAGCTTTGTCAGGCTTAATCTGTGGCCCCTTGCAATCAGGAGTACCAGTTTGGGGGGCATCCTAGAAGGTGGATGTGACTGATTAACACCATGGATAGGGCAATAGGAGGTAAATGGGAGCAGGATTCCCAAAGGAGAAGCCGAGGGGACATGTGGCAAAGGGGCTGGAAGAATCAGTATGTGGAAATCAGATAAAATTTAAATACAAAAGCAATAAATCTATTTCTAATTTTGCTATCCCCAACTACTTATGAAATCCACCTTCTTTTGATCAATCCTCCTTCCAGGCCCTTCTAGCATTCTCTTAGTTAATGACAGTAAGCACACTCCATAAATAAAAAGTGTAGTAGAGAGGTAATTAATGCTGGGCTGTCTAGTTCTGAATTTCTAATCATGCTCTACTTACATTAAAATAAGATTCCAGGCATTTGTGACAATCAATTTTACTCTAGTTTAAAAAAAACCACACATACACAAACTGAAGTCAGTTACTTGGGGAGAGATTCAGGAACCATGGCTGCAATCAGCTTCCATATGTCACCCAAATATGTTGAGCTTCACTTGTGCACCTGTCAGGATGTCAGTGTGTCTTCTGTAAAGTCACACATATGAGATGTCCAGACAAGGATGTATCATGCGATCCAGTTGAACCTGGTGGGCAGTGCTGGACCGAGGCTGCATTTGACCCTGCAATTCTATTTCTTAACTAGCTATATGCCTTAGATAAATTGCTTTTCTTTTCTCTGTCTCAGTGTCTCCATTTCCTAATCTATAAAATGGGCACAATATTTTAAGAAAATCATGTTGATGAAAATACTTTGGGAATTGCAGGATTCTACAGGTGTTAAGTGATTATTGACAGCCTAAATATTGCCCAGTGCTTTGGGAGTGACCAGCTACCCCCAATATAGCCTGAATTTTATACCTTTTCAATGTCAAAAGCCAGGGTAACAACAGGTAGGGAAGCAGGTGTGTGAAGGGCTACCCTGGGGACCATGTCCAGAGCCAATTTACCCATTAGGCACAATGCTTATGTCCCATGATACCTTTAGGGGCCCAGGGAAATGTTTTAATATTTTTTTTTGAAATCAAAGAATAAAATGAACACAAGCCAGCCTGGATTATATTTGTCTTATGCAAATGCAGTCATAAAATATACTTTTTAAAATGTACTTTATTTTTTTAAACTGAAGGAAGGAGTCCATGATGGCAAAAGTGCTGAGGGCCCATGAAGTCATAATGTAGGTCTGACCACCTCTATACTCCATTGCTAATAAGTGCAAATGGGCTTCCCTTGTTACCCTTCCAGAGCCCAGATTTATTCCTCTGGGTCTGATGACGATCCCTACTAGACATCTCTGAGCCTTCTGGAGACAATGCCCCAGGTCAAGGAATGAATGAGAATTCCAGACACCATGGCAAGCTGGAGGGGGAAGTTGCGGAGACGGGTGGGGTCGTGAGCAGAGGCTGGGTGCCTGTGGAATCATGCCTTCTAAGCAGCTGCCCCATCTGACTACTGGACTTATCTTCCAGGCAGAGGTCATTTCTACTCCCAGTGTCAGTGAGAGTATAATGTGGTACAAATCTTCTGGAGAACCATTTGGCAGTGTTTCGTAAAATTTAAAAAGCACGTATTTTGACCCAACAATTCTGCCTTTAGAAGTCCATCCATCTTACAGTCCTTCATGTGCAAACAGTGCAAAAATATAGGTATAACGAGCGCATTGTTCATGATGGCAAAAAAAAAAACAGAACCAAAATGTCCATCAGAAGGGCAATAGCCAATAAATTGTGTAGAGCCAATAGCCACATAAGAGACTGCAACACAGCAGTTAGAGAGAGGGCATTTGACTTCTATGTTGGGAGATATCTAAGAGATGATGAAGCATGGAAGAAGACCTCTGTAGGACAGTGAGGATGGTGAAATTCCAATTGGGGGAAGAAAGGATTAGATGTATTCGAATATGCTTGTTTTTATACAAATTTTCTGGAATGATACATAAACTGTTCACAGAGGTGATTTCTGGGATAGTGGGAATGAGGTTGGTTGGAGTAAACATGGATGTTTTCTATTTATTTTATGCCCATGTTGTAAATATTTTTAAAAAAATGATCCACAGATACTACCTTTTAAATTAAAAGTACTAATTGAAACTATAAGCAGAGAGCTAACTGTGGCTTCAGAAGGCGGCTGGTGCTCCTCCACCCTCAGCCCAGTGCCCTAACTCACTGTCTCCAAATGAGCCCCAACATGAGCGTTGTCAGAATTAAAACTTCTGGAAGTATTGAGTACAGGGAGATGGAAGAAGTGAGAGCCAACAGCTGGCACTGGGGAGCGTTTCAGCGGGTCTCTGGCAAAGTGTGTCATTGGCATCCTCTACTCTCTGCTCAGTGAAGGCCTGGGACTCACCCCTACAGTGGGCCTTCATCCCAGGTCTCTTTCTGGAAAGTCATCCACTCTTAAGACTGCACAAAGACAAGCCCCAGAGGCAGAAGTTTGTGTTTAAAATCATGTTCCACTTCATTGAATGATTGAACCTCTGTAAGCCTCAGTTTCTTCACCTGTAATATGGGAATAATCATACCACCCTTCTAGGGCTGCTTTGAGAAAGAAATGAAATAATCTCTGTGAAAATGTCTAGTACCTCATCTAGCACCTAGTAGGTACTCAATAAAACCAACTGCCTCTGAAGCTAGTGGAGGAAAAGGGGATGTCATGGACAGCAAAGAACATCACAACCCAAAGAGGACTCTTCCTCCCAGTCCCTGTGAGATGGGCTTGGCATTACAGCCTCAGGAGGAGGATGATCCTGGCCTGACCCAAACCTTCCACACTGGTAGGGCAGGCAGACACTCCAGGCTCCTTGGGCTGGACCAGTCCAGACAGCTGCCTGAGTGGGACAGCAAGAAGCTGCTGGGATGAATGCCCGATGCTGTACACTGGGCCCTTTGTCCATCAGTGGAGGAGATGAGCTAATGCCTGTGTCCAGGTCTAGATACCACTGGGGCTGGAGGGGAAACTCTGGGCTGAGCCCAGCCCTTTTATGTGGCCTCACCTTGGTCTCTAAATCTTGTCCTTCATTCAGACCCAGAGTTTTGTCCTTTGGGGAAACCCAGACACAAGCTCCCCGTGCCCAGAACTGAGACCTGCAGGCACTAGGCATTCCCACCCGAAGCTACCCTTGGGTGAGGGATTGTAGGCAAGACCCAGGAGGGAGAAAGCACCAGGGACTCACAGCAGAGGTGGAAGACCCCAGCGCCTCATCCACCCTGGAGCTATCCCAGGCCAGCAATGAGGGAGGAACACATGTTCATCCCCACTCCCATCTCCTTGCTAGCCCTGGGTGGTGGTCGATTGTGCCAGGCCAGACCCCTGACTCACAAGGTCAGAAGTACTGGCCTTGCTTTGCTGCGGCAGCTGCCATGACCACCACCTTTCATGCCTGTACGGTCCTTTGCAGTTTATAAAGCCCTTCACAGGAGCCTCACAATGGCCTTGTGAGTAAATATGGAGGATTTTCATCACATTTTAGATAAGAAACAGGCTCACAGAAGTTCAGTCAAAATCCCAAATGGGGGATCAGAATTTGAACTGGGGCCCTACGACTCTTCTCACAATGGTTTCTCTCCTAAACCTCACTATTTTCCCGACTCTGATCTCAGCTTTGCCCTCTGTACTGTGAGCAGGTTGAATCAGACCTTCAATTCCCAGGATGCTGCAAGCGCTGTCGCCTTGAAGATACTGCAGAAGTCTCCATGCATGTGTTGCTGCAAAACACCACCAGGTGGCAATAGCAGCCACAGCTTCCCAGGACAGCCACCAAAGTGGGCAGGAACGTGGGCCTGTCTGCCTGTCTGCGTGCCCACCAGCTTCAGCACTCCAGAGCTGCAGCTTCTAATCTGAGCCTGGATTGGTCTGGACTAGGGCAGGGCAGGTGCAGCTTCTTGATTCCTCGCTTGTCTGTAGCACGAGGACCAAAAGATGCCTGTTCCCACTATCCAGAGAAGGGCAGGGCTGATACCAGGCAATGCCCTGGTGCAGACGAACCAGCTCTGATGACCTGCCTGGCACCAGTGCACCATCCACACAGGCACCAGGCAGAGCAAGGAGGGACAAACTGCCAGCCACCAGGTCCTATCAGGAGCACCTCTCACAGAGGGTAGCAGGCAGTCCTTGAGTCCTCACTGCAAACCACACCCACACCCTTGACCATCCCAGACCCAGGCGATGACCACGTGTGAAATTAATTCTAGGATCCAAGCGGCTGTTTATTGCACACCGTGTGCCAGACTCTGTGTTAAGCGCCTTGCACTTACCTCCTTTAATTCTCACAGAGCCCATGAGGCAAGTACTATTATCACCTCCATTTTATAGATGGGGAAACTGAGACTGGAAGAGGTTAAGTAACTCGTCCAAAGGTATAGGAGGTAGGAAGTGGTAGAGCCTGCATTTGACCCCAAGTCCATAGGACTGCTGAGATCATGGTCTTCCAAAAAAGTTTGGTTGGGCTGGAGCATAAGTGCTTACAAGGGGTCAGTGGGAGAAGAGAAAACTCCACAGGGAGAACAGGTACATGAAAAGGTGCTCAGTATCACTAACTACCAGGGCAATGCAGATCAAAAACCACAGTGAGATACCACCTCACACCTGTTAGGATGGCTATCATCCAAAAAGTCAAAAGATAACAAGTGCTGGTGAGGATGTGGAGAAAAGGGAACCCTTGCACACTCTAGTTGGGAATGCAAATTGGTATAGCCATTATGAAAAACAGTACGGAAGTTCCTCAAAAAATTAAAAGTAGAAATGTCATATGACTCAGCAATTCCCCTTCTGGGTACATAACCAAAGGAAATGAAATCAACACCTTGTAAAGATATCTGCACTCCCATGTTCATTGCAACATTTCCTCAATAGCTATGATAGAAACAGCTTAATGTCCATCAGTGGATGAATGAATAAGGAAACTGTGGTGTATATATACACAATGAAATAGTATTCAGCTTTTACAAAGAAGGAAATCTGTGATTTGCAACAACATGGATGAACTTGGGGGACATTAGGCTAAGTGAAATAAGCCAGACACAGAAAGAAAAATATTGCATGATCTCTCTTACATGTGGAATCTAAAGAAGAAAAAGTCAAACGCATAGAAGCAGAAAGTAGAATGCTTGGTACCAGAGGTGTGGAGGGCGAGGTGGAAGAAACGGGGAGATGTAGGTCCAAGGAGACAAAGTTGCAGTTCTGTAGGATGAATAAATCTAGAGATCTAAAGTATAGCATGTGTACTCTACTTAATGATGGCGTACTGTATGCTGGAAATTTTCTAAGAGTAGGTTTTAGGTGCTCTTAACACACACGCACACACAAATAACTATAGGAGATGATGGATATGTGAAATTGTTTACCTGTAGTAATCATTTGCATAAATATATCATGTTGCACACCTTAAATTTATACAATATAAGTAAAAAAATAAAAACTCTAATGAGAGACTATGGCCATCCAGGAAGCTTCTTGATGCCAGGAAAGGTTACATTCCTGTCTTTGAAAATGGTGCCATTATAGGGTCTAAACTGCTCTCTCTCGAGCTCTTGCTATTATCTTGCATCCCTCCTACCAAGAAGTCACCCAGACTGCTGGCTGCCATTGGAAGCAGCACAGAGTAAAGGGTGGGAGTGTGGGCTATGGGACCAGAATGCCTGGAATGCTGGGCGACCTGGAATGTGACCCTGAGCTCTTTGCATCAGTTTCCTCATCTGTAAAGGTCGATGATAACAATAATAATAGTGTCTGCTTTATAGCCTTCTTGTGAGGATTGGAGGAGACAATACATGTAACATGCTCATAACATGCCCTCGATATAGTAAGCGCTCAACAAACACTTGCTATTCTTACCGACTGGGCTACCAAAGCAAGTATTGTCTGGTTTGGTTCTCCTGTCACACTCTTCCCCTTTGTGATTTCCAAAATATCAGTAAGTCTCCTTCCCTGGGTGTGTCTCCTTTGTTTTCTGACCTCCATGCCTTTGCCCGTGATGTCTCCTCTACCTAGAATACTACCTACCTACTTTTGAACAAACCCCTCCAAACTTCAAGGCTACCACGAATCAGTAAGGCTTGCCTTGAATTTGTTCTTTGAGAATATGTCTTATTGTCCCTAGATTCTTGCAGGCAGTTGTCCCTCCCAGCACTGCACACTGTGCTTTGTTTATAGTAGGCACCCCCAAATGTGCACAGTGCAAATGACTCCCCATCAAGGTCCGAATGGCTACCCTCCAGGGGGCGCCTGTGTGGAGCACTGATAAATATGGGAGAACTTTCCTTCACCTCTTCCAAGGACAGGACAACGCATTTTTCCTCTCCATTTTCCTCCTCAGAGACACTATGAAAATTCATGAAGGCTGAATTCTGAGCCCACAAGTACATGCTAGGGCCCTCTTAGAAGTTCCTCAGCCCGGCTTGGCTGAGTCTAGAACCACCAGCCCTTTCTTCCCTCTCCAGAGGGGAAAAGGGGGCATTTTTTTTCTTAGGATAATACCAGTCCTCTGGCTGAATCACTGACACAAGCAAAAGAAAGGTTTAGCCAGGAATTATGAACTCAAATTCCTACAGAGCCCAAGCAGCTGGCCAGGTGTAAGATACTTGAGAGAGGTGGAGACTCTGGCAAACATAGAACACTACCCAAAGTCATTGAAAAAAATTTCTAAAACACTATGCCAGATAAACTAATGTCTCCACAGACCTGATTCAGCCTGAGGGCCATCTGCTGCATCCCCTACCTTAAAAATTTGCCATTGACCCTCAAATCAGAGGGTTCAGGGTCCCTAGTATGACTTATAAAGTAATAATTAAGGGCTGCAGACCTGAGTTTGAATTCCCACTCTGTCATTTCTTAGCTGTGTGACCTTGGGCACCTAACCTTCTCTTTAGCCATTTTGTCATCATTAAAACGCAAATAAAATGAGGATGCTCTGGGTTGCTATGATGATTAAACGAGAGTGTGAAGAGACTAGCATAGAATCTGTGATATGTGAATGTTCAATAAATGATTTTAAATTTAACTGACCAAATCAGGAGAACTACAAGAGAAGCCAGTACGATTTGTATGTTTCTAATTCCATTGTTCCTTCTGATATTAGCTGTGTGTTCTCCTCAGCTTCTGCCTCTTCTCCAAACAGATACCAAATGTAACCCTGGGGACAGAACCTAATTTACCAAGCTCCAAGGGTGGTTCTGGGCTCCAGGACACAGCTCTGTACTGTTGCGGGCAGCTTGGGAGAGGCAAACATCAGAGCAGCAGAAGCCTTACCTTTCATCTCTGCTGTCATTAAAACACCTTCAAAGAGCTGCCACAAAGCCCAAGCGCTAAAACCTGTGTGGCTTCCTCTACAGGACAGAGATCCAGGAACCATCCTCCCTGGTGTCCCTAAGCAAACAAGCCCTCTCTGCCAACTTTATCTACCAAGCCTGGTGCCAGGACACCAGGTTTAGGGGTCTGTGTTGGCTATAAATGCTGTTTCCTCCCTGGGAAACTCACTCACAGTTCCCCAATAGGAAAAGCCACCATCAACGTATGGCCTCCATGTTTTCTCCGGAACCAGGCAGATGGAGTTATCTTTTCATCTCCTGGATGTGCCTCTCCCACATCTGTCACCCACATTTAAGATCTACATCTATAGAACTGGAAATCCAGCCTGGGCACAGCTGACAGGCTCTGGATGGGTCCTCAGCAGACACATGTCTAGAGGTCCCTGTCCCGCGTGGGGCCGTGCCACACAGCATGGAAAGCATACCTGGCCCTGAGTGAGGAGAGGGACAGCAGCCTGGGGACATGTCACTGGCCTCCTCAGGGAACTCTCCTCAGAGCAGATGGGCCTACAGGAGCCGACCTTCCTGTAAGCCCAAGGTAGCTCTTTCTCCCAGCATTGCTGGGGAAGGAAGCGTCCCCAGTCAGTGAATTTTCCAGATAACCGAAGCTTTACATTCAAAGCAACCAAACATTTATTTTACCTTTTCATCCATGAATTTCTATATTATACATTCTCATCCTCTCAAAAGCAAGAGGACATAGAACAGAAACTCACATCACAATCATCACTAATTGCTCTAAGGGCTGCTGAGACAGCGGATTTTTCCATCTCCTCTTCCTTTGCTGTCAGGTTGTCAGCGGTTTCACCAGCAACTGTGGCTTGGGCTGTCAGAGCGCCTCCTTATCTCTGCCCTCCTGATCAGCTGCTTTGGATCTGCTGAGGTCTGAGAAGCCAGATAATAACTAGTAATACCACCATTCACGGAGAACAATATGCATGTCAGACTTCCTGCTAAGTGTTTTCCATGTGTGATTTCATTTAACCAATTTCAGGCACCCTGTGGGGTAGGAACTCTTCTCTCCATTTCTCAGATGAGGAAACTGAGCTCAGAGCCTAAGTGCCTTGCATAGAGCCACGGAGGTTGGAAGGAGCAAGGATGGTCCTTGAATCCAGTCTCTTTGACCCCAAAGTCTGAGAATGTGATCACCAGGTTATACCACCTTCTACCATGATGCCCTGCCTTGGAATTATCTACTTGACAGCTGAGCTCCTTCCTTCCCTTCTCTTCCTGTCCCTCCTCCCTATCATAATGTGATTAATGCCTGTTTTCCCCACCAGGCTGTAAGATCCATGAAAGCCTGGATTCTGTCCTTGTGCACCCTGCACTGCCCTCCCCGTCCCCTCCTGCTTGCCTAGCACTGTACCTAATACATAGAAGGTGTTTAATAAATAAATAGATTAACTCCCTTCTTTCTCTTTCCTTCATATTTTCTTGCCTCCATGCTTACTTTGTCCATGGGCTTTGGAGTGCCTTCCTTGACATTTTCGAAGTCTCCCTACAGTAGGTGCGACCAACCAGGCGGCCCTAGCTCTGAACCAGAACCATGGGAGTCCCTATCCTCAACTCTCCCTTCAGGGCATGCTCTGAATTTCTACCCATTCATGGTATCAACCACATGCCCCAAGGAGCTCTAGGAATTACTCCAGTGGCATTGTCTAGGAGGGTAAGAGGATTGCTCCTCCTGGTGGGCACTGAAGTTCTTTCATGGGATTGTCTGAGGCTGGCCCACCCAAATGGTGCTTGTACATTGATGTTGGGCAAGATGCTTTTTTATATAGAAAGGGGCCCATAAGAAAATATTTTCCAGGTGCCCTACATAACCTAGGGGAAGCTCTGCCTCTGTTATCTCTAAAGAAAGACTCTACCAGCAATGTTTATATTGATGAAATCTGATAACAATGAACACCAAGGGTAGCCATAATCAACATGTGGAACAGCAGAGTTGGGGGAGAAGATGTCATGAAAGTCTGGGCTTTGGAGGGGCTAGACCTGAGTTTGAGGCCCAGGAGGTGACACTGGGTAAGCTCCCTCCCTCTCCCCTGCAGAGCAAAGTGTGAGTGCTTCACTGCATGAGCTTTGTGACAGTTTTTTTTAAGGGCCACCAAATCTTTCCCTGGGTGTTTAATGCTGACAACAGTTCTCATTAAAGTTCAGCGATCAAGTTCTATGAAACATGCCAGTGAAGACTCTGTAAGAATGCCTTACCACTGGAAGGGAAAGTATCTCTTTACTTTCCACTTCAGCAAAGCTGCAGAACCTGGGACTGCCAAGGAGGATCTCATAATCCGTGCCTTGTGCCCAGCCCACCAGTCCTGGAGCCCAACAAAAGGTGGCCTAGAATGCAGACTGACAGTAAGTAGCTCTAGTTTTCTTGAGAGGAAGCTATTTTTAATCCTAGCAGCAGTGGAAAATGCATAAATTAACATAATCTCAACCTCACCAATTACTTCCAGTTTTTTAATTTTTAAAAACATGTTTCATGATCAAAAGCCATGCCCCGTTTGTGTCTAGAGCTGCTGCCAGAGAGGGAGTGAGATGTAAGGTCACTGCTGCATCCTATAAATGGACAAGAACTGTCATGACCCTCCATGGACCTCACTCTGCCCGTTGAGCTTCCTTGGGCCAAAGGCTTTTTGATGAAGCGTATCCATTCCTGAAGGCTGATGCTGGTGGCCAGACAGGTGCTGGCAGGTCAGGCTGATGTTGTCCCCATACTGAGCAGATGGCAGCACATGGCCAGGTGGGCAGCCCCCAGCACTCAGGCTCCTTCCTCCCTCCCATGTCAGCCTCCCAGCCTCCATTTGTTCTTCCCATCCTTGCAGGTTATTTTTACAACATGGGAAAAAAAAGTGAATCTATTTCTCTGCATTTTACCCTGAAACAGTCACACCAGCTCCCTCGAAAAAGCACCCAACAGATGGCTCTGGTCCCTTGGGCTCTGAGAAACAGCAAGCCTCCTGGGCTGTCAGCAGGTTATTAAAATTTCATGCATCATGCAGGAGGAACGGCTTCAAACTCCCTTGTTCAGAATGGCATCGAGGTTAGGAGTTTGAGCCGTGACTCTGATTTGGCTGTGTAATTCGAAGCAAGTAACTTAGCCTCACTGTGCCTCCATTTTATCCCATGTAAAATGGGGTTAATAACAGTGCTTATTTATTTTATGGAATGGTTGTGAGCTTTAAATTAATAAATCCAGTGCCTGGCACATAGTAGGTGCTCTGTAAGTATTGGCTGGAACCATTATTATCTCTGATCCAGACCTTTGGGGGGGGGCTGAAAAGGAATTCTACAAGGCCCTGTCTAGGATGTCAGGGAAAGAGGGGTGCTCCCAGGGCAACGCAGACCCAAGTACCACCCACGTATCTGGCTGAGAGCCAGAGAGAGTGAGCGGGAGCCCAGGCTAAGCTTTCTGCCATCCTGAAACTGCAAACACTGAGCTACCTGGTCCCAGACTCGATGCCAAAGCCCATGGAGAAGGCTTAGGTCTCCTGGAGTTGTCCAGAGTGAGACTGGGGCACCAACTGCAGCTCACATTTAGTGAGCACCTACTATGTGTCAGGTCCTGGGCTCTGCACATTACAGGCCCTCTCTGATTTACTTCTCTCAACACTATACGGAAGGTACCATAATTATCCCCATTTACAAATGAGAAAACTAAAAATCAAGAAGTAAAATGACTTGTCCAAGGTCAGACAGCAAATAAGTCTGAGGCTAGGCCCCAACTCTGCCATGGCCAGCAGGAGAGCCTATGCTTGTAAAGACACCATGCCACTTCAGTGCACTGGAGGGCCAAGGGCTGCTCTCCACAATCCCAGCCTAAGAAGAAGCTTGCAGGCCTGACCCAGCCCTCCAGGGCACACCTGGCTGAGAGAGTGTGTGGTTTACGACTTTGTTGGAGACCTGGGTCCAAAAAAATCCTAGAGTCCAGGCCCTGCTGGTGTGAAGCCTAGGCAGTGACCCCAGCCCTCTCATCATGTATCTGTTGGCACTGGGGGAGGGACTGCGAACCTTTTCTGTCCCTGCCCAACCCCCGGGATTACTCATATCCCCACCTTCATCAGCTTCTCAAATCTGTTAAAATGCCAATGGTGTGACTTGAAAGGAGGGAGACCTTAATCCAGCGTTGGCCGTGAATGCTTAAGGATGAACTCTTTCCATCAGACTGAGTGTGAGAAGGAAGGAACTGGAAGGGGCTCAGAGGAAAAGGCCCGGGGCGGTTGTGTTTGAGGCAGCACACCCTAATGGACGGAATTGTCTGGCACAGGCCTTCCCAAAACTGACCCATCCAGGGTCGCTTAACCTAAGCCACTCTCACCACACTGAAGCTGATGATCTCACTCATGGTAAGGTGTCTAAGTCTGGCAATGGTTTATTACATTCATCAGCTGAAATATCACATTTCCATTTTAAAAGAGGCATTTAGTAAATGGCAAGCTTGCCTTCGCCAGTCGGGTCATAACTTCACCAATAACTACCGCCAGGAAATTGGCTCCTATAAAAGAGCAATAGGCTTACCTTGGACTCACTGTAGATCCCTTTGTCAACAGAGTCACCAAGTCCTGCCCTAGTTCTTCCTTCAATGGCTCTTAGATAAGCTTGTTCCTCTCCAGCCTCAATGCCTTCCTCTATTTCAGGCCCTTATTGCCTCTCTGTGCCTCAGTTTCCTGATCTATAAAATGGGGCTAATAACGTACCTTCCCTATAAGATCATAGTAAGCATTAAACAAGTTGATACACGTAAAATTCTTAGAATAGTACCTGGCATGCAGTAAACATTCAATAAATGTTGACCATCACCATCACCACCCTCATCACAACTACCATCACCACCACCATCAGCCACCCAGCACCATCATCAGTAGAAGTACCAGGTTACCAACAACCTCCAGTCTCCATCCTCTTCAGTGTCCTGAGACGGATCGCTTATATACTATTTTCAGCCTTTCTTCCCCTGCTCAGAATCCCATTATGGCTTCCTGTCCTTAGAAAACCCTCTTTCCTCCCTTCATATATCTAAAATCCTTTATCTCCTTTAAGGAAAGAAGTGAGATCAGAAACCAGCTCTTGCCCCATCGCCCCCAGGCGTTTCAGTCCCATGTTCTGAAGTTGGGCACTAACACACCAGAAGGCTTAGTGCCCACTGCGTGGTAGGTGGAGCATCTCAGGTTCTCAGCCGGAACCTGGAAGACAAGCATATGCCTTCTGCTGTTTTGGTCTCCCCTAAAGCACAAAGACCTAGATACATGGGTGACAGTGAGGCATGGGCTCCAGAGCTAAACAGACTGGAGCTCAAAACCTGGAGATATCATTTACCAGCCATGTGACCCAGATCCAATCAGCCAGCCTATCTACCTCATTTCACTCATCTGAAAAATGGGTCTAAGGCCTAACCTCAGAGAGTAGTTGAGGGGACCGAACTTGATGTTGAAGAAGAACCAGCATAGAGCTGAGCCCACAGCAAGTGCACTGTCAAGGGTTGTTGGTTGTTATTCTATTCTATTAGAAACCAGAGTACCTCCTAATGGAGCAATTTAATCCACCTGCTCCTGTTCCCACAGGAGGGGGAAGTTTACCTTCTCTGGTGAGAGGCCCACCCCTAGCTCCTCCCCAGAAATAACCCATTTTCAAAGCTGCTTTTGTGTTCAAGACAATAAAACTAGCATCCATGCTAACCGCATAATTTTGCAGGCATCAGTTAACACTAAGATTTAAGAGGGTAATAAAAATGAGGCCCGCATCTCAGACTTCAAACCCAGTAAAGGATGAATAGTTGGTGTGAGGTGCATAAATCTTCAGATTCCTAAAGGATGCTCTTCCTCCCTGACCCCGGGGAGGCTGGGCAGGCGTGGGCCTGGCATAAACACGCATGCCCAGATCTCTGGGACACACCCAGGTATCTGGACCAGACCATGACTGGGCAAGGAGGGCCTGAGTCCAGCCAGTGCCCAGAGAGGTGTCCAGCCAAAAGCTAGAAGCAGAGTTCTCTGAAGGCTGGGTGACCAAAGGCCTCCTAAGAAGCCAGGGGTATATCTTCCCACAGCTACCTCTTCTGGCTATGTCTCCTTGGGCTGGTTATCCAACCTCTCTGAACTTCATTCTCCACCTGATAATTACTACCTCACAATTTGAGATTGGTATGATACTCAAATAAGACCCTCTTTTTTAAAATTTCAGAATATTATGGGGGTAAAAATGCTTTGGTTACATAAATTGCCTTTGCACTGCCCAAGTCAGAGCTACAAGCATGCCCACCCCCAGACAACACACACTGCACCCACTAGGTATGAGTTTACCCATCCCCCCCCACCTGCCTGACACCCAATGAATGTTACTTTCATATGTGCATATAACTTTTGATTGATTAGTATCAATTTAATTGTGAGTACCCTCTTAATAGCTGCCCACTTCCTGGGCACTTGCTATATGCCAGGCTCCATGCTAAGCACTTTATATAAATGATTTACTTTTCATCCTCTCATCTATGATGTTCCATTTTACATAGAAGGAAACTAAGGCACAGAGAGGTTAAGCACTTAGCTATGGTCACACAGTAGAGATGGGGCTTGACCCCAGAACTGTTTGAATCCCCAGCTCATACCCTTAATCATTATCCTTTGGCAAACAGTAAAATACCATACAAACATCTGGTATTGCTGTTATTCACCTGAGACAAAGGGGAATGCTATAAAATACTGACAATAATGCCCAGAGGTATAACTAGAGGCAGAGAACCAACATGTTGAGGGGGTTAATGTGGAGGGGCACAGAGCAGGGTGGGGCCCAGGTATTCCTGGCCCCCTGTACTTCAACTCCTATCCTCCCCCCAACACACACACACAAACACACACACTTGCTCCATCTAGAACTCTGAGGTTGGCCATACATGTTCACATTCATCATCTTACTTGGAGTCTCACATTGGTCCCTAGAAAGCAAGGAAGGTTGTTCCTACTTTATAGATGAGGAAAACCAAGCCTCAAGAGGCTAAATGATCTGCCCAGGGCCACATAGTTAGTCAGCTCAATGACAGGGCCCAGGATCCCCTGACTCCAAGACCTCTATTCTGGTCCTACAGGTGTGAGCGAGATGCCCTCCTGGGATTTCTGAGAGCCTCTTAATGACTCCCCCCACCCACCCCCAGTGTTTATGCTTTGCGGAACTGTGGTTGCTCTTTTGTTCAACCACACGTCTCCCTTACTAGCCTGTAAGGCTCTTTGGTGGCTGAGACCACATCTGTCTCCGTCACCATTCAATTGCCAGTGTTCAGCCCAGTGTGATACACAGGTGCTCACTAAAGAGTCACCAACTGGAACTGCACCCCAAAGCTTCCCTTCCCATTGTGGGGGCTGGGGGAGAAGATGCAGCTCCTGGAAGAAGGGATGGAGCAGGTAACAACAGGGGCAATGGCTGCCTGCTAGTAAACACCCACTACCCATGGCATCCAGCGTTTTATGTATGGGACATAGAAGGCAGGGAGTGGGCACAGAGAGGCCTCCTGCTCCCCACCCCCCCCACCTTGATGGCACCAAGGAAAACCTGGCTAAGTCCTAGTGATGCCACATGGGCACCCATCATAGCTCCCTTGGGCAGGGTTGTCAGATTTAGCAAAGAAAAATAGAGGATGCCCAGTTAAATCTGAATTTCAGATAAACAACAAATCATTTTTTAGTTTAAGTGTGCCCCATTACAAACAAAATGAACCTATATCTTGGCTCAGACTTTGTCATTTATCAATATTTGTTACATATTTAAACACAGATATTATTCATTACTTATCTGAAATTCAAATTTAACTGAGCACCTTGCATTTTATCTGGAAGCTGCACCTGTGGGCATCCTAAGCTGTTGGGGAGGGAGTGTTATTTCTCCAAACGGGCTGAAAAGGACGCCCCTGAGGACCAAGGGGACACTGGAAAGAGCTGACTATGGTACCCTGTGTCCAGCGAGCAGGGCCTGGCCCAGGAAGGGTGAGCAGTGCCAGGCAGGGAGGAGGCAGAGAGCTGCCGTGGCCTGGGGAACCGGGTTCACGCTGCCTTCCTGGCACGGGGAGGAATGTGAAGCCCGCCCCAGCTGCTCCCCATTAAGCAGAGCTGGCATTTCAAAGCACGTCAGAAGCGCTGGCTCCCAGCCCTGGAAGTCAGCGTCTGGCCTCTGAGCCAGTACTGCCTGCCAGGCCCCAGCCCTCTCACCTCAGCGACCAAGGCCCCAACAGGCCCATTGTTGTCCTGCCCGGGAGCCTCAGTGGGGCCATTCAGGGGCTCTGTGACAAGCCCCTCTGGAGGGCACTTCCTCCTCCCCCTGCAGGGTGCCCCTGGCCAAAGCCTTCGCCTGTGTGGGTGGGGGGTCTGGCTGTGGTGAAAGCAGCCGGCAGCCAGTGCAACAGTACTGAAGGCCGGATTGTTGACGGAGGGCACAGAAATGCCCCATGAGTCACGGGACTCCAGGGCGCTCTGCCCACACTGTGCCCCCACCCTACCAAGGGCAGCCAGGCTTCCAAGGCACCTGAGCCTGAGGACCAAGGAGCAAGGTCCCCACAACAGCCATTGTAGAACTATGGACAATGAATTCATGGAGCCAGATAGAAGTGAGTTTGAACCCATGCATAGCCAAGTCCTAGCTATGTGAGACTGGGCAAGTCGCTTCACCTCTCTGAGCCTCTTTCTTCATCTGTAACACTAATGACATCTACCTCCTAAGGTGGAGGCTAAATGAGATAAATCCTGTCAGCATGGAGCATGGAGCCTGGCACATAGTAGGTGCTGAATAAATATTCCCTTTTCCTTTCTCTCTTCTTATTGCTCTCTCTCCGTGATCCAGTGAAAATCTGCTGTCCTGCAGGCAGCAGATCCAAAGGCCACTGCTATGAAGATATCTTGGTTCAGGTTTTATCAAGGGCATACTGGGCCCCTTGGAGACCTGAGACTTGGGCTGAGACACCCCCCTCAGCTAGCATAGCCCCTAATAAGGAGAACTGGAAGTCAAAAACAGAACTCCTCATCCCATCTCGGGTGGGCCTCACTCTGGGGCTCTGAGCATCTCAGATCTACTTTATACTTCTAGGTCTATCGCTGCAGCTTGCTCAAAGCCCTAATTTCTGATTGAGGAAACAGAGAGACAGATGCTCAACTCTATGGGCACTGTCGAGCAACTTAAAGGCAGCTGGCTTGGGCCTTAAACAAAGGGACACATACCCTGGGTTCATTATCCTTCACTGGGAGTCCCAGCAAACCTTTCCCAATGGCTGCCATCTCGGTATGATACCTACCCAACCTGGCAATGCCAGTCACTGGTAGCAGGGAGAAGAGCCAGGGCTTCCTGTTCACCAGGGCTGTCCACCGTCTGTTCATCAGACCAAATCCAAAATATGCTGCCCGTTTTCTCAGAATCTTGCATGCATTCACCCCAGCTCCTGTCACTTCACCTGGGATCCCATTCCTGCCTACCCCAAGTCACCCAGCTCCCTCCTTTCCTCAGGCCTCCAATTTGATCTTCCACTCTGGACCAGTCTCTGTCAGAGTGGGAGCCGCAGACCATCTTCTGCACATTCACCTGGTCATATTTGTCAAAGATACGAATCTTGGGCCTTACCCCAGATCTGCAAAATCAGACCCTCTGAGGCTGGGGCCCAGGATTCTGCATGTTTAACAAGCTCCCCAGGTAACACTGAGCACACTGACGTTTAAGAACCACTGTCGTGAAGGAAGAGATGCACCCTTGGCATCTCTCTCGCCCCATAAGGCCTTTCTCTGTACGCTTTCTTCCCTGTTAATAACTTTCTGAAAGAATGAATTAATTGGTTTCCTTATTGCCAATTACACTAATATAATTGAGTATTGCCATCTCCTTTCTTGATTGCATTCTGCCTTGGACTTTTCTTGGGAGGTTTTCATCCATATATAAGGGTACAGCAGAAAACACACACACAGACAGATGCATGGCTGGGATATAGCATTTATGGTATACTCGTGTGGCCAGGCATTTGCCACACGCTTCCTACACATGATCACATTGAATGCTCAGAGCAGCCCTGTGAGGTCACTGCTATCATGCCTATGGAGCAGATGGGGTAATAGGGGCAGGTTTTGGCAACATCCCTAAGGCCACATTGCAGAGCTAAAACCCAAGCCCTGGTCAGTATGGCAGTGACCACTGCTCTTTCCCACTTCCCTGAGGGGCGTGTCTCAACTCCAGGAGATCTCACCCCAGAGCGTGCATCAGAATCTCCCGAAGAGCCCTAGGAAAGACAGATGCCAAAGCCCCATTCCAGGCCCGAATCTGTCAGGGAAACAGCAGAGCATCTGTATTATTTGGACAACTCCACGCACAGCTGGTAAAGAAACACGGGGCACAAGCTTGTTAAAGTAGGGTTTAGAAAGAGACCTTAAGGTTCTTGACTCCAAGAAAGATGCTCTTTCAGCCTCACATGCTATGATGCTGCCAGTGGTCAAAATGGATTTTCTACAGCCTCTCAAGGAGCATCTGGACACACATACACACATGCAGGCATACACAAACACAGGCACACACACACAAACACCCTCTTGGTGCCAGGATCATCCCCTTCCAGTCACAGGGCAGCTTCCCTGTCCCCACTCAGGACCAGGTATAGACTCCAGGGTGGCTGGAGCAATCCCTCCTCCAGGAGCTTGGATGAGGTAAAATGAAACAAAGCTAGGGGAGCTGGGAGAGTGGCCAAAATGCTCCCCAACTTCCTCTGCTACCTTCCTTCCCCCCTGCAGACCCCAGAGTGAAGCTGCTCCTCTGCTACCATGTCCTCTTTTTCCACCTGCGGTGGCCCACATCTGACTGAGACACAAGTGTGCACAAGGACAGGCGGTTTCTATGGCACCAGTGACCATGTGAGCAGCTTTCAGACAGCCCTGATTTACACAGAACAAGGCAAAAAGGCTCCAACATCAGCATCAGACAATAGTTCCACCACACAGCCTGGTTCAGGAGCTCAGTTAATCTGCTCTGCTCTTATCAATGGGCTTGGCCCAAATCAACACACAATCACAGGGTGATTGAAAGATATGCCTCAGCAGGCAGACAGGTGACATTTGCATGGCACCTGCCCATTGAGGGGACTTCACTGGGCATTAGACATGGGGATGGAGAGCCAGTGACCCCTTCCTCTTGCTACCCTGGGAGGCATCCTGTCTTCTTCATGAATCACGTAATATTATTTTGAGGACTCGAGGAGAACTGGATGATTTCCAAAGAGCAAAGGACTGTGGGAGCTGGTCTCTGTTCAGACTGTGGGAATGTCGGACCTGCCTTTGCGGAAGGCCCTAGAGAATTCACAGCCACTCCTGAGAAGGGCTGGGATGGAACTGCCTCCAGATCCTGAAGGATGCCACCTCAACCAGCCCAGACATACCTGGTGGAGTTGTGAGCTGAGGTCCTCTAATGCTGGGCTCCCAGGTTAATGACTGGGTCTCCTTCCCTTCTGCAGCTACCAGGTAGATGACAGCCTCCTGCCATAGTGACCAAACATGAGCTACAAAGCTCAGTGCATGGGGGAATAAGCCCGAGCAACATCAGACACAGAGTAGCCATAGATTCTGCAAGTCTCTTCATGATGCTCTCTTCTAGGGTTACTCTGTTCATCCCTCTCATCCCCAATCATAGGGTAGGGCTATTTGAGGCAGTTGGGCCTGTGTCCCCAGACAGAGGTAGTGACAGTACTTTGTGGGAAGGGGGTTTCTCCTAAGTACTTCTTCTGAAGGGGTTGAAGGCATAAATACTCTTCTGCTTCTTAAACTTTAATTTGCTTATATATCACCTGGGATCTTATTAAAATGCAAATATGATTCAAAACATCTGGGGTGTGGCCTGAGATTTTGTATTTCTAACAAGCTCCCAGGTGATGACATTATTACTGGGCCACAAACCATACTTTTATTAGCAAGGGTTTAGATCACCAAAAGTGGACAGGAAAAAAAGAAAAAAAAGAAAAACTGAAGACAAGGTAGAACCGGGGTCCGTTAGCAAACCCAATTCTCACCTCCACATTCTTCTGTGGGCATCTCAGAGCCAGCCCTCCATTCAGAAAAGGTACCTCTGATAAGGTAACATCTGAATAGAGATTGAAGGTGAAGGAGTGAGCATTGATATCTGGGAAAGACATTCCAAGCAGAAAGAACAGCAAATGCAAAGGCCCTGAGGCTCAGCTTGCTTGTTTTTAAAATGAAGAGGTAAGAAAATAGTGTCTTTGTGATAGAGTTCTAAGGTTCCAGAGTCTGCGCGTAAAGAGCAGAGAGGCTCTGGAAAGGGAAGCCAGATGGGGGGAAATAACCTACCCTATATGAAGAGGACAGGGTGGGGAAACCTACAGACCACCATCACAGCTCCTTCCTTTTTCAGTCTTATACACCTCTCCTTCCAACTCTGTTTCAAGGAGAAAATTACCAGTTGTTTTTAAGAAACAAAAATAATCTGTCCTGTTAAGGGAGAGATATTTTAAAACTACTGAAGGGATTTTTCCTTCTTTTTTTTTTTTATTGATACATCTCCTTTCCTTCCAGTTCTAAAATAAGCACCCTGTCTGCCCTTATACTAATCCAAAGGCAACATACTGCAGAATAGCGTGGGCTTGGGGAGAGCCAGGCAGAGGTCACTTGGAAGCCACTGGACCTGGAGAATGCACCAGGGTAGCTTGGCCAGCCTGGCCTCACCCATGGACTGCTGCCTCCAAATCCAGGTGACGAGACGCTCTTAAAAACAGCAATGGAATGTGGCAAGAGTTGGTATTTGCAGATGACAAATTTCTGACCAAATTCCAGTTCTTTGGAATGGAAAACTAGCAGCTTCCTGTTACAAAATGTACCAACAGTTCATGCCTAATACATGGGTGTGGGCAATTCATATACTTCAAATCTAAATTTGGCTAAAAGTATAACAAAGCAGGCATATTTTTAGCCAGGTAAACATTTCTAGAGACTAGGTCAAATTTATAATAGTTTCTGCTCCGCGATCCAGAGAAGGAACGATTCCAAATAAGTGAGAAGCAGGGACCAAAAGGGAAAGCCACAGAGTCCTCTAGGCAGTCGGGATCCCTGGTGACCCTCTTCAGTTTAGTACTTTCCAGAACTAAACAATTTGTCCTTCCCCATTAGAGAGGGAGCACCTTGTAAAGAACAGAGCCCCAGGTTACTTTAGAAGGCAAGCCTGTGTTGGGTTCTACTACCTCTCACTTGCTGGGGGACCTTAAACAAGTTGTTTTCCCTCTCTGGGCCCTAAGTTGTATGTGTCTCTCTTCATCACCCTCAACTGGACTTGGGTTTAGTTAGCAGCAGCACTGAGGAAGGACCATGCAGTGGGGAGGGAAGCAGGCTTTGCAGTCCCTGCCTGAGTTTCAGGCCTGGCTCCTCCACTTACTGAGTGTATGACCTTGGGCAAGTTGCTTATGCCTTCCAGGCCTCAGTCCACCTGTAAAATGGAGACAATCACAAAAGTACCCACCTTAGAGGTTATTGCTTTTGTGATGATTCAATGGGAAAACCCACATAAAATGCTTAGAGGAGTACCTGGCACATAGTAAGTGCTCAGGAAATAATAGTGATCTTATCTACCCCACACCAGGAACTTTTACATCCAGTAACTGCATTAACCTGCACAACGCATTGAAATGCTATACCCTTCTTGGGGAAACTGAGGCCTGGCAGGGTGGACTTGTCCAACCAGCAGTTCAACAACTATTTCTTGAGTGCCTACTGTTTCCCAGGCCCCACACCAGCACTGGGGAAGTGAGATGCTTGGTAAATAAATGAGGAGGTAGGATCTTAACCCAGGTCTTTCCGGCTTCCAGCTTGGGGGAGTCTAAGGGGCTGGGTGTAAAGAGCATGAACTTGAAATCAGAAAGTTCCAATACGGGTTCCATGTGGCCTTGGTCAAGTTACTGACCTCCTCTGAGCCTCATACATAAAATGGATGAAATGCCATCAGTCTTATTGAATTGCATGAGGCTTAAAGGAGATGATGTATGTAAAGTGTCTGGCCCATGGGAGGTGTTCCATGGTGGCCTACTGCCACAATTACACCATCCACAAAGAGGTCCTGGTTTTCTGATTCATTGAGCCAAATGCAAAGCTTTCTAATATGAAGGAATTAAGGACACTCATTTTAACTACTTGGTAGAAGGAGGGGAAAAGGAATATAGCACAGGGCTCGTTCCAATCTTTAAACCATTAGGCCCTTCTGAGCAGAACATCTGATCTCTGGGTGAGGTGGAAAGAACACTGGCCCAAAGTCAGGAGGCCTGGGTTCCAGGTTTTGCTCTGTCCCTTAAAGCTGGGTAACCAAAGGCAAGTCGCACCTTTCTCTGGGCCATGGTTTCCCTGTCTGTACAATGCAGCTGTGGGAACAGATGGCCTCAAAGATCTCCTCAGAGGTCCAAGTCTCTAGTCCTTAGACGTACAGATCACTAGGCAGGCATCTCAGGTAAGCCTGGTTATTGTGAATCTGGTTTTGTCACCTAAACAGAGTTTTTTCCTCCAGGGCTTGCCTTCCTCAGTCTAGAGACAGCTAACAACCAAAGTTCGCACACCAGAAGATCTGATGGCTCTGGGACACTTGCAGCCCACACATTTTGACGTAAACATGCGTCACTCCTAGGTCTGAAAAGAATCAAAGCAAATCAGCATGAAATGGGGACTGCCTGCAGAGCTGCAGCCGAGAGGCACGTGGCAGGAGGACAGGAAAGAGGTCCTGCCAGCTGTCAGGCAGCACTGGGGTGACCTGGGGGACAGCAGCCACAGCAGTGGGACAAGGAGATCCTGCCCAGATTGCAACAGGATGTGGGCAAAAGCCAAATGGGGCTCCTCATCCTGTAAACACGGAGCCCCTGGCAGCAGGCTGGCCTAGGCACAGAAGGCCTGAAGAGAAGGAAGCACTGAGGAGGCCGAGACCAGGAAGACTGGGAGCAGGCTCCAAGGAGGAGAGGGTTTGCAGGCTTGATTGCCTAAAGCAGCAGCTCAGTGCAGGACTTAGGCCTCCTCCAAGTACAGGTTAAGGGCGCAGGTTTGGGATCAGAAAGACTCTGGCTGGAATCCTGCCACTATCCATACCAGCTATGTGCCCGGACAAGCTCCAGATCCCCTCTCAGGCAAGTCTCATCACTGACTCCTATTTTTCTCCTTACTGGTAAAATAGGATCAATAATATCAGCTCAGAAAGTTAGTATGAGGATTAAATGAGATTATGTATGGAAATGGCACATGAATGATTGCAGTAATCATTATTCCTGGACACTCTCTTGTCCTATCCTAGGATTTTCTAAACCTTCCGCTTTTCCTAACCAACCCAAACCCTTCAGAACCCTTCTCAGGTCCTCCCTCCAAGGTGGGGGCGGGAGGAATCTCCCAAAACCTGCCAAAGTCCATGGTGTTCTCTCCCCTCAACCCCTCCAGTCTAATGCACTGCCATTATCGCATCCTGACAGATCTTCCTTCACGACCAGTTTGGATACCGTAAACAGCCTTGTGTGAAGGCATCTGCCTCCGCCCTCTACTCAACCAGACCACGCAAGTTTCCGTAAGACCCGTTATTGGAGAGCTTTGACCCTGGCCTCAGCTGTTGTTCAGGTTGCATACTCTGTGTCTCCCACGTGTGGCCACCCACCATCACGTGACCTTCTCAGTTCACACCCCAAGAGAGAGTTCTGCAGGATCCACGTGGTTTAGCCACGGCTTTAAAAACACAGCTCGTGCTCAGTATCTACTTACTCCTGTTTTCCAATTCTCTCTTTTATCTCCGCTCACCCTTCTTTTCTTCTGCAAATATTAACTAAAAACCTACTATATGCAGACCTGTACCAGAGGAATCAAGAGATACGCATCCCTGACCTCATGGAAGTCATGGGCCAGCAAAATAAGCAATCACAGTCCCAGCTGCGGGGGCTCCAGGGCAGGCTGCGGGAACACACAGAAGAGATGCTATACCCAGAGCCTGATAGTGGCGGAAGGCTTCCTGGAGGAGGTGATGCTAAACCTGAATGTGAACGAGTAAAGGGCGGGAGGATTCGGCCGGGCAAAAGAGAAAAGCTTGCTGCCATTCATACTCCTTACCTTCTCAGCACCTATACTAGCAGGGCTCGGCCAGGGGGTTAATTTTTTTTTTACATTTCTTCATTTTAAAAAATTTCTTTTACATTTGCAACCTTGGAAACATCTTAGATTTTACAAGAGACTACCAAACGAAACTGGATCTTGTGATTGATTTCCACAAAATGTCAGCAACTATTCTCACGAAAGAACAAGGAATTAAGCCAAGATTTTCATACAACACCAGAAAGGAGATTAGGATCCTAAACCTAGTGAAACAAACTGGGCCAGGCTATTGTGACTTCACACACACACACACACACGTACACACACCTCCACTCTCCTATTTCATTTATGTTCACATGGGTACACCATAGATATCAAGAGCATTGATAACACTTACTATTCAGGTAGGCCTTTGCTTTGTTTCCCAACATTTTGTTCTGAAACATTTCAAACCTACAGAAAAGTTGAAAGAATTGCACCTATATCTTTACCTAGATTCAACAGTTGTTAACATTTTACATTTACTTTCTCCTTCTCTCTGCAGATGCACTCACCTTTTTTCCCCCTAAACCTTTTGAGAGTTAGTTTCTACATCAATACACTCCACTTCTAATATTTCAGTATATATCTCCCAAGAAAAAGGACATTTTCCCAATACTATTAGTAACCCCAATACTATTAACACTGATAGAATAATACAATCTATACAATACAATAATATAATACAATACAATGTATACAATACAATAATATTACTAATACAATAATAATATATTACAATACAATAATAATACTAAAAGTAACCCCAATACTATTAACACTGATAGAATAATACAATCTATACAATAATATAATACAATACAATGTATACAATACAATAATATAATATACAATCTACATTTAAATATCTCCATTTGTCTCCAAAAATGACCTTTGTAGCATTTATGGTTTTGCTTATCCAAGATCTAGTAAAGGATCTCTCACTGGATTTGGTCATCATAGCTCTTTGGAACCCTTTTCTGGAATAGTCCTTCACCCGTTTTTAAATTTATTTTGTCTTTCATGATATTGACAGTTTTGAAGATCCCAGGCCTGTTGCCTTAATGAATGATTCATAATCTGAATTTATCTGATTGCTTCCTCATACTGACAAATGATTTTTAATCAAATTCCTCATTTTTCCCTTCCTCTGTCTATTACAGAATCAGCCCTGCCAGTTACACTCAGTGATAACACTTAGTGGGCCTTATAACCTCAGAGGACTTGAAATTTTATATACCTCAGAAGGGTTTAACCAATATTATTAAGCAACTTTATTTAATACTGAGGGAATATTTTCAACATTTCCAAACTCTGGAGCAGGAGAGAGAAGTTAAATGGTATATGTACCAAGCCAAAGGAAATTTTAAAGCAATTTACTCTGACTCAGTATTACAACACCTTTTCAGATATTTGTTTCAAAGTACTTTCACACTTGCTATTTGAGAACCTTGACTTTGAAGGTCAAACAGATATGAGTTCAAATTCTGGGTCTACCACTTATCAGATGTGCTACTTGGAAAAGTAGCTTAACCTCTCTCAGCCTTGGTTTCCTCAAAGGGTATTTAAGGTGCAAGATGCTGAAACAGGTGTCTTATTCACAATAATTGTCTGTATTAATCTTCATAACTCTTCAACGAGGGTAGGAATAGGTATTATCCTCTCCATTTTATAGGTGAGGTAACTGAAGCTCAGGAAGACAATGTGATTTGTTGAAAGTCATGTAGCAAAGTGACTAAAGAGACAGAAAAAAATCAAAGTCGCTGAGTCCCAGAGCTGTCATTTCTAGTTCTGCTTAGGAAGAAGCATCTACCTGGGATGTTGTGAGGATTAAATGAAATGATACATGTCTAGTGCTATGCATTATGCTGGTACAGAGGCTGTGCTCAATCAGTATCAGTGACTATTATTACAATTATTTTTAATGTGTCACATTGCCATGAGTAACTGCTTTTGTTCAAAGGCCCCATAAGAACTCTGGGAGGTGGGCTCATAATTGACTAAGCCACCATTTTCTACCCTATCTTCTCTCCCACCAAGATGAGGGGAGGGGTTAGAATAATCCAAAAGTCTCTGAAGGTATTAAGGTTTCAGCTAGGAGAAGAGGCAAAATATTCGGAGGCTGGGGGGCCATTGTTTGGAAAACACAAGACAGGATCTGTTTTCCTTGGGAAAGAGGGTATTAAGTCATTTTTTAGTTCTGTGTGGGCGAATTAGGGTTCCTGCAAAAAACTTAGTGTCATTCACTATTGTCTTGTGTAGACTAAAGCACAAAAGCCTAACTAAGTTTTGTTCCCAAAATCACATGGCCCATTCTGCCCAAGACATTCTAGGAACACATTGTCCATCTATTTGAACAATGTGCCCAAGGGACAGAATAGCCATTGAACTTGGCCCTGTGGTTATTGGTAAAACACCACTGGGCCACTGGCCATGCCTTGCAGCAAGTTAATGACCAACTGATTACAAGGTTCAGCTCCCACTACAACCATGCCAGCTGTGGGAAAAAGGGCTTTCCTTCTGTCCTCAGAACAATAAGGAGCCATTAAGAACCCCAATCAATGGGACTGTTCCATTCTTGGTCCTGTCCTGGGCTGGGCCATCAGATTGGCCAGCTCCACTCAACCACCTCTACAGTGCCAGCTCAGACCAGGTGTACAAAGGCAGCTTCCCACAAGTTTGGTTTGTAGCAGATCCCTCAGCTTTCGTTATTGTTATAAAGATGGCATGTCTGGGACCAAACTGTGGAGGTTTCAATGAACAACTCTAGATATGACCTCTTTGGATGACAGTGTTCTTAGTTTACTCCTGCCCCGCATTCATCTAACCAAAACCCTGCTATGCTCTCTGCTTTCATGGTGCAACACATCTGTCCTTCCATGTCATCAGTCATGCACTTGGTAGGCAGAGAGGTAGGCTGGAAAGAACATGGGCTTGGAATGAGGCAGAGATGGTTTTCAAACTTGGCTCTGACCTTGGGAAATAAAAATTGGCAATACCGTGTATTCCTCGCTTAGTTTGAGCCAAACACTGCGCTCACCAACCTACCTATAGTATCTCACTGGACCTTCACAGCCAACCTATAAGCATCACCATTGCTGCTTCACAGAAGAAGAAACTGAGGATTACAGATGAAATTTGCCCAAAGCCTGGATTTGAACCCAGACCTGTCTCTCTCAATGAAGCCTAATTTACCATGTAAACCTGCCTCAAACGATAACTTCCCTTGCCCTCAGCATCCTCATAAAATGCATAGACCATTTTACATTTTACCTAGTTTCTTGTGTCTGACATGAAATAATATATATATTAATATAAAGAGTGCCAGAGACTACCTGGCACACAGCAGATGCTCCCTAAATGTTCCCTTCCCTGCTGTTGAGGCCGATTCTGAGAAATAAGAATTCTGACCTTAAGCCAAAGCCTGTCTGGGTGGTTTGGCTTTTTCAGACAGGCTTCAGGAGCTTTGCTAAGGCCTAATTAAAACACCTCTCTGAAAGCTACATCCCTTACGTCTTATAAGTAAATAATAGGGGACGCAGATTTGATGCTTCAAATCTTGGTCACGGAGGAAGACAATGTGAGAAGTGAGAAGCAAACCCAGCTATTCTGAAAGCTAGAATTTGGCCCTTAACTCCTCCGCCCTCGCCTTTGATGTGTGTGTGTGCGCTTACATGTGCTCAATACTTTAAGCTGTTCCATGTGTATATATTTGTGTATGTGTGTATATGCATATATATACATATCCAGAAGCAGGTGTATTTATATACGGATACATACACATGTAAAGTTACCCTAAATAAGCCACCAGTACCACCCTTAAAGTGTCTTTAGAAAATTAACCCATGAAACAAGCAGTAATACGTGAACTATAAACATTCTTGCATGTTGGCAGACACCCATGCTACACATTCCCCTCTAAGAACTGAGAAAGAGAAGAAAGGGAAGAACACAACAGCTGAAAAATGCACTAATCAAATCCATAATCAACTCTGATGGTGGAGCAAGGATACTAATCAAAACACAATGGGGCAAAGTTGCTACAGGTTGTAAGCTTGGAATTGTGCTCTCTTCCCAGGGGCCTCCCCCAGTGCTTTCTTTTTAAACATCTAAAACACCCACAGAGGATTTCAATCACTTATAATTACTTTTTTAAAGAAATGAGGTGCAAGTAGAACACCAGCTCCTAAAAACAGGAAATATCAAAGTATTATACATATATATATATTTTTTCCTCTGCAATTGCTTCTTAAAAATAGGCTAACCTCTCCTCAAATAGCTCAGGAGTGTTCCTTATCTGAAGGGTGGCCAGAGAGGGATTCTGAACTAACCCAGAGCATGTCCCTAAAACAATTCTTTACACATGGTCCTAATTTATTCACATGTTAACAGAGCAGATGCTATAAATGTTCATTTGTGGGGGAAGGCCCAGGTATCTCAGTCCCAGGAAGAGATTTCAGGAGAGATGTGCTGGCTGCACAGCACAGTTTCCTCCACTGGGGGTTGAGAACCAGCTGTAGGTTTGTGTGAGAGACACAGGTGAGGGGCTTGGTGGGGCAGGATAAGGATGGTGGGGATGTACCTAACAGATACTTTTTGGGTAACTTAGGTCTTTTTACACTTGGAGAGTAGGTTTGGGGGCAAATGGGATGTCACTGGCTGAAGAGAGTTGCTGCATAATAGAACAGGGTGTGAGAACCGACTCCTTTTCCCTGTAACTACTATGTTGAATAATCTGAACCCCAAGCTAATAATCATAATCCCCATTATTTCCCAAGGGTCTGTTATGAACCAGGTTCTTAATGGACACCTTCTCCCCAGCTTCTTACAATCACCCTGCATGTTCAGCATGACTATCCACCAGGAAGCCAGCATGCAAATCTAGTCCTTCAACTGCAAAGCCTTTGTTCTTTCTCTTCACCACATTTGTTTTAAAAAAAGGAAGATGCCAGATTCAAAGCAATTATTTGTTGCACACAGGGACATCAACTCCTGCTCTGCACCACTGCATGACCCTGCTCTTCACCCTCTCCTGTCACCTCATTCTGACCTCCTCTCCTCCCCACCAGCCACCCCTGCCCATCTCTGAAGCCCAGTGCATCTCCTGCCTCCTCTACAAGGCCCTCTGGACTTCTCCAGCCATCGCGGCCCTTCTCTTCCTTCGACGATCTGGGGCTCAAGCACACCTCTAGGCCCTCCCTGTGTTGTGCCCTGTTGCCCTGGGTACATCAGTTATGCCTACCAACTAGACTATAAAGTCCCCAGGGCAAAGGCCATGTCCTATTTGCTCTGTAGATCTGCCACAGCATGATGGAGGGGGGCAGCAGTGAAGAGTGGGAAGACCACAGGTCTTAAAGCCAGACCAACCTGAGCTGGACTCCCTGCTCTACCACACTGGACAACCTAGAGCAAGTGACTGTACCTTGCTGAGCTTCACTCATCTAGCTCAATGATTATGGCAATGCTATTATAAACCAGGGCCTGCAAGTTCTCAGGCAGTCTCTGTGGTTCTCTCTGTATAGCATCATGGTTAAGGGCATGGAGTTCAGAGCCAGATTGTCCAAGTTCTAATTCCACCTCTGCTACTCAAAGGTTACTAAACCAGTCTTTGCCTCAGTTTCCATAAGCATAAAATGGAGATAACAACACTTATCTCATGGGATGGTTATGAGAATAAAATGAGTTATTTTATGTAAAGTCCTCAGAACAATTCCTGACACATAGTAAGTGCTACATAAGGATTTGTCATTATTATCATTGTTATTGTTATTGTCATAGAAAATGAATGTGTCAGACCTGCTTTAAGTGTTCCTATGAAAGTGAAATGAGATTATATGTAAAGAGACTGGCACTCAGGCACTCAGCAAGTGGTCATGCCCTCTCCTCATCTTCCCACCACGCCTGGTACTGTACTAGGCATGTGATAGATGCTCTATAAATCCTTGTGAACAGATTGATACCTTCCCAAGGGCTTGAGAGAATATGCCATGCCTTTTCTCACTCACAGGCTACTAAATCTAGGTTCAACATGCCCTATCTCTTGGGTTAGCAATATAAATAGTTAATTGTATTAATTGTTCCTTATTTGCTAGACACTGTACTAGAAACATTTCATGTATGTTATTTTTCTTAATGCTCACAATTCTTGTGGTTGTTAATGCCCATTTTACAGAGGGGAACACTGAGGCCTAGAGAAGTTAATCAATGAGGTCACCAATGCCCATCTGACTTTAAAACCTGTGCTATTAGCCACTGTACAAACCCAGCCTTCTGCCAAAAATCCCCTGAATAAAAGGAGAGTCAGAGGCCCTGAGATATGATTTGTCATTTAATTCATTGTTTCCTGAGTATCTTCTAATGATAAATACCAGGTTTTGGAGATGGCAACTCAGACACAATCCTCAAGCAATAACCAAGAGACTTTTCTGGAGGGTGAATGGGCACCATGTCAGTCAGTGTGGGAGAAACCCTGTCCAAAGAAGGCAAAATACCTTTGGCCAAAGTCACTTTAATGTCACTGTGCAAATAAGGATCTGCTACCTGTCCCAGAGAAGAGCCCCCAGGACCCCTGGACACTGACAAGGAGAGGGCAAGCTGGTAAAACCAGGATAGTCCACTGGAAAGTGGCCAGTTTCCTTAGTGGTTCATCCAAATCCTGCTTACGGTCAGTGCACAAGGGCCCACTGAGGGCAAGACAGGTGGAGTGGGGGGGAGATTCTGGGTATTGAGGGCCAGGGGCAAAGGAGGGAAGCAAAGTAGAGGGAAATGGACCATGCTAGCCCCTCAGGGAGAAGCTGGAGAACATTTTTTCAGGGTAAGGGTGATGAATCACCTTTCCAAAGCCTGCCCACCACAAGTCCTCTGACAATGCTTGCTAAATGAAGGGTCAAATGGGCAAAGGCAGAACAGCTGCCTGGATATGAACAATCCGAGCACAGACTTTCTCTGTCATTCCTCAGGTCCTCCTCATCAGGCTCGAGGCTGTGTGTCACCTTCCGAGTCACTGTTCTGACCTCCACATACTGCCCACTATGCCCCATAAGCCCCACCTCCTCGGATGAAGGGAAAACTCCCTCAGGAGCTACCCTGGTGCTCAGCCCTATTTCAGAGCCCACTGGACAAATGCTGTGGCTAACAACAGAAGAGCAGAGCACAAAAGCCTAGCAGAGGCAGGCCTCAGGAGCACTGGAGGAAATCTTGCCTTCCTCCCACACAGCATCACTCAAATCTGTCAGCTTCCAAAAATGTTTAGCAAGTGCAGCAGCAAGGGGCATGCTTATCAGCCTGGTGTGGGAGCTTAATCTGCTTTGAGGGCCTTCTCCAGCCCAGAGTTCCAAAAGTCTGCTTACAATTAGCTTCCAGCTCCAGTTTCCCCATCAGAAAGGCTAGGAATGTGTTGAGCTCTAGCCTCTGATCAGAGAAAGCTCCAGGAGAAGGTGGAGACAGTGTCAGCAGAGAACTACGTGCCAAAAAGGTCAGCTGGTCTGTTGCCACTTCCCCCACACCAGCCCCAAACCACCTCCCCCTCTGGCTTCCCGCCTCTCCTGACCGGGACAGTCACATCCGTCAGGTCGGCCTGTCCCCAAAAGTCCCTGCTGACTGACTGCCAAGAAAATACAGCATACCCCCCCTCCTACCAGAAGTGGGGGAAATGCAGTAGGGAGGGCGGGAGGCCAAGAGAACCTGACTGGCCCTTGCTAATTCTGTAAAAGAGACTGCATGGCCAGGGTCTGTCACCCAGCTAAATTGGGTGATGCCGGCTCTGTCTGGAAAGGTAGAAGTCACCACTTCTCTTCAAGCCATCTCCCACCCCCACCCCCAGTCACTCCAGCTACCGGGATCTACCACCCAGGAAGGAGGGGCTTAGCTTTGGGCCGCCATTCTGAGGCAGCCACCCCCACCCCCACCGCAACAGCCAGCCAAGACTAGCTAGGAGTCTCCAGCTGCCTGCCTTGGCTGGTGCACTAGTACTGCAGCCCCAGCACCTTGCCTGGAATCCCGTCACCCCAAAGGATGGGGCAGAGACAGGCCATCTTCAAGTCAAGGGGAGAGCAGGTTCACTGCCACCCCCAACCCCCCTCTCCTGGATTTTGCAGGCAGGCCAGAGGGCATCGAACCCAGTGGGGCCTCAGATCATTCCTTGCTGGGAACAGAACCTCTGCGGAACCGACAGACACACAGCTGCAGCAGCAGATACTGCTTTCTTGGGGCCAAGACCTCAACATGCAGGACCAGACATTTCCAGTACTGCACACGTTTTTTGAGAACACCCACGCCGTGCCCCCCAGCCCAGAAAGATGCCACAGGCGGGCCTGCACCCGAGTCTCAAAGAGCTCCTTAAGGAAACCTGGGGCACCCTGGCCACACCCACCGGCCGGCCCACGCTCCTCATGCATCGCCCAATCTGCCAGCCTAAGGGGAACGGTTCCCTTCCCCGCCCACATGGTAGCCCTTTCTCCCATCCAGACGTGCCCCCCTCCAAGTATTCACCCATCCCCCCAGAACAGTGCCCCAGCACACTCCGCCGTCTCACCTGGGTATCGAACCCGTTTTCCACCGAGCTGCTCTTCCGCAGCGGGAGCCCCTCCCCCGCTGGCTCCTGTAGCCCCTGCGATTTCAGGGGGATCTGGCTAGGGTAGGCGGTCTTGCTCACCTCCACCTTGCTTCCCAACTTGAGGTAGCAGGGCTGGGGGCCGGCCCGGGCCGGGGGCACGTGCAGGATGGGCGCTGCGCTGTGCACGGGTTTGGGCAGTCCCGACTTCATTTTGGAGGCGACCAGGATGGCCGGCATCTTCTCCCGGGGCTTAGGCTTTCCCAGCACGTCCCTGGAAGCGGCGGCGGAGGCGACCGCTAAAGGCAGCGCGGGGAGCAGAGCAGGCGCCGGGCCTTAGCCCACGAGGCACCCACCACCAGCGGCGAAAAAAAATTAAAAATCCCCTAGTCTGGGAGCTCGAAGCAGTCGAGCGAGCGCGCCTTCGGAGTGCCGGGATGGGGTGAGGGACTGGTCACGGCGCTCAGCGGGTCCCACCTAGACGGATGCTGCAGCCGGTCTCACGCCCCTCCTGGGCAGCCTGTTCAAGAGCTCTGGACGCTCAGGGGCTGCCTCTTGCAATTTTCCTCCTGAGAAACCGAGGCTTGGACGCCCATATTAACTTGTCACTGCATCTCCGAAGTGAGGAGGGCCCTTTGGAAGCGACAAGGCTACGGGGACGCACGCGTCCTGCTCCGGAGGCTGCGGGTATGAGCGGGCGAGAGAAGGAGCGAGCAGCCGAGGGAGGAAAGGAGCGAGCAGCGGAGGAAGGAGAGAGGGAGGGCGCACGGGCCCCAAGACGTCTCCACCGAGAGGCAGCTACCGCCCTGCTCGCGAGCACCGCAGTGTCACCCGCAACGCAGCAAAGGCGCGGCGAGAGCCCCCGAAAGGTCTCTCCTGGCGTGACAGTCAGTCACCACTGCCCAGAAGCCCCCCAGACAGATAGCACCTTAGCGCCTGCGGGTCTACACATGCTCCGTGCGCTGTACCGCAGCAAGCCTGTGGCCGTGGGGCGCGGGCACCGGGACGCGCGGCTGGCGGGCTGGGCAGGGCTGCGCTCGCGAGCGGCCGCCGCGCTTCCCGGGAAGGCTGCGCTGGCTGCGGGGCTCCGCGCAGGGGAGGACAGGCTGCAGCCGGCGCGGCTGCGGCGCGCGCTGACAGCCCGGGCCGCCCCGGCGCGCCCATTGGCCCGCGGCGCACCAATCAGCGGCCGCGGCCCTCACTGCAAAGGGGGTGTGGCCTCAACTCCCCGGCCGCCGCCGAAACTCTGGGGCCGCGCTTGGCCGCGAGTACAAAGCGGGCTGGTGGCCGCTCTGCGGCACTGCTCCGGCCGCGCGCCTCCCGGCGGGCCGACACCCCCGCGTGCCTGAAACCTTTTGAAAAATGCCCTTTCGAACGCAAACGCCCGCCTCGGGGCTCCGCGGGCACGGCTTGGAGGAAGTTTGTTTCCTTTTTCAAATTGCTCCGGTCACCTTAACGGTTTGAGTCTTCCGGAGTCACGCCCGCAGCCTCGCTGCCCCCCGTCTGCCTTGGGCAGGGCCGTTCCTCGTCTCCCGCGTTGAAGACCCGCCAGCCATTTCTCGCCGTCTCTGCCTGCTCTTCCAGGCGGGTCGGGGGGCCTCCCAACGGCTTCCTCTCCAGCTTTCAAAGGCTGCACATTTCACTTAATTATTTGAAGTATTTATAGGCAAATACGATAATACTCAGGGAAGCCTCCAGCCCCGAGACAGCTCCTCCTCGCAACCTACCACAAACTCTGTAATTAGAGTGGCCGGAGGAAGCCAGAAGAGGCTCCGTGACCCCGGCAGGCTCCGGCCAAACCTTGCTGCGTTTCATGTAGGAGCCTCTCCCTGTCCGCTCTTGGGACACACTGGCCCCACAGGTTCCTCGACTTTAATTGACTCAAGGATTCCTCCCTGACTCAAAGTATAGGAGAATTGGAAGGAAACTGAGGGATGATCTGGGCAGGCCAGACCTCGAGATTTATGGATTAGGAGGCCCCACCCTGTAGAACTGCCCGGATTTGAACTGGGCAAGTTCTTTAACCTTACCCGCATCCTTATAAAGCTTTGGTTTTCACATGGAGTAAGATAGGGGCTTGACTACATTTACCTAATGCATTGTTGTTTGGATTAAATGAGATGGTTCATGACTGATCTTTTAGCACAAGTACCTGGCAATGTAGGTGACCAACAAAAGTTGGGTTTTATTTTCCCTATTATTAAATTACCACTGCTTTTTCCCTCCAGTCATCTCTACTTATAAACTATTTGTCTCTCTTCTCTGTCTCTGGGATACAGGTTTTCACTTTATGCTCACTTTATAGTCTGATCTACAATGCTGAGAGTGTTGATTTATAATTATCCAGATGCTATGGACTGAATGTTTGTGTCCTCCTTAAATTCATGTGTTTAAAGCCCTAATCCCCAATGTGATGATATTGAGAGATGGGGCCCTTAGCAGGTATAAGGTCATGACGATGGAGCCCTCATTATGGGATTAGTGCTCTTATTAGAAGAGACAGGAGGGAGATGATCTCTATGCCATGTGAGGATGCAGCCAGAAGGCAGCCTTCTGTGAACCAGGAAGAGAGCCCTCACCAAAAACCTGACCATGTTGGTGCCTAATCTCAGACTTCCAGCCCCCAAAACTGCCAGAAATAAAGGTTTGTTGTTTAGCCACCCAGTCTATGGCATTTTTGTTATAGTAGTACAAACTAAGATACTAAACCAGAGGAAACTTCAATATTTTAAAACAATCTCTGAAACATTAAGAAATTAGGTGCCTTCTTAGCCTGGCCTGCTGCCTCTCCCCCCTTATCTTCCACCCATTCTATGTAGCAATTTTCTACTCTAGTGAGGGGGAAACGTGCACAGCCCTGTATATATGCTGTGATCCTGAGTTATCCTCCCACTCTCTGAAATTAAACCACGTGTGGTCTGTGTCACCTACTTAACACTTTGCCCTTTGCCATGTGATGCCATCACCTGTACTGCTGTCTTCTTCATTTAACCTGCTATTTATCATTTCATGTGTTTATTTTCTTCTTAGGGAATAAACCTCTTGAAGTCAGGAACTGTGTTTTAACTTTCATTAAATTCTCTCAGTATAGAGCATAATGCTGTGGACAGTATAGCTACCCAAATTATTATTGAATGAATAAGTGAATGATGTTAGTGTCAATTCCCCAGGAGAGGTTGCCTTTTAGATTTAGGAACATAAGGACATAGTAAATGTTATGTTATATTAAACCTTGGGATCTCTGAGTTGAAGACAAGTGAATCTTTTAGTCTGTATCCAAATTTCCTTTCCTGCCTTTTCATCCCTTTAATAATTTTATTTGCTGTTTCCTGGAACAATTTTTTTATCTCCCTTTATATCTTTCCTATAAACCTTCATTTTTCTTATTTAAAGCAAAATAATTTATCATTCTAACCAGACAAGGGGGGGGGAAGCTATTTTCCCCCCCTGTGGAAAATGAGATAATTATGTTTCCTCCTTAAATAAAATCATCTCAAATTATAAAAATGGCCTATAAGTTTACTCCTTCCACATGGATGCTGTGTTAACATGAAAGAAGTCATTTTAAATCAATATGTTTGGCAAGCATTGGTAGCTAAAGAAGTCACTGGTTCAGAGAATGGCAAGCTGCTCTGGAAAGAATATACTACCCGGGTTTTTATTAAAAAAAACTTTTATTTTTAAAATCATATGCACTATGGACAAATATGCAAAGTTGAAACAGCACACTATTTTAAATTCCAACTTTGACAACCCTTCTCTCTTTTTCTTCTGGCTCTAAACTTGCAAAATCACCCAAATGTCAGTGATAGGCCAATTTGAAACTTATTACCAAAGCTCTTAGGACCACTGCATCATCCTAAGAGTTTGGACAGTTCCCTGGTTGTAAGACCATTCTCAGATCAGGAATTGCCACTGTACCTCTCCTTCATCCTCAACATCAACCACTCACGATCATTTGAGTATGAATTGCACTTCAGAGCTGACCTGCAAGTGACCAGCCCCATACACCCGTTCTTCATCTGAAGTAAAGACTCCTGTCTGTCTGACCTCCCAAGAAGACAGTCCTGTGAAAAACCCGGACCATCTAAACCCCATCCTGTCACAAAAAATGCAGGGATCTGGGGAAAGTCAACAGCCTCTTGGAGACCCTCAACTGTACGGGATGAGGGGAAATGTTGCAAGTCTCTGGAATAAGATAAAAAGCAAAACATTCATGAGTTTATTTAGGAGTTAAAAAAAAATCACACTAGTTGGTTTTTAAAAATGCACTTTTCCTTAATTTTCTACGCATGGATTGGTAACTTGTGATACATATCTCACAGATGAAACAAGTGCCCACCTTTCAGTGGTGGCTGAGTTGAGAGCCATCCCACTACAGAGAATTGGGGTAAGAACGTTAGAACATCTCTTTAGAAAACCTGCTTATCCACCACCCCACCTCAACCCACTTCCAATCTCAAACTTTCTTCCAGATGGGTCTGTGTGCATTCAGTGTGTACAATGGTTGTATTTTGAGAGCTGCAGACTGAGGGTGCAAATGCTGCAGTGTGCAGGGTATGTGTGAATGTGTTTATAGGCATTTGACGCAGTGGCCCATGCTAAATGTCAAACAAATACAATCATGCACTGCATAATGGTATTTCAGTCAATCATGGACTGCATGGTGGTCCCATAAGAGTAAAATGGAGCTGAAGAATTTCTATTGCCTAGTGATATCGTAGCAGTCATAATGTCATAGTGTAATACATTACTCATGTGTTTGTGGTGATGCTGGTGTAAACAAATTTACTGGGCTGCCAGTTGTATAAAATTATAGCACATACAATTATGTGTAGTATGTAATACTTAATATACTTGATGACAAATAACTTGATAATAAATGACTATGTTACAGGTTCATATATTTACTGTACTATTCATCATTATTTTAGACTGTACTCCTTCTACTTATTAAAAAAAAAACTTAAATGTAAATCAGCCTCAGGCAGGTCCTTCAGGAGGTAATACAGAAGAAGGCAATGCTATCATAGGAGATGACAGCTCCATGCATGTTATTGCCACTTGAAGACAAGACGT
Source organism: Daubentonia madagascariensis (assembly GCA_023783475.1). Taxonomy (NCBI): domain Eukaryota; kingdom Metazoa; phylum Chordata; class Mammalia; order Primates; family Daubentoniidae; genus Daubentonia; species Daubentonia madagascariensis. Next base: position 20,951,663 of record JAKFHU010001990.1, read on the forward strand.
AAAGGTGAAAGACAATGATATTGATGATATTGACCCTGTATAGGCCTAGGCTAATGTGTATGTTTGTGTCTTAGTGGTTTTTTTTGTTTTGGTTTGCTTTTTGAGACAGGGTCTTGCTCTGTTCCCCAGGCTAGAGTACAGTGACATCATCATAGCTCCCTGCAACCTTAAACTCCTGAGCTTGAGTGATCTTCCTGCCTCAGCCTCCCAAGTAGCTGGGACTACTGGCATGTGCCACCACACCGGGCTAATTTTTCAATTTTTTGTAGAGATGGGTCTCCCTCTTGCTCAGGCTGGTCTCAAACTCCTGGCCTCAAGCAATCCTCCCACCTCGGCTTTCCAAAGTACTAGGATTACAGGTGTGAGTGTGTCTTAGTTTTTAACAAAGAAGTTGAAAAAGTAAAAAAAAAAAAATTTTTAATAGCAAAAAGCTTATAGAATAACTATATAAAGAAAATATTTTTGTATAGCTGTACAGTGTGTTTATGTTTTAAGCTAAGTGTTATTACAAAAGAGTCAAAAAGTTCAAAAAGTTAAACATTTATAAAGTTAAAAAGTTACAGTAAGTTAAGGTTAATTTATTGTTAAAGAAAGAAAACAAATTTTAATAAATTTAGTGTAGCCTAAGCGTACAGTGTTTATAAAGTCTACAATAGTGTATAATAATGTCCTAGGCCCTCATGGTCACTCAGCACTCATGCACTGACTCACCCAGAGCAACTTCCAGTCCTACAAGCTCCATTCATGGTAAGTGCCCTATACAGGTGTACCATTTTTTTATCTTCTATACAGTATTTTTACTGTATCTTTTCTATGTTGAAATATGTTTAGATACACAAATACCATTGTGTTACCATTGCCTTCTATATTGTGGCCCTAGTAAATAAGCCAAGTCTGAGATTTCAAAGTTTGCCAGTTCTGGGCTGCTGAAGAGAAAACCTCTGAGTATATGTCTTAGAGATAGATACATTAGCGAGCATTTGGATATCCGAAGGCCAGCCCAGAGCCCAGGGATCAAGCTATACTGTCTCTATAATAAGTGAGAAAAATTTCATTTCCCTGGAGAGGTTTAGCATGAAGGGCCCCCAAAAATGGAGTAGCAAGAGCAATGGGAAGAGCCTTCTGAGGAAGACAGAAAAAGCAGACCCAAGTGGCAAAGTAAAACCCTTTCCTTTTGCCAAAATAGCAACAAAGCCTGCTATGCTACCAAATATTTGGAATGACTCGATTTTTCTTTTGGTGGGGGAATATTATTTAAAAAAAAGAAAGAAAGAAAAGCTATGTTTTGAATCTGGGTTTGTTTTGGAGCAGAAGGAAGAGAACAGGGAAAAGAGACAAGAGTAAGATCCTGAATTTAATGGGAGCAGAATTCCAGAGTCAGGGATGTCCACGAGAATGAAAACTGCCTCCTCCCCACCTTCCTTGTCCCCTACTCAGTGATTTGCAGAGTCTTAGACAGGGAATTCAGTTTCCTGTTTGATGTGGGATAGGATTATGAAATAAAGTTAAATAAGAATGTCTTCTGACAAGGAGTTGGGAGCACAGAAAATGTTAATAAAAGATGCATGTGGGCAAAGAGGTAAAGTAGGAGGAGAGGAACATAAAAACTGGACTCCGCAGTGCACACAGGTGGCTATAGCCTATATTTTGGAGAAAGCATCATCTAGGACTATACCTGTAGGAAGTAAAGGTGAGGAGACTGAGCTGAGTATGTCCAGATTCTAGGCTGGATCCTACCTGCAAGCTGCTTTGTTTGCTTGTTATTTTAAATACTCTGCTCACTTTTTCATTATTACTGATGAAGATTTTTTTTAAAACATTTTCCTAATTGAGAGGATCTAGTTAATCCAGTTTTAAACTGATCTTGTTAAAAAAATGATTCTTTGTTTTATATATTATCCATTCTTCTTCCCATACATTTGACCAGGCAACCAGAGCTGACCCAATAATAATGATGATGATGGTTAAGAACTATAATTTATGAAGTTATTCTTACTATGTGCCAGGGGCTAAGGTAAGCATTTTACATAATCTCTAATTCTCACAACAGTCCCATGAGGTTGATGGTTATTGTCATTTTCATTTTACAAAAGAGAAAAATGTGGCCTAGGGAGGGTTCAGTATCTTACCTAAGATCCCACAGCTAACTAAGTGGAAAAGCAGGATTTGATGATAGCACGCTGGACCCTAGATAGTGTACTATAAAAGGGATAACCATAATGATAATATAACTCCCTGTTCCTGATACTGTTAAGATCTGCCTTGTACACACCATTGCAGTGAATCCCCACAGCACTCCTGTATGGTGGCACAATTATTCCATTTTACAGTAGAATAAACAGGTGGAAACGTTTGGTAACTACCCAGGCTTTGAATGACAGTGGTCTTAATAATGAGGCAAGGAATGAGTGCCAGTTATGGGGTGGGGGGTGCTCTTTACATGATGCTCAGGCTCTGAGACAGGGCTGCCTGCTGTGTTCACTGGGAAGCAAAGACGACTTGAACCAGTAGTCCTTAAAGAAGAAGCCTAAGAATCACCTGCAGTGCTTGTTAAAGGAACAGATCCCTAACCTTACCCCCACCGCAACAGACCCAGATTTCTGAATCTGTGAGTTTGTAGTTTAAACAAGCACTCAGGTGGCTCTGAATCATCTGGTCCTCATGCTCTGCTTTGCATCCTTGGCTGTACATTAGAATCACCTGGGGAATTAAAAAAAACTAAGGCTGTCCAGGTACCACCCTGGACCAATGAAATCAGACTCTCTGAGGGTGAGCCTCAGGCAGGGATGTGTTGGGTACAGACAAGTTGAAAAATATTGCCTTAAGAAATGCTGCAAAGGCTTTGCTCTTGCAACACTTTACACTGGGGGATTATTGAACCAATAATCTGGATAGTTTTAATCAATGCTAACAGCCGATCTGAAAAAACCCAGGCTTCTATTACTTTCTGAGCAAGATTATGTTTTTGAGAGAGACACTCAGACAGTCTAGCTGACCATGCAGCCCAAACACAGCCTCAGTGTCAGCACCGTGAGTGGCAGCAGGCAGCCTGACCATTGCTGGGTGCAGGAACTCCAGGCACTGAGCTACTTCTGCTCTCTACAGCTCCCTTGCTGCCGCATTTCCTCTTTTGGTTACTGCTGTCATCCTGGAAGCCTTCATGCCTACCCTCTGACTCTGCCCCAGGCACAGAGCCTGGTGAGCATCCGATGGGAGATGGGAGAGGTGCTGCTGGCTGATGTCTGACCCCCAGGGAGAGGTGGGTGGTGCCCAGGGCTCAGGACTTTGAGAGGAAAACTTGGAGCAGAGTTAACTCTTGAAGTTCTCTGCTAATAAAGGGCCTGCTGGTGTGAAGAATCTCCACAGTGGATAACTTTTAAAAAAAAATTTAGAGCTTTGGCATGCATTTTGTGATTTTTTTCTTTAAAATCTTGGGGTATTTCTCTTATTGTTTATGTATATGTTATCCTACGGTTAAAATTAGTTTTCTAATATATCTGTGTAGGCATACATATAAATAAATGTTTATAAAGAGAAGGAAAAGGATGGAAGGAATCACATCAAACTGTTAACAGTTGTCAGTTCTGAGAAGCAAACCGGGGAACTATTAATTTCTTATATCATTATTTTAAAAGGTTGGAATTATGGGTAATTTTAACTTACTTTTCCATGGAATTTTCTGTATTTTTCAAATAAATATCTTCATATGTTTTGACCCTTAATTTATTCAAGGAACACTTATGAGGCCCTCTTCTGAATCAAGCCCTGTGCAAATATTGGTGATACGGAAGTGCATAAAGCTAGCTTATATCCATCTCTGCCTTTGCAGACAGGATAGTCGAGCCCCTTTCCCCAACCAACCAATAAACAAAACCTTTATTAGCTATCAGGAAGTTCTAGTTAAAGAAAGGTTGTCAATATAAAAAAGTCACTAACAAGCAGAGTTTTCTTCTTTTAAGACAACTAGAAACTGTTATTCCAGAGATACTGTTTTCTCCCTTCCTTCCAGGGAAGTGGCTCCTAACAGTCATTCTCTACAGAAGTGCCAAGACCACCTCTGAGCAGAGGGACTAAGAAATCAATTCTTTTCTGACTGACCTACCAACTTGCCTCTATGACCAACAATGCCGGCCTCCAGACAGAGTCCTCTTCCTGCAGAAAGAGAGAAGATGAAGAGGAAAGTGGGCCCAGGATGCCTGATATGAACCCTGCAGGGCATATGTAAAAGGAAACTCTAGTTAACACTATCCCTTGGCTGAGCTCAAGGCTGGTCTAAAAGCTGTCAACAAAACAGAGACACCCGTGAGGCTCTTTGAGCCCTGAGCTCATTTGAAGCTGTGTGAAGATTTGAGATCATAAACAGCTGCGTTGATTTTTGCTCCCTCTCCAAACCCAAGGCAAATAAAACTTCAGAGCTTCATGGGTGGAAAAGAACAAAATATACAGGGATCGTCTTTTATTTTTTGGCTTAGAAAGATATTGTTTTCCAAACAGTGGGGCAAGATACTATTAAATCTTTTTTTTTTTTTTAAGTGCCTGGCAACTTTCTTGAAACTCCATGTTGCACAAGAATTTTGGACAGCTGTGGATAAATTTATCAGAATTTTCTCCTTAAGGCAGTCTGGAAATGCCTCAAATATAAACCTAACAAAGTTAGTCTCCCTAAGTCTGCACTGAAGACTATCAAGCAGCAGCATCCTGACTTTGACATTTCCAAAAGACCTTTTCAAACTTCAGAATGTTGAATGAACTCCCATTCAGGATCCTTTGCTTGTTAGGGTTTTATCCTTCCAAAGATGGGACCATGAAGTGCTGGTTTGGGGACGCGGAATCCAGTTTTCAAAGGTGGCTGGCTGACAAGGCTGTCTTCCTGCTGAGTTATCAAAGACAGGCTTCTATAGAATCCCCTCCCATGTCCATTTTAGCTCTTTCCTTGCTTCTGATCCTTTATTCTTGACTTTCAGTCCTGTCTGATCTCCACAACCTTATTTCCTTCTGCTTTCCCTGCAGGAGGAACTCTGGCAGAGCCCCTGATCACTACTCTTTGTTGCCAGGTTCCTTTCAGAGTAAAAAGAAGAAGGACACGGAAGCTGGAGTCAGGCAGACTTGGGTGTGAAGCCTGACTTCACCTCTCATTGACTGATTGAGCAGGGATCGCTTCTCTGATCCTCAGCTTCTCCATCCACAAAATGGGAATGACGACAACTATTTCAGAGTTGTTGTGAGGATTTGAGATAATGGGGGCACAGAGCCTGGTGTAAGTCTAGAATCTTACAGGTGCTATTATACTCATTCACTCATTCAAATAATATTTTAGTGCTACCCAATGCCAGGCAACACGCTAATCACTGGTCATAAAACGTTAGCAAGAACCAAAGTTCTTTTCTCATGGAGCTTAGGGAAATAGATAGTGATTACATAATCGTAGCAGTGAATGTACAATTACTAAGTGAATCAAGTGCTACCTGAGCAGATAAAGAAGCTAGACCCCTTTAGCTGTTTGGAGGCAAGATCTGAAAGGCAAAGGGGGTGACCAGACAAGAATGGGGCTTTCGTTTGTGCCTGCCAGTGTTCTTGGGGTAGAGGTATGGGCAACGCGGGGCAGAGAGCTGGGTCCCCAGCCCCACACTTCTCTGTGTGGGGTAAGAGACAATGTTAGGGTTTCAGTTGCTCCTGTGGATGCTGTTCAGTGAAGTAGAAAGAAAGGCTCTCATGATATGCACAGATACTTAATTAGTTGTGTCATCTTGGCATAGTCACTTAACCACTAAGCCTCAGTTCCTCACCTATGTCACTAATAAGACCCACCTCCTGGGATTTGGGAGAAAGATTAAACAAGAGAGTCAGTAGAGTATAGTGGTTAAAAGGAGGATGACTTTGGAGTTTGGCTGCAAAAGTGTGACTGTATGGGTTTGAGCTCTGCCACTTACTAGCAGTACAACCTTGGACAAATTACTTAACCACTCTGTGCCTTAGGTTTCTTGTCTGTAAGTACCTCCCTCATAGGGTTGCTGGAAGGATTAAATGAATTAATACAAGTAAAGCACTAGATCAGTGACTGACACATGGCCACTGCTACCATTATGATGACCATATTTCCTGGCCCATAGTATTCAAGCCATAGCTCCCTTCCCACCTACCCCAGGGTCACTGCATGATCCCTTGCTGTGGGTATGTCTGAGTGTATGGAAATTTCCATTGCTAAGACACTGAGTGAAGGCCCAGAACCTGAGGCTGTGAGCTTGACAGGGATCCCTGCCTCTCTGGCTCATGGATCCTAGGGAAGGGATCTGTATCCCCAGAACTGGGGCATCCAGAATGAACCAGGCAGGGAAAAGAAGCTAGACAGAGGGTGATGGAAGCCCCCTGTAGACCCTTTCCTTGCAGTTCTGAAGGCTAGGAGAGGCATAGGGGAAGCTTGGCCTCTCTTATTGCAGCCCTGGGCCACGTCTGCCCACTCCTTACCTGTGCTCCTGCCTAACGTGGTTCACAAGGAGGTGCACAGTCAGGCTATAAGCATGTCTGTTTTCTCCAAGACAGCTATTCAGGGTACTGCACTTTTCTGCGGTGGGGTGTCAAATGCAGATGTTCCCCCCACCCTGCCGCCAACGGCTGCTTTTATCCCAAATGCCTGAGGTGCCCAAGGCCATCATCTCTAAGGGAGATGCCTCTTCTTGGGAAACAGGCTTTGCTTTCAGCGACCACCTCTTCATGCTGGCATCTTTCTGACTCTTCCAAATCTACGATTAAAATCAACACACCAGGATCAGCTCAGGTGCCATGGTAACCCAGACACAGGAAGCCACTGGGACTGATGGCAGTGTTTTGGGCAGGAACAAAACAGTTATGTACCAGGGTCTTCATCTCATTTAATTTCTTCAAACAATGCTTGGAAGTCATATTTCTCCCTGTTTTATAGATAAGGAAACTGAGGCACACATAGCTAAAGTGGTGATTTGCCCAAGGTCACCCAGCTAGGAAGCGGAAGAATTGGGATTCAGATCCTCAACTGCCTGCTTCCAAGCCATGCTTTATCTGGGACACCCCACTTGACATCAACAACCCGGCACTGAGTCCCTGATTGTGCTTCTTGTTTGCTGAAGGTTTTGGCAACAGGGTCACTGATTCACGGTGGGCCACAGAGTAGGGGCCCTGGGCCAGTTGCCTTTATTCACAGCTTCCCTCAGCAGGTTGCTGGAAGTAGGGTCCAGAAGACCTGGGAAGGGGGCAATGCCCTTCTTCATGGGGTAGGGGAATAAGCCACAACGTACTGGAGTTCAGGCATGGAAAGAGACTTCAGAAAATCTGGAATCTTCAAAATGCTTCCCTCCTTTCTTTCCTTTCTCACCCACTACACACACAGGTGCACTTATACACACTCACGTGTGCACTGTCCTCATGCAGCTTGCATCTGGCAGGAAGGCATGCCAACTGAGGTGTTGAAATCCGTGGAGAGTCATGATTTGGCACCTGTGGAGTACTTTTCAGCACTTTAGAATGACAGCTTATTTGTCCACACAACCCTTCCAGAAAGGTTGTGTCCATGCCATCGTGGAGGGAAGAAACAAGAGCAAAGGCTGTGAGTGGTCATGGCCAAGCAGGAGTTGAATTTTTCACCCCTGCTTTGTGGTGGGAGCCACAGGGCCTCTCACAGGTACCTTTTGCTCCTGGTTCTGCTCACCACATTCCAGGTAAGCTTCGGGCCTCAGTTTTTTCATCTGCAAAATAAGGGAGTTGTTCAAATGCTCTCAACCTGGGCTCTCTGGACCCACAGGGCTCTTAGGATACGGTAACCAGGCATAGTAACAGCTGCCATTTACTGACACGTTTACTAGGTCCCTTATGGACAGTATCTCCAATTCTTAAACCTGCAAGGTAGGGATTGCCACTCGGTTTTACAGATGAGAAAATGGAGCTTCACAGAGGTCAAGGGACTTGCTCAAAATCACACAGTAAGTGATGGAGTTGGGATTCGAACCCTGGCTCATGTGTGTAGCTATTACACCCCACTCTCTCCTGGATTACACAATGCGCAGGGCCATGGGTTTCCAGTTCCTCGGAGGCCACCCCATGGGCGCTCAGCCCTGTGCTGTGACGAGTGGACACTGAGCGATAGCGCAGTGAAGATTCTGGTGGGCTTGAAGCACAGAGCAGGCACTGGTGCTGGGTAGGCAAGGCAGCTTCCAGGGAAGCAGGGCACAGAGCCAGCTGCTCTAGGGCTGACCCCGGAGTTACCGATAACGTGTCGAAGCAACAGTTCAGTGGGGAAAAGGAGCAAGAGGCCCTTCTCACGTTCCTCCCCACTCGGCACGGAGCTGCTGTCAGGGCCAATTGCCATCACGGAGCATCTGCACCTTCAGTGCTCTCTTCTGAAGACACTGACCTACTTTTTGTTGTGTAAAAAATGTATCCTGAGCCTCCCAGCAAATGCCTTCACATGCTAGTTGTTACAGGTGGGAGCTATTCCATCCAATCATCTACTAAACAAAATCCAGTCTCCCAGTCTGTGTCCCCAAGGCCCTTCCTGCCCTGCCCTTGCCTACCTGCCTAGTTTTTCTTTTGTCAACATGCTCTGGCCATTTCTAGACACGCCACAATGTCTCATGCCTCCATGCATGAAGAGGCAGGACAGTTCTGAGATAAGCACAGCTCTCTGAGGGCAGACCTCCTATGGTCCATTCTATTTCTGCAATGCTAGGTAAACCTGGGCGAGTGACTCAACCAATCTATGCCTCAGTTTTCTTGTCTCTGAAATGGGTACAATAGCAGTGGCTAGGTTGTAGGATTATTATGAGAATTAAAGAAGAAAATCATATGTTAAGAGTACTTTTAAAAAAAACTCCCCAGGTGATTCTACTGGATAGCCAGGGTTAGGAACCACTGAATCAAACTGGAATCTCCAAGAGGGTGGAGAAGGTGTCTCACTGTGCTTCAAGTCATTGGTGCTTCCAGAACACAATGGCTGGCACAAAGTCAGTATCCTGGAAATAATTTTTTAATGAATGGATGATTCTATTTATTTGGAAAATTAAAATGTAAAATATCTTTTCCCCAAAGCCACACACCTAGCCTCTCTCAAGAACTAATTTCAAACTAGAACCAGCAAACCACGTTCCTGGTCATCAAGTAGTTATGCTGGCTGAGGACTCCACTAGGAGATGCTGAGCTGGTCTGGGCCGTGTCTTGGTAAATAAAGTAGATATTTAATACTGACTCCTGGAAAACTAGAAACGACAGACTAAATGAGACTCATGCAACACACACAAGAGAAGGATACTTCAAGAGACAGATTTTTGGGTAAGTCGGTGTTTGCATGTTTACTCTGGGTTTCTTGGTTTTTTTTGTCAGGCTTCCAAGTTTCAGGGTCCATACCAGGTTCAGACATGAAATGGACAAATGCACTTCCTGAATCCCCACACCTAATTCCAGATGGAAACACTGGGAAGTGTTTCTGACCAGCTGTACTGCTGGGACAGAAATTATTCTTAGCACAATGGCGTGGGTGGCAAGCCAGGTTTTTTTACTCATGTGATTGATGTTCAATTAGGCTGCTGAAAACTAGGACAGCATTTCTATGTATGGGGGGAAGGTTAGGGGAGCATGATCCAGCATCGCAGTGTCATGTTGCATTTTGTTTTTTCTCTGGTTCTATGCTGTCCTAGAGGGCCTCATCTAAAGAGCCATTAGCATATGGAGTGTAATGGGATTCAATGAATAGGGCCAGGGTGCTAGCTTTGCACCAGTCAAGATCAATGAAAAACAAAGAAGCAGGCCACCCAGTGTCTTTTGACAGAACTCAGAGGGTAACCCAGAAGGGACAAAACTCTTCAAACCACATGACAATAGAGGACACATTCTCCAGCTTGCACCCTATACCCAACCAAGAGCAGGGCAGCTAGGCTGTATTAAAAAGCACATAGTTACCCAAAGTTAGGACAGATAATATGACAGGGAACAATGCCAGGAAAGTTGATACCTAGAAAAAAATTGGGGTGCAAACATTTCTCAAATGCTCACTCTGTGCTAGGCCTTTACAGGTGACATCTCATTTAATCTTTGCAGGGTAGAGTACTGTCATTCCCCGTTTACAAATGACAAAATTGAAGTACAAAGAAGTTAAATAACCACTTCCATTAGAAAATGGCTGAACTGGGTTCTGAACTCTGATCTCAGACTCTACAGTCTGTATCTTCCCCACTGTGTCATGTCCTGGGCCAAAGAGCTCTGATTCAGCTCCCTACTGAAGGCCACCTTGGGTTGTCAAATAAGAGCATGTAATTGACTGCACCTGGCTGGGACAGTGGGCGAGGAGGCAGCAGCTGGAGGTGATCAGGTGTGTACTCCCTGACTCCAGCCAAGCAGTGACAGCTCTCTCAAGCAGTGACATTGGATAGCACTTTCCTACCGGCCACTGCTACAGAGAGCAGCAGGTCACACCTGCCTCTGCCAAGGGTGTGAGGGCAGGCTTAAGGGACAGTGGAGGAACATGTCAGCAGATCCCACAGCGCTAGGCCCAGGAAAGGCCCCTTTTCTAACCTAGAGAGGTACAAGGGAGTGCTAGTGTGACAGGGAGTCCCAGCTTGCTGCTAAATGGACTTTGACAAGCCTTAACTGTTGGTCACTGGAGTGCTCATCCCACCCCAGTCCATATGCATGAGCCAAGCTGGCTCTAAAATCTCATTGTAAGGAAAAGAGGAGCCAGGCACCACCACCTTGACCCCAGCGACTAAGGAAGTGACATTGGGAGTATGACATAGTGGCCAATTCAGGATAACAGAGTTCCGCCCCTACCTCTTTGTGACCAGAGCTGAGTTACTTTGTCCTTCTGAGTCTCAGTTGACTCATGTGTAAAATGTTGATAAAACACCTACCTCCAGTGTACCCTGAGGATGCTCTGCCCAGAGGACCATGGCTCCCTATTTGACGGCCCTCCCCTCCCCCATCCCCCAGCTTCTGTGTGCTTTGCTTCTAATGGTCAGCACCTTGACCCTGCTCAGAGGCCTGCCTTTGGGCTGCTGGAGCCCTCTCATCCATGCATGCAGAGAGCTAGATATGCCTGAGGATTTACTCTCCTGGGGCAGCCTGTGGCCAGTGACGGATAGTGGGCACATAAAAGCCTAGCTCACTTGCCTTGAGGTGGGATGAACTCTGAGCTGTAATTTAAGCTCCAGAACTCCCCACAGGCTGAGGCTGTGGCTGAGACTTGGCCTGAAATCCATCTTTGCTTGGCTTCATTCCTGTCCCTGTCCTGCTTCCCCTGTCCCTTAATGGTTTGTCCTGGGAGCACTTCTTTAATGAATCACAAACCCTCATCTTAGAGTCTACTTCTGGGGAACCCAACCTAAGAGAGCACCCTGCTGGGTTGTTGTGAAGATTAAGTGACATCATTTGCGTAAGGTGTTTAGCCCAATGCCTGGCATCCAGGCAGTAATCAATAAATGGTAGCTGTTTATTTTTAGATGGAACCAGATGAAATTGCCAGTAACAACTACTTTTGACGCAAAAATGGTGCTTTCATATAGATCAGCCTAATGATATTTTACGGTCCAATCTCTTAACATTCTCCCACCAGTTACACTGAAGAAATCTTTCCGAAGAAGACCAGAGCCTATTCTGGTGGGTTCTCAACACAGTGCCTTTTCCTTGTTCTATCCTTCTCAGAATAGTACTGGCCTCCAGTGCTACCCCAGTCACTGATGTTTGGGCTTTACTGGGCTGGGGCCGGGACAGATGCACTTGTTATTTAACCAGAGAGCCATGAGAATTTGGGCTCCACCTAAAAGAGTAGAGAGGGCAGGGTTGTGGGTGGGAGAGAGCAATCAATGTTTGTGAAGTGGAAAAGGACCAGATCATAAACAGGAAAAATATTTTCAACTTCCCCCAAGGGCAATGTTTTGTAAATATATTTTTGTTTTATTTTCCTCAAAAGATGACTTTGGTGGCCTCTTACAGCAGGCTGTTGTGAACCTACCCTTTGAAGGACCATGATGTATTTATGGTACATTTCAGCTTCAAACACTGAACAAATGAATATTGTGTTTGTGTCAGCATGGCATGCCTGGCTGACAGAGACAGAAAAAGGGCATGGAAAATTGTTGTTTGTATTTCCTCTAGCTATCACCACTCCAACCTCATGACAATGGGAAAAGTTTATGTTACAAATAAGCCATCAGCTATCTCACCCAAAACACAGCATCCCCTCCCTGTGCCATCACAAGGGGACCTCGTGGAGTGTGAGAGTCATTTGCAGAGGTGTGGCATGGCCTCAAGCGTGGAGGAAATCCAGGACCCAGGCGCTGGGCTGGTAGCATATAAGTGAAAAAGAGAAAATGATCTGCAAATAGAGGAGCAGGAGGGCACCAAATGACCTGCTTAATTGGCAAGTCCCAGCCATTGGTTACATAGGGGGCTATCGAGCTTGGAGAGAAGGCTTGATCAGATCTCCCATGGAGCCTGGGCAGGAACCAACACCTATTCTGATGTGGGAGCTGCCCACTGTCTGGGAGCCTTGGCTGCCCCATGACCTTGGTTTGGAGCCCACCAAGTGTACAACAGCATCCAGAGCATTTACCATCTGGTATTATTTATATGCTATATTTGCTTGTTCCTGTCTCTCCCCTTCCCTCAACACACATGCATGCACTTGAATATTAGCTCCATAAGAACAAAGTTTTTTTCTACTACATCCCCAGAGCCTAGAATGATGCCTAACACGTGACAGGTACTCAATATATACTTGCTGATTGAATGAATGAAATATAATTGCCTATATGGTCAATATGCAAAAAATGCTTGCAGAGGCAACTAAGGATACTGAGGCATTAGATAAGATTTGATTTTGCTCATTATACTTACTTACTAAGGTAGGAACAACTCAGTCCAAGTTTAGAAGGATTTGCAACAACAAGGAATAAAACAAAGAATAGTTTTTGCTCTACCACAAAATACCATTAATCAGGACATCCCTATAGATGTGGATGTTTTGTCTATAGACCACAGCATATTTAGATGTTTCCAGCTATTCATATGTTTAGCATTAGGTAGCACCAAGCTATGAGCTTTCTCAGACAAAAGCAAGCAAAAGCAAACATTTGGTTGAGAAGCCAGATGACCTGGCTTCTCAGATGTGGGTTTCCATGGGGTACATATTGAACAGAAGTGCCTGGTGAGTCACATGCAAGTCACAGATTGGGGAAGATGTTTGTGACCTTGGTTCCAGTTCAGCCAAGACCCCAAACTCCCGTGGTGAGGCCCCTGGTGAGTGTGTGCACGACCAGAGCTGTCAGATGAATCCCACTGATGTCTCTTTGTCAGGAAAACAGCTGCCCCTGAAGTCACAGAGGGCCCACAGATGTCACACTGGCACTCAGCCATACAATCACAGCCTGTGTCTCTTGCTGTCATGGCTGGCCCCACGCAAAACCCTTCAAACCACCCAGCCAGACAGTGGCAGAGCCTGAGCCATGTGGAAAGTGTTCTCAGCCCTGTTATCCTAATGGAGGGCAGAACACATAAGGCTTCAAGCAGTTAGGTGTATACTCTGACACCATGGTGCCAGCCAGAGAGCGGTCTCTTGGCCCAGATAAACCTAGTGTTACCCAGAACCTAGTGTTACCCAGAAGTAAGGGAAGGGGGATTTTGGGCTTCTTTGCCCTTGTCTGTTTCTAGGCTGTTGTGTTCACAGGATGATGGGGCTGGGTGGCTGTTGTTCCTGATGGCCCAGGCAGGAACAGATTGTCTTCACCCATGACAAGGGTGCAGGAGGGGGCTGGGTAGGCATGCCAAATGGGAAGAGTCAGAGGAAAAGCCAAGAAGATGGTCACATTGGCTGTTGTGGAGGGGGAGTGGGGCTGAGACCCACTGAGAGCTTACCTGGAACTACACTGTAGCCAGTAGCCACATGTGGCAACTGTGGACTCGAAATGTGCATGGCAAGTATGACTGAGAGATGCTCTCACTGTACAATGCACACTGCATTTCAAAGATTTCGTATAAAAAAGAATATGAGATATCTCATTGATAATTTTTGATAATTATATCTTGAAATGGGAATATTTTTGATGTATTGGGTTAAATAAAAATACATTACTAAATTGAATGTCATCTGTTTCTTTTTATCTTTTTAAATGTGGCTGCTAGAAAATTTAAAATTACACACATGGCTTGCATTCTATTTCTATTGGACAGCACTGGTCTAGAACCTTCTTATCTAAGTGTGATCCCCAGAGCAGCAGCAGTGTCACCTGGGAGTTTGTCAGAAATTCAGATTCTCAGGCCACCCTCCAGACCTGCTGTAACAGAGTCTGCATTTTTAACAAGATCCCTAGGTGATTCATTTGTACATTCCAGAAAAATCCTAGGGAGGGTTTTGTTTTGTTTTCGCCTTGGATTTTGCATCATTCCCATTAAGAGTGCAGAGTGGTCACATACAGTGAGGAACCAATACATACATCCCCATTATCACTGCCTCCTTTGGGTCCCATGGACTTCACTTTAATTAATTAACATTTTTGTTACAGTATATTGAGCACTTACTGTGTGCTAGGACTGATTCTAAATGCTTTACATATATTATCTCATGTAACACTCATAATGACCCTAAGAGGTAGCGCTCACTATAGCTATTTTATATATGAGGAAATTAAAGCACAGAGAGGTTAATTAAGTTGCCCAAGATCACACAGCTGGTAAGTGGTTAACACTCAGGGGCCCCCAGACTTTGGCCATGTAGTTATGCCTGGCGAGGACAGGATGAGTGGCCTAGAGGGATGGCCTGAGACTGTAAGGTGGCAAATAGGAATGAAGAAAGGAAAGTACTAAAATAGATATAAGTGAGTCAAATCAACACACAAGGCCAAACTCTAGGGTCTTTCTTCAGCATTTGTTTGATTCTCATATGATATTCAATATCATGCATCTGGCAACCATGACAATCTATTTCAACTCAGCACTGGTACAATGAAAGTCTCATGGCAAAGACCCTTTGTCCATGTGCTACATTGACATCAATACCATGTATATGCACACTTTGGCAAGGCTGATGCCATGATACAAGGCAGGCTGATAAGCTGAATTTGTCCCCAAGTGAAATAATCTGAAAAGGGTTAACGCTAAAATAAGCCCTTTTCTTTTTTAAGATCCCTCTCTCTTCTCTCATGAATAAAACTTTCTGTAAAAATAAGTACTTGCAATCACAGAAATGCCACCAAAATCACAAATCAAAAGGCAATTTAGTTGGCTGATTGTGAATGCAGCCTGGGAGGACTGTCCTGTCTGGTGGATGGTTCCTGCCCAGCCGGGCTGCACCCAGGCTTGCAGCCAGCCCTCAGCCCTGATCCCTGTCCCCACATCCCCACCCTGCAATCTTCTTCCCCAAACTCACCCTCCTATTGCTAGTTCCAGGTTTCTCACCTCATCTCCTGATGATGTCTTTGCACTTATACCTTGCAACTGACAAATTATTTTGATTTTGGAATGCCAACTTCCTTGACTATAATTTGCATTGTCTCTGCAGATTCAGCCTGGCCTCCATGACTCTGTCCTGGCGTTGCCACACAGCCTTTGTCCAGAGCAAGTTTGCCTTGACTAGGGGAGCCGAGAATGGAACACTGAGAATGCCCCTCCTCATAGACTCCCAAAGTCTCTGGCAGCTGCTATGGAGAGGTGCAGAGATTTCCCTCTGTTCAGCTACTTCCAGCCAGGGAATGTGTTTACGGGCCTCCTCCTCTACTCTTTGAAAAAAAATCTGGTTTTTCATAGCTAGAATGAACATATGATCTTTTCATCTAAATTGGGCTCTTTTGGCAGTGGAAGGGGATGCTATTATTAGTTTTGCCTGGACAACAGGCACCAACTGGGACTATCCCAGGCTAACTAGGGCATATGGTGCCCTCACGCACAGCCCACCTTTCTTCTCAGCGATAAAGTCTGATAATAACGCTATCTATTAATAATAATTGCATAATATACATTGATTACGCCTTTGTTCAGTATCACTCAGACTTGCCCACAAAAGTACCCCTAAGAGCAGAGGGGACCTGATGTGCATCCCCCTGGGTGACTGGTGCACAGTGCAAAGGGACCACCTAAAGCCCCCTGACAGCAGAACTTCTATTTGAAATCTTAAAAGAGCATACAAATTTTGTCATTCTAATAATTCTTCTTGTTTTGCTTAAGAAAATTTTGTTTACTACTTATATTTTTTTTCTCAAAATTTAAAGTAAAATTGATGCCCAGGAAGATGCTTGATGCAGGTTTGCCCTGTGGTTTTGTGTTCCTTCCATAACTACAATGTGGCCTGAGAAACATGACATTATGACAGCCTCTCACCCAGTATAGCTGGGAGGGTGGACACTCGCCAGGTCCAGGGTGTTTGTTGGAAGGGATAAGATTGCACAGATCAAGGTTGAGCTCAGGGTCTAGGCTTGCCTAAGCATTTGACTTTCCCCTCTGCTGAGGCTTCCGTTCCCTTATGTACAATAAATATTAGGCCAATAAACCCCCATCTAAGAGTCTTCTGGGGCTTCATGATCATGCAATACAAGGCACTAGCTGGGATTATTTGCCCTTCATATTGAGATTCTTGTGCTTGACAGTGGGCCAACTCTGGGGGAGATCCTCCTCAAATGGGGATTGTTTGTGTGGGTCCTCTTCCCCTTTTCATCCCATTTCATGATTTCTGAAGAAACCAGGAGGCAGGTTCTCCAGTACAGCAGTCCCCAACCTTTTTTGCACCACAGACTGGTTTCATGGAAGACAATTTTTCCATGGCTGGGGAAGGGGGAAGGGGGTATGGGGTAGGGGGAGGCAGAGCTCAGGTGGTGATGCTAGCAATGGGGAGCAGCTGTAAATACTCTCACCCACCGTTTACCTCCTGCTGTGTGGCCCCCAGTTCCTAAGTTTCATGGAAGACAATTTTTCCACGGAGGGTGGGCAGTGGGGCAGAGCTCTGTGGTCCGGTCCTAACAGGCCAGGGACTGGCAGTACTGGTCTGTGGCCAAGGAGGTTGGGGACCACAGCTCTAGTAGGCATGCCTAGAGTGCTGGAGTCTGCAGCAATTTCACCTGGATGGAGGATGAGAGACAGGGCTGGGGCACTAAGGCTCTAGATGAATCTTCTAGACTCAGCTAACCATGACCTTTTTTCTCAGTGAGACCTGACCTAACCAGATAGGTTGAGACACTCATCCTCTGTGATCCCACAGTATCTCTGTGCTTCCCTCCTGCTTAGCAAAGTCCTACACTACTCATCTCATACACACACATACACACGCACACACACGGACAGTTTGGCCCAAGATCACCAAGTTACTCTTCCTTTTTCTCCGGAACCTGCAGCCATTTGCCATGTCTGAAGGTTTAGTACATGGTGTTGAATTCCCCCCCTCCTCCACCTCCCTCCTGCAGACTTATCATTTCCCTGGAGATCAAAGGATAATTTGAAAATTAACTTCTTATTCCAACCTTTCTCCATAGCTCCAGGGAATATTCTCAGATCAAAACACACAGGACCTGGGAGGTAATGATTAGGAGGGGTGTAATGGGGACTCTGGGTTGCTGGTAATGTTCTATGTCTGACCTGGGTGGTGGTTACACGGGTGTGTTCACTTTGAGATAACTCATGTATAATATGTGTTCTTTTCTGAATGTGTGTAATATTTCAATGAAAATTTAAATTTAAAAGCATGCACAGGACCTACTTATAACTGAGAGGGAAGTCTGCTAGCTGGAGATCTGCTATCTGGATAAAAAATATTTCTAGCTCTTTTCTTCTTCTCAAATGTTAATTCAGCCAAGAGCTGCTGTACTGCTCCCAGGGCTGCCAGTGCTTCAGAGATGCTGGGCTGAAGGCCTGTGCTGTTTCCTTGCTTCTTCCTCCAGAGAGAAAGCTGTACTGAGAGTGTGTTAGTCTTAGATCTTGCACTGCCCCTTTTGAGACCCTGGGCAGACTCATGCTTCTAGAATAACAGAGTCAGCAGGTCTTTATAGGGGAGGCAAAGTGGTTAAGAGCTCCACATCTGGGGTAGACAGACAAACCTGGGTTCAAACCCTGGCTCTGACACTTTCTATCCATGTGACCTTGGGAAAGTTATATAAACTTTCTAATTTTCAGTTTCACCATCTGTAAAATGGGGCTAATAATAGTGCCTCCCCATATGGTTGCTGTGGGAATTACCTGTACAGTATATAAAGGGTTTAGCCCAGGGCCTGGCAAAAATGTAAATACCCATTAAAGACTAAATGTTATAATTGAGTCCAACCCCCACACTTTATATGAAGACATCAAAACCCAGAAAAGGGAGTATCTTGTTGAAGGTCACAGAGCCGTGCTATAACCTCCTGCCTTGGGACTGTGTGCTCTCCGTGACAGCATGCTGCTCTTTCCCCACACTGATGGTTCTCCGCCCTGGGCAGGACCATGCTGCCATGCTTGCCTCACCCAGGCAATGTGCTTTCCATTGCCTGAACTGTTTTGGCACACGATTTCCAGAGAGGGAACTGTAATGAATGTAATTTTCTGATAAGGTGAATCCCCAGCTTGAGGGCGACCACTGTGCGTGGAGTGCCCCCCTGTGAGCCGCGCCCTGAGACCAGGCAACAACAGGGAAGCTGAGGGGCAATGTGAGACTCCTGTTTAGTAAACATGGATGGCCTATTTGGTGGCCAGGCCAGGTGTGGGGACGACTGGGGAACAGGAAGGGCCCCACCTCCCTGGAGCTCACAGTCTGGGAGCGGGTGGGTGGAGAGATGTCGAAGGATGATTCCGAGAGATGGGCCATTCAAAGCAGAAGCAAGGGAAACATATCAAGGGACCCAAGTATCTGGGGTATCAAGGAAGTGGCACAGTCACAGAGGCGGTGACGTTGACTCAGAGACCGGAAAGTTGAGTGGGAGTCACCTAAATGGCATGAAGGGGGCAGAGAGGAGCCCACGTGAAGGCCCTGGGGTGGGTCGGGGTGCGGGCATGGGGACCTGGAGAATAGGGAGAGGCAGGTGTTGCCGGCAGGTGTTGCCGGAGCGTAGGGAGCGGGGGGCGCAGTGTGAGAAGAGGTGAGTGTGTGTGCAAGACCTCCTGAGCCACGCTGAGAATTCTGGACTTTATTCTATGAGATGTGAGAAGCCTCCACAGGGTTTTAAGCTGAGCATTCACACGATGAGACTTGTGAAAATCCCTGACCCTGAGTCAGCCCAGGTCCAAAGGCATCAATTGGTACAGAGTCTGGGAGGGCTCCTGCTGCCTCACACAGTTCCCAGCACCGGAGCAGCAGGGCACTTAGAGACTGGTGCACCTTCATTTGACAGATGGGGAAACTGAGGACCAGAGAGGGAGAGTGGTTTGACCAACATCACTCAGCATCTTAGAGGCAGAGCTAAGTCTGGTGTCCAAGTCTCCAGGAGCAATCCCTGCTGCATGTACAGTCATTCCCTGCCTTGCGTGGCTGTCTCACTAGATAGGCTCTTCATGGGAAGGAACATGTCCAACATCTATAGGCACTAAACACGTCTTTGCGGAATGGAAGAGTTTAAGTGCATGGCCTTTTATGGGAGCCCTGGATCTGTTCCCATTCCCTTCGTTTTTTCTCCTGCATCTTCCTTAGCGTTGCCTTGGGGCCTGCAGAGCTCAGCTCCCCAGCCTGGCCATACCTGCAGACCTGCTCAAGTGGATATTGGGCAGGGGCGTGGCCACAGGGCCTGATTCCAGTAGGGGCTGCTTGAAGCCTCCCTGACCCCTGCTGCTGGGATTGGAAATCCCCAGGATTTCTTCCTCAACTGGTCCTCATAGATGGATGATATCAAAGGCCCTTTGAAATGACAGGAAAACTCCCGCTAGGCTGGAAATTAAGGTGATTTAAAGGCAGATGGCAGAACTTCTGAACCAACAGGGCAGGATAAACCATCCAAATATGGTGAGCTGAGAGCTCTTCTGGGCCTTCTGGGATGAAGGTATTGCAGGATTCGCTGGAGGCAGCCCCAGGGTGGGCATCATGGTAGGGCATCCTCTGAGGATCAGGACAGGGGTCAGCATTTGGGCCTTGCCCTCATACTGCCCTGAGCCCACATTAACCACAGGTAGAATCTTTGGCTTTTCCTGAGAGAGGGATTTCCAGGTCCTAGCCATGCTTGAACCTGTGCTCTTGTGGAATGAAGAATTTAGTATGGGAAATTATCACTCACTGAACATTTATGATGCACCAGGCACTGTGCTGGTGGACCATGGGTTATTATGACCCCACTTTTGGCAATGTACCAACTAGGGGCTCTTCAGGCCATTGGGATGAGACCACCCCTGGAGCATGGGGTGGGGAGGCTCTTCCCTTGGGGAGAATGGGTGCCATAGTCAGCCATCCTGCAAGGGGCAGAAAATGTAATGAGCATCAGGACTGGATGAGGGAGAAATGTCTTCCTCACTCTGGTACCTGTGGGAATGGCACTGGGCCCACAGTGTGGAGAGGCCTTGAGTGGTCTGGGGTGGATGAGTGCCCTCGGCTATGCCCTTAGTGAAGAGCCTGGCCTCTGCTGTTTACCATGGTGGAAGCAGCAACAGCTCAAGAAGCACCAAGTTTGGTGACAACCAGCACTGAGGCAGTCCTTGGGTGCTCCAGACTCGGGGGGCATGTCTGAGTGGCTGCCCCTCTTCTGAGAGGTGTGAACAACCAAGACTGACAGTTGGCTTAAGGCAAGCACTTCACCTTCATCACTGAGGTCTCATAGACAGCCAGCAGTGGTGACAAATGTGCCAGCAGAGCAGTGACCTCACATTGAGCACTGACACATGAGTCAATTCCCTGGTAAACCCCTCAGAAATGATGGTGGGAATATTGTGGCAAGAGCTAATGTCCAGCAAGTAGACCTAGGCTGTAACAGTTGGCATGGAAAGGAAATATTAATATAATTCTATTTCAATGGAGTTCAGGAACATACAAATTATATATTACCTCACTTCCAACACAATACCCTTCAAGGGAAATAGAGCTAATTACTGTATTACCCCCACTTCACAGATGAAGAAACTAATATTCAGAGAAGCTATGTCAGTGATTTCTAGTTTTTGGATTTCACAAATAAGTTAAAAAAATTGGGGGAGTATATATGGGTTGCTAACTTTAATTTTTTTTTAAGTAAGGAAATTTTAAAAATTAAAAATTGCTACAGCTACACTCACCATCACTTTTTGGTAAAAGAAAGGATATTTAAATGCCAAAAATGTAGCAGACAATTGAATCAGAATAAATGTCAGTCTTTAAGACTTAAGTTATATTATTGAAGGCCCAATTTAATATCTTTATTTTTCTCACTTCTTTGGGAACTGGTGAAACAGGGCCTTGCTCTTGTGACAGTTTAGGGAGTAAAGGTTGGGACCCTGGGAGCTGAATGACTTGCTCATGGCCATGGTCATCCTGCTAGAAAGGAGTAGAGCTAGTTCACCCCACACCTGACCCCAAGCCCACACATCTCTGCTCCCCTGAGGCCAGGCAGTGGAGTCCACAGCACCACCCAGATGCTTTTCAGGGTGTGCCAAGGGAGCATCCAAGCCTTGTCTGACTCTTCTTCCCACAGGCCTCCGGGATGGGCTCAGCAGTTTGGCTGAGAGATCCACCAGTAACGGAGCACTTGGCTGAACTCAGTTCAATATGTTTTTCTTTGTACCAAATTATGGCCCATAGAAATTCAGTCCTTGCTAGGGCACAAGCAGCTAAAGAGGAAGGTGACCCAACTCAACCTTTTCTCTTTTAGGAAAACACATCACTGAACCTGCCTTCCCAAGCTGCTGCCATGAGGCTTTCTGCTCCCCCAGACACTCTGCTTAGAGGAAATGAAAAACTGATCTCTCTCCCTGGCCTTCCCCACTCAACAGGCTTACATGGGTCCAGGAACTAGTCCACTGATGGTTTCCCAAATTCCAGGTCACTCTTCCTCACAGAATCAGAGATATTAGCACTACAAGGAACTTAAAAATCACTGAATCTGACACCTCCATTTTATATATATGAAGCAAAGCAGCTGCTAAAACACAGATCTTCTAACTTCTAGCCAGAGCTGGAGTGGCACAGTTGACAATCCATAGATTAATTTAGGTTTGAATCTAGACCTCCCTCATCCTGGCTGTGCAACCTTGGGAAAAGCTTCACTTCCCTGAACCTCAGTGTTTTCATCTGAAAAAAAAATGGGCAAAATAAATACAAGCCTCCTAGATCCCACGCAGGGATTAATTAGGCCATGTATGTAAGGCCATGTATATATAGAACTTCACAATGTGCTTGGCACATTGATCACACAGTGCTTAGTAAATATTTTCTTTCTGGGCAGTTTACTAACTTCTCTAAGGCTCAGTGTTCTCATCTGTTAAATGGAGATATCATTGGATTATATGAGATAATGTATGCATGTAAGAGGTTTAGCCCAGTACTTAGCACATAGCAAGTACATGGAAGCAATTATTGTTAGAATATTATCATTACTATCATCACCAGCCCCTTCATTCTATCTTCCTTTCCTCCCTCTCCAGACTCCTACTCCTCAATCTAGATGAGTGAACGGTGCAACGTTTAGGGCTTACCAGGGGGTGAATATGTTGTATGTGGGTAAGGGGCTGTTTAAGAGAGTGAGCCCATTCCTGAGCCTGTGGTTCTGGTGGTAGTCAGCAGCCCTGGAGTCCTGCAAGGTGAAGTCTACTCCATGGCTTGCCCCTCCTGGGGCTGCTTGATCAGGGCCCCGTGGCTAGCACGAGCTAGCTCAACAATCTTGACATTTATCTATTTCCTCCCAGGTATGTTCCCTCGGGTGGAAGTGTCCTAATTTCTGTATAAAACCACCATGCAGCCTCCTGAGGCTGTCAGCCACTGACACATTCCATCCCCACAGCAATCCCATTTGGATGTGCCCACTGGAAGACTCCCATAGTGGCTTCCTAGCTACCTGGTGCAGAGGACACACTCACTAGGCATTGGTGAGAGTTCTGGACACCATAGACAAGTTCTATGCAAAGGGAATTCCTGGACCTCAGACCCCAATATACTACAGTCCTCCCAGAGCTGCAGACCATTGGCATGGAGGACCAAGAGCTCTTCCCAAGGAGGGAGTCTGTCGTTAGATTCCATCAGACTTGTCACCTGTTTAGGAGGATTTAGGCAGGCCAGTGGGCCATTAATGCCAAATAATGAAGCCAATAATCTTCCCAAAGACAAAGTCAACCTGATTCCAACTCAGCCAGCCATTTCACAGAGTGGTGGAACCACCCCAGAATTGCAGAGACCTGGGTTGAAATGCTGACTCTAACCACTAAGTGACTTTGGGTGTTTCCACACCATTCAAATCTTTAATTTCCCTATATGTAAAATGAGGACAATCAAACCCAGCTTTTATAACTGCTGTGAAAACTAAACTGAAAACTGATGATAGTTCAGTGTCTGGCACATTGTCATTACTTCATAATGACCCAGTTAGGGCAAAGCATATGAATGATTGCCAGGTCTGGGGATGTCCCCAAGAGAATCTCACTGCCGTGCATGATATTGTCCCCTGAAGCTAGATCATTTGAGTTCAACCCTTGGCTCTGCCTCTCATTAGCAAGTTAGTTAACTAACTTCCATGCCTCAGTTTCTTTCTGTATCTGGAAGTGGGGATAATGATAACACTACCCCAAAGGGGTTTGTGATGACTAAATTAATTACTTAATGTAAAATGCTTGGAACACTGTCTGGCACATGCTAAGTGTTGAATAAATGTTGGCTATTCATAATAGAGCTAAGTGATTTATCAACAGTCTGAAATAAATTCCTAAAGTGTGGACTTTGGGAAGCCCATTATTGTCCTGCCTTTCTGAAATGATAGATGTGCAGAAGGCATGAGACCCCTACCCTTCTCTCCTATGAGCTGGTTCCTGAGCCGAGGAGCTGTGTTTTATAATAATTACCACTCCTGGAATGCCTGCCATATGCCATATGCTAGTGCCTTCACAGGCTTTACCTTCCATTCTCACAATAACCCTCTGAAATCGGCATTATTATCCCCATTTTACAGATAAGGAAACTAAGGTTCAGAGAGGTGAAGTGATTTGCCCCAGGGAGCATAGCAAATAGGGACAGAGGCAGGATTCAAACTCAGGTCTTCCGGCTCCATAGCCACGGCTGCCTTGCTTCCCTAAGCAGAATGGGGTTCTGTGTCCCTCTTGTGTGTGCAGGTGTGGGGTGTGTCCTATAATTCCTCAGCACTCATTCAGCTCCACTGGCCTGGCTGGGGCAGTTGATATTAAAAAACTGGAGGGTAGGGGAAAAAAACCCTAAAAACAATAAACAGTGATTCAGACTGAGTCTTTACTCAGGCGGTTACGGGAAACTGGCAGGAGGCGACAGCCTTAGTCACTTAGGAATGGCCAAGCCCCTGACTCATGGGCAGCAGGTCACGCTGCTCAGGACAGAAGCCAGCACTGTGTCCAGCGCCAGAAAGGCAGGAAAAAGCTCTGGGGCGGGGGGGCGGGGGACAAAAAGAATGATGAGCTGGGGCCAGAGCTGTCTTCTGTAAGTGAGGAGCCAGTTTTGTCCCTGGCCCTGGAATAACATCCAAACTCCCAAGGCTGGTGTTACAGCCCCCGACCTAGAGCCCCCTTTTTTCCAACCTGATTTCTTTCTATTCTCGTTCAAATACCCCACACTCCAGGCAAATGGGGTGACCGACAGTGCCTGGGATGCCTGTCCTTGCCTCTTGTCCAGGTGCCTCAGCTCCCCGCTCCTCTCCTCCACGGGACTCCCCTCCTGCCTTCAGCACTAAGTTCAGTCCCTCGTTCTGTAAGTGGTTACCGAGCACACACTATGTGTTAAGTTCCACATTAGATGCTTGCAACCCAAAGATAGATTAGACACAGCACTGGCCCTCAGGAAGCTCATGCCTCGTGTCTGTTTCAGTAGACTAGGTGTAACAGGTAACGACAAGAACCTCCACAAAAGAAGGGCTCTGACGGGGGAGCCCACGGCACTGCTGGGGGAGGGTCCCTGGAGGAGGTGATGTTTGAGTTGAATCTTGAAGAGTAGCAACTAGTCAAGAGATGGTGGGGGTGGGCTGGGGAAGAATATAGAATAATCATGCTCTCTTCTAAACACTCAAAAACAAAAACAAAAGCTTAGGCTGGTAATATAATTTATTGTACAAAAAAAGGGAAAAAATGAAGAAAAAACAAAGGGGCAAAATAATAACCCCAAAAATCCTGTTAAAATTTTGGAGTAATTCCTTCCTGCCCTTTCTCTGTATATTTCTATGTGTATAGAAATGTATAGACATATACATTTTTTAAAAACCCCAAAACATGTTAATCTGACTGTTTTGTGACCTGTTTTTTACTTTTACTGATATATTATGGAATCTCTCCATATCAATAAATATTAGTCAACATGATAGAAGGGTCACAGCTGATCTGGCCTGAGAAAGGTTTGCTTGGCTCATGGAGGTGCTAGAAAATTCTGAATTTGAACACCTAGCGCTGGGGAATGTGCTCATCAGTTCTCCATTGGCCCTACCTTTCCTTGTTGTCTACACAAATGAGATTTGCTTCTGATAACATCACCCATCCAGGCACTGGCATTTTGAGCCCCTGTCCTCAACTTTTCAATGGCTATGTAGTATTCTAGTATATGATGTACCTTGATTTACCTGGCATCTTACCTGTGCTTCTCTTTCTTTTGAGTCAGGGTCTTGCTCTGTCACCTGGGCTAGAGTGCAGTTGCATCATCATAGCTCACTGCAACCTCCAACTCCTGGGCTCAAGCGATCCTCCTGCCTCAGCCTCCCAAGTAGCTGGGACTACAAGTGCGCACCACCACACCTGGCTAATTTTTCTATTTTTAGTAGAGACGGGGTCTCGCCCTCACTCAGGCTGGTCTCGAACTCCTGAGCTCAAGCGATCCTCCCACCTTGGCCTCCCCGAGTGCTAGGATTACAGGTGTGAGCCACCGCACCCGGCCTGTGCTGCTCTTTTGACACTGCCAATTTCTACCCTAGATAGTGATTAATCATGTAGCTGCTGCCTTCCCTCCTCACCTGTGGGCTCCTCAGACATAGGTTCCATACCTGGTGTTTCTCTCCTTCCTCCTCTCTCCTTCTTCCACAGAGCCTAGCACAGCTCCATAGGGACCTGTGAAGGTTCGGTCCTAATTGTATGATGGTGAAATAACCAGGTTGTCATGAAGGTTCGGTCCTACATTAAAAGACCCTCCCCTGTGAGGGAGGCTTTTTTCCAGGTCAGCTTCTCCTCCCTCCTATTCCTGGGGCACAGCTCCACCCCTGGGGAGAGGGCTCCCTGTCAGCCCCCAACCTGACAATGGCATGGATTTTCTTCTCCTCAAAGGAGAGGGATACTGGGCGTATGGCCAGCAGTTTCCAGGCCTTTGGAAAAACCTCAGTGGGTTAAACCAGGGGTTGGCAAAGTTTTTCTGTAAAGGGCCAGGTAGTAAATATTTTCTCTGCAGGCCATACGGTCTCTGTTGTGACTACTCAATCCTGCCCTTGTAGCATGAAGGCAACCTAAATGAATGGTCACATCTGTGTTCCAATACAATTTTATTTATAAAAACATGGCCAGCCAGATTTGGCTTGGGGGCCATAGTTGGCTGGCTCCTGGGTAAACCAATCACAAACTCATGCAGTCAGGGCCTGTGGGTCCTCTCCTCTGCTCTGTGACCCCGAGAAGCTCCTTTCCTGCCCTGAACTTCATTTTTGTCATTTATCAATTGAGGAGATTGGGACAGATACATTTTAAGAGTCATATTCTCTCTAAAACACAATAATTCTATGCCTGGCAAGCTGTGTGACATTGGGCAAGGCCTGTCCCTCTCTGGGCCTCAATTTCCTCCTCTGTTAAATGAAGGGGCTGCATCGATAACTGAGCCCTGACCACATGCCCGGTAGGAGCCCTTGGGCTGGGGAGGCCCCTGAGTTTGCTGTAGAGTAAGTCACAGCCCTTGTTGCCGTCAATCCTGGTGTGGTTAATATGCGCACAAACTCACACATGCACACACAATCACAGGATACTCTGTGGCTCTTACGTCCTAGCAAGTGTCTTAAAGATCTAAGGAGAGTCAGGAAGCTCTCCAGACCCAAACAAACGCTGCCCGTATCTCCATAAAAAAGGGGTCCAGCTGTTCCGCCCTGACCACGACCAGGCAGCCCTGAGAAGATGAGTTGAGTCGCCAGTGGGAAACCATAGCATCTCAGTGGCCTACCACAGGCCTGGGACAGCCTCAGTTCACTGGGAGCAGAGGTGCGAATAGCAATGACACCACCAGCAGCCTGGGCAATTCTACCCGGCAGATGCCTCCACCCCATAGAGCGCGTGACGTCCACAATCTTCCCTGGGGTATCGGGATAACAAAGGCTACACCCCAGCACTATTGTACAGCTGGGGAAGGCCGGAAACCAAGCTGTAGGAAACTGGTTGCTATGGTTTCTTTGAGCGTAATGCCATAGAAATTGCTTTCTAAAAAAAAGATTTTAAGATTTCTTTCTTTCTTTCTCTTTTTTTTTTTTTTTCTGGGAAAGGTAAGGAAGGAAACACTTTTCAATATTTACTATAAGCCAGGCATTGCACTAGATGTAAATTCTCATAGCAAACCACTAGGCTTGGTAGTATTATCTCCATTTTGCTAGTGAGAATATGGAAGCAGAGAGGAATTAAGACACCTGCTCACAGATGGCTGGAAGGTGGGAGAGCTTGTTTTGAACTCAAGATCATCATACGCCAGTGCCTGTTCCCTTTCCAATATGTATACTGGGAGCCAGGAGATCCTGCAACCCAGAGTATTTTTATTAGAAGGCCTGGCTCTGGGACAGGGAGTGAGACAGAGGAGCAAGGGGACAGGGAAGGAGCTAAATAAGAGGAATCAGACAGCTGAGGGATGAAGCCTCTGGTGGCTTCCAAGGTGCAAGACTGAGGCTCTGGGGCTGGGCAGAAGGGACACAGTGTTCAGCATCAAGGGGCTTGCAGAGGAGGCTCACCTTCCCCACTCACAGCCCCAGCCTCAGTTCCCACATCTGTAAAATGAGTGTAACAATCACATCTGCCTCATAGGGTTGTTGCAGGGATTAAGTGAAGTAATACATGTCAAATGCATGGTACAGAGTAAGCACTTAGTAGATGTTAGCATTCTTGCTATTGTTACCATTATTAATTACACTACTGTAAAAATTCACTTGTGAATTATGAATTGCTATGCAAATATCAATTAATTTAAGGGGACCTTGGGCAACTTTGGGGAGGGAATAGAACTAGAACATCCAGGGCCCCAGGAATGGCCATGCAGGTGGTATACGCCACAAGCCACACCACTGTACAAGGTGGCCTGATTTATTGGGGGGTGGCAGGAAACTTCCTACTGTGCATCCCTTGGTCAATGATGCATGCATTTGTTCCACAGGTATTTTTTGAACACCTACTATGTGCTGTATCCTGTGCCAGGAGGCATATGACATGGTCCCTGCTCTCCAGGAGCTCACAGACTGTGAAGGAGACAGAAAGGCACAGACACACTGACTGTTTACTTACAGAGTGATGCCTCGCATAGTGGGGCATGTGCAGTGGGTGTCCAGAGATGGGGAGCCCCTCCCTACGGGGATCGTATGTGTGTCTGTGCGTGTGTGCATGTGTGTGCATGGAAGTGTGTGTCATGGTGGGCAGGGAAGGCTTCTCTGAGAAGCAGCACTTAAATTAAGCCTTCAAAAATAACTAGAAGTTTATCAAGTGAGAAGTGGGGGAGGGCAGACTGGGAGGAAGTAATGACACCTACAAAGACATCAGGGCATTTTTGCAACATGTAATTAGAGTTTAAAGTGTACATGCATGGCATAGAGCTGGGGAAAGCTGGAGGGGTGGGCAGGACAAGAGAAGGAATGGAAGCGAGGGCTGGGGACAAGTTGTGTCGGGCCTTTTATACTATGTCAAGCATCCTGGAGGCTTCTGTCTGTCGAGGCAAGAGGAGGAAGCTGCTGTGTATGTGAAGATGTGACTGGGAGGTCTCGAGGCTCTCCGGGGGATGGGATAGAAGAGCTGTTTATCAGCCTCTTACTCTCTGCTAGGCACCTTGCCAAGCTCTGTGCATGGATTCCCTACTTTAATCCCCACCCATGCTCCACAAGCTGGCCCCACTATTCCCCCATTTTTCAGATGAAGAAATTGAGGCTAAGCAAAATTCTATTCCAGATCTGAACCCAGGCAGGTTGGCTGTTTCCCATCCTAGTAGCTGCTGCCTCTTCCTGTGACAGGGAGCACATTTCAGAGGCCGAACGAGAGTCCAGGAAAGAAGTTCCTGATGTCTGAAAGAGGGCAGGTGTCCTGCGGGTGGAGGCTGAGGGGGGAAAGCCTTACGTTCCAGGCAGAGAAGTGAAGAAGTGTCCAGGAAGCCTGAGGCTCAGGAAAACCTGCTGTCTACGTGACCTCACTCACAGAAACTTCCATCTGTCACCACATGTCCATTGAGAGACACCTTTCTGGGCCTGCCCTCACCTTTTGTTTGGAGGAGGTAATCCTGGCCCAGGACAACACTAGAGAAAAAACTGCCCACTGCAAAGCTGAGAGAAGGAAGCAGAGAGTTCACCCTCTCTCCCCTGAGGATCTCAACCTTTGGAGTGGGTTGCTTGTAACTTTCCATTGAGAAAAACCATTAGCTGGGAGCTACAGCCATACCCGGCTGTTGAGGGCAGCCCTCAGGCCCAAAGGCCGGCACCCAGAGTGGGGCGCGCGTTTTCTGAGAGCTCATCCTCACGTCCCTCTGGTGCAAAAAGCACCCTGGAGTGGACATGCCAATAATGATTGGGGCATAGTGATCCTCAGGCCAGTCTCAGGAAGTTTCCAGGTAGCTCAGGGAGGAAGTGGCTTCCACAGTTCCCGACACAGAGGTAGCAGAGAAGGTGAGTTGGGGCCAGCAGGAGAGAGGGTAGAGGAATGGCCTGATGCTCAGCCAAGAGAGACTTCCACATCCCAAGGCCAAAGGCGCTTGGCTGCGCGGCCTGGGCCTGATGACGGCGGAGCTGCTTTCCAAGTGCCCCTGAGTTGCTGTTACTTAATTAGCTCCATGGCCATAAAAGGCTGGCTCAGCTTGGAGGAGGCGCCTGGCCCCAAGAAGCAGCAAACTGAAGTGTCATAAAAACACAGCCTGGAGAAGGGGCAGAGAAAGGGTGATAGATTCCAGTCATCCTGGGCACATTGCTTCTAATAGCCTTTGCCCACCCCGGCCTGAGCCCTGGGGGCTCACGTTCACTGCCGCCCAGGTTTAACCCATCACGGAAGGAAGGGAGCAGGCCGCAGGAGGAGAAGGATGCAAGCCAAGGGATTTGGTGCACGTGTTGTTTCAACAGAACTAGAAGACAACACGCAAAAATTTTCAACCCTCTGTTTAAAACCATTTCTGGGATTCTTGGAAAACTGACTAATGTGTCACTCAATGTCACCTCCTGCCCCCAATTAACACTCCATGTGAGAAAATTATTATAGAATGTAGTGCCAAAAAAAACCTGTTACCCAAGAACCTGGGCTCACAGGATGGTGAGAGAAGAGATTTGGAATCAAAATCCTCCGGGTTTGAATTTTGGCTTAGGCACTCACTAGCTGTGTGACCTTAGGGAAATCACTTTGCCTCTCTGATCTTTGTTGGTTTCCTCGACTACCAAATGAAGCTAATAATAGGATCTATTTCTTAGGACAGGTAGAAGAATTGAAGTCCTGTCCATACGGCACCCAACACAGTGCTGACATATAGTAGATGCTCAACAAACACAGGCATATCTGAATATATTTCTAAAACACAACGTAGCCTCTCTAGCTTTCTGGTTCTGGAAATGGAGGTAGTCTTATGTATCATTGCAGGGTTGCTGTGTGGAGATTCCTTCCGTGATGATGTTGCTCAGCATAGGCTCAGTATTTGTCCTTTTTTCTTTTCTTTCCTTCCTTACCAAGGCTGCTCAGAAGCTCAGAGCCAAATGCACTGTCTAACCCAGCTCTTGGGCTACGGCTGTTTCTGACTTTCTCTTTCTATTATATCAACCACGTTGTATACATGTCATTTGTTGCAACCTGTCTCAAATTCTTTTTGGAGAAAGGTCAGGAGCAAACAAGCATACAAACACTCACAAATCTATATTCTGTGCCATAGGAACTCTTTCCTGTCCCTCTGTCTGCCTCTGTAGGACCTAAATCCTCTGGCTTGGAAGGCGCCGTAAGCTGCCAGCTGGGAGCTGCACGGTCCCCTGAGCCCTTATTCCCACTGTTTCTGACACAGAGGGCACTCTGCCCACCCATGGGCCCACCCTGAGCCTGAGCTGGCTGGTGTGGGAGGTGCCAGCTCTCATCCTGTGTTAGGCTCCTTCCCTGGACCCTCCCTCTGCTGCCGGGTCTGTGCTGACAACCCTCAGTGCATCCCTCCTGCCCACCATCCCTTGGGCCAAGCAGATGGGAAAGGATATCATTGGTCATCATTTGCAGGGTATCTGCCAGGGGCTCACTGACTCCTGAAGACACCCCCAAGAGGCAGGTCCTATTATTATGCCCACTTGATGGGTGGAGAATTAACACTTGGAGAGGTGGACTAACTTGTTCAACCAAGGTCAGTTGGTGGCAGAGGCAGGAATAGAATGCAGGTCTAGGAGAAATGAGCCACCAGTGTCACTTTCACTAGCACAGATCCCAAGCCTCACTGCTAAGGGTCAAACACAAATTCAGGCTCTGTAACTTTATGAGAATAAAAAAAACATGCAGGAAAAAAGCCAACCACACAAACCCTGAGTGTTTCTTGAGCACTGACTCAGGACCTGGCATTGGGCTGCGGATGGTGGTGGAGGCTGTGCCGTGCACTGGACTTTCACTGAGCACCTGCTATGTGCCAGGCACCGTGCTCAGCACCCTCCATGTGGAGTTCCCAGGACACACAGCGCTGACTCCCCGCTCCGCGCCCTGCTGCTCCTTCTGCCTGGACCTCATTCCTCCTCTTTCCATCTCATTCCCAGATAGTTAGACTCAACTCAAAAGTCACCCCCAGGAAGTAAGTCTGCATTCCCACAGTGCTCTTGTGGCACCATCGCTGTTGTAATGGCCCATTTGTGAGCATCTCTTCCTCTAGACAGGGCATTCTGTGCGGGCACGGATCATGCTTTTTACGTCTTCGTATTTCCCACACGTAGCATAGTGCCTCAACATTTGTTTACTTAAACCAATCCAGCCTTTGGCCTGCTTTTGTATGGCCCCTGAACTAAAAATGATTTTTACATTTTTAAAGGGTTGTAAGCAAACAAAACAAAAACAAGAATATGCAACAGAGACAGTATGTAGCCTTATAAAGCCTGAAATATTTAATATCTGACCCTTTACAGAAAATAAATTTGCCAATTCTTGCTTTAAACTGCTGAAACTAAGTCTTGGTGGGAGGGCAGAGGAGCTAAGGGGACAAGGGGACTCAGCCTGATGCCAAGGACCTTGTCTGGCTGCAGTAGAAAGACAGGAGCCTTGAGGAGCAGGGGAGGGAGGGCACCATACCAGCCTGCCTGGGAGCAGGGGGCAGTCAGAGAGATTCCATGGAGGAAACTGAGTTCAGAGGGTGAGTCGGACTTCCAAGGTCATCAGAAATAATAGGTATTTCCAGCTGAAGGACAGAGCATAAAAACTAAACAAAGTAAGAGGCTCTGTATAAAGAAGATGATACCTCAGAAATCACAGCATAAATTATGGAAGGAGACATGTACTAATATGTGCTTGGGATTGTTACAGGCAATGAGTTTTTAAAGCACAAACAAATTGTTGGTAAGAAAAGAACAAGAGCAATCAGTCCAAAACAGAGCAAATTGCAAGACTTAGATCAGAGATACACAGCAAATAGTGCCAACTGATCACCACCTGCTTTTATGATCGTCTCAGATACAGCTTCAAATGTCTCTCAACCCAAGCTCCAGCCAACGCCCCCCCGCCCCCCAATTTGGACTGCACCAGGAGATATAACCTGTTTTCTATCCTTGGACTATGTGGAGTCCCCAGACTCTTGGCTCAGTGGGGACTTTGAGGAGAGGGGCTGCCCTGGAGCAGGAGGTTGGATGTACACACAGGCCTCCTCCCTCAGCTGTGCTGGCATTCCACGGGGCCGGATGAACCAGATTGTGGCTGGAAAGTGATTAGGCCAGGCCACTGGGGAAGACAGGGTGTCATTATTTATCCACATAAAGTGCTCCGTGGTTGTTATGTCTTTATTAATAATTTCCTGTGGGCTCAGAGGTGCCCACAAGCTACAGCATCACCTAATTGGCTGCTCCTGCCTCCTCTGTGGGCTGGTGGCTGCTTCAAAGGCTGGGCCTTCCTTTGGGTGCGGAGAGACCAGGCAATTAGCACTCGCCTCCTCCCTCCTCTGCCCAGTGAGTCAGAGAGATGCTTGGTCAGCAGCCCCCTTCTCCCGGTCTCTGTGGACTTCAGGCCTCAGGTGAGGAGCCACCGGTTGGCCACAGCCTTCTCCTTGGAATGCGACAGAGGAGTACGCATTGTCCCCTCTCCACGGGACTCCCCGAGCACTATGAAGACAGACACACCACTTGATAGGAATTTGGTGAGCCCACACTGTGTGTAGACTCACTGGGAGATACTGGGGATGTGGCAGTGAGGAGGAGCGGCTTGGCCCCGTCCTCGTGGCGCTCACGGGGAATCCCACAAGGCTGTGATGTCCCACGGAGTTCAGGGTTAGGGGAAGCGGCAGCACGCCCAGCCTCTGGGAGTTGAGGAGTGTTGTTGGAGGAGCTGGGGCCTAAGCAGAGATGTAGCAGATCTGTGGCAGTCACTGGAGGCGAGGATGCAGGTTCAGTGGAGGGAACGCCCTGTGCTAGCAGAGGCCAGACACGGTGTGTGGCACGTTTGAGGGACTGGGGTGCAGACAGGCTGATCGTAGATTGCAGGGAGGGCATGACGAGGAGGGTCCAGGGTCCATGGGTCGTGAAAGCAGGAGCTACATCCCAGGGGACTTTGTGGCAAACTGAAAGCATTAGGGCTATTTCCTGAGTGTGTTGGTGGTCGTATGCAGGGGAATGGTATAATCAGATAAGTATTTTAGAAAAATTTGAAATCTGGTTGCCAAGAGGGATTCCATGTCTGATCCATTGGACATCCCCCAGGACGACGGAGGGATGAGAACCATCCTACATGGGCCGCACGGGCGAGCGGGGCCCACTCACGGGCACCTGGCCTTGAAAGGGCATTGAATGACCTGGAATTTACTAAGAGGAAAGGAAAGCAGATAGGCTAGGACCCTCTAACCCAGCTCAAACCTCTCAGCCAGGTGCCCGTGGCTCAAAGGCCCTGCTCACAAGGACTGAGCTCCACTGTGGGCAGGGTCTCGCTGTGCAGGAGGAAGAGGGAGGCTGTGAGCTGCATGGCGCCAATGCCTGACCTTTAGTGGGCGATCTGTACAGTTGGCACTAATGTGGAGCATACTGTGCTCAAGGCACTGTGCTTTGCACACACTAACTCATTTAATCATGGCCAGACCTGGTGAGAGAGGTGCTATTGTCATCCACATTTTACTGATCTCAAAATTGAGGCACAGAGAGGGTAAGGAACTTGCCCAAACCCCTTCAGCAGGTATGTGGTGGAGTCATTTTTAATGAATAAGTGGAGATAGAAAGAAGGGAATGGGCCTTAGGGATGGGGAAGTATTCAATGAGACCAATGAGATGAAACGGAGTTGAGGGGACCAAGGCAGTGGCAGTGACCATAGGTGTCTGACACGTCTGGAGCCCGGGGAGTGGGTGGTGGAGCCCATCTCATGGATGTCTTTTGCTCTCAGGGACCTTTCATACAGAAAGGCCCAGTACAGCTTCTGGCACTGCGGAGTAGCTCAATAAACCCCAGGTGCTGTCTGCACCTTCTTTTTGAAGCTGGCGCGCCTGCTGGGGGTATCCACCTGTCTAATTGCCATGTATGGCCATCACTCGTCCATTCATGCCTCTGTCCATCCATCTGTCTGCTTGTCCTTCATTTCACTGGCATCCCAAGAGGATGGACAAAAGGTAAAAATCCAAATTTTCCTAATTGTCTCCCATAGGCCTGCAGTGTGGAGGAAAATACTGCATAGGAATGAAACAGAAGATGGTTCTCGGTTACCTGCGTTCTGCCTGGACAGAAACCTCTCTAATACCCCAGGGGAGAGAGCCAGGGAGCCAGCCGTCTCACTTCTGATTGGGCGAGCAGATGCATGGATGGGCCACAGTCTGGGCAGCAGGGCAGGGTGGCTCGGTGTCCCTCCCTTCCACCTAGCCTCGAAGCAGGGATGAGTCAAGGGCCTGTACGAGGAGGGACGAGAAGAGGGGGCCCCACCCTGGATTGAGATGATGCGAGATCATCATGGAGCTATAAACACACTTCAAATCACTGGGCTGGAGAACCCAAGGTTACTTTTTAAGGCAATTGATGGAAACATTTCATATGTGAAGTGCAGATCTTATTTATAAGTGATGGGGCAAAAAAATCATCTCTTTTGTATATTTTAGAATTTCTCTCCCTGCTCTGCCTGCTCAGTTTCCCTCCTTCCTCTGTCCTCTCCCTTCCCAGGAGGGTCCAGCTTTGCCAGTGTTGGCCCCTTGACGTGGCAGGAGAGGGGAGGGGAGGCATGAGGCACCCGCGGGCCTGCCCTGGGGGAGTTTGGGAGGCTTTGGCTGAGACCAACTCCAAAGGAACTTAGAAGTATAAGGACAGTAGATGGGGGTGTGTTCAAAAACAAGCTAACACACACTTTGAGATGTGTTACTGTGGATTTTAAGTCCATTTCAAGGTGTTTGAGAAATACAAATAAAGGATTTGAGTTATGCTGAAATTCCTTTTGGCTTCTGAATTGTGTTCTTTTAACCGTGACATTATTCTGGGCCTAAAGCCCATGGGCCCCTGCTTTATAAGCTGTGTCCTTTTAGCTAATCTCATAGCAAAAAAATCTATAAAATACACATTGATACTTGTCCAGTGAGTTCTCTAGTTCCTCAGAGACTAGGCATTGACTTGCCTCATTCTATCACTGATTCACTCACTCACTCAACAGGCTCTTAACAGGCACCTGTTATGTTCTAAGACCTGTGCTGGGAGCAGGAGATCCAGGATGGTTCCTCCTTTAGCCCTCCCAGTCCAAGCCCTGGGCCCCACAACCCACCAACTGAGTTGTCTGCTCATCTTCACTCTCTTTCCCCAATTCTTGGTGCCCCCAAAGCACACCCACAGGTATTGGCTGTCTGGACTGGTATCCTCAGGCCTGAAGAAGTTGCCAACCTTCTACCTGTGCCCATAGTCAGATACCACATTGTAATTATTTGTTCACATGTCTGTCTTCCCTGACCAACTCTGAGCATCTCAAGGTCAAGGACCATGTTTTACTCAGATTTCAATCCCCACAGCCCAGCACAGGGTCTGGAACAGAGCAGACACCAGTGAATAAATGCTAAACTCTGCAAATCTATTTGGTCTCATTCAGTCAGTCAGCAATAAGAACGGTCACACCCTCTGTGCAAGGCCCTGGCTCTGACGACCCAGCAGTGGACAAGGGGAACACCATCACCGTGACCACAGAGCTAGCAGTTTCTTGGGGGCAGCTGAGTCTAGTTTAGGGGTTGGGGAGTTGGGGTAGGGTGGGAGGGAGGCTGGGGAAGGCCTTCTGGAGGAAGTGACATTTAAATCAAGTGGGAATTAGCTAGAAGCATCATTTTTCAACACTGGTTGCATATAAAAATAACCTGGAGAACAACAGAAAAATACTGGTGTCAGAGCCTCACCCCAAGAAATTCTGGTTCAGTTAGGCTGGTGTAAGGCCTGAACATCAGCATTTTAAAAAGGTCCTCAAATGATTGTAATGTGAGAGGCCAGGTGTCTCATTACACTAGATGAAGGTGGAGGTGGAGGGGAAGTAGGGGCTGTGCAAGAAGAACATTCCAGGGCAGCAAGTGGGAAGGTCCTGGGCACAGTCTAGGAGCTAAAGGAAGTATGGTAAGGTGGATGTGGAGGTGGAGACAGGGGAAAAAGGAACCATCTCAGCCCTAGCCATCAGCACCCACCAAATCCCCACGATGGTACCCCAAGCTCTGCAGTCCTACTGGGAGCCTACTCGGCTACAGGCGAAAAGCAAAGGTTCAGGGCTCAGGCCACTGGATGTGAGGCCACCACCCCCAGGCTGACCTCCCTTGACAATGGTAGTACCGAGTAGTGGTCATTCTCTGCTGCCTGTAGGCTGCTGGAGGAGGAGCTTCCAAGAACACCTGGCCAAGTAGGGACTGTGATGGCATCAGGAGTGACTGGTTTCTTCAAAGCCTTAGTGTGGCCTTTCTTCACCATCCCAGATATTGATGGATGTGCACCTGGCTTCCATTGCATGTGTTGGGCCCCACCCCAGACCAACCGAATCAGAATGAAGAAACTGCATGAAATATTGGGAGCTGGTGGACAGAGTGGAAAGAACACATGCTTTTAAAGTCAAAGAGAACTAGATCAAATTCTGACCCTGATACTTTGCTATTTGAACTTGCATAGCTATGTAGCCTCTTGAAAGCTTGGTTTTATTTTATTTGCAGAAGGGGATTTATAATACCTCACTTGTAGGCATGTGGGGGATATGAGATCAACAGTGAGGGGTCCAACTGCCTGAGTGGTAAGTGGTTATGATGATGATGAGGTGATGATGGTGATGATGATGATGATGATATTACATTCTTTGAATTATGTTGTGATTCATACTCCTAGAATGAAATAATCTTCACTATGGTTGTAATCAATCCTAAGTCTCACATTCACTTCTCATACTTTGGTTGAATTAAAAAGTTCTTTATCAGAAGAATGATAAGAAAATGCTGCCAAATGTTTCATTATCAACTTGGTCCAATCATGCTTTTCTGCACTTCCGAGAGAAGATGATAAATACTGTTGATGGTGAGAAGTCTGAAATATTTGTCTTCAAATCTGTATCTTAAAACCAAGGGATAATAATAGTAATGCCTGGCTGAACATCTATAATCTCTTAGGGCTTTTACATATATCGAGTTTAATAGAAGCAATGACCCTTCCCGATAATCATTAATATCCCCATTTTACAGAAGAGCCAGTTCCTTAGGAAAAAAAAGCCACAAGGCTTTTCCTGGGATAAGCTTCCTGAGTAGAGCAGTTGTGAGGAGGAGGAGGGGCTCAAGCCCAAGCAGAGCGGGGATGTCAGGCAACCGCCCCCTCAACCCTGCACCATCTGCTTCTCAGCTCCACAGACCTGAAAGGAGCATTGGGTCCAGGGAGCTGGGGGAGGAAAAGGGATCTGGCCAGCTGTCTGCAGCCCAGAGAGCTTCAGGAGCCACAGGACAGGAGCTGCTGTCTCTGCAGCGGCTTTAGGCATGCCTCTTGCTTTCTCTGATTTGAATGGCAGTTCTGTTCTCTTGACTTGGCGCTTGCTGGTCTCCACAATGGCTCCCTCTCTACCCAGCCCTTCAGCTCAGCCTCTCAG
This sequence comes from Daubentonia madagascariensis, assembly GCA_023783475.1. Lineage (NCBI taxonomy): Eukaryota > Metazoa > Chordata > Mammalia > Primates > Daubentoniidae > Daubentonia > Daubentonia madagascariensis. The sequence goes on from JAKFHU010001990.1 coordinate 20,990,130, forward strand.
GCCGGGGGCTACCTCTCCCTCACCAACCCCCACAGGAAATGCAACACAGGTGATAAGCTCCTTGGTTTTTGAGTCTCACAATACCTAGGTCTGGATTCCAGTTCTGCACTTACTCACCAGCTGTGTGACTTGAACAAGTTGCTTAATCTCTCTGAGTGCTAGGTTTTTACTCTGTGAAGTAGAGATAGTTAAATGTGTCTCTCACACACCTGCTCTGAGATAGAATGTGAGAATGAATATAAATATGTCTAGCACATTGCAAGCACATAGTAGGTGCTTAATACATGTTCATCCATTTCCTCTCCTTCCTTGGGCAGGTGGAGTTCAACATTCTCCTCCATGGCAAGGGCTTTCTGGCATCTTGAACCCTCAAGATGTAGCTAATGGGTCCAACGCAGGTAGGCTGAGGCCCAGGAATTGGGCGGTACCTGACTCTTAGTTTCTAACTGAGATTCAGAGCTCTATAATCTACTCTGTTTCAAGGCTTGCTGGAAGCTCTAAGAATAGCAGACTCAATTCCTGTTTTGCGAGACTCATTTTTCTGGTCAATTCTGTTACCATCTTATTGGCTTGGAGGGTGCTTCTCCCATAAATGACTCAAAATTAAGCTTCGAGTCATAACCTCTCCATTAACATTCTGCAGACCAGTCAAAACCAGGCTGGGACACAAAACATGACTACTAAAAGCTCAGAGATAGCAACAGGGAAAGAGGCAGTACCAGGAAACTGGCAAATCTGACTTATCTTCAGTTTGGGGTTCCCAAAGATTTTGCCTTCATGTCCAGCTGTGGGACCTGCATCCATGTAATGGTCAACTTTCTCCTCTCACCCAAAAGAGCCTTCAATCAAAAGAGCCTAAGCTAAAAAAGAGTGAGGCCCAGAGGAAGAAATCAACTCCAGTCTAAGGCCTACCTATCGCGTTCTGGTCTCCTCTAATGGGGTTTCACCTTCTCCTCTTCAAGGGCTGTCTTGTTACTGATCTGCAAAGTCATGGCCTTACTCTATGGAAGGGAAGGAAGAAGGTTTTATTTCATGCAACAGACCAGATCAGTTGCTAGTGGCTTTCTGGTTCTCTGTGCTGTGGATTCTGAAGCTGTGTCTGGGCTCAGCAGGGAGGAGTGCTGTCATTAATTAGTAATGCCTGCCATGGGCAGGGGAGTGGGCAGTGGCAGCACATGCCACGCAGTTGTCATCCTGCCCTATAGCAGAAAACGTGTGTATTAGGAGATGAGTCCATACGCCTAACATCAAAGGTGTGTGTATATTATTACATGCCAGGCCCTTTTGTTTTGCTGAGAACTTTGATGGAATCTGAGATGGAAGAAGAGGCTGGGAGCAAAGGGCTGGGGAGACTTGAATTGTTCTAAATAATAGGGGGAGAAAATATTGGCGTTTCCTTGCTTGTCTGGAAGGAAGGAGGATAAGCAACAAGAGTGGGAGGATGAGAGAATATGCTGCTAGGGTGGTGTGAGGCTGGGCTGCTGTGCAGTGATGGAGCAGAGAACGAAAGTCCAAACCAGTGGGGATGGGGTCAGACTGCCTGAATTCAGCTACCAAGCTTTGCTACTTCCCAGCTGCATAACCTCGGATGAGTTTCTTATCCTCTCTAAGCCTCAGTTGTATTTGTAAGTTGGACGTAACAATAGAGTCTAATTCATAGGGTTATGGGGACAATCAAATCAGATAATGTACATAAAATGCTCAGCACAATGCCTACCATATAATAAGCACCCCATAAACATCAGCTTTTGTTATTTTCATTTATTACATACACCGTATCTAATATTCAATATGAAATTACATGCATTTCTGAAACACATATCCCCTCCTTGTCTCTCCAGCAAATCTTTAGTACACTCTACACACATACACATTGTCTCGTGTGCGAGAGATTGAGTTTCCAACTGAGCAAATGTGATGAGAACAGTCAACATGGGCAGGGTGCAAAAAGGGTAAATAAAGGTGAATAAAATACAGAGGAAGAGTTTGGGACCTCAGGGGACTGGGCAAGTGGCTTATCCTTACCTCCACCCCAACCAGGAAGTGACTGAAAGTGGAGAGTGCTTTGGATCTCACAAGGCATGGGATGTGGCACTCAAGCTAACTGTAAGTGGTCCTTTGAATTAGAAAGGCCCTAGCAGGCATCCAGGCCACATGTTCAAGAAATAGGGATGTAGTGCAGCAAGAGAAGGGCATGCCAGGCCTGGAAAGGTGGGCAAAAGGCATAGTCCACCTGTTACTGGACCTGAGGCCTGAGTGTCTCAGGCATGGGTGAGACAGGCAGGTGCTGCTGTAGGAAGCCATATCCTGCTACAGGAATCCCTGAACCAGCGGGCAGAGCTTCAACTTAAGGAAGCCGCCAGATGGAACGAAGGCTCAAGGGCAGGCCTGTCTGGTGCCATTGGGTTGCCAGCTCTCCAGGACCACACAGCCATCCCTCCAGCTGCCTGGCACATGGTGGTTAGCGGGAATGGGAGGACAGACAGGGGCAGGCGGCTCACTTGGATTCTGAAAGGCTGCAAGGCAGGTAGAAGTAACAATTGCTAGTCTCTCCCTGAGGAGGCAAGCCTCTGGTCTTCTGTGCAATGAACCTTGACAACCAGTTTTTTCATCAGGTATTTCCATTGTCTGCTTCACTGAGCCCTCTTGAAGTTGTCCCACCACACCAGTGGGACCCCTACCTGGGTCTTGCTGGCTCCTTTCGTCCCAGGGGTCTCTGGTTTAAATACCAACTCTTTTCTAGTCACCTTCCTTGACCATTTAGACAACTAGATCCTTCTCTGTTTCCCTGATAATATCACCGTGTGAAATTGTACACTTACATTTCTTTATTTTTCTTCTTTATCATCCGTCTTCCCTCCTAGACTATAAGCTTCACTAAGTCAGCCACCTGGGGAAGGCAGTAATTTTACTCTGAAATCCACAGTGACTCTGACTACAAGAAGAAGGCTTCTGGTGAGGGATCAGCTGCCAATCAAAATATTCTTAGCCACTTTAGATAATGACTTCTGGTCTTTGATGGTAAGCAAACTAGAAATCTAACACCCATTTGATCATTTTTCTTCTATTATCTTTACAACAAACATGTTTAAAAACATACACAGGAGATGATCTTTCTCTTCAGACATTTAAAAAAATAATTTAAAAGACGCTATAACCTATAATCTAGGCCAGAGGTAGCAGATATGTGGCTGCTGTACCCCCACTCACCATTCCCACACCCATGGCAGACATTGCTAATCAAGTACAGCACTCTTTCCTACTGCATTCCAGGCAGCCACAGCAATTGATTAGGGTTGACATACACATTAAATGTGATTTGCTCCCTCATCATCTTTACCTTGAAGTCAGGAGACATGGGTTAGACCTGGGTTCCAATCTGACTTCCACCATTAATCAACTGAGTGCCCTAATCTCTTTATCTATTATATATGAGACAAATGTCACATGTTCTACCTCACCACAGATTCTCATTTCAATTGGATACAATGAAATAACATGAAATCAACAATGAAATTCATTGTATTAAGCAGCAGACTCTGCTCAACATTTTCACACTTATTCTCTTATTTAAAATCATAATGACTGTCCCCTGGGACACAGTGGCCTGGTGAGGTAAGGCACAAACCCCTTACTTCTTCACACATTAAGGACACTAAGACACAGCACATTTAAGGAACTTGTCCCAAAGTACACAGCTAGTGAGGGGACAAAGTCAGGATTATAATCCAGGGCTGTCTGGTCTTCAAATTCTTATGCTTCCCTTTATACCTTAGTTTTAAAAGCCCTCTGACTATGGGCTGGGTGTGGTGGCTCATGCCTGTAATCTTAGAACTCTGGGAGGCTGAGGTGGGAGGATTGCTTGAGGTCAGGAGTTTGAGACCAGACTAAGCAAGAATAAGACCCTGTCTCTACTAAAAATAGAAAAAATTAGCCGGGTGTGGTGGCCCATGCCTGTAGTCCCAGCTACTTGGGAGGCTGAGGCAGGAGGATCACTTGAGCCCAGGAGTTTGAGGTTGCAGTGAGCTAGGCTGACACCACGGCACTCTAGCCCGGGCAACAAAGATGGACTCTGTCTCAAAAATAAAATTTAAAAAAAGCCCTCTGACAACTTTAAACACTATACAAACAGAAGATACACATGCCTTTTATTATTATGATATTTTTCACTTTGAACCACCTCATCAAACCTACCATCAAGAGTGGCACTGCAACAACAGCCAAAAATAGAAGCAACCTAAGTGTCCATGGACAAATGAATGGATACACAAAATGTGATATATCCATACAATAGGATATTTTTCAGCCTTAAAAAGTAAGGAAATTCTGACGTATAATACAACATAATGAACCTCAAAGACACTGTGCTAAGTGAAATGAGCCAGACACAAAAGAATAAATACTGCACAACTCCATTTATATGAAGTACCTAGAATGGTCAGAGTCATAGAGACAGAAAGTAGAATGGTGGTTACCAGGGGCTGGGAGTAGGGTCAGGGTGTAGAGAGTTATGGTTTAATGGGTACAGAGTCTCAGTTTGGGAAGATGAAAACCTTCTGGAGATGGACGGTAGAGATGGTTGCACAACAATGTGAATATACTTGATTCTACTGAACTGTACACTTAAAAATGGTTAAAATGATAAATTTCATGTTATATTTATTTTTACCACAATAAGAAAAAAAGTGACACCCCACTGAAGCTCCATTTTCCCTCAATTTTTAAAGCATTTTCACAGAAAAACACTATTATTATTACTACTACTGTAATCAGAAGGACAAATCTCTGATCTCTGTTGGTGACATGACACCCTCAGGCTCATTTCAGAACCCTGGAGCAGCAGATATATGTGGTTTAGAAGTTATATTCAA